>CM077023.1:59851928-61232647 GCA_039090855.1 Macrothele yani | reverse complement strand
AAAAACAACAACAACAAAAAGCACAGGAATGGACGGAATTTTCTAATAGCTAGATTTTTTAACGCACAAGGGAGAAAAAATTATCCGGCTTGCTATTTTCAGAAGTTACTTTATGTGAAAGTTAAGCTAAAGCAAGGCAAGGGGAAAATGCAAAATTAATTTTCAAGGATATCAGTGTATGTGTGTGTGTGTGAGGGGGGGGGGGCTAACAGAGTTTGCGGTTCAGGGCTTCAGCCCCCAAAGCCTCCGCCCCTTTTAATCCTCACCACATTTTTATTTGGAGATAGGCCGCTTTTTGATTACTCAAATTTTCACAAATCTTTAAACATAAGCATTAAAAATTTACAAATGTCTGGTTTTTTTTTTGTTTTATTCACATCCCTCTTCCCAAAAGAAGTTTTGTTTTGTTTCTTCGTGTATTGTAAAAAAAAGGAGAAAGTTGCTTCTAGTTGTCAATAACCCATGTTCAAAAAAATTCTTAATTCCTTTAACATCTTCAGGTGCCACAACGCCCTTGAAAATCTGAAAATTTGGACTAAAATTGGCTATGCACTAAAAAATCCAGTGTGCTGAGATTTCAGTTTTGCGTTTAGCTTGGGCTGTTACATATTCTATAAATATCAACACAAAAAGTATGACTGCCATATGCTTATATATTGAGGTGCCACATTAAGATGGAAATTCACTGAATTTCAATACCAGCCATCACTTAACGTATAGTAAATGCCAAGAGATGGCAGTAGTTGCTTCAATTCTTCATTTTCTGCAAGCATTCAGGATGGTTGGTTGTTTGGTTGGTTGATTTTTATGGCTCAAGGGCCATGGTTGGCCAAAGAGCGCCAGACACAAGACAAACAAACAGTATTAAAAATGTGGTAAAAAGCTTAAAATCCCACTGATCGTGTAAAACTGAAAAATGAGAACGATGGAAGGGCTAAAAAAGATAATGAAACAAACAGTATTAAAAACATGATACAATGATTAAAATCTAGCTGATTCAGTAAAACTGAGAAATGATGATAAGGCTAAAATTTAGATACGTTTAAAATAGTCAATTTCTTTAAAAAATGAAAACACGGCAACAGTATTGCAGTGGTCATTGAGGAGCCGCTGCAGTGTAGCGGCGTCCTCGGTCAACAAATGAGAATGAAAGAAATGAAAACGTACATCACGAAAACGAACACAGCTACACAGAAGATGAGTGACGGTGAGTCGGCAAGTGCACGTCTCACACATCGGCGCAGTGTCGCCACACAGCAAAAAGCGGCATTCAGTATGAAAACAAGCGAGGAAGGCGCCATTTTTTTTCAACATTGTCAAAAGCTCTGCTGCTAAAACAGTAAATTTTTCTCTTATGCACGAAACTCTTTCGTTAAAAGTTATTTCCTTTCCTTCCAGTGTTTTGGACTATTTTAAAGACGAAAAGGTAAGCGTGTTTATTGTTATTTGTTAAAATGCCAGGTTACAAGTCTAAGTTATCACGAACACCTTTTAACTGTAACAATTGCCCAGTGCTTGGAGCTGGAGCTCCTTTTAATAAAAGAGTTCTGCCCACATACGAAGATGTCATCAAACATTATTTGTATGTTCGTTTAGAGATTAAAATAGAAGGTGAAGCTAAAGAACCTACTTTTTATGAAATTTCTGAATTTGTAATAAAGATTATTGAAAGAAAACTTGGACGAGAGCAGCCGTACCAACTATTTCAGATGCTCGGATTCATGAAAAAGATTCATGAATATCGCAGCAAATATCGTAAGCTTTTAAACCTTATAAACAAAGATCTAGTTGTAAGAGTTATAAAAGCCAGGCAAATGCGTTTACCTGGCTTTTATAACTCTTACAACACGCGTTTAATGAAAATGCAAAAAAAGTTATTTGATATTGCGACTCGCAAATGTAAGTCATTTGAGAATTGTTCGTGTGAAATGTTGAGAAAAGTGCCCATGAAGGAGAGAGACTGTCTTACTGACCAGCGGACTAACAGGAAGTTGATGATTGGCAGAACTGATCAGAAAATTACAAAGCGGATACAACAAAGAGAGAAACGAATGCAGAGACAGGAAGAAGTTTTGAAAATTTCTAAATTATCAAGATCAGATGGTTGAAGTGATGAACGCAGCACAAATGTTTACGACAATAAAGTGTTGCTACAACAGGGTGATTACATTTCTAGACCCTCTTCAACAAAAACAAAATATACTTCAGAATATGAAGTCGATTCAGCAGAAGCAAAGGTAAGAGAACTGCGCTCCAGTACTCAAATGCGCAAGACACTCCCAAAGTTGGCTTGTGAATGTGATAGATGGGAGCTATTAGATCGCAGGGCTGCAGCTGTTTCACCGGCGTTACTCCACAATATATGGACCTTGTGAGTGAAGGTAACAACTCTTTAGTTATAGACCGCAGCAAACTGCGAAGAGAGAGGCAAAAGCTCGGAAAGGAACTTCAATTTAATGCACAGCAAAATACAGTGTTGCAGCAAGCAATTTATTTTGATGGTAGAAAGGTCAGAACCAGAAAGACAGTGTCTAAAAGGTGGAAAACCCCATCCTATCAATGTCCTAGAGGAACATGTGGTTTTGTTTAAAGAGCCGAATTCCGAGTACCTGGGTCATATCACACCTTTATCAGGGACTTCTTTGAGTATTCAAAACAGTATAATAAACTTTTTGTCTAAAGATCTGTTTACGGCAGATGATTTGGCCGCAGTAGGATGCGATGGAGCCAATGTAAATACTGGTTGGGGAGGAGGTGTAATTTCCCTTATTAGAAGTACATTATAACAAGCCCCTTCATTGGTTTGTGTGCCTCCTGCATAGAAATGAACTTCCACTGAGGCACCTGTTATCAACCTTGATGGTGTAACCCGTGGTCCAAACTCTTTCTCCGGACCAATTGGAAAGGTTCTGAAAAATTGTTTTACCAGTTCAAAAATATAACAGGATTAAGGATAATGCATTGCCAGAAGTTAATGTAAATGAACTGAGCAATGATCAAAAATATTTATATAAAATCGCTACAGCTGTTATGACTGGCAATTGGAGCCAAGAGTTAGCCGATATACAACCTGGACTAATGTCTCATTGAGGGAGGCTGACTACTGCCAGCCGAATACTTCGTTTGTACATTTCATCAGTTGATCCATCTGAAAATCTTGTAACTTTCGCCACATACATAATTAATGTTTACGTACCAGTTTGGTTTGAAATCAAGACCAAATCAGGATGCTGTGAAGGCCCTCGACATTTATGGAAAATGGTTGCATTCAGCAGATATCTTTTTCAGAATATAAAGAAAGTAATTGATGCTGTAATACAGAGAAATGCATTTTTTGCTCACCCAGAGAACATGTTAGCTATGATAACTGATGAAAATGCTAATATTAGACAGTTAGCTCTTCGACGTGTGCTGAAAGCTAAGTATCAGCAGTGGCGGACGGAAGGCATTCGATACTTCAGGGTCCCCACATTGAACTCTGAAGCACAAAATTATTATGAAATGATAAGTCATGAGAACTATGTTAATATTGTACCTTCTCTGACAAGATCGATTAGCCGAGATGAGATCATGAGATGTATTAATGAAGATCGAGTTCTAACTTTGCCTTAAGTACCATGTCACACTCAAACTGTAGAACGATGTTTTCGATTAATAACAAAAGCGTCTACAGCTGTTTTTGAAAATGAAAGGGATAGATACATTCGATCACGACTGAAATCATGGTCCATAATGCATCAGTTTAATAAAAAGGTGATTATAATCTTTTCCAGTAGTTTCATCGAAACAATCTTACCTGTTCTTCCACTTAAATGGTATTCAAAGTATAAAAAATATTCATTATCATTGTTCTTTGAATTGTGCTTTATTTATGTAAAAATTCAACTACCTATGTAAAAAGTCCTATTTCCTTGAAATTCTTGATTTTCAGTCTCATTTTGGCACCTCAAGATATTTGTGTATGTTATTAATTTTGTGTATGTTGATATTTATATGAATGAGCACCTCTTTTAAATCCGAGCTAAACAATTTTTAAAAATTTGACCGAATGGCAATTTTAGCGCATGTCTGATTTCTCTCCGATTTTTCAGTTCTTCAAGGTCATTGTGGCACCTCAAAATATTATCAGATTTAAAATTCCTTTTAGAATGGAAACTCCGCATGTATCTCAAAGCCTAATAGGCAAATTTTATAAAAAAATAACGCTGAATGACTAAATAGTGGCCCGCCACAAGTCATGGGAACCGCGCGTCGAGGAGGCCATACAAAAGCAAAGCTCGCACGCAAGGACAATTGTGATAGCGGATTGAGGTTGCATTATCCTCCACGGACTGTGAGGATGCCCCGACGTCGGACCCGTGCGCAATACGAGCAATCGCGCGAGTTTGAGAGAGGACGTATAATTGGGCTGAAAGAGGCCGCTTGGCCAAGTCGCCGTATCGCCAGATATTTGGGTCGGAAAGACGCGACAATTGGACGACGTTGGCGCCAATCGGTCAAGGAGAGCATAACCCAATGGCACACTGGCGGTGGGCGGCCGAGGGCAACGACAGAACGCGAGGATCGCCGCTTTCAACCATCCGTGGTCATGTTGCGTCGCCTACAGGTACAGAAGTGGCCATCCGGACAGTTGCCAGATGACTTGCGGCACGGCGACTAGGCTTGAGGAAACCCCTCCGCCGCCTACCACTGACCAGCCAGCATCGCCAGCACCGGTTGCAGTGTTGTCGGGACCTAAACAACGTGGGATAGTGCCCAGTGGCGTCGTGTTGTTCGGTTTGCACTTGGCGCCGATGATCAGCACATACGTGTCTGAAGACCAGCCAGACAGCGCACGGATCCTGCCTTTACCGTGGAACGACACACAGCTCGCACACTGAGAGTGACTGACTAGGGAGCCATTTCCTACGATAGCCGGACACCCTTGGTAGTCCTCCGCACCATCGTCACGGCTCAACGGTACGTCGACGACATTCTACGATTTGTTGTGTTGCCATTCCCGTAGAAGCATCACCGAACAATTTTTCAACAGGATAATGCCCGGCGATACATGGTACGGCTCTCCCAGGCCTGCCTCCGTAATATTGACACCTTTTCACCGCCAGCCAGATCGCCCGGTCTTTCACCGATCGAGCATGTTTGGGACATGATGGGAAACCATATACGCCCATCTCGGAATGTCAGCTAACTGGCCTTCAATTTGGACACCATCTGGCATGCTCTACCTCAGGACAGTATCCGTGAACTGTATGCGTCTATGCCGCACCGGGTAACTGCTTGTACCCGAGCCAGCGGTGGCGCTACCACATAATGACTTGTTCCACTCCTGTGGCTGTTTTATCCGAATAAATGGCCCAACTGCTCTGGAATTGCAATAATTGTTTTCCCTATACATGCAAATACCAGTTTTCATCTAGATTGGATGATTCCTTCTGGGTGTTTCGTTTTTTTTTTTTTTTTGCAAACAGTGTATGAACGATGGATAGTGAAAACTGATTAGTGTGTTGCAAAATATCTGAATTGAGCAGAGCTAAGAGCTAAGATGCACGTATTTCGGCGAGGTGGTTTCTTATCAATGGGTTTTTGTTCGAAGCAGAAATTTAAGTCTCGGTACTTAACGTAAACTTTCGCGAGTAACAAAAATAGACAAGAAAGATGACACCAAAATTTCGGTTGTAATGAGCACGTCCTTTAAATCCTTTCCGACAGCAACAAAATATTTCAAAGTTTGTCAGTGGAACCTATTACAAAAATAAAACGAAATAAATACATAAATAAATAAAAAAATTAAATGAATTTCTACAATCGATAAAACTCCTATAAATATAAATAATACTTTCTCCAGTGGCAGAAAACTATGTTACGAAAATTAGCAAATTGTACACAAAAAGTTTCTCGTAGCTGAAGGGAGATATCAGAGACAAAGGAATTTTTAAACCGAATAGTTAGAAGAAGACATATAAAGGAAAGCATATAACTTTACGCCCCCTAACGGCAAAATTTTGAATAATGG
The DNA here is from genome assembly GCA_039090855.1 of Macrothele yani. Taxonomy (NCBI): domain Eukaryota; kingdom Metazoa; phylum Arthropoda; class Arachnida; order Araneae; family Macrothelidae; genus Macrothele; species Macrothele yani. Next base: position 61,226,634 of record CM077023.1, on the reverse strand, counting down.
AAGAGCAGAAAACATGCGAAAAGCATACTTGAGCAAAAGCTGTGCTAAGGAAAAATAGTTTTTCAAATACGTCTTCTGGAAGAAGAGATAGCGAGAAAAAGGTTTTGACATTTACGGGAAAACTGTGCATTATGTAAAGATGATAGATTCTCCATCTTCACTGTAGCGAATGGCATACCGTAAGAAAAGAAAATTTTCAGTAGCATTATTAGAAGCGGAGATACAGCTGCAAACTGAAAAACACAAATAACAAACAGCATCTAGCGACAAAACCGCGAACTACAAAAAAACACAGGAGTGCAGGCAAAGTGTTCCACAAGGTAAATAATATCCGGTGTTTTAAGAATTTTTTTAAATCGGCTTTTTATAAGCAGAGATAGCGACAAAAACAGATTAAACATTTGTGTCCCCTAGCGTGGAAATTTTGCATATTTTTGGTAAGAATGCACATAAAATGGTTTGATAGTTAGTAGCATCTGATCGAAAAAGGATTTTTTCAGTCGGGATTTTAGAAGCGCAGATATTGCTGCCAGTATGCTGCAAACAGAGACGTGAACTTACACGTTTATTCGTTAAGAAAAATTTGAAGTTATATAGAAAAAATGCGCACAAGAAATGCTCTCCGACAAAGAATGAAGTTTTTAAATCCAACTATTAGAAGCAGAGATATCGACAATAAATAAGATATATATCTAACGCCCCCTGGAAAAAAATCTATGCACTATATTTATGCAGAAGTTATTCTCAAAAGTTTTGTCATGGTGAGTGGTATGTAATCGCAAAATAATATTTTAAATCAAGGTCTCAGGGGCACATATATTGCTGCAGATACATCAGAAACAAAAATATACACTCACGCCTCCTAGTGGCCAAAGCATCCCTTACGAAATATTAGAAATTATATGCAGAACATTTATCGCATAAGTTCTATCCGATGAAAAAAATAAAAAATAAAAAGTTAAAGCGGACTTAGAAGTAGATATATCGGGAACATCGCAATTTAAATTTACGCCCTCTAGCCGAGAAACTATGCATTGCTTGAAAAAGAAACTGTTCCTAAAATAGTCTTCATAATAAGTGGTATCAAATAGAAGAAATAATTTTTTTCAATCGGATATTTAGAAGCAATTGTACGAACAAAATGTATTTTTGAACTCAATAACATCCACATTTACGTCCTCTAGCGGCGAAGTTATGCATTTTAAAGAAACCAAAAAGCAAGGATCATTACTCTCACATTTCATGTTTTCCAATGCAGAAAGAATTTTTCAAATCGGATTAATAGTTAACGAGATATGGTGTCCGCAGACGGACTGACAAAGAGTGATACCATAAGCTCGCCTTTTTTTAACAAAGGACGTGCTACAATAATACTTACCATACAAATCCCAGTTTAAACAAAAAAGATGACACCGAATTTTCGAATGTATAAGCACGTCTGCTGAATCCGTTCTGACGCGAATTAAATTTATCAAAACTATTAAAAGTCAATGAAACCGGTATAACGAAGTAAATTTCTCCGTCGTTTTTGGTCCACGCTGGGGATCGAACCGGAGTCCTCGTATTCCGGAACAAGTCGCTCTACCAACTGAGCTATGCAGACGTTCGTTCTCGCTGCCTTTATGTCGTGTGCGTCCTGCGGGGCAGGCACGTCACATCCCCCCGAAAAAGGGCCGGGGGCATGGCCCACGGGTCAGCCGGGACCATGTGTCGGTGGAGGCAGTCATCCGCTGAAGAACGTGCACTTGAGAACTCCCAGTCAATCTGGTGTGTGGAATGCAACATCACACACATTTATTTTTCGAAGCGCTGAAGAAGAGATTCTCTTTTTTTCCTATCTCGCGGTGTGGAAAGAACATCGCACCATTGCGAGATCTTTAACGGCCGGGAAGTTCGGGCGCCATTATAACGTAAGTAAGTTTCTCCGTCATTTTTGGTCCACGTCGGGGATCGAACCCGAGTCCTCTTATTCAGAAACAAGTCGCCCTACCAACTGAGCTACGCAGACGTTCGTTCTCGCTGCTATCTGCCTTTATGTCGTGTGCGTCCTGCGGGGCAGGCACGTCACACCGGTTTAGAAAACAATCAATCGGTTCGGTTTTTAAAATCGATACAACATCCAGAAATAGAAACATCTACTTAGTTCAACCAGCGGCTAGAAAGCATTTTACGAAAATTAACAAATGGCGAACTAAAAGTTTCTCGTAGAACAAGGAAAAGGTACCAGAGACAAAGAATTTTTCAAATCGAACTGTTAAAAGAAGAAATATAGAAAGAAACATGATATAAGTCTACGTCTGCTGGCTGAAAAACGTTGCATAACGAAAAAGTTTAAAATTGGCGAAAAATATTGTTCATGAAAAAAGCTATGCTATGGAAAAATAACTTTTCAAATACGTCTCCCGGAAACAGAGATTGCGAAGAAAAAGTTTCGACCTTTACGCAGCTAGCGGGAAATCTTTGCGTTATTTAAAGACGATAATGCTCCACATCTCTATTGTATAAAGACGATAATGCTCCACATCTCTATTGTATAAAGACGATAATGCTCCACATCTCTATTGTATAAAGACGATAATGCTCCACATCTCTATTGTATAAAGACGATAATGCTCCACATCTCTATTGGCATACAGTAAAGAAGAAATTTCTTAATATAGTTTTTAGAAACGGTGATACAGCTACAAACTGGAGTACACAAACACCACCTACTGACAGAACTGTGAACTGCAAAACTCCTCACATATTAGCCTAAAGTGTACTACAAGGTAAATGGCATCCGGTGTGGAAAGAATTATTTAAATCGCACATGTAGAAGCAGTGATATTGAGAAAAACAGATTAACCGCTTGCGCTCCCTAGCGGTGGAATTGAGCATTATTTTGGGAAGAAAATATACACACTTAGTTTGCAAAGTTAGTAGTATCTGACCGAAGAACGAAGTTTTTCAATCGGGTTTTTAGTCCCAAACGGAAACGTGAACTTGTGGCAAACTTGTTCGTTAAGGAAAATTTGAAATTATATGAGAAACATTACGCAGCGGAAATACTCTCCAACAAAGAGAGAATCTTAAAAATAGAACTCTCAGAAGCAGAGATAGCGACAGAAATAAGATATGCATCTACGCCCCTGGCGGGAAAACTATGCGCAATTTTAAGCAGCAGGTATCATCAAACGTTTTTCCATGTGAGCGGTATCGGTCCACGAAATAATTTTTCCAATCGAGTTTTCAGGAGCTCAGTTTTTGCTGCACATACGTCAGACGCAGAAATGAACACTTACGCCCCCTGGTGGCCAAACTATTCTTTGTCAAATATTAGAAATTATATGCAAAGTATTTCCCATCAGGAGCTGTGTCCGGTGCAGTAAGAATTTTCTAATCGTAGTTTTAGAAGAAGAGATATCGGGGAAATCTCAATTTACCATTACGCCCCCTAGCGAAAAGTCTATGAATTGTTTAAAAATTTTGAAGTTGTATGAAAAACATTTTTCATCGGAAACTCTATCCAACAAAGAAGGGATTTTTCAAATCGGACTATTAGAAGCAGAAATATTGACAAAAATAAATTATACGTTTACGCCTCCTGACGGAGAAATAATGCATTATTTTAAGAAAATATTCAGAAAAGGTTTATCGACGTGAGTAATAACGGTCGACGAAAGATTTTTTCAATCGAGATTTTAGAAGCTCAGATTTTGATGCAAATACATCAAGAGCGGAAACTAACACTTACGCCCCCTGATGGCCAAACCGTTCTTTACCAAATATTAGAAATTATATGCAAAGCATTCTTCAGCAGGAGCTGTATCCGGTGCAGAAAGAATTTTACAAAGCGGAGTTTTAGAAGCAGAGATTTCGAGGAAAACGAAATTTACCTTTACGCCCCCAAGCGGAATATCTATGCCTAACTTGAAAATTTCGAAATTACACGAAAAACATGTCGCCCCGGAAACTCTATCCAACAAAGAAGTAATTTTTTCAAATCGGACCATTAGAAGCAGAGATATTGACAAAAATAAGATATACATCTACTCCCCCTGGCGGAGAAACCATGAATTATTTTAAGAAAATATTCCGGAAACGTTGATCGACGTGAGTGATATCCGTCTATAACACATTTTTTCAATCGAGGTTATAGAAGCTCAGATTTTGCTGCAAATGCATCAGGAGTAGAAATTAACACTTACGCTACCCTGGTGGCCAAAGCGTTTTATACCAAACATTAGAAATCACATGCAAAAGATTTTCTATCGTTAGCTGTATCAGCTGCAGAATTTTTTCAAATCGGAGTTTTAGAAACAGAGATATCGAGGGAAACGCAGTTAAAGAATAAAGGATCAAGATTCGTACATTTCAAGCTTCCCAATGGAAATTTTTTTTTCAAATCCGAAGTTGCAGAGATATGGTGCCCACGGACAGAGGGACGGACGGACAGACGGACAGACGGATGGACAAACGGGTAACATAGGCACGATCTTTTTTTTTACAAAAGACGTGCTAAAAAATGTATAGTGGCCCTAAAGCGCATTGTTTCATTTACTGTAAAAAAGAAATTCACGCAGATAGCAATCTACTACGCCGCCCCGGTGGCGCAGTGGTCTAAGCGATGGCCTCTGATCATTCGTCCGTAAGGGGTCCGGGTTCGAATTCCGGTGAGGCATGGATGTTGTGTTTGTCTTACGGCACTGGTTCTCTCCCTTCCCTGGAACCAGTGACCCTAAATTAGGGACGGGCGACCACTTATAGCCCATTGAGTTGCTCACGGTGGTCGTTAAACCTTCAAACAACAACAACAACAATCAACTACAGCAGGTTCACTTCTTCCTGCTGTTGCCATACAGCAAACAAGTGTTCAAATAGTAAAAGCATTTTCGGAAACTTAGAATTGCGCAGTTGCAAATGTTAAAATGTTATGGTAGTTCATGCGCAGAAGCACAAACAGTATTTTCCCTTTCTATTCTTCTTTCCTTTCATTTCTTCTATAAATATAAATAAAAGAATACGTGGTTATATTCTGCAAAAAAAAGTTAGTTATCTTCTTAGAATTCTTTGGTTTAAGGAAAAAGAAAGTATCATATTTATTCAGCATACGCATGAAATAATAGTAACACACTGTTACCTACTGTATTGGAACACTCAATGTTTAGGCTTACATGAGAAACGAAACTGGTTTGACAATCTAAAATAAACATTTTAGGTTCGGAAGAGGAATCGTAAAATTAAATTTCACACGATGGGATTGTAAATAAAAGATTCTGTATGTCGTTTATGAACGACAAAGTAGAACCAAAATTCCTTACATAACGCTTTCCTGTTTCTAAAGAGTTGATCGTGTGACGTAACGAATCTCTGAAATCATGTCAGAATGATTTGGATTAGGTGACGTCACACCAGCAGCTGTGGAAAATCGGTCTTCGTTGCAATGACAACAAATCAAAGTGGTACACGCATGCGCTGTGCGCGTGTAAGTGACGACGTCACCTGCGCGAAAACCCCACGAAAACACGAAAAGCTAAGCGTGACGTCACAAATATTTCTTTCTCGGTTGTTGCTATGGTGACGACTTTCCGCTGCCCACAACAATGGGACAGACGTTGAGACAAAGGAAATTGTATTGCTTTTAGATTAGTGATCTTATGGTTGGTGTTCTTCATATTCCTTAGTTCCAGTAAACGCTTAAACGGAATTTCATTGTATGTTGAAAATATACTAAATTACCTACCGCAAGTTCCATATTAAGCGCTGCAATTCACATGTTTCGAAGAGTTCGATTTTGCAAAGGTACGATTTTTTCTCAACGCTAATGTACGAATGTCAATAAACGTGTATCATTACAAAAACGTCAATAAACATTATCATTACGAACCTAAAAGGTTTATTATGCGTCACCCAATAATGGCTATTTTTGTACTGTTCCACATGTTGAAAATTAAAGATAAAGAATGGAAAATTCGGTAAACGGCAGTCCCATCCTCACAACTCAGCGTGTTGTTTTGATCTCAGACGTCGCACCAATATGGCGGCAGAGGCTGTGACGTCATGATCGTAACATTTCGCTGGCTTTATTTAGATTACACGAGATCAATCGGTGGACACTTACTCCATCTATTCTAAACTCCTTGAATGAAAACTAAGTGTTAACATTCAGCCATGCTAGATTTCACGAACATTCGGGCAAGCAAAAAAATACTATACTTATAAAATTTTATGATTAAAAATGTGTCCCCAAAAAGTCTTCAAAACTTAGTTTTGGACACGGAAATTATGATTAAAGACAATAACATGTAATGTGAACTGGCTTTCATAGGGAAATGATGACGTCATACTAACACGAGAGCGCCGCCCCGGTGGTGCAGTGGTCTAAGCGATGGCCTCTAATCATTCGTCCGAAAGGGGTCCGGGTTCGAATCCCGGTCAGGCATGGATGTTGTGTTTGTCTTACGGCACTGGCTCTCTCCCTTCCCTGGAACCAGTGACCCTAAATTAGGGACGGGCGACTGCTTATAGCCCATTGAGTTGCTCACGGTGGTCGTTAAACATCCAATTAAAAAAAAAAAAAAAAAATTCTTAGAATTTTCTTTTAACTTTTTAAATATGCTTTATTTTATCACGTACTTTCCTGATCTTACGCATGTAACGTTTGTGGAAATGAAACATATTCCCAATGATTTTTTTAACTCGTGTTCTTCTGCGTGTACAAAAGACGTAATGTATACATATTTTTTTTTCATTTCTCGAAGACGTGAGCTTCTACAAATGGCTAACAGTTGACATGACGTCATAAATACGTCATCGAGGATATCCTATCTTCCTACTCGATATGTTACTCTTATACGTGTGTTTCCCAGTTTGTGCTACTGCTTCTTCTCAACTCACTACTCGTGCAGTCTGAAACACTGCGCTTACGCCATTGTGAAGGAAATAATTTAGAATTCGACCATGCAACTGTTGCCTAACAGCTGACTAAATCTGTCTTTTTTATGTAAGAAATATTATTTCTATTCTAACACTCTTCGCTCTAAGCAATGCTAAGTTATTCTGTGTTGGTCTTATGAAAACAACCGTGCCGCCCCGGTGGCGCAGTGGTCTAAGGCGCTGGCCTATGATCATTCGTCCGTAAGGGGCCCGGATTCGAATCCCGGTCAGGCATGGATGTTGTGTTAGTCTTACGGCACTGGCTCTCTCCCTTCCCTGGAACCAGTGACCCTAAATTAGGGACGGGCGACTGCTTATAGCCCATTGAGTTGCTCACGGTGGTCGTTAAACCTCCAATCAAAAAAAAAAAAAAACCGTTGTAATAACTTCGAGTTGGCGACATTCAGGGAAGTTTTCCCGCCTGCGCTCATGATCGAGAGCGTTTCAGAAATTGAGCCAAATGCTTGACGCGATCAAAAATTTTGTTTCGCTCTTTGTCGCTGCTCTTCGTAAGCTGCTCCTCTCTGACGTCACTGAGAACAGCACATCACGACCGATACGGAAAATTTCAAGTCAAGTCAAGTCGTATTGTATTTTGATTTGGACGACGGTGTAGTGAAATCTGAATATTGAGCGCCATTGTGATTGTTTCTTTTGCCATTACTGTTCGATTTAGGTTGTAAAAGAGTGAGAGAAAATGCATCGAAGGAATAGCATCGATTATGGTCGAGGCAACCTGGATTACATTAAAGAACGCTTGAAAAGATTAAGCGACCCATCTGATTTGCAGTCAACAGAAGAGAATTCGCCGAAGAAATTTACCAGAAGGTCTAGACTTTTTGTTGAAAATTTGCCCCCTTCGATTACGGATGAGGATTTTGAAAAACTATTTAAACAATACGGCGATGTCAGGAAGGTGTTCTTAAACAAACAGAAAGGAATTGGCATCGTTAAAATGGACACCATAGAAAACGCCCATGCTGCAAAATCTGCCCTTGATTATACATATAAAGATGGCAGACATCTCAGAATAAGGTATGCCGCCCATGGAGCTGCACTAATAGTTGAAAATCTTTCGCCTTGGATATCCAACGAACTATTAGAAACAGCTTTTTCGGTATTTGGTGAAGTGGAGAGGGCTATTGTGATTGTTGATAGCTGTGGTCGTTCAGTAGGTGTAGGCATTGTCGAATTTTCAAGGAAACATGCAGCTCAGTTAGCTCTAAAAGTATGCACGGATGAATGCTTCATGATCAACAGTTCTCCTCGCCCTGTATACGTCAGACCTGCAGAACAGAGAGACTACGTAGACGGTCTTCCAGAGAGAAATCTCCAAAAGATGAAACATAGGTTTATGCAAGAACGAAAAATATTACTACGTTTCGTCGAACCTGATAGTTTCGAGTTTGAATTGGCTAGTCACTGGAAGCAACTGTATGAGCTTGAGAAACAGAAGAGGGAAAACCTTGAAAAAGAAATACAGGAAGGAAGAAATGCACTCGACGAAGTGATGAAAAATTCCATTTACCAATGCGAAGCCAACTTGTTCAACAGTTTACGTCACGTAAAACAGCAGGGTAACTTCATTAAAGGCGGCGAGAGGGGAACATACCGTCAATTTAAAAGTCGGGAGAGTGTTAGTCACCAGCAAGAAATGATGTATAGGAACTATCAAGAAGAAATAGCACGCAAAAGACGTGGACAAGTAAGCAACATGCTGTCTCAGGAGGTTGCTACAAGATACATGGAAGGCAAAAATAGATATTCAGCCAATGTGCCCAACGATCAGGACTGAAATTTGATTGTATTCATCTGCCATGCTTCAAAGTTGGTTTTTATTTTATTTTATTTTTCTTCTGTTGCTATTCAGTGAAAGAGCTGACATTTTGGTATTCGAAAATCTGTTAACAAAAGTTTTGTTTTAAACGTTAATTTGTGTTAGATATGCAAAATGCATTAGTTCTGAATCTGATTTACGGTAAAATTCGAACGATAACTTTTATGTTGTGTGAAAAGAGTAAGACTCTAATGGGGGAAAATCAACGGCAAAGATTAACTAAAGATCAACCCCACCCCCAAATAGAATATTTCAGCGCTTGCGAATGGGCCTAGTGCTGAGCTAAGAGAGCTTTGCCATTCGGAAATCAACTCACAACTGCTGTAAATAAGAGAAAGCATTAGCAAGAATATTGTAAAGATCCAAAGAAGTTTAGGAAATAAATGTTTTCGTTTCCCGTTGCTGTGCTTCTTGCGTAAAGTAGTTTTACTGTATTCAGTACAGAGCTGAATAAACGTACAGAACATGGAGGTGGAAGACCACGATTTTGAAAGAACATTGCCAATGAATCTCGTGTGTGTGTGTTTTAGGTATGTCTTCTATTGTTTATTCAGATTAATTGCTTTTATAGTCATCGCACAAAAGAAATCTTTTGATTTTAAAGCTAAATTAGAATGCTTTCAAGTAGTTCCCGATTTCGAGTGTATTGTTCCGCTTTGTTTACGTAGAAACTGATCACACCCAACTTGAAAGAAAGTAGTTCACAATACGGAATGGGGATTTTATTACTAATTTCATCGAAATAAACCTTATTGTAATGGGAATAATTATAGGCATTTATTTTAATATGAAAAATAATAATACATTTATTGCATATCACAGATTTATACATCATAATTCCATGAAAAATCATGATGCAGCGAACTTTTTTATGTGGTGTAATAGCACGAAATTAATGTGTCTAACTTTCATTTTTCCCACTCGGTAGAACGAAGTACTTCAATAAACTGTCCAAACGGATCTAAATTTTGCATTTTACAAAATCGCCGGAATCAATATTCCTTTAGGCTATCGGCTAATATTTCTTCCGATTTGAAATTATGGATTATCAGATTTTGCTTGAGAGCACTCCAATTGGACTCTATACTTTCAACAATCACGATCAATTCCACATCGGTATAATTTGCAAAATCCGAATAAATACTACCAAAAAAAAAAAAAAAAAATGAGGCGTCAATCTTAGTCATTTTGACTTCCCGAACAAAAGTTGGAAATAGTTTTTCATAAAAAAAATACGCTAGCTCTCGTTAAAAACACCACCACCAACAACAACTTAGTGCTATTATTCGATATATTTTCTTCATAAAATATACACAATCGAGTCACATTATTGTGACTACCTCCTACTTTTGACGTCAACAGCGCGTAGTCAATAAAAGAAGCCACGTGTCGTGAGCTGACTTGGAGGGTATATAAGGTGTGCTGTTGGCAATCTGAAAACATATCACTCGTTGCTGTCATGGATAAAAGGAGCAATTTATGAGATTTGCAAAAAGGCATGACTATCGGCTTTCGGGCCAAGGGTGGCAGTATTTCTGAAAAAGCGCGGTTTGTGAACTGTTCGCATGCTGCTCTGGTTAAAGTGTATCGTGATTAGAGAAATGGCACCATTGCGAATAAGCGATGTGTAAATTGCGAAGCACCACGTGCCATTGATGTGAGAGGTTAACGTCGGCTTCGAAGGTGCGTGAAGGCCGATCGACACGCTACAGTGGAGCAACTCACTGACCCAATGTACCAGTGGGCTACCGGACGTGTGTTTAAAACGACAGTTCAGCGAACCCTGCTGCGTATGGGGCTCCGATGCAGACGGATGGTCACTGCACCAATGCTAGCGAAGGTGCATCGGCAGAAAAGACTTACATTTGCACGGCAGTATCGGAATTAGACCTCCGCTGATTGGCAAAGGTTTGCCTTTTCTAATGAGTCACGTTTTCTGCTTCATCGAACGAATGGACGCTGGCGTGTAAAGCGAGAAACATCGGAGAACAAACACTCTTCAACCATTGCTGGAACAACACAAGTTGGCGTGGGCAGCTTTATGGTCTGGGGAATGTTTTCGTGGCATTCTCTGGATCCATTCATACCTGTGGAAGGCACTATGAACCGAATTCGTTATGAATCCATCTTTGCAGACTACGAACACCCATACATGCTGATTGTCTTCCCTGGGGCAGATGGGATCTTCTAGCACGACAATGTGACGCGTCACACAGCTAGAAATGTCCGAGAGTGGTTGGAAGAGCACGATGAAGACTTCAAAGTACTTCCCTGGCCCCCTAATTCCCCAGTATTAAACCCAATTGAGCATCTGTGGGACCACCTGAATCGTGTTGTTCGCTCTATGGATCCTCCACCACGCACCCGCCAGCAGCTGTCAGATGCACTGCAGTCAGCATGGCTCCACATACCCGTGAACATCTTCCAGCACCTTATTGAGTCACTTCCAGCCTGTCTAGCTGTTGTCCACGCTGCACACGGCGGTTACTCTGGATATTAGCTGGTGGTCACAATAATGTGACTCGACCGTGTATTTACAAATAAAAAAGTAATCAAGGAATCTTTTATAACGAAATTCTAAAAAAAAAAAAAGTATAAAATTTATCGTGAACTACTTTCTTTCACGCTGGGTGTAATCAGGTTCTATGAAAACAAACGGAACGATACACTCGAAATCAGGAACAACTTGAAAGAGTTCAGATTCGGTAGTCCAGCAAATTTTAATTTTTCATTAATTATAACGTAATACAGGGCCGGATTGAGCCTTTGTGGGGCCCGGAGCGAAATTTCATTGCGGGGCCCAGAAGCAAAATTTCATTGCTGGCACTAGAAAATAAATCTCATATTTTAAAAAAGTCGTTACGTGAAAAATGTGCGTAAAAAACACACACGATGTGAAATTCAAAAATTTGCCGGTGACGAAGACGCATCCTTCTGCTCTAGAGCCAAATGCTTTACCAATTAAGCTACACCGACGGAATTATTGCTGTAACATTTTCGTCTTGACATGTGCTTCAGTACGGCATAACGAAAACAATCATAAAGACAAAACAAGTTAGTAAAATCATGCAATGCGTTGTAAATAATACGCTTTCCAACATACCAGAAATCATTACTCAAGTTATTACTCCAGTTATGAGGATAATGGCTGTGGAATAAATCTCGGTCCTGTGCCCTGACCTTAGATCCCATTTCGATGTTATTCAACAGAACCGGTTCAGTATACCTCCGAAATAACATGATAAAGTTTTGTCGCAATCGAAGCATTTTTACGTAAGTTATGATGCATAAGGGCTATGGAATAGATCCCGCTCCTGTGTCCTAACCTTTGACCCCATTTCGCCCATTTCCAATAGGATTCGTTCCAAGGCAGACCCCTACAACATACTAACATTTCATCCAAATTGAAGCATGTTTACATAAGTTATGACGCATAATGGCGATGGAAGTGATTCCGCTCCTGTGTCCTGACCTTTGACCCCATTTCGCCCATTTTCAATAGGGTTTGTCCCCAGGTAGTCTAAAATTTCATCGAAATCGAACCTTTTTTTTTACGTTAGTTATGATGAATAAGAACAGTGGAATGGATCCCGCTCCTGTGTCCTGAACTTTGACCCCATTTCGTTCACTTTCAACAGGGTTCCTTCCCAGGTGGTCCCCTACCACATACTAAAATTTCATCGAAATCGAACGATTGTTACGCGAGTTATCGTGCATGGATGCAAAGTGGATGAAGTGACAAATATTGTTACGCGAGTTATCGTGCATGGATGCAAAGTGGATGAAGTGACAAATTAGTGACTTTTTAAGCTTTTTTAAGCGCTCAATATGAAAATTGCTTTTTTTTTTTTAATTTCTAGTAATGTTTTTAAAGTCACTGAATAATAATAGCTTCTATATGTAGCCGAAACCAACTTTGATATTGTCTTTCTTGTTTCTTTAAAATAAAGTATCCAGTTTACATGCAAACTGTTAAATACATATAACTAAGGGCCACAAAATGATGAAATTAATTTTGGCATTTCATGAATGCGAAAAAGATTAAGGTGGTTACAATAATCACTTAAAATCTGCGAACCTCATGCACGGCGAAGGGCGATAACCTGTTCAAAAATTGGGGATTGGAAACAAAATAAAAACTTATAAAATATCTTTTTAACGGCCTCGTGCCCCGAAACATACACACAAAAAATAATCATTGTAAAAAATTCTACCGAAAGTGATTTTTTTCCAAACTGCGGGGCCTCTTGAAGGCGCGGGGCCCGGGGAGACCGTCCCGGTTGACCTTATGGTTCAACCGTCCCTGACCTAATACCAGTGATGAAGTAATTGGAACGAATTAGGCTGGCCTTCCGATTAGCGAATCAAGCAGTTCCGTGTGTCACTCCGCTTTGTTTACATATCACTTACTAACGTCCATCATCACGGGGTAGAGGAACTAACGCGTCCGCTGTAGAAAACAACGAAGCTAATTGGCAGAGGCGTAACTAGGGCGGGACAGGTGGAGCCGCTGTCCCGGGCGCAACTCAAGAAAGGGCCCAAAAATCACTGCTTACAATCCGATTAAAATCAGAATCGAAACTTTTGAACCAGTCTCTAATGCACCTTTTACCGCCATACTTCGTCGTTTGTCCATTTACATAATTTGCTTCTAAAATCCTTTACCAGTTTCGGTATAGCTTTGAAGCCTAAAATTCGAATTGCTTCTTTAAAATGGGCAAGGGATGTAATTTGTTCACATTCAGAAATGAAGCGCGGTTGTTCGTTCGTTGCAAGATAGGCATATATCGTTCACATTGCTGAAGATTCTCTGGTGACAATTCGATCATTACTGATCTACAGCAAGCTGTATTCGGTTCATTTAATGTGATACCAAAGGTCAGAACTCCAAAGCAGTTGGAAATTTCATCGCATACTTCACCTTTTGTATTTTGTGGCCCATTTAGATCTGTAAAGTACAAAAGGTGCTGTAAGTTAGGGAATGGGAAATGTACGAAACCCTTCTGCTGAGTTCTGCCACCCATTTACTACATTCAAGAGGGTAAAATGCCGTTCCCGTCAGGGATAAGAAATGACACCTAGTTCAATAATACCCTATTTACTGTACCATACCCCCAGTAAAAATATTTAAGATAGGTTGGTGAACTACAATGAAAATGGCAGTGAGGGCTGCGGTAAATTCGCAAACTTCTTCCTCTGGTCCGCAGAAAAACTATCGTACTTTTAAGTTAAATTATTGCACAACCGTTAATGATTGTTAGTTATGACTTAACTGCAAGAGAATGTGATAAAAAAAGTACCATAAATTTCAGTATGAAGCGAAACGTCAAACGTTGATGACTATGGATTTTGAAAAACAGTAAATGCTGAGTGTCTGAATACTAAATGACGTAAATCTGTGCGTAATCAACACACAACAGCAATGTTACTGTCCCTATAAACACAAGCATATTTATAATATTTCAAGCACCAAGCGCTAAAACTTTTTTGTCTTAACGACTTTGGTGGGAGGGGGGGGGGGGCGCAATATGTGTAATTTGCCCTGGGCGTAGAAATGCCTAGTTACGCCTCTGCTAATCGGAATCCCTTTTTAAGGAAAATAATAGAATTGCAAATTGTGTTTCTTGAACTGTGGTCGCTTAATGACTTACGTTAACTACAAGCGAGGAAAAATGAAAAAAATTGGATTCGCATAAAAACTTTACTAAAGAAACGGCAACTCTGCAAATATTTAATTCCATATTTCATGTAATATGTTTTCGATTTAATTTTATATTTCTTGAATCATTTAAACTGTGTGCACTTAATAACGTAGATTAACAACAAGCGAGAGAAAGAAAGCAAAGGTTCTCATAAAAATCTTGGCAAAAAAAACACAAAAAAAAAAAAAAAAAAACACTTCTGATATTTATTATTCAACATTTCATCTCCATAAACTAAATCTTATTCTTATTTACAAATAGCTGCTTAGAAGTGCAGAAATTATTATAATCAAAATAATAATAATAATAACACTGTATAGCCCGCCATGTGCCGCAGCACTAGTTTCTTTGCCCCGTGATGGTGGGTGTAAGCAGGTGTCATGTAATTAAAGCGCAGCGACACATGGAACTACTCGATGCGCGGATATTGGAAAGCTGAACGTGAATTAAGAATGAGAGAAATCCAGAGACAACTTAGAGATCAATTTAAGGCAATTACACAACAGCATTTAAAATAGAGGCATGTTACCTATCTTATTTTCTGAAAAATTCCGCGTTACCAAAATATCTAAGTGTTGTGGCAAATGTTGAGGAGTAACCACCGTAGAAAATTTACAAGAAAAGAAAATTAAGATTTGTGTTGGGCACCCGATTATTATCAGCTCTTCCAGTAGTTACGCATAGCAATCCGCTGTGTGTACTTAAGGCCTGCGTACATCACGGGACAAAGAAACTACCTCCGCCGCTAAAGGAAGATAATAAAAACATGGGAGGAAAAAATCTTAGTATTCAGAGCGGTATTTTTTTAAATAAAATATGGTTGGTCTTCGGACTAAGAACGCTTTTCGAGTAGTTCCCAACTTTGCGTGTATCGTTCCGATTTGTTTACATAGAACGTGCGCACACCCAGCATGAAACGGTAAAGGAAGTAATTCACGATACAGACATTTCTTACTATTATGCTAAAAAATCCATAGGTAAAATAATAATAATGTGTATTTATTTCATATACACCGATGAGCCATTATATTATGACCACCTATCTAATAAGCTGTAGGATCCCCTTGAGCCCGTTAAACAGCGGCCACTCGACGAGGCATCGATTCGACGAAGGTGGCGATAGGTATCCTGGGGTGTCTGGTACCACAATGTCCTCCAGTTCCCGTACATTTCAGGGATGGTGGTGATTTAGCGCGAACCCGCTTTTCCAAGTCGAACCACAAATGTTCGATTGGGTTCATGTCAGGTAAATTTGGAAGCCAGGGCATTGACAGAAAGTCACCAGCATGCTCCTCGAACCACTCCTTGACGATTCTGGCAGTGTGGCTTTCGCATTATCCTGTTGGTAATGGCCATCACCAGCAGGGAACACAGTTGCCATGAATGGGTGAACTTGGTTCGCAACGATGGTGACAGCTGTCAGGGATTGTGCTATTAGGATAATGGGGCCTAAAGTGTCCCAAGAAAACATCGCCCACAGCATAACACCGCCGCCTCTGGCTTGTTTCCGCACAGCATTGCATCCAGGTGCTATAGCCTGTAATCGGCGTATCCGCGCTCGGCGTACTGCAAGTTGTGGATCACCTCATACGGATGCATGGAAATATCCGAAACAGTGGATGGAGGTATGTAAAACAATACACTGACGTGCCAAAAAAACTGGTACAGACGAACTTATGCAAAATACATAGCAACGTCACCTATGCGCGTACTCGGTTGCGTCCGCCAGTGCTTATAAAGCGATAGACATCCTTGCCAGCTGTCAGAGCTGTTTTCGGCATGAGAATGACAAGTAATAACGATTTAAGCGATTGTCAACGCGGCGTCATAGTTGGCGCTCCTGAGATGGGCCATAGTATTTTGGAGGTAGGAACGAAGTTCGGATTTTTACGGACGACCATTGCAAAGGTGTACCGTGACTACAAGAATTCCGGCAAAACCTCCAACCATCGATCGATACCAGTGTGGCCGTTAAACGACATTGGGTGAACGTGACCATCGTCGGCTGTCAAGAATCGTTTCACGCGATCGGCGTGCAACACTATCGCAGGTATCATCGGAACTCAATGCTGGAGCTACAACAAGCATCAGCGTCCAGTCTGTGCAACATACCCTGCATGATATGGGCTTTGGGAGCCGACGCCCAACTCGAGTCCCCTTGATGGGTGCACGACACAGAGCTATGCGCCTCGCTTGGGCACAGCAACACTGCCACTGGACACTTGATGACTGGAAACAAGTAGCATGGTCTGACGAGTCGCGTTTCCAACTGTATCGGGCAGATGGAAGGATTCGTGTGTGGCGCAAACCCCATGAAGCCATGGATCCCGCCTGCCAACAGGGAACTGTACCGGCTGGTGGGGGGTCCGTATTTGTATGGGGTGTGTTTAACTAGACTTCACTGGGACCCCTGGTACGTCTACAAACCTCTGTGACCGGCCAACGCTAGGTGCGCATCCTTTCTGACGAGGTACACCCGTTCATGTCCTGCATTCCTGCTGATGGGTTGGGCCTGTTCCAAAAGAACAATGCACCTCCACACAAGTTTCGGGACACCACATTATGGTTAAAGGAGCATTCATCTGAGTTTGGGGTGTTGCCATTGCCACCCAAGTCCCCAGATCTGAGCGTGATAGAACACATTTGAGATGCCATGCAACGCGCTATCTAAGACAGGAATCCGAGACCTCGGAATACACCCGAATTGTGGAACGCTCTGCAGGAAGTATGGTGTGCATTGCCTACAGCATATTTCCAGAAGCTTGTGGAATCCATGTCCCGTCGTATTTCTGCAGTCCCGCGCTCCCGTGGAGGACCTACCAAGTATTAGACTGGTGTACAAGTTTTTTTGTCACTTCAGTGTATGCTGATAAGCTCAACCTCCGTGACCTTCCGAATACGTTGTAGATATGGAGAGTTAGTCATTTGTGCTCTGTTGCCGAAAGTTCCTTTGATCATTTAACCCTGAACGGAATTTTCTTAAGCCCTACTTCCAAAGCATTTTCCTATTGTTATGTTTACTATCTAATACTCATTCGTTCTGTGCTAGTTTGTTTTCATTTTGCATTTCTGCACGTGTTGTGTTGTCGCTGTTCACATAACTTTGACGTTTCATTTGATATTAAGAAAACCATTTGCTCTTGGGTATTCCCCTAATTTTTAAATTTTGAGTAAAATTATGTCGAAAACTAGAAGTGAGATTATTTTTAATGATCATATTGCTTTCCTGTAATGAAGGTATGAGAAAGTAAAAACTGCTTATTCTATTTGAGTGGGAGTAAGAGTAATTTCAAGGCTTGCCCTCCCAGAAAAGAAAAGTTTGCTATGTTCCTGCTCCTGGGCACTTCAAGGTTACCCATCAGATGGAAAATAAATTTGGAAAAATTATCTTCCCCGCCCTAACTGTGTGAAACTTCATGCATGGAGTCGGTTTTGGGCGTTGAGCACTTGAGAAAGAAGCCTTTGTCAATGAAAAAAACGGAAAACAGACAATGAGCTTCGCCCGTGAACATTTTAAACTGTTCAGTTCATATTGCTCAGTGGCTTATGTACAATACGTTCTCTCTGTGGGATCTTTTTTGTACATCGTACTAGGGACGAACAGGAGGTGCAAACATTCACAAAGCTTCCGTTTACAAAAACTTTGCACAATCGATGCACATGAATTTGAGACCATAAATCAACATGAATATCCTGACGTGTAACCTTCTGGATAGAAAAAAACCCAAAAAAAAACAAGAAAAATAAATCATACTCTACATCTTACCGATTCGCAGAACCATACTCCGAACATAGATAACTGTTGCCGTCTGGAGTTTCGCCCATAATAAGAACGTAAGATCAGCCTCTTGAAAACTAAATTTCACACCCGTACGCTGTGTGTTGTTACTAGACACCTTAGCCCTTGGACACCCAGATCACTGTATGCGTGTTTAGAGGGCCACCCCGAAAGCATCACCCTCAGTTTCTGATCTCCCTCGGGTCATGCTGTTCTTCCTGGCTTCTGCTTTTCTCACCGAACTCCTATTTTATAATAATACTAGCTATACCCGGCCACGCGTAGCTGTGGCACATTGTGGTTGCATGGATGAGAAATGAGGAACAAAACAAAGCATACGTTTCATAGAAGTTTAATTTTGCAATACTTGTGGGTATACAATATTTTTTGTTTTTCCATTCTCTGCGTAGATATAAAGGCTATCTGGTTTGCCGACACGGGAACACGCAACATACAGTTGTCCATGTGAGAAGCAATCCGCATCTAAATCTAAACCACACAATTCTAAAGATTGACCTTGAGCTTTATTGATTGTGATTGCGAACGCCAATCGAATTGGGAATTGCAATCTTTTAAATTGAAATGGTGTATCGGTAGGGATCACGGGAATTCGAGGGATGAGGACATCTTCACCTTCGAAAGGCCCCGTTAAAATCGTTGCTTCCACTACATTTTTCATCAGTTTTTTAACTGCGAGGGCCACCCCGAAAGCACAGAGTCACGTGCCGTTGCAGAGTTTTGGCTGATTAATATTCCGCAACATGATAATTGGCACACCTATTTTCAATTTTAATATGTGTGGTGGCATCCCTGGCAGATCAAGTGAGTTCAAAAATTCCGTTGGATAATTAACTACTTCATCTGCTTCCACAACTGTATCTATCGACTTGTATGTAATTTCCTCACTTTGAATGCTTAATTGAATAACATTATTAATTTGATAGACATCTTTATTCTTCGCGGCAAGAATAGCTCGTTCACTGAGCCAATCGTGATTCTTATAATTAATTTGAATATTAGGAAATACTTTTTCGATCAGTTCTTCTTTCGATGTTACTAAATTACAAAAATTATCAGGAAATGATATTCGTCTTGACGTCTCATCGACTGGCAGTTGTCCGTTCCCAATGTCCAGTAACTGTCGTGAGAATACCTCGGCTGATTGATCGTTCTGCAGCTGGACACGCATATTCGTAGTCAACTGCAATGTACGTACGTGTCGCCACAATGTTGAATATTTCAGGCAAGCATTTATTTCGTCCGCTGGTGTCGATCGAGAAATTACAGGCAATGTTTGCCTAAAATTTCCTGCGAGCAATATCAATGCATTCCCGAATGGTTGAACGTTTCCACGCAAATCTCGCAACGATCGATAAAGAGCTTCAAGCGATTTTTTATGTGCATCGTGCATTAATCCCAAACAATGAGTTTACATTTTTGTAATACTTTTCCCATACCGGATGCTTTGGAAATATTGCATGTGGGAGTCTCGATGATTCGCATGTTTAATGGCAACTTCAGAGCTGAATGAGCAGTCCTTCCACCTGGCAACAATGTCGCAGCTATTCCAGGCGAAGCGAGAGCTAAGGCTATGTCATTTTTTGATCGAACCGTTGCCAGAATCAATCTGATAAGGAATGTTTTCCCAGTTCCTCCTGGCGCATCCAAGAAGAAAGCCCCCCAACTCCGTCATTTATCATTTGCATTATGCGATCATAAATGCCCTTCTGTTCACACGTTAATTTGGGAATGTTTTATTGGACATATGACTGGAGATCACCGGTGTTGTAACTCTGTTCACGGCGCAAATCCACATCAAATGAAGCAGTCGTAGTTCGGTTGGGTGCTGGCATTCCCAATTGACTAAGAACTTTATTTGCAATAGCTAAGCACTTGTCTTCAATATTTATCAATGCTTCGTTGTGAATGCCTTCTGTAAATTCCATGGTCATATTGGCATTTTCTAGGCGTACTCTATGCAAAATATCCTCAGCCATATGAGATCGATATCTTTCCCATAACTCTGTGGGAGATGAAGGGAAGCAAGCGGTCAATATAATTGCGAATAGTGCTCGAATTTGGTTTGGATGTGCAGTGTTGCACGCGTCACTAATGGGTATCGTTCACTTGACCGAAAGGTCACTTGACCGAAAATCACTTCGCCGAAAATCACTTGATCGAAAGGTACATTTCACCGAAGGGTCACTTGACCGAAAAGTTCATTTCACCGAAAGATCACTTCACCTAAAAGTTCATTTCATCGAAAGGACACTTGATCGAAAAGTTCATTTCACCGAAAGATTACTTTACCTAAAAGTTCATTATATCGAAAGATCATTTCACCGAATGGTCAGTTTATCGAAAACTTAGAATTTTGTTGTTATAGATCTGTTGGAGTATGGTGCTGGTTTTTAAAAAACTGGTCACCTAAACATTATTGGATTGTATAAAAAATACACTTTTAATTTCTTTTAAACACCTCCCCATAAGTAGGTTTTTCGAAATATAACATTAATTATAAGTCATAGATAGACCTGTGCCTTTTTGCCAAATTTTAATCCCCCGAGCTCATATTCATGAAGTTTACATGACAACTCAAGTTAATGAGTTGTTATGTAAACACACTTATTCAGACAAAAAAAAAAAAAAAAAATCAGTTTTAGGGCCCTTGGCCTCGGTTTAGGCCTTTTTAGAACATTTTAATCGTGCGTGCTCATATTCATAAGGTTTACGTAAAATGTCCAGCTAATAATGTTGCACATTTATTCAGGCAAAAAAGAATCAATTTTTGGGCCCTAGGCCTCGGCTTAGGCCTTTTTAGAAAATATTAACCGTGCGTGCTCATGTTTATAAGGTTTACATAAAAACTAAAGTTAATGATGTTGTACTCTTATTCAGGCCAAAAGAATCAGTCTTTAAAGCCCTAGGCCTCGTTTTAGGCCTTTTTAGAAAATTTTAATCCTGCGTGCTCATATTTATAAGGTTTACATAAAATGTCAAGTTAATAATGTCGCACATTTATTGAGGCAAAAAAGAATCAATATTAGGGCCATAGGCCTCGCTTAGGCCTTTTAGCAAATTTTAATCGTGCTTGCTCATGTTCATAAGCTTTACATAAATAGTAAAGTTAATAATGTTACACATTTTTTCAGGCAAAAAAGAATCAATTTTAGGGCCCTAGGTCTCAGCTTAGGCCTTTTTAGAAAATTTTAATTGTGCTTGCTCATGTTCATAAGCTTTACATAAATAGTAAAGTTAATAATGTTACACAATTTTTTCAGGCAAAAAAGAATCAATTTTAGGGCCCTAGGTCTCAGCTTAGGCCTTTTTAGAAAATTTTAATTGTGCTTGCTCATGTTCATAAGCTTTACATAAATAGTAAAGTTAATAATGTTACACAATTTTTCAGGCAAAAAAGAATCAATTTTAGGGCCCTAGGTCTCAGCTTAGGCCTTTTTAGAACATTTTAATTGTGCTTGCTCATGTTCATAAGCTTTACATAAAAAGTCAAGTTAATAATGTTGCAATTTTTTTCAGGCAAAAAGAATCAATTTTAAGGTCCTAGGCCTCAGCTTAGGCCTTTTTAGAAAATAATAACGGTACGTGCTCATGTTCATAGGTTAACCTAAAAACTCAAGTTAATGATGTTGCACACTTTTCAGGCTAAAAGAATCAAGTTTAGGGCTCTAGGCCTCGGCTTAGGTCTTTTTAGCAGATTTTAATCGTGCGTGCTCATATTCATAAGGTTTACATAACAACTCAAGTTAATGATGTTGTACACTTATTCAGGCCAAAAGAATCAGTCTTAAAGCCCTAGGTCTCGGCTTAGGCCTTTTTAGAAAATTGTAATCGTGCGTGCTCATATTTATAAGGTTTACATAAAATGTCAAGTTAATAATGTCGCCCATTTATTCAGGCAAAAAAAGAATCAATATTAGGGCCGTAGGCCTCGCTTAGGCCTTTTTAGCAAATTTTAATCGTGCTTGCTCATGTTCATAAGCTTTACATAAAAAGTAAAGTTAATAATGTTACACATTTTTCTGGCAAAAATAATCAATTTTAGGGCCCTAGACCTCGGCTTAGGCCTTTATCGCAAATTTTAATCGTGCGTGCTCATATTCATAAGGTTTACGTAAAAAGTCAAGTTAATAATGTTGCACATGTATTCAGGCAAAAAAGAATCAATTTTAGGGCCCAAGGTCAGCTTAGGCCTTTTTAGAACATTTTAATCGAGCGTGCTCATATTCATAAGGTTTACATAAAATGTCAAGTTAATAATGTTGCACATTTATTCAGGCAAAAAAAGAATCAATTTTATTGCCCTTAGGCCTTTTTTTTTTTATTTAGCTTAGGCGTTTTTAGAAAATTCTAATCTTGCTGGTTTATAAGTTTACATAAAATGTCAAGTTAATAAGTTAATAATGTTGCACATTTATTAAGGCAAAAAAGAATAAATTTTATTGCCCTTAGGGCTTTTTTTTTTTTTTTTTAGCTTAGGCGTTTTTAGAAAATTCTAATCTTGCTTGTTCATAAGTTTACATAAAATGTCAAGTTAAAAAAATCAAGAGGGGGGGGGGGGGTTAAAGATTGCCGTTTCTGGGCATATATTGAGAACTGAATTGGGAACTCCAAACGCATTTCGCGAAAACGGTCCATGTAAGCCAAGCGAGGCGAGAATTGCACTTTAATTTGAAGAAAAAAATTGCCGAGGATCCGAGGTACACTTAGTTTTGGGAGGGTGTACCCCCAACTTCCGTAATATTATGTTCGGGGCCGCTGGAGTCTGTCAGTGTATCCAGGATGTTCCCCTTGAAGCGTCCACGAGGTCCGTCATGTTGGGGGGGGGGGTTATCTTTCCCCCAAAATGTTAAAATGGACGTAGAGCTGTAAACATTAGACCCATGCTTTATATAATGATTCTGTACACGACCACGAATTTTCAGGAATGTGGAGTGAAACTGAACCCCCCCCCCCCGTTTCCAAGAGCTCTTCAGGGGTAACATCGAGGATACACTGATGACCGACTCCAGAGGTCCAGAATATAAAATTACGGAAGTTGGGGGTAGAGCCCTCAAAACCAAGCACCTCGTATCCCTTTTACAGACTTCACCAAATTTCTGGGGGAGGGGGAAGGGCATACATAGTTTGGCACTAAACACAACATGAAGCATAGAAATTGCGAGCAAATCCCTTACCTTGAACACCTGTCTGCGCTCTTAGAAACTTGGGGGAGGGTGAATTCGTCCCACCCTCCTGAAAATTCGTGATCGTGTACAGAATCATTATATAAAGCAAGGTTCTAATGTTTACAGCTCTACGTCCATTTTAACCTTTTGGGGGAAAGCCCCTCCCAAAGCTCACGGACTTCGCAGACACTTCAAGGGGAACGTCCTGGATACACTGACAGACTCCAGCGGCACAGAATATAATACTACGGAAGTTCGGGGTACAGTTCCCTCAAACCAAGTGTACCTCGGATCATCGGCAATTAATTTCTTCAAATTAAAGCACAATTCTCGCTTGGCTTACATGGAACGTTTTCGCGAAATTCGTTTAGAGTTCCTAAAAAGGCCTAAGCCGAGGCTTAGGGCCCTAAAATTGAATCTTTTTTGTCTCAATAAATGTGCAACATTATTAACTTGACTTTTTGCGTAAACCTTATAAATATGAGCACGCACGATTAAAATTTGCTAAAAAGGCCTATGCGGAGGCCTAGGGCCCTAAAATTTATTCTTTTTGCCTGAATAAATGTGCGACATTATTAAGTTGACATTTTATGTAAACCTTATAAATATGAGCAAGCAGGATTAAAATTTTCTAAAAAGGCCTAAGCCGAGGCCTAGGGCTTTAAAGACTGATTCTTTTGGCCTGAATAAGTGTACAACATCATTAACTTGAGTTGTTATGTAAACGTTATGAACATGAGCACGCACGGTTAAAATTTGCTAAAAAGGCCTAAGCGAGGCCTACGGCCCTAATATTGATTCTTTTTTGCCTGAATAAATGTGCAACATTATTAACTTAACTTTTTGCGTAAACCTTATAAATATGAGCACGCACGATTAAAATTTGCTAAAAAGGCCTAAGCGGAGGCCTAGGGCTTTAAGACTGATTCTTTTTTGCCTGAATAAATGTGTAACATCATTAACTTGACTTTTTGCGTAAACCTTATAAATATGAGCACGCACCGTTAAAATTTGCTAAAAAGGCCTAAGCGAGGCCTACGGCACTAATATTGATTCTTTTTGCCTGAATAAATGTGCGACATTATTAAGTTGACATTTTATGTAAACCTTATAAATATGAGCAAGCAGGATTAAAATTTTCTAAAAAGGCCTAAGCCGAGGCCTAGGGCTTTAAAGACTGATTCTTTTGGCCTGAATAAGTGTACAACATCATTAACTTGAGTTGTTATGTAAACGTTATGAACATGAGCACGCACCGTTAAAATTTGCTAAAAAGGCCTAAGCGAGGCCTACGGCACTAATATTGATTCTTTTTGCCTGAATAAATGTGCGACATTATTAACTTGACATTTTATGTAAACCTTATAAATATGAGCATGCAGGATTAAAATTTTCTAAAAGGGCCTAAGCCGAGGCCGTGGGCTTTATGACTGATTCTTTTGGCCTAAATAAGTGTACAACATCATTAACTTGAGTTGTTATGTAAACCTTATGAACATGAGCACGCACGGTTAGAATTTGCTAAAAAGGCCTAAGCGAGGCCTACGGCCCTAATATTGATTCTTTTTTTGCCTGAATAAATGTGCAACGTTATTAACTTGACTTTTCATGTAAACTATTTATGAACATGAGCACTGAACATGATTTTTATGAAAAACGTATGAACATGATAAAACTTGCTAAAAAGGCCTAGGCCGAGGCATAGGGACTTAAAATTAATTATTTTTGCCTTAAAACTAAATCTTTGCGTTCTCTGTGACACGGAGAAATCAAAAGTGCAATTTGAGTATGATCCCCTAACGTTTCGGTGGTCTGTCTGTCAAACTTGCACCCTGCTTCAACAGATCCTGTAATGAAATCTAGCGTTTTCGATAAACTGACCCTTCGGTGAAATGACCTTTCGATGAAATGAACTTTTAGGTAAAGAGACCTTTCGGTGAAATGAACTTTTCGATCAAGTGACCCTTCGGTGAAATGTACCTTTCGATCAAGTGACCCTTCGGTGAAATGAACGCTTCGATCAAGTGATCTTTCGGTGAAACAATTTTTTCGGTGAAGTGATTTTCGGTCAAGTGACCCTTCGGTGAAGTAAACGTCGGGCAAATGAACCAGACCCGTCACTAATACATATATCCCACTGTTGGTCGTTTTCTAATAAATTAAGAGCTTGACACGCACTGCGGAAAGTGGCATATGTGACGCCGTCAACAATTTTCAATTGCTGGAAAGATCTAGGACCAGGCACATTTACCAACAGCATGCGAAGGAAAAAACATTCATCTTGATTGTAGGATGCACTGTATAAAGTCTACCAATTGTATTTTCTCTGAAAATGCCAGGTTGACCGTCGACTGGCTCCCCTCGTCTGCGTCGTACGAATGCTTTTTTAGTTACATTCCACGTGTAATAAGAGGGCACTTCTGTGTACATCAGTGTTCTGGCGAAAGCCTCTTCCTGACATAAGGTGAAGAAAACAGTCAGAGTTGTACCAGGTGGATTAAGGGCTCTTTGTTGCACATTTGCATCTGTGAAATAAACACGCTGTCCATTCTCTAAATGTACTGCTAAGTGAACCACAGCTGGATTGCGTTCATGCATGGGAAATGAAAAAATTCGCCATGCAGCCTCATTGCTGCTTATGTATCTTCCAGCCTGGTATTGTGCAATTTCATCGATAACTCGTACCGCATTTCTGTCACTATTTTCTGGTTGCACACCAAAAACTGCCATATCGCTGCCTTTATTCACATACTTACAGATGTATTTAATCGATTTGACCGAATTGCAATATTCTACGTTTATGTGCGCTTTGTATGTTTTTGACAACAGAGGCGAATATGGGACCACCCAACGGTTATCTACATCAATATCACCATTTCGCATGTGTATATTTGCCGAATTCCCGCCATCTTCAGTTGATCGTCTCCTATACTGAGGATATCCATCGTCTCCTGTTACTGTGTTGGCTGCGAATGCTTGAGGATATTGCTTAGAACATTTCCCGTCTACCATGCATGGTGAATTCGGATTTAGTGTACCGCATGGTCCATGTATCATGTTTTTGATAACAACTGCATGCAAATCCTTATCGACGTCGGCCCGTGGAATCTCAGCGCATATCACATCGTCGATTTCGTCTGAAGTTATTTTATCGTATAGCCAGATTAGTATATGCGCATGTGGCAATCCTCTCTTTTGCCATTCTACTGAATACATCCAGCAGCGCACAGATCCAAACACTTCATGTTTCACAATGAAATCCATCAGCGACTTAAGCTTTTGTCTGAAAACACGTGCTGTGATGTCATGCCTATCCACGGGTGATTGCCCAGGAAGTAACAGCTGCTGTATCTCGTCCCAAGCTGGATTGCACGTGAAGGTGATAAATAAGTCTGGACGCCCGTAATGACGAACATATGCCATTGAATCTTGAGCATATTCCTGCATGTGACGTGGACTGCCTATGTATGAAGATGGCAAAATAGTAAGCTTTCCAACGTTGGTTGTATTACCGTCATTCACAACTGCATCTCGCAAATGAATGTATTCTTCGGAGCGGAGTTTGGTCTGATTCAAACGAAGAAATAGCAAACGTTCCGTTTCAATTTTTGCATACATATCCACAATGTACTGGTGAAACAACTGACGGCATTTCAAAATATAATTGTCCTCGTTCCTCCGAATCATTAAGCGGTAGGCGTAAAAGTTCATTGCGCTGCACTTTTTATTCATTTCTGCACCATTCACTGGGTTTATCATCTTCACATTGAAATGATATCCATCGGCACCATCCCAGAAGATAACTGGATATTGCAAAGCATCGTAACAACGGTGAGTTTCTACGACGTTTATCAATTGATCGTTTTTTCGATGGAGAACAATATCTCTAGGTTGGAACTGATCTCCGACTATGACAATTGCTACTTCGTCTATAGTTGGAGCATTATATCTTCGGACATGTTCTCCAGCGGGCGTTTTGTCGGCGTGAATGACAATCTTGTGGGTATCTGATGGCATCATATCCATTGCCGTTTTGAACAAACGCACCAAATTGTTCTTTTCGTGAAGGAGCTCCTGTAGTTTCGAAATGATGGATCTTCTTAGCGAGGTATGTATTCCACAACGTGCATCGACTTCATCTCTATCATCACCGATGAAGTACATTTGAAGGAATTTATGGTCACTATCTCGGAACGGGAGCAGGGAGCCAGCTTTGTGATATATTTGTCCTTTGATTTTAAAAGTTGGCATGAATTGAGCAGTCACAATTTCCGCACCAAATGACGTCATTTGGAAGCAAGAGTTATATTTCCTGATGTTCAATAGGAAATGCTTCGATTCAGCGGTAGATCCAGCAAGTAGAGTTTTCAACGGCTCTGGTGATGCTTCAAGTTGAGGCAATTTAATTTTTCCGCCAGCGCAACACATCCCATTCGTTTCATTATTGAACTTTAGAGCCTAGCAGTAGGTACAGACATGACTCATCTGGCCAATGACAATCGTCTTGAATTCCGGTACAATCCAGCTGTTGATTATAGTTCATGCGGACTTGAACTATAATCAACAGCTGGATTGTACCGGAATTCAAGACGATTGTATTGCAGAATCAGATGTGCTGTTCTTTGGGTACGTGTTTCAGCTATCCTCGACGCCTCGCGTTCATTCCGTTGAGAACGAACCAAATCTGTTGCTGCAGAACACGGCTGCCGTGCTCGCAATCGTGCATCCTCAAGCCTAGCTGCTCGTCTTTCTGCTGGTTCCGTGTTACGCATCTGGATGGTGCTTAGTCTGTTCCTCTCTCGTACGTATGCCCGTTCTTCCTCAGTCATATTCGAAAGCCGTCTTCTCGATCCTTCTGTGTGGCGAGTGCGACGACCCAAATTCGTTTTTTTTGCGAGGCATTATTTCGGTTTTCACTGGAACAGAAGGAAGGGATAAGATTATAACCTCTTATGGCTCTCACAGCTCTAGGTTGAAAACCATGAGAGATAAGAGACAAAACATAACCTCTACTTACGATTTGGCGAACGGCGCAGCTCAATCACGACACGATCACCTAGTATGGAGAGTGTTCCCCTCGCTTCTGGCAGATGGCGCGTTTGCTGGTACACAGCTGACCGTTGAAAAAGCCTTCGACCATATATACTGATAGACTGCGCATGGCATCAAAATTTCTGGCTCCAATATCGCAAGCCACGAAATCACGTGACTTCGGGCAAAAAGATGGTTAACTCGTGCTGTGCTCATCATGAATTTTAGGAGTTTCTTTTTTAGAATTCCATTACGACTTTTCATTCGTGAAGACATTTATTACGCTCTGATGCAGCTATTGCCAGTGCGCAGTCCATTAGTATATATGGTCGAAGGAAAACGCTGTTTTCTCGCGATCGCGGGTATGTTACTGACGCGAAAAATAGATAAAAACAATCTTTGAAGCGGGTTGTATATCGTGTCAAAATTTGAGCTCAATCGGTGCAGAACTTTTTGAGTTTTTGAAGCGTACACAAACCAACTTAACATTTTTATATATATAGATGCATGATAATTTCCGAACGAGTTTACTCAGAGCCTGGATGTACGAGGCAGCTGAATTAAGCAGTTAGGAGGTTAACTGCTTTTGTGATAATCGAAGACTAAAAATAGCCCCGAATTCAATAAGGAGATTAACTTACATAGACTCTGCAGTCAAGAGGAAATAAGTGCACGGATGACTTTACAAGGAAACGCGCCTGAAAAAACAGTACACGACGAAGTTAAAAGTACGTGTAATCGGAACTACGCCTACAACAGCATTTGGGACCTGCTAGAAAATGGTAGAAATCTTACAAATTTTGAATACCGATATTCAGCTGAGTGTCTCAGAGAACAAATGTCTAAACTCCAGTTCATATGCATACTATACTGAGTACTGACTGAATTACGACTACCCCTGTGCAAAATAATTTACACCCGATGGTAGCGAAATCAGGAAGAGGGCGTGGCATGTAGGCTAAAGGAGTGTACATAAAAAGTTGGTGGTTCACTTGAGGGCGAAGTTGTAGTCAGAGCATTCGGCTGTC
The DNA here is from genome assembly GCA_039090855.1 of Macrothele yani. Lineage (NCBI taxonomy): Eukaryota > Metazoa > Arthropoda > Arachnida > Araneae > Macrothelidae > Macrothele > Macrothele yani. The sequence continues at coordinate 61,197,157 of CM077023.1, read as the reverse complement.
GTTCCGTTGGTCGAGGGTTCGATCCCAGCCTGACCACTCTGACCACTAAAGACTCGCTGTGCTTCAGAGGGTACGTTAAGCCGGAGGTCCCGGGGCATTGTGTCCCCCTGTTAAAAATAAGGTCATCTGTTCTTACACTTTGCTCTGATATCGTCTGGAATTCTGCCACGATGTCAGTTTGCTCTTTCATGTATGGCACTCTTAACCATTTCTACCTGGCCACCCACTTCCCTGTCAGGGACTATAGACCCACCCTTCCCTCTCTAGTATGCTAGGTATTGACCCAGGGGCCAAGTTAGCTCATCTAAAACCTTCCTTGGGTGGAAACCCTACGAGAAGTAGTTGCCTACTTGAACTAAATTTGCGAGTAAGTTACTGCTGTGATGGGTAAAACCAGAGTGTACGAAAGGCCAAATTATAAGTGGACGAAAGGTTGGTGCATCCTTTCCGGAAACGGCAACGCTTGTGGATTGTTTGAGGGCTTCCGTGGTTAAAGTGTACCAGGAGTGGTGCCAAACTGGTGAAACAACCAACCGGCCACACAGCTGTGTGAAAGGTGTGAAAGGTGGATTTCAGAGGTGAACGACGGGTGTCTCGCCTTGTACAGGGCAATCGGCGCAGCACAATTTCGCAGCTGACGACACAATACACTGTTGGTCAACCAGGCATAATATTTCCCGTGACTGACGTTGTACACTGGCATTGATGGGCTACAAAAGCAGACGCACTATACGCAATACTCGTTTACCAACAATCCATCGACGTAAGCGACTCCACTGATACCAACAACATGCGGATTGGATGATAGAAGAATGTAAGTAGGTGTGCTGATCCGATGAATCACGATATGTACTCTCTTCTGCCGATGGTAGAGTCCGTATTTGGCGTTAGCAGCATGAGGCTATAGATCCTTCACGCATGGCATTGACAATCCGACCGTTAGGGGGAAGTTGTATGATAAGGGACAAGTTTAGCTGACACGAATTGGGAGCCCTAGTTTGTGTGGACCAACATATGGACGTCGGCTACCACCAGAGATGCTTGCGTACTATGTATTGGGCGGAAAAAGAAAGTAATGTTTGCAAATGCAAGGCAACAGCAAAGTGCTAATTACCGTATATAAAAGTACAAATCAATCCAAAATGTAGTTGCCATCATTTGCCACGACCTGCTCCCATTATCTGGGCAGCTGTTGGATACCGTCCCTGTAGAATTGTGGCCGCATGCACGCAAAGAAGTAAATAAGTGCGCGTTTCACCATCGTCCGGGTTGGACGATGTTCATCCTCTTTCCGGTTTTGGGACGGTCCGCTGTCCATTCAGGAAATGCTGAAGCAACCGGAAAAGCTGGTAGACGCTTGGAGCAATGTCCAGGGAATGGTGCGGCAGCAACTCCCAGCACAGGTCCCTGATCTTGTGATAGGTTACCCGTGCTATTTGAGATCTCGCCCCATCCTGCTTTAGGAGGACGCCCTTGGGGTTCAGCAGTTCTGGTCGTTTCGACGTGAGCGATGTATGCAGATCGTCCAGCTGACGGCAGTACACATCGGCGGGGATAATGGTATTGTCCGGCAATAGCTCAAAAAACACGACACCCCATATCACATCAAACACACAGCATGACTTTACGTGGGTGTAAACCGGCTTTAGGGGTCGGCATGGGCGTCTGTTTTGGGCACTGACATCGTCCCACAGGACCCATTTCTCGTCACCTGTTACAATGCGGTCAAAGAACGGTTCAACTTGGTCACGTGCAAGCAGGGAAACGCATACACTTATGCGATTTGCTTTCTGCTCAACTGTGAATTGGTGGGGTATTGAAACTTCCCTCTTGTGCACCTTCTCAAGTTGACGCAGGTGCGTGATAATGCTCGTGTGGGTAGTCCTCAGCTGTTCGGCCAACTCCTGCGTAGTAACATGTGGGTTGGCCTTTACTAAGGTCTTCAACATGTCTATATCCACTATGCGGGTCTTCCAGTGTTTTGGGACGGTCTGACATGTCAAAATTTCCCTCTCGAAACCGTTCGAACCAACGACAGCACTGACAATGTGAATGGCACTAGGGTACACATTGGTAATGTTCCTTAAAGTACTTACCCGGGTACTACCGTGACGAAACTGACACAGCATGCAGTGGCGGATGCGTCCTTGTCCACTTCCATGTTGGCTGGCGCTTACACTCTTTGCTTTCTGACGTCTAACTGCCACTGACTTAAGCCACCTACCTGCTGATGTCATGCCGGTGACCTGCGCAACCTCAGAGGCAGATGTGCGCCGTGGCTATGACTTCGGGTACCTCGTCATTGGACATTACTTTCTTTCCAACCCGATAAACCCCACAGTGTTGCACTTCCACCCAGAAAGAAAAGGGACCTTTCAGGACGATAATGACCCACGTCATCGAGCCTTCCTCACGCAGAAATGGTTCGATGAACACAGTACTGGTATGATACATCTCGAATGGTCTCCAAACCACCTGGTTTCCACCCAATTGAACATATGTGGGATGTTGTGGAACTCCAGGCGAGGCAGTTGGACACACCATCCCGCTTTATATGGGAACTGTGGTCAGGAATACAAACAGCCTATTTTCAGATCTCTTCACAACTGTACAGACACCTAGTGGAGTTGACGCCACGCCGGGCGGCAGTCGTTCTCCGGGAGAAAGGAGGGCCCACCAAGTATTGATTAGGTGGTCAGAATTCAGTGAGCACTCAGTGTATGCATGGAAATTCGCGATTTATAATGTAAAATACAGCAAAAACTTCGCTGTCTTTAAATAAATTGGGTCAACTGCGACTGAAAGGCAACTGATTTTATTGGGTTTTCTTACCGAACGTAGCCATCTTTGAGAACTGATCTGGAATGTAGAAGTATGAGTCAGGACAACAGGACATAAACAATACCAAGAATATTGTTTGTTTTGCAACTTTTACAGTAGAAAACACTTGTGTGTTTTTTTCAAAAACCCTGAAAAACCCGTTGACGGCAAGTCCGAACTCATATTGATATCAGTGTTTAAACTTTTAGCTCGGCTGGAGCTCTGCTCGAATATTTTTAATAAATACCAAACTGATGTAATGATTAGAAACATAAAGATCAAGCTTCTAAGGGATATGCGGGCATATTATATTTCAGTCCTTTCATCTTAAATATTTAAACCATGAATATCATAGGAAAAATGTACTCAGCATTGCCATTCCCATCAGTTTTGGGAGGTGGTTCCTAAGCAGCCTGTTGAAGAACTTTCACGGAGCGGCCATTCTGATACAGGAAAAATTACAGTCTGATCCCGTAATGCAGACTTGCAAACCAGGCCTGGATTGAAAACTCAGATTGATATGTGGCATAGATGTTTGGAGGTCAGGGCTTTAATTAGGGTATCGCCAATGCGGAATCCGCCATAGGCGCCAATTAAACGAAAGCGCCGTATTGTGTTAAGATAGTTAAGTAAATACGTAGTGATTAACCGTAACTGTAAGGTTTAAAACAGCAGGAGCACAAACTTTCTGTATATTTGAATACTTTCATTGTCTTTATAGTATATGTTTGAATTTTGCAATTTAGCGTCGGAATGAACTGGCCTAATTTTTTCAGAAGTTAACCGCAACTCTTTCAGTCAGAAGGCCACTGGGAAAAAATGTTAATCCTTTTTCTGACTATCAAACGAAGCTGATGTAGCCCCGGATAATTATCCCGAGCGAGCCTATATTGTAGGGGGACTGTATTGTATTGTAGAGAGCATGCACGATAAGGGGGACTTGTCTGGTGGGAGGCCAACCTAAACGACTGGTGGACAGAAAGTGAGTTATGTGCGTGACAGAAATAAAAGCACAATTTTTGGGTAGTCCCCAATATCTGTGCATAGAAACTGAGTTTGACGATGTCATTGATGAATCAGTGAAAAATTGAAGGCACGAAAAGTCAGGTTAATTTAATTTGTAGATATGTTAAACAATTATTTGTTTTTGTAATGTACACTGAAAATAAGAATAAAGAATTTTCATTACCAATTTACATGATAAAACTGTGATTATAATTTTTTTCATGAGTTATTTTTCGTTATTAAACTTTTTTGTTACTGCAGAGGATGTTCACACATTTTTAGAAATTTCTTGATAAGAAATTACAGAAAATAAAGAAGTTCAAAGAATAGAAACTGGCAACAGCGTGTTAGATGAACATGAAAAGGACATCTGCTGCAGTTAAATATCGTCTGCTAAGAAAATGGCTCACGTAAACAAGCTGTGGATAGTAGGTTATGTTTGTGCTCTTTACGAAGAGAAATAGTCGTATTCTGTAATTAAAAAGCGCCGTGAAATTCATGGAATTAGCATTTCTAAATGTAAAGTAAGCAATATTATTAATAGTAGAGGGGAAAACTGTCAAGCATTGCTTCTATCAGGAAAAAGAACATCAAACGAATATCCAAAGGTACGTACTTTTACGACTATTTCAAAAGCAAGGTCTTTTGGTCTTAAAAGAAAATTCACTGACCCAAAGAACAATCGCTAAGTTGTTAAAAATCTGTATCAACTGTAAAGGTAATAAACAAAGATTTGAATCTAAAAAAAAAACAAAAACATAATGTTCACTGCTTTTTGCCTAGGCACGTGGCCGAGCGCAAAACACTGTGTATACTTCTTTATGAAAATCACTTAGCCGGAGACAGATGGAAATTTATTGTGACTATTGACGAGGCACAATAAATCGACTTAACAAAAAAGGAAGATTCACTATCGCCAAAGAGCATAAAAAGACTTATAAACTTGGTTCCAAGAATCCAAAGAAAGTTTCAGTAAAGGATTCCTGTTTATTTTTGGTATCTCGTTCAATGGGAAATTAAAGTTAAGAAATGTTGAAAAGAACGTTAAAATGAATTCTACCTATTACCAAAATAGCGTTTTAACTCGTATATTTAAAGAGGAAATACCATTCCTTTACCCACAGAGCCTTCAAGGAGTAGAACTCCATCAGGTTAAGGCTACCAGTCATACATCCAAAGCTACCACTCAGTTTCTTGAAAAAATGAAAAAAGAGACAGGTATCAAGTCCAGACCTTTTGCTCATATTCCTTCAAAGTCCTCTAATGTGTCACCAATGGGATATTGTGCCTTCGAACTGCCACAGGAGCGCTTTCTAAACGCAGACCTAAAACAATGATTGGACTATGGAAAGCAGTGGAAGAGGAGTGGAATAAAATACCACTACCAATTTTAAGAAATGCCCTGTTATCTTGGAAATCTAGAGGTAGGTTCCAGAGAAAGGGTTGTCAGATAGAACATTTAAGAAAGAAATAATTTGATTTTAAACATTAATTATACTGCTGGAAGATCGTTGTAAAAATGTGTGTGAGCATTCTCTGTATTTTATGATAATTGCTTTTTAAATTAATATTTTTTTCATTAAGGCGCGTTTTTAATGAATGGCCATAAGCGCCCAAAATCCAAGATACTGCTGTTATTAGAGGTTTACCTTACGCGCCAGACTTCGAATTACGTCTGCATTTCAGGTGTGTTATCTGCTGAACTTATTATGACGTTATGATTTTCTCCCTGTTTTAAATGTAACAACCCCAAAATTTCCCCTAGGTTTAGATGATCTGAGTGTTCGTCCCACTTGTGCCAGGTCAAACATATACGTATGGTCAGCCGTTATAAAGCACGGGCGAATGAAATGCTTTAACAAAATACTATTAGTTGAGCAACAAATAACACAGACTTTACTGCGAAGTGCAATTGCAGTGTTTCTTTCAGGCATACATCATCCAGGGGGAGAAGTCCTCCCGGAAACGACCATTCGCCCCCCACCCCTCCCGGAGACATATTAGGTTACCGAGTCAAATTTTAATAAATTCAGGCTATGATGAAAAAGGAAGTTTCGTTTCTTTTTATGCTACAAATATTTCTCCAATTATATTTTTTACAATATTTGTTCAAATGGTTCCACTTATAGTTTATTTTATTAAAAAGTGTATTACGACGCATGGTATTCAAAATATAATAAGTAGACTAATCATACCTATTTATCTGGGAATCGTGATTCAGGAACAAGAGTGCGTTGAATGCATTTTGATAGATAAAAATGTCAAGCCTGCGGAACCCCCCCCCCCTCTTTAGCTGAAAAAAGTTTGTTGTTCCTGAAATGTTTGAAGAAGTTATTACTATATCAGACATGTATATAGATTTTTCTTGGGGGGGGGACGAAAAGAGGAAGTTTTTGAAAGCCACCATCTGGAACAAAATTAAAGTTAATGAAAAATTGAAGAAAAATTAAAGCATTTTTTTCTAATGTAAGTTGATGCATTTTTATTAAATTAAGGCATTTTTTCTAATGTAAGTCGCATTTTAACCAAAAACAAAAAAATGAAATATTTTCCGTGGGGAGAAAGGCCTCCTCTAAATGCGCCCCTGTGCTAGATATATAGTAATTGCTTCTCTCTATATAAATATAGTAATTAAAATTATATATATATATAGCAAATGGAAAACTTGCTCCCCCTCTAAGGTTCCATTTGCCCCCCTCCCCCGGCCAAAAAGTCCTGAAAGAAACACTGCATCTAACGAACATTGAGGAAATTCTGTAGAAAGAATTTTAACGCAATACGAACCTGCACACACAGGGCAGCACTTTCCAAGTGGTATGTACCTCTGGGTCTTACAGTCAACGTCCGGGCACTCTTCTGTGTCACAAATGGCGTTTCCTAAGTAGCATTTGCAGGATGTACATGGGTCAGGTTTCCATTCCTCTCCGTCAGTGTATCGAATTCCCTCGAACAGACATGTTATCACGTCATCTATGATAAAAAAAAGAAAAAAAAAACATGATTCGTAACTTAAATGTGGTACAAAAGAAATGAAACGAAAAGTTCGATAAGAATTAAGTGCTGAAAACATTGGTGGACGGTAAACAGTGTTTAAGAACGTTTTTTCCTATTTAGAAATTAAAAGAAAATCATTTTCCAGAATTATTGCTCCCTAAATTGGTTTGCGCGCGGTGTAGTTACCGCAGAGAGTCAGAAGGGATAACAACTGGTTAGTAACTAGCGTCGCAATTGTTTCGAGCAGACTATTGTACATATTACTATCATCGATTTGGCATATCATACTTGGCGTTTGCGTCTTAAAAATACGCAAAACGAACCAACAAACGCAATATGGTGAAAACCAGCACACCTTTACCGTTTTTTTCTACGATACGCATGCTGATGCTTCGAAGCCGTACCCTGTTTCAAAGCGACGTTCATGCATGTCCTACTCAGTGAATTAATGAATAGGAAATTCGTATCATTTTACAAATAATACTCGACAAATAGGCGATTTAAGTGCGTGAGACAGCTTGGCCCAACACCGGAGATACCGAGGCCTGACTGAGAGACGATAACAAAGATAATGTTTGCTGTCTTCTCATTTGATGAAGTAGAAACTTTTCTTTATTCCTATGTACAAGTGACTGGACAATGTAAGTAAATAGAAAAACAATATTGTATTTACATCAGTAGCGGGTAGATCCACCATTTGCAGAGATTACAGCAGCCATCCGCCGAGGTAAACTGTCCACAAGCCCATGTAGTACGGAGAACGGGATGCTCCTCCATTCCGCATTGAGTACATCGACCAACTCTGTCAGTGAAGAAGGTTGTGTTGGTATAGACCTCACCCGTCGTTCAAGTTTACCCCATGTGTTCAATGGGATTGAGATCCGGGCTCTGAGCAGGCCAGTCCATCCGCGAGACGCGATTTTCCTCATACCACTCCTCCTCATACCACTCCATTGTAGCCCCGAAAATATGACAAGTGGCATTGTCGTCCTGGAAGAAACAGTCGTCTTGTCCGTAGAACTGCCACAACGTTGGGAGCATTGAGTTATCTAGGATATCTCTATACAGCATAGAGTTCATGTTGTCATGAATAACAACCAGTGGATCCATACCGTACCAGCTGAAACAGCCCCATACTATAATTCCACCGCACCGTGCTTCACGTCGGCGCTGTACAAACCCGAAAGCAGACGTTCTCCGGGTAACTGCCGAAACCCAGACACGTCCATCCGATCGGAATAATGTAAAGCCGGATTCGTCTCTCCATAAAACCTGCCGCCATTGCTCCAATGTCCAATTTTTGTGCTATTGACACCATCATAGCCGTATTGGTCTTTGTGCCGAGAGGTGTATGGGAAGCTGCTTGGCCATGATACCCGAGTGCATGGCCTCTCTTCGAAGTGTCTTGGTGGAGAGCATAACATCTGTGGCCATCTGGAAGTCATGTGCTATGGCGTGCATTAGTCGGGACCTAGTTTTCCGGTTCTTCCTCTGCACACCCTCCGGTCCCTGGGTTGCAGTTTCGTGGGTCTTCTAGGGAGAGATGAATTCCTGCGATGTCTCGTCTTCTTCCACTTGTTGATGGCAAAGACCACAGTCGATTTAGCGACCTTATAACGAAGTAAATTTCTCCGTCATTTTTGGTCTACGCCGGGAATCGAACCCGAGTCCGCTCATTCCGGAACGAGTCGCTCTACCAACTGAGCTACGCAGACGTTCATTCTGACTCCTATCTGCCTTTATGTCGTGTGCGTCCTGCTGGCAGGTACGTCACATCTCCCCCCCCCGAAAGAGGGCAGGGGGCATAGTCCACGGGTCAGCCGTGACCATGAATCGTTGCAGGCAGCCATCCACTGTAGAAGGTGCACATGAGAACTTCCAGTCAATCTGGTGTGTGGAATGCTAGGTCACACACATTTATTTTTCGAAGCGCTGGAGAAGGGATTCTCTGATTTTTCCTATCTCGCGGTGTGGAAATAACATCACACCATTGCGAGATCTTGACCGGTCGGGTCATCCGGATAGTTCGGGCGCCATTATAACGAAGTAAATTTTTCCGTCATTTTTGGTCTACGCTGGGAATCGAACCCGAGTCCGCTCATTCCGGAACAAGTCGCTCTACCAACTGAGCTACGCAGACGTTCATTCTGACTCCTATCTGCCTTTATGTCGTGTGCGTCCTGCTGGCAAGTGCGTCACAACCTGTCTGACATCAGCAGTGCTTCTTGTGCTCATACCTACAATTGAGCATCCTATTATAACGCCCTTTTCAAACTCTGAGAGCTCATCTGCTAGCCATTTTATCAGCGATTAATCTGAGTGTACTCTCGTTGCCGTTTCTTGTACCTTATCGAAAACGTGTCTGCTGCGGGAGCACATCCTTGCGCCTGCGTGGGGGTATCCAATAACTTTCATAGTGTAGTTTCCATTGGGCACAAGTATTGGAGATAAAAAAATTTGGGGAAAGGCAAATCAAAAGGCTCATTCATTAAAAGTTAAAAACGCGCGTTGATAAACATAGCGACAAATTAAGTTTTGGGGGAAGCTGTAAGGCCTCTTTCGATTCTAGGGTCACGATGCCTCAACTCTTCTGTTTTAATATTTCAACCCTCGGTTTGAGACAGGCGATCATACCGGGTTCCGAAATTTGATCACGACATAGGCATACCCAAGGGTAGGGGGGGTGTCTCCTTGTGTCCGGATCCCCTTGAGGGTGGATTGAGTACAAATTTAAAGTGATATACATGTATATGAGGCTTTCACCAATGAACCAAATCCATGACCCCCCACCCCCTTAAAAATTTCTGACTGCGCCACTGGATCACTATGTGTGGAAGCCAATGTAATTGCCTTAGCATGAAAAAAAAAAAGAAGAAAGAAAATCTTGTTTTCTCGAAATTTAAATTTAGTGCCTCTGAAAAAGAAACGCTACTTACAATTAGCTTTCAATTTAAATATTTGAAGTATATTGCAAATGTTTGACTTTAAAATAGATTCATATTTAGAAAAGCAAAAACAAAGTAATTCCCACACCACCACATAAATTTAGCGTTAATTTCGATAGAGCTAAATTACGTAATACTTGAGAATGTATCAAGGAAGAATGCTTCATGTGTCAGATCATAAGCTGACGGATTTAGACTTACCGGAGCCCTGTGCACAGCATCTGTTTTGCCGGCCCCCACTTTCTCGCTATCCTTGAAAAATAACTTCTTGTGTTTTTGCCGCCCCCCTCCCCCTCCCCGCTCCCATTTTTACTTTTTCATACTAATGCATGAGGAGTTTTGTAAACGTAAGGGAATTCGACTTAGAGATTTCAGCAGAAATACACATTTTGGATTCCCCTGAACTATTTTCACGTTGGCGTCCGTGTGCGTTGAGTATTTCTGCCATAACTATAAATCTATTACACTTATCAAAACGAAATTTAATATGAATGGTTTTCTGATGCTCTGTTGAGGAAGAAATGGCGGAAGTTGCTGCCCCGGTGGCGCAGTGATCTAAGCGATGGCTTCTGATTATTTGCCCGAGATGGGTTCTTTTTTTTTTTTTTTTTGATTGGAGGTTTAACGACCACCGTGAGCAACTCAATGGGCTATAAGCAGTCGCCCGTCCCTAATTTAGGGTCACTGGTTCCAGGGAAGGGAGAGAGCCAGTGCCGTAAGACAAACACAACATCCATGCCTCACCGGGATTCGAACCCGGACCCCTTTCGGGCGAATGATCAGAGGCCAACGCCTTAGACCACTGCGCCACCGGGGCGGCCGAGATGGGTTCGGATCCCGGTGAGGCATGGATGTTTGTGTTTGTCTTTCGGCACTGGCTCTCGATGTGTTACTTGCCCAACACTGGTTCTCTGTGTACATTGGTCATTTAGCATTCTGTAAAACCATGTTTGATGTGTACTTGGTCAACACTGGTCTCTCTCTGTGTACATTGATCGATTGGCATACTGTAAAATGTATGATATGTACTTGTCGCTGTGAAATCTGTATCCTGTCTATGTCTGATTGTTTGTCATGTGTCTGTACAACCAGGTCCAATAAATCATTTTTTTAAACCCCAGTAAAAAAAAATAAAAAAAAATAGAGGAAGTTACAAGTGGGAAAGCCTTTGTTAAGCAAAACGAGTTGAAACTTTAACAGGAATAGTCACTTAAAACCACGGTACTGATCTTTATGTTACATGTGCAGTGTGGGATCTGCTCGCTTGTCATCAGATTCCACCTCACCGACTTTCCCCGAGAGAATCCGAACATGGACGAAATTGATTAGCGTGTCTGGTAAGACCAACTTTTCTAATGCTATTTTACACCTGTAGCCTAGTGATTGCCTCTTAAAATGGACTGAATGGGGAAAAAATTAAGTTAAAGACGGGCGGTCATATTAAATACCTAATTAAAGAGCACAATGTTCTTCATTACATTCTAAAAAAATAGGACCCCAATCTCTGAGCTCAGTTGTAGTGCAGTATTAAGTTATATTACTGTCAAAAATTATTTTTTAGTCAGCCTGCATTTAAGCTAATTAATTAATACTTGTAGATAAAATTCTTCGAGTTCGGGTCGAAACATGCTCCCAAAAGACAGAACAGCAAACTTTTCCCTCCCTCCAAGCCCCCCTCCTTTTCTTTATTTTAGAAGCAAAACGAAAAAAACAAAATGAAAATCGTCATTTCTGGGGTCCTTCAGCATCCCGGGGCCCCGCGCCTGTGATTCACAGGCTTCCTCGTAAATCCGCCTCTGCAAGCAAGCCGATTTGTTTGAAACGGAGACGTGGTACAGTGTCCGTTTCAGTTTCATATTATTTACTGTATCATTGGCGGTAGTGCTATGAGGATGCGCCCCGCCCCACCCAAAGCACTTCTTCATGCCGTACCGAAGCTTTCTGACTCAGTTAGGTGGTTTTCCCGTGCAGCGGGCAATCTAATAATTCTATAATCTATCCACTGGAAAATGCGACTGATCACAGCTCCAACGTCTATTAAAGCCAAGCAGGGACGTCGCTGGACTTTGAAATCAGGGTGGGCGACGGGTGGTATTTTTGCTGGGGCAGGTTTGTTAGCAACGTAATTTAATAAACACTGAAAGAAAGAATTTTTTATGCTTTTTACTTCCGGCTACAAAGTAAATCGGCGTCCCGCCCCTCCCCTTCTCATCGCACACACATCTGGATCTGGCAAGTTATTCCCGTGATAAACCAACATGACAATCACTAGTGGTTTTGTGGTGTAAGATATAAGAGTCATCAGTAGAATGTCGCCTTCAACATTTTTCTTGTTGCGAATGTATTTTCTTAATTGCTTTTCAAAATTTTACATTTTTGTTATGAAAATAGTACGGTACTTGAACATTTATTTAAAAGAAAAATGTTCTATTTATTTACCTAAATCGAATTTTAATGTCGTGACACGCAGACACCACTTCCCCCCATCCTTAACTTCCTTCATTCGAGTCAGCGACTTTGCTTTGCACTCCAAACCTCCAAAGCAGTAGTCAGCGAAGTCCCGCTCTCTCGGTACAGGCTGAGGAGGTCTGGTTTAGCTTTATACACCAATTTCCACGTTGAAATCTCCTACTTAGTAGAACCAACAGCAGAGCAATTAGTAATGACCCCTCTCAGTGAATTCCACTATCCATTCTCCTCATTCTGCGCTGTCCATACAAACATGAAAAGAATGCCTACTTGCATGAAAAGAAGGCTTAAACTGAGGATTTCGAGGAGTGGAGAACAATTGCATTTTCTTGCCCCTGACGATGTTATTTTGATAATCTTTCTCGGAGAAGTAACGCACTTCGTAGGGGAAAACACGTAGGGCTCCCCGACGAAAAACACGAGACTCAATATTACTTGGCAAAGTCCAGATTATAAGTTGTAAAAAAATTGACAAATTTGAACTGGGTGGGCGGTAGGGTGGGCAAGAAGAATGGCCCACCCTCGCACACCCCTTGGTGACGTCCCTGAAACCAAGTTATGTGAAAATCGCACCTATTACCACCGTTTAGTTTCTCTGAGAAAAACGTCACTTGGCCCTTGTGAGGAAAGCTCTATCATTGCCTGAAGCTAGCCGACTCAACTACGGTATTGCCGGTTTGGCGGGCTGGGAAAGGAGGGTTGCCTTTGTTCCTTTAAGCTGCGAGATTCCTCCCAATTCTCAGGCAAAAATTTGGATCTCAGTATCCCTAAGAATTACTATGAATATTTTCCGCTGTTCATGAAGATCCCACGTGGAAAATTTTATCAGAATCCGTTCAAAACATTCTGTTACAACACTTAATCGGAGACATGTGCATAAAGAGACAACTAGGGTCTTCATTGTTATTATTATTATCAGGCTAAGAATGCTGAATAAGCACGTTTTTGTTCAAACCAAAGACTTTTGTAAATGTAGCTTTTATTGTTTAGAAAATCTAATAAAATGATAAATTTCTAAAACAAAATTTCCTACAATAAATTGTAGTCACGGATTCAAAATGAAAGCTGAATGCGTTTTCATTCTGTAATGATCACAGAGAGTGTTTCCGTGTGTATATGCGGCTGCTATAACTCATCGCGAAATCGTGGAGACACATGGGCGCCCATAGCTTAGTCTTCAGGATGGGGGAAACAGAAATTATAACTACGAATAGCATGTACAAACACCATATGTAAATTTCCACTATGCCTTCCAGTTATCTGACAGTTTTTACTACACTCTCAACACATTAATTAACTGGAAACCATATGAATTCAAAAAAACTATATAGAAGTGATGGGAATACAGGAAATTAGACAGCTCGCTGGTGCAAAAAGGACATTTCTTTGTCGTTCTTTTTATCCTTTCGGATACTTGGGTCGCATGCTCCACTAAACCCCAGAAATTACTCAATTGGTCACTAAAAAATTAAAAATATCTCCAGTACAAATTTCTAGGAAAAATTTCGTAAGATATTTGTCCAGCAGTGAATACCTGCTGCCGATGATATGTTTTTCATTTCTTCGCCTTTCCATACTGTACGTACAGTATGTCCGCTGCTCTCCAACATGCATGGGAAATTTCATTATTACTTTCTATTGTAAATTGCCGTTTTTTTTCCTACTGGAAATTCCCTTTGTTTTTCCTATTTTTACGGCCTACACACGTATCCAGAAGTTCTGCAAGATAATTAATAGTCAAAATTAGTGTTATCTCGAAAATCTATGTAGTACCTTCCAAGAACTGAGAAGGCATGATATAATTACCAGGGAGGGCAATATATGGGAGTCCATGGGCAGACACTTCAAAATTTGGCATATTAAGCAAAAACATTTGTCTCTCTATTTCTAGAGGAGCCAAAGAGACAGCTGAGAACGCGAACGCGACCTTGCATGTGCGTGCGCTGCCACTGGCCCCAGTATTAAAATGTTCCTGTCGCGTGTGCATCGCGAGAAGCAAAACCACACTCCTTAATCGGGTGCTGCTATTTTATCGGAGGTAGCGATCTAGGTGGTGACGAATGGGTATGTCGAGTTGTGTAAATTACACTGAAAGGACAAATAATTACGTACACTCACCTAATAGCCTGTGGCACCACCTTTTGCACGCAGGACAGCATCCATACATCGTGATACAGACGCAATGAAGTTCCGAAACACAGACTCAAGTATCGCTGACTAACAATCTAAGAGTGCTTGGCGTAGAGCAGGCAGAGATGTAGGTCGGGATGGTTGATCACGAACAGCTCATTCCAATATGTTCCATAAATTCTCTATGGGGTTGATGTCCGGTGAGCGAGGGAGCCATCGGAGTGTGGTAAGCTCACTGCCATGCTCCTGGAGCCAGTCGGTTGCCAGCTGGGACAGTTGGGGTGGAGCGTTGTCCTGTTGAAAGATCAGAACTTGGTTCGGACAGAGGTACGTAATAAAAAAGTGGATATGGTCGACCAGGAGCTGCACATAGCCCGAACCAATGACGGAAGACTCAAGAGGTACCAAAGGCCCAGGCCCGACCACGTGAAAGCTGCCCAAGCAGTTACACCATCTCCACCGGCTTGTAGTACCCCAACTTGGCATGCGCGGTCCATACTTCGTGTGGTTTACGTCACACACCCTGCCTGCCATCGGCGCGATACAGTGTGAAACGGGATTCGTCAGACCATATGACCCGTTTCTAATCATCCGTGCTCCAGTTTCGATGGGCCTTCGCAAACTGAATCCGAATCATGCGATGCTGTGCCTTTAACATTGGGACACGATGTGGTCGTCGACTTCCCCAGCCGAGTTGTGCCATGTGTCGACGGATTGTCTTTGAGCATAGGCTTGTGGATGCTCCTTTATTAAATTGTGACGTGCTTTGCTGCAAACAAGACTTCCGATTCGTCTGTACGATGCAGGCCAATCGTCGGCACCCTCGATCATCCAATGCACTTTTACGGCCACATTTCATCCGACTGTTAGTGGTTTTGCCGGATTTCACGTACTCCTGGTACACTCTTGCTACGGTTTGTCGCGGAATTTTTAACAGTTTCGCCGTTGCGCTGATTGAACATCCGGCCTTCCTGGCTCCCACGACTTGACTTCGATCAAACTCACTTAAGACTCGTCCTCGACCCATGCTGGCCCTTGACAGAATGTATTCCTGTGCGTACCGACCCACTCTATTTATAGCCCCAACAGGTTTTCCTGCACCCCGCGATTTGCTGCTGTCCTGCTGCTTTGCGTATTTTCCCCGGGGTGTACGTAATAATTTGTCCTTTCAGTGTATTTTACTTACAGTTTATAGAATATTTGCAGGGAATATACGTATGCGAAACACAGTTTCATTTCATTCCCTCTGAAAGAGGTGATTCATTGCTGCAGTTAGAGCAACGGAACCCAGCAAGCAGCCCCCGGTGGTAAAGTGGTCTAAGCGATGGCTTATGACCATTCGTCCGGGAGGGTTCCGGGTTCGAATCCTGGTGAGGCATGGATGTTGTGTTTGTCTTATGGCACTGGCTCTCGCCCTTCCCTGGAACCAGTGGCCCTAAATTAGGGACGGACGACTGCTTATAGCCCATTGAGTTGCTCACGGTAGCCGTTAAACCTTCAATAATAAAAAAAAAAGAACCCAACAAAAATAATCTCGTTGGGCCCAAAAGTCAATAAAATGTCCAAGCGGTAAGTCCGAACGATGTGAGCCTAGAAGGATATAACAGATTTTTTGATGTCATATAGGGAAAATGCCGGAGCATGAGAATCCATTGGCACCAGGAGTTTCTATGCACACAGCTTGTAACACCAAAGGAATGAAACTTCTGCAGTGTCACTCCGCCTAAGAAACGACTCAGGAGACAACAAATACTGACCGACAGAATATGACATTTTCATGGCCGGTGATTTCAGTTCTTCAGCAGGTCGACAAAACCTGTGTGGAAATGCGAGATGCCATAAGCCAGCCTATAAAGTATTTCCACAACACGCAGAGAGCTGCATACCATGCATTTCCTGGGAGAAGTTGAGCCTTACAAGACTTTCACACACAAAGTTTCATGCACAGGATAGCTTGGGTTGGTACAAAGCACATCGAAAGTGGACTGTAGATCGAAAGAAATCCGCTTTTTCTTTTTGTTTGGGATTTAACGGCCACAGCGATAAGCTATAAGCGGTCGCCCGTCCATAATTTAGGGCGACTAGTTCCTTGGAAGAGAGAGAGAGATCCAATGGCAAAAAACAAACACAACATCCTTGCTTCACGGGATTCGAACCCAGACCCATCTCGGACTAATAGTCAGACGCCAGTGCTTAGACCACTGCGCCATCGGGGAGGAAAAAAGAAATCCATTTTGTGAAGCTATGAATCCCGCTACACCCTCCTCCGTCCTGATGGAGGTATTAAATATAATGTCTGGAGAATTTGTAAAATTTGGCACATTTGTAAAATTTGGAAGTGGAGGCGTCATTGCCCGTTTCATGAGGCACGTACTACGGCCACTTGTCGCAGTACATAGAAAAATGTCTGCTGCGTTCTATACTGGTGTTCTGGACAGTTTTATAAGTCCTACGTTGTGAAAATCTTATGAAACCAGATCTTTTACACTTTCCAACACAGCAATGGGGCACTTCGTGTTAAAAAAAGTAAACCCAAGGTTCAAGATGTTTTTTAACTTCCCACGTTATTTCTATATTAAATCACACATAGCAAAGACGGTGAGTAACTGACTTAAAGAGAATGAAATATTTGGGATAATGTGGGATGCAGGGTCAGACAACTCTGGGATAAAGTGGAACCCAGTATCAGAACACAGCCGAATTGACCCTCTTCGGTAAGAAAGTTCATGGCAGATATTAGAAGGTGAATAGAGCAAAATACCGGAATACTTGTACAAAAATGTTTAAAGAATGTCATGATGCTTCTCAAAAGTCATGATGATGATGATGATATATACACAAACGTATATTAAAATATATTTCTTCATCATGACTTCTGAGAAGCATCATGGCATTCTTTAAACATTTTTGTACAAGGATTCCGGTATTTTGCTCTATCCATCTTCCAATATCTGCCATGAACTTTCTTACCGAAGAGGGTCAATTCGGCCGTGTTCTGATCCTGGGTTCCATTTTATCCCACAGTTGTTTACACGGACGTATATACATGTATAAATAGACCGATGAATAGCGGTATAACTATAACATCGGGATTAGAGGAAATGCTATCCCACACTCACCAACCCGCTTGGCCAGCGTGGTGAGTTATGGCCAAACCCCTCCAAAATGACTCCACAACTTAAATCTTGGCCCTCAGTCTCCGGCAGCTGGAATGTACCTGGCCAAGGCAGCGGCCAGTGCGACATGAAGGCAGAAGGTGCTAAGAATCACCGGAGGACCGGACTAGGCTGCCATTTGATGTTGTCCTTGTCTACGTTTAATGGACGCTCCCTATCTTCTGATTCAAGACTCCTTGAATTGGAGGAGGAACTCGAAAAGATGAACTGGGACATTGTGGGACTAAGCGAGGTAAGAAGAGGCGGAGAAGAGCTCGTTGAACTGAAAAGTGGACATCTCTTTTACTATCGTGGGACAGATACTGGCAGAACTAGTGTGTTGGATTTATAATAAACAAAAGACTGAAGGACAATATTCTGGAAGTTGAAAGTCTCTCGGACAGAGCTACACGACTCGTTATCGAACTCTCAAAAAGATACCAGGCTCAGATATTCAAGCTTATGCACCCACTACAAGTCATCACATAAGGAAATTTAATTGTGAACTGGTGAGAAAAGCAATTGAAAACAACCAAAGCCTTGAAGAGAGCAAGGGAAGAAAAGAGATTATGGCTCTGAGAAAAGAAGATGGTACTGTAACAAGAAATAGAAGCGAAATTTTGACTAGGGTGAAAGATTTCTATTCAAAACTACATGAAAGGGATGACACATCTAATCCATACATTACGACAGGTACCAGTACCAAAGTCCCTCCAATCCTCCCTGCAGAAGTTACATATACAATTAAGAGCATGAAACGGGGAAGAGCTCCAGGAGAAGATGGAATTACCGTGGACATTATACAAGAAGCAAGTGGAGAAATTGAAACTACACTCGTCCAAGTTTTCACCAGATGTCTCAATGAAGAGAAGATTCCTGAGGATTGGAATAATGCTACAATGATCCTGCTACATAAAAAATGTGACTTTGAGGATCTCAGAAACTACAAGCCCATCAGCCTCCTTTCCGTGGTTTATAAAATCTTCACTAAGGTTCTTTCACATCGCTTGAAGGTAACACTAGACATGACTCAACCAAGAGAACAAGCTGGATTCAGGAGTGGCTATAGCGTTGTAGATCATATCCATGTACTGAGAGAACTAGCAGAAAGAACAAGAGAATATGAACTTCCATTATGCATAGCTTTTATTGATTATGAAAAGGTCTTCGATTCTGTGAAACCATCAGCAGTAACAATGGCTTTGAAATCCTGTGGTATTGAAGATGCATACATTAGCATTATTAATAACATCTATGAAAATCCAGGTGCATCTATGAAAATGCAAAGGTCCGGATATTTGAAGATACAGCACAAATAAGAATTGGAAAAGGGAGTGAGACAAGGTGACACCATATCTCCCAAACTGTTTAATGCCACATTGCAAAATGCCTTTCAATCATTGAACTGGGTAAACAAAGGGATAAAAATTAATGGATATTACTTAACTCGCCTTCATTTTGCTGATGACATAGTAATCTTTGCAGCTACCATTTCAGAGCTGCAGAGTATGATCTAAGAACTTGTTAAGAAGAGTAAAGAAGTTGGATTAAAAATGAACTTTCAGAAGACAAAAGTGATGTACAATGCTTTTATAAGAAATGAAGATTTATCGATTGATGGAGAAAAGCTTGAGACAACCGATTCCTACATTTATCTTGGGCAGCAGATATCAAATGAGGGCCACATTGATGAAGAAATTAATTGGCGTATAAAACTTGGATGGAAAGCTTTTGGAAGAAACAGTGCAATTTTTAAGAGTAGTACGCCATTATGTCTTATAAGAAAAGTGTGTAATCAATGCATCCTGCCAGTGCTTACGTATGGAGCAGAGACATGGACCTTAACTAAAAAAGACATACAAAGGCTGCAGACAACTCAAAGAAGCGTGGGGAGATGCGTGCTTGGTGTAACCAGAAAAGATAAGAAGCGAAACTTGTGGATAAGGGAAATGACAGGAGTGGACGACATCATGACCAGAGTGAAATAACTGAAATGGCAATGGGCTGGACATGTTGCCAGAAGAATGGATCACCGATGGACAACCGAAATTTTAGACTGGATTCCGAGGGACAGGAAAATACCCAGAAGAAGACCCCGTGGGAGGTGGATGGATGAACTTTGAAAGTTTGCTGGGGTGACACGGAGGAGACAGGCAATTGCGGAAGAAACTTGGGGAGACCTTCATCCAGCAGTGGATTGATAATGGTTGATGATGATGATATATAAATAATAATAAACATTTGTTTACTTTCCGATACGTTTGCATTGTTTTTTCCATAGCTTTCTTGAAATCTGCATCAAATTTCTTTTCTTCAATCACCTGAAATTATTTCTGAATGTATTTATTACTTCATTTAAAGAAAGGAAGGAAGCAATTCCGTATCATTGGAGCCACTGTTCTTCTACATCATAGTCTGCAGCATCGGGCATCTGAACCAATTACGTCAGGTTTTATATCGTTTCTGCAAGGTCATTCTGTATGAACGTAGCTAATTTGTCTTTCACTGATGATGAGTTCCCTTTTGGGGAACACCGACTTCAATGAACAGATTTTTTGAAGAATGACGACCGTGCAAAGCAAGACCAGAATCAAATTAACTCAGTCCTCTTGAGAGTATGTATTTTTCCGGTGTCCGTAAGAAACAGAAAGCCATTTTCCATAAAATCAACAACGAAGAAATCATAAATGACAAAATGTTTTCCAATTAATTTTCCATTTCATATTTATAAAACTATTGATATTATTTTGCTAAAACTTCTGGCCACCTATGGTGCCTTTTCTCGCACACTTTACCCATTTCAAATACAAATATCGCTGTTGTATGGGTTTCACTGCCTAGCTTACAATAAATAGATCCGTTCCCTGAAAAGGCTGTGTACTCATGGTATGATGTTTTTGTGTCCTGTTACTGGTGGGTTTTTCACAAAAGGAAACTTAGCTGATTTTAAACGCTTATATATATATCTGAAGGTGACACAGGAAGAGAAACACAGCAAAAGTTTTACAGAAGGTAACTCATTAGCTTTTATTTCAGTCGTCAATCATGTGTTTCGTTCAGTTTTGTACACTTTTATAGTTCCAGTGCACCATCTTTCTCCTCAGTTCATGTGTGACATGAATAACAGGAACTTATGCTTTTAGAACACAAAAAATCTAAGACCTCTGTTGCTAGGTTCTTGTTCTTTAAATCACATTGTATGCGAGGATACTTTAATAAGTAAGATAACGCCACAAAAAGACAATGCAACGTTAATCTGGTATTGTCCAATGAGCTGTGGCATCTGCTGTATATATACATAGAAAATGAGTCTAGTAAATTTCTTTTTTTTTTTTTTTGTCACCTTTTATTTCGTTTCACTGAACTGCTACTTTCATTTGTTTTTTGGTTTTTTAATTGAAGTAAATGATTCTAATCTTTCTGTAATATGTATAAGGAAATTAGGACCGTTATTACCTAAACTGATAATTTTTCATGGTAGAGTATATCATTCATCTGCTCTAGTTTCAACAAAATTCCTACATAGTTAAGATTAAATCACAGAAACCATCGCTTATTGATTCGTATTCAAATTACACAGTAATAATCGTTTATCGGGGAGTACCGTTTCTATATTAAATAAAATTAATATAGAAACGGTATTAAATTAATATAGAAATGTTACTAAAAGAAGATTATGAAGGATAAAGACATCTCAACGGAAACAAAGATTAATATTGTTAAAGCAATGGTCTTTCCTGTATTTGTGACAGCTGGACATTGAGGAAGAGTAAGAGTAAGAAGATATATGCTTTTGAATTATGGACCTGGAAACAGCTACTTCGAATTCCATGGACTGCAAGAAGAACTAATCAATTAGTACTTGACCAAACCAAGCCTAGCTGCTCCCTTGAGACAATGATCTATAAGCAAAATCTCACATATTTTGGACATGTGATGCATGCCAATAATGGGTTTGAAAATATGGTACGCTTAGCGAAGTTGGAGGAAGCAGAAGAAGGGGAAGAGAGAGAACAAGATTTTTGGATGGGGAATCAAAGATGCTTGTAGAATGACCGTTGAAGAGTTGCGAGATCTTACTGAGAACAGATCACGGTGCCGAGCTTTTGTTCATACAGTCACCAAAAGTCGAACACGACTCGTTGGAACATAACAAACGTTTCTATGCATTGATCGTTAACAATTTTCATGTCCTCTTGAAAATACTTTTCAATTGCATTTTTTTCTTGAAATAGTACTTCTTACCTTAATTAATTAATTTATTATGTAAATATTTAACAGTTACATGGGCTGATGACGTTTTGACTTGTCTTTTACAAATAGCGTACATATTATTCTGCAGTAACTCATGTAAACATGGGAAAAAGCCAGGATCTGTCGGAATTCGAAGAGTAGTCTAATTCATAGTAGATGCACGTTTAGTGGAAGCCATGATAATAGTATGCGCATGTTTAGTGGAAGCCATGATAATAGTATGTGCATGTTCAGTGGAAGCCGAGATAATAGTATGTGCATGTTTCGTGGAAACCATGATTAACAAAACAAAAGGAAGTATATGAAAATCAGAACAGTTGTTATGTAGTTTCTCAAAAGAAATCATTTTAAGGATGTTTAGTGACTGGAAGACAAATGGATCTTCCATATCGAGAAGGCATAATGTTGCCGGAAAACTTAAGAGTGTAACCTTAATGCTATGAGGATGATTGTACGGAAGCGCAGGTCTTCCAGCGTGCAGTAACTGAATGCTGAATTCAACCAAGGCTAGAAGCAGCCAATTTGGACCCGACCCATGCATCGGAAGTTAAAGAAATTGTGTCTTGAAAGTTGTCTGTACATTAGGAAGCCTCTTGTCTCAGCAAAAGAAAAAAAAATCCAGAAAAATACGCTTACAGTGTTGCCAAGAAAGCCTTGAATTGACAGTAATGAAATAGAAGAAAGTGACGTGTCAGGTGAAACACCCTGCACTTTTTTTTAATGTTTGCACTGATAATAGACTTAGAGTGTGGCGGGAACATCATGAAGCGATGAACCCGGTATGCTGTGTGAAAGCAATCAAAGCGTCTGTAGGTAGTGAACGCAAACAAAGCGTCTGGACCATGCTATGGGAAATGCAAGGTTTCCCATAGCATGGTCCAGACGCTTTTTTGTGTCTGCTGCGTAAATATTTTTGACAAGACAGCTGCAATGATAACGATTAGGAAGAAATGTTTTAGTGAGGAAATGGCGTAAAAGAAACTTTCTTAAGACAAATGCCATCTTTATTGCCCTTGAAAACGTTATGCTGGTGGTCAGTTTTGTAAACAACAAGCACACAGTAAGCTATTGCCTCATGAGAGCAGAAGGGGTAAGGATAAATAAAAAAAAAGGTAGGCTCAATTCCGATTGAGCCGTCAGTTTTGAACGTAGGACTACGACTTGCAGATCGGAGAGTTCAAATGAGCTAGTCGAGTATGGTTTCAAAGCGTTTATTTGATTTGCTATAGCCAACACAGGTCTATGATATGAAAAGTAGTTTACATAATCTTCACAAATAATGCTGGATACATTGCGAACACAAAACAGATCGATACACGAATTACCCAACGTGGTGCCCTGTCTTCTTGGGCTTCTTACATTTCTCATCACTTGCTCTTGCCTCTCGTTTTGATTTTCTCCACTTTTGCTTGCATTCATTCTGCGAATTTCGCGGCATTGTCGAAAATGTTAACCCTTTCACACAAAAACGATTTTTAAGAATTTTAGTTTAAACCACTGTGTAACGTACCAGGAGATGTGACGTACCTGCCAGAAGGACGCACACGACATAAAGGCAGATAGGAATCAGAATAAAACGTCCGCGTAGCTCAATTGGTAGAGCAACTTGTTCCGCAATAAGCGGACTCGGGTTCGAATCCCAGCGTAGACCAAAAATGACGGAGAAATTTACTTCGTTATAACTGCGATATGTTTTTATATATTTCAATAGATCTTGTCAAGAGCTTTAAAACGATATCACGCACAGTCGTTTTGCACTCACGGTTGCCCACGTAAACCGCGATATTGCCAAACGTGTTCACCGGTTCACAAGAAAAGAATTTTTAAAATGTTCAGTTCAAACCACTGCGAAACGTTATTCATATATTTGAATAGATCTCGTCGAGAGCTTTAAAACGGTACCACGCACAGTCGTGTTGCTCCCACGGTTGCCGAGATAGACTGAGTCAAACGCGGCGGCGCACCCAGAAATATTGCATCATCTCCCCCGCGCACAGGGAGCAAGGGAAGCTTCGCGCGCACGATGTATTGCGCAGTACGCAAATTGGACTCCATGCTGTTTACGAAAATGCTAACACGGTTAGTGTGCGGAACGTATTTTTAACGCTCTAATGATTTCAATTGAGACCCATTTTTGTCACAGGCGGTCGGCCTTAAGTCGCCCCATACTATCCGCGGAGTTAGCGCAGTCCTACGTCAAAAAAAAAAAAAAAAAAAAAAAAGCACTTCCATCCTAAATACGAAGTTATGGGAAAAGTTTCCTGACATACCACTCGATTGTACGTGATACAGCAATCGATAAAATTGTAAATTCTTCACATCGCTAGGTGCCTGTTACACTTGTGTTCTTTTGTCTCACTTTATTTAGCCCGACCTTTCGTTAGGGCAAGGAGGTCACTTTTACTCTATGGGCCTTGAAACCCCAACATTCACTCATGTACCCTATTTAGTTTGTTCCGACAGTAACAGACAATTAAATTTCACGTTGCCGACAATTTTTAACCTTGACAAAAATTGAATATCAGACATTTTGTATTGCCGAAAACTCTGTCAGAAGTCATTTTTACAACTTTTACGTAAGCTACTACAGTAGAACTTCGCTTTTACGTTTCTCCTTATACGTTCTTCTCATTTATACGCAAAATGCTGCCGTTCCAAGAATTCGGAATTTCCCTTCATGTTAAAACTTTTCCTGTTTCGTTTTTATGTATTTTTTTCAATCATACCTTAATTTTAACCGGTCTCTTGAAAAACGTACAAAGGAGGTTCTACGAAATTTCTAAAAATATGATTAAATAGCGCAAATGATGAGATCAGAACTAGATTAGCATAGTTATTTCATGAAGTTAATAACATTAAAACAAAATGAAGGCAGAGCAGGTGATGAGGAAGAACTGAGGAACTTTGGCCCCCGTGTGAACTAATACACCATTCTGTGGCATTTGAAAGAAGCAGAATCATTGCTATTGCAGCATACCTTAACCTGTTGAGGACTAGGTTTTTTGACTATTGCAGTACCCCCTCACGTGGTGCAAGCATTATGCGTGGTAGTTGATCTACTATCCTTGAGATGGCAGGAGAGGTATAAAACACATTGGCACCCTCCACATGCAAACAATTGCGCGCGCAATGCGGAAAGTGTGAAAACCTCATATGAGGCACGTAGTCCCAGAGCGCAAGACTACGTTCGGGCCTCATATGAGGCACGTCGCCCTCAACAGGTTAAGCAAAATTGTGGCAGCTATACACGGATAAGCCATTACATTATGACCGCCCCTAGCCTAGAGAAATGAGCGCGACGGAAGGCCGAACGGTGGCGCAGGTTAAGTTCACAGAGCAGTATAAAACCCGAGGACAGGCTTTCGGTTAGTAGAGTGTTCGGAGTCAGAATGGGAAAAGCTGCTGATTTATCGGAGTTTGAAAAAGGACAAATTGTGATGGCACGGCGCCCCGGAACTACGATCTCGGAAACGGCGCAGTTTGTGGGTTGTTCACGTGCCACTGTAATCAGTACGTATCAAAAGTGGTGCACAGATGGCCAATCGACGAATCGTCGTCCAGCCGTGTGTCATCCGTAGCTCATTGATGCCAGAGGGGAGCGAAGAGTGTCGCGCATTGTTCACAGCGACCGCAGGGCCACAGTGCGACAAATCACCCGTAGCTACAACAGTGGTGATCAGGGCAATGTGTCACAGCACACAGTTTATCACAGCCTTCTGTGCTAAGGGCCTGCGTAACCGAGGACCCATACGGGTCTCCATGCTCACTGCACATCATTGCCAACAACGCATGAAGTGGGGCCCAATATCATCGAGATTGGACCGTGGATGATTGGAAGAAAGTGGCCTGGTCTGACGAATCAAGATTCCTGGTGCATCACGTAGACGGCAGAGCGCGGATATACCGATTCCCAACGGAGGCTATGATATCTGGATGCACTGTTGGGCGGAAACAGGCCGGCGGCGGCGGCGTTATGCTGTGGGCGATGTTTTCTTGAGGCACTTTTAGGTTCCATTATCCCAATAGCACTATCTCTGACAGCTGCCAGGTATCTGAGCATCGTTGCGGACCACGTTCAACCATTCATGGCAACTGTGTACACTGCTGGTGATGGCCATTACCAACAGGATAATGTGCCATGCCACACTGCCAGAATCGTCAAGGAGTGGTTCGAGGAACATTCTGGTGACTTTCAGTTAATGCTCTGGTGTCCAAATTCACCTGACATAAACCAATCGAACATTTGTTGTTCGACTTGGAAAAGCGGGTTCGCGCTAAATCACCACCACCCCGAAATGTACGGGAACAGGAGGACCTGCTATTGGCATTATGGTACCAGATATCCCAGAATACCTATCGCCACCTCAATGAATCGATGCCTCGCCGAGTGGCCGCTGTTTTGCGGGCTAAAGGGGTCCTACAACTTATTAAGTAGGTGGTCATAATGTAATGGATCATCGGTGAAGATGTAAAGCTTGTTACCTTGTAAGAATGACCCTGGATGCTTTCTAAATAAACAATTTAAGTTTGCGACTAGTGCCGTAAAAATGATCAAGGTCATAAATTTTTAACCTGGCCGTGTAAAGAAGCTGTTCTTTGGAGAATAACACAACTGAATTCTACTGGATATGATCATTAACTTTTTGCGCCAAGGGTCATTATTTGAGTCCCGGGCAAGAAATATATACATTCTACAGTTTTGGATTTTTCATTCCCTAGAGCCAGAAACCTAGAAATTGTAATAGGCGACTCATCGTGATATTCGAAGCTTAGTGGGTTCGGGAAATGAAGAACCGATATACGTATTTTGAACCCGTCACGAAAACTAATGCAGTTGGAAATGATAATCCAAATGCAATCAGATGTTGGACAGTTAATTTTTAAAATTTTCAGTTATTTTGTTAATTTATTACTCGGAATGCAGGAAATCAGACACTAAAACCATAACCAAAAACTAGAATGCGCTCATTCCTATTTTAGGGTTCGCGAAAAGACCCAAACCAAAGAACAAATACAAAATTCGTGTTTTCAAAGCCAAAGACTCCAGACCTAATACATGATCTCAGTAAGAGAACTTAGCATTCAAATCAGTAGGTAAGCTGGCAGCTTTGACATGGCGTAGATAGTGGCCAAACGGGGAACAGGCTGACTTCTCATGCCGATGGTCTGGGTTAAAGTTCTTGACATGTGTATTGCTTTCTTTCCATAGTGTCAACTCCGAATGAAAGCCCGTTTTTTATTTCTATTGTTTTAACAATAACCTTTTTGTTTTAATATCGGAGCCGGAGTAAAGTCTTTCACCCTTAATTCAAGAATGACGGTTTCAGGTCCAACCAGGAACGAAGAACAAATGCAAAAATCCATGTCTCACTCCAGATTCTTCAACATAATGTCAACTTGTGCACCAGTCATTCAAGTGATTTCTTCCCTATACATGCTCTAGCTGATCGCTAATTTTACCAGTCTTATGTTTAGTATACTATACCTACATTTAGCTGGCCTTTTAAACCACTGGACTTTGAGTGTCATAACCTCTCTGTTATCAGGCGTCTAGAAAAATATCTGCATTCTCTTTCGGGAAACGAGCCTGACAAATGGGAAAGAGATAATCTAAATATTAATTCCAATTAATTTTGTGAATGTTTTTCTGAAATAGCTTTTAATTGCTTACTAACGAAGCAACAATATTCAGTGTAGAATTCATTTTAAAAAGTAGCTTTATTATTGTAGAACTACGTAAGTTTGTTAGAAGATACAACTTGTTTTTTCTTTTCTCTTTTTAGCATTTACGAAGATTGACTAATATCTGGACAGAAGCAGTGATCTGAATACTCAAGGCAATAAACAAAAAGTAGGAAAAAAGGGGATTAAGGCAGGGAGCTAGGTGAAGAAAATCTGTGATAACCGGCCTTTTTTAATTACGCTGCTTTCAATTAACATCTTGCAAATTTCCACATCAGAATCTGGAGCAATGTAGATAAATGATATAATTATTCAGTGGTGAAATTTCCAATGGCACATTCTCACGCTGCGAGCTAGTTTGATAAGTTCTAAAAGCAATGATTAAGTAATTGAGACGGGAGTGACGAACAGTGATGAATTCGGAAAGGGAAGCACATGCATGTGAGTCATAGGCATTGAATGACACGAAGCTAATCAAAGCGTGTGTGTTAAAATACTCATTACATTTTTGACGTTACTGAACTGGAAATTTCATGCTGCCATGTTACTATCGATAAGCAATGTAATAATACCAAATTTGTATCGACGATTTAAAGAAAAAGGAGAACGAACTACACTCATCGACAAAAAATTTGTTGCACCCAGAAGGACGTGTCGGATTGCAGTGCTATTCGGGAGGAAGGTAAAAGTTACCAGGAACAATAAATGATTAAACATTGAGACTGATATGGGCAATATTTATTGAGCTATACGCCAATAAGTAGTGTCTCCCAGTATGGCGTCGGGCCGCCATGTTTGCTTACACAGCATGCCAGACGTCTCGGCATGGAGTTGTACAGGTTCCTAATGGTGTCCTGCGATAAGCTATCCCATGCAGCTTGAATCTTCTCACGTAGTTCCTGCGGATTGTGCGGTAGGGGTAGAGTGTGGATAGGGCGTTCAATAGCATCCCACACATTTTCAATCGGCGATAGGTCTGGCGATGCGGCAGACCACGGCAGAGTGTCAGTGCCTTTAAGGCAAGCTCTCGAGACAGCAGCAGTATACGGACGAGCGTTGTCCTGTTCGAAAATCGCACCGCAGTGAGCGTTCAGAAAAGGTAGAGCCACTGGTTGCAGGACCTCATTAACATAACATTAGACTGTCAAAGTGCCTGTAATGAACACCAAAGGTGATCAGGCATCGTAGGCAATTGCACCCCACACCACGACACCAGGCGTTCTGGACGTGTGACGCTCGACAACAAACAGTTCCTCTTGGCGCTTACCACGGTGCCTCCACATACGGATTCGTTGGTCGTCTCCTCCAAGACAAAAACGGGACTCGTGACTGAAGAACACCCGCTGCCATTCTGAGTGGCTCCTTGACAGTCTGGCACGACACCATTGCAGTCTTTGGCGACGATGCAATGGTGTTAAGGGCAGTCGTCTTAACGGTCTGCGTGCGTGTAGAGTGAAAAAGAGTGGTAGAGTGGAAAAGGGTCGGACGTGCAGCCGTCTTCCAATGATGCTGGCACTAATCGAACGATGCGTGGAAGGTACCACTGCTCGCTGAATATCCTCAGTCGTGGCTGTTGGGTCACTCCGCGCATGTCGAACAACCCGTCGATTCTCTCTCTCTCTCCGTGATTCATCTAGGTCTCCCAGACCCTTCCTGTCGCTGCTGCGTGCCTTGTTCTATATACTGCCGCCAACAGCGTACTATGGTAATATCCGCACGACCGGCATGGCGCGCAGTACGGCCATAAGATAATCCCGCTTTCCGGAGCCCGACGATGCGGCCCCTCTCCAACTCCTTCAACTGCTCGAATTGCTTCCGAACTTTTCTCAGTGGCATACTTCACTTGCAAAGGATGCAACCAACACAATAGCACGAGTCAGAATGGCAAGCACGCGCAACGGGACGACCTTATATAGCCGGTCAGGCACAGCGCTACGACCCCTCCTTGCTGGCGTCACATGCGTGGCCGAGCGTGATACTTGAATCATTTGCATGTCTCACGATGTCAAACCTACCCACCAAGTTTCATTCCTGTCGTTTGCTTCCATCTGGGTGCAACTATTTTTTTGACGATGAGTGTATAACAAATTTTAAATCTCCTTTAGATTTCTTAATTTAAAATGAGAAAGATGGCCTTAATAAAACAGAAATACAAGGTCGTATCATAATAATATGATCACCTACCTAATAATGAGAATAACCACTCTTGACCCGGATGGCAGCGGTGAGACGGCGCGGCGTGGCATAGAGGCAATGAGGCCCTGGAAGGTTGCCCTAGGCACATGTGCCCATTTGGACAGCAGCAGAGCACGGAGGTCCCAGAGATGACGTGTTTGTGGGTAGGCACGTCGAACCTGTCGATCCAAATAGTGCCACAAGTGCTCTATGGATTGATGTCGGGCGATTTCGCCGGCCAAGGGAGAACGGAGACATCGCTGTCGTGTTCCTGGAATTAGTAACGCACCCCCTTAGCGACGTGGCATGGCGCACTATCCTGTTGGTAAATACCATCACCACCAGGGTAAACGTCCAATATGAAGGGATGCATGTGGTCAGCGAGGACGGATGGGTAGTCACTGACGTTCAGGGATCCATCCAGTGGTACCAGCGGTTCCAGATGATACCAGGAAAACATCCCCAAAACATGTACACTGCCACCGCCGGCCTGTACTTGACCGACAAGTGTGTCTGGGTGTTGGTTCTCGTGTGTATGACGCCGTATCCGCCACCGCTCGTCACTTCTGTGGAGTAGAAACCTCGATTCATCGGAAAAGGCAACCATTTTTAACTCTTCCACTCTCCAATGACGGTAGCTCCATGCGAACTCTAGGTGTCGTCGCCTACGGACCTAGGTCAACATGGGCGCCTTGATACAGCGTTGACTCCGGAGACCCATGCGTAACAGGGTTCGCTCTTTTTTTTTTTTTTTTTTTTGATTGGAGGTTTAACGACCACCGTGAGCAACTCAATGGGCTATAAGCAGTCGCCCGTCCCTAATTTAGGGTCACTGGTTCCAGAGAAGGGAGAGAGCCAGTGCCGTAAGACAAAACACAACATCCATGCCTGACCGGGATTTGAACCCGGACCCCTTACGGACGAATGATCAGAGGCCAGCGCCTTAGACCACTGCGCCACCTGGGTGGCAGGGTTCGCTCTACTGTTATCGGAGACACGTACCTGGCTGCTCCAGCATTCATTTGGTTGCTGCACTGTTGCGCGTCGATTGCCCTTTACTAGTCGACGGAGACAACGTTCTCCTCTGGGGTCGATGGCCTTTCGAGCTCCACAGTTATGACGTCGGGAGGTACTCGGTGTGCTAGCGGTAAATTCTTGGTACACCCTTACTACAGCATCTCGCGAACAGCCCACGACGTCTGCTGTTTCTGAGATGCTTCCACCCTTGGCGTGGTAGCCGATGATCATTCCTTTTGAACGCCAGGCAAATCAATACCTCTGCCCACTGTGCTCACGTCACGCACTATGGTTCATCTATCCTGGCCTTCCGCTTATATCTCCGTGTGGTTAACTTTGTTACGTGCACTTTGTGACGCGCCTGGGCCGGTACACTGTGATTCTGGGGATGGTGGTCATATTATTCTGATACGACTGTGTATTCAATGAGTCGAAGTGAAAAATACTACTGAATTATAGAGCATGTGTAATGCGTGCTAAAAATGCAACGTCGTCTATCGGCCTCGGATAAAGTTGGGTAACTAGCAAGTGATAAAGCGTGTCTCTGTGTAAGCGGTATACGGTTAATATTAGAAACTCCATGCGCCTTATGATGCAAAACATTGTGCTACCAACGTACTGAAATAAGTTTTATCACATTCATAGAAAAAAGGATTTATTTGTTATTACTCGTATGTTATGTAAAGGTCTTCAACTGCTATTCATTGAGCTCAATCTGCTCACTATAGCCTTAATGCAAAAGGTTTCTTCCTCCAGATGATAAAAACAAAAAAACAAAACCCAAGAAAGATGACACCGAATTCTCTGTTGTGAGGAGCAGGTTTTTTGAATCATTTCAGACACGAATAAAATATTTCAAATATATTAATAGTCAATGGAACCCATTGCAAAAATACAAAAAAAAAAAAAAAAAAAAAAAAAATCAAGCGCCTTTCTGCAATCGACAAAACATCTAGAAACACAAGCAGTTCCTTTCTCTACTAGCGCTTGAAAAATATGTTACGAAAATTAACAAATTGCGCTCAAAAAGTTTTCTTAGATGAAGGAACATGTTAGAGACAAAGCAATTTTCATATCAAACAGTAAGAAGAACAATTATAGAGGAAAATATAATGTAACTTTACACCCCCAGCGAAGGAATTTTGAATAATGGAAAAGCAGAAAACATATGAAAGGTATTATTTATTCACAGGAAAAGCTATATTAATGAAAAAGATTTTTTTAATTGAAGGTTTAACGACCACCGTGAGCAACTTAATGGACTACAAACAGTCGCCCGTCCCTAATTTGGGGCCACTGGTTCCAGGGAAGGGAAAGAACCAGTGCCGTAAGGCAAACACAACATCCATGCCTCACGGGGTTCGAACCCGGACCCTTCTCGAACGAATGATCATAAGCCAGCGCTTAGACCACGGCGCCACCGGGGAGGCAAAAATAATTTTTCAAATACGTTTCTTGGAAGTAGAGATAGCGAGAAAAATGTTTTGACATTTCTGCCCCTAGCGGGTAAACTATGAACTATTTTAAAAAGACAATATGCCCTATCTGTTCTGTAACGAACAACCAGTAAAAAAATAAAATTTTCGAAAGGATTTTTGAAAGAGGAGAATAGCATCAACCGAAAGTACACACTAACACCATCTAGCACCAGAACTGTGAACTACAAAACCGTACGAATAGAGGCAACGTGTTCCATAAAGTAATTAGTATGCGACATTCAAATAATTTTTTAAATCGGCCTTTTAAAAGCAGAGATATTAACAAAGACCGATAAGGCATTTCGTCCTTAGCGGAAAAATTGTGCACTATTTTTGGCAATCAATGCACACAGAATGTTTTGGCAGTTAGCAGTATCTGACCGAAAAAGGATATTTTCCATCGGTGTTTTAGACGCGCAGATGTTGCTGCTAAATGGTACAAACGGAAACGTGAACTTATGTCATCTTAGTGGCACACTTGTGCGTTAAGAAAAATTTGAAATTATACGAAAATATTTCGCACATGAAATTCTAAAGAAAACATTTTTCCAGTTGAACTTTTAGAAGCATAGATATTGATAAAAATAATATATACATTTACGCCCTCTGACGGAAAAATATTCATTATTTTCTGCACACGGTACTCTCAAAAAGCTTGTCGTGGTGAGTTGTATCTGACCGCGAAAGAATTTCTTAAATCGGGCTTTCAGAAGCGCAGATATTGCTGCAAATATATCAGAAACAAAGATATACACTTACGCTACCTAGTGGCCAAATCCCTCTCTACAAAAATTCGAAATTATATGCAAAACATTTCTCACCAGGAGCTCTATCCGATGCAAAAGTAATTTTCAAATCAGACTTTTAGAAGTAGAGATATCGGGTAAATTGCAATTTGACTTTACGCCCCTAGCGGAAAATTTATGCATTACTGGAAAAAAGAAACTGTACACAAAATAATCTTTGTCATAAATGGCATCCAAAGGAAGAAAGAATTTTTTCGATCGGATGTTCAGAAGTAAAATATATTTTGAAGTCGATAGCATCTGAATTTACGCCATCTGGTGGCAAAGCTATGCATCATAGAAAAAACAGAAAGCAAGGGTTGTTGTTCTCACATTTGAAGCTTCCCAATGCAAAAATATTTTTTCTAATCGGACTTATAGTTGCAGAGGTGTAGTGTCTGCAGACGGACCGACGGACAAAGTGATAACATCAGCATGATCTTTTTTGACGTAGGACTACGTCTAACTCCGCGGATAGTATGGGGCAACTTACGGCCGATCGCCTGCGACAAAACCAGATCCCAATTGAAATCATTATAGCGTTAAAAATACGTGCCGCACACTAATCGTGTTAGCATATTCGTAAACCGCATGGAGAATTATTCACGTACTGAGCAATACATTGTGCGCGCGACGCTCACCTCGCACCCTGTGCGCCGGGGAGATGATGCAATATTTCTGGGGGTACCGCCGCGTTTGACTCAGTCTATCTCGGCAACCGTGAGCGCGACACTATTGTGCGTGGTATCGTTTTAAAGCTGTGGACGATCTATTCAAATATACGAAGAACATTTCGCAGTGGTTTGAACTGAACATTTTAAACATTGTTTTCTTGTGAACCGGTGAACACTTTCGAAAATATCGCGGTTTATCAGGAGAACCGTGAGCCCAAAATGACTGGGCGGTATCGTTTAAAAGCTCTCGACGAGATCTATTCAAATATACACTGAGTGGCCGCTTTATTATGACCACCTTCTCAGTACTTTGTTGGGCCACCTTTTGCCTTTAATACTGCGGATTCTTCGTTGCATGGACTCCACGAGATGTTGATAGGTGGTTTGTGGAATCTGAGACCATGCTTGATGAATAGCACTTTCCAGGAGTGTGAGATAACAGAGTTTTGGATCCAGCTGTCTGATGGCTGGTTCAACTTCATCCCACAAATTCTCAATGCGGTTGAGATCTGGAGATTGTGGGGGCCACCTAAGCAATGTAAACTCACTGGCATGTTCCTGAAACTAATCCTGTACAATACGAGCACTATGGCAGGACGCATTATCTTGTTGAAAGTAGCCATCGCCATTGGGATAAACCATCCACATGACAGGATGCACTTGGTCCGCAACGATGTTTAGATATGATGTGCCAGTCAGACGTTGACCAACACGAATTAAAGGGCCCAAAGTATGCCAGAAAAACATTCCCCAAACCACAACGTTGCCTCCCCCAGCTTGAAGGGTTGTAGCAATGCATTTGGGGTCCATGCTTTCGTGCTGTTTCCGCCAAATTCTCACTCGGCCATCGGCATGGTGCAACTGAAAACGTGATTCATCGGACCACATAATTTGTTTCCAATTATCGACTGTCCAATCCTTGTGTGCTCCTGTGCGAACTAGAAACGTTTTCTCTTGTTAACTGCAGACAGAAAGGTGTTCGGACAGGCCTTCGGCTGCCATATCCCATCCTATTCAGTGTACGGCGAACAGTGAGTGCAGAGATCATTTGAAGGGATCCTTGATTAAGATGGTCTGTAATTTGCTGCACTGTTGCCCTTCTGTTGTCTGTTACCAGTCTGGACACTATCCGTTCCGCCCGAGCAGTCACTAGTCGATGACGACCACACGTTGCACGTAGAGACCCAGTTTTTTGGCTGACAGTCCAGTCTTTAAACACTTTAACAACAGCTGCTCTGGAACATTTCACGAATGCGGCGGTTTCGGTGATACCCCACGTTGAAAGTCCGTCAAATCGCATTTTTTACAGAACTCGTCAACCCAAAATCACTTCTACTACTCTCTCAAGCACTAAGCTTTCCCTTTTTATACTAGCCTCGCCCTCTGGCGGCAACAGCGTGCAGCCATAGCTCATTTGCTTAAAACTGTCAGGTGGTCTTAATAAAGTGGCCACTCAGTGTATAAAAAACATATCGCAGTGGTTTAAACTAAAAATGTTTAAAGTTGTTTTTGTGTGAACGGGTTAACATTTTCGACTGTGCGGCGGAATTCGCAGAATGAACGCAAGCAAAAATGGAGAAAATCAAAACGAGAGGCAAGAGCAAGTGATGAGGAATGTAAGAAGCCCAAGAAGACAGGGCACCACGTTGGGTAATTCGTGTATCCATCTGTTTTGTGTTCGCAATGTATCCAGCATTATTTGCAAAGATTATGTGAGCTACTTTTCATATCATGGACCTGTGTTGGCTATAACAAATCAAATAAAGGCTTTGAAACCATACTCGACTAGCTCATTTCAGCTCTCCGATCTGCAAGTCGTAGTCCTACGTTCCAAACTGACGACTCAATTGGAGCTGAGCCTACCTGTATTTTTTTTACAAAGGTTTGGAAATAAAATCTCTGTGGATGTTGGATGTTTTTATAAAATCATAGGCTAAATTTTATTTTCAAAAAAATTAATAAGCAAAAGAATATTTGTGTTTACTTGTTGCTGACGAGCAATTGTAATTGTGTTTTAAAATATATGTACGTCGAACCTCGTAGTTTAATTTTTGCCCCCTTATTTTTTTATTTTCCTTCTGAAAATGGAAGAGACGCGCCCCTTTCCATGTCTGATCTCTTCACGCCTGCCCCCCAATAATTTGGTAAAGTCGTGGCCCCTGGTGTATGCAAGTGAATAATGCCTTATTTAAACGTAAAACAAATCGACGAAATTTTTTCAGTAAAAGTTGGGAAATAGGCAAGTAGATGTTTTGGGAATTTTTAAGACACTTTAAGCTGGAGCCGTATCTTACATCATCTACAGTGTCATTCTAGAGTTACACTTTTCCTCTTTCAAAGTCGCTGAAAAACCCACAAAGCTGTATTTCAACTCATCCGGTTAATCATTAGAGCGTGAAATCAGTAGCATACGCGGAATACTCTTATCGTTGGGTTTCTTCGGAAATTAAAATTCCCTAGAATGTCGTGTATGATACTTAAAACCCCTGTATTAAATGTGTCAGGGGAATAATTTCTACCTGTTGCTCTCTAAATCCTGCTTCAATACACCACTTCTCTGATATATTTTCTAAGTCATACACATTTTCTTGTCAACTTGGTTCAGCCTACTATCAGATGAAGGCCTCCCCTACCTTTCTTCGTATACCTTACACTTTTTTTATCTTCGTGCTCCTGGACCAAAAGTTTTTTTCTATCTTATACAATGATCTCTGCCTGTATGTTCCACTTTTTCAATGTCTCAATTCACTGTCTCATGTAGTCATTCAATTAGACCATATCCCATCTTCCTTCAAGGTAAATGACCTGCCCAGGCGACGATCGGCCCACCGGGATACCCGGATATTTCTCGGTGGACCACTCGAGAAATGCCCAGTTTCTCGTACCCTCTTTTTCTGGATTGTTTGGAAAGAACGAATAAATATTTTGGTACTTATGAATAAGAATCGCCAACTTCATTTCAGCTTTTTATTACCTGTCTAAAACGTTATCTTAAAAAATGGCTTTTCCTTCTATCTGTATCCCTTTATTCAACGTAGTGCTATGTAGGCTTCGTGAATTTGTGGAATAAAGAACATGTGGCAAGCCCAGTGGAAGAAGAGGTACAAAACAACAGCCGGGATGGTATATTGATATTAGTCAAGTGTTGAACACTTTTCGATGCTCCTGTATTTGCGTTATTCACGCACTGAAACACTGTCGCATTCAGATTATATGAAACACTGTGTGGTTGCTTGAGGTAACACAAAAACACTATGTTTCTAGTCGAATTTCGGCGAATATGTTGGGCGTTTGCTGTAAAATGACAGAGCAAAATTCTCCCAACTTCAGTGAAAAATTTGTCGCCAGGCCGAGCACGCTGTGTAGTTAAAGTGTAGGTCGTTGTACTTTGAGCCAAAGGTTCATTGATAGACCCTAGCCTCGTTTTGTAGTTTTGAAGGAGGCACTAGTAACAATTTTGATGGTTCATCATTCCTACACCCTTATCCACAAACAGACATAGAGCACAAAGCGATTCAAAGATGTTTTGAAATCCGTATGCCATCCACATTTATCTTAAAAGAAACAACGATTTACCGGTACTGGTTCGTGGATCAAAACGGTAATTTATGATCAAAATAATGGTAGAATTAAAAAAGCGTCTATTCAAGGAGGTGGTACGAATACCGCAGCGCAGTAGACGATTAATGATCAAATAAATATACTTATCTGGTGCGACATCTCGTTTTGAGCATGGTTTAATGCTGCATTCGATCATGAGTAGACTTTAAAATTCTTTCACTCTTAAATTACTGTTAAAATTTGTTCACGATTTAATTAGTTTTGCAATGCATATTTCAACAGTTCACTTTCATTCAGGAATTTACAGAATTTTAGAATTTTTTTCATGGGGAAATTTATGAGGTGTTTCCCTGTGGGTACGTGTGTTTTGTAGTTGAACACAAGACTAAAATTCCCGGCCTGGTTTCATCGACCCAATCCGCCCCTGGACCTGCCCATTTCTATTTCATTAGTTTGATGAGCATTAAGGCATTTTATGATTTACAGTAATTTGTGTGTGTGTGTGTGTGTGTGTGTGTGTGTGATAAAAGACCCTTACCCTTAATGTTGATTAGGTATGTGATTCATCACATTGAAAGGGTCGAAAAGATAGGTGTTTTATACTGAAATAGCAAATTATTAGGGGCATTTACCTAATAGCATGTTGGGCAGCCCTTTTGGCCTTTAAAACAGCGTCGATTCGATGTGACATCGATTAAATGAGGTCCTGATATTATCCGACAGATATGCTCAGCCAAACGGATGTGATGGCGTTCATCAACTGCCGAATGCTCGCTGGACGAGCATTCGGCAGTTGATGAACGCCATTACGCACGGCTCTCACAGTCTCATACTACAGGTGTTCGATTGGGTTAATATTTGGGGAATATGGGGGCCATTTTAGAACATTGAAGTCACTGTCGTGCTTCTGAAGCCACTGTGTGACAATCCGAGTCTTGTGGCATGGCGCATTATTCTTCTGAAAGTAGCTCTCTCCATCAGGAAACACCATATACATCTATGCAAAAATATGGAGACACCTCGTGGTGTTCAAATGCTGTTCCAGAGGTATTAAGGAATCCATTTTCCTCCATGAAAGCATACTCCAGACCATTGCACCGCCTCCACCATCTTGTACACTTGACGCTTGGGAATTGAGATCCTTCGATTTATACTGTTGTAGCCATATTACTGCCATCGGCGAGTATGAACGGAAAACGTGATTTATGGAACCAGGCGATCTTTTTTCAGTCCTCAGTGGAATAGTTTTGGTGCTCCCGTGCTCACTACAGATGACTTTGTTGGCCTTCAGCAGAGATGAGTGGTACACGATTGCTGTTATATCCCATTGGCGCTAATGTACGGCTCGCTGCGTATTTTGAAATTTTCCTCTGGATACCGTTGCTGTACGTGTGGTTACTTCACGCAGTGCAGTTTGTCTGTTATCTAGTGCTATCCTCTCCTGCTGCCGTTACCCTTGAACATTTACCAGTCATTTCCGCCTACAGAAGATCACTGACTGACTGCTCGGTTTCGTTAGCCATCGAGCTTACGAGGCGGGAAACTCTCTTGATTTCAGCGGTGAGCTTAGCACGGTTAAAAGGGTCTCCGAGCTTCGAAAAGAGCGCGTTTGTCTATATGTTGCAAACAGTGACGTATCTTGGGGCCGAGACCTGGGCTATCTCAACGCCCTCCCCAGCCTGATTTTTGATTTTTTTACTGATTTTTTTTTTAATTTCGAAGTTTATGTTTCAGTTGTTAAGTAATACAGAACTGTAGAAGTAACTTTTTTTTCTAAATTTTAGGTAGATGCTGTTGCTAACATAATACCAAATAATAATGAGGATAACAATTTTAACACTACACCTTTTCAATACTTTTTTTGTACATCAACTCCCTTCTTCTTTCCTTTTGTGTGAATTTGAGTGTTGCGTTTTCATAAAGAAGTTTCTTCCGAGTACTTCTTCATATTTAAAAAAGTGTTTTTTTCTATTGACAAAACAGCCAAGTTTATCAAGTGTACATGTTCTTGTGTTGCTGTAAGCTATGTCTTGATTCTTTTTACTGCAGAAAAACTTCTTTCGGCAGTTGCCGTTGTTGATGGAAACTTTAATATTAGTTCTGCTAATTTGCACACCTCCCTAAACACAATGTCCAGTTTATTCGACTTTATGTAATAAGTAATGTCTCTTACTGATTTATTTTTGTATTCATCAAGGAAATAAAACACCTTCAGTTCATTTTTGAGTTGAACTGTATCAAAATTTGACGAATAAGGTTCTTTAAATTCTTTTTTTTTTTTTTTTTTTGAGATTTAACGACCACCGTGAGCAACTCAATGGGCTATAAGCAGTCGCCCGTCCCTAATTTAGGGTCACTGGTTCCAGGGAAGGGAGAGAGCCAGTGCCGTAAGACAAACACAACATCCATGCCTCACCGGGATTCGAACCCGGACCCCTTACGGACGAATGATCAGAGGCCAACGCCTTAGACCACTGCGCCACCGAGGCGGCCTTTAAATTCTGACAGTAGATGTTCAGGAAAGCTTTCACAAAATGTATGAAAACAATTCGAATTCAACAAAGCCACGAATTTAAGATATAATATCACTGATTTTAATTCATTGACGCGTCACACAACTGAAACAACTCTCGCAAAACACGTGCATATGTTACGGGCGGGAGCATGCGAGTGACTAATGGTAGTCCTAGTGTAAGTCTTCTCTTTTCTGAGCGAACCCTTGCCCAAAGGAATCGCCCATTCACCCTTCGCTTACTCTTTCATGTTGTCATGGAAACGCTAGCCGGCGATCGTATCAAAAGTCTTCGAATAATACAGCGAAGACTGGTAGAGCTGGTTGCGTCACGATGAGAAAATCCTTCCACTAGGAGCCCGTTGGTCTTCGCTCACAAGATTGATTCTCTTAGTCAAAAGAAGTGAATCCGCACATGAGTTTTTTTCGCAACGAAAGTATCGACATATCTTAATACCGTTGATAACTGACTTTTATTTGTTTATATCTAATTAACTTTTATTTGTGCATTCTCTGGGCTTCGCAGCTAGCCTAGCTAGCCTCGAATATATGCCACTGTTTGCAAATCATCTCAACAAGTGACAGCTTTCAACTTACACGTGTGCTTTGAAGATATTTTCCTATTCACACCACCATCAAGCGTTTTGGAAGAATGCAGTCTGCGCCCAGTTTTTCCATTGTGAAGAAGTCACTTAAAGCCATTTCTCGTTTATCTATTTTACTCTGAATAATGCAAAGCCGCAACATTTTCTTCATTTCTATTTCAAGATTCCAATCATTATTTTGTGCCATATCTTAGTGTTACCATCTTGTGTGTGCATCATTAAAGAATTTCGTTTTTGGATTACGCATACCTGTTCTGTGCAATCAAGGTACGTTACGTTACGTTTTATTTCGTTTTCCTTTTGCATGTGAGTTTTAAGATA
This sequence comes from Macrothele yani, assembly GCA_039090855.1. NCBI lineage: Eukaryota > Metazoa > Arthropoda > Arachnida > Araneae > Macrothelidae > Macrothele > Macrothele yani. Next base: position 61,156,575 of record CM077023.1, on the reverse strand, counting down.
CAAGTAGGAATAAATATGTGTGTGTGTGTGTGTGGGGGGGGGGGGGGATACAAGGTGTGGACTGGTGACAAACGCAGAGCGGAAGCCAAAGAAGATACAGATGTCGTTGACGGCTTATCAGAAAGCCTTTGTCGACTTTTTCAGACCTATGATGCCAAAAGTAAAAAATTCTTAAAATTGAGAATTCTGTAGTCGAAAAGCGCCAGTTTTACCCTTTTTTTCATCAACGAATAATCCGACTGAAGTCAAATGTAGACACATGGTTGTCGACGTTGTAGCTAAACAGAGTTGAAAGTCGTAGGCTAAAAGTTTTGAAATTCACTCAGTGTTAATGTCAAACACAGAAATTTGACCTTTAAGGAGTCTGGAAAGTATGTTTGAATCAACTTCAAATTGTGTGTACTAGGTGTCCTACTAGATCTTAGTAAGTATCCAACTTGAAAAAACTGTGAAACGCTCCAGTGAGTTTTGAGGTACAGATTTTTTGTCATTTTCTTGTGAGACATTTTTGACCGTGTTGGCTGCTCCTAACATAATAATTGCGGTTGTACATAATTAAACTCTCTGTCCTTAAATAAAAAGCGAATTGCTTTTCTGTAAGCTTCCATGACATCAGGGCTGTGTTTCATCACGAGTTGAAAATAATCTCATCCTGGCAAGGAGAAGTATACCGTTTTATCACTGAAAGAAAACGCCACCTTATGTCTACTCAGTTGCTCAGTTTGATCAGAATGAAGAACTTTTTTGGAAACAAATAAATGAATTTATTAATAATTAAACGAGATATTTCTTTTCATTTCTTGTGTAGCATGTACATAGTGGTGGATGGAGTGAATAAATCCGTTAAAAACTCACTTTAGCGGCAAACGTTTCGCTAAGGACGAAGAGGTTGAACGTGAAGTGCAAATGTGGCTGAAACACCAGATCCAAGATTTCCATGCTGCAAGTTTCGGAGCACTGATAAATCGATGGGATAAGCGTATCAATATTAGTGAAAATTATGTTGAGAAATAAGTGGAAATGTAAAGGTAATAATAAATGCTTTTGAAGTTCGTATTTAGCTTAGTATTTTAAAAAAAACTGTTTGTGACTCATTTACTGACTTTCCCTCGTATATTAAGAGGTCTGGAGGTCAGGGAATCACTTAAATCTGGTATCCGGTTTTCGAACACCACCACACTGTGTTCAGGTCACACAAAAAAAGCTTCAGAATTTAGTTGAGTTCAGTTCCAAACCAAATACTCTAAACCTACATACAATAGTTTTCATAGTTTTACTAGTGAATCTCAGTATCAGTGGCATTTCAGAAACTCCAAAAACTACGTAACACAACGAAGTGAAAGTGATTCGTCAAGTCAGTCGAAATGAGATCTGAATGAGCTTTCCATGAAAGATCAACACAGAGGAATGCAGATGAAATAAGTGAAAAGCAAATTCTGAAGAGTCACGTATCATGCACTTTCGGATCTTTACGGAATGGTGGGAAGATAAAAATAGGAAGAGTATGTAATTGTTAGACAACTACCAAATGTCCTCCAATGAACTTAATCATATTGTTAAGGCGAAATGATATACTGTTTACTTTTTAATCCGGGATGTCTCGCTCGCTGATCAAGTACAGGAACAAGATAGTGAGGCATGTAAATTGAATCGTTAGTCGAGGTCTGCAGTTCTTTTCGTCAGTTCGGCCTTGAACTAGTTTACAAATTTCTTTCATGTTTCGAGATATGCGACGACCTTTGCTAGTCGGAAGTCAGACTAATGCGAAAAAAACAACAACTGCGTACTGGAACGAATTTAATAAACTTTCTTCGAGTAGTCTCATGCTTCATATTTAATCCATCTGAAAAATTTTTGGTGGCTTCCCAAAAGTATGAAGGAAAGCTCTAAAGATCTCAGCTTTACTCATGTCTAGTGTTTAACCTTCAAAGGGTCCAAAAACAACTAGCTCAAGGCTACTCTGTGCGACTTCCCAGGCCAGAGGTCACTGACGGTAAAAAGAAAAAAAAAAAACTATCACAAAAAAGAGAAAAACATGATGAAAGGAAGTTACACTTTCACAGTTGTTAACGATTCTGATTCCCATTCTAATAATGTTAAATTTCGTTTTTCTGTCGGAATCACCTATGCACCTAGTTTCGTCATCTTTACGTTGCCTTCGTTATAATTTTTTTTTTTTTTTTTTTTTTGTAAAACCCCAAGTTCTGGACATTACAAACAAACACCGCGATTAAGAAACGAAAACAAAAAGGGTAGTACGCATGCACAAAACAGAAAATTAAATTTAAGAATTAATAGTAATTGCAAGACTTTCCGTTAATTTTTAAGAATATGCGAGGGTTGTACCGAAGCAATGGCAGTCTACTAAAAAAAAGTAAGAAAGACGGAGCTGCATGAAACAAACTACAAAAATACGTTGACAGTACGTTTCGCACGCACACCGTTTACTTTGCTACTAATTAGGAAGTAAGATTCCGGATACTTTTAAGCGTACCAGGAATTTTGTAACCTTTGTCAGAATTTGCATCACATCATAGCATGCACTTTCGCCACTGCGCAGAAAGTTAAAGGCAGTTGTCATTCAGAAGAAATTTCATAGAAAAATTGCAAAACAGGAAGGAAATATATCAAAATCGAACGAGCAGAGGGTCAACCTAATGTTATTTACGATGTACGCAATTTTCACGAAATCTCATCCAGTGCTTGAACTCCAGGATGTGGGTTCTCGTGCTGCTGGTTCTGGTTCTTTCCCTTTGCTAGAGCCAGTGGATATAAATTAGAGACGAGTGGCTTAGATGAATGGTTACCCGGGTCGTTAAACCATGGAAAAAATGTTCTCGAAACCTTTGGTGTAAATTCACATCAATATGATATACGGTGTGATTAAAAATCGTTGTCGAGCAATGGACTTGGAGTGGCTCGCTATGCGTCGAAAACCCATCAACACTGAATTTCTTCGAAAATTATAGTTCACAAACCATATTAACAACATCTAGAGTGCTACCTTCAGCTGTAACTCAAGCTTAGATCCAACTAGTTAGGCTATCAACAAAATTTTGATGGTGGACTGAAGGCATGTTACGTCACTTTAGCTAAACCACCATCACATGCACGATATTTTGCAGCAGACTGTAGAAATATCCGACCGTATCCGGCTAAGCTGTCACGAAATGCACTGTTTTCGTTAGAATGCAAAAATATTGCACCACCGTTACCGGATGCTCGCTTTTTGGTTACAAACTGTAGGAATATTGTGACGCTTCTTCAAAATCATCACTAGATAAGTATATTTTAGTGTAGCATACTACTGAAATACGTACAAAGCAACTTCTTTGGAGCAGTCAACATGCACAGTTTTTGGTTTCAGGCAGCAGAACTACTGCCCTATTTCTTCAAAGCCGTCATAAATGCACCGGTTTTGAATGCAGATTGTAGGAACTGTATGCCAAAATATTGTTTCTAAGTCATCACTGCATGATTGTATTCATCAGCGTACAAGGAATGCCGTGCCACTTCTCCAGCAAAAAAGTCACCAGATACATGTTTGAAGTGGGATCATCTGATCGTAGTTTGACGTTCCAGGTCATTCCAAAGATGTTCGACAGGGTTGAGATCGAGACTGAATGCTGGCCAATCCAGTTCCTATAATTTTATTCTACTAATACCACGTAAATGACAACTGGTTTTGTTGCATTACCGTGTTGTAAGCTTCAGAACCCATTCCCATAGTACTGGAAGCGCACAGTTTACCAAAATATCTAAATAGATTGTAACATGAGACTTTCAAGTGACATAACTACTCGTTGTAGCATTAAGCATCGAAAACTGCACAGTAGTATGACATCTCCCGCCGCCCGGGTAGCGCATTGGTCTAAGCGCCGATTTTGCAAATACAGTGGTCTAAGCGCCGATTCATGCACATACAGTAGTAACTTTCTGAAAAATCAAACCACAATGCTGTAACCACAGAAAGCCCGCGGAATTCAAATTTCACACACATTGCTCCCCCACTATGTGGCCATGACAAAATTCTACCAGGTTTCGAGGTTGTAATTTGTTGTGGTCTGCAAAACAGTCATACTCTGTATCCTAATGGCTTATCCTGTAACGAAATACGATACAAAACCTCATCATTGTTTCGTGGTTAACATTGAAAATAATGTGCTGATTAAACAATTGATTGATAAATTGATAACGAGAAACAGTACCCCAATTATGTAGGAAATAGTAACACTATACTAATGATCCGATTTATCGGCGTAGAAAATAGACACATAAGCGTTTCCAAGCTTTCGCACATCAACCAGATGGCTTTTTCAAAAAAGGTAGACAGAAACTGCAAACTGAATAATATAACGCTTTAACAATTTGAACGAGGGAACTTGACTTGACAATAAATAGATATGACGTTATATTCATTTAAAGATACGATGCATCACGTTAGCTCTGCACGCTGTATCCTGGTAGGGAGAAGGCGTTACTTCAAGAACTGGTTCCAAATTCGTCGCAACTCGAGTGAGACGCTATCATTGCAAGTATCGCTGTTAGTAATAATTCAGTTTGCAGTTTCTGTCTAACTTCCTTGAAAAAGCCATCTGGTTGATGTGCGAAAGCTTGGAAACGCTTATGTGTCTATTTCCTACGCCAATAAATCGGATCACTGGTATAGTGTTACTATTTCCTAAACAATTGATGCTTGAAATAACTTGTTAAGCCCCGCGGTTATTGCGTCAAATGAATAAACTATATTGGAGTTTTGCACCGGTCTGTTTTCTTTCTTTTGATTGGAGGTTTAATGACCACCGTGAGCAACTCAGTGGGCTATAAGCAGTCGCCCGTCTTTAATTTAGGGCCACTGGCTCCAGGGAAGGGAGAGAGCAAGCGCCGTAAGACAAACGCAACATCCATGCCTCACCGGGACTCGCACCCGGACCAATCTCGGACGAATGACCAGAAGCCATCGCTTAGACCACTGCGCCATCGCAGCGGCCCAATCTGTTTTCCTTGTCAAACTAAGATGCAACTGTTCCAATTTGAACTCGCCATAGGACACTACAATATTGCAGTATATTTTTTTATTGGCGGTTTAATGACCACCGTCAGCAACTCAGAGGGCTATAAGCAGTCGCCCGTCCCTAATTTAGTGCTACTGGTTCCAGGGAAGGGAGAGAAGCAGTGCCGTAAGACATGCCTACAGGGATTCAAACTCCATCCATGCCTCACAGGGACTCGAACCCGGACCCATCTCGGACGAATGGTCATAAGCCAGAGCTTAGGCCACTGAGCCACTGGAGCTGCAAATGTTGCAGTATTAAAGGCACGTTATGTCCGCAACCAAATTATACGGAAATTGAAATTTTTGGTCAGCACTCAACAGGAACCCGAATCGAAGCAGATTTAGACGTCCCCATCTTATGCAGATCGACTTTACTCGTTAACGCATACGTATACAGCGTAGAATCATTCATCCAAGTTGGGTCAGAGTTTGAATCCCGTGAGGCATGGATGTTGTGTTTGTCTTATGGCACTGGCTCTCTCCCTTTCCTGGAACCAGTGACCCAATATTAGGGACGGGCGACTGCTTATAGCCCATTGAGTTGCTCACGGTGGTCGTTAAACCCCCAATCAAAAAAAAAAAAAAAAAACAACAACAACATCCATACACAAATTTGTCCGTGACGAAAATCGAAACGCGCTCCCTCACTCCGGTGTAAGTCGCTCTCCTAATTAAGCACCACGGACGGAATGTATCGCTCCAGATTTGTCGTCTTGACACGTGCTTTACCTCTGTAGTGCGTCACAAACATCGCAGAATTGAATACGATGTTTTTTTTTGATTGGAGGTTTAACGACCACCGTGAGCAACTCAAATGGGCTATAAGCAGTCGCCCGTCCCTAATTTAGGGTCACTGGTTCCAGGGAAGGGAGAGAGCCAGTGCCGTAAGACAAACACAACATCCATGCCTGACGGGATTCGAACCCGGACCCCTTACGGACGAATGATCAGAGACCAACGCCTTAGACCACTGCGCCACCGGGGCGGCACGATGTTTGTGCAAACTCATTATCACAGAAACTGAGAATGCTAAAGGCGCTCTAAATGTATTTTCTTAAAGTGCAAACTGCGCCTACTTCCATTGGCGTTGTATGACCATGTTTTTTTAGTAAATATAACCTTAAAAAATACTTTACGAGCCGGTTCTGGGCTTTGCCGTACCACCAACATCCGATTCTCTTGATTGTGGCTTAGATTGCCTATCCTAAAGAGAGTGGAAAAAGTATGACTGCGATTCATACCGCTTTTTTTATCGTCATGTGTTTCAAAATGAGAATATTTGTTTTATACCCACTACAATCCCGAAGATTATTTTGTCTCCCTATGAGCCCACAACCACCCCGCATGGATTGATGTGAAATGATTTGGTTTCATTGTCAGGGAGAATATGCCATCAATGACTGATCCGGTGCTTCCACATAGTTCAACATGGTATGTATTCTCATTCATAGTGACTGTCAACGAAACAACATATTTCGAGTATGAGAATTCGATGTACTTTAACTCATCATATTCTTATACTCATACTGTTAGTGGTATTAAAATAAACAAGAAGGATGACACCGAATTTTCGGGTGTAATAAGCACGTCTTTTAATCCGTTCTGACACAAATTAAATTTATTAAAGCTATTCAAAGTCAATGGAGCCGGTACGGAAAACAATAGTATCTGACGGAAGAAAGAAGTTTTTCAATAGGGTTTTTAATCCCTCAGATATGGCTGTAAACGGAATCATGAGCTTACGCCCTCTGAATTTATATGAGAAACATTTCTCACCGGAAAGGCTCTCCAACACAGAAAGAATTTTTCAAATCGGACTCTTAGAAACAGAGATATCGACAAAAATAAGATGTGACTTTATGTCCCCTGGTGGGAAAACCATGCATTATTTTAGGAAGAAAGTATTCTCAAAAGGTTTTTCAATATGAGCGGTATCGGTCCAAGAAAAAAAAATTTAGTCGAGTTTTCAGGAGCCCAGATTTTGCTACAAATACATCAGAAGCAGAAATTAACACTTATGCCCCCAGGTGGCCAAACCATTCTTTACCAAACATTAGAAATTATGTGAAAAATATTTTCCATCAGGTCTTGTATGCGATACAGAAAGAATTTTTCAAATCGGAGCTTCAGAAGCAGAAATAACGCAGAAAACGCAATTTACATTTGTGCCCCCTAGCGGAAAGTCTGTGATTTACTTGAAAATTTTGAATTTAAAGGAAAAACATTTCGCATCGGAAACACTATGCCACAAAGAAGGAATTTTTCAAATCGGACTCCTTGAAATAGAGATATTGGCAAAAATAAGATATACATCTACGCCCCCTGGCGTAGAAACCATGAATTATTTCAAGAAGAAAATGTTTCTAAAAGGTTTGTCGACATGAGTACTATCGGTCTACAAACGACGTTTTTTTCAATCGAGATTTTAGCTCATATTTTCCTGCAAATACATCAGAAGCGGAAATTAAGACTTACGCCACCTGGTGGCCAAACCATTTTTTACAAAAATTTGAAATTATGTGCAAAGGATTTCCCATCAGGAGCTGTATCCGGTACAGAAAGAATTTTTCAAATCGGAGATTTAGAAGCAGAGATATAGGGGGAGGGGATACAATTTTCCTTTACGCCCCCTAGCGGAAAGTTATGAATTACTTGAAAATTTTGAAATTATATGAAAAACATGTCACAGTGGAGACACTATCCAACAAAGAAGGAGTTTTTCGAATCGGATCCTAGAAGTAGAGATATTGACAAAAATAAGATATACATCTACGCCCCCTGGCGTAGAAACCATGCATTACTTTAAGAAGAAAATGTTTCTAAAAGGTTTGTCGACATGAGTACTATCGGTCTACAAACGACGTTTTTTTCAATCGAGAATTTACAAGCTCATATTTTCCTGCAAATACATCAGAAGCGGAAATTAAGATTTACGCCTCCTGGTGGCCAAACCATTTTTTTCCAAAAATTCGAAATTATGTGCAAATGATTTCTCATCAGGAGCTGTATCCGGTGCAGAAAGAATGTTTAAAATCGGAGATTTAGAAGCAGAGATATAGGGAAAACGCAATTTACCTCTACGCCCCTAGCGGAAAGTCTATGAATTACTTGAAAATTTTGAAATTATATGAAAAACATGTCACACTGAAAACACTCCAACGTAGAAGATTTTTTTCAAATCGGATTCCTAGAAGCAGATATATTGACGAAAATAAGATATACATCTACGACCCCTGGCGGAGAAACTGGGGAATATTTTCAGAAGAAATTATTCCAAAAAGGTTTATCTATGTGAGTGGCATCAGTCCACGAAATAATTTTTTCAATTGACAGTTAAGAGCTCAGATTTCATGGCAAATACATCAGAAGCAAAAATTGACACTTAAACCCTATGGTGGCCAAAGTATTCTTTACCAAAAATTTGAATTTATATGCAAAAGATTTTCCATCAGGAGATGTAACCGCTGAAGAAATTTTTTTTTCAAATCGGAGTTTTAGAAGAAAAATTATCGGGAAAAATGTAATTTACTTTTACGCCCCCTAACGGGAAATCTATGCGTAATTTGAAAAAGTAACTATATCTAAAATACTCTTCGACATAAATGGAATCGAAACATAAAATATTTTTTTCAATTGGATGTTTAGAAGCAAATATGTGGAAGAAGACGTATTTTTGAATTCGACATCATCTGCATTTACGCCCTCTAGCGGCAAAATTTAACATCGTAAAAAAAAAAAAAACGAAATGAAGGATCATCATTCGCATATTTCAAGCTTCCCAATGCAAAAATAATTTTTCAAATCGGACTAATAGTTGCAAAGATATCGTGGGTACCGACGGACGGCAAAACCGGTAACATAAGCACGATCTTTTTTTACAAAAGACGTGTTAAAAATAGCAGTTTTCTCTTAGAGGATTTGAATCACAAATACTTACACTATTTTTTTTTTTTTTTTGATTGGAGGTTTAACGACCACCGTGAGCAACTCAATGGGCTATAAGCAGTCGCCCGTCCCTAATTTAGGGTCACTGGTTCCAGGGAAGGGAGAGAGCCAGTGCCGTAAGATAAACACAACATCCATGCCTCACCGGGATTCGAACCCGGACCCCTTACGGACGAATGATCAGAGGCCAGTGCCTTAGACCACTGCGCCACCGGGGCGGCACTTTACACTATTTGCTAAGCGAAGTACACTATGTATTAATGAAGTCATGGCAAAATCTTAGTGATGAAATATCTTAACAGTATAATTTTACAATACGGGTATTACTAGGATGACATAAATATTACTTTTTGTCTACAGGAGTGTGTAAAACGGAAATCGGAGGAAAGCATACAAATCGAAAGAAAAAGAGGTGCCACGATTAACGAACATAAAAGCTAGCTAGCTATTACCGCTTGAGTGGAAGCACCTACTCTCTTGAGTCAGTCCTGACTAAGGTTAGTAGACGACAAGGTTATGCTCATCCTGCACTTCCGATGTTTGCTTTGTGACGTAACTGTCCAAATCGCCATTGTAGGGATACCTAATCTCCACGTTTCTTTGCATCTGCACCATACCAGCGTGTCGGATTTATTATTTGTAAACCAGCTGAAATAATCTATATAAATTCTACCAGATTTTTTAATGCATAATGTTTTCAATTTTTAATTTAAAAAATTTGGGCAATGTTGCAGAGATGTTTTTTTTTTTTGTTTTTTTTTGTGGATTGAAGGTTTAACGACCACCATGAGCAACGCAATGGACTATAAACAGTCTCCTGTCCCTAATTTGGGGCCACTGGTTCCAGGGAAGGGAGAGAGCCAGTGCCGTAAGACAAACACAACATCCATGCTTCATCGGGATTCGAACCCGGACCCTTCACGGACGAATGATCATAAGCCAGCGCTGCACCACCGGGGCGGCGATGGTTTTCCTATTCCTCATAAAAAAATCTTTATTATATGACAATAATATTTCCTGCTGTGCATTTTCCCTTCTAAATTTATATAAAAATAGCAAAACTTCCCCTTGTAACTAAATTAACATTTAAAAGTATAACCGTTTTTCCGCCATTTACGTAACAAAATGTGCGGGAGGCATTTTTGAAATTTCCGTTACTAAAATATTCACATGATTGTGAATTTCTTCTGTATTTAATGTAAATGTGCTTTTGCATAAGCTATTGTTCTGTGTTTGAGTTATAAAAATTATTGACAAGACATCTTCTCCATAGCTACAGTCTGGATCTACAATTCACATGTTAGGACGGCGACGCCACTCAGTGACGTCACGATTATTCGTCTGCGGTTAAGGCGGGATGAACAAACCTTACTGTTTCGTAACCTTGAGTCAGTCCCGACGACGGGTTGGTGCGCAACCCGAAAATTTGACAAAAAGTAATATTTATGTCATCCTAGTAATCCCCGTATTGCAAAATTATAATTTTAAGAAGTAAACTGTGCAAATTCTTATAGTATTTGCATACAGATCTGACAGATACCACTGTATTGTTTCGGGGTTTAATGAACTCCAACTCTGGGGGCTATAAGTATTCGTCCTTCCTTAATTTAGGGCCACTGGTTTTAGGAAAGGGGCAGAGAGCCAGCGCCATCAGCAGGCACACCACTCATGTTTTATCCGGGACTCGAATCCAGGCTCATCTCAGACGATTAATTAGAACCCAGCACTTCAGACCACGCGGCCAGCTGGACTGCTGTATTTGCTCAAGTCCCAATAGTTTTCACTGTGCACAGTATTTGCATTATTTTTGCCTGATTACTATCACGCCTTCCTCTGTCTCTTCTAATTACTGGATTTAAAAAGTTCATTTTTCCTTCTGATATCTTCCGGTATGGCAATTGTAGTTTTTCGTTAGTGGGCGTAAGTAACTGTTTCTATTTATGGATGTTTTACTGATTCTAGAAAACTGGTTGGTTCATTCACAATGAAGAATACTGCGCATATTGTGTATCTAAAACAATGCGTATTTTTCCCACTTGCGGTGTAGTTGCATTTTCTCTTTCCTGTTTTTTTTTTCTTTTTTTTGTTTTCAAAAAATCTGCTTTCAAAAATTCATTTCGTGTTGGAAAGGATTCAAAAGACGTTCTCATTACACCTAAAAATTCGGTATCATCTTTCTTGTTTCAATATAACTTCAAAACTGTCTTTCGATTAGTCTCTGCTGCTCCTTAATACCGATTTTTTTATTATACTTCATTTTGCTTTATTATAATCCTTTTTGTTTTGATGCTACTTTTCAGTTCTCGGTTTTTCCTTAATTGGCAAAACGACAAGATCTTTCGAAAAGCTCGGAAATTTTCTTATCTATCTCATAACGCAAGAACAATGTCCACTGTTCTTTGCCGGAATCCTCATCTGGCGAAATTAAGCATCATGAAATTGTCGTCACTCAGAGAAGAGAATGGAAAAAAATATTATTATTGTTTTTGTGTTTTTACCGCTACAGTGGCCGAGCGTATCAACTATTATATAGGCTTCTGGCTAATCGTCCGAGTTGTTCACTACCTAATAAGGTATGAGTGGCGCAGGGCTGGACTAAGGCCTTGGTGGACCCCTAGGCTGATATTTGAGTGGCCCCTAGGCTGACATATAAGTGGGCCCCTAGGCTGACATTTTAGTATGCCCCTAGGCTGACATTTTAGTGGGCCCCTAGACTAAGACATCTGAGTGGGCCCCCAAAGAACTTCAAACGGGGAATCATTATGAAGTCCGTTAAAACAAGAAACTGTAGCAACATGCTTGTGATAATTAATACGTAGTGCATTCTTCTTTTTTTTTTTTTTTTGTTGGAAGTTTAACGACCACCGTGAGCAACTCAATGGGGTATAAGCAGTCTCCCGTCCCTAATTTAGGGTCACTGCTTCCAGGGAAGGGAGAGAGCCAGTGCCGTAAGACAAACACAACATCCATGCCTCACCGGGATTAGAACCCGGATCCATCTCGGACGAATCTACAGAGTTTTCATAACAAATGTTTGTATTTTCCATTGTTCTCGTAAGAACATGGGTTAAAAGCTTAAGATTCCTAGATTTTGTCTTGGATTTTTTAATGATTTAGCACTGTATACTTATCTCAATGCATCTTTTTTGTTATGCAATGTGAAGCCACTCGGGACTTCGATCATTAACGGTTCCAAGTGCAAACTGGGAGGTGTGGGTGGATGGTAGTGAAAACGCTGAAACTGTCTCTCCAACCCCGCTGTACTCAGTCTCATGAAGTCTTTGCCCTCGGTGAATCACTGCCTTGAAATCTGTTTGTCTTCGAGCCTCTGTTTCTGACAAAGTGGAAATCATACGAGACAAACGTAAAATTATTTTATAAACCTCTCTCTATATATATACACTGCTGGCCACCCAAAATGCGACACCAAGAAGGACACCAGATAGCAAAGCCATATTTACTGGACACATAACAACAGATACAAAGATGAAACGATTAAGCTTACAGGCCCGTGAGACTTGCGGAACACGCAGACATCAATAGTTCGTGCCACGTGCCACGTGCGGGTGCGCATTGTCCTGTTGAAACGTGGCCGCTGGCAGGTCCTGCAGGTAAGGAAGGACTACAGGCTTCAAAACGTCGGAGACGTAGCGGTGGCTGTTGAGTGTACCGGCGATGCGTACCAGAGGGGTGCGGGTGTCATATCCAATTGCGCCCCAAACCATAACGCCAGGCGACGGACCGGTAAGGCGATGCATAATGCAGGCGTCATACAGTCTCTCGCCGCGGTGCCGCCACACGCGGATCCGACCATCGTGGTGTTGCGGGCAGAAGCGGGATTCGTCGGAGAAGACAATGAAGTGCCATTCCGTAGTCCAGGTGTGGCGTTCAACGGCCCACTGCCGCCGCACTCGCCGGTGGTGTGACGTCAATGGTAATCGGAGCAATGAGCGCCGTGCGACAAGTCCCCGCTCCGGCATACGACGTCGAACGGTACGTGCTGACACAGGTTGTTGCGCAACACACCCTAATTCCTGCGCTAACGTTCGTGATGTGGCGGTGCGAGCCGTCAATACCCGCCGCCCAACATGCCGGTCATCTCGTTCGGTGGTGTGCCGCGGCTGTGGCAATCGCTCACGTATGTCTGTCCGTCCCTCCTGCACCCACCGAATCCATACTCGCCTCACTGTGGCGGGATGTCGTTCCACACGGGCGCCGATGTCTCGGTACGATGAACCGCTGTCACGATAAGCCACTATTCGTCCTCTGTCGAACTCCGAAACGTGCTGGAATGACTGCCGTATCTTGCGACGAGGCAACAGAAAGCTTCCCACGCACAGGTCCGGCAGCACAACACACTTCCACTACTTACACCCCACCTTCTGTGCACCCTTCTTATAGTGCTTTTCGGTGGCATGCCGGGCGCACATGATTTGTACATGTCCTGCAATGCTAATCGTTTGCATGTCCTCTAGCGGGCGACGCATGCTGCGAATTTCGGGCCAATCGGATGCTGCCTTCTTGGTGTTGCATTTTGGGTGGCCAGCAGTGTATATATATATAACACCTATATCTATCTATCTATCTATCTATTTATTATTTGTCCAGGCATGTCTCTTGGGCCCTTGGTATTGGTGGGCCCCAAGGCTATAATAGCCGCCATTGACCTCACTTAATCCAGCCCTGGAGTGGTGTGTTTGTTGTTGGCTCTGGTTCTGTCCCTTGTCTTGAACCAGTGGTTCTAAATTAGGGATGGGAACTTCTTATAGTCTTAGACGCTCACGGGTCGTTAAACTCCGAAACATGAAACACATAAAAAATAAATTAAAATAAAAACTTATTTTACTTAATTTCTGTGGGTCCTTTGTATACCTGACAACAGCGCTAAAGTGTTTACACTCCTTGAAATGTTATTTCTAAGCAATTGCAGATATTAACAATATTATGCAACTAAAGTTTTAATTTTTCATTGAAAGGAAAACAGAAATATTTCCTTCCACGGTTAAAATCCAACAAGAATCGTACAATAATCCACTAGATCAGTAGTTAAAAAAAACAACAACATCCCCTAAGTTAGAGAAACGAGCATTCTAACAGGTCGACTATCCAACCCACCGTGTCGTTACATCAAAGATTCTTGCAACTACTGTATTAACATCACTACTACGATATCTTCAATGTTTCTTAACATTTTATTTACATTATGAGGGCTCTTGTGTGTGATAAATTTTGCATCTTTGATAAGATTTATTGAGTCACTCCTCAAACCAGTATGTGCTTTCCACTGAAAGGTGAGAGCCTGGGTGACCAGTACTGAGTCTTAGAATGGACTGAGTACTGCTTGCTTAGGAAAGCAGTACTGAGTGGAAGGACAAGCATCGAGCCATATCTGCCTAGGAATTTCAACTAAGGCCCAACTCTGCGTCTCAGAACATTCGACCAACTTCACTGGTGCTCAAAATTAATGGATAATCTACAAAAAAATATATAGCTGCCGATGTATGCAAAATAATGCACTGGAAATTGGCAAACATGCATATTTTGCTAAGCGTAAGACTATCCCGCATTTAATGTTGCCGCAGTTAAGCCGGAATATGAAAATGAGCACAGCGTTAAAAAGTCGCGCGGGTCTACTCGCATCTTGTGCCTGTTCTAGGCAACTCTTGCTTTCACCTGAGCCGCACGTTGAGCTAATTATGTCACGAAGACATCGTATGGATGATTTTTAGCGGCGGAGAGGTATTGGAAGCAGCTCAGCCTCAGACGTGGAAATTTCCAGAACATTGAATGTTTCACAAAATGATCCGTCAAGACTTTGGAGTTCAGTATGAATTTGTTGTAGAATTCATAATACAGGAGATGATCAGAAGAAGACCGTTCCAGGGTCACAACTGCTGCAGATGATCGCTATATGAGTCTAGTTTGGTTGCCAGACGGAACAGAGAGATGTTTGCCAGGCAACTCTCTTTGGAGCTTGCAGCAGTTACAGGAAGAGGGTTTCAAGGCATAGTGTTGTAGAAGACTTCATGAGCCATGTCTTTATGTAGGAAGAACAGTTATTTGTGTCTTCCTAAATTCCGCTGCCCGGCGAGCTTGTTTAACGTGGAGCCGCCAACATCACACTTGAGGTCCAGACTAGTGGGCAAATGTTTTTTTCAGAGATGAATCGCGATTCACCTTAATTGCTGGTTCGTGAAGTATTCTTATCTGGAGATACAGGAACCCACAACAGTACCTCTAGCATCAGAGAGATGGACGAGTCTGGTGGCGATAGCGTAATGGTCTGGGCAGGAATCATGACGAACGGGCGCTCAGACCTGCATTTCTTTCAGAGTCGCTCTGTTACTTCCCTGAGGCACAGAGACGAGATCTTGAGCTCATATGTCCGGCGATTCAGGAGAGCCATCGGAGCAGATTTTATTTTCATGGAAGATAATGCCCAACCTATCTGAGTACATTTGGCAGACGATTTTCTCAAAGCGGATGATATTCGCTGAATAGAGTGGCCACTCAGATCTCCTGATCTCAAGCCCACTGAGCATATATGAGATGCTCTAGTAAGACGCACTGAAACTCGCGAGCCTCCTGCCAGAACACTTCAAAAACTCAGAACAGCTCTTGTTCAGGCGTGGGAGCCGCGGATGGTCTAGTGGTCGACGTTCGTGACTGCTACGGAGAAGTCTCTAGTTCTATACCAGCAGGTACGAACGGTCAAACCCAGAGACGTAACTAGTGCAGGGCTGGAGGGGTGGCTGCCTCGGGTGCGGCTCAAGAGGGGGCGCCAAAATCAGTGCTTGCAATCTAACTAAAACTGGAATTAAAACTTCTGCACTAGTTTCTGGTACACTTTTTAGCACCATACTTGGTAATTTTTCATTTACAGAATTTGCTCATGATATGTTTCACCATATTCGGTAGTCTTGGCAGCTTAAAATTCGCATTTCATCTTCAAAATATTCAGTCCGTGTTAGTAGCTTACATTTAGAAACGAAAGAAAGTGCGGTTGCGGTTGTATAGTACGTTCAACTAAAAAAGAACCACGGCCTTCGTCGACAACGATGGATGCTGTGGTTTTTCTTTTGTTGGGTACGTTGCAATATAAGGATGTCGTTCACATTGCTGAAGATTCTATGGGGACTATTCTATGATTACCGTGCAGCGAGCTTTGACTGCCACTTACATTCCGTTCGTTTGATGTGGTACCGAAGTTCTGAACTCCGAAGCAAGTAGCAAAAGTTGTATTTTTTCCATAGTTTGATTTGAAAGAGGGTTTAATATGACGTCAGTTTTTATTTGAAAGAGAGAGAGAGAGAGAGAGAGAGAGAGAGAGAGAGATTAAATTAGTAATATATTTATATAAGAGGAAAAGGCAGATGGGGGAGCAATATTTTGTGGTTGCCTCGGGCGCAGTAATGGCTAGCTACACCCCTGCTCAAACCACTAAATATCCGCCGTGCATCGGATGGGCACTTTAAGCCGTCAGACCTCGGGTACTGCTCTCCATCCCGCCGGTTATAAATAAGGGAGTCTTCCTCCACCTTTCTATCTCGCTTCCGAATGACTTTCCTGTCGGGCACTCTAGCCCAAATCTTCTACCTTCCTATTTCTAATGGTTGTTTAAGCCCTGGAGTTAGACACACCCTTTCTAAAATCCTCTATATACAGTGAAACTTCCATTAACGGACCCTTCTTAATGGCAGACATCTCTCTATAACGGACAATTTTTTATTCCCCTGCAGAAATGCATGGCTTCTTATGAGGCATTCACTTCTTAATACAGGACATTCTAAATAACGGACGCGGACATACTTAAAGTAAAATATAACGGACAATTTGCTTTCGATTTCTAGGAATTCCTAGGGGTGGGATTCCCCAAACTCGCAAAATTTTTCCTTTTTTGTTATTTTACCCTTCCTTATTCTCTATCTTAACCGTTTTGTTCCCGAAGCCTAGTAAATTTTTAAGGTGCTAAGTGCTATGTACCCCTGGTAAGTGGCCGAAATCGCTGGAAAAAGAACTAGCGTTCGTACTTGCCTTACTGTCCGGCCCTCTCTTTGCATATACACCTGACCAGGAGAAACTGCCTTCTACCAGGAGTACATCTGACCAGGAGAAACTGCCTTCTACCAGGAGTACATCTGACCAGGAGAAACTGCCTTCTACCAGGAGTACATCTGACCAGAAGAAACTGCCTTCTACCAGGAGTACATCTGACCAGGAGAAACTGCCTTCTAGCTCTTCAGGTGCTCCCAATGGAATGAGACCTCAGAAACGGGAACCAGTGCCCAAGGCCGGCTAATTTGGGAACGGTAATCGAATTGAAACACATGCAAACACAATTCAGGTGTGGGTGAAGGGACTCACCTTTTGTAGTTTGGTACGGTCAAGGTAAGCAGTGCACAGGGATTAATTTCAAGTCCAGATGACTAAAAATCACACTTGTTTGCAACAATCATGTAGGTTTTTCTCATTAAGCGAGCTGTGAAGCAAAGATTTCTCAAACGTAGATTTTAAAATGTCGCACAAACGTAAGCGCTTGACTGTAAAAGAAAACGTTGAAATAGTGGAGCTGAGTGAAAGAGAAACATTAAGTGTGCGCGTTTTAGAAGATAAAGATAAATTGGGTATTGGAAAAACGCAAGTGAGTGAAATCTTGGCAAGATTGTAATGGCAACCAGAAAATTAAGAGAGCTTTCCCTAAACCTGATGGTTTAGCTGTGGACACTCTTTCTTACCTATGGATGGTTTTGCTTTGCTAGAGCCAACAACATTCCTTTATCAGGGGCCTTATTTCGTCAAAAGGCTTTAGAAGTGGCAAATGAATTAGGATTCACATAATTCAAAGCTTCAGGCTGCTGGCTAGAAATTCATTTAGAAAACAAAATTTCACAAGAATGTAATAGATAAACAATACATGATTATTTTGCTTTTTAGGTTTTGATGGATATTTTTACGTACTTATATTTACTTATATTTTAAACGGATTTTACGTTATAAACATAGCCTGCTGTCATAAAGCATGATTTTCCCAATAGCGGACACTTCTAAATAACGGACAGTTTTTCTTTCCCCTTCGATGTTTGCTATTCCGAAGTTTTACTGCATGATCTGATTTGTTCAGGAGTGATCATTAACCCCTCAAGACCTCATCAGTACCCTCATGAATAGTATGAAGAGTTGTAGCTTGAGCTGCATGGCATTCAGGGATGATGATACTCCATATTACAATACCGTATGTCTTAAGCAAAAGACTTTAAATATTGTTCCATGGACTACTCTTTTATGTAAAGTACAAGATTATGATATTAACACATGTAAATTTTAAGATTCTGAATTTGTTCTGCTTGAGTTGCATATGTAATGTAATAATAAACCTCTTCACCAAATTTCATTGAATTTCCTCATATACTTTGAGTTACGTACGAATTTATAAATTATCCTTCAATTCTGAGCACCAGTGGTGAAAATCCGACAAATACGTGGAGAAAAATAGGCAAAGTCATCGCTCTTTCCACGTTTATCTTTAATTAACACACAGCAACCGAAAAAATTGTTATCCGGACACCGCTGGAATCAAACATCAGATCTCTCGATAACTAGCCGAGTGCGTTCGTCTTACGCTACGGTGGCCAACAATCTACGGCGCTATGTGTGTTTATCTGTCAGCATCTGACTTCACAAATTCGTAGGGATGGGCTCAGCAACTGAGACGTCTCCATCTGGTGGGGCTTAACGGCACAAGCTATTCAATTATAGCTAATAAATCCAATGGGCGAGAGTAAATGGTGAAAATCTTCCACGGAAAGAGCTATGACTTTATCCATTTACATTCTCTCCACACTGTAAAGATTTTTCTGAAATTCACGGGCAACTTTCTGTCATTTTTTTCGTGAATTAACGAAGCATATTTGGTGATGCAACCTTTTCCGTGAAATGATGGAAAGAAACTTGAATTTCACGGAATTTTCGTGCTACGGGAAAATTCTGAATTTTCAGAAACCTTTACGCAATTCCTTTCGCATATTAACGGAAAATCTGCGTTCTCACTTTTTCCGCATCCCTATGACGAGAAATTGCCGGTAATAGGAATGATTCGTGAGAATACTTGAGGTTTGATTAACTTTTAAATTTCAATCATCTGTCGAATTTTGAAGTTCCGTAGCGAGATCGCATATTGTGGATAGCATATCGCATGAATTTGTTTATTGTGGCACAGGATATTTCTTCGCCTTTCCCTATTTGGTGCACCAGCTACTTATTATACATATATTGTGTTATTGTTAGAAATCGGATACTTATTGTACAGATGATTATACGATGTCTGTGTATCAGCCTTTGGACAACTTAAGACAAAAGCTATTATAGCTATCAAGAGTAAATTTTTTATTTAGTTTTTTTTTCTGTGTGTGTGTGTAATAATACTATAAAAAAGTACATTTCACCTTTTTAAAAAATAACTGAAAGTCATTGTCAGTTTAAAAAAACCAAGTTGCAAAGCATTTTGTTGCTTCGAAAAGTCAGGATGAAAAATGCTTAATTTGTGAAAAGTCCTCCTACAGAAAAAGAATATATATATATATTACGAACCTATTCAGAAAAATAATAAACTCCAACAGAAAATGAAATGACTAAATCACTCGTATTAATGACAAAAAACAAAATTTCATGGTCGCGGAATTCGTTTTACGATGTACGTGAAGCTCATCGCAGAGCGTTTGTAGCTCAGTGGTTAAAGGCGCGACTTACCAAACGTCGCGGGAACGGTCCTGACCTCAGCGGAAGGATTATCTGGGGTAAAGGCTGAAAAGTACAGGGTCGTCGATTTTGCGGAATTTCAGTTTAAATACGGAAAAATCTGAAACAGACTATTCTGAAATAAACGGAATTCCTGTCTACGGAAAATCTGTGGAAATACGGAAGTTAAAATAGACGTGTACGAAAATTTAAAAACGGAAATTTCGGAAAAACACAGATACCTACCGGATATTTTGCGGCACGTTATTTTTAGAAATTTTCCGTGAATTCACGCCACTTATTTTTTACAGTGCACGTATTTGGAAGATTTTCACCATTTACTCTCGCCCATTGGATTTATTAGCTACAATTAAATAGCTTGTGCCGTTAAACCCCACCAGATGGAGACGTCTCAGTTGCTGAGCCCATCCCTACGGGATTGTGAAGTCAGATGCTGACAAATAAACACACATAGCGCCGTGGATTGTTGGCCACCGTAGCGTAAGACGAATGAACTCGGCTAGTTATCGAGAGATCTGGGGTTCGATCACAGCGGTGCCCGGATAAAACAATTTTTTCGGTTGCTGTGTGTTAATTTTAGATAAACGAGGAAAGAGCGATAACTTTGTCTGTTTACAATACCATTTCATTTGTCTGAACGTTTGAACGTCTGTCCCACTTTGGTGACGCAGTGTAAAGAGCGCTTGTCGGTTTTAATTGCTGAATCCCTGAATCCCTGCCTCAACGTATATACTTGTTTTTTACTGTTGTAATGTTCATGAAACACACTTTTACATTTACTTATCACAACAAAAAGTATACCTAGTTATTAAAAAATTACTCTACATATCTTATTTTTTCCAGTCATTATTGACGGGCTTTCACCTAATTCCCTATGCATTTTTTCACAATGAGCGAAATTGAAAATCCTTCAAATAAGTGGTGGCGTCAGTGAATAAACAGAGCTCAGTTGCTGAGCCCCTCTTACGGATTTATGATGTCAGAAGCTGACAGAAAAACAACATAGCGCCGCGGATTGTTGGCCACCGTGGTGTAAGGCTAACGCGCTCGGCTAGATATCGAGAGATCTGGGATTTGATTCCCCATCGGTGACCGAATAACAGTTTTTCGGTTGCTGTGTGTTGCTAAACGTGGAAAGAGTAATGTCTCTGTTTATTCACAATGAGCTACGGAAAACAAATTTCATTGACGCTGAGTTTAAGAGGTATCACTGTCGATAAACTTATACATGACTTTGACAGGAGTTTCTACTATATAAAATAAATTTAAATTTGTTCTGAAATACTGAAAAGCAGTGTTAATAGCTTATGTTAGAAAGTATGATGAATTTTCACTACTTTTAGAGGAAGAGTCATGAAACTAATGGCTAGTAATACCCATTTATAGGACGTTTTTGGCAAAACATTATATGTGTATATTATCGCTTTGTCAGTACGTTCGTCCGCTTGTGGACACCATCCATACCTATGCAACTATTAGTCCAACTTGAAAAATTCTTTTTGCATTGGGAAGCTCGAAATCTGAGAACGACGATCTTTGCTTTCGGTTCTTTTCCGATTCACAATTTTGCCGCTAGAAGGCGTAAATGCAGAGGCTATGGAATTAAAAATACATTTTATTCCACATTGAAAAAATTCTTTTAAATATCCGATTGAAAAAAAAAAATCTTTCGATACTATTTGTTACGACCATTTAGGGTAGCGTTTCTTTTTCGAGAAATGTACAGTTTTTCCGCTAGTGGGCGTAAAAGTAAATTGTGGTTTCTCCGATATCTGTGCTTCTAAAAGTCCGATTTGAAAACTCTGTTTTGTGTAGGATAAAGCTTCTAGTGGGGAACATTCAGTATATATTTTCTAATTTTGGTGAAGAACTGTCTTGCCACTAGGGGGCGTAATCTGCTCTTCTGAAAACTCGTTACAAGAAGTCCCTTTGCGGTATAATACCGTTCACCACGGAAAACCATTTGCGTATATTTTCTATTTAAATAATGCACATTTCCCCCATCAGGGGCCGTAGACTTGTATCTTATTTTTCTTGATATCACTGCTTCTAACAGTCCGATATGAAAAATTGTTTCTTTGACGGACAGCGTATCTCATGCGGAATGTTTTACGTATAATTTCAAATTTTTCTGTTTACAGCAATATCTACGGGTCTAAAAACTCGACTGAAAAAATCCGTTTTCGGTCAGACACTACGAACTGCGGAAACATTTTATAAGCTATTTCTGCCCAAAATAATACATAATTTTCTTGCTAGTCGGCAGATATGTAATCTGTTTTTCTCGATACCTGCTTCTAAAAGTCAGATTTAAAAAAAATCTTTCAACACCGGATACCATTCACCTTGTGGAACATTTTGCATGAACTCGAGGATTGTTTGTAGTTCACAGTTTTAGTGCGTGCTAAGAGATGTTGGTATGTATTTCTGTTTGCAACTGCATCCCCGCTTCTAACAATCCTACTGAAGAATTTCTTTTTATAATATAGGCCATTCCTACAGTGAATATTGGGAACATTATACTATTTAAATACTGCACATTTTTCCAGCTAGAAGGCATACATGTGAAAATTTATTTACTTGCTATTTCTGCTACGAGAAGACTTGTTTGAAAAATTCTTTTTCCTTAGCATTGCTTTTTCTGTGAAGAAAAACTTTCGTACATTATCTAACTTTTCATTTTTTAAAATTCTGACTCCAGGGGACGCCAGCAAATATTTCTATGTGTGAAAGAATATTCGATTCTAAAATTCCTTTAGAAAAATCCTTTTTTGGTAGCATACTCTTCACTATGAAGAGCACTTTGCACTCATTTTCTTCTTTAAGTCACGCACATCTTTTTCGCTTTAGCGTGTAAAGTTATATCTCGTTATATTCTATATTTCTTCTTCTAATTGTTCAATATGAAAATCCCTAAAACACGTCCTTTATTGGCGTAAAACTACACTGCCGGACAATTGCTAAGGACGGATGACAATAGCAACGATAGCAACCATAAAATGGAAGGCAGGAAAATATGGAAATTAGCATAAGTGCGGGATACAGTAAGACGTGTTGTGCGTATGCAAATTCTGGATTGCCGAACTTGTTCGTGACGTCATAGCGCTGATAAGAGATATAAAGGATTTGACGCGTATTGACCGTTGTTGTTCAAACGCAAAGTTGAAAGCGAAAATATCAATCGACGAACTTGCAATTTTCAGTATGTCTTTCCGACATCACCTAGATGATTTTACGCGTGGCCGTATTATTGGCAAGATTGAAGAAGCGCGAAAAATAACAGATGTTGCCAGGGAGTTCGACGTCAGCCACAGTGTTGTTTCAAGGCTTTGGAAATCATTTCAAACAAATGGAGAATGTAGCAAACGTCACGGGGGAGGTCGTGTTCGCAGTACGACACCTGCAGAAGATCGGTACATAGTGCTATCAACAAAAAGACACAGGCGCAGCACAGCTAGTGAGGTAGCAAATCAGTTTATGGCTGCTACTGGCAAGCGGATCTCCCGAAAAACTGTCGCCAGACGTTTGCATGAAGGAGGACTATACGCCCACCGTCCTGTTGTGTGCATCCTATTGTCCAAACGTCACCGTACCGCCCGTTTGCAATGGTGCCATCAACATCGCAATTGGACTGATAACGACTGGTCTGCTGTCCTCTTCTCAGATGAGAGTAGATACAGTCTATCGTCTGATTGTCGACGACAACTAATCTGGCGTGATAGTGGTACTGCATATTGTCCAGCAAACATACAGGAAAGGGACCGATATCCGACATGTAGTGTCATGGTATAGGCTGGCATCATGATCAATGGCCGTACGTCCCTCTATGTGCTTCCAACTGGGACTATGACTGGCCAACGATACATTAATGATGTTCTGCTACCTCATGTTCGCATGTTCCGTGGTGCTGTCGGTGATAGATTGATTTTCATGGACGACAACGCAACATGTCATCAAACAGTCGCTGTCCAGGAGTGTCTTGAGAGCGAGGATATTCAACGCCTCGTATGGCCAGCACGTTCTCTAGATCTGAATCCCATTGAAAATGTGTGAGATGCTTTGGGGAGGAGTCTTGCTGGTCGCCAATGCCCTCCAATAAACAAGGACACCCTCATCCGTGCACTGACAGAGGAATGGGATAAATTACCCCAACAGCTGCTTGATAATGTTGTGCAAAGCATGACACGACGTGTGGAATCTTGCATCGCCCTCCATGGTGGCCATATCCCGTATTGACATCTTACGCCGGAACGCCTACGGACGGTAATTGCATTTTTTTCACGTTTACGTATTCTGCACAAAATGGCCTGTTTGTCCCTTGAACACGTTCCAAAGCCTTCTGGATTTCAGAGCACAATAAATCGTCTTTCTTGTAATGTCTTGGCACTCTGACATTATTTTATTTCACTTGGCATCCAACCACACTTACTTTTTATGCGCTATATAGCCGTTTATGATCCGTCCTTAGCAATTGTCCAGCAGTGTAATACACATGCAGTTTAAGCCGAGCTTTCGCGCTCCACCGGGAGGCTTCGTCTGGGCAAAGCATTTCAAGAGGGCTTTGATAGCTTACTACCTTCTTCTTCGTCTTGGCTACGCTATCAAAGCCTTCTAAGAAGGCTTTGATAGCCTTCTACTTTCTTCCTCGTCTGGGATATGCTGCCA
This sequence comes from Macrothele yani, assembly GCA_039090855.1. NCBI lineage: Eukaryota > Metazoa > Arthropoda > Arachnida > Araneae > Macrothelidae > Macrothele > Macrothele yani. The sequence goes on along the minus strand of CM077023.1, from coordinate 61,132,154 downwards.
AAGCCTTCTAAGGCTTTGATAGCCTTCTAGCATAGCCCAGACGCTATCAAAGCCTTCTAAAAAAGGCTTTGATAGCATAGCCCAGACGAAGCTTCCCGGTGGACCGCGAAAGCTTGGCTTAAAATAAATGGTGTAGAGTGTTTGGTAACTGCAAGTCCCTTTTGCTTTGATATCTTCTGCTATGAGAAGCGTTTTGTACACAATTTGTTAATTTTTGTAACTCATTTTTCAGCTGCTAGTGGGAGGAAGCCGCTATTTCTATTTGTGGATGTTTAATCGATTGTAGAAAAGCGGTAAAAAAAATGTTGTAAACGGTTTCATTCACTATGAACAACCCCCTCACATTGCGCATTTTAAGTAATGCGAGCTTTACCCCTGGTAAAACTCGCATAACTTAAAATGTCAAGCTATTACACTTATGAGGAAATCATAAGAAAAGTAGGTGGAAATCTAATCAAAGGAGGTATTTCTAAGCGGTGTAATAGGTATCAATAGACTCAGTCAATTCAAAATCAAACTAGTAAAGGCAGGAAAAGGTGTACAACAGCATTTGGTGATAGAAGAATTAAAAGAATATGTTTATGTGACAGAAGAAATCATATGAGTCAGTTAAAAATGAATTGTTTCAATGTGGTTTGAAGACGAGAGCTAGGACTGTTAGACACAGACTCAATGACTTTGGTTTAAATTCTAGAATTCCAAGGAAAAGGCTATTTCTATCTCCCAGATAAAGAAAGAAGTGGTTAAAGGTAAAATGGACTAAAACCCATGTTAATTGGTCTGGAACATCACAACCAAATATGGATATTCTGGTCTGAGACAGTCAGACCAGAATATCCACATTTGGTTGTGATGGCATAAAGTATGCAAGAAGAGATGAAGATTCACTGCCTGAATGCATTACAGCTACCATGAAACATCCAGTTAGTGTTGTGATCTAGGATTGTATGACAGCAAAAGATGTGACCAAAGTTTGAGTGATTAATGGTATTTTAAATGGCAAAAAATACATCATTGATATACTTTAGCCAAAACTGAAGCCTTCGGCACGTGATCTTTTCCAGAATAATGAAGCCTATATATTTCAACAGGATTCACCTCCTTGTTATGTTGCTGCTGTGTGCAAAAAGTAGTTTCAGAAGAATCAAATTACTCTGCTAGAATGCCCAGGTAATAACCCTGATCTGAATCCAATAGAAAATATGTGGAGCCGGCTAAAGAAACTTGTTAGTCAGAAGTAGCCAAGGAATAAAGCATAACTGATAGAAGCAATAATACAATCTTGATTTCACGTTTATAACACCTTATGAACTAAAACGCTTGGTACACTCCATGGGACGCCGTTGTAAGGTTGTAATTGCGGATTAAGTTTCCCTACTAAAAAAATACATATATATATACAAAAAGCATTACAAAATCTGAAAGCTGGAGCAACTGATTCAGAAAACCGAAAGAAGAGATCTAAAAACCAACCGGGAGAAGAAAATGATTGTAGAACTATGGCAAGCTGCTATCCATGGCTTCATCAAGGGCTAGGAACAGATAACACCTCTCATACCTTTATAAAGACCAAAAAGTGTGGGTTTCTGCACCATTCAGTTTGCTACAATAACATCAAAATAATAATCAGAAAACATTAAAATAAAATAAACCCACCCCAAAACAAATAAAACCCCCGCAGCTAACCACCACTACCCAAGACCTACAAGCACCAAAACTCCCCAAAAACATGCCTCACTTACTAACCCTCTTGACTTTAGCTGTAATTGTAATATAAACCAGGGTACAGTATATTATGATAACTTCCATAACCATTGCTGTCACAGGTAATCTAGAATTTCTTGATAACCCCAATCTTAGGAAGCTTTTGGGATTTGGTGAAAAGTTCAGGCCCTCCTTCCACCTCTCTAAAGAGAGAATTAAGTTAGACTTTTGTCAGGATTTAAATAAATATATTGTTAAAACCAGCATAACCCTCAATTTACCAGTTGAGGCCTTTGCTGAATGGAAATGTAAAATTTTGCAACAATTTCACGAAAATTCAGCTAACTTAAAAATTTTCCAAGATAATAGCCTTATTTTCTCTAAAGAATTAAAGCAATCTCTCTAGTCTACAAAAAGAGTACATTTTTACAACAGCTGATAAAGCCAGTAATAATTTTGCAATAATATGTAAGAAATTCTATTTTGACTTAATTAAAAGTTAACTAAATAACAAAGTTCTATCTATCTATGTACTATCTCCCTGCTCCTGTTTCAGGTAAGGAGCTAGCAAATAAGTTCAAGGCAAACAAACGGTTTTGGCTGAAATTGGCTAAGAGTTATGACCTGAATTTCCTTATCTTTTTGCTACTGCAAAATTTCATAAGGAACCGGTGAAATTTAGGTTCATAGCTAGTGGGACTAAAAGCCACAAGAAAATAATAGATCAGTATTTTGAATCAGTTTTGAAGCAGGTTTTAAATCGAGTAAAATCTTGTACTACAATTTAAACAGTAAGGATTTTTGGATTATTAATAGCAATGCACAGGTAGTTTCAGACATCCTAGATATTATGCTTGTAAACACTAATAGCTATGGCTTTGAAAATTTGTACACCAGCCTCCCAATAGATGATATTATGAACACCCTTAAATTACTTTTGGTAGAATTTAAGGTGTCTGACATTATTTCTGAAAGTTCCTGGAAAATATTGTTAAATTGCTGCACTAAAAATAATTTTGTCCTTTTCTGCAATAAGTTTTACAAGCAAGTTAACGGAATAACAATGAGTTGTTCACATTCCACAAGTGTTTGTAATCTGTTCTTGTTTTTCAAAGAATATCCGTTTATCAAGAACAACTCTTTCAAACGAGACTGTTATTTATACAGGGTTCAAAGGAAAGTCCTTATTCAGGGCAATAACTGCGGAAGAAAGGGTCCGAGTGTACACAAGCTAGGTCTATGTATAGGAAAGGGACAATGGCCGATCGAATGACAGCAATTGGAGCGCCCCTAGCGGCAAAGGTAAGAAGTTAGGAAACCTAACTCGCGAACAACGCGAGATAGAAACAAAATTTCAATTACAAAGTTGTAGCTCATCGTCTAATTAGTAGGAAACAACATATGATGAGCACAAATTATGTACCTGAATGGGTCAAATGCTGTTAATTCGAAATCGCTAAAGCGGGTGAAACAGACCCAAAAATAATGACACGAGACAGAAGCTGTGCATGCTTATTTATAATACTGAAAAATGTTTGCACAAGATATGACTACTTACAGGCACAACGACATCTGCGCGAAGTTAATGTACAGCCGGTTCGAAGTGGCCACCATCGGCTACAATGCACATTCCAAGGCGTGTAAGAATAGCTTCTCGTACACTATCTAGCATGGCAGGTGTCACTGTATACAGGCGCACACAATGCGGTGTCGTAAGTCTTCCAGACTAGTAGGTTCTGTAGCATACACCTGTTTCTTCAAGTAACCCCACAGGAAGAAGTCCAAAGGTGTTAAGTCCGGTGACCGCTGAGGCCATTCCACCGTACCGCCATAACCAATTATCTGGGATCTGAATATTTCAGCCAGAAAACTCCGTACGTTGGCTGCCATGTGAGGTGGTGTACCATCATGTTGGTACCACATGCGCAGCAGGTCTCTGAGGGGAAGATCATCCAGAAAGTCAGATATCGGGCCTCGTAAGACCTGAAGGTACCACTGACCTGTTAATGTCCCATTATAGAAAATGGGTCCAACAAGTGTGTTTCGCCAAATACCGCACCGAACGTCAGCTGCCCAACGTCGTTGATGTCGAGCAGCTCGTCCCATAGATGGGTTGCTCAGAGCCCAGTATGGGTGTTATGCCGATTGACTATTCCGTCCCGTGTAAAACGGGACTCATCTGTCCACAAGATAGAAGTTTGGAGTAACCTCCAACGGCCAACAGGTTTGGAGTAACCTCCAACGTGTTATGTACAAAGTTGCAGAAATCGAAACGCCTTCGCTGGTTTCCATCCATTAAACCTTGCACTAACTGAAAATGGGAAGGGTGAGCTCCATGCTCGTTCAGGATTTGCCAAACACGTTGTGCTGTTAATCCGCATGCTTCGGCGACTGCTGTGGCACTAATGTTGTGATTAGCCAGGACATATCCCAGGACAGCCTCAGAATGCAATGTAACACCCAAAACCGTAGGTCTGTCCGATCGCGGACGTGCCTGTGTGCTTCCGGTCTCTCGGAGGCGGCGAACACAGTTGTTAATAATCGCTGCAGTTGGATGTTGGCCAGTCGGAAAACGCTCGGCATACCGCCTTGCAGCTTCTTGGGCATTGCGATGACATTCGCCATAAAGCACGACTATTTCACAGTACTCGGCGTTCGAGTAGCCCGACATCAGTGTTTGCAACGTGTACGTTGACTTACGTTCAAATCCCCAGACTCGGTATTTCATCTCACCGACCGCCGGCTTCTACGTCATTATCTATATTTACATACGCATTTGAATCGTTCTCCATCGTGGGCCGATATTTTGCATTGCCTAACCATCCAGCGACCGCGTGCACTTTATCAGAATTTTGACCCGTCCAAGTACATAATTCGTGCGCATGATATGTTGTTACCTACTAATTAGACGATGCGCTACAACTTTTTAATTGAAATTTTGTTTCTATCTCGCGTTATTCGCGAGTTAGGTTTCCTAACGTCTTACCTTTGCCACTAGGGGCGCTCCAATCGCTTTCATTCGATCGGTCATCGTCCCTTTCCTATACATAGACCTAGCTTGTGTACCACTCGGACCCTTTCTTCCGCAGTTATTGCCCTGAATAGGGACTTTTCTTTGAACCCTGTATAATTACGGGCATATAGATGAGCTTCTTTGCTTAAATAGTTCTGGAGTTCTTGAAAATGATTTTTCGGCATATATCCAAGCTGCCTTAAGTTAATTAAAACTAACACTAGTAACCAAGAACTTGATTTTCTAGATTTGTCAATTAATCTAAATGATGGTAACCTAGTTATTAGTTTGTATGACAAGAGAAACAACTTTAATTTTAAAATTTTAAAATTTGTAGAATGGTCGAGTAATATCTTCAGCAAAGTTATCGAGAATGTCTTTATCTCGCAGGTTTTAAGGTTGTCCAGGATTTGCAGCTTGGAGGAAGATTTTAAGCAGCATGTTCAATTTCTAATCAGTCAGTATATTGATAACCAGGTTCCAAGGGCTTTCTTAAAAGGCACGTTTAGGAAACTTATTCGCAAGTACAGTGCTAGGATTGCAGGCCTACTCTAATTTAATAACTCGGTGACTGAATGAATTACCTAAAATAAAGCTATAATATAGAGGTTTAGATGATGATGTGGTTACCTTTACTTAATTTGGAACCCAAAATTCTCTCTCAATTCCCTTTCCTTTTAATAAAAACAAAGTTTAAAATTAGCCTAATCAAAAATGTTACAAAAAAATTAAAAATTATTTTTTTTTACAAAAAAGAAGTATATATTAAAAACTAAAAGAAAAAATAATATAATTTAAATAATTTAAAGGTTGGGTAAGTTTAAGTTTTTTTGGGCATATTAATACTTTTAAAGCCAGTTGGGAACAGTCTAAACTGTTCCCAACGGGTATTTTATAGTATTCCGACTAGTTGATAGCAACTTTAAAACTGTTTGGAACTTTTCCTATTTTAACCATAATAACAGTACGTTCTGGAAATTTGGTTGCGTTCTTGACTGCCAGGTGGTGCTGCTGGCGGCACTGCTTCGAGTCACGTCGGCATTTGAAACCGCTTCGGAAGATCATGATTGCATCTTTTCCTTTTGGTAAGTTTCTTATTTTTGCTAATTATTTTATATATATATTTTTTAATTTATTTTAGGTTTGAAGTTTTCTTTTTCTCCTATAGTTATTTGGAGTTTTTCTGCAGGTGTACCTCTTTTTCAAGATTTGCAGGCATTCGTCGAGCGTGCCCCATTGTTCAGGCCTCGTTTCAGTTTAAATTTGGGCAAGTGCAGCTTTGAGTGGCTCTTGGTTCGATCCCAGGCAGGTAAGAACACTCGATCCACTAAATACCCGCCGTGCGTCGGATGGGCACGTTAAGCCGTCGGACCCCGGGTACTGGCCCCCGGTAATAAATAAGGGCGTCTTCCTCCCCCTTTTCTACTTCGCTTCCGTGTCCCTTTCCTATCGGGCACTCTAAGCCCAAATCTCCTAGCTCCCTATTTCTAAGGGTTGTTTAAGACCTGGGTTAAGACACTCCCTTCCTAAAATCCTCTACAATCAATCAATCAATCAATTTGAGTGGCTCTTATTTTCCGGTCTAGAACTCTCCTTTGGCAGTTTCTTGTAAATAGGTAAACTAAATTCAAGCTTTTTTCCACCTTTAAGGACTAAAAGAATATGCTTGTAAATAGTTACCTTAATGTATAGTGTATGGTTGTAATAGTGTTTTTTCTAGATACTCTAGCATTGTATACTTCTTGGACTGAGTAATTTATATTCTATAAGTTGCGTGAGGTCGGGCTACGACCATGAAGTTTGCTAAAGGGATGTTTTTCGTTTTTATTTGGTTACATTATTTTTATTTCTCCATAAAAAAAATTCTTTCTTTTTAATTTTATTTTTAATAATGTCTTCAATTGGTTGGGGGGGGGGGGTGTCGGTGCTCTTGTAGATCTCGAGTAGTGGTGGTTAGATGCGGGGGCTTCATTTGTTTTTGGTTGGGATTATTTTATTTTAATGTTTTCTTATTATTATTCTGGATGTTATTGTAGCAAACTGGATGGTGCAGAAACCCACACTTTTTGGTCTTTATAGAGGTATGAGAGGTGTTATCTGTGCCTAGCCTTTGATGAAACCATGGATAGCAGCTTACCATAGTTCTATAATCCTTATTCTCTCCCGGTTGGTTTTTAGATCTCTCCTTTCGGTTTTCCGAATCAGTTGCTCCAGCTTTCAGATTTTGTAATGATTTTTGTATTTGATTTTTCTTATAAATAGCCTCGGGCGCTATGGAATTTCAAACGTTGTTTTGAAAATTTACGTAAATATATATATATATAAGAAATAGGTCTCCAGGTCCTCTCACGAAGTTGGGCGCGTTCGATCAGCTGTAATTTTTTCAGGGCATTTGGCTGCAAATATCGGTTAATTGCCTATAATACACCAAAACATTACCACTGATGTCAACAACCTTCATACTGAAATGTTTCGCAAAGTTTAAGTTGTGCTCTGGATAGCTTAATTATTACATACACCACTTAATTAAGTATTTCATAGGACTAAAGGCCAGAAAACTCAAATCTATTTACGAATTTAACTTTTTATTGGTCTTGATAGGTATTCAAGTCAACACATCAGAACAGAATTCATTTTGTACGTAATCATCTAGAACTTCGACAGCGAAACGCAAGAAATTATCAGTATACAGAATACTTCTCCAGTCTCGTATGAACTCAACAAAATTTTCAGGCTTCAATATCAACGAAGCGCGATGTTCAACGTGAAAGAATTAATCATTAACAGGTAGGCTAAGCTCTCTTAACATTTCTCCAAAGCAATTATAACGATCTCACAATTTAGCCGACTTTTGACGAGAGCTCTGACACGTTCGTAAGCATCACTTTTATCTGTCTCTTTAATATACGTCATTCATCTTTTGATTTCAAGTCAGGTTACCACAAAAACATTCAGCGAGAGAGAAAATGTAGTGTTAAGTTCGGAAAACGCTGAAGGAGAATGAACCAAAATTTACATAAAATAACAGGAAACATAAAAGGAAAGTTAAATAAGATTATACGTTACACAGTACTGACTTTAAATCAGGTACCTGAGACTAATTTTATCCTTACACACTCCTGGGAGCGTTATCCTCCCTCCTCAAACATTAAAAAAAACCCAAGACTGTTTAGCAATGAAGAAGTTGGCAGGCCAAATCACTAGCGACCAGAAACGAAGCTAAAAACAACAAAGGGTGTCTCGTGGTGGTATGTTATTCGAAACGAATTAGATGTATTTCCAATTTTCAGTCAGTGACTGAAGAAATCTAAAACTTAGTAATCTCTGAAGTAAAACTAATGTGTTCACATTGACCTGAAAAACAAAAGAAAACTCCTTGAGATCTTTTTTGATTGGGGGTTTAACGACCACCGTGAGCAACTTAATGGGCTATAGGCAGTCGCCCGTTAGGGTCACTCCAACCAGTGACCCTAATTTAGGGTCATTGGTTCCACGAAGGGAGAGAACCAGTACCGTAAGACAAACACATGCCTCACCGGGATTCGAACTCGGACCCTTCACGGACGAATGGTCATAAGCCAGCGCTTAGACCTCTGCGCCACCGGGCCGGCCCGTAAGATCTTTGCAATGCTTTTCAAGTTAACAAGATTTCTCTCAGAAATAAGAGTTTAAAAATCCCCTACAGAATCAAACAATAACTGTACAAAAGACAGAGAGAAAAACACGTTTCTTCAACGCTAGTAGCTCTGTCTTTCATCTGTTAAGGAAATCCGGAATTATACTGTGATATTTTGCGGAATACTAACCATTCTTCAGAGCCCCATTATACACACTCAGTTTTTCAACCTGTTTTAATTCTGCTGATATTTCAACGGTACTCTATCTGCTGCTGCACTCACTGTAATATGTCTGGTGCAACTGTTTCAGGCCGCCCCGGTGGCGCAGTGGTCTAAGGCGTTGGCTTCTGATCATTCGTCCGAAGGGGTCCGGGTTCGAATCCCGGTGAGGCATGGATGTTGTGTTTGTCTTACGGCACTGGCTCTCTCCCTTCCCTGGAACCAGTGACCCTAAATTAGGGACGGGCGACTGCTTATAGCCCATTGAGTTGCTCACGGTGGTCGTTAAACCTCCAATCAAAAAAAAAAAAAAAAACTGTTTCAGTTACGAAAATGATATCATCATGATCATCATCATCATCGTGAACCATTATCAATCCACTGCTGGACGAAGGTCCCCCCAAGTTTCTTCCACAACGGTCTGTCTTGTGCCAGTCTCCTCCATGTTACTCCCGCATACTTTCGAATTTCATCCACCATCTCCCATGTGGTCTTCTTCTGGGTCTTTTCCTGTCCCTTGGAATCCAATCTAAAATTTCGGCTGTCCAACGATGGTCTGTCCTTCTGGCAGTATGTCCAGCCCGTTGCCATTTCAGGGATTTAACTCTGACCATGATGTCTTCCACTCTTGTTATTTTTCGGATCCACGAGTTCCTCTTCTTATCTCTCCTGGTTACACCAAGCATGCACCTCTCCATTCCTCTTTGAGTTGTCTGCAGCCTTTGTATGTCTCTTTCAGTTAAGGTCCACGTCTCTGCACCATACGTAAGCACTGGAAGGATGCATTGATTAAACACTTTTCTTTTAAGACATAATGGCATATTGCTCTTGAAAATTATGCTGTTTCTTCCAAAAGCTCTCCATGCAAGTTTTATACGCCGATTAATTTCTTCATCAATGTGACCCTTACTTGATATCTGCTGTCCAAGACAAACGTACTTATCTGTTATCTCCAGCTTTTCTTCATGAATCGATAAATCTTCATTTCCTGTAAAAGCATTGTACATCACTTTTGCCTTCTGAAAGTTCATTTTTAATCCCACTTCTTTATTCTTGTCAGCAAGTTCCTGGATCATACTCTGCAGCTCTGATAGGGTAGTTGCAAAAATGACTATGTCATCAGCAAAATGAAGGTGAGTTAGATAATCTCCATTAATCTTTATCCCTTTGTTTTCCCAGTTCAGTGATTGAAAGACATTTTTCTATGTCGCATTAAAGAGCTTGGGAGGTATGGTGTCATCTTGTCTCACTCCCTTTCCAATTTTTATGTGTGCTGTATTTTCAAACGGCCGAATCTTTGCACTTGCATTTTCATAGATGTTATTAATAATATTAATGTATGCATCTTCAATACCGCAGGATTTCAGAGCCATTGTAACTGCTGATGGTTTCACCGAATCAAAGGCTTTTTCATAATCGATAAAAGCCATGCACAATAAAAGTTCATATTCCCTCGCTCTTTCAATTAGTTCTCTCAGTACGTGGATATGATCTATTGTGCTGTAGCCACTCCTGAATCCAGCTTGTTCTCTTGGTTGAGCCATGTCCACTGTTACCTTCAAGCGGTGTGAAAGAACTTTAGTGAAGATTTTATAAACCACTGATAGGAGGCTGATAGGTCTGTAGTTCCTGAGATCCTCTATAACACCTTTTTTATGTAGCAGGATCATTGTAGCGTTGTTCCAATCCTCAGGAATCTTCCCTTCTTAAGGCATCGAGTGAAAATTTGGGCGAGTACTGTTTCGATTTCTCCACTTGCTTCTTGTATGATGTCTACAGTAATTCCATCTTCTCCTGGAGCTTTTCCCCGCTTCATGTTCTTGATTGCATGTGCTACTTCTGCTGGGAGGACTGGAAGAACTCTGGTACTGGTACCTTTCATGACGTCTGGAGTACATGTATCATCCCAAATCATATACTGGTCCTTAATTCACTAAGATCATTAGCTAGTAATCCTGGTTGTCAACGTAAATCCACAGAAAAAAATCCATCGGTGTTGTATTTCATCACATGGCAATAAAAGTCTTTCTGAACTTGTGGGACTAGAAAGTTCAAGGTCATGTCGTTATGCATAGAACAAGTGATAGTTTAAAGAAGGAAAGGACTGTTCACCCTTTAACAACTGACAGTGCAAACACATTGTTGTCTCGGACGTCTTCCAATGAGCCAGCATGACTGCAACCTCCCTGTTCCAGGAAGTCCGGAAATGTCACGTGCATAATTTTTTTTTCACTCTTTTAAAAGGAGCGCGAATTGTATTGTAATATTCCTCTACAAGCTACTTCATTTTGTAGCGTGCTACTGCTACAACTGCATTTTTATATTTGTAGTGATCCTACAAGCCACGCTACTGTAAATGTAGCGTGCTACAGTAGCAGCGCGGTACTTTCGATCACTATATATATATATACACTGCTGGACAATTGCTAAGGACGGATCATAAACGGCTATATAGCGCATAAAAAAGTAAGTGTGGTTGGATGCCAAGTGAAATAAAATAATGTCAGAATGCCAGGACATTACAAGAAAGACAATTTATTGTGCTCTGAAATCCAGAAGGCTTTGGAACGTGTTCAAGGGACAAACAGGCCATTTTGTGCAGAATACGTAAACGTGAAAAAAATGCAATTACCATCCGCAGGCGTTCCGGCGTAAGATGTCAATACGGGATATGGCCACCATGGAGGGCGATGCAAGATTCCACTCGTCGTGTCATGCTTTGCACAACATTATCAAGCAGCTGTTGGGGTAATTTATCCCATTCCTCTGTCAGTGCACGGATGAGGGTGTCCTTGTTTATTGGAGGGCATTGGCGATCAGCAAGACTCCTCCCCAAAGCATCCCACACATTTTCAATGGGATTCAGATCTGGAGAACGTGCTGGCCATACGAGGCGTTGAATATCCTCGCTCTCAAGACACTCCTGGACAGCGACTGTTCGATGACATGTTGCGTTGTCGTCCATGAAAATCAATCTATCACCGACAGCACCACGGAACATGCGAACATGAGGTAGCAGAGCATCATTAATGTATCGTTGGCCAGTCATAGTCGCAGTTGGAAGCACATAGAGGGACGTACGGCCATTGATCATGATGCCAGCCCATACCATGACACTACATGTCGGATATCGGTCCCTTTCCTGTATGTTTGCTGGACAATATGCAGTACCACTATCACGCCAGATCAGTTGTCGTGGACAATCAGACGATAGACTGTATCTACTCTCATCTGAGAAGAGGACAGCAGACCAGTCGTTATCAGTCCAATTACGATGTTGATGACACCATTGCAAACGGGCGGTACGGTGACGTCTGGACAATGAGATGCACACAACAGGAGGGCGGGCGTATAGTCCTCCTTCATGCAAACGTCTGGCGACAGTTTTTCGGGAGATCCGCTTGCCAGTAGCAGCCGTAAACTGATTTGCTACCTCACTAGCTGTGCTGCGCCGGTGTCTTTTTGTTGATAGCACTATGTACCGATCTTCTGCAGGTGTCGTACTGCGAACACGACCTCCCCCGTGACGTTTGCTACACTCTCCATTTGTTTGAAATGATTTCCAAAGCCTTGAAACAACACTGTGGCTGACGTCGAACTCCCTGGCAACATCTGTTATTTTTTGCCCTTCTTCAATCTTGCCAATACGGCCACGCGTAAAATCATCTAAGTGATGTCGGGAAGACATACTGAAAATTGCAAGTTCGTCAATTGATTCTTTCCCTTTCAACTTTGCGTTTGAACAACAACGGTCAATACGCGTCAAATCCTTTATATCTCTTATCAGCGCTATGACATCACGAACAAGTTCGGCAATCCAAAATTTGCATACGCACAACACGTCTTACTGTATCCCGCACTTATGCTAATTTCCACATTTTCCTGCCTTCCATTTTATGGTTGCTATCGTTGCTATTGTCATCCGTCCTTAGCAATTGTCCGGCAGTGTATATATGTACGAAACAAAAAAACCCAAAAAAAGGAAAAAGGAAAAGCTACTTTTTGATAAAGCTAGGTGAAATATGTTTAGTAGTTTAAGTAACTGTGCAAAATCTCCATCAAATGGGTGAGGTCATCCTAATATCATAAATCATGTTTAGTGATTTGTGTAACTGCGCAAAATGACCATCAAATTGGTGAGATCATCCTAATAGGTCGGGCCGCCACGAAAAATGTTCGGACTTCGGAAACTTCTCATCCCCCCAAAAGAAAAGAGAAGAAAAATTCCACCACACAAGAGACATTGTCTCTTTCGCGGCGTGTGTCAGACAATTGACGATATTTAGGGTGATGGAATCGTTCCATGACTTCCCGACGCTTTTGTAACAGAATGACCCAGAAGAATGTCTTCTCGCACTGTGAGGGAGACACGTTTACCATTACCTTAGGACGCAGTAAGCTGCATTCTGTCATTGTGTTGTAGTTGAAAGTGCAGGAAATGGTTAATTAATTTACGGGTATGTTGAGGGTATTGGTAGACGCGACCCTTCGACACGTGAGAGAGAGAGCATCTTCTAGGCCAGGGATGGCGAACCTATGGCACGCGTGCCACTGGGTGGCACACAAACACGATTTGGGTGACACAGCAATATGCAAATATTAATAAAAATTTAGTTTTTTTTTTTTTTTTTTGAGAATTTTTCAACAGCAAGTCTGTAGTGTTTTCTTGCAAATAATTGAGCTTTGACAAGGAAATTTTAGCCAAGAAGTGTCCTCCAAAGGGGTAGTAAATAAATCAGCCTCACCTAATTTAATCGCCTTATGCATTAATTCCCAAAAGTTAAGCATCACAAGCACACAATTATTTTATCATCCTGCTCCTACGGAATTCCACCACGAGACGTCCACACCTGCTTCAGCTCAAGCCCCCATCTCTCCTGCTTCTCCCTTACCTTTGCAGGAGGGAGAGAAACCCAATCTGATAGGAAGACGTGCATGAGACAGCGAGTTCCTGTGAGAACTGAAAGTAACCTTGAACAATGATTGGAGAGATTTCAAATTTATAACTCTGCAACACTGCGACGCCAGTCCAGAGCTTCAGTTTGTCAAAGAAGGTTGATTTGTTTGTAGCTGCTGCTTATTTTTCTTGTGTACTGTATTTGTTCCTTTGCTGGTGTTTTTGTTTCCGGGCCATGCAAACACGTTTTCCGTGCCAAAAAAACAGAAACTCAACAAAGATAGTGGCCGAGTATTTCAAGAACAGTAAACATCGGAGTTAGGAGTCATTGAGAAAAACAATTCTGTTGCCTGTGTACGGAAACAGTAGTGTTCTGCAAATTCAATGTATAGTGTCATTTTGAGAGGAATCGTAAAAATGTTTGTTCCATGTCAAATGAAGAAAGAAGGGAGTACACTTCACAAAAAGGGAAACAATATGACAAACAATCAAATTATTCCGTATCGTCTTTCAGGCCAAGGAATAATATCACTGTGGCTAGTTTTCATCTATTTCGCTGTATTGCACAGCGTGGGAAGCAACTTTGTGATGGTGATTTTTTTGAAGGCGGCTTTCTTAGCCAGGTCTGACACATTATTGAAAGATTTTCTCAACAAGCAACAAATTGTGAGTAGAATTAAGGAAATGCCAATCAGAAGGAACTCTCTTAAAGATAGAATAACAAGAATGAGTGAAGATGTTACAGATTATATTAAATCTTATTTGGACAACGCCGATATGTTTTCAATATGTCTTGATTAAAGCACTGATGTGACGTCAAAGCAAGGTTAGATATTTGTGTTAGATTTCCTTGTGGAAATGTAATGGGCAGGGGGGGGTGTCCGTATTTTCTTTCAGGGAATATCATCACTGCGGCTAGTTTTCATCTATTTATAGATTTCCTTGGGGAAATGTAATGGGGGGGATTGGTTGCTGAGTTTGCCGACTACAATCACAAGGAAAGATGTGTGAAGTGAAGCTGGAATTTGTAGTAAAAATGGGGATTGACTTAAATAAAATAGTATCTATGACTACTGGTGGTGCCCATAACCTTGAAGATAATAATTTATGAACTGAACATAAATGCCTTGGCTAATAGCATTCAGCAACAAGTTTTACACTAATGTTAATTAAAAAACAAAACAAAAAACAAACGCAAACAAGAGGTGGCACCCTCGACATATGAAAGCAGTAAAGCAAACTGTAAGTGGCTCACTAGTCGGAAAAGGTTTGCCATTCCTGTTCTAGGCTCACAGCGGAGTATGTCTGCATGAAAGAAAGAAGTTGGCAGCATCAGTAGTGTTCCAAAAGCTTGTCGATTTTCCATTTCGCGCGAGCATTAGAAATAGAAAACAACATACAAACATGTGCTTAATAAGATCCCATGTCTTACCAAACCAGTGGGGTCAATGCCCACATAGTCTTTGATATGTGAGGGCATATGACTCCACTGCCTCCACAGGTTAGACGCCACTGGGTGTAAGCATTTATGTATTTTGTGTTGTCGCAAAAGTTTTTCCATATGCAAGTAACAAAAGGTTATGAGATTCAAAATGTGTGAAACCACCTTTAAATTATTTTATGTTTCTAAGACGAACTGTTTCAGTGTATTCTAGAAACTGATAACAGATAAAAAAGAAAAAGGGCATCGTACTTTCATATAAACAAGGAAGACCACTATCTCTTTTTCACTCGTTAGCGCAAGCTATCATTACATAATTTTTTTCATCATAAATTCATTCTCGATCTGTATGTACGACAGAAATCATGCATACCATGCTGAATAGAGTGAACCGAAAACAACTTTTTTTTAATTTGCGTAACACCTATTAAGGAAAAGTTGCCATTTGTGTCAACAAGAACAACAAAAGATCTTTTTTTTAAATCGACTAATATCTTACGTCTCCGCACAGCACACGAAGTTCGCGTTTTTCCGACCGCATTGGGTCGTAAACAAAAACGGATGGAGTTGTTTTGTAAATGAAATCGAGTAACCCCTAGCGCGGAAAAGTGTCCTTTAGTGTTCCCAATAACAGTGAAAAAAGAGTTTTGAAGTTGATCAATATAATACGTCTCCACACTGCACGCGAATTTCACCATTTTCTTCCCACATTTGGCTCGTAGGCCTAGGCTAGGTAGAGGCATCATGGCATCTACCTAGCCTGCAATTAGTAACTGCTTTTTTCGTTGTTCCTTTACCCGTACTATCTCATTACTGAACTCCAACTTACAAAACTTCCACTTCTCAGTTTGCTTTGCAATGTGTAGCGTGTAGCTCTTCGCGTGCTTCCAATGTCACATATGAAAACAACACACTTTGAGTTCCGCCTACCCTCCCTCCAGCTCAAAATTTTATTTCTACGTGGTATATCTTGTTTGTTAATCCAATTTACTCGAAAAATACGGTATTAATTGCCGTGATACAATTGTTGCTGTTATGAACGAATCTCTAGCTTCAAATCCACACACTGAGGCGGCTGCTTTAGTCACCAGTTTCATGCAACGTTTCACAGCAGGGAAACTTGGTTATTTCTTCGCCCGCTGAGGCAGAAGTTGCGATTAGTAGATTCAGATCTTCGTCTGATATGTGTTTTGTCAGGGGTGGTTCGGTAAGACGCGTTTTAGTCCAATCGATCATC
Organism: Macrothele yani; assembly: GCA_039090855.1. NCBI lineage: Eukaryota > Metazoa > Arthropoda > Arachnida > Araneae > Macrothelidae > Macrothele > Macrothele yani. The sequence continues at coordinate 61,116,026 of CM077023.1, read as the reverse complement.
TCTTAATATTCATTAGCATCCAAATTTAATTGTGGTACTTCGAATTATCTTATGACATCCTTCATTTGTTGTTGTCTATTTTTCTTTATTCTTCTCCACCCAAGAGCTCTTACGTGGGTGCGTTCGTCCGCAAGGTCCTACAACTCGTTCAGGAGAGATTGGGGCGGCTTTCGACGGCTATGAAAACCTTCCAGTAGTTGACTTTGTCGCTATTCATGTAGAATGGACAGAACACATGAAATAATTGCAGGATACACGTGAACTGAGTACCGACCAGCAGTATTTACCGAGTCACAGGGAAACTGTGATGTCAGCCTTTCTAGAAGAAATCCAGGACCACTGTCACATTCGCGGTGGCTGACGACAGCTAACAGAGTCATGCGCCTATATGTCGCCACTCAAAACCCATCGCAAACTTTGATCTGTGTTACCAACTACATAATGAAGGCATGTGCCCCGGTATGGTTTTTCATGAAGAAGCCTTCGTGCAGAGCAGCGGCCAAACACTTTTGGAAACTGATCAACTTATCGCGCTTCATGGATTTGAAGTGCAAAGTAATCATTGATGCAGTGATCAAGAGAAACGCGTTCTTCAGTCACCCAGAGAATATATTGCTAAGTATGATTGCGGACGAACGCACCCACGTTAGAACTCTTTAATGGAGAAGAATAAGGAAAGCTACACAACAACAAATGAATGATGTCATAAGATAATTCGAAGTGCCACAATTAAATTTGGATGCTAATGAATATTAAGAGATGATCGATTGGACTAAAACGCGTCTTACCGAACCACCCCTGACAAAACATATCTCAGACGAAGATTTGGATCGACTAATCGCAACTTATGCCGCAGCTGGCAAAGAAATAACCAAGTTTCCCTGCCACACGTAAGCTGTGGAACGTTGTGTGAAACTGGTGACCAAAGCAGCTGCCTTAGTGTCTGGATTTGAAGCTAGAGATTCGTTCATAAGAGCAACAATTGCATCACGGCAATTAATGCCACATTTTTTGAGTGAAACTGATTACCGAACATCATATGCCACGTAGAAATAAAGTTCCTAGCTGGAGGGAGGGTGGGAGGAACTCGAAGTGTAGCCACCTCCTCGTGGTGAGTTCTGGGTTGTTTCCATATGTGACATTGGAAACAAGCGAAGAGCGACACGCTACACATTGCAAAGCAAACTGAGTGTACTACACATGCACACGCATGATGCACTCAGAACAGTGCAATTTCCTACGGATTTTTCCGATGCCTTACATGCCAGGATGCCTCTACCTAGCCTAGGCCTACGAGCCAAATGTGGGAAGAAAATGGTGAAATTCGCGTGCATTGCGGCGGAGACATAACATATTGATCAACTTCAAAAAAATTTTCTTTCACTGTTATTGGACACTTTTCCGCGCTAGGGATTACTCAATTTCAATAACAAAAAAAATCCATTCGTTTTTGCTTACGGCCCAATGCGGTCGGAAAAACACGAAATTAGTGTGCCGTGCGGAGACGTAAAATATTAGTCGATTTAAAAAATTATTTTGTTATTCGCGTTGACCCAAATGGCCACTTTTTCGCACTAGGCGATATGCAAATTAAAAAAAAAGTTCTTTTCGGCCCACCCTAATGTTGAATCTCCGTACAAGCGCGGTTTATTGCCTTCAAATACGGACACATTTATCAAGGTTTAGGGACATGATGTATGTAGCTTGAGAAGTCAGGCAGTGGATTCCACAAAATTTATGTTATACAGTACACTAATGAGCGTGTTGGCTTTGTGAGAAAATGAACAAGCATGAACATGAGAATTATGAAGTTTGTTAATGATATAACAGCACTAATTCCGCGTGTATCTGTGAAATTTGTTTTAATTCAGCCGCCAACACAAAATAAATTCAGAAACTAATCTAAATCATTGGGTTCATTTCTCATAAGCACCAATCATATCTTAATGCCCATATTTTTCTTTAGAGGATTTTAGGAAGGGAGTGTCTGATCCCAGGTCTTAAACAACCCTTTGAAGTAGAAAGCTGGGAGATTTGGACTAGAGTGCCCGACTGGAAAGTCACACGGAAGCGAGGTAGAAAGGGGGAAGGAAGACGCCCTTATTTATAACCGGGGGCCAGTACTCGGGATCCGACGGCTTAACGAGCCCATCCGCGGTACGGCGGATATTTTGTGGCTCTAGCTTTCGTGGGCGCTCTTTGGCCACACGTGGCCCTTTCGTCATAAAAATTCAACAACCAACCAACGGAGCGTTCGTGCCTGCCTGGGATCGATACTAAGACTTTTTCCGTGGCAGTTACGAACGTTGACCACTAGGTCATCCGAGAAACGGCGGATATTTAGTGGTTCGAGAGTTCGTGCTTGCTTGGGATCAATCCTGAGACTTTTTCCATGGCAGTTATGAACGTTGACTACTAGGCCATCAGAGAAACAGCGTATATTTAGTGGTTCGAGCGTTCTTGTCTGCCTGGGATCGATCCTAAGACTTTTTCCGTGGCAGTTACGAAAGTTGACCACTAGGCCATTCCAGGAACGGCGGATATTTAGTGGTTCGATCCTGCCTGGGATCGATCCTCAGACTTTTTCCATGGTAGTCACGAACGTTGACCACTAGGCCATCTGCTGCCCTGTGTCTTAATACTTCGATATGGCACGATTATATGTTTTGTACTGAAGGAATATTTAAAATTAGGACAAGGTTTCCGATTTCAAATAATGTATAATATTCTGGTTCAAAGACGCCTAATAATAAAATGTACGTACAGTATAATGGTGATCATCTCTGTTATACTGTCAGTGGAGGGCTTTGGAAAAGCTGTGGTGAAGACTCCGTGGAAGAAGGAAAAGACGCAATTTTATCATTAGTTGGAACTAATTCATTAACACTAAATTATGTTTTTTCTAGGTTTTCGTGACAGTAGAAGATTCACGATTAATATTTAAAAACAATTCATTGCAATCTTCAAACTGTTATGGGAATTTTTTAAAGGAGTTCCATCAGCTGCATGGTGTTAGGAGGGCCCAGTTTTTCATAAACGACTTGCAAATTTGTTTAGAGTATTACTCTGAGTAGCCTGAGTTCGACAGAAATCTAAAGCACAGTGAGAACGAAGATAACAAATCTTCTGATAAGATGTCTCTTGGGATCGGGGGACAGCGATGGAACTTTTTTTTTAAATTTGATTCGACCACCGTGAGCATTTCGACGGCTATAAGCAGCCCCCCCGTGTCTAATTTGGGGTCACTGGTTCCAGCGAAGGGAGAGAGCTAGTGCCGTAAGACAAATGTAACATCATGCATCACCGGGATTCGAACCCGGACCCATGTCGGGCGAATGGTTAGAAGCCAGCGTTTAGATCACTGCGCCACCGGGGCGGCACGATGGAACTTTAACTCCGCGCTTCAGTTTGATAGGAAATGGGTCAAAAATTTTGGACCAGATCCCGGACGTCACATAATTGGATCCGACCCGGACTTGACCCAGAGAATCTGTTTGAATTATAAATTCGAAACTCAGTTTATAATTATACATAATCATGTATAATATACATATATAATCATGTATGATATACATATTAATTATACATAATCATGTATAATTATAGTACATAATCATATATATACACAGGGCGTTCAAAAAGTCTCTCCGTAGTGGGTACCGTAGGTTACATAAAAATCATATAAAAGTATTACAGAAACGTATAATTTACTCAGTTACAGAAAGCGTTGAATCTGTCATCCTTCATATAACCTAGCTGTTTTACACATGTTTTCAAATACGTCTGCGAGAGTCAAAAAGTCCCTCCGCAGTAATGTTAAGGCTGTTACATTTAATTTTGATATTGCTATACAGTCAAAATTTTTGAATTAAGTAACTTGTTGTACGTTTAATTTCAGTTTTTGCTGGTTTCTTAAAAGCATATCAAGTTTCAGAATATGTGAAAGTTAGTGTTGTTGTGAAACATATTCTGGTTTCTTAATGAGATAAAAACAACTTCCAGCATTCACTCTTCCCCTTTTTGTTTTCAACAAGAACACATTTGTTGGCCTCGACGCCTTTTTCAATGTCCTTAATATTAAATTCATCCATATTAACAAATAAATCTTTAATTCCGACACGACACGCAATGGAATCGGATGTTAGCACGTCAAATTAAAACCTCTGAATGCTCAATGCAAAAGATGCGATGCGAAAAGTAACTCTCAGGCTTACAATGTGACACGCGGGGTGTGAGAGAATGAATCACCAGAAAAGCAGGCAACAGGCGTTTGCCTGTATCTTGCTGCGTACAATCGCACTGAAAACAAACACAAAGGAAGTATCGTTTTACGATATGGTATCGTCGGTCGGCGGAAATCTTCTTTGCTTTAAGAAAGAAATGACAATGTTTTTGTATGACAAATCATTTTTCACTTCGCTGGCACCAGCATGGAGCCATTTTTTCTTTTCAAAAATAAAACGGGAATAAAACCGGGTCGAAATCGGGTCAGGAACACCTTGACCCGATCCGTTTGACCCACAAGTAACTTTCGACCCGTTGACCCGCTGACCCCGTTTCCATTTCGGCAGTTTGAACCCCAACAGCAATCCCAGTATGATTCTAGCTACACCATGTACCCTAAGAAATGTATCAGTACTCAGCTTTTCATTTATATGTATTTCCGAAAACCACACATAGCATGCACCAATAACGGAACACGGGAGGAGACATGAAATATCATGAGTGCTGCAGTTCCCGCAGTTGGATTCAAAAATAACACTTTAGACCATTTACACGAAAAAGTGTAAATACACGAAAAAGTCTGTATATAATACAAAATGAAGGACATTTTGAAAAAAGTGTTGTTCTGAAGTAGCTAAACATTCAATTTGGAAAATAGTACAAAAATCCAAGAGAAACCAGATCCTTAGGATTCAGCAAGATTTAAAAAACTCTCTTCGCCTACCCAATTAAAAACATACTTGACTAAAATATCTTTGCACCAAAGAATAAAGGAACACCGATATGATAAAAAGTAGACAGCTTTAGTGAGAATTGCCATAAAAAATTAAAATTGACTGGGACGAAAAAAATGATGAACATCATCGTTAAAAATAAACAAAACTGTGTGAGACCAATCAAAAAAGAGGAGAAGAGCATATGTAACATTAAGAGAAATGGCCATTCGTGAAATCGTTTAAATCCTCAACGACCCTATGTTCTAAAAACAACATATCCTGATTTGCTGCGACTTATCATCCATGCAACGCCGAATTATGACGAATCTGCGTGACCCAAGAACATCTGAAGGAATGCCTTATCTAACATCTCCATAAAAACCAGATGTAATTTATAGTAGTTTTAATATATGTATGGTAACAGTCATTTCCTCAATTCAAATATCAACCGATTGCTAGAAAGCTACATTTACAATTTAACGACGTAAATCCTGACAAAACTCAACCTCAGTTGCGAGAAAGTTTGATTTTTACGTTTTTTTAACAATAGCATTATAAGCATATTATCAAGTACTTTTCCATTTTCTCCTCCTTTTTTAATAGAGAGAGTGGTGCCCTTAAGGCCTTCGCAGATACCCACAGAATGTGTCTGCGAAACTTCATTTTTGTCGACAGGGAAACTAGGCAAAACCAAGTGACGAGCTATTTCCTGTGTTCGTAATCTCTGAGCGAACCTTTTTCTGGCGTAAAATTAGATGTCATAGTGATATGTTAGAGTTATGAAAACCTCCGATGTTCAGCAATTAATCAGAATTCAGTTACTACTTTTACTTTACACATCTCTTCAGTCCCTGAAAGCAAAATTAGTAACTGCTTTTTTCGTTGTTTATTTACCCGTACTATTTCATTACTGAACTCCAACTTACAAAACTTCCACTTCTCTCCCCCTTCCACCCCACAGCACCAAATTGCTTCGGAAAGATTTGGAGCAAGTGATCAGTCTACTTCTTTTCTATTTATTATTTTCCATCACAACATCCTCTCACAGAATCGATTCTCTAAAAGCAAATCAAAGCTTCAATCTCTTGAATTTGACAAAGTGTGTGATTTCTCAACCACTTACCAATGTCGTCTGCTTCTTCATAGAACTCGTGTTGTTGCGAATAGGCCTCGAGTGCCCACGCAGCGAAAAGCACTCCGATTAACAAAGTCCTGGGAAACATATTTGTGCTGAATGGTACACCGCCTGCGAGTATCCAACTACTCTTTCGAGGAGAAGCAAATGATCTTAGGCCTAGGCCGAAGCCTAGGAAAGCAGTTCACCCTGGAGATTGATTGCAATTCCCGATCAGCAGCACTTTGGATCCATTTCGGAATAATTCAGTGAGTTTTGTCTATCCGGGATGTGAGCTGCACGCAACTCACGAAACTTCCCGTAAATGTACAACATCTGCTGAGTCTGTCTTATGTATCAGTCAAAAGCAGGGCGCCCACACGATGAAGGAACAAGAAGAAGAGGAGGAGGTCTTGATGTAATTCGATGCGCCCTCCTCACCAGGCCATGCACCCGAGGTCACATAAATTCTGACAAGAAGCTGTCGCCAAGCGAGGGTCAGTGTCTTGATTCCTTCTCCGTCCCACTCCGAGGCCTCAAACGCTTCAAGATGTGATGCCCTGTTGGAGAGAAAAACTCAGCTTTCTCTCTTTCGAGTTCATCTTGATCGTGTCGCTTTCTTTACTTCCCAGTTCGAAATAAAACTTGCAACAAACGCAAATATTCCACAATAACTAAGAAATGTCTATCAAGTATATTTGAGCTCAGCAAAATTTGACCCCTGGTATTTCCCGAAGGACAATACGGAATTAAGAAAACATTTTGTTTTTAAAAGCCTTTACTTCGCATCATTCTTTTATTCAGCTGACTTTTGTTTATTTTATGATTCCTTATGCATGCTTCTTGGGAAAGGAAAAACATGACAGAAACTGTTTTTTTTTTTTTTTTGAGTTTAATGACCTCATTAGCGCCGAGATTGAAGCTAGGAGGAATCGCTTGTACTGGCCACAGAAAAGGGAGATAAGCAGAACCTAAAAACAAATGCAACACCCTAGTCTCACTCAAAAATAAGCAGACCTTACTAGGGGCGAGAAGATTATCTTATACACTTATTTATACAAGGAAACTGAACGATCTCGTGAAATTTCGGATAGCGTAAACGGCCAAGTTCAGAGATAAAATAATGTTTAGATATAATACAGCCTAAAACATTTAGTGAAAAACTTTTATTTTATTCATATTTGGTTTTCAAAGATTTCTATTTATTTATGTAGAACTGGTCACAAACCGTAATGCAGAATACTGCAGTGTACCAGGTTCTAGTCTTTTTTCTTTTTAGTAATTTTCTGTGAACAGTTACGTAAATATGAGATTTTTTCTGTTTTAGACTAACATGTGCTGAAAAAAAAAAAAAAAAAAAAGAGGAAGTGCTTTTGTATTCCTATGTGTGTCCGTCTGTTTATGAGCGCCATATTTCTGCACCTATTCGTCTGATTTGAAAAATTTCCTTTGCATTGAGAAAGCCTGAAACGCGAGAACGAACAGCTAGGGGGCGTAAACGCTGATCCTATCGAATTTAAAATATATCTTATTCCGTATCATTGTTCACGGAAAATTTCTGAAAATAACGTGCAGCATAGTTGACGGTAAGAATCCGTCTTTTAACGAAATTTCCGTTTTTAAAAGGGCCGGTTTTTTTAACTGCCGTATTTTCACAGATTTTCCGTAGTCAGTTAATTCCGTTTATTTCAGAAAAACCCGTTTCAAGTTTTTCCGTATTTAAACAGAATGGAAGATGCTGAATTTTTCAGCCCGTACGCCAGATATTCCTTTCCCGCCGGTAGCTACGGGATCAAACCGAGGTCAGTTGGGTTGGGTCTACACAAGCCACGCGTCTTAACTACTGAGCCAGAAGTTTCAAGGTGATGTTTCGAAGGAAGCAACAGAATGCTTTGGAACTTGGGATCTTCTTTTTTTTTTACTGACAATAGCTCTGGGTTATCTTTAAGAAAAGGTTAAATGTACTATTTCATAGTATTATTCTACAAAACTTTTGAATATAAAATTTACTCTTGCTAGCTATAATCTGTTTTAGGGATTCTACAGACTGATACGTAGACATCGTACAATTACCTGCACAATAATTCAAATGCCCAGTTTCTTACTGTAACGCAATATATGGTGCATAATATGGGGGAGAAGAAATATCCTGTGCCACAATAAGCAAAATTCATGCGATATGCTATTCACATTACACGTTCTCGCTACAGAACTTCAAAACAAGTTCCTTTGACGGACGATTAAAAGTTAACAGTTAATAAAACCTCAAAATTTCTCGTGAATCTCTCCTATTGCCGCAATGTTTTCGTCATATGGATAGGAAAGAAGTGAGAACGGAGTTTTTCCGTTAATATACGAAAGGAATTGCGGTAAGGTTTCTGGAAATTCAGAATTTTCCTCGTGTACGAAAAAATCCGTGGAATTCTGATTATTTACCGTGATTTTAGAAATATGTTTCGTTAATTCACGAAAGGAATCACGGAAAGTTGCTCGTGAATTTCAGAATTTTTTTTGCAGTGTAGGGAGTAAATGTATATTCGATTTTCCACTACATCTCCGCTTCTAAAAGTACGATTTGGGATTTTTTCTTTCTTTTTTTCGTTTTCGTCGGATAGAGTTCGTGGTGAAAAAGTTTTAAATATAATTCCCAATTTTTCGTAAATCATAACTTTCCACTAGGAGCGTAACATATTTTCCTGTTTCTAACATAAAATTTTTGCGCATATTTCTTGCTCATAATGATGACAATTTTTTCGCCAGGGGCGTAAATGTATTTCTTATTTTTCTCGATATCTCAGCTCGAAACAGTTGGAGTTGAAAAATTATTATTATTATTTATTTATTTATTGTCGTAGAACGTTCCTGTTAAAGAATATTTTGCATGTAATTATTTTTTTCATTGCAAAGTTTTGCCACTAGAAGGCGTGAGGGCATATTTCTGTTTGTAACACTTGTTTTGTAACATTTATCTACCTTTTTTAAAAACCCGGATGAAAAAAATTTCTCTTCGGTCAGACATTACTCACTACGAAAACATTTTATGCCTGTTTCCTGCCCAAAATATAATGCAAAATTTAGCCGCCAGACTGCACAACTGTACAATATATTTTGCCGATATCTCTGCTTCAAAAAAATAGACCCTAAAAACTACTATGCTCTTCGTTTATTGGAACATTTTTTTATATATTCTTGAATTTTTCATAACGCACAGTTCTGACGTTAGGTAACGTTAGTGCACATCTCTGTTTGCAACTGTTAATTTTTTTGAAAAAAATATTTTCTTACTGTGTGTCATTCGTCACGGTAAAGATTGAAAACGTTTTCCTATTATAATAATTTTTTTTTTCCAGCAAGGGCGTAGATGTAAGAATTTTTTTCTCACTATCTCTGCTTACTTTCCTATCACATAGCTTGTTCTATAATTAATATATTGCGCATGTTTCCTATTTTTTCATAATTCACAATTATGCCGCGAATTGGCATTACCGTATATTTCAATTTAAAAGAGTATCTCCGATTCAAAAAATACCTTAGAAAAATCTTTTCTTTGCAGGATACTCTTCATTATGGAGAATGTTTTGTCTCCATTTGATTCTTCAAATGACGCTCCGCTTCGGGAAGTTATGTCACGTTTTCTTCTACATCAGTTCTTCTAATTGTTCGATTTAAAATATTCCTTTAGCCTCGGATAATTTTCGCTATGAGGCACATTTTGGGTGCAATTTGTGATTTTTCGCAAAACACATTTTTGCTCTAGTGGGTGTAATAGTTACTTCCATTTGTGAATTTTTCACCGGTTACAGAAATCTGGTTCAATATGTGTCTTTTTTTTTCTCAACTGGTTCCGTTTACTATGAAGAACTCTGCTCGCATTACGTATTTTAAATAATGCCCAGTTTTCCCACCAGCGGGCGTAAATGCATTCTCTTTTTCGCTGATTTTTTTTATTTAAATAACTACTTTGAAAAATTGTTTTCTCAAAAGATTTAAGACACGTGATCATTACACCCGAGAATTCGGTGTCATCTTTTTTTCATGGGTTTTTACTGATGCGTTTTTAAGAATAATTAACTTTGTCAGCCTTCACTTTTACCTTCGTAGATTTACTGCTAAGACCACAGAATTGTCATCTAATGCATGACTAAAACAAAACACACACACACACACACACACACACACACACACACAAATAGGCCTACTACGAATTTTTGGAAACAGGATTGTTTAATGAAACTAGGTGATTTGATGAGCACTCAAAATTGAAATCTCAGTCCTACAGTACTATTGCTGGATATACAGACTCTACCGAATTTCCTTCTAGGAATACCGACTGGAGATATGTGTATTTGCTTCTGCAACACCGATAACTGAAGAAAGCCCCCGACAGGATAAGGCACTATTACCTTCCAACACACGTATTACGCCTTCCTCCTCCTTAACTGCTTATTAATATTATTCATTTCATAGTAGCTTTTGTTACAGTGGACATCCCCCCCCATCCTAAAACCTGAAGAAAACTCTAAAATTTGTCCGCCATGTCGCGTATTGTATGAGGCAGCTGGGAATCACAGTTCGGCAGGCTCACATGTTCTTTTACAGTTCACAGCTGTTTTTTTATTTATTTCTCATTTACGTTGTTTTTTTCTTTCGGCTGTTCTCTAAATTGATTAACAAAATTGCGGGATAATTAGGAAGTCGCTCCAAGGCTTTTGAAGGCAAGAAACGTAATATTTTGCCATTTTGAATTGCTAGACCTCACACATAGCCCTGAAGTGAAACATAAAAAATACTTATCTCAAGGGTCTTCTAGGGGGTGCAAAACGAACGAGGGAAATGTGCTTTCGAATGCGGATGGAATCAGCATTGTTCGAAGTGGTTTTTCACTTTTCTTTATTTCTTCTTTTCGCTTGTAGCTTAACGTTCTGGTCCATATGTTTACTTCAGTGGGTGGGCCAAGAGACCCTCAGCAGACACATAACTCTGTCAGCAAGAAAGATACTCTGACGTCTGCGAGGGACAATGGGCAATTAAGAGTATAGAATCGCCGAAAAGAATAGGGGGTGAATTCGAGCGTCGTTTTTGGTCAGGAGTTGCTGATATACGCTTAAAGAAAAAGCACGTCTGATTTCGCTCGGCCGAGAAAACTAATCTCAGGGCTGGCGGTCACAACTCGTTAAAAAATGGAAACAAAACCTGCGAGGGGCATATTTGAACTGCGTACTCAGGCAGGGTAGATGTTATGCTAACGGAAAGGAACTGACTGAATTGGGAATGTACAGTCAAAAAGGACGGAAGGTAGCGACGGACGGAATCTACAGCAGCGGAAGTGAGGGGTCCCACTCTCCAGGCAGTTGACGGTCAGAATTATTTCTTCACGACAACAGAAATCATTTCCCAGGAACACAGAAAATCAGTCTCGGAACCCGCAACAGCAGATGTGAGAGGGGCTATTTTGTTTAACGGCCACCTTCAAATCGTCACGAGAGTAGATCAGTGTGCACTCTAATCATTGCAACAAAGTGCGGCGTGATATCACCATTTTAATTGTGTGCTTCATTTACATCAAGCGTCAAAGTGAAGTGTTGATTCATCGATGCTGCCACATGGTGCAAGTGTGTGTGTGTGTGTGTGTGTGTGTGTGTTTGTCGTGTTATATTATGTGATGCACACTAAGTGTGTGTGTGTGTGTGTGTGTGTGTGTGTGTGTGTGTGTGTGTGTGTGTGTGTGTGTGTGTGTGTGTGTGTGTGTGTGTGTGTGTTTGTCGTGTTATATTATGTGATGCACACTGGATTTGCACAGCAAAGTCACGAAAATGTAAGTAGATGAATATTTCCTTTTTTTCTTCGCACATCTGCGAACTTGAGCCATCCCGACACCCAAAGCTGCATGGACATAGATGCAGTAATGCTGAGTAACTGAACCTCAGAGGAAGTACCTGCACATACAAATTTCAATTTCTTACAGGGCCCATTTCCTGATTATTTTTTTTTTACAAGAATAAGGGAGAGGGTGTGGCCACAAATTCCGCTGGGCGGGACCGTTTCTTTTAACTTTGGTTCAGGGCCAAAGCGAGCGGGGAAGGGATCTGCATGTGCATGCTTATTAGATTTAGTTAATTAACTTTGGCAGTATTTCGCACCTATAATCGTATACCGCAAATTAACGTGCTTGTGTATTTTGTGTCGCGAGTGTTATTTTTAATGTGATCGTTTGCATATAATTTTTTTTTTGATTCTCTAAGCAATTGTATATGAATATCACCTGCCGCTCTATTTAGTGTGTTAACGATAGTATCTCTTGATCAGATCGTCCGGTGGGGACTCAGTCGGCTTGCGTCGTCCGACAGTAAAGTGTGATACTGTGTGCTGCCCACATAAGAGGGGCAATTGTCTATGCACCCAGAGAGCGCCGTATCTGTTTAAATCTCACAGAACGTAATTAAATGTTGTGTTGTGCATTTGTGAATCATGTGTTATTTGCGAAAGTGAGTGTTGTTCTGGCTGGTTGGGAACTGAATGTACCGGAGTAAGATCCGGACTACTACACTCAGTTACGAATTGGTGATTGCGGGTGAACCTCATCACAACTCTCTGATCCCAAAGTATCGTTTTTTAGTTTATTTTATTTTTTATTGTTGTTGTTATTTTTGTTCACTCGGTGGATTCGCCCAAGCCTTATGCTTTGGGTCATTCTTAAACTTTTCATTTTTTATGTTCTGGTGTGAATCTTTGAGTGCAGCGGTGCACCTGAGATTCTCACCTGGTGCCGCGGCCAACTAAATTGTACGACAGGTTCCAAGCACCGTTACCGGCTGACTCGGCAGGAACACTGCTAGCGCCGTGTAACACTTATGTCTCAGTTTCGTTCATTGAACCGTTACTTAGCCTGGCTAATATTCTTATATTTTTTTCCAAACGCCATGAAGCGCAAAGATTTGCTGTGCTCGTGTACGTGTTCAGCGCACAGCTGGAGCAGGTGGATACAGGGGAAGAGAGAGAGAGAGAGAGAGAGAGAGAGAGAGAGAGAGAGAGAGAGAGAGAGAGAGAGAGAGAGAGAGAGAGAGAGAGAGAGAGAGAGAGAGAGAGAGAGAGAGAGAGGAGAACCCTGGTATCCCTCAGTAGAAGAAAACATTAAATTCATTTTCAGTTGAATGTAAAGTTTCTGAATTCCTCAGCAGCTGACACTTGCTCCCTGTTTCTTCCCCATTGCACTCTACCCATACTGGTATTCTGTATTCGTAAGTGAACGTAATCGGCCTACCGAGCCTGATTAAGGCAGGATGTGTGAGTTAAGATAAGTAGAACTTCAATTACCTCTGAAAAGTATTCAGCATTCACTGCTGGACCTAAATTGTTTATTGATATGGCTGTGGTTCGGGCAGAGTGAGTAAGTATGATCCGGTTCTCCAGCTTGTTTCAGAACTTCTCGTACAAGGTCGAATGAATTGACTGTAATTAATAAATATTTTCATCTGGAACGAAAACAATATGGAAATTTAGGCTAAGATTAATGGCTTAGTGGCTTTCCTAACACATTAATCTCTGGGATTCTCTAACGCATTAATCTCTGTCTTCCAGGGCATGGGCTCGACTTCATTTTTATTTATTTACTTTTTTTGAGGTGGGAATAACGACCAGTGTGAGCAATTCAATGGGCTATAGGCAGCCGGCCATCCCTAATTTAGGGCTACTGATTCCAGGGAAGGGAGACAGTCAGTGCCGTTAGCCAGAGACAACATCCATGCTTCTTCCGGAATTCAAACCCGGACCCATCTCGGACGAACGGTCAGAAGCCAGCGCTTAGACCACTGCGCTACCGGAGTAACATGGGGTTTGCGATTTTCCGATAGTTGTAGCTTCTCCTCTTTTCTGGGCCCAGTATCCCTGACTTTTTAGCACGTTTTTGTAAAAAAATATCGTACTTATGTTATCACTCTGTCCGTCCGTCTGCCTGTGGATACCATATCTCAGCAACATTGGTCCGATTTGAAAAATTATTTTTGCATTGGGAAGCTTGAAATACAGGAATAATGATCCTTGCGTTCCGTTTTTTTTCGAGATGCATGACTTCGCCGCTAGATGGCGTAAATGCAGATGATATCGAATTCAAAATACATTTTATTCCATGTACTGCATTTACTTCTAAATATCATATTGAAAAAAATATTTTCCCTTTCGATGCCATTTATATCGAAGACTATTTTAGGTGCAATGTCTTTTTCAAGTAACGCATAGATTTTCCGCTAGGGGCCCAAAAGTAAATTTCGTTTTTACCCTTTTTCCCAATATCTCTGCTTCTAAAAATCCGATTTGAAAAATTCTACCTGCATCGATACAGCTCCTAATAAGAAATGTTTTACATGTCATTTCTAATTTTTGGTAATTATGGTTTGGCCACCAGGGGGCGTAAGTGTTAATTTTTGCTTCTCATGTGTTTGTAGCAAAATCTGAGCTTCTGATAACTCGACTGAAAAAAATCCTCGTGGACCGATATTACTCACCTCAGAAAACCTTCTGTGTATACCTCCTGCTTAAAATAGTGCATAGTTTTTCCCCAGGGGGCGTAGATATATATCCAGTGGCAACGCCAGTCGCTCAGGAGCTGGGCAGAAATTTTGGCAAAAAATTTCGTTCGTGTAGATTATACATATAATAATATTGTTATCCCTAGTCAAAAAAAGTTTTCAGGTGCATACTGTAGGTAGTATTTTTTCAACGTATGTACACTGCTGGCCACCCAAAATGCAACACTAAGAAGGACACGAGATAGCAAAGCCAGATTTACTCGACACATAGCAACAGATACAAAGATGAAACGATTGAGCTTACACGCCCGTGCGACTTGCGGAACACGCAGACATCAATAGTTTCTGTGGCCCCCATGGCTGGTTGAAACGTGGCCGCTGGCAGGTCCTGCAGGTAAGGAAGCACTACAGGCTCCAAAACGTCGGAGATGTAGCGGTGGCTGTTGAGTGTACCGGCGATGCGTACCAGAGTGGTGCGGGTGTCATATCCAATTGCGCCCCAAACCATAACGCCAGGCGACGGACCGGTAAGGCGATGCATAATGCAGGCGTCATACAGTCTCTCGCCGCGGTGCCGCCACACGCGGATCCGACCATCGTGGTGTTGCAGGCAGAAGCGTGATTCGTCGGAGAAGAAAATGTCGTGCCATTCCATAGTCCAGGTGCGGCGTTCAACGGCCCACTGCCACCGCACTCGCCGGTGGTGTAACGTCAATGGTAATCGGAGCAATGGGCACCGTGCGACAAGTCCCCGCTCCTGCAGACGACGTCGAACGGTACGTGCTGACGAAGGTTGTGGCGCAACAAACCCTAATTCCTGCGCTAACGTTCGTTATGAGGCGGTGCGAGACGTCAATGCCCGCCGCACAACATACCGGTCTTCTCGTTAGGTGGTGTGCCGGGGCTGCGGCAATCGCTTCCGTCGGTTCGTCCGTCCCTCCTGCACCCACCGAATTCATACTCTCCTCAGTGTGGCTGGATGTCGTCCCACACGGGCGCCGATGTCTCGGTACGATAAACCGCTGTCGCGATAAGCCACTATTCGTCCTCTGTCGAACTCCGAAACGTGCTGGAATGACTGCCGTATTCTGCGACGAAGCACCAGGAAGCTTCCCAGGCACAGGGGTGGCAACACAATACACTTCCACTACTTACACAACGCCTTCTGTGCACCCTTCTTATAGTGCTCCTCGGTGGCGTGCCGGGCGCACGTGATTTGCATATGCCCTGCAATGCTAATCGTTTGCATGTCCTCTCGCGGGCGACGCATGCTACGAATTTCAGGCCAATCGATTGCTTCCTTCTTGGTGTTGCATTTTGGGTGGCCAGCAGTGTAGTATGGGAACCATGGATACGAATTTCTATGGCAAATTGCCATTTCTTTGCAATTTTAGCTTACTTAAGTAGTTTTCTTTTTTGTCATAAAGCAGTTTATGAATTTTAGTTTGCAACTTGACAAAGAATATCTATTTCTCTCTCTGTCTCTCATCTTTTTAAACTATAATTACAAAAATGGCGTGTTTCTACTCAGGACCGGTGAAAGCGTCCTTAGCGCCCTAGGCAAGCCACCAGCTTTTCTCCCCCAAAATTTGTATTATTCATTTGTGTGGCTAAACATATTGCATTTATTCAATAATTTCGAGGTGCAGAAAATACAATGTAAAATAAACAGAAAGAAAATAATGGAAACTAGAACTATTCAGGTGTTGACCTTTGTGCTTTGAGAATTGTTATTATTTGTGATAGAAGAAGTGGACAGTTTTGGTATGCCCATTGAAAGCCGAATGCTGCAGCCCCAGTGGCGTAGTGGTCTAAGCGATGGCTTCTGATCATTCGTCCGAGATGGGTCCAGGTTCAAATCCCTGTGAGTCATGGATGTTGTGTTTGTCTTATGGCGCTGGCTTTCTCCCTTCCCTGGAACCAGTGGCCCTTTATTAGGGACGGGTGACTGCTTATAGCCCATTGAGTTTGTCACGGTGGGCGTTAAACCTCGAATCGAAAAAAAAAAAAAAAAAAAAAAAAAAAAAAGCCGAGCACTATAGAATCCGTTTTCTTTGAAAATTTTGTGTCGCACTCAGGCGTCGTCTGACTTGCCTGCTGCATGAGGACGGACTTGGCTGTATGGCAGTTTTTCGAAAATTCCGCGTTTTCGCGTCGGCGTCGGATTTACTGTTGGCTGACTATACCCAGTCTGTCTTCGCAGGTCTCCGTTTCTCGCTCACTTAAGATGTAAGTTGTATCAAATATCGAAATGACGGCAAAAAAGGAAATTGCCTTTATTTTTATCGTTATATTATTTAATATTTTTTCTCATTTATTAACTCATTCGATTTTATCAACTCGAAATTTATGCCCCCCGCCCAAATTTTAGCGCCCTAGGCCGCCGCCTAGTTGTTAAACCGGCCCCGTTTCTACTAATCTCTTAGAAATTCGCTCAGGGGATACCAACACAAAATTTAACAAAAAATTCATTTTACATGAAAAAATTTCTGTGAATTCGAAAAATTCTCGTACGTTTATACAGTTTCCCTAAAACCTTAGACGGTTACACCAGCAATATGTCCTAACTGCTTAAATATTTTAAGGGGGCTGAAGGGTGGGCAGCCCACTCATAGCATCGCGCCTGTGCATATCTTATTTTTGTCGATATCTCTGCTTCTAAGAGTCTGATATGAAAATTATTTCTTTGTTGGAGAGCGTTTTCGGTGCGAAACGTTTCCAATATCACTGGTGCATCGGCTGCAATGGTGCATCGAACGAAGGGAGTGGCATGACGAATGGCACGATATCATGTTCTTGGACGAAAAGCACTTCTGTTTAGGCGAAAATGATGGCCGCATACGGGTTCCCCGACGACAGGAGGAGAGGCAACGGTAAGGGTGTATTCGCACCAGGTATACCGCACCAACCCGAGGCATTATGGTCTGGGGTGCTATCGGGTAAGAAAGCAGATCACCTCTCGTGAGGGTCTGTACCACCATAACGAGTGTCCATTACGTCAATGACATTCTACAGCTGGTGGCCCTTCCGTACCTGCAGGACGTCCTCTGGGCCATATTTCAGTAGGACAATGCCACAGAGCATGTTGCAGCGAAAACACGTGCCTTCTTCAGGGATAACAGCTTTCCACCTCTGCCGTGGCCGGCTAGGTCCCGGATTTATCACCCACAGAAAATCTCTGGGACATGCTCAAACGACAGGCACAGCGCTACGAGCGACGGGCAGCCACTGTTGATGAACTTTGGAGGCTGGTCAATACTCCCTGGATGGATATTTCAACGGGACACTATTCACACATTATTTGACGCAGCGTGCACAGCAGGTAATACAAGCCAGAGATGGCACCACCGATTATTAGCTGCATCAACGCACCTGGTACGTACGACACCGAGATACTAATCATTTGTTCTGTATTTGCTAATGAACATATCCTGTAAAAATCAAAGTCGTAGCTGGATTCCTTTCAGGTGTTTTTTTTTTTTTATGAACGTGAGGTAGGTTATGTACGTCCCGACGTGTATTCCCCGTTACTTCAAAATCATTCCATTTGCTGCATATTTTAGTTATCGAAGGCTTGCGCTGTTATAGCGGAGGAAATTTTATTTTCGGCTGCATCAGACTCTTTGATATTGGTCCTGCCTACTTCACAGTAGAGGAAAAACCTGAGCGTCGGCAATAACCTCTCACGAGGGGAAGTAAAAAGTTACGATTGCAAAATCGAATTTATTGTATCGGTCATGTTTTCCATACATTTACGGCTTCAGAGAATTATCGAGAATAACACGTAAAAATGCTTTTTTTTTCACATTTGTGAGAATGGACACATTATGGACACATGATAAGATATAATGAACTGAACATTATGCTACTTTTGCACAAAAGAAAAGGAAGACAGAGTACAAAGCCCAAGAAGGCAATAGAAGGCTCGAGAACATTTTTTCGATGTCGATGGCCTCGGACAAAGAACTTCAGTTTTCTCACGCCTTAGAAAGGGATGCTATAGCTACACAAAGGTAAATGGATGGCCTTTCCAACGGACTGATAAGTATCTACAATTATAACGCGACTTTCGCCGTACATTGTCAGCGTTGCACAGACGCCTAAAAGTCTGGAAAGCCATCCATTTACCTTTGTGTAGCTATTGCAGTGTATATTGTGTTAATGTAAGGATGCACTTCGGCGGTAGGATTACTTTCTCAAAGGGTGCACTTCCTAATGAATAGATCTGACGGACCGCCGGGAGACGAAGGGTGGGATTAAACTCATCGGTTAAGTACGCTTCGCCGACGCCAAGGATCAGCGGACGCGTGACGTCAGCGGAGGGACGCCTGGCAGGGGAAGAACGCCACGTCAGCAGGTTGGCGAGAGAGGAGTGTTAGCGACGGAGGCTTCGCGCATGCTTAGTGCGGAGGAGGGGAGGAGAGCGGGTATCTTAGGAGGAACAAGTTAGTCAGTCTGATTTCGTCTATCGGAGAGAGTAGTTCTCCGGTAAGGGGACGCGAAGCGTTTTCCTTTTTGTGAGCAAGCGGCCGCTCCAGTTATACATAAGTCCGAGGCTCTGGATGATGTTAGCCAGCACACTATCTTTGCAGAGATAGGGTTTTTGGTTGCAGCGGCACAGGTCCCCGTCAGGGAATCCCGCTTGCGTTATAGTTATTCCTCTACTACAAGGTAATTTATAGTACTGACGAAGACTGAGTTCGCAACGACGGGGAAGCACGAGTTAGGCCAATAATAACATTCTCAGAGATACAGATCTACCTAATAGTGGGCAGATTCTCTCTGGAACGTCAACGTCGAAAACTGGGAATTAGATATTTTTCTTCAGGAATGATTCTCCTAGTCTTCCAATCCTAGTATCCGTCAGATCTAAGACTTAGTGAAACCTGATGCTAGAGGAAAAGAAATCCACCGCCGTCAGAACCTAACTGTTATTCAATAAATGTTTGTGTTGTGTTGGTAAATCCTCTTGAGATCTTTCTATTGTAGTAGTGATAATTATTCTGCTCGTTCAGCTGTTTCTATCCACCTTCCTGGTTCACAGATATTATAACAAAGTGGGGGAGGCTTCGTTTGTTCGCCCGAACAGAGTTCAGGGAGTGTTTCAGAGAAACAGAAATGCTTCCTTGTGGCTGTGAGAAGCACATATAGCGTTGACGCCTCCGAGTCATAAGTAGGAGGCGGGGCCACGGCACGTGACCAGTAATTTCGCTCTCACAACATTAATAAATGAAAACAAATTATTGCGTCAAATATGAAAGGTACTGTTGAAAATTAAAAGATACGCTTTATTAACTAACAAACATAAGTTTATGATTCATCTCGAAATATTCAACGTAAAGTACACCAATGAGCCATTATATTATGACCACGTACCTAATAAGCTGTAGAACTCCCACCGCTTTAGCCCGCAAAACAGCGGCCACTCGGCGAGGCATCAATTTGATAAGATGTCGATAGGTATCCTGGGGTATCTGGTACCATAATGTCAACAGCAGGTCCTCCAGTTTCCGTGCATTTCGGGGTGGTGATGATTTAGTGCGAACACGCTTTTTCAAGTCGAAATACAAATGTTCGATTGGGTTCATGTCAGGTGAATTTGGAGGCCAGGGCATTAACAGAAAGTCACCAGCATGTTCCTCGAACCACTCCTTGACGATTCTGGCAGTGTGGCATGGCGTAATGGCCATCACCAGTAGGGAACACAATTTCCATGAATGGGTGAACTTGGTCCGCAACGATGTTCAGATACCTGACGGCTGTCACTGATTGTGCTATTGGGTTAATGGGGCCTAAAGTGTCACAAGAAAATATCGCCCACAGCATACCACCGCCCAAGCGTGCATCCAGGTGCCATAGCCTCCGTTGGTAATCGGTGTATCCGGCTTCGGTCATCTACGTGATGCACCAGGAATCTTGATTCGTCAGACCAGGCAACTTTCTTCCAATCATCGACGGTCCAATCTCGATGATCCTGGGCCCATTTCATGCGTTGTTGACGATGACATGCAGTGAACATGCGGACCCGGCTGTCTCTTCGGCTACGCAGGCCCATGCGCAGAAGGCTGCGATGAACTGTGTGCTGTTACACATTGTCCTGATCACCATTGCTGTAGCTGCGGGTGATTTGTCGCACTGTGGCCCTGTGGTCGTTGTAAACAATGCAAGACAGACTCCGCTCCCCTCTGGCATCAATGAGCTGCGGACGACACACAGCTAGACGACGGTTTGTCGTCTGGCTATCTGTGCACCACTTTTGATACGTACTCACTACAGCGGCACGTGAAAAACCCACAAGCCGCGCCGTTTCCAAGATCGTAGTTCCGAGTCGCCGTGCCATCACAATTTGTTCTTTATCAAACTCCGATAAATCGGTAGCTTTTCCCTATTCTGACTCCGAACACTCTACTAACCAAAAGCCGGTCATCGGGTTGTATATATACTGCTCTGTGAACTTCACCTGCGCCATCGTTCGGTCTCCCGTCGCGCTCATTTCTCTAGTCTGGGGGCGTTCATAATGTAATGGCTCATCAGTGTATTTCTTCAATCAATTTTCCAGGAGGTGGAGGGGGGGGGGGCAACTGTCTCTTCTTATCCTTTCTTTTGAAGTATTTGAGAAAAACCCTCCCTGCGATGTATTACGGTTGAATCAAATTAGACATTTTTTTCGTTTTTATCTAGTGGCTCTCGTAATTAATTTTGTGCTGTAGGTTCATAAAAAGAAACCTTTTTGTTTCAGTTTCAATTGAATTTTGTTTTCTCGCCGGAAGTGACAAGTGCGTAAGTATTAATTTATGAATTTTACCGCGAAATACATTGTCTGGAGAGACAGCTACCATAATTAAAAACTTTCGTTCATAGATTCGTAAAAATCTGCCTGCGTAAAGGTTACCTGATTATTTTTGCGAGCTATTCTAATTAACTTAGGCATTCCAAATAAAGCGATATATCCAGAAAGCGTCATTTTTTACATCATACAGTCAAATTGAATTTTCCATTCACTCGCAAACTTCTTTTACCTATTCCAGTAAAATTCTTTTCCGAAGTCGTCTCCTATGGAGAAACAAAAATAAAGCAGTACAAAGAGCAAAGAATTCCAATTCAAAATGATGTATGTTGTAACACTGAAGAATAAAAAAGTTCACCAAGCGTCCAGAAAATTCAAAAGTTGTAAATAAATATTCATTTTAGGCTTATCAACCTCAGTTGCATTCATATAACTCCCATGTGTTATGGTTAATAAAAAGGAATAGTGATTATTTAAAGTGTAGAAAAATACTAATATGTGAAGAGAACATTATGTATTTGTTCAGTTTTGGAAACTTTTGAGTTGAGCATTTCGACCAGCTGTTAATATTGTAAGGAAGTATAACTGCCGCAGGGCTGCTCACTGGATTTCTATCGGTGCCCTGTGGCGTGGGTTCGTCAGGCCTTCGCTCGTAAAAAAATTAAGCAGATCCTGGGTTTTAGTTACACTGTTAAAAATTTTGTGGTAGGTTGCACCAAAAAGTAGGGCTGAAAATAGCTGCACCATTTTCTGTCTGAAACGATACAGAATTGTGTGGTGCAAACAATACCCAATAACATGGTGAAACCTTGCAACTTTGCATTATAACGTGGTGCAAAGCTGCGGCATGTTGTTGGGTTTTGTTTGCACCACACAATGGTGTATCTTTTCTCAGAAAGTAGTGCAGCTCGTGTAGCAGCACTTTTTGGAGCAACTTGCCACAAAATTTTTAGCAGTGTATATTTTCCCCCGATGATGAAATGAATGAGTTACTAGCTCATTCTTCTGCCGTGGCTTTTTATTCAATGCTGTGTATGGGGAAGGCCACGGATCTGCTTGCCCTGATTTTTATATTATTCTTTTTATTGTTTATACAAGTACATTGATCTCTTCCTGATTATTTTAATAGGCGTGTTGCTCGTTTACTTCGCTGCTACGTTTGTGGTGTTCTTAGGTTTAAAAGTGTAACTACGTGTGCAAAGTCAGTTTACCTCGAACACCAACATTAAGTGAAGCTTGATTAACTGTTGAAAACCTCGAATAGCTTAATACTTAAAGTCCTTAACTAAGCATAGATTAACTAAACGAGCAGATAAGTAATAAGTTGATACTTAAATCAAACTTTCACGTTTTATTTTGTTCTTTAGGCACTGGTTAACACAATTCATCATATCACTTCCACAATAATGAGAAGCATTTTTCAATAATCACTCTAAAATCAGCTCAGATGTTGAAAATATAAAACATCAACTATCTCATAAAAATATTAGCAACCTGAATTTTAATTTAACATGAATTAGTAAATGCGAAATTAGCTTAATGGAACTCCATTGCCGGTCCCAAGCCCGGATAAAAAAGGACGAGGGGGGGGGGGGGGAGCACACCTCTCTAAAAACCACTGGGCTCAGCTGGCCCGGCTGACAGTGCCCGGTATGGGCTCCCCTTCAGTGGGGTTACTACAGAGTTTTCCAGATGAACGTCGATGCGCGGGGGCAGCAAAACAATAAAGATGATTGGAATCTGATGCCAAAGAAAACTAAACTAAAAAGGATCAAAATACTACAACGCAAGTTATCAAAGAGTTCAAAGAAATATCACCAACCACAGATCTGGAGAACGATATTTTGGAAGATGAAGTACGGAAGGCAATAATGAAATTAAAAAATAACAAACGTTCTGGCAATGATGGCATAATGGGGGAAATGATAAAGAATGATGACGACATCTTATTTCAAGAAATACACAAAATCTGAAACAAGATATGGAAGAATGGATGCACCCCAGAAGAATAGAAGAAATCACTACTGGTATAGTTCTCCATAAAAAAGGAAATGCGTTGAAGTGCAACAACTGTAGAACTATTGCGCGATTAGCCATCTGGGTAAAATTTTGATGATGATATTAACTGAAAGATTGTTATGACAAATTGAAGATCACCTGGCAGATGAACAAGCAGGCTTTCGAAAAGACAAGAGTACCATACAGCAGATATTAGCCTTAAGACTCATTGCAAAAAAGACACGAAGAAAGAATAAAAAGGTATTGACATGCTTTGTAGACTTCCAAAAAGCTTTTGACAGTATTGAACAAAATATCACCTGGGCTGTACTATAATCATATGGCGTGGATGCGAGGATAATTCGGATTCTGAAAGAAATAAAAACGAATGCACAGGCAGTTGTCAGGATAGTAGACAGATGTGGAGCTTGGTTTACCATCAGCAGAGGTACAAGATAATCGCCAAGCATCTTCATCTCACATTTGGAGTGAATGTTGGACAAAATCAGGTACGAGGACACGGGAATTTCTATTGGAGAACAAAGATTTAACCATCTGTGTTTTGCATATTACATTGCACTGATTGAAGAAGATGAAATGAAACTGAATCAAATGGTACAAGAAATGAATAGAGAAGGTAAAAGATATGGACTAAAGATGAATATAGAAAAGAGAAAAACAATGGTATTTGGCGCAAAAGAGATCAGGAAAAAGATCATTCTGCAAGGCAAAGAACTTGAAAATGTGGAAAAATTCACTTACCTCGGAAGTTGTACAACGTATGACTTAAACAACAAAAAAGAAATTTCAATTAGAATTGCAAAAGCTATAACACTGTTAACAGCCATGGCTAAAATTTGGAAGAGCAGAATTATTAGCCTCAAAACTAAGTTAAGCATTCTTGAGACATGCATCTTCAGCAGCATGCTATTTGAATGCGAAACTTGGACATTTACAAAAGAATCAGAGAGAAGGATACTTGCTTTTGAAAGAAAGTGCTATCGTATAATCTTATAAATCGGATGAACCCAGAGGATAAGAAATGAAGAAGTGTACAGCAGAATACTACTAAAAGAGACCCTGTTCCAAAAAATCACACAGAGAAAACTAAGACTCTGGACACATCTGCAGAATGAAAAATGACAGAAAGATGAAGACATTGGTGTTTGGCTTAACGAACGGAAGAAATGCCAGAGGACGCCCTCGCCGTGTGTGGGCTGACGATATTCAAGACAGGTGCGGTGGAACTCTTCAAGAACGGAGCCACTCTGCAATGAACAGACTTCAATGTGACAAAATAGTTAAAATGGCAACATACACCTACGGGAATTATACCCATGGTTGATGATGATGAAACTTCTTAAATGAAATAGAGTAGTGGCCAAAATTGTGGAAACATTTTGGAAATAGTGAGTTTTTGAGGTTTGACGGCTCATAACACCACTTTTGTTTTGAGTGATACCATAAAACTACACTGTTGGCCACCCAAAATGCAGCACCAAGAAGGAAGCATCCGATTGGCCTGAAATTCGCAGCATGCGTCGCCCGCGAGAGGACATGCAAACTATTAGCATTGCAGGGCATATGCTAATCATGTGCGCCCGGCACGCCACCGAGAAGCACTATAAGAAGGGTGCACAGAAGGCGAGGTGTAAGTAGTGGAAGTGTGTTGTGCTGCCGGACCTGTGCGCGGGAAGCTTCCTGGTGCCTCGTCGCAGAATACGGCAGTCATTCCAGCACGTTTCGAAGTTCGACAGAGGACGAATGCTGGCTTATCGCGACAGCGGTTTATCGTACCGAGACATCGGCGCCCGTGGGGCACGACATCCAGCCACAGTGAGGCGAGTATGGATTCGGTGGGTGCAGGAGGGACGGACGGACCGACGTAAGCGATTGCCGCAGCCGCGGCATACCACCGAACGAGAGGACTGGCATGTTCTGCGGCGGGCATTGACGGCTCGCACCACCACATCACGAACGTTAGCGCAGGAATTAGGGTGTGTTGCGCCACAACATTTCGTCAGCACGTACCGTTCGACGTCGTCTGCATAAGCGGGGACTTGTCGCACGGCGCCCATTGCTTGCTCCGATTACCATTGACGTTATACCACCGGCGAGTGCGGCGGCAGTGGGCCGTTGAACGCCGCACCTGGACTACGGAATGGCACGACATTGTCTTCTCCGACGAATCCCGCTTCTTCCTGCAACACCACGATGGTCGGATCCGCGTGTGGCGGCACCGCGGCGACAGACTGTATGACACCTGCATTATGCATCGCCATACCAGTCTGTCGCCTGGCGTTATGGTTTGGGGCGCAATTGGATATGACACCAGCACCTTTCTGGTACGTATCGCTGGTACACTCAACAGCCACCGTACCATCTCCGACGTTTTGGAGCCTGTAGTCCTCCCTTACCTGCAGGACCTGCCTGCTGCCACGTTTCAACACGACAGTGCACGCCCGCACGTGGCACGCATAGCACAACACTTCTTCACGGCCCACCAGGCGTCACTGCTGCCGTGGCCCGCCTGTTCTCCCGATATGTCGCCCATCGAACACGTCTGGTCGCTCATCGGCAACCGAGTAGCCCGGCAAGCACCACCCGCGGCTGCACCTGATGAACTGTGGCAACGTGTGGAAGCAGCCTGGACCGACATACCCCAAGCCCACATCCAAAGCCTCTTTCGTTCGATGCCGCGGCGTGTAGCTGCCGTTATTGCCAGCTATGGGGGCCACACGAACTATTGGTGTCTGCGTGTTCCGCAAGTCGCACGGGCCTGTATGCTCAATTGTTTCATCTTTGTATCTGTTGTTATGTGTCCAGTAAATCTGGCTTTGCTATCTCGTGTCCTTCTTGGTGTTGCATTTTGGGTGGCCAGCAGTGTAGTAAAAACATATTCTCTAACCTTTTGATTTTCAGAAATGTACAATGCTTTGAACTTAATAAAGAAAAAGACTAAAAAAAATGGGAGAACGTGTGTACTCTACAAAGCATTTTTGCTGTATAGTAATTAACGTTTCATTTTCAACAAGTGGCCCGCCTTCCCCCCCCCTCTTTGAGTATGTTAATGATATTTTTTTGTTTATGCATCATTGTACTGGTATCCTAGTCGCCCCGGTGGCACAGTGATCTAAGAGATGGCTTCTGATCTTTCGTCCGAGAGGGGTCGGGGTTCGAATTCCGGTGAGGCATGGATGTTGTGTTTGTCTTATGGCGCTGGCTCTCACCCTTTCCTGGAGCCAGTGGCCCAAAATTAGGGGCGGGCGACGTATTATAGCCTACTAAGTTGCTCACGGTTGTCATTATATTTCCGAAAACAAAAACAAAAAAAAAAAAAAACAGGCTGCTTATAAGGAAAAGAAAGATACGGTTCAGGGATTTTGAATTTTTGTAGAAAAAAAATCTTTATTTCTTGTTTTTATATATAAGAACTTTGTTTAATTGCTCAACAAACTTTTTTGTGATTTTTGACCAATACCACTGTCACATTTGCTTCATTTTTATTTTCATGAGTGACTCATTCATCATCTAGAAAACCAGTGGGTTTTGGAATTTTCGCAAATATGAATCAGTTTCTCTTCGCATTTATCGACTATGTGGAAGTTTTTCTTTCTTTCTTTCTCTTTGCGGGCGGTTTATGTGCAATATTGGCTTTAAATAAATGTTTACATTGATTATACAAACACAATGGGAAAATATTTCTTTCTTTCATAAATCATGCGCCATGTAAAAGTGAATTAAGATGCACAAAGCGCATTCTCAATGCATGTTTTATTCAAAATATTTTCTGGTAACCGCATTCTCGGTTAGAGTTATCACAAGTACAATAAAATGTGTGTATATATGTACTGGGGCAATGGACATGAAACTTTCAAAAAATTCATTTTGTGCACACATGTCAATTTTCATAAAAATCGGAGATGGGCGGGTGTACTGACGTGGAATAAATGACGCTGCAGAAATTACGTCAAAACCGTTTCCTCGTAATTTTGAACCTTTTCTGATGAAAATGTTCCCGTCCTGTGGTGAAAATTTATTCTTTTCGTTTGATAATAAGTCAGCTTGTGCCGGTTAGATTGGGTTTTTTTTAACACTGATTTTCTTTCATTGATATCAATATTTTCCACGTGCCTTCTTATTCTCGAAATGCACTATCTCCCCGCAATAGAACGTATTAGTATATTTGTATTTGCATATTATATCAAAGCTTTTAAAAATCCGATTTTTGAAGTGATTTTATTTCGCCCGATTGCTAAAAATGACGACCGCCTTTTTTTTCTTTTTTCAAATAAACAAACAAAAGACGTGCTCATTACACTTATTGATTCCTTGTCATCCTCTTTAATTATTATTTTTACAATTAATGACTGAAAGAATATTCTCGTTTTGACAGAGGCTATGCACATTTCCTGGAAATTCATGAGCTTTCATTTGATCTGAGTTCGTTCATTTGCACTTCATTACTGAGCCCAAACCCGTGGACTGCATTTGATTAAGAGACGCGCCATTTAATTCGAGTACTAACTTCTTTTTTTAACACTGCTTCTCCACATTGTTCCGCTGTCACAGTGCTGTATGCTTGATTTAAAATTTCACTTAACTTAATGGATCACCCATATTAGTTGTTCGCAGGTTTGCATAGCACAGCGACGTAAAGATAAGTTCCACAAAATTGAGGAGAATATTAGGGATGATTAGAACTTGTTTTATTAAGTTATTCCTTTAATCTAACGCGGTTCAGGGGAGACGAGAAGAATTTGGCCGATGGTTGATGAGCATCCCATTCCGCCCCACTTTCTTTGCGAGCTCTGAACTTGTTCGCTCAAACTTCTCTCTCCTCTCGTAATTCCTTACGAACTGCCTGCTCCTCGACATAATCTCAGTTTTCTAGCCGCAAGACACACTCCGATTCCTATGCGAAAGTCAGTCGCCTTTCTATAAAAACAGTGTGGTCCCACCATAAAACGAAGCCTTCGTGTCCATCGGAATGCACCAGCTTACCCTCTCCAGACTATCCGTTATTAAATAAAAGATATGTATATACAGGGTAAGTCAAAAGATGCAAAACACTCTTGTATTTCAGAAACGGGAGGGTTAATGAAATATCTGAATACCCCAGCAAAGAATCAGTAAGACAGACCTATCTTTTGGGCTATTTCCGGAACATAGCCGCCATCTTGAAACCCGCTATATTGGATCAAGGTCAAATTTTTCAAACGGTAAGGGGGTCATGTTGCATATCAAACAAGACCGGAATTTTCTCATACATTGATTTCCACAATCAGATTTGCTATATGTGTTGTGGTTCACAAGTTATCAACGCAGAAAGTTGAAATAACAACCTCTAAAGTACCCTGGGAGGCGTAGCTATTCGATGTGTTCAATGTGTTGTCCCTGTTTCTGAACACAGAACTGATGACCCAGGTGTTTCAGATGACCCCACAGATAAAAGTCGAATGGTGTGAGGTCGGGGATCTGGGTGGCCATTCCACAGGACCACGCTAACCAATCCAATGACCAGGGAATTAAACATCTAGCCATCGGCGAACAGTTGCTTCATAGGGTGGTGGAGCCCCATCGTGTTTGAAATAACAGGGGAAACTACCATCTTCATTCAGAAAGAAAGGAAACACTGTTTCATGTCGCATTTCCAGGTAGCACTGAGAATTTAGGTTATTGTCGATGAAAATGGGTCCGATTACACGGGTACCCCATATTCCACACCACACCATAGCCTTTACATTACCAACGACGTTGGATGGTTCCTTCCAGTGAGCGTTCCTGTCACTCCAGTACCTGTGATTCTGACGGTTAACCTCTCCACTGACATAAAAATTGGCCTCGTCCCTGAACAAAATGCCCTGAGCGAATGAGGTATGCCGTTGATGTTGGGCTAAAGCCCAGGTGAAGAACTCGACACGTCTATTAGGGTCATCCTCTGATAGTTGCTGCAGCATCTGGATCTTGAACGGATGCCAGTGAGTAGTGTAAAAAATCCGTACAATGGCTGACTGGCTGATACCAGATTTTGCAGCGAGACGTCGTGTGCTACATAGTGGACTCTTTGCAAAGGATGCCAAGACCATTGTTGAGGTTTCCTCGTCTGCAACAGTTTTCGGCCGACCACTACTTGGCTTGTCGTCCTCAGTCCCAGTTTCTCGGAATTTGGATATCAGGTATGCGACAGTGCTGTGTGGCATTGGTGGTCTTTCTGGGTGTCGGTTGTTGAAGTCTGCGGCTATGATACGGCAGCTGCGTTCCCCAGACATTAAGATCACCTCAATCCTCTCCTCTTTCGGCAATGCCATCATCAGTTACCTGCAACAGACAATGGTTATTTCAGCTTTCTGCGTTGATAACTTGTGAACCACGACACATATGTCAAATCTGACTGCTGCAATCAATTTCTGAGAAAATTCTGGTCTTGTATGATATGCAACATGACCCTCTTACTTTTTGAAAATTTTGACCTTGATCCAATACAGCGGTTTTCAAGATGGCGGCCATGTTCTGGAAGGAAATAGCGTAAAAGATAGGCCTCACCGATTCTTTGCTGGAGTATTCAGATATTTTATTTTCTTTCCCGTTTCTGAAACACAAGGGTGTCCTGCGACTTTTGACTCACCCTGTATGTAATGACTTGTTGCTAATAAATTCTGTAATTTTGGAAATATTTACTTGAAAGTTTGAATAAATCTAGATTGACTATCTGAATAAATGTACACTTCTTTGTGTTTAGATTTCAACGCAAAGGATGCGCATTCGCCTTGAGCAAAGAGACGTAATTGAATTTTTGGAAATGGAAGATTGCAAGGAGCCGAAGATCCATATGAGGTTCAAAAAAGTTTATGGAAATGCGGCAATCAATGTCAACCATGTCAAAAGATGGATGAAAAGGTTTCAAACAGGAGAAACCTCAGTGGCCGTCAAACAACGCAGCAAAAGACCCTTTAACGGCAGTCATAAAAAAGAACGAACGGCAAGATCGACATGTGACCATTCAGAAAATCTGTGATGCACTGCATTATGGTCCTAGTGCTGTGGAAACAAGAATTCATGACATGAAATATCGGAAAGTGTGTGCACCCATACTTAGGATCATCGGGATCATTGTGTCGGTAGTGCGCTTTTGGTTATGTTTAAGGCAAACCAGGATACATTTCATCCCAATGTGTTTACTGGAGATGAAACCTTGGCACTCTTTTACGACCCAGAGACAAAAGCGCAGTCTATGGAATGGCGGCACAAGACGACTTAGAAGTTCGAAAAACAGCGTTCAACAAAAGGTGATGATAACAATTTTCTGGAATGTCAGAAGCATAATTCTGTTTGTTTTTCTTGAACACGGTGGGGCTGTCAACAGTTATTGCTGTATTGAGACACTAAAGATGCTCAGGGAAGCTATTCGCAAGAAGAGACAGCGCATGGCTCTTCCTTCAGTCCTACAACGCTCAACCCCATACCTCACTAGAAACATCCTGAGTCACTGCCAAAATGCGCTAGACAGTAAGTAATCTCATATTTGCCATACAGCTCTGATTTGGTACCTTCTGACTTTCACCTGTTCTGTCCTATTAAGCAGAGTCTCTGTGGTCAACCCTTTGGGGATACAAATGAAGTTAAACAGGCTGTGAGATCCTGAGTTACGCAATAGTCCGCGAGTTTTCCTAGTTGCTTGAACGATGGCCTAAATACACTGCCGGACAATTGCTAAGGACGGGTGACAATAGCAACGATAGCAACCATAAAATGAAAGGCAGGAAAATGTGGAAATTAGCGTAAGTGCGGGATACAGTAAGACGTGTTGTGCGTATGCAAATTTTGGATTGCCGAACTTGTTCGTGACGTCATAGCGCTGATAAGAGATATAAAGGATTTGACGCGTATTGACCGTTGTTGTTCAAACGCAAAGTTGAAAGGGAAAGAATCAATTGACGAACTTGCAATTTTCAGTATGTCTTCCCGACATCACCTAGGTGAATTTACGCGTGGCCGTATTATTGGCAAGATTGAAGAAGGGCGAAAAATAACAGATGTTGCCAGGGAGTTCGACGTCAGCCACAGTGTTGTTTCAAGGCTTTGGAAATCATTTCAAACAAATGGAGAGTGTAGCAAACGTCACGGGGGAGGTCGTGTTCGCAGTACGACACCTGAAGAAAATCGGTACATAGTGCTATCAACAAAAAGACACCGGCGCAGCACAGCTAGTGAGGTAGCAAATCAGTTTATGGCTGCTACTGGCAAGCGGATCTCCCGAAAAACTGTCGCCAGACGTTTGCATGAAGGAGGACTATACGCCCGCCGTCCTGTTGTGTGCATCCCATTGTCTAGACGTCACCGTACCGCCCGTTTGCAATGGAGCCATCAACATCGCAATTGGACTGATAACGACTGGTCTGCTGTCCTCTTCTCAGATGAGAGTAGATACAGTCTATCGTCTGATTGTCGACGACAATTGATCTGGCGTGATAGTGGTACTGCATATTGTCCAGCAAACATACAGGAAAGGGACCGATATCCGACATGTAGTGTCATGGTATGGGCTGGCATCATGATCAATGGCCGTACGTCCATTTATGTGCTTCCAACTGGGACTATGACTGGCCAACGATACATTGATGATGTTCTGCTACCTCATGTTCGCATGTTCCGAGGTGCTGTCGGTGATAGATTCATTTTCATGGACGACAACGCAACATGTCCTCGAACAGTCGCTGTCCAGGAGTGTCTTGAGAGCGAGGTTATTCAAAGCCTCATATGGCCAGCACGTTCTCCAGATCTGAATCCCATTGAAAATGTGTGGGATGTTTTGGGGAGGAGTCTTGCTGGTCGCCAATGCCCTCCAATAAACAAGGACATCCTCATCCGTGCACTGACAGAGGAATGGGATAAATTACCCCAACAGCTGCTTGATAATGTTGTGCAAAACATGACACGACGTGTGGAATCTTGCATCGCCCTCCATGGTGGCCATATCCCGTATTGACATCTTACGCCGGAACGCCTGCGGACGGTAGTTGCATTTTTTTCACGTTTACGTATTCTGCACAAAATGGCCTGTTTGCCCCTTGAACACGTTCCAAAGCCTTCTGGATTTCAGAGCACAATAAATTGTCTTTCTTGTAATGTCCTGGCATTCTGACATTATTTTATTTCACTTGGCATCCAAACACCCTTACTTTTTTATGCGCTATATAGCCGTTTATGATCCGTCCTTAGCAATTGTCCAGCAGTGTACTTTATTTCAGTGGGGGACTATTTTGAATAGCACCGTTGCATTCAGCAGGATTAATGTATTTTTACAAAAAAAATTATTAAAATACCTCAACTGGCAGAGGAGTTTTTGCAAAGATGCATTGCTTTTAGGACAACCCAGACCCTCCAGCGATTTTGTCAGACACAAGGACTAAATACAACGACATACTAGCGCTCACGAAACAAAAAAATATCCTAAAATAGCTTTCCCTCTAAGAAAGGTTCGCATATACACTACTGAACAAAGAAAATGCCACACCAGGAAGTATCTGTCGAAGCGCCATGCAAATTGGTGGGTATGTGTCGACAGTTGGTTTGTGTAAATGATTGCAAACCAATCACGTGTAAGTTTGGTCGTCTTCACCTGGGAGTGTGGACCATTGCATTGGAGTGATTTCGGTTGCTAAAGCACGTATAATGAGTGAGAAGGTCTGGGCGTCGTCATCGGGAATCCTACCATCACGCGGACACCTTTATCAGGGTTTTCATCATAGGGCTACCTAGGGATGTTGGCTCCTGCGTCGCATCGCTGCGGATACGCATCGGGGTGCAACAACTGTTGGGCGAATATGGCGATAGTGGTAGGAGGTAGGTAAAATGAAAGGCCGTAGTGGGTACAGGTGCGTGTAGGCGTACGTACGAACGCCTGAAATGCGGACATGCGTCAACAAGCCGTAGAAGCCCACAATTCACAGCGGACTATATTCGACGAGATGTACAGGAAGTTATGGAAATCGTCCGTATCGACACGTACTGTGAATCGCAGATTTGCTGAAGCAGGTTTACGCTCTCGCCAGCAAATTTGACGACTGTAACACACTGCAGCTTATAGTTGTGGAAGGCTGCATGTTGCATGTTCCAGACTTGCGTGGCGGAATGAATGGAACCATGTGGTATCCAGCGACGAGTCACGCTTCTGTCTCTACACCGACGATCGGCGACTGAGTGCCTGGAGACGACGTGGTCACCTGGATGATCCTGTAGCCATCCGCGAGTGTCACGCGACTCTTCAGCCTGGTGTCATAGTTTGGGGCGCTATCAGTTTCAACAGCCGTTCACCAATCGTACCCACAGTCGGTACAACGACAGCGAGACGCATGCGTCGATGAGGTGTTGAAACCCAATTTATCATCTCCATGGTACCATGATGCCAAGTTTCAAGAAGATAACGCCCACCCACTCAGTGCCAACATTAGCAGACAACTCCTACAAGGTGTCCAAGTGCTGCCGTGGCCTGCGTGACCCTCAGACGTCTCCCCATATTGCACGTCAGAAGTCACTGGCAGATTGCTTAACGCCTCTGCACGACCAGTTCACAATGTCGATGAACTGTGGACAGAGGTCAACGAAGCATGGTCAGCTATACCTCAGGACACCGTCCGGGAACTTTTTCACTAGACGCTACGCCCGCCGTGTTGATGAATGTACCGCCCAACCTGGCAGTTACAGCACTTGCTGACTTAGGTCACATTATGCTGTGTGGCGTAAAAGTCTCTTCGACTTCTACGCTGTTTTAACAAGTCAATACACTAGGAAATAGTTCCATAAATGAAAGATTTCTCGTCAGTTCTTGAGGAGGCAATGAAATGACCCCATTCACTTGTTTTCAGCCAGCCGTTAATAAGGGAGAAGAGATGACCTCCCTCTGCTGTCCTTTCGATGTTCGGAGAAAACAGCATTACTGGCCGTTCTCCCTTCATTGGCTGCTCACGAATTTTTTTGGGGGGGAATTACTTTATTGCTCTGGAAATGGTTTTACAGCATTGTTTGGAATTCTCAGGATTCATCCCCTTTAATCATAAGGATGACAAAGAGAAAATGGCCCACACGTAAGAGGAATGCGCAATAAGGGTAATACGCGCTTGCAAAGTAAGTTGCTGATGGAGGGATGTAAGAGGGTGAAAGTGACAAGAAGTTGTCCCTTTGATCGTAAGAGGGTACACGCAAAGTGGACTAGGGGACAAGCCAGTGCTTTTTCTGAGAGAAAGAAGAAAAGAAGAGTTTGTTCTGGCCCATGAAGGTGGTAGGAAGTAAATTTAGGGATTCTCCAAGCCACCGACAGTTTTCGGCTCCACGAGAAAAGAGTGGAAGATTTCTTTGATGCTGAGATGGAATACCGTGTTAAAAATTAAGCTGGATACAGGAACGTGAAACATATACTCTAATATAACTTCCCTTTTTAGTTCCTGTCTCTATGGGAAGTTGGTTCATTCTTCTTAAGCATTTTCCACACTTAAAGTTTACGTTTTCTCTCTCGCCCGAATGTTTTTGGCAAGGAGTATTGAGGTCCGAGGTATGTGACGTACGTAAGAAACTAAGATAAGAACGATATTTTGCGGTGTCTGGTCTAGGGTGAGAGCTGTATTCTTGCTTTAGGCTGTCTTTCGTTGAGATGTCTTCCGATATGGTTTGCATTATATTGACTTGTGTTAGGATATACAGTAGTGGCCAAAATTGTGGGAACCTTTTAAAAAAAGTGTATTTTTGAGGTTTGATGGCTCATAACACCACTTTGTTTTGGAGTAATACCATAAAATTATATATCAATGGAAAGATTATTTCATCGAGAATGTAATACAACAAAATTACCTGTATTCTATGAGAAGTTACAGCCAAATAACCAGAAAAAGGAAGCACAATTTGCCTAGATTGATATGAAGTAGCTTTACTTCCTTTGAATGTAGCCAATGAGCATGAGTGTTTGGAGAGCCAATCAGGTGTCATCTTGTTTTGGCAATGAGCCAATCATGTCACAGTAGGATTCAGCTATTGATGTCATGTATTGGAGCTGAGAGGAGGACATTTGTCAGTGTGTTATGTGATCGCCATCAAGTTTTTTTTTGTGCGTGTGTTCTTTCATTTAGTGAGCTTGTAAAACGCAATAACATTAAAGAAATGGCGCAAAGAGTTGACTGGTCGCCCAGAAAGTGATCTAAAATAGTACTATTAAGTGAACAAGGCTTCAGTTATGAACAAATTAGAAGAAAAATTGGTGGAAACTTAACCAAAGGTGGCATTTCTAAATTTTTGAAGAGGTATAAGGAGCCTCAGTCTCTACAAAACCAGACTGGTAAAGGCAGGAAAAGGCGTAAAATAGCAAGTGATGATACAAGAATTAAGAGACTGTGCCTAGGTGAAAGAAGAAAATCATCTGGGTGTATACAAGATGAAATGGCGCAATGCAATGTGAAGTTGAGTGCAAGGACTGTTCGGCGCAGACTGCAGGAATTTGGTCTAAAAGCTAGGATTCCACGAAAAAAGCCATGTTTATCTCTTAAACAAAGGTTGAAAAGATTAAACTGGGTTAAAATCCATGTTAACTGGACAGCGGAACAATGGGACAGTGCTATTTGGAGTGATGAGACCAAAATCTTCCTGTTTGGTAGTGATGGCATAAAATGTGTAAGGAGAAGAATCGGAGAAGATTTGCATCCTGATTGCATTACATGTACCGTGAAACCCCCAGTTAGTGTTATGATCTGGGGTTGTATGACATCAAAAGGTGTGGGCAAAATTTGCGTGATTAATGGGAATATAAATGGCCGAAAATACCTTAATGAGATACTTGAGCCCAAACTGAAGCCTTCTGCACGTGATTTTTTCCAAGTTAATGAAGCATGTATATTTCAACAGGATTCAGCTCCATGTCACGTTGCTGCTGTGTGCAAAAAGTGGTTTCAAGATAATCATATTCCACTGCTGGAATGGCCTGGGAATAGCCCAGACCTTAACCCCATCGAAAATCTATGGAGCCGACTAAAAAACCTTGTTAGTCAGATGCAACAAAGCAATAAACCCTAATTAATAGAAGCAATAATTCAATCTTGGTTTCACATTATAACAGCTGCAGAACTAAAAAACTTGGTTCACTCCATGAGAATGCGTTGTAAGGCCGTAATTAACGCTAAAGGTTACCCAACTAAGTATTAACTGACATGGTGAGAATATTTGTATATCTCATTTTTTCTACGTGTTTCACTTTTCTTCTTTATAACTGCTGCTCTAATACAAAATCCTACATAAAAGTTACTGCATTACATTCTTGATGAAATTGTCTTTCCATTGATATATACACTGCTGGCCACCCAAAATGCAACACCAAGAAGGACGCGAGATAGCAAAGCCAGATTTACTGGACACATAACAACAGATACAAAGATGAAACGATAGAGCTTACAGGCCCGTGCGACTTGCGGAACACGCAGACATCAATTGTTCGTGTGGCCCTCATGGCTGGCAATAACGGCCGCTACACGCCGCGGCATCGAACGAAAGAGGCTTTGGATGTGGGCTTGGGGTATGTCGGTCCAGGCTGCTTCCACACGGTGCCACAGTTCATCCGGCGCAGCCGCGGGTGGTGCTTGCCGTGCACCACTCGTGGCTACGACCGAATTCGGCGCTCTCAACCGTCCATGGCCATGTTACGTTGTCTACAAGAAGAAGTGGCCATCCAGACGGAGACTACATTCGAGGAGGCTAAGCTACCACTGAGCATCGAGCATCGCCGGCACCCGTTGCAGTGGTGTTGGACCCAATCGACGTGGGATAGTGCCCAGTGGCGTCGTGTTGTCTTCATTGATGAGTCACGGTTTGCACTTGGCACAAATGACCAGCGCGTACGCGTCTGGAGAATAGCCGGTTAGCACACGGATCCTGCCTTTATCGTGGAACAGCACACAGCTCGCACACCAGGAGTGACTGTGTGGGGAGCCATTTCCTACGATAGCTGGACATCCTTGGTAGTCCTCCGTACCACCCTCACGGCTCAACGGTACGTCGAAGACATTCTATGACCTGTTGTGTTGCCATTCCTGTCACAGCATCACTGAGCAATTTTTCAACAGGATGATGCCCGACCACACACGACACGACTCACCGAGGCCTGCCTCCGTAATGTTGAATCCTTCCATGGAAAGTCCGATTACCCGGTCTCTCACCGATCGAACATGTTTGGGACATGATGGGACTCCACCTACGCTCATCCCGGAATGTCGGCGAACCGGTCCGCAATTTGGACACCATCTGGTATGCTATAAATTCAGGACGGTATCAGTGAAGTGTATGCGTCTATGCCACGCCGGGTAACCGCTTGTATCCGAGCCAGATGTGACGCTACAACGTATTGACTTGTTCCACTCGTGTAGCTCTTTTATCAGAATAAATGGCACAACGGCTCTGGAATTACAATAATTTCCTTTCCTATACATGCACATTGCAGATACCAATTTTCATCTCGATTGGATGTTTCCTTCTGGGTGCTTCGCATGTCTTTTTTTTTTTTTTTTTTTTTTTGGCAAAGGGTGTATACAGGGTGATCAGAATCGACCGCACAATAAACCTAACGGACGATTCCTCGTGGAGAAAGGAACCGAAAACCATTGTCCGTTGTCCGATCGGACGTCGCATTCCGGAGGTATATACGCGCCGATAGTTTCGTGAAGTCACATCCGGTAACGCACATGCTCGTTGAAGAGCGACGTGGATAGTTATACAGACGCACGTATCATGGGGCAATCAAGCCGCCCCGGGGGCGCAGTGGTCTAAGGCGATGGCTTCTGATAATTTGTCCGAAAAGGGTCCGGGTTCGAATCTCGTGAAGCATGGATGTTGTGTTTGTCCTAGGGCACTAACTCTCCCCATTCCCGGGAACCAATGGTCCTAAATTCAGGACGGGCAACTACTTATCGCCCACGGAGTTGCTCACGGTGGTCGTTAAACCTGCAATTAAAAAAAAAAAAAAAAAAAAAAAGGAAAAAAAAAGGCTATCAACTGAAGCATGGATGTTGTGTTTGTCCGTTTGTCCTAGGGCACTAACTCTCCCCATTCCCGGGAACCAATGGTCCTAAATTCAGGACGGGCAACTACTTATCGCCCACGGAGTTGCTCACGGTGGTCGTTAAACCTGCAATTAAAAAAAAAAAAAAAAAAAAAAAAAGGAAAAAAAAAGGCTATCAACTGAAGCATGGATGTTGTGTTTGTCCTAGGGCACTAACTCTCCCCATTCCCGGGAACCAATGGTCCTAAATTCAGGACGGGCAACTACTTATCGCCCACGGAGTTGCTCACGGTGGTCGTTAAACCTGCAATTAAAAAAATAATAAAGAAAGAAAAAAGGCTATCAACTTTTAAAAATGTGGCACGGGGTGGGTATGCAAATTCGAAGGACGTGGTGGCGTGAAACCATCAGTTGTACGCCTGCGCGATACGGCAGGTAGGGATAAAAATGGTTGGCGACGGTAGCACGCAAGCTCATACTGCGTTGGTACATTTGACAGTAGTGTGGGTGGCGATATGTCGTACAGTTTGAGAGAGTATTGTGACATGTATCTCCTATTGGGGGAATGCCATGGTTCAGCATTGCGTGCCTCAAGGGCCTACAGCGAGCGATACCCAGCACGACGGCACCCGGACGCCCAGGTCATACGGAGGCTTGATGCTCGAATGCGCGACACAGGCAATGTCGCACCACGTCCAAGTGTAGACAATGGCGCTGGACCCTCTGTGAGAACACCATCCCTCGAGGACGCCATACTAGAGTTCATAGAGGAGGAGCCAACGACAAGCAGGCGTGCGATCAGGTGATAGTTCCGTGTGCACCAAAGTACCGTACTTGCCGTTCTACACGACGAAGACCTGCATCCATATCACATCACACGGGTGCAAGGCCTATTACCACAGGATTATCCTCGAAGACAGGCGTACTGTGAGTGGCTGTTACAGCAACATGCTGCCGATAATAGTTTCATCCGCCGGATCTTGTGGACTGGTGAAGCAAGGTTTACACGGCAGGGTATCTGCAACACCCATAATAGTCATGTTTGGACATTGGACAATCCACACGTGAACACGCTCACTAGGTCCGGTGGTGTGGTATTGTGCGCGATACCCTAGTTGGACCATATCTTCTTCCCGAACGTTTCACAGCTGCCAACTACATGGTGTTTCTACGTGATGTTCTGCCGGACATACTGGCAAACGTACCATTGGCTGTTCTCAGAAATCTATGGTTCCAGCATGATGGAGCACCGGCGCATTACGCTGCAAATGTTCGCCAGTGGCTGGATACGAAATATCCCAGTCGATAGTTTGGCCGTGGTGGTCCGGTCGCATGGCCCACTAGATCGCCGGATCTTAGCCCATTGGACTTCTTCCTCTGGGGTCAACTAAAGGAACTGGTATATCGACGGCCTTTCAACAGCCTGCACGACCTAGTGGCCACGTTAAACGCGGCCTTCACAACTGTAACCCCCTGCTATGCAGCAATGCGTGCAGATGTCTATTCCTCGGCGGGCTGCCGCCTGTTCCGCCCTACAAGGTGGTCATTTGGAACACGTGTTGCAATCTGACACGAATCCACGTGTTTTATCATTTGTGTTGTAGTGGTACACATCAATAAATTACATGTTTTCTGTCAAAGTGATTGGGTAAGTTATTTCTAATGTCTGTATTCTTACCGGACGAGACGTCACGAACTTTCGGCTCGTATATCTCCGGAATGCGACGTCCGATCGGACAACGGACAACAGTTTTCGGCTTCTTTCTTCACGAGGAATTGTCCGGTAGGTTTATTGTGCGGTCGATTCTGATCACCCTGTATATTTGTGCCACCCAGAGGTCAAACACTGGGCAGTGTTCAAAGCAGAAAACCAATGGAAAATTCTGCATATCGTTCCAGCTACCGAAAAAGGGAGAGGGAAGCTGTGAATCACGGAAATTCGAAAGTCCACGATTCAAATTCTTCATTTAGGAGCCATGGAGGTAGGAAATAAAGGAGACGCTCTGAACGCAGATTTCTGAAGCCTATCTGTTGTGATATCCCTCCGCGTGCTTGGCTACCTACAGAGCCTTGGTTACCCTCTTGGTCGTGTCTGCCATAGGAAAGCATTGAAAATTTGTGAATTTTGGAAGCTCATATATTTTGTTAAACTGGTTTTTCAGCGTAGATATTTTTCTGTGTTTGATAGCATACTTTAGCTTGTTCATATTTAGTTTCCATGGGATCCTGCGTGGCATTCAGCTGTGCAAATAAATTTAGAAAGAAAATACCAGGTATGTCATTCCACCGGTTAGTATCACTTTATTTTCAGTTTACTATGTTTAAATTCTTAAGTTCTTTGGGATCCAATCATCGATTGCAATTTACTGTGAATGGCTACTGTATATTTTGCTGTGATTTGCTTGCTTTTAGCATATTATGTAATGTTCTAAATTTGTAGCAAAATTAAAGAAATCCCTGGGTTTACGTAGGTTATACAGAATTTCTGGAATAGTGTAGGTTATGTAATCAAAGGGGTATACATAACTGAACCACGGTTTTTTAAAAGGATGTTCAATATAACTATATTATTAAGATAATCGTCTTTGAATTATTAATAACCCACCTAAAATTATGACAGTGTTCATATCCAAAATCTTTGCACTATAAACAACAATGATAGGGGTTAGGAATTAGCTACATTTACCTAAAGTTCATATTTTTTTCCTATTTTAGGGCTTAACCAGTATACTATATTGCAGATTTGACCATAGCTAATGAATAATACTCATTAGAAACTAATAGACAATGTGCTTTTGATAGTGTGCTACAAGATCAGTTAATAGAACTGGAGCTCCTTTAGGTAATTAAAATTGAGCTTCGCAGTACAAATATAGATTATCTGGATTAGCAGAGGACTATCACTAATACAGTGACTTTTGCATGTGAGCCACTGCACTCACCGTTTCTCGGAATTATGTGACAAAAAAACCACTGTTAATATCTCCTGATTCACAACAAAACCACTTCGTATGTGAAACATAAAATGATGGTGATACTAAACACAGTAGATGAGAAAAGTGAAAGTTAAAACGCAAAGGGTGCACAGATATTTAAAAAATTAAAAAAAAATGAAATAAAGAGACAAATGTACAAGGAAACATTTCAAAGTGACCGAACATGAGTACCTTACAGTGAAGATTTGCACTTCTGGCTCCTCTCAAGCTTTGACCTTGTAAACATATTTATACACATTATGAATTTCGAAGAATCGCTCAAAGAAGCGTGAAGCTGCTAAGCTGGTTCGCCAGAGTAAGGCAAAAGATAGGAAGGAGAAGGTGGAAAGGCATGAACTGGCTTTTTCAAAAGATAGGAAGTCTTTCTGGAAGTACATGAGACTCAGGAAAAATAGGGGAAACAAAGTTGTAAGTTGTGTGAAGAATGAGGTCGGGGGAATGATATGGGAGCCCAATGAGTTAAGTGAAAGATTGGGTGAATATTTCTGTGAGTTATTAGATCAGGAAAGCAAATATGATTCTGAGACAGACACAGATGATGTCACAGTGAGGGATGGAAGCACAGGAGGGATCTCAAGAGAAGAAGTGTGTAAAGCTCTAAAATCTCTTCAGAATGGTAAGGCTCTGGGAGTTGATGGCATAACTGCAGAGATGTTGAAATATGGTGGTGACTCTGTAATTGGCTGGTTAACTGAAATTTGCCAGTTGTGCTGGGAGTTAGGAATGGTCCCTCGGGACTAGAAGGATGCTATTATTGTTCCCTTGTATAAGGAAAAAGGTGATCAGACTGAATGCAAGAACTATCGTGGTATTAGCCTACTAAGTGTGCCAGGGAAAGTGTTTGGTAAGGTTGTTATTGAAAAAGTACGGGATATTACATCAGAGAAAGTGTAAGATGTTCAGAGTGATTTTATGCCTGGTAAAGGCTGCACTAACCAGATTTTTGCATTACGCACGATGA
Source organism: Macrothele yani (assembly GCA_039090855.1). Classification (NCBI taxonomy): domain Eukaryota; kingdom Metazoa; phylum Arthropoda; class Arachnida; order Araneae; family Macrothelidae; genus Macrothele; species Macrothele yani. The sequence continues at coordinate 61,073,671 of CM077023.1, read as the reverse complement.
TTGAAAAGTATCTGGCTGTTGGTAAGAAAGTTTTTGCTGCCTTCATAGATTTAGAGAAAGCTTACGACCGAGTGAATAGGACACTTTTGTGGAAGGTATTGAATGAATATGGTGTTACTGGGAACCTACTTAATAGTGTAAAAGTCATGTATGCTGGTAGTAGAGCTTGTGTACGAGTGAACGGTGTTTTATCAAAATGGTTTTCTATTGGTGCAGGAGTTAGACAAATTTGTGTAATGTCACCATGGCTGTTTAATATATTTATGGACGCGTGCGTGCGTGATGCCAAAATAGATGACAGTGGTTCATGTCTTGGTGATATCCGTGTGTTCAGATTGCTGTATGCTGATGACACTGTCCTGTTGGCAGAGAGCAAAAGTGAGTTGCAGAGTATATTGACTCGGATGCACGAAGTTTGCATGAAATTCAAACTGAGTATAAATAAGGGAAAAACCAAAGTTATGGTGTTTGAGAGAGGAATGGGTAGCACTGAATGTAATGTAAGTATAAATGGCACTGTGATTGACCAGGTGAGTGAGTTTGTGTATTTAGGAAGCATGTTTGACAGAGAGAACAAATTGGATGGTGAAATCAGTAGGCGAGTGAATTCTTCGTTGAAAGTCATAGCTGCTCTAGGAGGTTTTCACAGGAATGATGGGTTCTCTAGAGAGTCCCGCATGGCTGTGTATGAAAGTGTAATTGTTCCTACTCTGATGTATGGCAGTGAAACCTGGATACTGCGGAAGAAACATAGGAGTCGTTTGTGTGCTGGAGAAATGCGTTACTTACGGGGGGGGGGTTGTGGCAAGACACGGTCTGATTGTGTGAGGAATGAAGATGTGTTGCAGTTGTGTGATGTAAAGCAAAATGTTGTTAGCAAGGTGGAGACCAATATGCTTCGGTGGTTTGGCCATGTTGAAAGAATGGGTGATGATATGCTTACTAAGAGAATCTTTTTAGCCCAAGTGGCAGGAAGGAAAGGCAGAGGAAGGCCAAGGAAGACATAGGTGGATCAGATTCAGGAGTGTCTGCATAAGAAAAAGGTTATGAGTATGAAGTATAAAAGATCTTGTGTACGGCGTGTAATAGATATCAGTGAAGCCCGAGTTGTATGTCAAGATCGCTGTAAATGGAGAAGTTTGATACGACAACAGTAAGTAAAAATATCTGGTAGTTGTATTTCTTTTTTGGAGCTAACCTCTGAATCTCAGAGAACAGCTTAGTGATATATATGTATGTATGCATGTATGTATGTATGACTTTGGAACAAGTATTCTCATAATACATCGAAATACATTAGAATTATTAACACAGCAACCATACATCTCTGAATTGCCTGTATTTACTGTTCATTCCAAAAATATAGATTTGATTCTCTTCGGCCACTCCATTTCTAGTCAATGCACATTTTTGGTATTCTAAAACTTCATGTTCTCTTACTCATTTTACAGAGCAGTAAACATTTTAGGTTCATCAGTTACTTGGATATTCCATGAATAAGCTATCGGCCAAATATATTTTATTCACTTCTGGTACCGAATGTTTTCTTTACCTGATTTAGTTGCTATTCTGTAATGCATGTATATGTCTGAAATTAAACATTTTTTTCATGCGTGTTAACTCTCATGAATAATCTGCTTTTTCTGTATAATATTAATTACAGCATTAATGCTCTACAGCATATATGCTTTAGTTAAACTTTCCCCTTTTGGTTCTGTGTTGTTATTTAAAGTCCTTCTTGTTATCCTTTCTTCCTTTACATCATATCTCCCATGTGCTTACTTTTGTTTGGTAAAATAAATGAGATGTAGCTAAAAAGTAATTCCCTGCACAGTGTGTATCGCATGTGTGTTTTGTCTATCGAGCTTATGATCTGTCTCTGTTTTATCAACAGATTGTAATTTTTTCAAAGCTGGGGTATTTGTTTTAGCTGAAACATTCAAATATTTATTGTGGTTTATTTGCTCACAGTTCATGTTCTCATTAGCTCAGTGTAATTAGCCTGTACTGTTTTGCACGTCAATGTAAATCTCTTGTACCCAATACTTTGATAGTTGTTGCAGATTTTCTGTATTGTATATTTTTATTTTATATTTGGCATTCTTGTTGTGTATCCATGCATCCCCCACCTTTCATTTTTTTGTTTTCCTATTAGAACTGGAGGACTAAGCCTTTTAAGAGAAAAGACACTCATACCTGCTGTGGCACCCGTTGTATGTGAAGGAAAGCATTTTGCTGCTGCTAGTGAAGGTTACTGAAGATGAGATTTGAGTATTTGAGATAAGTGTTTTGTGGTGGATTTTTATATAAATTTGCAATACAAATATTTGTCTTTAATGGTTTGAATTGCAGCAGTAAGCTAAGTTTCAGTTACAAATACTGTTGGGTAAGCTTCTCTTTTCTCGCATACATAAAAATGACTTCAAGAAGTTTAATATGTATGTCGGCATCAACTCATAATAATATTTCTTCATGTTATAACTAGCTCATTCTCTTTTGTCTTGTTTGACTAGAGGTATATCGAAACCCCATTAGAAAATGATAGTACTGACATATCTTCTACAGTTTACAATGTACATAATTAGCGTGAAATGTAGCACACAGCTAGGCTTTTTGATGACATAAATGGGGAAATCTTGAATTCAGCTGAAGTAAAAATATAACAGCATAAAATGTATTTATAAATATATTAATTGCAATATATGAAACTGTATAGGTATGGCAAAAAAATAAATTACTTGAGTGAAAACTTCATTACTTAACTACTCAGATGAAATAGGCTGTCGTAAGAAGTTCTTGCTTAAAAGATCAGCATTATTTTCGGAAATCAGATTTTGGTACTGGAGTGAGCTAAAGATGATTTAGTATCCGATGGCAGAAAATTTGCACTTCTATATTTCCCATGCACTTCTGATTAGTTCTCCATTAATTTTTGTGGCCATAAAATGTAGGTTAAATGTGCATTAGCATATGGACTGCTGTTAGCAATGTTCTCTGTCATTAGAGCTGAAATTAATCACCTTGTTGTGTGATTAATTTCACCACACCTTATGTGATCAGATTTTCCTATTCTTGAACATATCTTGTGCTAGCAACAAACTGCAGAATTTATCCTCAATGAATTCTTTGAATTCTTTATTAATAAATATAACCTTGCTCATAAATGGTATACATGTATATTTCAGAAACCAAATTAGAAATCCTTATTATATACACACATCTGTTTCATTTACTACTTAAAAGCTATTAACTTATTACATTATGAATGTGTCTCTGTTAACAGCGATGTGTATTAGAAGTATATAATTTTGAATATAGTTGGATTTATTTTTTAAAGAGATCTTACAGTAGGAATTATTTCTGATGCCTTTGTAAATCTGTTTTTACCAAGACATTTTATCAATTCAGATTTTCTTTATATCAGCAGGACTTGTAAATGCTATTTTCACAAACTAATAAATTGTATATTTTCTTGCTATTTTTTGAAACTGTACCCTTTGAAAAGATACACCCCCCCTGAAAAAAGTTCCCTTCCTATTAAGGCTATTGCATTTCCTGTAGTTTTAAAATTATTTACATTCATACCTTTGAAGTCCACCACAGTTCTAACCAAACCAGTAGGAATTTCCTACTTCCATTAGAAGAAACTAAAATCAGTCAAGTGCTTGAAGCAATTATAAAAAATAAAATGAAAGTACAGTAACGTCATATTTTGCGTCTGATTTTTTAAAATTTCTTTCAACAAGCTCGCAGATTCCCATTTTTTTCTATAAAGGCTTGGAAATAAAATCTAGATATTTCATGAACTTTTGTTTTTTTAAATAATAATGTTCAATATTCTCTCCCCCCTTGTTTATTTGATATTTGATATCCCCTCCCTCTTGTTTATTTTATTAAGAACAATCGTGATTGCTCTTCAAGTACAACATACGTGGAATGTCGTTGCTTACTTTAATTTTCCTCCTGACAACAGGGCAAAAATGTTCCCTTCCTTTAAAGCGCGATCTTTTGAAAAATTCACTCATAATACAAATTCTCTGAAGTTCGAACCGTTACTATTTCTGTGATAAACAATATTTTACAATAATCCGCTAAGACAAAGAAAGATTTTAAACGCTTTATAATATTACATTTAATCTAAACACATTTTAAAGCGCCAGTTCATATACGTCTCAGTCGTTACGAAGATGCTTTTTTAGATCTCTTTTCCTCCATGAAAATCTAAGTTTTTGTACTAAAATTCCTTTCATGTAAGCCTAAGAGTTTACTAAACCTATTCCACTGCTTTTCCATCTCGTTTATAATTTAAGACAATGTAAAATCTTAAGAAAACGAACAGGGTCCCACTAATGTTTTCCTACAGAAAATCGTCTGCTATGCATCTTGAGGGTAACCACGCCAAAGCTGGTGGTACTACTTTCACCGCGGAAGCGTATAAACCCGGCTTCACTTTGCTAGCATGGGAAGAGTTGGCGACAGCGTCTCCTCTTATGCCTACCTCCATGGGAGGAACAGGCTATTTTTATCGAAAACGACTTCATCGAAGACGAAATATCGAATGCAAAATAATCGAAACCAATTTCATCGAACGGGCACTTGACCGAAAGACCACGTTTTTGCAAATTATGAAACGTATTTATCGAAATGTTTTTTCCGGTGAATTGGTTTATTAACTTGGATATGCAGCATTATCATCTTTCTTAATAGTAGCTGTTAAACATTGTTTTAAAGACTCTCGTGATCAGCGTGATAAATAGTTGGTATGGACTCTTTTCTATATCAGGATATGGAATATAATTTTTCTATGGCACAGAAGTTCATCGTGTGTACAGACGGCCGAAGTGTTTATAGTCTAATTTTATTCTTATAATACGACATATTTTATCCTTTACAAAGCTTCCTTTAAATCACTTTGAGATGTTATAAAAACTCTTTTGAATTTTTCAATGAATTTAAACGTGGTTTGGGAGATTCTTAAATTATTTTCACGAAGTAGTTTTTTACATATGTGTTCTGTGAACACCTTTGATTCGTATTTAATATTGTAATTTTAATATTTTTGGGAGTTAATATAGTTTGTCGTATTTTCAATATTTCAGAACGCGTGTTCACTCATTAAAAACTTTCTAGCTTTTTTAATTTCTTAATCTAAGCTGTTATTAAAATTCTAAAATTACAAATTTATTTTAATTTTTGATTTTAAATTGCATATCAAAGTTTCTTAAACTTTGTTAAATTATTTAAAAGAAATTCATGATTTCCAGTAATCCTATAAAAAATCCCCATCAAAAACCGGTATGTTTAAAAACTCTGTTAAAGAACATCTCCATCATTTATCAATATATATCTTTAAAAATTTAGGCAAATAAAATTAAATCATTGATTCAACTTCCAAAAGTTACTGATCTTTAATTTCTTTTATTAAACAGTTCACTATAAGTCGAATGATTATTATTATTTTTAAAATGATGGTAAAATTACATTGGAAAATTTCCTTCAATTCATAAGCTTAATTTAGAATGGAAACTTCTAATTTGGTCCTATGAATCACCGCTCTTATTCCTCGGATAGGATTTTATTTACTTGTAAATTTCGAAAAATGTTCCTTTCGATGAATTAATCTTTCGGTTATTACGCGTTCGATGGTTTCACCTAGAGCCCAAATTTTCGAAATTTTTGCCCTGCGATAAGTTCTTCGTTGGGTGATTTCGTTTCGGATAATTTTACTTTCGATATTTTCGCATTCGATGACTTTGTTTGCGATGAATTCACCTGGAGGCATCTTCATGATATATTTTGTCCTGGACAAAAAATAGTTTTTGCAATTCGATTTACAGATGAACAGATATGGTGTGTACAGACGGCCGAAGTGATACTAACGCGCATTGTTCAAAAGGCCCGCTAAAATGTCCAGAACTTTCTCAGAATCGACAGTTTGAGTTGGCAATGTCTTGTAAACCATGGGAATTTTCCAGTATATTTGCTAGCAGGGCTTGAACTATAGTGGTGAAAGCACAAGTCTTTTTATAAGATTTACTGTGATAGAAAGTTTCTCAGAATTTGAAGGTGGTCTAAACAACCGTATGACTATTACAGGCTTCCACAATGAACTGCATCTACTCATATTTAGAGAAACTGTGAAAAGTACCTTTGTTGTTATTGCCTCAACAAATAACACTTTTCATACATTGGAAAAATGACACTTCACGTTCAAGATGCTGTTTCATTGTTTTCGCCGCATTCTTGGTGCAGAAAGACAGACGGATAGAAGCTTCTTATATCGAATGCTGCATGAAGCGCGGGCTATCTATTGGCTATTATAGTACTTTAAAAACAGTTAGCGCAAGAGATAGAAGCAAATTAGTGTATTAAATCTGATGAAATCTTTCCCCTTCTGATCTGGTTTTATGTGTGGCGAGCAGAAAGTTTCTTTTTCTAGGACTTGTCGCTGAAACTCATTAATTTTAGCGTGAAATACAGGTTGATTCAAAAGTTCCGATCCATTTCCAAGAAAAACAACTTTAATGATTGCGAAGACAATACAATTCAAACCAACATTAAAAAAAAATTGTATCAAAATTAGAAGCGGGGAGAAACAATATCTTGAACAAATCGGTTTCACAAATTTGAGCCCCCCCCCATGATTTCGAAACTTGACGAATAACTGATGCCATATTTCTGTGCTATTAGGTAGGACACATCGTGCTGAAAAGTACTTCAACACATTCTTTCTAGCGAAACTGTTTTTTTTTTATATTACTCTAACCGATAGTGTTCCTCTCCATAGTTAACTATGAGAGTGGTCCTAATTAAGTGGCCAGGCAGTGTAGTTCTTAGAGAAATTTTCGACTCCTCTTCGTTGCAGGAACTTAACTCTTTTTATTAAGTTGATGAAAAAAATCCTTCGTTTCAAGATCTGAAACTTTGAGTTACCATACTTTTTTCAATATTACACACACTGCAGAAATTAATTTCGTAAATCCACATTGAATCAACGAAAATCCACATTAGAGTCCCAGTAACAAACACAAAAAAAAGCTGCCCAATTTTTTCCTGGAAACTTTCCCAGTATTCTGAAGTGTGTTCTTGTTGATTTTAGCGGAAGAAAAACCTTTCTGAGGCAGGAAATATTTTTTTTCGTATTTAAGTTCCACCTACTCTTTTTATTGATTAACAGCTATGTTTGGTAGGGCCGTTTATTTAGTAATGTTGGAAGACTGAAAGATGAAAGATGGACACGATTAATGACAGAATGGCAACCGAGAGATGGAGAGGAACGACGAGGGCGCCAGAGAACAAGATAGAGAGATCACCTTCAGAAATTTAGAGGTGCTAAATGGTGGACTGAAGATAAGGATAGAAAAAGTTGGAAAAGATTGGGGAGGCCTATAACACTGCAGTGGGTTTCAACAGGCTAAGAAGAAGAAGTGAAAGACACGCATATTCTGTAACTTTTATTTCAAAAGCTACGAGGAAAAGAATGTGCCTCCCAATTGGGGACGACTTAAAATTGCATATTGCATTTCAGTCTTGGACAGAAACGTATTTTAATTCAATGGTTTAAAATGTCACAGTATTTTGTCATCTGTTGACAAACAAAAATACCGCTGTTAACTATTCGCAAAATCCACAAACTTCATAACATGCGAATTTTCTGCTCTAAGCTAAGACAACGTCCTCGTAAGCGCATCAAGGCGTGCGAAGGCTGCGAATCCACTAAAACAGCATGAAAAAATGGAACAAAAAGAAATCCTTAACGCTTTTTTTTTATTTTTTTTGCTTTGATTGTTGCAATTGTCCGGTTTCGGTCGTTATGCTTCTCTTTCAGCCTCCTTGTGGCGAAGCTAATGCAAGTAGGCATCCCAGGAATCATCTGCATTCCACAACCTGATGGAAGTAATTATGATCATTCGCTTCATATGGAAAATGTCAGCATCGTGCCAACGCATTGGTCGGTTGACTCCGCTCACGAAAGAAAACAAAACAAACTGCATCCACATCCTTATTGTACTGCCTCTCTGGAGACTACTGTAACTAATTTATTAGTTAAAATGGAAAGCGGTTAATGGAAAGTTTGTTTTATATTCGAGCTTTATTCAACACGCGGCAGTATATTATTTCTGGAGATCTCCTTGTTGCATAAAATGATTGTCGCCACTAGAAAGTTTCTTCAGGAGAGACATATATATTTTGAGAGGAATTAAATGCCGGCTATTCGTAACAACTAGTATTTCAAACAAAACTTTTGATGAAGGTAGTTAAGATGAATTTTATAGGATATGCAACTCATTTTTATTTAATACATGAAACTCGTTTTTAGTTTGAGGAATTGTATAGGATGTGAAACTCACTAATTTTAGGCACAGAGATGCCATAATTAAATGTCATTCATTTAGCAACTTGTCAGAAGGGCTAGAAGTGGGAACTATTATAAATTAAAAACAGAGAAATATAGTTCCTGAAGCGGGAACTATATTTTTCTGTTTTCGACATCAACACGCTTTCACCATTCGTTTTCTTCCGATATGAAATCAAAAGCAGTTGAATAGTAAAAAAAAAGTCATGAAATAACATTCTTTATAAAGGCTAACAATTTCGTTTGGTGAAAGAAATAAAATACAAAGTAGAGAAGTACTTAACTACTCGTTGAAACCAGCGCGCAAATTATGGTACTCTAAATCGTACCTCACTTCACCTATATTCCTGAAAGTTTGCTCTGGGAAGAACCAGTTTTGAGGCTTATGTTTCTGGATGCCGAATTATTCACATAGACCGCTCATGTTTATGCAGTACGCGACTTTTTATAATATAATAAAATTAGGTTTAAAGTTTTGAAATTCAAGTGCCTTAAAGCTCGGTCAGTCTCTCAGTATTCTGAGATTAAACTTGACTTATTATATCTTTTTCTAATCCTTCGACAACATTTAAACATCAACTGGTTAAATGTTGCTTTATTGGATTATCGAATTAACTTTGAACGATGCATCTATAAAAGAGGAAGGGCCGAAGTTTGATTATGTGAAAACAGAAAAAGTGTAAAAATCGGAAAAGGTATGAGGAAGAGTGCCACTATCTCTCAGACTTTTCAATGCTACTCAATGAAATATTTTCCACTAAATAAACAAGAAATATGACACCAAATTCTCCTGTATAGTTATCACGTCTCTTGAATAAACAAAACGTGTGTAATATAAAACTTAAGAATCGTCAAACATTTATTGGCATATGAAATCTCATAACTAGGGGTTCATTATTGGGTAAACCCAAAACTTTTGTTTTCGCCGTTCGTATGCATTGAACACAAAGCTGTTTTGCACTTACACAAGGCTATTTTATGCTCTTCATTATTGGCGCTGACATGTTCTCATCGTTCGGTTTGCTATTTTATTTCTCTATCAAAGAAAGTAAGGTCTTTGGAGTTAAAATAAGGTTTGAATCGCCGTTTCGACCTCTATGCGATATCCCATGGTTTTACCAGCCATATAATTCTGCATTGACCAGTACAAGTGGAAATTCTTTGGTGCCAAGTCCAGTAAATGCGGTGGGTGCGCAAAAGTTCCTAGCCAAGTTTCTACAACTTGCACTATGTTGCCATAGCCACATGAGGTCTATCGTTATCGTGATGGAAGACAACACCTATCCGATTCACCAAACTGGGAAGCTTAGTGTTGCCATAGTCCCATGCGATATTGCCTTATCGTGAAGGAAGACAACGCCTTTCCGCTTCACCGAATGGGAAGCTTAGTGTTGCCATAGTCCCATGCGGTCTAGCCTTATCGTGAAGGAAAACACCTTTCCGATTCACTAAACTGGGAAGCTTAGTTTTGTCATAGTCCCATGCGGTCTAGCCTTATCGTGAAGGAAGATAACGCCTTTATAATTTACCAAACTGGGAAGCTTAGTGTTGGCATAGTTTCATGCGGCCTAGCCTTATCGTGAAGAAGGAAGTCAACGCCTTTTCGATTCACCAAACTGGGAAGCTTAGACTTCAGGGCCTCGTTTACTCTGTCAAGTTGCTAAGAGTAAAGATTTGCAGCGATCGTTGGGTTAGGTGCCAGCAGCTCATGGTGAATAATTCCCTTGCAATGCCACCAAACGCAGAGAATGACCTTCTTTCGGTGAAGATTAGCTTTTGGAGTCGTTTCTGGAACTCCCCTTTTTGCAAAGAGATTTGGTGCGATCAATATTGTCATACAGTGCCCATTTTTCATCTTCAGTCACCATTCGATCCAAAATCAGATAGGTTTCGGATTGAGCTTGCAGAGATATGTACTTATTGTTGTTCTATCCATTCGGTTCTTGGCCAATAATTGATGTAGTATGCATTGAACCGGTTTTCGGACCATTCCAATTGCTCGAATTATCCCCATGGCATTTGTTCGATAATCACTAGTCTGCATGAGATCAGATGATTAAAAACTAATATGTGTGCTTAGCTCAATTTGTCATGCTGATTCCAGAACTGGCCTTAGTTTTCTTCTATCACATACAGTTTTTGCACAATCGACCCAAGTTGATTTCGAAGATTTATCGCTGATAGCATTACATCTGCCAGTCAGGGGCGTTTTAGCTCTTTTGCCAATCGTCGTCAAAGCAACGTAAGGTTACTTTTGGAGTATTGCCAACTAGCCACCTGTAGAAGAAAGACTGAAAAGAGAATTGACAAGAATCCCAAAATAGCATTCCCGCTAGTCAGATGCTCACATTTCTAGTTCATTGCTCTTTCTGTTCGGATTTACACAGCTGTTCTAAATTGCTGTCTCTATTGTGAGTGCGTAGTCTCACAATGTCGAAACGCAAGTGTGCAAATTGTCCTAATGTGTTTTGTTACATTTGTGAAACTTATGTAGTGCTTAAGCAAAGAACGGATATCACAGACTTTGTGAAGAAAGCTTACTATGCTTATTTTAAAGTGCATCTTGGTGATCAGGATAAGGCATAGGCACCACATAAAGTGTGCCACTATTGTGTTGAGAGGTTAAGGTTATGGACAAAGGGAAGCAAACGTGCAAGCCGTTTGCAATACCTATGGTGTGGAGGGAGCCTAAATACCACCTGAACGACTGTTACTTCTGCTTAGTTAATGTTAAGGGCTGCAATTCGAAAAATAAGAACAAAATTGTGTATCCAAGCATTCCTTCAGCCATTAGGCCAGTTCCACATGGAAAGGATCTGCCTGCCCCTCTTCCTCCAGCTGTGTTAGAGAACGTGGCTGAAGATGATGAATGTGAATGAGATGCAATCTTCGAAGACCATAGTGATGATGTCTACAAACCGGAAAACGACTCTAATCCACAACTGTTCTCCCAGAATGAACTTAATGATACGTGATCTGAAATTACCTAAGGAATCTGCAGAACTACTTGGCTCCCGGTTGAAAAGTAAGAATCTTCTGGCTCCAGGAACACATTTTTCATGGTACCGACACAGAGAAAAAGAAGTACTTCCTTTTTTCTCACAGAACGATTCATTGGTTTACTGCAATAACATCAACGAGTTAATGCACTATAATAACCACCTTCACAATGCTGTCGTTACACGATTTAAAAAAGCAGGTCTCAGTTGCAATTAAAAAATGAACTTTATTTACATCTAAAACCATCACAGGAAACATGCTAGTACTTTCGGACCCACACTGGGTCCATCATCGGGCAACATATTGAGCCAAACTCCTGTTTATAAGAAGGTGGATCGTCACCTAAAGTCACTGGTTGGATGACGTAGTTCCATTTAACGCAAGCGCACTTCAGCATGATATACACATACACAAATAAAAATCACTACAGGTTAATATGATGGTATGAATTATGAATTGTGATAAAATGTACAATGATTAAAAATGAAATGTCTCCATGACGATGGTAATATACATGGTGAGTGATCGTTACAGCATTGGTTGAAGAATAAGTTGATAAAAATGCTCTCCATAAATAGTAAATTAGTTTTGTTGGATGCTGTTGCTAAGTATTTAACATTGTTCCAATCCGGTATATGGCAGCCCTGATTAAATAGTCGAGACAATGCTCTAGCGCACGAGCCTTTCCTTACATTGTTGGCATGTTCAGAAATCCTAGTCGAAATATTTCGAAGGGTGGATCCTATATATCTGGAGTCATGCACATGAGGGAGAGTAGCCTTTAGAGGTATAGAGTACACTCCGTGTCTATGTAAAGGGTTGACATTGTCACGATCTATTTTGACCAAAGAAAGTAATTTTTGAGTCTGAATTTCAATATCCATATTTTGCTTGGCACACGCTTTTTTCAGGATCTGTACAACATCGGGGATGTAATCAATGGAACCTACATAGGTATTAGCTTCACCATTTCTTTATAATGTAGAGAGTTTAGAAAGTTGGCATTTATGCAGTTGTTTTAACACGTAATGGCGAGGATAGCCAAACTGATTAGCCAAATCAAAAATATAGTGAATTTCACGGGTTCTTAGGGTGGCAGAAAATGAGTGAGTATACTCACTCTGCAGCGTACAGTTAAAATCCCCCCTCCCCCAGAACGAAAACGTACCAGGGAAGAATCGCTGCACGAATATTATGGAAAAGAGGAGCAACATATATTTCATCCGTCCGGATACATACATTAAAGATGTGAAAAGTGACATCATGCACACAAAAGGTAACACACTGAAGGAGATCAAGGTGCAAATTTGTCACAGAAATAGAAGTAAGCTGAGTCAAAAGACGCTGGCGCACACCTGTAGCTATACCACCATACCGCGAAAGACGATAAGAGTGGTAAAAAGTGTACGTCCAGTGTCTCCATAGTTGAGTGGGAGTGTCACCAGAGCAGTGAGTTTCCTGGAGAAGCAGAACATCTCCACCAGCGGCAGAAATGTCCTCATAAACCAGAGAGTTCAACACTGGTGTCGCGAACCCGCGACAATTCAAGGAAGTCACAGTGAAAGGGCCAAGTCTCTAGTGGCAGCGGCAATCTTGTCCGAATGGAAACGGAAGTTGTTGTACCGCCGTTGGATGCACTTCTGAGTGGCAGCATCCTCAGCAGATGGACTCTTGATATTATTGTAAAGAGTTAGCAGTTGTGCCAGTTGATTCTCAACTGCTGGGTAGCGACCTTCAAATCGGTTGACATAGGCGGGTAAATTAGGAAGAAGAGTCTTGACACAAGCAAAGTCGTGCAATTCGTCATAAGGGAGAGGAGTGTCCGGAAACACATTCATGTGAAGGCATGCGGAAAAATCCTCAAGAGGCAGGAGGTAGATGATAGGCTTGGAAGACTTGACAGGGCGACTCGAAGCAGTTTATCCAGCAGGCTGAGTCGGAGGGGGTTGAGTAGATTGACCAATTTGTCTCCGTCGTTTCGAAGTGCCGCGAGGAGGTTTGGCTTCCCTTTTGTAAAGACGGGTCCAGAGGTAGCCCTCCGTCCCATCACTCATCGCATGGTCGCTGACGCTTTGATAGGCTGTGTCTTCAGCGGTCGAGGTCTCGGCATCAGACTGGTCAGTCGCAACGGACTCAGCAACTGCTGCAGGGTCCGCAGGAACAAGAAAAGATGTAGAAGAGTGTAAAACTGGGTAGTGTTCCTTGAAAAAAGAAGGTGGGACAACAATTGGCGCAGAAATTGCCAACGAAGGTAGATTGTCCGCAGGAACCACCATCGGTGACGGAGCGCTACCAGGATCTTGATGAGGCGGCGTCGGTGAGAAGGGCGAAACAGACTATGGTGGAGCAACTGGACACTGCTTATAGTAGTGACCAACCTGGTGACATTGACTACAATGGAATTCCGTCAGGATGTTTATTTGCCTGGCCTGATCTTCGCACCGAACAGTGAAGTGTGTTGGAAGCCGTTCGATTGCTTCTTGTGATGGAAATATGATCCTTGCAACACGGCAAGCACCATAGATCGACGCATGTCGTGGATCACGTAATGGGTCGTTTCGTGCAGCAAGATGCGTTTGTATGCCTCCAACTACCCGACCAACCGAAGATAAAACAGCATACAGCATGAGATCTGTCACTTCCAACTGGACCGGGTAGAAAGAAACGTTAATGGGTTTTTGGGCCACCGGTTCTGCAGAAAGATCTCTATCACCAATTATGAGGCCAGATGTTAGGACAAATATCGCCATTTCAGCTTTAGATAGATAAACGACCACAAGTCGTCCTCTTCGATACATTTGCGGAATAGCTTGAGATGGGAACCGCAGTGCAATGGCATCTGCATATACTCGCAAAGGAGTGTCCGGAAGGGCTTCGAAATGGACGCCTTTCGCAAGATTCTCAGTAAAAGCTGTGCCAGCTGGAGAGCTGGCTGGGATATTAAGCATGATATTATTGCCAGCTTGGGAAATGAAAGATTTCAGCTTTTCAGCGCCAACATAACTATTCTTGTATGCTGGACGAGAGACTTTTGAGGCTGCAACAGGAGAAAACGAAGGTAATGACACATTGGGCTCGGCAGTGCTAGAAGAGGCTGCATTTCTAGTGAAGTCCATTGCGTCATCACCGATAGCGGAAGCCGGGAGATGTGACGTAGGCAAATTGGCACCGCCACGTGCGGATGCTTGTGTGGCAACACCCCCTTCTGGGGCATCAGAAAAGGAAGAGAGATTAGGGCTATCACCGTCCCCACCAGAAGTCGCCATCTTCAATGGCGGCGCCCAGTAACGAGCTTGGCCAAACGTAAACAAGATGAATTACAACAAAATAGGCACCCACCGCCCCAGGAACGAAGCAAAAAGAAGTACGATACCTTTATACTTAAGGTGAACGTCAAATTAAGGAACGAAGAGTCCAATAACACACCTAAATCACAAGAAAATCGCAGAGCAACAACACGATGCAATGCTGCCAACACTTTTTGGCCATGTCAACAAAACATACTTTATTGACGAAAACATAAGGGGACATATGCGCACCACAAATGGCAAAATAAACTACAAAACAATGAGCTATACTGATGAAAAATTACAAGTGAATATGATACGACAATCACCTAAAGATGACAAAATGTTAAAATCACTAGTAAGAAACAATACATGCTTGAGGAAAAAGATGCACAAGCAATAGTAATGATTAGTCATGGAGCATCTACATTGTATACACAAAGCAAAATTAAAGTATATGGTGAATACCTAGACTAAATTGATCACAAAAGACTATCGACACTCCGGAAAATCCCGGAGAGCACACTGCAAACAATGTTAACAACACAATTGAGTATTTGGTGAAACATAACCATTCTACATGATAAATGATAACTGCTGGGCAATCATTTCACCGAGACAATGCATAACATCATGAGGTATTCACGGGCCTCACAGCAGTGGTCACAAAGGCCAAAGAGAGCACTACAAAATAGGTACAAAGCAAAACGAAATCACGAGCACGAATGCCCAGAACCCAGCCAAAGAACTGGGGAATCGCATGTAGCATGATACATTTAAACATCAGGAGATTACAGCATGTAATGGCATTCACAGTGAGAGCAGGGCACAAAACGACAGGTAAACATAATTAGAAGAATATGGCTGTACAACGCAGCGCACAAAAAGAGAGGAACAAATAGAACACAACGAAAGCATGTACTATGGTAAAGGTACAGAACTGAACAGTTCCCACAAACGAGGAAACCACACTATATGTGACATAGAAACAATATATGTAATAAAGAGCATAGTAGAAACTTAGGCAAACTCCCCAAGTGAAACACATAAATACGCAAAAATGCAAACTGCAAGCCGTGCAGTATTGCATCGGTCCAAAAAACAATGACTTGGGCCGAGCAAGAATTACATGAACTCGTAGTAGAAGATTCATAGGTACGAACAGAAAACCCTCTGCCGTGTAAGACAAAACACAATTCAAACAACACAAAACAAAGAGAGACATAGGTGCCCGGGGCAGTACAAGTGTAACAGTCAGGGAAGCCAAACACCACACACTCCGGTGCAAAAGGCAGGAAGAAAGCACATCAAGGGTCCAAGAGTCAACTAGCTTTGAACACAAACAAAATCTAAAAGTCCAGAAGGCACAATGCGATGGGTCAGGTACAGTAAACAAGACATTAAAGAATATGAGAAAGTACAGGACAGTAATAAGGCAGAAAGTAACAAGATACAACACAATGCAGCAAAAAACAGAAAGAGCAAAGTCTCACAAGGCATACCTTTCGCATTGCTCCTAGAAAACAAAAACACCGTGCATAACTCAACGAAAGACAGTAAGTACAAGCCACATGATGCAAAAACACAAGACCATAATCACTAGTATCAGGCAGAGAAAACGAACCAAACACAACATTTCAGGAAAGGTACAGGTAGCAAAAGCAGACACATGATTGAAGAACACGTAGTAAGAACAGGTGCAACGAAGAAACAAATACAGCACGGTACATGCACAAGAATTACACAAAAATTACAGAAACCCCCTACAATACAAATCATAAGCAGTTAAATGACAAACGCTCAGCAGACATAGTGACGAACCACCAGAAGGAGAGAACACAAAATCTCAACTGATGCATTCAGTAGGTCGAAGCTGGGAAAAAACAAACCAATCAGAAGGAAAGATCAATGGAAGATCCAGTGATTTTGAACCATCCGGTCCCCTGCGCCCAAGTAGACCGGAAAAAGGCTTGAGATTGAGGGGTGGAAGCAGCGAAGTTCTCCAGGCGAAGTCGAGACACGATGCGATTCCTATAAATCGACCGTAAGGCCGCGCCAGCAGAGAGGATACTTGGTGTGGTGAAATAAGAGCAGAGAGATTGATGATAAAGAAAAATGACATGTTTGACAAGTACGAAGAGATAGGCACAGGCATCCGGCAATGTAGCCGGGGGATGTTTGGTGAGCAATAGCCACTCGTACGCTTGAAAAGGAATGTCTCTGGATCAAATGGTGCCTACAAGACGAAAGGCAGTATTGAGAAGTGGAAGGAGAACGGGACAGTGACAGTAAACGGAGGAGCATCACCTTCAACACCACAAAAGCAGCAGAGAGAAATAGAAGAAATAGTCATGTGAAAGAGGGAAGAAGGAACAGGAAGTAGGCGGTGAAGAAACCGCCATTGGATGTTGCGCGTTAACGGTATAGAAAGGGGAGAGAAAGAGGCAGACCAGATAGGCAGCAGAAGAAAAGGAGAAGCATCAGGAAGACCTAAAGCACAAGAAAATCGCCAGAGCAACAACACGATGCAATGCTGCCAACAATTTTCGGCCAACCCAACAGATAAACGAGGAATGGCTTTAAGTGACTTCTTCAAAGTGGAAAAGCTGGGCGCAGATTGCATTCTTCCAAAACGCGTGATGGTGGTGTGAATTGCAAAATCTTTTCAAAGCACACGTGTAAGTTGGAAACTGTCACTTGTTGAGATGATTTGCAGCATATAAACAAACCCCTCTGTTCGAAGCTCGGGGAAAGGTCAGTGACTCTCTTAACGGTGCAATGCTCCCCTCAGCAAACATGAGTGTTTCTCGACTGGCAAGCTCGACAGCCAACAATGTTAACACCTTAAATGCGCTTCACATTAAATGAGTTGTAAATGCCAAAGCTGATGTTGTTATCGCAACGAAGCTCTAGCATGCTAGCTTCGCCGTGCTTCTACCTAATCTATGCTTTTAAAGCCAAATACAAAGCTTGCTTTCTTGGCAATCCCAAACTGCGAGAACTTATGCCCTGACCCAATATAATAAACATCCTGTTCGTCATACAGAAAGCAGTTTCATACAAAAAGAACTTTTTTAAATCGGTCTGTCAGAAGGAGAGAAGCGGTTACAAATAGAAATCTCCATTTGCATCGCTGCCAGAAAACTGAGCTTCGGTAACAGAAAACTAACGGGAAATGTTATTCACAAAGAAATGTATCCGAAACAAAACTCCTTCTTTCGGTAAAATTTTCAGAAAAGAAAATTTGGTCTCAAACGGAAATAAGCACTTGCTACCCTACTAAAAAAAGCGCACATGATCAGAAGCAAATAATATGTGTGAAACTTTTTCAGTGAATGGCATCTCACGCAGAATTTTTTTTACTTGACATTTTAGAAGTGATGCTATGTTTTGGGATACAAACGTGCATTTATAAATGCTAATAGAAGTACTGTGCGCTGTGGAAGAATGAAAAATGTGCGCAAAACGTATCTCATAATGAAAGCTTTCCGACACAAAAAGGATTGTATAAAGCGGAGTTTTGAAAAAGGAAAAAAATGGGCAAACAAAAAAATAAGGCATTCCCTTCCCTTATCGGACAAAATGCGCAGTATTTTAAGATATAAAATGGGCATAATGTTCCTCATGATGAATGATAACTGGCACAAGAAGGATTTTTCAACCGGATTTTTAGAATCATTAATGCATCTTCAAGCAGAAATTGCGTTATGAAAAATCAGAAATTTTTCGCAAAATGTTCTTTATAGCAGAAGGTATCCGAATCAAAATTAACTTTTCAAATCGAACATTTAGAAGCAGAGATAAGAACAAAAAAACAAATATAACTTTACGCTAACTGGCGGAAAAACGGCGTTATGTGAAGAAGCAAATAAGCACAAAATATTCTTCCCAGTCAAAGACCAAGAAAGGTGTTTTTCAAGCGGATTTTTAGAAGCGGAGATACTCTTGAAAATTAAAAACGTACGCTGACGCCACCTACCAGTAGAACTGCTCATTGTGAAAAAATAAAAAGTATTGGCAAAATCTTCTTTGCCGCCCTGGTGGCGCAGTGGTCTAAGCGATGGCTTCTGATCGTTCGTCCGAAAGGGGTCCGGGTTCGAATCCCGGTGAGGCATGACTGTTGTGTTTGTCTTACCATACTGGTTCTCTCCCTTCCCTGAAACCAGTGGCTTCAATTAGGAACGGTCGAGTTGCTCACGGTGGTCGTTAAACCTTCGACCAAAAAAAAATCTGCTTTATACCAGGGTGAGGCATAAGTTCGTGGCGTTTCGCGGTACAGATGGAGAAGCGCCGCTGAACAGGTGGGACATGCACAGTAAGGTGGGACGTGTCCCACGCCTGATTGGGTGACGTGCTCCGCCGCTCCGACAGGAAGGCATGCGACGGGCCCAACACGTGTGTGCCGCTCATACGAGACGAGAATGTCGGAGGAGAAACTTGTTCTTCGTGTGCTCCTACGCCATTATAGGAAAAAAGAGTTGAATGAGACAGCTGCCGCGAAGAAAATTTGTAGTGTAGAAGGTGAGGGGACAGTGCACTCTGCAACAGCAAAAAAATGGCTCCAATACTTCCGGTCCGGAGACACAGAGCTCGTTGACAAATCGAGGTGTGGGAGACCAGTCACCACCAACACCGAAGCCCTGCGTCTAGCTGTTGAACAGCACCCAGGAAGCAGGGCCGGATTAAGGGGGGGTCTATAGGGGCTATAGCCTTGGGGCCCACCATGACCAAGGGCCCAGGAGGCATGCCTGGGCAAATAAAAAGTGGTATGTACAGAGAGAGATAGAGGGAGACAGACAGACAGGGAGAGAGAGAAAGAGAAAGACAGAGAGAGAGAGAGAGAGAGAGAGATTTATGAAATCGTTTTACTTTTGTCTCGTATGATTTCCACTTGGTCAAAAACAGAGGCTGAAAGACGAACAGATTTCAAGGCAGTGACTCACCAAGAGTAAAGGTTTCATGTTTCTGGGTACAGCAGGATCGGCGAGACAGTATCAGCTTTTTCACGTTATCCACCCAGACCTCCCAATTTGCACTTGGAACCGTTAACATTCGAAGTCCCCTGTGGCTTTACATTTGCAGTACAAAAAAAGATCACTAAGAAATGTATACAGTGCTAAATCATTAGAAAATCCAAGACAAAATCTAGGAATCTTAAGCTTTTAACTCATGTTCTTATGAGAACAATGAAAAATATTGTGACTTATTATGAAAACTCTGCAGGTAATCAATAGTTTGAAGAACTAATAAATATTAGGCATTAATTATCACAATCATATAGCTACAGTTTCATGTTTTAACGGACTTCATAATGATTCTCCGTCATAATTCTTTGAGCGCCCACTCATATGTCTTAGCCTTGGGGACGACTCAAATGTCTTAGCCTAGTGGCCCACTAAGGCCTTAATCCGGCCCTGCTAGGAAGTAGCACCCAACGATTAGCAGAGGAGGTCCATGCATCACAAACCACCATCGTTCGTCACCTACACCAGCTCGATTTTCCCTCCAGACGTCCGCGAATGGTTCCTCATGAGTTGAGCCCAAAGCAAGCTAAGGAGCGTGCCACTCTATGTCGAGAATTGCTGCAAAATATACGTGACGACCGGTTTTAGCAGAGAATCGTAACGAATGATAAAAAGTGGGTCTTCCTACGTTATCATGACACCGGAAACCAATGGCTGCGGCTAGGGGATGAGCAAGCAGTGGTTCAAAGAAGGCGTTTTGAAGTGAAGACAATGTTGTATGTATGGTGGAATTTCGAGGGTCCTGTTCACCGGGAGCTTGTACCACATGGTCGGGCCGTCGATGGGAACCTGTATTCTGTATGCCGACCAACTGCAACCCGTATACGACGTTCTACGATAGCGCTACCCCGCGAAGGTGAACCAAAAGAAGGCCCCCCTGCAATTCGACTACGCCCCATGTCATAGGTCACGGATTGTCCATTGTCCGCCAGAAAATTCAGGATTTGGATGGGATCGAAATCCTACCACATCCAGCCTAAGATCTTGCTCCTTGGGATTTTCACCTGTTTCGTTCCATGGCGCACTTCTTGGTCGGCAGACGGTTCTATTCCTTGGAGGCTGTGAAAGATGGCATCACTGAGTTTTTTCGCATCCAAGCCAGCCGCCTGGTAATCTAATCCAACGGCATTGCATCTTTGGCTGAACGTTGGCGAAGCCAAAGATGATGGACTGTATTTTGCCGAATAGCCATATGTGATCAACATGTGGTACCGGACTGAACATTGTACCCCAAAACGCTACGAACTTATAACATACCCTGGTAGTAGGAACTATACAAAGAATTTTTCAAATACGACTTTTAGAAGCACAGATAGGAAGAAAAGAGTATATACGCATACTCCGCTGGAGGGAAAGCTATGCATTATTTAAAGTGAATAATGTGTTTTGCGCACATTTTGCCGTAGCAAACAGCATACAGTGCAAAAAGAAATTTTCAATAAGATTTTTAGAAATGGAAATACCGTAGCTACCCAGCATCAAAACTGCGTTTCCTAAAACAGAAGTTAAAATGTATTCAAATGTTCCCTTCAGTGTATGATGTGCGTCGTAAAAAGAACTTTTCAAATCTGAATTTTCGAGGAAGTGATGTCGAGAAAAATAAAATATGCATCTCTGCCACCAACCGGGAAAACTGCATATTATTTTGCGCAGAAAAGGCGCGACGTTAAAATTTGATTTAGATAAACAAACACGACATGTTCCTTTAAATGAATTGTTCAAGTACATTTAAAGGAACTATTTTTCGTAAGCAAAAATGCAAATTTTTGAAATGCAATTTAAGGCAATGCATTCAGGGCAAACAGAAGTTAAAGGTGACATTCTAGTATCACTTGAATTTTACACCAGTGGCGTAACTAGTCAGATCCGTGTATGAATGTGTGTGTCCAGGTGGAGGGGTGCGGATTGCATGAATTTTTTTTGTAGCCGGTAGTAAAGAGCATTAAAAATTCGTTCTTTCATTGTTCCGTTAAAAAAGTTGCTATCAAGCTTGCCCCACCGAAAATAACGCTCGCCCAACCTGATTTCGAAGTCTAGCGACGTCCCTGGCAATACGATGTCGACATTATTTTGCAGGCAAATCGTAACGCAATTAATGTGAATGCCTGAGTCGTCGGTATCTAAGTGAGACGTGTATGTGCAAAATGTAGAAAAGAATATGCAAATTATCATTATGGACGACTTTATGCACGTGACTTACGTTAGCTGAAAATCGGGTATACACGATTTTTCTAAAATCTTTGGTGGAAACTTGTTCTACCACCGATGCTGACTGAAAAAAGTCATACAGACATGGGACCAGAAACGCTTTCATGCGGAAATATACAGAGATTATTGTAAAGTCGCACTCCAGTCGCTTCACAGGCAAATGGAGGCACATAACGATGCGAAACCAACCGGATTGTTATATGCTCCAGAGATTTGACGCCATCAGCTTGACATCAACTCCCCCATCGGTGAATTCATAAACTGAGCTCACCGAACTCCGAAAATATGATAGGTTGAACAAAACTGTTAATCGCAAAATTGGAGATCATTTGCTACAAATCGGTCAGAAAAAGTGGGGTCAACGGGCGAATTTAGGCTGTACACTGAGAATGCAAAAGTATTCCGGTGAGCTTATTTTGCGAATTCACCATAGGGGCGCCGAAGTTGAGCTGATGGAATCGGCCTTTGTCATTTACACCAATCCCGTTGATTCCACTAAAATTATAAGCATCCGTTCTCCTGTGAATCGGCTGTTGCGTGCTTTATTGTATATCCTGTATAGTTCTGTAGGACAACATTTCCATCCCTATGCTTGTAAGAAAGACTTTTTGTCATCAGAATCCGCAGTAGAACAAGTTCTCAGAGCTTGGCCAAACATTTTAGAACACACTATATGTACAGCACTCGATAATTCCTCCCCATTGCACTGTGAATGAGAAAATTCGGTTATTTATCATTGGTTGGAATTTAATGATATCTCAGTATGATTTGTCGGAATCTACAATGTGGAAAGCAATAGGAAGATTGGAAGATAGTCTGACACAGCAGTCCGTGTCACAGAGTGTCACAAGTAGTTAGTGGAATCGTTTCCGAGAAACAAGAACAGTTGAAACAAGACCAGGTCAAGGTAGGCCACCATCAATGACACCGAGGAATGACCTTGATTCGATTTTGATGGTCAGTCAGAATCGCACCCCGGATCCCATGGAAGTGCAACGTATGTTCAATACAGCCACGGGAAGTTTCGTATCCACGCAAAAAATACGCAGTCGTCTTCACCATACAGGACTGTGTACCGATGGCATGGCATTCCTCTAACCCCTCATCACCAAATAGCTTTCAGAGAATGGGACTAGCCTTTCAGAGAATGCGACTGGAGTTTTATTCTTTAGCCCATTGACTGGTTGTGATTCAGCTTGCAGCCTGATAATTGACGAACCTCGTCTGGTGGGAATAAGGAATATGCGAGGTGCACTCTTTTGTTCAGGAACGGCATCATTTCGAAGAAAGTGGAGTTACGGTTTGGGGAAGCGTGAGTATCCGCGGGTGTACATACCTCAACAGTGTCAGAAATGGACCTCCGACAGGAATATGGCACATAAATGAAATTGTGCTACCCAATTGTCCTTCCCTATTCGGTCACAACAGGAGATTCATTCATATTGTAAATCTCTCGGTCTTATAAGGCCTAACTGGTTATCGCCATGCTTGACGAGGAGAGTTTTGCTCACATGGATAATTTGCATGTGTCATGCTTGATGAGGAGGGCTTTGCTCACATGGATATCATGCATGTGCCATGCTTGATGAGGAGGGCTTTGCTCACATGGATATCTTGCATGTGCCATGCTTGATGAGGAGGGCTTTGCTCACATGGATATCTTGCATGTGCCATGCTTGATGAGGAGGGCTTTGCTCACATGGATATCTTGCATGTGCCATGCTTGATGAGGAGGGCTTTGCTCACATGGATTATCTTGCATGTTTGCCTAACGTTAACCTTATCGAACATGATTAGTACTTACTGGGCAGACGTGTTGAAGCTCCTCAAATGACCCTTCAGAAGCTGAAACATTCCA
Organism: Macrothele yani; assembly: GCA_039090855.1. Classification (NCBI taxonomy): domain Eukaryota; kingdom Metazoa; phylum Arthropoda; class Arachnida; order Araneae; family Macrothelidae; genus Macrothele; species Macrothele yani. The sequence goes on along the minus strand of CM077023.1, from coordinate 61,049,938 downwards.
TCGAGGAGGAGCGACTAAGGATGCCAAAAGAAATCCTTGAATTCAATGAACTTTCTGCAAATGTACTTCGGTTTTTTTCTACTTCTTTGTTATAGTTCAGCGGCATAGTAAAAGAATTGTGCACTTTTGTATAAAATCATGAACTTTGGCATGATGAATAGGCATATCCAAAAGGTCATTTTAAGATATTGGGCCACTTAAAAATTTACCCAGAAGCCCCTAAATTCCAAGATGGCGGCCAAAATTTCAATTTTCTATAATTATCGTCTGATTTGATTGATTTTAAGTTTAGACATGTATTTTCTGGTGCTGAATACGAATTCGAAGTTACACTTGACATTTTTCAATTGAAGCCCATAAAATTCCAAGATCGCGACCAAAAAAGTTATATTTTTTAATTTTTGGTCTGATTCGATTGATTTTTTTATACACTTAAATTAAGTGTATAAAAGGTTTTACACTTTTTAAAGCTTTGTTTTAAAGGGTTTTGTAAAAAAAATCATTGCTTTTTAAATTAGTTTATTTAATTGTCAATGGCAGCCATGCCTAATACAAATAAAACTACACTTCATTAACACACTAGTTTTAAAAAAATTGACTTCAAAGTTTTACAAGTAATGTTTAACAGTCCCCGCCACACCCACACAGTCCAGTGCATGGAAGTTTGGTTTTTTTGCATTTGCATCTTATGTTTTTCACAGTTCTTGGTACATTTGCATGATATGAGCTCAAAATATGATGAAAATGCATCTGGTAGATCTGTCCAATGGGGTTCATACATCCCATCATCCGTTTTCTTCCACCCCCAGCTCGTTGGTGAAGGTAGCTCAGGATCCGCAATGATACTCTGGCCCCACACATGGCCTCCCTGGTACGCTGCTCTTTTTATGTGCTCTGTAAGAGCTGCTTTTGAAGGAGGAAAGTTTTGTACATTACAGTTTCTTGTGAACGGCTTATTCCTTACTTTGTTGATGTCCTCGTTGGTACTGGTTCTGTCGTACAACAAAATTACCAATCTCTCAATGGTTTTCAATACATCTTCTGGGATATCTTTAGGAGCATGAGAAATTGCTAGAAGAGCATCAGTCAGTTCAGGCAGAACCTTCCATGGGGCCTAGGCCTTCTTACCATGGCCAGCAAAGCTAGACACCATATTGCATCCGGTTAGCGCATGAAACATAGGAAGGGCACATGCCTTTGATGGTCCAAGACTCTGAGATATTTTATGAGCTACCAAATATGGCAGGTTTTTGCCAGTACTGAACTCAACCCAAAATTCGTCTGATTGGGGGAGTTTCTGTGATAAAAATAGAGCCAGCACCACTACGTCAGTGTCCACAGTACGTATTAGTATCTGGTGGTGGCCATCATTGGATATATGAGCAGTATGCAATATGATACGTGTATCAGCCTCCTCATGAGAACATGGAACGAATTTTTCAAGATCATTCAGAGGCGGGTTGCTGAGCACCAACTTCCCATCGGTAATAACAAGCTGTTTATTTCCATCACATAATGGATGACGCATGAGTTCTTGGGACAGAAATAAGAAAAGCTCATTTTTGTTGTCATTGACATGGAGGAAGTTTTTCCAGTTGCCAGGAATTGATGCTTCCGCTACCACACGTCTCCTTACGCCTTTTCCACGTTTCAGTCTTGCTGCTTCTTTCAAAGAGCTTTGAAAGTATGTGTCCCAAACCAGATCCAAGCGTGTTACATTTTGAAGCTATGTAAGGAATGAATACTTCTTTAGCATAATGACTAAAGGTCTTTTGTTGACATGGCAACATCTGCACAACCGCTGCTCCGTCAAGAATTAAACAGGTTACTTCAGCAGCAGTAGACTGTTTGGAGTGATGTTCTTCGAAACATGTAAGAATATCATTCTTGATACCAAAACGAAGTTTTACCCCATCAGAAAGTGATGGGGTAAAGACTTGATTCTCATGCTGAAAGAATAAATCCAAGTCACTACCTCTTATTTGGCAACCAATGTACAGACGGGAAAACAGTTCCACATTGTTTTTCATTGATATAATCTGTTGCTTGCCTTTTGTTGGCAGTTTTATTTTTGGTGTGCTGAACAGTCGCAATTTGTTGCGTTTGATAGGGTCATCAAGTAGCTTACTTCTTTCTAGAAGACGTTCCTTAACAAATGTATCAAATTTTTCTTTACCTATGGATCCTACATTGGCAAGAGACTTCTTGACTTCAGGATCCGCAACATCTTGTGTATCTAAAACAAGTAGATTGTTGCTGTCCTCCATAAAGGGACTGCCGAACTCTTCAATGGTTTGACCTAGTGAGTTTAAATCCTTAAAGAATGACACCTGAACACTTGTGGTTTGTTCATGATGGGGCGCAGAACCATGACGTACTATTTCATCTTGGAATCCGTGAATGATCCTGGCCACTTCAGGTCCTGCCACCATCCAGCGCCTCAGGGCACTTGGGTTGTCTGTAAGTCCAACAGCTCCTCCATCCCCTTTAATGTAAGCATTAGTTTGCACATGAGCTTGATCAAGGGGTATCTCAGAGAAGACCCTATTTGTCTTTTTCACTGTGAACTTGCCAGCATTGAACGCTCTGTAAATGTTGGGATGTTTTGATACCAATTCAGCCATGTCTCTGAGATGCACTGGTGTCCAACGAGCGTAGTTGATGTGGTGCAATGCAAAGAACCAGGGTGTCAGCTCTGTCAAGGTAGCTGGATACAAGGTAAAGTCTGCTTGTCGCAAAGAACGGACGTAGGATAACAAGCGGATTTATAGTTTCATCACGATATCCCAGTATTGAAATTGAGGGAAGGATTCAATCTGTTGATCATGCCATTCTGAAAATTCTAGAGAATCGTTATCTTTACCCTGCTGTAGCTGTTGGTAATGTTGGTATGCACGATTCTGAAGAATATACAGTGCACACTGTTATTTCATGTGCTCTCCTCGTACGTTTAATGTGTGCCGCCCTTAAAAATGAGTCACATATTCCAGCTGTTGCAATACCAGCTTGTAACAGAGCCTCAACTCAGCCACTATCTCTAAGCCAGTCACCAATTGTTTTCAAGAAAGCCATTTCACAGTGTAAACCACCCATCATTACCACAAACTTGCCCTCTCCATACATTTTGGACCACTTCCACTGAATTTGCTTCGCCAATTTAAATAACGGCTGATCAAAAGTGATCACTGGTGTTTTGCCCGCATTCAGACATTCAACAGCGTTCTTCACTATGTCCATTGAGTGTTTGGTCATTGCTGCAGTATGAGCATTTTCAAGGAAAAGAGGCAACGCCGCAGTGGGACATGTAACACATTCCTCTACAGGAGGTGGCTGGCTGGCATGGTATGCAACCCAGGACACATTTTCCATCATCCTGCTGGCAATAGACTCTTTTGTATGCGCTAGCCATTTGTATTCTGCTATTTCGTGTTGTGAAAAGTTTTCCTTGCTAAGAGTTGTGACATTAGTTGCTGGGACAGCAGACCCTTTAATATTGCACGTGACTGGTGGCACTTCTGTGTAGTAGTTTGGTAGAAAGCCCATGGTATTTGAGATATTAGACCCTGTAATAGAAGGAATGTTTCGGTCAAGCCCATCACCATTGATATTGAGGTGTTGGAAGATAGAGATTGAAGTGCCATGAAAAGATTCTTCTGAAGTTGTTAAGCTAAGGTTATGATCTATGTTATCTACCGCTGCTGTTGTAAACACACAGCTTCTGATTTTAGGAGGACAGACGACTTCTTCTGTGAGGTATTGTTGATAGACAGCATTTCCGATTTCTGCAGAAATACGGATAACTCTATCATAAGATATACTCACTCCTAGACTAGAAAGACGGTCAACCATCTCCTTTTTAAGTGTTTGGGCATGTACCATTAGTACTATGTAAATAGGTACAGGAGTCTCCTGGACTCTGCAATGTCGGAAATGTGGATCATTTAAGATCAAATGATATGTGTCGTAGCATTTGATCTTGAATGGTTGATGCTATTAAACTTTAGAAGTTGAGCTATGGTTAGAGCTACTGGGGACATTGAAACTTCCTTCTTGTTTTGAATATCAGGACCCTCTAGAATCATGCTGACAACTTGAAGCAATAATGGGTGTATAGATTGTATTTGTAATTCTCGTGAAAAATCTTTTGTGAGGCTATTGTGTTCTTCAAACATGTGGCGGCGAACGATCTGTAATGCGTATGATAATTGAAGGGCGTCATTCTCTATGTCCAACTCGCAAGCTTTGGTCAAAGCAGCACCAATATCTTGATGAAATGCCAGGTAGACATCCCTTCCTTTATTCTGTGGACGCATGTCTGCAAACTGGACCAAAATATGTTACTCAGTCGTGTCGTTTGAACTTTTGTGTAGCTGTATCCTCCAAGTTGTTCCATACTTGATCTGTAAAGGCTTGACGATCGGCCAGTTTGAAAACAGTTGCTGTGTTTTGGTCCATTTGCACTTCTTTAATGAACATGCAAAAACTCTTCCGGACAACAATTTGTGGTCTTCGGAGGTAGGTGTTTCCTCCGTCGCAGCCTTACTGGCACGATAGTATGTACAGTGAATTTATGCATCTTGTATGATACATTGCATCCTCCGCCACCATATCTCCTGAGCTAAGACGAGCCAGTAGTTCAGTATCCTCCAGAAAAACTGCACAAGGTCGTACCCGGCTATCAATTTGGAGTGTACTCTCTGCATGTGGTCTTTCTTTGCCAGCTTGTTCTTCACAGAAAAAACAAAGTGCTTGTATTTGTTGACGTTATTCTTGACTCGACCTCTTTCGCTTCAGCGATGAACCTATGCCTTGAGTGGTATCATTTTTAGCGTTCTTTTTTGTGCTCTTTCCAGTTTGTTTTATTATATATACACTGCTGGCCACCCAAAATGCAACACCAAGAAGGAAGCATCCGATTGGCCTGAAATTCGCACCATGCGTCGCCCGCGAGAGAACATGCAAACGATTAGCATTGCAGGGCATATGCAAATCATGTGCGCCCGGCACGCCACCGAAAAGCATTATAAGAAGGGAGCACAGAAGGCGGGGTGTAAGTAGTGGAAGTGTGTTGTGCTGCCGGACCTGTGCGTGGGAAGCTTCCTGATACCTCGTCGCAGAATACGGCAGTCATTCCAGCACGTTTCGGAGTTCGACAGAGGACGAATAGTGGCTTATCGCGACAGCGGTTTATCGTACCGAGACATCGGCGCCCGTGTGGGACGACATCCAGCCACAGTGAGGCGAGTCTGGATTCGGTGGGTGCAGGAGGGACGGACGGATCGACGTGAGCGATTGCCGCACCGCGACACACCACCGAACGAGAGGACCGGCATGATGTGCGGCGGGCATTGACGGCTCGCACCGCCACATCACGAACGTTAGCGCAGGAATTAGGGTGTGTTGCGCAACAACCTGTGTCAGCACGTAGCGTTCGACGTTGTCTGCAGGAGCGGGGACTTGTCGCACGGCGCCCATTGCTCCGATTACCATTGACGTTACACCACCGGGGAGTGCGGTGGCAGTGGGCCGTTGAAAGCCGCTACGGAATGGTACGACATTGTCTTCTCCGACGAATCCCGCTTCTGCCTGCAACACCACGATGGTCGGATCCGCAGCACCGCGGCGAGGGACTGTATGACGCCTGCATTATGCATCGCCATTCCGGCCCGTCGCCTGGCGTTATGGTTTGGGTCGAAATTGGATATGACACCCGCACTCCTCTGGTACGCATCGTCGGTACACTCAACATCCACCGCTATATCTCCGACGTTTTGCAGCCTGTAGTCCTCCATTACCTGCAGGACCTGCCAGCGGCCACGTTTCAACAGGACAATGCGCGCCCGCACGTGGCACGCATCGTGAAACAATTCGTCACGGCCCACCAGGTGTCACTGCTGCCGTGGCTTGTCTGTTCTCCTGATATTTCAGCCATCGAAGACGTTTGGTCGCTGATAGGCAACCGAGTGGCCCGGCAAGCACCACCCGCGGTGATGAACTGTGGCAACGTGTGGAAGCAGCCTGGACCGACATACCCCAAGCCCACATCCAAAGCCTCTTTTGTTCGATGCCGTGGCGTGTAGCGGCCGTTATTGCCAGCCATGGGGGCCACACGAACAATTGATGTCTGCGTGTTCCGCAAGTCGCACGGGCCTGTAAGCTCAATCGTTTCATCTTTGTATCTGTTGTTATGTGTCCAGTAAATCTGGCTTTGCTATCTCATGTCCTTCTTGGTGTTGCATTTTGGGTGGCCAGCAGTGTATGACTTGTGCTGCTGTACCCACTGAGGATGTTCAGTTGCTAATCTTTCACCTGAGGATGTGCTAGTTGCTAGCACGAAAGATCTAGTGTTTTAACCAACTGCATATAGTTTTTCTCAACCTGTATATAGTTTTTAACTTAGTAGTGTTTTAGTAAATATATTTTATTAATTGAAGTACCGTCATCACTTCAAATTCATCTTGCACAGACAGCGTTTCCCAATCCTTCAGTTCACATAATTCTCTTTCTGTCTAGTACTAGCACGTAATGAACTGATGCTTCGTTTCATGAAAGATGTTTCCCCCGCTGTTGAAACTAACTTAATTTGTATTGAGGGGTTTAATCAGGAAAACACAAACCTAGTCCGTACGTCATAACTCACTCCCTACCGAGTTCACAAAACAAATACCTTTTAGTACTTAAGAATGATATTCGGAATTAATATCTTAAAAATTTTGGATATGTGATTTTAAACGAGATTTATTTCCTCGAAGGGACTTAAATACATTAACACCTTCACAGTTCTAGCAGATTGTTCTTCATATGACTCAAACGCTTGAGTTAAGCAGGGTTTCTTTATTCCCTTTGTTAGTCATTCCATACTTTGCGATTATGTTTCTATTCGCGTACTAGATTTGACAGCGTATTGAGCTTGTTAATCCATGTTGCGCATACGGAATCCGTACGTAGTCCATTCTGGAACACAGAAAATTATAATGTGGGAGATATCTTTTGGTCACTTCTTTGTTAGTGGGGCTTTTCTTTCCCGCTTTGGGTTTGATTACTGTTGCAACTTGTACATTACAAAAAAAAAAAAAAAAAAAAAAAAGCAGTAAATGCACTTGTGACTTTTAATCTGTTGTTTATTATTCATCATCATCAACCATGAGTAATAGTCCCGTAGGTGCCTGAAGCCATGTGACATCAGATTTCATTCGTCTTACAGTATTTTACTACCAGCGTATCGACACTCATATGTTAAACCCAGGCATCCTGAGGAAGGGAGGTTCAGGGACAAAGCGCATTCAGGGTCGATTTCAGAGTGAATTATCAACGTATTCGCGCTCCCAAACACGGAGAGTCTGCCGAAACCCCAGGAAAAACCGCAGACTAGATGGCCGGCAGGATCGGGGTTAGAACACCCGCCAGAAACGTACGCCTCCCACACAGTTCATAACGATTTAACCAACTGTGCCATGCCGGTGGTGCTGTTCATTATTAGCTAAATATTATCAGTATGCAGATTATGGACTGACCTGAGATTACCTTAGTAACTTATTTACACTTTCATTTATCTCACTACTCATTCTCTTTCCTAATCATCATTGCCCTTTTGTACTTTCCTGATTTCCGTACATTCTCATCTCCCGGGCGTGTCTCGACTTTTCAGTTTCCCAAAAGCCACGTCGTCCGCCTTTTGCCTCCTCTTCCTGTGTCTGACTGCTGTCATTTCTTCTTTCCTTCACCCTCCCCCTCACTCTTCTTGCGGTGAAGATAATGTCACGTGGCGTCGCAAGAGCAACAAAACAATTGCATAGCCTAGGATCACTTTCGTTCATCGTGTTCTGTTAGCTCAGGGCACAGTTTAAATGGCCGTAGTTTTACAGAATGCATATAGTTTTAAGATCATCTTCTTACCATCCGTCTGAGATGGGTGTGGGTTCGAATCCCGGGTGAAGCGTGGACGGTGTGTTTGTCCTACGGCATTGACTCTCTCCCTCCCCTGGAGACAGTGACCTTAAATCAGGGACGGTTGGTTGGTTGAGTTTTATGGAGCAAGGGCCATGTTTGGCCAAAGAGCGCTAGACTCAAGACCAGCAAAGAAAGATATTACATATAAGTCTAAGAACGTAATCTACGGAACATGAACAGGAAATTACAGAAGTTCTTACGGGCAGAAATCTGATCAGCATTATCAACATCAAATACGTGATGATCCACATCATCGAGATAGTAAACATTCACACAATTATCAAGGAAAACGTCTGTAGTATATTAAAACGAAAAATTAGGGACGGGCGACTGCTTATAGTCCATTGCGTTGCTCACGGTAGTCGTTAAATCCTCAAAAAAAAAATGCTAAAGTGGCTGCAATAATAGAATAAAACGCTTAGCTCAAAAAGACTTCCCTAATACCAAATTTGACAGCGTGTTAATCTTGTCAATCCATGTTATGTAAATGGATGAATATTACCCTTGCTGATATGGCCATGAAGGCGCTGTCGAGAAGTTTCTTCTTGCTGACTAAAAGATTATGACAAACAGACTTAATATTTCATATTACACTCATTGTCATAAAAATCCGCGCACCAAGAAGGAGGCGTTGGATTGAAATGAGATTTTACTAGTGAGATGGTACATAGGGCAGAAGTGATTACAATATCACAGCAGCAGGACGATTTCTCGCAGACATACGCTACACATTCCGGTCAGCGTTAGTATCGCGTCGGACCGCCTCGTGCTCTGATACATGCGGTTATACAGTCCGGCATGGAGTTAAAGAGACGCCGTATGGCATCCTGGGACAGATTGGCCCAAACTTCTTGCAACTGACACTCTAAATCACGAACACTGGGACATGCAAAAAGCTAGCGTCCCATCTGGTCCCACACGTGCTCAATGGGCGAGAGATCAGGCGATCTGGCAGGCCACGGAAGCGTCGAAGAATGACGTAGACAGTCCTGGGAAACCCGAGAAGTGTGCAGACGGGCGTTATCTTGTTAGAAAATGGCTCCGGGCCGCCCCACCAGGAATGGCAGCACATGGGACCGCAGGATCTCCTGTACGTAGCGCTGGGCTGTCAACGTCCCTCGGATCACTGCGAGGGAAGTCCGGCTGTATTACGCGATGGCTCCCAAGACCATCACACCTGCTGTACAGGGAGGTTGGGATTGTAGCTCTCACCTGCGGTCTTCCCCACTCTGACACGGTGGTCGTCCGTTCCCATACAGAAGCGAGATTCGTCGCTGAACACTATAAATCGCCAGTCCGTTGCATTCCACGTTGCTCGCTGATGACACCTCTGCAATCGACGCCGACGATGGTCAGGTATTAATGGCAGAAAACGTAAGGGCCGTCGAGACTGCAGATTCGCCTCTGCTAGGCGTCTGGAAATGGTTCTAGAGGACACAGTGGTTCCTTGTACAGCCGCCACATGTCTCTGGATATTGGACAAGGACGTCGTTCCATCTGTGCGCGCCGCTCTTACGATACCACGGTCCTCTCTGCTGGTGGTGTGTCTGAGTCGTCCGGAGCCAGTCCGCCGGTTTCGGGTGCCTTCCCGTGTCCTTTGCTCCCAACAAGATCGCACCGTGCTGTCCGACCAGCCCAAATGGCGGCCGATCAGGCGCGCCGGCCATCCTGCCTCCTCTGTCATCTCCGTCAGTTGTCCGTACGCACATCTACGGCGGCTCCTCGGCATGTCTATCGCTCAGGGATCTCACCTGACTCTTACCATGCACTTCGGCACACATGTGGAGTTCCCTGCGCTGCGCCTTATAAGCCCCAAGGATTGCGATTACACAGCCGGTCTTGGACGCACGGGCATGCGGAATCCCACGAAACTTTAATCATTTGCATGTCTGCCCTTCTCGTAGCTATTCGCTGAGTTTCGCGTTAATCGCACAGTTTTGTTCTTGGTTCGAGGATTTTCACGACAATAAGTTTATATTCCCTATATAGAGTAATTCCCGCCCTGTACGTAACAGTTGAGTGTTTACGATGTGAACCACTCGCTCATACAGCTATGGTTGGAATTCCGATTAAACACACGTATTATACTTGCTCTTTTGCTATGTTTTTCACAGTTTCCTGGAGCCAGTAACCCTAAACTGGAGATAAAGGACTTCTCCTAGCCTTAAATACAGAATTTTGACCTTTAATTAGTCTAGAACGGACGGATGAATCGACTTCAAATTTTGTGCATGAAGTGTTCTACTAGGCATAAGTAAGTATGCAAAATTTCATTTGAAACTCTTTAGTGGGTTTTGAGATACAGGTATCCTGTTTTCTCACTCTTTGTGGGAGAAGACAAGAAAGATGTAAGAAGAGGGTGATGTACAAAAATGCAGAGATGCAACGAGACAAGATATAGACATAATTGAAGACTCAGTCGAAAGGTCTTGATCACGTTTTGGGGACCTTTGATGCCAAAAAGTGAAAAATTCTTAAAACTGAGTATACTGTAGCCGATAAAATAGCCAACTTTAGCCTTTTCTTTTTTTTTTTTTTTTTTTTTTTTTTTTTGCAGCATTGAATTATCCGATTGAAGTCAAATTTGGCCGGATGGTTACTTCAAATAAGTATGATTAATCATTGGCCAAAAGTTATAAAATTCTCTGAGTTAGGTAATGTTAAACAAAGAATTTTGGCCTTTAATAAGGCTGGAACGAGTGGATAAATCAACTTCAAATTTTGCATGCGATGCGTCCTTCTATGACTTTAGTAAGTAAATCTGCAACATTCCATTCGAAACGTTGGTCTGGATTTGAAAAACAAATACCCAGTTTCGCCACTCTTTCATGGAAGACTTTTGACTGCTTCTAACATAATAATTTCATTTGCTTAGGTAAGCGCTGTTTCCAAAGTAACAAAGCTGTTTGTTTATCTGTACCCATACACGACATCAGGGATGTATTAAGTCACATGTTCAAAACAATCTCATCCTCCTGGCACGTAGAAATGCGTCCTTTAACAGCTGCTCAGAAACACGGAAAGGGAGACCTGACGTCGCAGTTCTCCAGTTTTTCTTCATAATAAACAGCCTTTTAGAAACAAATAAATGTATTTACGAATAATTGAACGAGGTATTTCTTTTCTGTTCTTGTGTAGCTGTACAACGGGTAGAGCGCAGTGAAAAAATACCCAAAATTACGTTATGCTAGTGTTTTTAATAACGTTATTTTGAAAGTGCAACTGACTGACACACTCACTACAGAAACGCATTCTTAAATGTGATTTGAAGCATGCCAACCTAATAACTTCCTCTGTTTGTTATACCTGAGTGTTAATTCATTAAGGAAGAGCGGAAATTCATGAGAAGAAAAACGCCTGAGGTTCCATAAAAGAACTGGTGAAACCAGAAAAGACTAGGTAGATCTCAGTGGGGTAAGCTGAGTTTAACACGGCGCCATTTCTTCTTGGTACCTTTTTTGCTAGGGGCTGAGTCTTTTACAAAGGAGCATTTGAAACACACGGCTGTGATGCGCCTTCTACCGTAGACAGCATGCAATTTCTTGAGATGCGTTGGATTGTAAGAAACACCTAGTGGCGATTCTGTCCATGACGGTTGTATGTCTTTGTAGAAGAGAGTGCCTTTGTAGAAGACAGTCCCTTGTGAAAGGGACACCAATAAGAAATAGAGCCGAATAAAGCTCAGCTTATTCCATTGATGTCTATACACTGCCCTTTCATTAATATCCGGACACCCCTCTATTGATAGTGAATTGGGTCCTACGGAAGCACCACGCCACAGACCAGACTGCGTGCATAAATATGCTCACTAGGTTACAATATGACAATAGCACGACTGTGAATGCAAGATTCCTTCACCGACAGAGTGAACTGATTTATGCCGCAGATTGATAATAGGGAGTCACATAAACAGTCTCTCCGTACGTGACATTTCAGTGGCATTGAAGATCCCTGGGTCGACGGTTGGTGGTGTTATATGCAAATTGCAGTGTATCTGCCAAGAAAAGACCCGGTGAACATCCAAAGCTAACAGAACGTGATAGGAGAATTCTGCAGCGGACTGTCCGCTCGAAATTCAAATCAAGATTTCACAAATTATACAATCTCTGTGCGAGACTGTTGGAACTGATGTAAGCGCCAGTACAGTGAGCAGGACATTGCACGACGTGAGTTACCACAGTCGAGCAGCCACCCAAAAGCCGCCAATCACTTCCACGAATGCCACACGTCGATTGGCTTGGTGTAAAGAACATCGATCTTGGAATGTAAACAGATGGAAAGCTGGACTTTAACTTGGTTAGTCACGACACTCAGTCTACCTGTCTGACGGTCGTTCCTAGATGCGGCAAATGGCAGGAGAAAGATACCTTCTGGACTGTATTGTCCAGCCAATGAAGTTTGGTGGAGGCATTGTGATGATATGGAGCTGTTTTTCTTGGTTCAGCTTGGGCGCATTAGTCGTTTTGGGCAAAACCATGAATGCTGAGCTCTATCTATTTAGATGTACTGGACAATTATGTGCTACCCCCGTTGTAGCAGCTCTTTCGCGTAGGCCCATACCTCTATCTCCAGGACAGCGCACCGTGCCATACTGTTGATGCTGTTACAGACTGGTGTGAAGACATGGATGTCGAAAACTTTGACTGACCACCCCAGAGCCTTGACCTGATAGAGAATCTTTGGGAGAAATTGAATCGTCGGGTGCGTGGAAGAAGAGATCGCCCAGCAAACAAAGCTGAAGTACTCAATACTTTGAAGGTGGAATAGCACAACATATCGGCAGAGTATTCCACGAAGACTAGAGGCCTTCATAAGGGCCGAAGGTTTTACCACACAAATTAAATTTTCTGCAAATAAAGATCATTTGTACAGACGTGCAGGTGTTAGGATATTTATGATAGTGATGTTATTTACTTAACAGTTTTAGTACACTGGCGTTCAAAATTTAAGGACGAAGAGGAGAAATTAGCATAACAGCAGAACGAGCAGGTAGAACAGACCGAAAGATCACTCAGGAGATAGACTAGGGTCCGGTACGGTAGGGCATGTGCATATATGCAGCATGACGTATGGGGAGGGGGGGTGTCGGAAGAGCATAAAACACACGGGCGGTGTACACTCAGCAGTTCGGTGGAGGCTATTGCACGGTGTACATCGCTTTGAACGACGTCGAAATGCTGCCACCGTGTGATATGGCCTACAAGCAATCCAGTAGACAACATCTGGATGACTTTACCCCAGGTCGCGTCATTGGGAAGCTGGAAGAAGGTCGAAGTGTGACTATTGTGGCCGAGGAGTTCGGGATCGCTCACAGCATCGTTTCACGAGCTTGGAGAGCATTTCAAACGACAGGAACAGCTGTCCGAGAGTTTAGCAGTGGTCGTCCACGAGCAACCACGGCGGCGGACGACCGGTATATTGTCCTACAGGCGAGAAGAGACAGACGGCAGACAGCGGGAAAAATCGTAAGGCACATGCAACAGACAACTGGATGTCCGTTATCGCGTTTTACCGTGGCCAGGAGGCTGCACAAAGGCGGTCTATTTGCACGACGACCAGTACGGTGTGTGCCATTAACGCCTGCTCATCGGAGATGGCGGTTTCTGTGGTGCCAGGAACACAAGAACTGGACACATCAGCAATGGGGTCGAGTTCTCTTTACGGATGAGAGCCGATTTAGTCTGACGAGCGATTCTGGACGTATACACACCTGGAGAGAGCAGAGAACACGCAATCACACCTCCAACATCATCGAAAGGGACCGGTTTGGAGGTTGCGGAGATCTCGTTTGGGGCGGTATCATGCTTGGTAGCCGTACTGACCTCCACATCTTCCAAGGAGGTTCAGTCACTGGTGTCCGCTATTGTGCCGAGGTCCTCGTGCCTCACGTGCGTCTGTTTACAGGTGCTGTGGGTCCTGAGTTCCTCTTCATGGACAACAACGCTACACCTCATCGTACAGTGGCTGTCGCAGAGCTGTTGGAGAGTGAAGATATTCAACGCATGTATTGGCCCGCAAGGTCCCCGAACCTAAATCCAATCGAACACGTGTGGGACCTTCTCGGGAGATGCTTGGCAGCACGTCACCAGCCGCCAGCAACGATTCCGCAGCTGCGATTGGCGCTACAAGAGGAATGGGCTGCGATGCCTCAACAGCTCCTTGGCAACTTCGTCCTCAGCATGGACAGACGTTGCAAATCCTGCAACCAGGGGTGATCATATCCCCTACTAAAGACCGGATTTTTCTTGGCAGCCGCCTGTCACATGGACGTTTCTGTCTTCTGCCCAGTTGTGCTCGAAGCTACCTTTTCAATAAAGTGCCTTTGTATCCTTTGGATTCCTTGTTTGGACGGTTTTGCTCACTTGTCCCATATTCTTACATCTTGGGAATCTTATGGTATGATTTGAGTCGATGTGGAGCATTTCTGCACGATGTTACACTCGAAAAACCGTCGCGTCCTTAATTTTTGCACGCCAGTGTATGGTACTTGGAAAGCATGAACGGAATGAAAAAAAATAAAATGTCACAGTGACATAGGCTTAGCGTGACCAAAAAATTGGGGGCGACACGTATAAGTGTAGACTGATGTTTTCCTTCTGAGGAGGGGGCACAAATAATGTAAAAAGATGTTTTTCTTTGGGGAAGGGAGCACGAAAAAATGTAAACTGATGTTTTCCTCATGGGAGGAGGCAATTCTTGGTTACAGTTTCTCCTTACATGTCACAAAATTTGAATCTTAAGTGCATAGCAAACTTTTTTTTTGTTATGCATTTCTCTTCAACCACTGTTGATAATGAACGATGACGAACAGTCCAACGTATTTTTGACAAAGTTCGAAGTTTTCTGAAAATAAAGACCTCTCTTTTGTTACAAATTCTTTTAAATATCACAAATCGTTTTGTTGATACCTGAATAATGTCATATAGTGAAATCTCCGAACAACAGTCACTGCTCGGACCAGGTAAACGTGAGCGTTGTTAAAGGTAGCGTTGTTCGGAGGTTAGATTTAAGTTAACATTGCTAGGCCGTTACGTTTCTTCAAAACAGAATAACTATATGAAGCTTATGCACAATAAAGAAAACGTTGCAATGCTTCTACCGAATGCTGACTGCTTAATAAAACTGAATATAATTATTAAGTAAATAATGCATGATGTAGAGGATTTTAAGAAAACAGTGTCTGACATCTAGTGTTAAACAGCCCTTAGAAATAGCAAGCTAGGAGATTAAGGTTAGGGTATGCTATAGGAAAGTAAAGAAGAAAAAAATCTTCTTTACTTTCCTATAGCATAACTAACTGCACAGTTATCTATCCGCGGCCGTAAAGCAAGAACAGAGCCCACAGGGACCAAACTAAGAAACATCGCACTCAACCATCAGAATTCCACGCCCCATCAACCCCTTCGCAACCCCCGCGGGCCACTGAAACATACATGCGGAAGTTGCAGTTCCCCTCACGTAGAACTAAACTCCTTTCATTTCACTTAAACATACCACAGTACCAACCGTAATCCAACCCAGTATGCCCTTAACAATAAATATTCTTTGCCCCTATCTTATTCCCCTTGTCGAAGTACCGAAGTCACTATGTACAGAGGGTGAGTCGAACGTTTTGCAATATTTGCATAAATGCATGTGCTGCGGCGGGTATGTCACAGTTCAAGTCGCGCACTGCAGTCAGTCGAAAGGGATGTAAAGTGGTAGTCATTGCTGTGAACAGCATTGCATGTCGTCGTTCTGTTTGTGGTTGGGACACCTAAAAGTTAAGCAGCCACAACCGGCTAATTAAGAAACTTTTGTTTTACGAGTTTGAACTCGGCCATAACGCTGCTCAAGCAACACGAAACATTTGTCATGCGAAAGGGGAAGGTTCCGTGGACCACAGCACCTCAACCAGACGGTTTAAAAAATTTCGTTCAGGTGACAGAAACCTCGACGATCAGCCAAGGTCAGGTAGGCCGCGAACCGTGGATTCGGAGGCTGTGCGCCAGGCCGTAGAGGCAAATCTGACAAGCAGCATCCAGAGATTCTCAGGCATGCTGGGCATATCACAGACCACCGTGGTTCGTCACCTTCATGACCTCGGCAAGGTCTACAGGAGCACCCGCATTGTCCCTCAAGAACTGACGCCAGCTGAAGCAAACCGCCGAGTGGAAGTGTGCATGAAACTCCCAGAAAGCTCGCGCGATGTACGTTTCATCAAGAGAATTGTTACGTGGGATGAAAAGTTGGTCTATTACCGTAATCCTAACACACAACGGCAGTGGTTGAGCCCGGGCCAGCAACCTGTTGCCAAACGTGGGTCCTTCAAGCACAAGGTGATGCTCTGCATCTGGTAGAATTTCGAGGGGATAATCCATTACGAATTTGTTCCACACGGTCGGACCATCAACGCCAAACTCTACTCTAAACAGCTGCAGTTGATGTATGCCGTTTTGGAGGAGAAGTACCCGAAACTGGTGAACAGAAAGCGCGCTTTCCTACAGCAGGACAACGTTCGGCCTCATACCGCGCAAACGACCCGAGCAAAACTACAGAAACTTGAGGGCATCGAATTGATGCCATACCGAGCACATAGTCCGAACCTTGCCCCGTCGGATTATTATCTGTTCCGGTTCATGTCCCACTTCCTTCGTGGGCGGAGGCGTCAAGAACCAGGAGGAGGTGGCAGCTGGGGCGAAGGAATTCTTCGCCTCTAAGGACAAGGACTGGTACCGCCGCGGAATCGAAGAACTAGCAGACAGATGGCTAAAGACGGTGCAACACGATGGCCTATACTTTGAATGCTTGTCAGCTTTCGTCGTATAGGTACGTATGAAGACATAGGGGGATCCAAATATTGCAAAACTTTCGACTCACCCTCTGTAAAACCCAAGGGACAGGGTGTCCGTTAGGTCTCCTTCGGGGCTGACTGGGGTGTCCGTTGACCGCTGTTAAGAGGTTTCGTTGTTTGGAGGTTATCGTTAATGTTAATCCTACGGAAGCTGTTCGGGGCCAACCAAAACTGTTCGAAGGTTACCGTTGTTTGGAGGTGTCTGTTACTGGAGGTTTCACTGTATAATGAGTTAACTACATTGATAGCATTTTAGCGTGGTTTTACTTCCTCACAAAATAGAATCACAGCCAAATCTAAAAGGTGAGCATAACAGAGTATGTGTTATAAAGCTCTTGGTTTTTCCTCACTGAACTTTGTAGTGATTCTTTTAAGTACCCCACTGATATTTGCTGCCCCATCGTAGGATTGCCCTCGCATTTAAATTCTCTAAAGTTGTCCGTTCCTACTCACACCCTGGGACGTTACACCTATGACCAATGGCAAAACCTTTTCTCAATTTCATGCTCTGGGAAACCTCTCAAACCACTTTTCCGAACATACTCTCACGTAAATCATCTTCAAGTAAATATTGAAATATTCGGTTTGATTATAGAATAAAAGTTTTTGGGATCTCAAAGATGATATAAAAATATGAAGACGAATAATTTCTTAAGAAATGGAAACAAAAAAGCAAATTATTACTGAGCTTTGATAGCATAAAGTTAAGTAATATATCTTAAAGAATAAAAAAAAAAAAAAAGAGGTTACTGTCTTTACAAAGGGTTATTTTCCCTCAAAATCAGTGCTCGAAATGGGCCGGTATATGCCGGTATGGCATACCGGCACTTCTTTTTCCCAAGTATTTCATACCGGCACTTCTTTTTCCCCAGTATTTCCTACCGGCACTTCTTTTTCTTAGTATTTCATACCGGCACTAATTTTAGTCGTGGGAACTGCAGAAATGTTTTTTTTTTTTTTTCCCTGACTTACGAGCGCGCATTCTTAAACATAGAAAACTTATGTGCCTCATGCCCTTGTGAAAAAGCTGTGTGGGAACCGTAAAGCGTAGGGGGAGTGGTAAACACATGAGCTATAAGTTCAATCCTTCAAAGGATGGAAATGAAGCTACCCATAGCATATTATCACACTTTGCCCAAGCCACAGATCATC
Source organism: Macrothele yani (assembly GCA_039090855.1). Lineage (NCBI taxonomy): Eukaryota > Metazoa > Arthropoda > Arachnida > Araneae > Macrothelidae > Macrothele > Macrothele yani. The sequence goes on along the minus strand of CM077023.1, from coordinate 61,032,003 downwards.
CCACTTAAGATGTCTAATTTTTATTATAACACTAATTTAATATATTCAATTTAAAGAGCTTCTTCACAGAATGAAGAATTGGGAGTAATAGATTAAACACAAATTTGAATTTTGCAGCAATGAGTATGAACTTTTCCTCACTTCAGATTTTTTTTTTTTTTTTAGGTTGGTGAGATTGCTATTATATAATTTAAGACTGAGCATTAATTCTGATTGCGAAAATTTTAATTAATTACCCGACTTTGTACTTCATGAAAGTCCCTATTGGAAGGGGGCTGTCTTCTTGGCTCGGGACCTTAAAGTTCTGGGTTCAAGTTCAGTATGATTAGCCGAGGTTTGAAAGTCTTGTTAATCCGTTAGTCCCGGGGCAGAGATCCCTCGTTATAAACAAGTCTAACCCCAGTCCTCGGTGTAGCATAAGCCAGGGCTAGAGAATAAGGACCCTCTCACTCACTCACTCCCTTGCTCTCGCTACAACTTTGCTGCTGGGCGTGCAGAGCATAATTTTTTTCCGACTGATTTTCTGGAATGTGCGGACTCTTGGTCTGCGTGATGTTGGCCGGACGGAACACCTTTATTAGTTAGGCCTGGACCGTCCCCAAAAGCTGAAAATGGGTAGTCGTCCTGCATAAAAGAAAAACAAAATTCCTCGCCTGCTCTAGTGTTCCCATATACGACAGCGTAGCCTCTTCAACTAAAGTGCCGAGCGAATCCAAGATGGCACTGGAACCGGGAGTCCAACATCCTTATGAGACCTGCAGTAGGAAGACAGCCGAATGAGAGAGAACGACCTATTGATGCACCCTCCGGCCACAGCTTGCCTCCGTGAGTACCACCCGCCAGTGACCCTTATCGACCCAGGAAAAGACGCCGAAAAGAAAAAAAGGTGAAGATGACACCATAGTGGCCTTCATACAGGTGTTGCATATATATTTTTTGGCCATAATGTAGGCACCCCTTCTACTTACGCCAGGACCCTGAAGGCAAGGTAAAGCAAAATTTCATTTCATTGTTGCCGCCATAGAAAAAAACAACAACAAAAAAAACAAGTGACGTGGAGTTTTCAAATAGATAATGAGAAAAATCTAAGCTGCTATAAAGCATTTGTGATATTAGAAATTATAATTCATTGTGGAGAAGGCTAGGGAACAGTCTAATTTTCTTTATCTCATGTTGGTGAATCTTAAGGTCAATATTACGGCTAAGGACATAAAAGAAAAATATCTTTGAAAAGTACAATACATTTAGAAAGAATATCTTTTGAAAAATACAAGACATGCCAAATTATGTAAAACAAAAGTGTATTTATTCATAGTGGTTAAAAGTGAAAGTTTAGATTTGTAGTGAATGCAAGGAATATATATATTTATAAATTTTAAGAAAAGGGTTAAAGCAAAAAAAAAAAAAATGTTAGCAAGCAGGAGAAATGAAAGAAAAAGAAAACAAAATAAAAATTCAATGTGAAGGGCTAACAGTGCACTGTGGTTTTTCTTTTTTTTTTTTTTTTTTGAGCCTGAAAACTTATCATAATTAAATAATGAGTGTGTAAGCATTGTGTATGTGCATATTATATGTGTCAGTAAAGAAAAGAAAATTGTTTGAAAACCGACAGTTTTGATTAAGGTTGGCTGTGTTCAAAATTTACATGAAATGTGTTTTTTTTTTTTGTTACGTGAAATAGCAAAATTTACACCATTTTATTTACGTTGGTGAAATATTACAGTGTGCTCATTTTGTTAACGATAGCACAAAATGTGAAAACAGTTAAAATTGTATCCGAGGTATAAACCTTTTGGAATAGTTCTTCATTATACCCAAATCAAAATTTATTTTGGACTCTAAATACCTTTTGGAAATTTTGGTAAGCTGTAAGAAAATTACTGCTATGATTAGTTGATATTGTCAAGAAAGCAAAATCAAGCCCTAAATCATATTTGCCTAAAAAGTGTTTTTCAAATAAATGCAGCCGAAGTCGGCTTTTCAAACTTACACACATGAGTCAGTACATGTTTTGTCTTGAATTGCCTGTTCTTTGATACTGCCAGGTGAACAAAATCACCCCTGCAACTGGCAGGGCTTTACATAGGAAGCGTTCACTGGGTAAGTATTTTGTCTGTCATTTTCGCCAGTGTACTTCCACTATTCTGATCATGTGCCAAATTTAAGAAGTTTAGTTAGAACATTATTTTTTTCTCTTTCATTTCTGGTGTGCCAAAAAGCTTACAAATTTTGGAATATTTTCACAAAATTGTTTTTTTTTATCCAAAGAGTTTTCAACCACTTTTATTTTTATTTTAATTCAAATGACCAGAGAACCATTACAAATTTTGGAATATTTTCACAAAATTGTTTTTTTTTTTATCCAAACAGTTTTCAACCACTTTTATTTTTATTTTAATTAAAATGACCAGAGAACCATATTTCTTTAGCCCTGAGCATAAGCAGTGCTTGCTGGGTCCACAAACCAACCAACTGAAATCGACCGCCATCGTTTCTGACGTAGTATTCACGGAATTGTTAATTACATTTTCAAACAAAGGAGATCTTTCTTCAAAGGTTTCTTCTTCTTCTTCTTTTTCTTTTTTTTTTACTTTTTCATTTCTTCAGTTCTGGAGATTTCCTTGCAAATGTGTTTTTTCCGGGTGATTTTTAGCTAAATATGAGCATACCGGCACCTCAAAATTTCTATTTCGAGAACTGCTCCTAATGAATGAATCTTCGTTGAATTCAGTAAAACTGCATTAATGAGAATTTACTCAGAAATATTATGTACAGAATATTTTGTGAATATATAGTTGCTTTCTTTTGTAAATGGAAATAAAAGACTTGCTAACATAGCAGATAATCCCCGGTAAACAGATTCTATCTCATTAAACAATGTAGGATGCGTGAAAAAGAAAATAAGGCTTGTAACAAGGTTTAAAATTAAACTTTTACCGTTGCATCTGTTTGTAAAATTATAGACTTGGCTATGAAATATAAAAAATTAGGTGTTAATGCTATTTTTTAAATAACGATAAGACGCTGGCTGTCTTTTTACAACAAAATGAAATGTCAATAATTAAAATAATAAATAGTTATAAAGCAAGGAACCAGAACAATTTTAATTTATAATTAGAGTGTACAGACTGTAATAAATCAGAATGTTAAAAGTTGGAATCAATTAAAAATTATGATGGTAAAAATTATGAAACTAATTTGAAGTGGACACTTTTAATGCTGATACCTAATTTGAGAAACAAACTGGAATGACATCGTCCTATCAGTTCTATTCATGCTTTTGTTTGAAGTGTTAAGGAATTTATACACTATCCCTGAAAATTTTGGTTGGAAACATAAATTAAAAAATAACGTGAACAAAAATTTTCCATTTTTCGTTAGCAGATGTCAGCACAAGTCCGTGTCTGGCCATCGTTATGTTCTTGAAACTCCTCCAACAAAAATGATAATAAAAAAAAAATAGATGTAACAATTCTTTTTCGCCAATAGAGGGCAGCAAATGTCTTCTGTCTGGCTTCGGAGAGAACTGCACATGAAATTCCGTATTGACTTGAACGCAAAATGCGGGCAGGCTTTGAAAGATAAAACTGTTAAAAACATGAATGGAAAAAAGCAAAAACAAATTAAAAGTAATTTTGGGATTGCATGAGCTTTGAAGCAATACTTAAGCATCCAGATAATTTTTCACAGTCGATTAAATAACGGCGAAACAAAACATTACGATTCCTAAAATAAGTTAATACAGTATAAGAGGCAGACGTGAACACAGAATTTATGATCGGACGGCGAACATATGGTCCTTCTGTTCATACTGAGATGCTCGAAAGTTTAAGACTTTGTTTTTGAATGTGTGTAAACTGGATTTACGCACACTTCTCTCTTTCTACTCCGGAGATCCCTGAGTTGGTTTACCTCGCAGGGTGAACTTAATTGCGCAAATATGAATGTATAAAATAAATAAATACATAAATGAAAGAGAAAAAAAAACAAAGCAAACTCCGGCCCCAGCAGCACAAATCCTCCAGCATCATATTATTATGCGTGGATCATCCTTTTACAAACTGGGTTGTGTACTTTTTTTTTTTTTTCTCGCACTTTAAAACCTAGGAACCAAAGGGTTCAAACTGTAATACAAATTACAGAAGACAAAATGACTGTGGAAATGGAAAAAGGAAAGGCGGTGGTGCAGGTGCGATGCTAAGAGAATACTAGGGTGGGCGTCAGGCTCCCAATTTGCTCGAGTTACAAAATTAAAAAAAAAAAAAATTAAACAATAGGGGAGGTAGCAGACCCAACATTTATGTTTGCTACTATATGACTGTGCAGATTTGTGTGTGCGGGTGTGGGGGAAGTTTCTTTTTTAGTACGTGCAAGATGAAGTAAAGTCTGCCAGGCGTGAGATTAAATTCCAAAATTACGTCCAGCAACGGAAGCGATTGCTAGAAAGTTTGCATTACGGTGAAAAAGAAATGCATGACTTTCTCACAGTTTTGCAAACTTGTGTCGATGATCGATACCAGTAACGAATCAACAGAAACTTAATATCACTTAAATATTCATGGAAAGTAAACTGATGCCGGGAAAAAAACATAATGTGAAAAGCTACAATATATAGTTAATAAGGATCTAATACGAAATATTATGATATTACGTGAAATATAATAAAACCAGTCGTTTTTCCAGGGCATGTTTCGCTTGATGAACCAGTTCGTTAATTCACCAAACAAAATGTCAAGTTCTATGCACTTTTCAAAAAACTCCTTAAAATACAGTTTTTAAAAAATGTTTAGAAAATCCAACCTTCATTATTCCTGATTCCAGTTGTCAAAACTTCCAAAGAAACATCCTGGATTGTAACCTTCCGATAATCCAGGATGTTTCTTTGGAAGTTTTGACAACTGGAATCAGGAATAATGAAGGTTGGATTTTCTAAACATTTTTTAAAAACTGTATTTTAAGGAGTTTTTTGAGAAGAATTTGACATTTTGTTTGGTGAATTAACGAACTGGTTCATCAAGCGAAACTTAAAAAAAAAAAAAACATTGTGCAAGAATTTTATTTGTTATATAAATCCAAATTGTGTAATTAATATTGAAATTAAACTGAATAAATTGGAAATACAATTGTGTAAACCCGGGAATAGTAACATTTGAGAGTTCCAAATTTGTGAAATTTCACACCAATAATGTATAAAAAGGCAGAGTGTTGAAATGGGAAATCTCTAAGGTAGAAAAATACCAGAAACACTTAAAGAAGATAATTCATGTAATTTGTGGTGTGCATATGGCTACGTGCAGTTTGCCAAGATTTGTTAAATGTGTATATTATATAATTATGAAGCTAAGACTAACACAACGTTTTTCATAATGAAACGACATTTTTCCACGTGACAATAACCCACTAGGAAGTGCAATGTGTTGTGATACCAAATAAAAGTGATCAGATTTGCCCATATTCTAATGCATTGTTAATTGTTTTCTGTTTTACCTTGGTGAAATAATAGATGAACAGAAAAATATTGTATAGCAGAGAAGAGATTGATTTCTATATACTTAAAATCACACAGTGAATTTAAAAGCGAATCGACGCCGATCATGTTGGAGAGTTTTAGCGGAAGATTCTCGTGTGGCCATTTAAATTCTGAAACAAACGAGGAAAAGACTAAGAAAGAAATGATCTTGAAGTTTGGAGTACTAATATGCTTCTGTAAACATATGGTTAGTTATTAAGTATTTTGATTATCTGATTATCTGTGCGTATAATTTGTTTCGTGGTCCTTCTTCCAATCCAGAAAAAATTCTTATCTATGTCAAACAGTTTCCGAGAGCCGAAATATTTATCAAAAACAGGCAAACGGGCAGACGGAGAATAAAATGCTATTCTAGTGCCTGGTGTGAGAGTTAATTGCTGTCCCTGAAGTCATTTTGGATATTTCAAATTGCCGTCCCGGTGGCGCAGTGGTCAAAGCGATGGCTTCTGATCATTCGCCCAACGGAAGAGTATGGGTTCGAATCTCGGGTAAGGCATGGTTGTTTGTCTTTCGGGGTTTATTCGCTGTGTTCCATGTTCACCCGGCATTCTGTATTCAATGTTCACTATGTACATACATTGCTGACGTCGAAACACAAAATGTCTATACTGTATATGTCAATGTACGCATCTGTCAACCAAGTCCAATAAAAAATTTAAGCCATCGATAACAAAAAATTAAATCTCTATTTCAGATGGCTTCAAACGCATGCCGCGTCAAGCTCCCGCTGTAATCCCCGAAGAAGTTTAAGTGTTCAGTTTGTAAAAACTTTGCGAGCCAGTAAGTATCTCTTAATGTGAATCAGTGTGTGTGTTTGTATTGAACTCAAAGACGATATCTTCCCCACATCTTTGTCAAAATCCTGGGTGATCCAGGATCCCGGGCCCTCCCCATAAGGTATTACTTGATCCTTCGTTCTTTGTTGGTGGCTTCTGATTTTTAAATAATATATTTTACGAATAATTGGAAACGCACTTTAATATGACGGATATATTTTTATCGCTTCCTAAGATCTTGGGAAATATTTTCTCCGGTGCAATTTTATTTGTATCTTCAATATTTTGGGACACCCCATAAAGAAATCCTTGGTGCGTCATTGCATTAAAATATTTAAAATTAATTCCAGTTTTTCTCTCATTCAGTTTGATCTGACACTTCTCTTTTCTTTGTAAATTCTGTTGCAAGCGTTAGAGTTTTTGTTTCAGATATTGTTGAGGAAAAGCTATAAAATAACGTAAAGTTACGAGACCAGAATTAGTTGCGCGTAAGGAATGCGAAATGACGCCATGCAGAAATGGCGCCATTACGCTGTGCTGCAAGGATAAGAAGTTGCAGAAATCAAATTAACGCTTCTGGAATTCACCAGATGTCGCTCAACTCCTCGTCCTTTCGTTCGTCTCCCTGTCCTAAAGCGATTTCTTTTTTACGACGCTTCCGCGATGCTTTCTTTAGGGTACAAACTGAAAATAATGATCTTTTCTTTTAATCGACGTGAAGCCTTGATCATAATGATGTCACACGATTTTTAGTCTAACAAATAATTCGAACTTATTGCGTTGCCGCAATGTCTTTGGACTGAAAGCAGAAACGATTATATTTGTTTTTTAGAAAGAGAAATGAAGTAGCTTATGGTATATATAGAAAGTGGACAGAACTGCTGTTCGAATACAGCTTGAGTACATATTTCAACCTTACAGTCTGAGAAGGGCGGCTCTGGTTTCAAAGTCCTCTTGGCAAAATAAAAGCCACTTTCAAATCCCTCGTTAGTCACGAACGAGTTAACTGCGGAACTTTACAAACACGACTCGGAGAAGGGTGAGTTGGTTTACGAGAATGATCTAACGCGCCCAGAGCCGAATATTTATTAAAAACAGGCAAACGGGCAGACGGAGAATAAAGGGCGAGTGCCTTGGGAGAATTTTGAAACTTTTCACAACATATTTTATTTATATTTTTCGACGTCTGTGATAAAAGGTGTCAAAAATTATTCTATGTGAGATGACTCAAATGGGATGTTTCTTCAATTTTTTCGCGAGTTAAGAAGTTCAGCGGCAGCGCTTAATTTTTTTTTTTTTTTTTTTTTTTTCTGTTTGGACTAGGTTGCTGAATATAACACGTAGTAAAATATCACTAATGCGGTCCAATTGGTAGGACAGGGTTGACTGAATTATGGAACAAAATTTTTCGTATTCCTGAGATGTAATTCATGAAACAAACAAAGATATTAATATGCTGGTAAGGTAAATTCCCTTAGACGGACAATGTAACGAGTACAGAAGACCTGTATTTCAGTTGTTACTCGTTACTTTTTCTTTTGCGGGACGAGTACCGATTTACAGTCTTTCCTGGTTACTAGCGATGGTATAACGAAGTAAATTTCTCTATCATTTTTGGTCTACGCCGGGAATCGAACCCGAGTCCGCTTATTCCGGAACAAGTCGCTCTACCAACTGAGCTACCGCAGACGTTCATTGTGACTGCTATCTGCCTTTATGTCGTGTGCGTCCTGCTGGCAGGTACGTCACATCTCCCCCCCCGAAAGAGGGCCGGGTCATGGCCCACGGATCAGCCGTCACCATGAATCGTTGCAGGCAGCCATCCACTGTAGAACGTGCACTTGAGAACTCCCAGTCAATCCGGTGTGTGGAATGCAACGTCACACACATTTATTTTTCGAAGCGCTGGAGAAGAGTTTCTCTGATTTTTCCTATCTCGCGGTGTGGAAATAACATCACACGATTGCAAGATTTTGAACGGTCGGGTCATCCGGATAGTTCGGGCGCCATTATAACGAAGTAAACTTCTCCGTCATTTCTGGTCTACGGCGGGAATCGAACCCGAGTCCGCTTATTCCTGAACAAGTCACTCTACCAACTGAGCTACGCAGACGTTCGTTCTGACTGCTATCTGCCTTTATGTCGTGTGCGTCCTGCTGGCAGGTACGTCACAATGGGTCGGTACATTCGTAACAGTTACAATATAACGAGTACAGAAGATCGAAACTTCCGTATTTCAGTCGTTACTCGTTGCTTTTTCTTTCTAGGGACAGGTACCAATTTACAGTAGTCGTTCTTTGGATTTGGTCACAGCAGTCAGCCATTACTTTTTCTTTTTCGGGACAAGTACCGATTTAGAGCAGTCGTTCTTTGGACCTGGTTACAGAAGACAGCCATTACTTTTTCTTTCTCGGGACAAGTGCCAATTTACAGCAATCGTTCTTTGGACCTGGTTACAGAAGCCAGCCATTATTTTTTCTTTCTCGGGAGTAGTACCGATTTATAGTAGCTGTTCCTTGGATCTTATTACAGAAGTCCTTTATTTTTATGTTTCAGGAACAAGAACTGGTTTACAGAAGTAGTCGAGAAAATAAAAAGCTGAGTCGCTGAAAACCACGATAAAACATATACGTAATGTATCTATCTAATTTGTTTTATTTCACTTTATTTTTGATTATTATTATTATTTGTTATTTCTCAATAGCAAAGAGGATGGAAATTTTTATTATAAATTTCCTGGGCAGAAGAGAGCGGTTGGAACGGTACTGTAAGTAACAGACAGTCTTGAAACTTCAACGCTTTTCTTCGTTTAATTTAGGGTTACTGGTTCCATGGAAGGGAAAGAACCAGTACCTTAAAACAAACAACATGCATGCCTCACCGGGATTCGAACCCGGCCCGGCACATCTCGGACGGATGGTCAGAAGTCAGCGCTTAGACCATTGCGCCAAACTTTAACATTCGCACCCTACCCAAATGGCACAGTGGCCTAAGCGATGGCTTCTGACCATTCGTCCGTGATGGGTCCGGGTTCGAATTCCGGTGAGGCATGATGTTGTGTTTGTCTTGCAACACTGGCTCTCTCCCTTCCCTGGAACCAGTGGCCCTAAATTAGGAACGGGCGGCTGCTTATAGCCCATCGAGTTGCTAACTGTATTCGCTAAACCCCATATCAAATATATATATACACTGACGGAAAAAAAAATCCCAACACCAAGAAGGGGTTGTGTTAGATAAACGACAGTTGGTAGGCGGTGAGAGTACATCTGTAAGATGACGTCTATGCAAATTTCGCGCTCGGCGCATACGTGTGGCGCTAGTAGCGCCCCTCGGAACATGCAAAGCAGGTTTGCTGTAAATACGCGCTGTAACGTTCGTGAGCGTTAGTTATCGTTGAGATTCGACGTAGTGTGTTGATGTTAGTCAAGAATGCCTTTAAGAAGACGAAGAAGCCATTATCAACAGCTCACGGAGTTTAAACGTGGTCGTGTAATTGGGCTACGAGAAGGTGGGTTTTCGTTCCGCAATATTGCAGAACGACTTGGCAGGAATGTAGCCACTGTGCATGATTGTTGGCAGCGGTGGTCAAGGGAAGGTACTGCCTCAAGAAGACCGTGTTCCGGCCGGCCACGTGGGACTACTGAGAGGGAAGACCGCCGTGTACGTCGTATGGCCGTGGCGCATCGTACCGCGTCTGCGGCAGCGATTCGATCTGCAGTTGCCACCACAGTGACACAACGAACTGTTACAAATCGGTTACTTGAAGGACAGCTCCGAGCCAGACGCCCTGTAGCGTGCATTCCACTTACTCCAAACCACTGCCGTTTGCGACGTCCGTGGTGTCGAGCTAGAGATCATTGGAGGACGAAGTGGATATCTGTTGTGTTTTCTGATGAAAGCCGGTTCTGCCTGGGTGCGAGTGATGGCCGTGTGTTGGTTAGAAGGAGGCCAGGTGAGCGCCTGCAACCAACCTGTCTGTGGCCGAGACACACTGGACCTACACCTGGAGTTATGGTCTAGGGAGCAATTTCCTATGACAGCAGGAGCACTCTCGTGGTTATCCCACGCACCCTGACGGCACAGTTGTACGTCGGTCTGGTGATTCAACCTGTTGTGCTGCCATTCATGAACAGCATTCCAGGGGGTGTTTTCCAACAGGATAACGCTCGCACGCATAACGCTGTTGTAACCCAACATGCTCTACAGAGTGTCGACATGTTACCGTAGCCTGCTAGATCACCAGATCTTTCACCAATCGAGCACGTATGGGACATCATTGGACGACAACTCCAGCGTCACCCCCGACCAGAATTAACCGTCCCTGTATTGACCGACCAAGTGCAACAGGCATTGAACTCCATCCCACAAACTGACATCCAGCACCTGTACGACACAGTGCATGAACGTTTGCGTGCTTGCATTCAACATTCTGGCGGTTACACTGGTTATTAATGTACCAGCATTCCACATTTAGAATGGCTCTTCTCGCGCTTACATTAAGCTGTGATCTTGAAACCTTAATCGATTAAATATGTTACCTATACAAATGTATTGCCGCCATTTCATTCATCTACAACCATTTTTTCGTGGTGTTGGGATTTTTTTTCCGTCAGTGTATACATATATATATAACATATGTTCAGGTGATGCGCAACATCACAGCCTCTGCTTGACAAATGTCAACCCCGTCTTCTCGTGGTGCATGCTGTTCCCACTAAAGGGGCTCTGACGACCGCCAATAGCGGTATAACTATACCATCGGGATTTTTTTTTATTGGAGGTTTAACGACCACAGTGAGCAACTCAATGGGCTATAAGCAGTCGCCCGTCCGTAATTTAGGGTCACTGGTTCCAGGGAAGGGAGAGATCCAGTGACCAGTGCCGCAAGACAAACAAAACATCCATGCCTCACCGGGATCCGAACCCGCCATCGGGATTAGAGGAAATGCTATCACACACTCACCAACCCGCTTGGCCAGCGTCGTGAGTTATGGCCAAACCCCTCCAAAATGACTCCACAACTTAAATCTTGGCCCTCAGTCTCCGGCAGCTCGAATGTACCTGGCCACGGCAACGGGCAGTGCGACATGAAGGCAGAGGGTGCTGAGAATCACCAGAGGACCGGACTAGGCTGCCATTTGATGCTGACCCTGGCTACTTACAATGGACGCTCCCTCCCTATCTTCTGATTCAAGGCTTCTTGAATTGGAAGAGGAACTATGTACAAAGAACTAAGTGGGACATCGTCGGGCTAAGTCAGGTAAGGAGAAAAGGAGAAGATCTCATTGAACTGAAAAGTGGACATCTCTTCTACTATCGTGGGACTGATACTGGCAGAACTAGTGGTGTTGGATTTATAATAAACAAGAAACTGAAGGATAAAGTTGTAGAAGTTGAAAGTTCCTCTGACATAGCTGCACGACTCGTTATCCAACTCTCGAGAAGATACCAGGCTCAGATTATTCAAACTTATGCACCCACCACAAGTCATCCTGAAGAACAAATTGAAGAATTTTATGAGGAAATTCGCCATCTGAATAATAAAGGCAAGCAGCACTTGAAGATAATTATGGGAGATTTCAATGCAAAAATGGGGCAACAGCAACAGAATGAAACTTCAGTAGGTAAATTCGGTCACGGCAACAGAAACCAGCGTGGAAATACTCTCGTAGAGTTTGCAGAGGCAGAAGGTTTTTTCATCATGAACTCCTTTTTCAAGAAAAAGCCACACAGGAAATGGACATGGAGACATCCAAATGGGACGACACGTGAAATTGATTTTATTATGTGTAACAAAAAATTCGTCATCGAAAACTGCAGTGTCCTAAACAAGTTCAACACAGGTGGTGACCATAGATAGGTGCGATGTGAGATGCACCTCAACACTAAACTCGAACGTGGCAAGCTCATAAGACAAACAAAATGTATTGACATAACCAACCTTAAAAAACACCATAATGCCTTCAAGTTGGAACTGAAGAACAGATTCTCTGCTTTAGAAGGTCTAACATCGGAAGAAGTGGATATTTCTGAAGTTAACAGAAACGCAACCAAAGCTCTTATGGAAACAGCAACAAAATTAGCTGGGTCTAAGAACAAGTTGCATGTGAACAAATTATCAGGAAAACCCAAAATGTTGATGCAAAAAAGATGAGAGATACGGGCAACTAAACAAAATGTGACTTCCAAAGTGGACTATATAGAGCTATGCAAGACAGTACGAAAAAGTATCACTGAAGACGTAAGGAAATTCAACTGTGAACTAGTGAGGAAAGCAATTGAAAGCAACCAAAGCCTAAAGATAGCAAACGAACATCTCAGTAAGGGAAGAAAACAGATTATGGCACTGAGAAAAGAAGATGGTTCTGTAACAAGAAATAGAGGCGAAAGTTTGACAAGAGTGAAAGATTTCTACTCCAAATTATATGAAAGGGATGATATATGTACTCCAGACATCATGAAAGGTACCAGTACCAGAGTTCTTCCTGTCCTCCCAGCAGACGTTGCACATGCAATCAAGAACATGAAGCGGGAAAAAGCTCCAGGAGAAGATGGGATTACTGTAGACATCATACAAGAAGCATTTGGAGAAATTGAAACAGTACTCGCCCAAGTTTACACTCGATGCCTTAATGAAGAGAAGATTCTTGAGGATTGGAACAACGCTACAATGATCGTGCTACATAAAAAAGGTGACATTGAGGATCTCAGGAACTACAGACCTATCAGCCTCCTATCAGTGGTTTATGAAATCTTCACTAAAGTTGAAGGTAACACTGGACATGGCTCGACCGAGAGAACAAACTGGATTCAGGAGTGGCTACAGCACAATAGATCATATTCACGTACTGAGAGAACTAATTGAAAGAGCGAGGGAATATGAACTTCCATTGTGCATGGCTTTTATCGATTCGGTGAAACCATCAGCAGTTACAATGGCTTCGAAATCCTGCGGTATTGAAGATGCACACAGTAATAATATTAATAACATCTATGAAAATGCAAGTGCAAAGATTCGGCTGTTTGAAAATACAATACACACAAAAATTGGAAAGGGAGTGAAACAAGGTGACACCATATCTCCCCAGTTCTTTAATGCCAGATTGGAAAATGTCTTTCAATCACTGAACTGGGAAAACAAAGGGATAAAGATTAATGGAGATTATCTAACTCACCTTCGTGTTGCTGATGACGTAATCATTTTTGCAACTACCCCATCAGAGCTGCAGAGTATGATCCAGGAACTTGCTGACAAGAGTTGAGAAGTAGGATTAAAAATGAACTTTCAGAAGACAAACGTGATGGACAATGCTTTTACAAGAAATGAAGATTTATCGATTGATGGAGAAAAGCTGGAGATAACAGATATGTACGGTTATCTTAGACAGCAGACATTAAGTGAGGCTCACATTGATGAAGAAATTAATCGGCGTATAAAACTTGCCTGGAGAGCTTTTGGAAGAAACAGCATAATTTTCAAGAGTAATATGCCATTATGTCTTAAAAGAAAAGTGTTTGATCAATGCATCCTTCCAGTACTTACGTATGGTGCAGAGACGTGAACCTTAACTAAAAAAGACATACAAAGGCTGCAGACAACTCAAAGAGGCATGGGGAGGTGCATGCTTGGTGTAACCAGAAGAGATAAGAAGAGGAACTCGTGGATCCGAAAAATGACAAGAGTTAAAGACATCATGATCAGAGTTAAATCCCTGAAATGGCAATGGGCTGGACATACTGCCAGAAGGACAGACCATCGATGTACAGCCAAAATTTTTGATTGGATCCCAAGGGACAGGAAAAGACCCAGAAGAAGACCACATGGGAGATGGGTGGATGAAATTCGAAAGTATGTGGGAGTAACCTGGAGGAGACTGGCACAAGACAGACCATTGTGGAAGAGGCTTGGAGAGACCTTCGTCCAGCAGTGGACTGATAATGGTTGACAGTGATGATGATGATGATGATGATGATATATAACACCAAAGTACCGATGTTGGTACTTGAACTTGTTACCAAAAAGTACCGATACAGAAAGTAAAAAGTACCAAAGAGTACCGATTTTGCCTATCCCTAATACACATATTAAAATATAATAAATTATGTTCATTTCTTCTACGAATTAAATTATTTTGACACGCAGGAATTTACTCAGATCCACGTTTTCTCTTATGAAAGTTTTTTACTTTCAGGCTGGTTGATTTGTCGGCAACAAGACTAATCAAGAAAAGTGACTCGGGGCCCCTTTTCAATCCACCGGTGGACCAGTTGATCCCATGAAGGAGTCCTTTTCATGTCAGGGCCAAGTGTTATATAACCTTTACGTTTCCAGTGCAAAATGCGTTACAGTATTGCATAAATAAAACTGAATATATTTCTCTTGAGGCCTTATCGTGTGGTTATCTCGAACGGTCGTTCCTTATTCTTTTTTGGAAGAAAAAGTATTTTTCACATTTGTTGCCCTATTGGGCAAATTTTACAAGGTATTGAAGCAAGCTTTGCGCAATTCATCTTTTTCTTTTTGGCTACTTTTTTCACTCTTTGCGTTACTTACTTACTTTATCCTCTACACTCCACCTGGGAGCATAAGTCTTCCACCACCATTTTCCGCCGGACTCTGTTTTTTGCTTCTGTTTTTATTTGGTTCCAGTTTTTATTAATGTTTGCTATTTCTTTCATTATTGTTCTTTTCCACGTTTCTCTTGGTCTTCATTGTCTTCTTTTACCCTGTGGGCTCCAATCAAGAGTCTGTTTTATTATTATTTTATCTTCTTTCCTCAACACATGCCCCATCTATTTTCAATTGCTTTGTCGTATTTGCTGCATTATAGGTTCCTGGTTTGTTCTCTGCCATTAAGCTGCTGCTAAGTCGCAATTGATTTTACCCTTATTAAGCTGTCATGTAATAACCATCTTCTTCTAACTGCGTTAACTCCTGTGTCTGCTAAAAAAAGTGAAATAAGGAGAGACAGGGTAAAAAAAAAAAAAAAAAAAAGGATACTGTGTTAGTTCTGATCTGCGTTCATAAGCTTTCCTGTATGTGCCGATTCCCGAAGTGGGCGATCAAAACATGCAAGGATTGATACACATTAGCAGTGGCGCACTGGCGATCCGTAAGTGGCCTGGAGAGCTATTTTGTGTGTTCCACTTTGAGAAAAATTATCGAGGTATCCCCAAGGCCGGATTTAGATCTTGGGGGCCAGAGGCACTGCAGGTTTGGTGAGCCCCCTCGAACTCAGAACTTAAAATACCCAACAACAAGTTAGTAAAATCATGCAATGCATTGATTATAGTACGCTTTCCAACATACCAGAAATCCTAAAGATGACAACCCGATTTTTGGCGTAAATGTGACAAGAATGGCAAATCAGACAACATCCGAAAACTTGAAAATTTTCATCGTCCTGGAGCGGGACGAGAATCCGCGTCTCCCAGATAGCGCCCGGGTATGCTAACCACTACACCACCCAGAACAACCAAGTTTCTCAAGTTATAACTTGAGTAATGACTTGAGAAATCATTACTCAAGTTATTACTCAAATTATGAGGATAATGGCTGTGGAATAAATCTTGCTCCTGTGCCCTGACCTTTGATCCCATTTCGATGATATTCAACAGCAGCGGTTCAGTATACCTCCAAAATAACATGATAAAGTTTTGTTGTTCAATATCGCTTTATTAGACAACTAATAGTGTACAATAAAACGGGGGCATATAACATGGGCAAAAGGACAAAAAGACGTGGACAAAATCACAGGCTTACACGTGAAGCATTGAGGAGAACAAAACATAAGAAAAAGAACTATGGGCGCGCAGGCCACTCTCTCAAACAGAGAGATATTTTGAGGAACATGAAATACACAGGACATTAAGCATGGCAAAAGTCAAGCAGTAGTCTAAGGGCTCACACTCTGGAAAATACTGGAATAATAAGGAACTGGTGTTAGCGGATAAGGGAAGGAGAAGTCTGGATATTTATACATAGCACGTTTCGCCCAACGCTCATAAGCGCGGCAATAATCACCATACGAAGCAAAGTCTTGTTGTGAAGGAGGATCTGAAGCAAGAGGCTTACGCCGCGGTCGGGAACGTCGAGCCGTAGAAGATGTACAAGTAAGGGAAGTACTATCAGCAGAAGTCGAGGAAGGCAACAATGGAGCATGATGAAACACAGGTGAAGGAGCACTGGCAGGAACAGTGGCTGAAGCTGATGGAATGACGACAGGAAGGGCTGTAGAGGAAGATGACACGTTAGAAGGCAAATGAACACATTGTGAGTCGGAGGATGCAGGTTCAATGGACATGACAAGAGTTGCTGGGAGTGAAGAACTCACAGAGACGACCAGCATAAGACAGCTGATAAGAGGCGAAGTAGGATCTTCGTCCGGCGACTCAGGGGTTGGCGAAGCAAGGGTGTCTAGAGAAAAAGGCCGAATGGAGACATCAACAGAAGACATGTGCAACCCAGAAGACACTACAGGGATGTCAGTGGAAGGCCCTGTAGAAAATACACTTACTTGAAGGGAGCACGGCGGTGAACATGAAGTTGTACCAGGAACATCTAGGAGTGAGGACTGGAGGTGACGAGCAGGAGACGAATCAATATCAGCCGTCGGTAAAGGAAAATGAGATGACGTAGAATCTGGAGACACAGAAACAGATAAGTTGCACTGGGGCGGTGAAACAGCAGGAGATATAAGGCAGCTGGTAGACGCTGGCTCCATGGAGACGAAGAGCGGAACCATAGAAGTGGAGACCGCAGTTGAACATGGAGACAATGGACTGACAGGAGCAGGAGATGAAGTCGGAGAGGGTGACTGAGGGCATTTCAACGAGATTTGGGCAGAAGACGGGCTTAATGGAGGCGTGGAAAGTAGTATAGTAGTAACAGAAGGGAGAACACCCAGAAGAGCTGTCGGTAGTAGATGATCAGGAAAAATATTCTCCGGAGAAACACGTGAAGTAGAAGAATCAGGGGCAGGGAACAAACCACTCGAAACCGGAAGCTGCGAATATGTAGAAGGAAAAGTCGACAAAGATGTGGATGATAAAGAAAAGTCACACAATTCTGGCAAAGCAGAAGGGCGAATGGAAGTCATGAAATTCCGAGTTGGACAAGAAGAACTATGGTGACCGGGCAGTTTGCAAGAAAAACAATGATAGGCGGTAAAAACATTGACAGTGCGAGTGTGTGGACCGCAGATAACGTGGAAAGCTGTAGGACAGGAAACAATGGACTGTTCGTCAAGAAAAACGACGAGAGCTTGACGTCGAAAACTACACTGACGGAAAAAAATCCCAACACCACGAAAAAATAGTTGTAAAGGAATGAAATGGCGGCAATACATTTTTATAGGTAACATATTTAATCGATTAAGGTTTCAAGATCACAGCTTACTGTAAGCGCGAGAAGAGCCATTTTAAATGTGAAATGCTGGTACATTAATAGCCGGTGTAACAGCCAGAATGTTGAATGCAAGCACGCAAACGTTCATGCACTGTGTCGTACAGGTGCTGGATGTCAGTTTGTGGGATGGAGTTCCATGCCTGTTGCACTTAGTCGGTCACTACAGGGACGGTTAATGCTGGTTGGGGGTGACGCTGGAGTTGTCTTACAATGATGTCCCATACGTGCTCGATTGGTGAAAGATCTGGTGATCTAGCAGGCCACGGCAACATGTCGACACTCTGTAGAGCATGTTGGGTTACAACAGCGTTATGCGTGCGAGCGTTATCCTGTTGTAAAACACCCCCTGGAATGCTGTTCATGAATGGCAGCACAACAGGTTGAATCACCAGACCGACGTACAACTGTGCCGTCAGGGTGCGTGGGATAACCACGAGAGTGCTCCTGCTGTCATAGGAAATTGCTCCCCAGACCATAACTCCAGGTGTAGGTCCAGTGTGTCTCGGCCGCAGACAGGTTGGTTGCAGGCGCTCACCTGGCCTCCTTCTAACCAACACACGGCCATCGCTCGCACCCAGGCAGAACCGGCTTTCATCAGAAAACACAACAGATCTCCACTCCGTCCTCCAATGAGCTCTAGCTTGACACCACTGACGTCGCAAACGGCAGTGGTTTGGAGTAAGTGCAATGCACGCTACAGGGCGTCTGGCTCGGAGCTGTCCTTCAAGTAACCGATTTGTAACAGTTCGTTGTGTTACTGTGGTTGCAACTGCAGCTCGAATTGCTGCCGCAGACGCGGTACGATGCGCCATGACCATACGACGTACACGGCGGTCTTTCCTCTCAGTAGTGCCACGTGGCCGGCTGGAACCTGGTCTTCTTGAGGCAGTACCTTCCCTTGACCACCGCTGCCAACAATCATGCACAGTGGCTACATTCCTGCCAAGTCGTTCTGCAATATTGCGGAACGAAAATCCACTTTCTCGTAGCCCAATTACACGACCTCGTTCAAACTCCGTGAGCTGTTGATAATGGCTTCTTCGTCTTCTTAAAGGCATTCTTGACTAACATCAACACACTACGTCGAATCTCAACGATAACTAACGCTCACGAACGTTACAGAGCGTATTTACAGCAAACCTGCTTTGCATGTTCCGAGGGCCACTACTAGCGCCACACCTATGCGCCGAGCGCGAAATTTGCAAAGACGTCATCTTGCAGATGTACTCTCACCACCTACCAACTGTCGTTTATCTAAAACAACCCCTTTTTGGTGTTGTGATTTTTTTTCCGCCAGTGTATAATAGGGACGATTCCCTTGATCGTCTGAAGCAGCAGGCAAAGTCTTAATAGGGCCAATAACTAAACAACATTGAGAAAGGAAAGCATGCAGTAAATCGTTGGAGAGTTCAGGAGTAACTGGAGATAAACTGACGAGAGTAGAGCAATGAGCAAGAAATATTGCGAACAAACTTTGGTCGCCGACTGAAATTGGAAAAGAAAGAACCAACTCAACTTGAGCGGGATTAGAAAAATAAACCAACACCGAGCGAGGCTTTCGTGCGATGTGCGTGATGGCATCAGGTGGAACAATCTGATGGAGTGCTGAAGTGTAAGCTGTAAGTTTAGTATGTGGAAGCGCGGAATATTTTACTCCGAGAGCTAAAGCAGCGAAGAAAGACTTCTTTTTTTTTTTTTTTTTTTTTTTGATTGGAGGTTTAACGACCACCGTGAGCAACTCAATGGGCTATAAGCAGTCGCCCGTCCCTAATTAAGGGTCACTGGTTCCAGGGAAGGGAGAGAGCCAGTGCCGTAAGACAAACACAACATCCATGCCTGACCGGGATTCGAACCCGGACCCCTTCGGACGAATGATCAGAGGCCAACGCCTTAGACCACTGCGCCACCGGGGCGGCGAAGAAAGACTTCCCCGGTGACGAGGACTATAATAAATGAGCTGTTAAAACGGAGCCGGTACGAGAAAACCGGAAGCCCAAGGCAGTTGAGAAAGGATCCGAGGGGAAGGCAGTGACTGCGGGCGTAGAGAGATGAGTTGAACTGTCTAGTAGTACACCCGGAGGAGGCGTCAGTGGTCGAAGAAAAGCAGTAGACATAGTACAAATCAGAAACTGTAAAGCAAAGCAGCACAATCTCGAGAGCGTAAGACGATGGAGATGGCAAAAGGCACGTAAAGAAGGTGGATGATGGGAAGGTGCGAGTAATGATGTCACTGGAAGAACGGCGGAGACAGATGGAGCACAGTAACGATGACGTCACCCAAGGACCACTATCAGAGGGTGACGTAAACGGAAAGGCGTGTAGATAACAGGAAGACAAGCACAGAAGGCAACTGAATAGAATGCAGGTGAGAAAACAGAAGGAAGTCGAGGCAAGTCACGATGGGCAGATGTAAACATACCCACCGAGATGAAAAATGAAGGAATATCGGTATAAAATTCACTTACTGGTGCTGAAAAGTAGCTTGGAAGATTGCTGACAACCTATTACTTGAACAGGGTATGCAGGAAAGGAACAGCAGGCATTGGAACATGTACTTGGGCACACACTTCAGCAACGCAGTAGGGTGTAGTCGACAGGTAATATTATGATAAAATTCGAAGTAAATACTTACTTTCTGACTCGGAAAAGTAGCAGGAAAGGTAGCACATACGCTTATACACACATGGAGCACAGATGTCGGGAGCAATGGGCTCTTTGACCGAGCAAACTGGGCGAAAATTGAGAAGCTCGGGAGGGCACGTCCAACGACAGTTTTGTCGCAATATAAGCATTTTTACGTAAGCTATGATGCATAAGGGCTATGGAATAGATCCCGCTCCTGTGTCCTAATCTTTGACCCCATTTCTCTCATTTTCGATAGAATTCGTCCCCAAGCAGGGCCCTACAACATACTAACATTTCATCCAAATCGAAGTATTTTTACGTAAGTTATGATGCATAATGGCGATGGAAGTGATTCCGCTCCTATGTCCTGACCTTTGACCCCATTTCGCCCATTTTGAATAGCGTTTGTCCCCAGGTGGTCCCCATACCACATACTAAAATTTCATCGAAATCGAACCTTTTTTACGTTACTTATGACGCATAAGAGCAGTGGAATGGATCCCGCTCCTATGTCCTGACCTTTGACCCATTTCGTTCACTTTCAATAGCATTCCCCACCAGGTGGTCCCCTACCACATACTAAAATTTCATCGAAATCGAACGATTGTTATGCGAGTTATCGTGCGGACGGGCATACGCACACAACGCGTGACGTAATGAGGCAAATGGAAATCGCGACCATCTGCTCAAAAGAGTGTGACGTCATGAAACTTTAATAGGATCCACGCACAACGCGTGACATAACGAGACAGATGGCGTGACCGCGCGCCAACATCTCAATCGCGAGCTTGTGACGTCATAAGATTTCTAAGCATGGGTAACATTAATGGAACGACGCCATGACACTGCGAAAACGTGGTAATTCGGGGTGGTTATTTAACCCACTAAACGAATTTTCTCAAAGTCGAGATCAAGCTAAATCAATTTCTAGTACCAGAAAACGGTAGGTTAACGACTTTCATCAAAATCCTTAGAGCCGTTTTCAAAATAAAATTTTCGTAGATACAACAATTGCTCCTTTAAGGTGGACGTCAAGTAATTTTGCTTCCTATACTTCCAATGGAAAAACTTCTGTACACATTTTCTTCACAATTAACGCGTTCCCAAGGATGAAAATTTGAACACCGATTAAAATAGCTTCATTTTATAACTTGGAATACTTAATATTTTCTAAAACATAACCATAATTATGCAATCCAACATTTATTTGTCTACTGATGTCATCAAAGTACAGGTTGCGCCATCTTTTTTCTGGTTTCAACACCACCGAAGGAAACGTTATTAGTTTTTAATATAATTATGGTTATGTTTTAGAAAATATTGCATAGACGTCATCGCGAAATTTGCATACACGTCATCTTACAGATGTACTCTCACCGCCTACCAGCTGTCGTTTATCTAACACAACCCCTTCTTGGTGTTGGGATTTTTTTTTCCGTCAGTGTATATTTAAAGAGCTACATTAATACTTGGAGAAGTATCACCAAGCTCTTCATTATGGAGTAAAACCGCCTACTGAGGTGGAGTGAGACATGACCTCAGCTTTGTAAAAGCTGGAAACTGGATGATTTGCTCTATGAACACATTACTGAAATCATGGGGGTAAGTAGTGATAAGTTTCTCAGCTTCAGTTCTTATCTCTGCATCAAGTAGACTGCATAACAGGGCCGTAGCCAGGGCAGTTTCTCAGCTTCAGTTCTTATCTCTGCATCAAGTAGACTGCATAACAGGGCCGTAGCCAGGGCAGGCGCATATTTGTGCCTATATTGCCAATGATTCGTAGAAAATGAAAAACTCCTAATTGCAGTTTCCAGTGCTGAAGACGAAAATATTTATTTAGACAAAGTCAAATATTTGCAAACTTTAGGTATCAAACTTTCATCTCCAGAAGAAATTGCAGTACTCAACAGATTCATACGAACCCAGAAGAAAGAAAACCCAAATTCAGTCATTTTTGGTGAAATTTTTAAGCAGCGAGTAGCCTTCAGAGATACTTATAATTTATTGGCCACAGCCAGGACTTTCGGCTGTATTACGGCTATTTGTGAATCCACCTTTTCTGTTTTAACGAGAATTAACTGCCCACAGCGGCTTTTGATGTGCCACCAACGAATGTCGAATTTGACTCTTCTTGAATTCGAACAAAGCCGCACATAAACTCTTGACATGGACTTACTTTCCAGAAAATTTAATGGTCAAAAGGACCGACGACTACAGCTATTTTGATTTTCTATTGGTAAGCAACGATTATAAATGTGTTTTTATTTTACAAAATGTTTCGTGCTGTTTTTTTATTTATGTTTATAAAAAATGGTACTTTTGTTCCTAGATAAGGTACTTACTCTGGGTTGAAATTTGTAAAATTTCAGTAATGCTCAAAAAAAGGTAAAAAGTATATAGCTTTTTTTAGCATGCCCTAAATTTTATTGAGCCTGCACTAAGTATAGAGTTTGGCTACGGCCCTGCTGCATAAGGTGACTATATGACTTTGAACCTGTCATGTACTGATTGGTACGTTACCCTGCTTTCTTTTAAGGTAATAAACATCCAAAATTATATTGAAAGTACCGCATCTGAATTTCCCTCTCGAGGAAAGGACAACTTCCTCTGAGACTGAGGTTAGAGGTTAGATTCTCATCCTAACGTTGGTTTCTCTTTCTCGACCTGCCTGTAGTTGCCTTCAAGAAAATGTAGTCATAACTATATTTTCTTCGTGCGGTGTACGGTGATGTAACTGGTCACTGCACACTGCACGACGTCGATGAGAACAGCGCAAACACACCCAAAATTTCAAATGTAATAGCAATATTAGTAACGAAAATTAAAAAGTAGATCGTTGTTAAAAATTGTTCGTCACAATTGTTTTTAATAAAATAATTATTTAGTTTTTATATTTTGCAAAAATGGGGCTCCCTTATACTGGGGGCCCCGAGTCAATTGCCCCTTCCCCACCCCCCTTATGAATCCGGACCTGGGTATTCCATCCCTAAAAAAAACAAAAAAGGCATAACAGCATCACCGTTTATTGCTTAAACATCTTTTCAACTCAAGTCTACGAAGCAGTGCAATATATTTTGTATTGAGGCAATTATTAACAACATTTTACCAATTTCCCTGGACTTGCAGATCCCTACTACAATTTAATGTCGGAACAAAACTACTTCCGTTGCTGAGAAGCAAAAGGCAAGGTACGTTCCTTGAGAGAAACCGTCGAAGATTTTATTTCATTCTTATGAATTTTATTGCGTTAACTGAATTCAAAATTCGTTAATACGAGTTTTTTCGCTTCCGGTGAAAACCGAAATCCAAATGCTTACCTTTCAGTAATAAAATAGTTTCGAAAATATCTTTAGAAAAAATTCGAAATGCCCAGAATTGCAAGAATTTTAGTGCAAATTTATAAAGTGTGAGAAATAAAAAAATGCGAAAGTTAATTTTTATTTATTTACTTTCAAATTGAATTTTTTATGCTTAGCTGAAGCAGACTTTCCAAAACTACAGTTCAAGAATTCATGTCACCGTTAGACCCAAAAAGGATTCAAATCAGATTCGGATTTCTTTATAATAATAATAATAATAATAATAATAATAATAAAAAAAAAAGCGCATGCGTACAAAAAGCAGCAACCCAAATATCTTACCGTAGGTGAGACTCAAAGCATTAACGTACACAATGAATTTCCAGTTTCTACCCTTGACTATTGACAGCATATTTGATTAGGTTGTTTTATTATTCAACAAGAATTAACAAAATGAGGCCTGAATTAGAGGATATCAGCTCAATGGAATATGGCTCAGCTTTGAAAATCGAGAAAAGGAAGGGCTGTATCAAAATCAGCGCTTGGTTCAGCAGAATATTTGCTGCGTGTTTTTTTGTTGTTGTTTTTAAATTACCCTGCTGGCCACCCAAAATGCAACACCAAGAAGGACACGAGATAGTAAAGCCAGATTTACTGGACACATAACAACAGATACGAAGATGAAACGATTAAGCTTACAGGCCCGTGCGACTTGCGGAACACGCAGACATCAATAGTTCGTGTGGCCCCCATGGCTGGCAATAACGGCCATACACGCCGCGGCATCGAACGAAAGAGGCTTTGAATGTGGGCTTGGGGTATGTCGGTCCAGGCGGCTTCCACGCGTTGCCACATTTCATCAGGCGTATCCGCGGGTGGTGCTTGCCGGGCCACTCGGTTGCCGATCAGCGACCAGACGTGTTCGATGGGTGACATATCGGGAGAACAGGCGGGCCACGGCAGCAGTGACACCTGGTGAGCCGTAAAGAATTGTTGTACGATGCGTGCCACTTGCGGGCGCGCATTGTCCTGTTGAAACGTGACCTCTGGCAGGTCCTGCAGGTAAGGGAGAACTACAGGCTCCAAAACATCGGAGATGGTGCGGTGGCTGTTGAGTGTACCGACGATGCGTACCAGAGGGGTGCGGGTGTCATATCCAATTGCGCCACAAACCATAACGCCAGGCGACGGACCGGTATGGTGATGCATAATGCAGGCGTCATACAGTCTCTCGCCGCGGTGCCGCTACACGAGGATCCGACCATCGTGGTGTTGCCGGCAGAAACGGAATTCGTCGGAGAAGACAATGTCGTGCCATTCCGTAGTCCAGGTGTGGCGTTCAACGGCCCACTGCCGCCGCACTTGCCGGTGGTGTAACGTCAATGGTAATCGGAGCAATGGGCGCCGTGCGACAAGTCCCCGCTCCTGCAGACAACGTCGAACGCTACGTGCTGACACAGGTTGTTGCGCAACACACCCTAATTCCTGCGCTAACGTTCGTGATGTGGTGGTGCGAGTCGTCAATGCCCGCCGCACAACATGCCGGTGCTCTCATGCGGTGGTGTGCCGCGGCTGCGGCAATCGCTCACGTCTGTCCTTCCGTCCCTCCTGCACCCACTGAATCCATACTCGCATTACTGTGGCTGGATGCCGTCCCACACGGGCGCCGATGTCTCGGTACGATAAACCGCTGTCGCGATAAGCCACTATTCGTCCTCTGTCGAACTCCGAAACGTGCTGGAATGACTGCCGTAATCTGCGACGAGGCATCAGGAGGCTTCCCACGCACAGGTCCGGCAGCACAACACACTTCCACTACTTACACACCGCCTTCTGTGCACCCTTCTTATAGTGCTACTCAGTGGCGTGCCGGGCGTACATGATTTGCATATGCCCTGCAATGCTAAACATTTGCATGTTTTCTCGCGGGCGACGCATGCTGCGAATTTCAGGCCAATCGGATGCTTCCTTCTTGGTGTTGCATTTTGGGTGGCCAGCAGTGTAGTTTCAGAAGCTGTTATGATGGTAAACAAACTTTGCAGTTTTAGTAATACTTGGTTCAGTTCTACAAGAATACTGAAATACAAGTATATGCACTCAGTAGACAAAACATTAGAAATAGGGGTGAGGAGCAGTTGACATGAACCTCCCCCGCGTAGAGTTGAACTGACCCAAATCGAACGCAGGCGGTAAATAGGCGGACGGCAGAGCTTCCCAACAGTGTATTGCAATCGACGAATATAAGCAAACGTGGTGATCTGAACGACTTTGATCGTGGGCGCATTGTCGGCGCAAGACAGATGAGCCATTCTTTCACCCAAGTGGTAAGAACCCGAGGGTAACTGTGTCAAGGGTGTACCGCGAGTATGCCATCAACGGACGTACCAGCGCCCAGACAGAAAGAGGTGGCCGACCACACGCCACTGATGACCGGGGTCGGGGTAGACTATCCAGGCTATTACAGACCGACCGCTTGGAAACGGTGGTGCAAATCCCATCCAGATTAAATGTCGGAGGTTTAAGAAGCGTCAACGAGAGAACGGTATAGCGCACGATGCCTACCCTGGACCACGGGAGCCGACGCCTTACTCATGCACCACTGTTGACTGCTCGTCAACGGAAATTGCGCTTCACCTGGTGGTGGGAACATCAAAACTGGATCTCTGCAGAGTGAAGCCGCGTCGTGTGTTCAGATGAATCCCGTTTCCAACTGTGCTGAGCTGACGGGAGGGTGCGGGTGTGGCGTCGACAGCATGAGACCATGGCCCCGTCTAGCCAGGTCGGCTCTGTTCAAGGCGGATGGTGGTTTGTAGAGTCTTCTCATGGGACACATTAGGTTCCTTCGTGTGTTTCAAAAGGTTCTTAACCGACGCACGCTAACAGGATGTGCAGGCTGTTCATCTACACGCTTTCATGGCCTTCGCGCATCCTGTGGCTGATGGTCTGTACCAGCAGGACAATGCGCCGCCCCATCTGGTAGCAACCACCTATGTTTTGTTCAAGGAGCACTGATTTGAGTCTGGAACCATCCAATGGCCCCAGGATATAAACCCTGTGGAAGCTTTCTGTGATGCTGTCGAGCGGAACATCAGATCCATGGATCCTGGACCGACGTCTCGGACGGAGTTGTGGACAATGGTGCTACAGACATGGATGGCATTATCTCCGGAAAAACCCTCTGGTATCTTGTGGAGTCGATGTCCCGGCGTGTACTGGCTGTTATTCGCGCTAGAGGAGAAACAACACGCTATTAGGTAGGTATCTCAAATGTTTTATCCATTGAGTGTATATGTATAATGCCCAATAGAGATGCAAAAGAGATATCAGAATTCATAATTTGATTGCAACCCAAAAAAATGCGCTTGTACTATTAAATGAGTTAATATCAAGTTGCAGAAAATTCATAGATAGCGTGCAGAAGAGATCTCATCGTAATGAGGGATTAAGAATAATACCTGCACGAACAGTTTCGACAAAGTTCTCATCGGGTTCCATTTTTACTAAAAGGAAAAATTAGTGTCTGTCTGTAGATTAATATCAAGTCCTAATTAAAGTCTCACTCAGAGGTGACTATAATGGGGGGCAGAACAAAACTGTTTGGCGATGAAAATTGTGAAGAAGTTTTTGTGAACAGTGATAAATCAAAACAGGCTAACCTCCTTAGTGGCTAACATGTCTTGACCGTCTGTCCAAGTCTTCGTTCGTCTTATGCTTCGGCACTGACTCTCTCCCTTGCCTGGTACCAGTGGCTCGAAATCAGGGACAGGAGGTTGCTTAGAGCCCTTAGAGTTGTTCATGATCGTCGTCAATACCCCCCCCCGACACACACACACCAAAAAAATAAAATAAAACAGGCTAGTTAAACGGAAACTCTATGTCTACCGATAAAGCAACAGTACCTGATTCGTACTACAGTACAGTGATCTTACGAGGAGCATTCACTAAGTTTTAAGCCTGACCTTGAAAGTAGCAGTTGGTGGAAGTCATAAGTATTGCAAAGTATTGCATCATCCTTCACTTATATAACAGCCACGCCACGTCACTGTGTCAACATTTGAGACTGCGCCACAGTGCATTGAAGTCTATAAGGTGACAATGGATGAGCGGCAGATGAAATTGCGGAACCTAGCGGTCATTGAGTTTTTGACGAAGGAAGGTGAGACATCGCGCAGTATTCATGAACGGATGGATGGTCCGTGTGTAGGTCGATGGTGCTTTCATTTACCACAGTCAAAAGATGGGCTGCTCTCTTTAAACGGGGAAGAGACTCGTTGGAAGACGATCCCCGAGAGGGACGCTCAGTGGAAGTGAGCACAGATGAAAGTGTCAGAAAGTGGAGGACCTGGAAGGACAAACTGGTGAATCCGTATCGTACAAATTGCTGAGGAACTAAAGCTAAGTACCAGCAGTGATTGGACCATTTTGCATTAGACGTTAGGAATGTCAAAGGTGTGATTCAGATGGGTTTCTCGAATGTTTATACCTGAGATGAAGAATGATCGTGTCAAAGAAAGTCGAGTTCAACTAAACCGCATTAACCGCGATCCAGATGACTTCTATTCCTGCATTGTGACTGGGGATGAGACGTGGCTTCACCATTGGGATCGTCATACTAAACAAGAGAACATACAGTGGAAACATCATGGATCACCACCACCAAGATAATTCAAAACACAACCATCTACAGAGGGAAGATTATGCAGAGATGTAACTAGGCATTTCTGCGGCCTGGGCAAACTACAAAATATTGCGCCCCCCTTTAACAGTTGTCCTTCAATCTTGCATATACAACAAATATTTACAGTGAATATAAGTGCATATAATATTGCTCGACAAAACACAAAATGAACGTCACGTTCTAATGTTATCTCTATTAGGTAGCAGACTGGTAATCAGACTGAACGTACGGCTTTTCCCATCTGCTTCGGACCTTCGGTACCACATCAATCGGGTGTCACGTCAATTCGTCGACTACGTCAATTTGTCGCCTGCGTCAATTCGTCGACTACGACAATTCGTCGCGCGTCAATTCGTCGAGCATCAATTCGTCACGGACAAATTCGTCGACTACGTCAATTCGTCGCGTTTACAAATTTTGGTTACATACAAACCGAATGCAGGAAAACGTACGATTTCGAACGTCTTCGCCCTGATCAAATTTATAAGGTTTGGACACTCAGACAAGATAGAAATATTACGCTTTTTCTTTGGCACTATAAATATTAGACTGGTAGACGGTTTTTGGAACGGGTCGGGGCTCGTGGGTTTGACCCCCCTAACAAAATTTTCGTAAAATCTACAGTTTTCAATTTAGAACCACCAAATTTGGTAAACAATCTCATGGTACTCTAACTTAGACTGTAGACGGTTTTTGGAAAGGGTCAGAGCCCCCTCCCTACAAAAGTTTCGTAAAATCTACAGTTTTCAATTTAGAACCACCAAATTTGTTATACTATCTCATGCTATTCTAACTTAGA
Source organism: Macrothele yani (assembly GCA_039090855.1). Lineage (NCBI taxonomy): Eukaryota > Metazoa > Arthropoda > Arachnida > Araneae > Macrothelidae > Macrothele > Macrothele yani. Next base: position 61,002,889 of record CM077023.1, on the reverse strand, counting down.
CTGTAGACGGTTTTTGGAAAGGGTTGGAACCCGGGGTTCAGAGCCCCCCCCCCCCTGTACAAAATTTTCGTAAAATCTACAGTTTTCAATTTAGAACCACCAAATTTGGAATACTATCTCATGGTACTCTAACTTAGACGGTAGATGCTTTTTGCAGTGGGTTGGAAGTCCCGGGGTAAGAGCCCGCACATACAAAATTTTTGTGAAATTTACAGTTTTCAATTCAAAACCACCAAATTTGGTATACTATCTCATGGTACTCTAACTTAGACGGTAGATTGATTTTTGCAGTGGGTCAAGTCCCGGGGTAAGAGCCCGCACATACAAAATTTTTGTAAAATGTACAGTTTTCTATTCAAAACCACCAAATTTGGTATACTATCTCATGGTACTTTAACTTAGACTGTAGATTGATTTTGGAAAGGGATCGGAGCCCGGGGTTCAGAGACATCTCCCCCTTCCACCACCACCACCAAACAAACATACAAAATTTTCGTAAAATGTACAGTTTTCTATTCAGAACCACCAAATTTGGTATACTATCTCATGGTACTCTAACTTAAACTGTAGACAGTTTTTGGAAAGGGTCGGAGCCCGGGGTTCAGAGACATCTCCCCCTTCCACCACCACCACCAAACAAACATACAAAATTTTCGTAAAATTTACAGTTTTCAATTCAGAACCACCAAATTTGGTATACTATCTCATGGTACTCTAACTTAGACGGTAGACGGTTTTTGGAACGGGTCGGGGCCGGGGGATCAGACCCCCCCCCCACATACAAAATGTTCGTAAAATCTACAGTTTTCAATTCAGAACCACCAAATTTGGAATCATGAAACTCTGTCTTAGACGGTAGACGGTTTTTGGAACGGGTTGGAGCCCGCGGGGTCAGAGCCCCTCCATGCAGAAATTTCGTAAAATCTACAGTTTTCAATTCAGTACTACCAAATTTGGAATATTCTCTCATGGTACTCTAACTTAGACGGTAGATGGTTTTGGGAACGGGTCGGGGCACGGGGTCAGAGCCCCTCCGTACAAAATTTTCGTAAAATCTATGGTTTTCAATTTAGAACCACCAAGTTTGGTATTCTACCTCATTGTATTCTAACTTAGACCGCAGACGGAAAGGGTCGGTGCCCGGTGTGAACGGGCCCCATTCAAAAATTTCGTAAAAATTACATTTTTTACTCTTAAGAACTGCATCTCAGTACAGCACTCCAATACCCCACCTACGGTCTAAGTTAGAGGCCCCAGATAACAATAAATGACAAAAATATCCGGTTAATGGTGTATTAAAAACACAAATTAATAAACGTTAGCGTTCACCACCAACGGGGGCCTTATCAGGCAGAAATACATTGTAATGTAAATAATGTAAATTCTTTTTTGTTTCGTATAATTAAATTAACTAAATCAAACAATTTAAAATAAGTTTACTGGAAATTTACGGAAATACCTTTTTCATTCATTAACTTTCACTCGCTGAACTTGGTGATTTTACAAATAGTAATATTTACCCGGGAAATACTGGATACCCCTGTTAGTAGGAACTAAAGATAATTTTACACTGTAAGTCAGGTACAAAACAATAATGATAAAGCCCTAGGCCTGGGCCTTTTTAGCAATTTTCAATCCGCCGTGCTAATTTTTATAAGGTTTGCATAGAAGTCCAAGATTTTAGCAATGCGCTTTACTGAGGTTGAAACTATTAAACATACCCTAGCCCTAGGGCTTTTCGATAGTTTTCAGTCATCCGAGCTGATATTTATATAGTTTTCATAGAAAATCAAATTAATTCTGTTGAAATCTTACTCGAGCACTAAGCATTAATAGATACACCCGAGGCCTTGGCATATGCATTTTTAGTAATTTTTATAATGCTGTGATCATATGAGGTTTGCATGACAAATCAATTTCAGAGTGCCACGCTTATTAAAAATTATTTAAAAGGCCTAGGCCTATTGGCCAACAATTAATATTTGGTGCCTAAGTGAAAGCGCTACATTATTAACTTGATGTGCTATGCAAACCTTATAAATATGAGCACAGCGATTAAAAATTACTATAGAGTCCTTATAAGTAATAATTTTAGACCGAGTGCAAGCGCAATTTACGAAATGTCAACATGTCAAAATATCTAAAGTAACAATGAAATTTGGAATATTTCTTTTTCTTTCTTTTTATTTCAGTTTTGACACTTGTATTAAGTTTTAAAAACATATATTTCTCCTATCGTTTATCTTCATTTTGCTTTTAACAGAATTTCTTATCATGTTTTGGGCATTTTATTTTGTGTCGTTACAGTTTTTTAATGTTTTGGGCATTTTATTTTGTGTCGTTACAGTTTTTTAATGTTTTGGGCATTTCATTTTGTGCGGTTACTTGTTTTTGTGTTTTGGGCATTTTACTTTGTATGGGTATTTTTGTTATGTTTTGGTTATCTTATTTTCTGTGGTGGTTGTAATGTCGACAGGATGAAAAGGAGAAACTGTGGACAGTCACGATGCCTACTTGCTTATATATTTTTTTCAAATACAGCACATGATTTTGTGTAGATTTATACCACTTACTCATTAAGCGACTACAGGTTTCTTTAAATATGAACCTTTTTTTTCTCAGAGCCTTGTGTTTCCTCTACCTAGCTTTTTCGGCTCCGCAATTTCTTTTCTTGGTTTTAGAATATTTTCTTTATTATTACTCTATTTTCTCATGTAAACTCTTTATGTAAGGTATGTCTATCGAAGTATTTTGCAATTATACGTGAAGTCCTGTTGCTGAAGTAAAAAAGCATTTCCAACTGAAACAACGCAGTTCAGATATTTTCCCGCTGTTAACTCAAAGAACGAAAACAGAAACAACAAATCTGGGCAATGGTTGAGGCATGAGACAGTACTAACTAGTAACCAGGCAAAGTTTTGAGGAAGAATGAGCTTAGAAATTTCTAACTCCAACAAAGAAGAATAACCGCACTGTATCCCTCCCCATCCCATAATGCCGGCCTTTGGACGTCTTGAAAGAGAAGTCCTAAGGATACATCTGTATCGTCATTGCCTGAGAATCGGTGACAATCTTCTGGTGTCGTAGTAGAAAAACACACTTCCAACTTCGCCAAAATTGCTTGGATGTAATGCCAACGAACAAAGTTTTGCTCTAGCATTGGATTTCTGTTGCTTTTGATGGAATACCTTTCCTCTGGGGTTCACCGCTTTCAGCATAGTCTTCAGGACACACGGGAATACGCCCCAACGTAAAACACCCGTTTCACGGCAATTAACTACAATTAGCGAAGGAGAGGTATGGTACAGGAAATAAGTCGAACGAGACGGATCTGAACTTAGAAAGTCGGGGGAAATTGTTGCATAAAAAACTGTGTTTGACTTAGAGACCATTTGGCACGTAAGGACGTAGGTCTCTTTTTTAACACCTTACGGGGTAAACAAATTGTCTTTTCAGTATAACAATTTTCTTTCATATGCATGGTGCAGCACAGAAAAGAGTTTGAATTTATTTTTGAGAATTAGCATGACACCTACCGACCCAGAATACAGCGGCCCAGTCCGCGCCTGCTGCCGCCGCCGGTACCTGGCGTCTGGGTGCTTCGCATCCGTTGATCCCCCGCTTGGAGCGTCCCTGCTCTAATATACATGTACCTCTGCGTTTTAGAAAAACAAAAGATAAGATGCCGATCCCTAAACTTAACCTCTTCTTGTGACCGTAAGTACGAATATCTTGAACTTCGCCTAAACCCTAACTGGAGAAACAGGCTTCACGTGATCGTCTGTATTCTGAGTGTTTTATTGAATGGTTGCTCATTAGTTCGTAGTTGACTGGAGAACAGAGAACGTGCTTGTTGAAACCTTTGCTGTGCGTTGTCAAGTGATAATAGTGGAAATATATCATTCTAAATATTTCGGAAAGAGAAAGTGCATTGTTTTCCGAAGGCACTATGCAGATTAAGAATGCAACATAAATAGTTAACTCACAAAAAGAAAATGATTTGCTGAAATGGAAAGGGTATTTAATTTGCCATAACAGAGTGCGAGGTGATTTACGGTATTGGCACTGTATTGAAAGAAATTATGGAAATTGTACTGGCTTTGTTAGTACTATTCTTATTGGAGATGAACACAGGATGCGCAATGAGAAACTACGTAATCATGCTCCAAGACCGGAGAAAAGTGATGTTGCTGTTGCAAGAGTGCAAATAAAAGAACGAGCAAGAAATACGGACGAAGCCCCTGCACAAATTATTCAAACCGTGACAACGTCAATAGCTACAGTAAATGCAGCTTACATGCCTAATATGGATGCACTAAGGCAAGTTGTAAAACGAATACGAAGAGAAGACATGCCTGCGGAGCCTACGACTTCAGAACGGATCGATGCCCCAATAGATTTACAGGAAAGAGATTGTGCAAAATTTCTTGGCAGAGATAGCGCATTTGGAGATCAAAGAATTATTTTATTTTTATCAGAAAATAATTTACGAAAGCTTAAAGAAGCACCCCTCTGGATTATGGATGGGACATTTGAAACTTGTCCAACCCTTTTTAGGCAACTATATACCATTCATGCTATGGTTGAAACGAATCCAGAGATGCAAAGGTTTGTCCCACTAGTTTATGTGTTACTTTCCAGCAAGAATAAAGAATATAATATAAAGAATATACTATTATACAATATTTTTGCAGGATTTACAAGACTATGATGTTCAGCTTGCACTACAATATACGTATAATAATAGATTTTGAAATAGCAACCATTATAATGCTGCTAAAAAGAAATTTGGAAGCAGCACACACAAATGTTGTTGGTTTCATCTCGAAAAAAAATGTGCGATCCATCCTCTTGCATAGCCTCGGAATATGGGGAAAACAGTGAGTTTGGTCTCAAAGTCAGACATTTGCAAGCACTCGCATTTGTTTCATTTGATGAAATTCCAGCTGCTTTTGAAGAAGTGAAATCAATTTTACTAGAATATGCAGATTCTGTAGTTCAGTGGTTTGGGGAAAATTATGCTCTTGGAAAATTTCGTGAAAGCAGAAGAAACAATCCGAGCAGAAGCACTCCGCTTTTCCCACCAACAATTTGGTCAGTAAGTGAAAACAATTTACTTGGCTTTCCCAGAACACAAAACAAACTTAAAGGATGGGATAGACGCTGGAATACAATTTTGGGAGAGAAAAAACTGTGACTACAAAATAATCAGTGAAATTGCGAAAGAGCAGAGAACAACTATGGCTAAAATCGAAAGAGTTATAGCACAGATTCCAACAAATCCACCCAGAAGAGAAACGCTGGCAAGATAAAAAGGAATTCGAACTTCTTTGGCGCACAGAGACAATGTTAACGTGCTAGACTTTTTAAGAGGAATTTCTTATAACTCTACCCTTTACTAAAATGTGCTGGTATTTTTTACTAATTGAATTATACCTTTTACTAACTTGTATTTGAAGTTTTCAAGAATGTAATTCGGCCGAAGTTGCAAGAATGTAAAACACAACGCAAAATTAAAAAAGACAAAATTTTCAAAATAGCATGTCAAAAAGTAATAAAAAATGTGAAACAAATAAAAATTCAAAATGCAATCACAAGTCACAAGCATAACAAAAATGCGAAACGCTATGTAACAAGTACAACACAAAATAAAAAAAATGTCAAAGCATAAAAAAAATGCACACGCTATGTAAAATATACAAAATAAAATAAAAAAAATGTCAAAGCATAAAAAAAATGCACACGCTATGTAAAATATACAAAATAAAATAAATGCCATATTCATAAGGATTTCATGACAAGTCAAGTTAAAAATGAGCTTTTGCTTAGGCTTCAAACAATAATTATTAGTCTATGTACCTTTTTAAAATCTTTAATAAGCGCAACATCATTAACCTGACTTGTCATGAAACATTATCAATATGACCATGGCATACAATTACTTAAAATACTTGTTAATGGATGAATTGAGGAATCACCAAGTTCAGCGGGTGAAAGTTAATGGCTATTTGTAGTTTTGTACTCGAGCAAAAGCGCAACACAATACACTTGACTTTCTCTTTAAATTGTATGTGTACGAGCACGGTTGATTGAAAACTGATAAAAAGGCTTAAGGCCTGTTTATTCATTTTTGTGCCTCTGTCAAAACGCAGTACCATAACCTTGGCATGTTATCGAAACCTTATGAATACGTCGGACTAAAAATTCCTAAAGAACGGTTACGCCTAAGGTCTTGTAATTAAAGTTTTGTGACAGAGTAAAACTGCAACATTAATAACTTGACATGTTATGTTAACGTTGTGAATATGAGCACGGCGGATTAAAGATTTCAAGAAATAGCCTTTGGGATTAATGTGTTGTAACTGAGTAAAAATGTAACATTATCTTTATTTCCTATATAAACCAAACTACGTGCTGAAATGGCCCAACTATATATACGTATACTTCAACCATATACCGAGGCGCTGACAAAGTGAAAACAAAAGTGCAATTTTGTACGGTCCCCTAACAATTTATGGCCAGCCTACATGGAAGTGGACACGTTGATATCAAAAACGTACTTTTCATACGGCTCCATAACAAATAGCAATGGACACGTCGCAATCTTTTTTTTTTTAGTTGGGGTTTAACGACCACCGTGATCAATTCAGTGGGATATAAGCAGTCGGACGTTCCTAATTTTGGACCATTGGTTCCTGGGAAGGGGTACAGCCAGTGCCAGAAATCAATCACTACGTCCATGACTCACCGGGATTTGAACCAGGATCCTTCTCGACGAGTGGTCAGAAGCCAGCGCCTAGATCACTCCGCCACCGCAGCGGCACACTTTGAAATGTATTTTTCATATGGCCCCAAACGCTGTTATGGACATACTAGATTGAACTGGACGCAAAGAAATCATTTATATAATTTGTACTAGCAGGGATACCAGGTATTTGCCAGGTACATATTACTATTTGTGGAATCACCAAGTTCAGCGGGTGAAAGTTAATGAATGAAAAAGATATTCCTGTAATTTTCCAGTAAATTTATTTTAAATTTTTTGATTTAGTTAATTTAATTTTGCGAAACAAAAAGGAAAGAAAAAGGAATGGGAATACTTACCTTCGTGTAGACATCTATAGAACTGTCGTGCATCTGGCGTGTGCTTCTGTGAATCCCGCGACACAGAAATGCAATGTACCTATGTGATGTCGCATGCGTACGACTTGACATTGGCATTGATCATTTTTTTCTTACCGTTTTGAATTTTGAATATCTGGAACTCTCTATTTACATTACATTATATTCTGCCTGATAAGCCTCCCGTTGGTAGTGAAAGCTAAACTATATTGATTTGTGTTTTTAATACACTATTAACCACATATTTTTGCGCTTTATTGTTATCTGCAGTCTCTAACTTAGACCGAATGTTGGTAAGTTGGTTGGTTGGTTAGTTAGTGGCTTATGGCTCATGGGCCTCAAAGGGCCAAAGAGCGCCTTAGAACGTAAATAGGGTACTGGAGTGCTGAATTGTGTTGCAGATCTTAAGAGTAAAAAATGGAACTTTTTACGAAAATTTTGGTATGGGGCCCCCTTGACCCCGGGCCCCGACCCCTTCCAAAAACCTTCTACCGTCTAAGTTAGATAACCATGAGATAGTATACCAAATTTGGTAGTTCTAAATTGAAAACTGTAGATTTTACGAAAATTTTGTGTGTAGGGGTTGGGCTCTGACCCCCGGGCTCCGACCCCTTCCAAAACCCGTCTACAGTCTAAGTTAGAGTTTCATGAGATAGCATACCAAATTTGGTGGTTCTAAATTGAAAACTGTAGATTTTAGGAAAATTTCATATGAGGGCTCTGACCCCCCTCCCGGGCATTCTAAAAATCGCCTACCGTCTAAGTTAGAGTACCATGAGATAGTACACCAAATTTGGTGGTTCTAAATTGAAAACTGTAGGTTTTATGAAAATTTTGTATGTGGGGGGCTCTGACCCCTGGGCCCCGACCCGTTGCGAAAACGGTATACCGTCTAAGTTATGAGATAGTATACCAAATTTGGTGGTTCTAAATTGAAAACTGAAGATTTTACGAAAATTTTGTATGACGGAGGCTCTGACTCCCCGGGCTCCAACATCTTTCAAAAACCGTCTAGCGTCTAAGTTAGAGTTTCATGATACCAAATTTGGTGGTTCTGAATTGAAAACTGTAGATTTTACGAACATTTTGTATGTGGGGCTCTGACCCCCCGGGCCTTGACCCGTTCCCAAAACCGTCTACCGTCTAAGTTAGAGTACCATGAGATAGTATACAAAATTTGGTGGTTTTAAATTGAAAACTGTAGATTTTACGAAAATGTTGTATGGGGGGAGGGCCTCTGACCCCACCGGCTCCAACCGCTTCCAAAAACCTTCTACAGTCTAAGTTAGAGTACCATGATATAGTATATCAAATTTGGTGGTTCGAAATTTAAAACTGTAGATTTTACGACAATTTTGTATGTGGGGGCTCTTCCCAATCGGGCCCCGACCCGTTCCAGAAACCGTCTACCGTCTAGCATTTTTAGTGCCAAAGAAAAAGCGTAATATTCCTATCCTGTCTGAGTGTGCAAACCTTATAAATTTGATCAGGGCGAAAGACGTTCGAAATCGTACGTTTTCCTGCATTCGTTTTGTATGTAACCAAAATTTGTAAACGCGACGAATCGGTCCGCGACGAATTGACGTAATCGACGAATTCGTCCGCAACGAATTGACGCTCGACGAATCGTCGTGGTCGACGAATTGACGCGCAACGAATGGTCGTAGTCGAGGAATTGACGCGCGACGAAATAATGAGCGACGAATTGGCGTATAATCCATTAAAAGGATCTAATGCAGCTGGAAGTTGTGGTTCGCAGTGATGATCAAATATCCCTCTGAGAATCTTCAACAGGGCGTACAACATTCTTCTCTTGCAACGTACGTGCAACCGCGTCCTCATTTTTAAAGGCAACTATTATATCCCCTGAACATTTTTGAGAAAGAGATGCGAATTGTACTTTGCGAAGTTTACTGATAGAAACTGGAGAAGCATATTTTAAGGATATTCTGTAAATGGACAAATGACAAGGTATAGCCCTAAAAAACCGTACCAGAAACCGATGCAAAAGTTTCAATTCCAAATTTTATCTGATCGTAAGTAGTGATTTTTGCGCCCCCTCTTGAGCTGCGCACGGGGCAGTTGCCCCCCCCCTCCCCTTCGTTTCGCCTCTGGATTATGGCCACCATTTTTTGGGACTCAGAAGGATTGCGGTTAATTGATTACTTGACTCATAACAGGACTATGAATGCTGCCGATTATGCCACGCTATTGCGACAATTGCGTGAAGCTATTAAGAGTAAACGGCGAGGAAAACTGCGATGGCGTGTTTTGTTCCTCCGGGACGATGCTCCATTCCACACCGTCCGTGTTTCCATGTCAGCTGTGACAGAATGTGGCTTCCAACTTCTTTCCCACGCACCGTACTCACCTGAGCTCGCCCCCTAGTGACTTTTTCCTCTTCAAAAATATGAAAAAGATTTGCGGGTTAGGCGTTTTGCTGATGATTCTGAAGTGAAGGAGGCAACGAAGTGTTAGTTTGAGGAGAAGGATAAAGCATTTTTCGCAGCGGGGATTTGTCAAATCTATGATCGGTACAACAAGTGTATTCAAGTCAGGGGAGACTGTGAAAAAACAAAAGGGGCGTTTTTGGAAAAAAGTTTTGTCTTTGCACGTTAACGTTAGGTGTAGAACTTATGGAACGCCTTACGTATATCCGAGCATGCAGCAGGAAAATCGGGCAGATGTGAAATCAGTCGGAGTCAGCTCTGCGTTATGGCCAGATGAGTTGTACTTTGTAGTGTTTTGATAATATTCTAACAATCTGGGATTCCTGCACCACAAAACAGAGAGTGTGAATGAAATAATCACTCACAATTTTAAAACTACAATACTTTTATTGACACTCGTTGCAAGAACACCCGCTGATGTACACGCACGAAATACTAAGATTGAATTCACAATGATGAACTCATGTTAGTTGAACAGGAGCAACTCACGAAGCTATTATTGATACTGGGTAACCGCCACAGGTGCACTACAAAAAGAAAGTAAAGTTCAGACATTACTTTAAGTTTTGAAAGTATAGTGAGCGATAACCGAAATTTACATGAGAGACCGTAAACAAAAGCGGAAAGTTAAATAAGTTATGTACGTCTCAACTCTGAACAATTTAAACTTCATTACAGTTTCAAAATAGCGATTTGGGTACATCGTAAATAGAGTTGATGCTATTAAGGTTGAACGTACACATTACTGGCCATGAAAATGATTTTATATGTTCAAGTTTAAATAATGCCGCACGAGTTTATGAGAATCGCACAGAATGTCTTTTCCTCGAGCAAGGGGAATGGCGTTTTGAAGAGTTCAGCTTCCTTGAGCTTAGTATCAGTGGTTTTTGAGGCGAAAAAACGAACTCTCTAATGAAAATTTACCCAATATTTGCATGATATTAGCAACTCTAGTCTAATCTGACAAGTGGCGCATCCAAGAGTTTTTTAAAGGGTCGCCCAAAATATTGAAGATGAAAATAAAAATACATCGGAGAGAACATCCCCCAAAATATTGGGAACAGGAACGTCTCTAGACTTCGAAATCAGGGTGGCTGATGGGTGGGCGAACATTATTTTTGGTGGGGCAAGCTTTATAGCAACTTTTTTTCTTTTACGAAACACTGAAAGAACAAATTTTTAATGTTCTTTTTCTTTTAATTGAAGGTACTCTGACTTACGAGTACCGTGAGCAGCCCAGTGGGATATAAGCAGTCGCCCGTCCCTAATTTAAGGTCACTGGTTCCAGAGAAGGGCGAGAGCCAGTGCCGTAAGACAAACACAACATCCATGCCTCACCGGGATTCGAACCCAGACTCTTCTCTGACGAATGGTTATAAGCCAGCGCTTAGACCACTGCGCCACCGGGGCGGTTTCAACGCTTCTCACTACCAGCTGCAAATGAATTCGTGCAATTCCGACCCCCCCCCCACTTGGACACACATACATACACACACGGACCTGACTAATTACGACACGGGTGTAAGATACAAGTGTTGGTGGAATGTCGCCGTCAACTTTTTGCTGGCTGTGGATGCATTGTCTTAAATATCCTTTGAAAATTTTCCATTTTTGCTTCCGAAAATAGCACTACACTTGAATAATTTATTTAAAAGAACATGTCGTTTTTGTTTACATAAATCAAATTTTAACGTTGTTACCAGCAGACAGTACCTCACCCCTTCTTAATTTCCTTCCTTCCAGCCAGCGACTTTGCCTTGCACTCCTCTCACACAAAGCAGTCGTCAACCACTTTCTGCACTTTCACTGTCCTGGGGCAATCTTAAGGACGCTAGTGTAGCTTTAGACTCCACTTTTCCTGTTGAAATCCCCTATTTTGTAAAGAAAACAAACAAAGCAGTTATTAGTGAATTTCTATCCACCCTCCTCATTAGCCCCCTGGCCGTACAAACATGAAAAAGAGGCTGAAACTAAGAAATTGGAAGAGTGGAGAGCAACTGAATTTTCATGGTCCTGCGGGGCGGGCTATTTTGATAACTTTTTTGGAGACGTAAACAACACACTTCCTAGGGGAAAATACGTAGGGTAACATGAAATATTATAAAACACAAGACTTACTGCTTGGCAAAGGTCAAATTATATTTTAAAGTCTAATATATTGAAAAATGGCACACTTTTAACTGGGTGAGCAGCAGGGGGGGGCGAGTTGCCCTCGCACCTTCTTGGTGACGTCCCTGATTGGGAAGCGATAAAAATGTCGCCGTCATACTAAAGTGAGTTTCCAATTATTCGTAAAATGTATATCTAAAAGCATATGCAAATACCCTGTGGTGCCACTGAATAAGAGACACCTTCTTAGTAACGCGTTGGGCCACATCTTGTCCTAATGACTGCTGCCACACGACGAGACATGGACTCCACGGGCTTCAGAAACGGTTCTGGAGGTACCGTCAGCCAAACTTTTTCCAAAGCTGTCTATAATTCTCTCAGGTTCGTAGTCTATGGGAAAAGTGCCCGAAATGCCTGCTCGACTGTATCTCAAAGATGTTCGATGGGTTTTTAATCCGGCCTTCTGGGTGAACACTTAAGCGTTTCAAATTCATTATTATGCTCTTCTAACCATTCAGTAGCCATGTTGGACCTGTGGGATGGACAATTATCTTATTGGAATACGGCATTGCCACTGGGATGCATGCTGGACATAAATAGGTGCAAATGGTTGGCAGGATGTACACATATTTAGGAGCACTCGCAGTCCACTAAACACATATCAAAGGTCTCAAAGCATTTCAGCTGAAGACACCCGAGCTCATCAATGAGCAACCACCAGACTGTACTCTTCCAACTTGACATGGAGGGTCCTTGGCTTCATGAGATAGACGCCAGATCCGCACTCTCCCATCGACTAGGTGCAATTTAAATCTGGATTCATCACTCCAGGCTATCCGCTTCCAGTCCTCTGTGGTCCAGGTTTGGTGTGTTTTTGCCCAGGAAAGGCGTTGATCCCGGTATCGTGCCGTTTACAGTCGAACTTTTGTGGACCGGTGGCTTCCGAACCCTAGACGTTTAAAAGTAGGTTGCACTGTCCTTGCACTGACATGGCAACATGATCCACAGATCAAATCGGTAGCGATTTGAAACATTGTCTTGAACCTATCAGTTCAAAAAGTGCTGCCCAAACGGTATGCGGCACGAGCTGTCAGGGTTGGTACACCTCTGCAATTCATTAGGGAGCGTGTTCTTTTGCCAGAATTTTCGTATTCCCGAAACACTCTGGACACAGGAAAAACCAGAAGCACGGGAAAATCCTAGTGTGTGGACGACTTCCGAGATGGAGTGACCCATCCTACAGGCACCTACAATCTGCCCTCTGTCAAAAGCATCCAAATCACACGTATTAACCATCACCCCTGTAGTAATCACTACTGGGAAAACTGTGGGTCACTACTGGGAAAACTGTGTTTAACCGCAGTTTCGCCCGGTCATGCGCAATAATGCGACAGCAGCAAGCAAGCATTTGCATAACTTCTCCTATGTGGTACTTCAGTGCATATTTAAAAATAGTCAGCCAATAAAGAAGAACGAAGGACCAAGTGATATCTCATGGGGAGCCCCCCTCCCCCTCCCACTGAGTTCGCCAATGAATTTGACAAGCTCACTTAATTGTTTACTGTAGGAATAACTTAATCATTTACGGTTGTGTGAAAACGTCCGATGTATGAGTCAATCTCATTAAATGCTGAACATATAAAATTTTATACAATGAAATCTAATGGTTCGGAATCAAGTTATAGCATTTAATTATCTCTCGTGTTCGACCAAATTAATCACAACCAGTTTAATCAGATTGTATCTTCTGCTTTGCTAAATTTCGCTGAACAACTAAATTGAAAAACTTATCATGAACGACAAAATAATGGAATTTGCTATTGACATATTCAGACTTGTTAATAGAAACCGCAGTCTACGAAATTCCAGCAATCGGAAATATGATTTCTGTAATGATACTTTTCAATCAACTTTGAAACTGAGCTCGGGGCTGTCTTACACGAAAACGAGTTAGTAGTATCAATGAACTATGCGCCCTTCAGGGGTTTTAGAAATGGTTTGTGTGTGTGTGTGTTATGCTATGCTATTTATCTCATATAATTCTTTTAAATCCCGTGGCTAATTATTTTTCAAACACCTTATCCATTTATTAATTATGATTCCGTGTCCTTTTTGGTATGCTAATGAAAATAGACCTAGCGTGTGTCCTGAGAGTTGGTAAATGCTGGTAACAGGTCTGACATTTTCGGTAAACATTACCCAGAGAAAAAAAAGATAAGGGAAATCGAAGCAACGAGCTGCGCACGAGTTCTGTATGATTTCACCATTTAAAGTGGGATGAATGCCTGTCAAAAGTAACAAGCGATCAGATGTTCGTCAATTAGGAGAAATAATGAAACTTAAGCTCAAGTACATAATTTCGTGCGAACTAAGTACATTTATGAAGTACTATGTATAACTGAGCAGTTGTTGGTTATTTCAGAAATTGAGCATGAAAGGAATGCTTTATCCAGGAATAGAAAAAATGGTGGAATCAGTCTTGCTGAAGAAGGGAATTTCGATGTGAACGAACCTCTCATCCCTTAAGTAAAAAATCTGTTTGCATTTTGATCGACACGTATGTTCCTCTTTTGTATGGGAAACCTAACTGACTGCAGTTGAGGCAGTTCTATGCTTTACAATGGCTGTGAATCTTCTTTTCGTAAGGTATATCGTAACATAACTATAATGATTAATGGTGATTATATACACCGATGAACCATGACCACTCAAAGCCTAGAGAAATGAGCGCACCTGGAGACCGAATGGTGGCGGAAAGGAAGTTCACAGAGCAGTATATGCAGTATACAGCTCGAGGATCGACTTTCGGTTAGTAGAGTGTTCGGAGTCAGAATGGAAAAAGCTGTCGATTTATCGGAGTTTGATAAAGGACAAATGTGATGGCACGTCGCCTCAGAACTACGATCTCGGAAATGGCGCGGCTTGTCGGTTGTTCACGTGCTGCTGTAGTGAGTACGTATCAAAAATGGCGCAAAAACGGCCAAACGACGAACCGTCGTCCAGCCGTGTGTCGTCAGCAGCTCATTGATGCCAGAGGGGAGTGGAGAATGTCGCGCATTGTTGACAGCGACCGCAGGGCCACAGTGCGACATATCATTTGCAGCTTCAACAGTGGTGATCAGGGCAATATGTCACAGCACACAGTTCATCGCAGCCTTCAGCGGATGGACCTGCGTAGCCGAAGACCCAGTCAGGTCCCCATGCTCCCTCCACGTCATCAATAACAACGCATGAAATGAGTCCAAGATCATTGAGATTGGACCGTGGACGATTGGAAGAAAGTGGCTTGATCTGACGAATCAAGATTCCTGGTGCATCACGTAGATGGCCGAGCGCGGATACGCCAATTACCAACGGAGGCTACGGCACCTCGATGCACTATTGGGCGGAAACAGGACGGCGGCGGCGGCGGCGGGGGCGGTGTTATGCTGTGGGCGATGTTTTCTTGGGGCACTTTAGGCCCCATTAACCCAATAGCACAATCCATGACAGCTGTCAGGTATCTGAACATCGTTGCGGACCAAGTTCATCCATTCGTGGCAACTGTGACTAGTAGTGATGGCCATTACCGACAGGATAATGCGCCATGCCACACTACCAGAATCGTCACGGAGTGGTTCGAAGAACATGCTGGCGACTTTCTGTTAATGGCCTGGCCTGAAAATTGTGGTTCGACTTGGAAAAGCGGGTTCGCGCTAAAACACCAGTACCCCGAAATATACGAGAACTGGAGAACCTGCTGTTGACATTATGGTACCAGATACCCCAGAATACCTATCGCTACCTCATCGAATCAATGCCTCGCCGAATGTCCGCTGTTTTGCGGGTTAAAGGGGGTCCTACAGCTTATTAGGTAGGTGGTCATAATGTAATGGCTCATTGGTGTATATGTAAAAACCTTTTTTTTTTTGGAATCTCTGCTTGTAGAAGTCGTATTTGAAAAATTCTTTTTCCATTGTTTATCTTTCACCATAAAAGTATTTTGCGCATAACTGCTGCCTTTTCATATTTCAGAGTACTGCCGCCTACCTTCCTATTTGAAAGAGTATCACCGATATTTGTGAAAGAGTATCTCCGATTCTCCCCTTGGAAAAATTCTCTCTTGGTAGGATACCTTTCACTAGTAAGAACAGTTTGCGCTTGTTTTCTTTTTCAAATAACGTACAAATTTTCCCGCTAGGGGTCGTAAAGTTATATCGCATTTTCCTTTTATACGTCTGTTTTTTATTGTTCGATTTGAAACATTTCTTTTGACTCAGATACTCTGCGGTACAAGAAACGTTTTTGTGCAATATGAGATCTTCCGTAACGCACATGTCTTCCGCTAGAGGGCGTAAGTATCTATTTCTACTTGGGATTTTTTTACCGATTCTAGAAATTTGGTTGGAAATTTCTTTTTGTAACTGATTCCATTCACTATGAAGAACACTGAATACATTGTGTTTTTTAAATAATGCACAGTTTTTCCATTAGGGGAGTAAATACATACTGTTACAGTGGACACCCCCCCTCCTAAAACCTGAAGAAAACTTTAAAATTTGTCCGCCATGTCGCGTATTGTATGAGGCAGCTAGGAATCACAGTTCGGCAGGCTCACATGTTCTTTTACAGTTCAGTTTTTTTATTTATTTCTCATTTACGTTGTTTTTTTTCTTTCGGCTGTTCTCTAAATTAATTAACAAAATTGCGGGATAATTGGGAAGTCGCTCCAATGCTTTTGAAGGCAAGAAACGCAATATTTTTGCCATTTTGAATTGCTAGACCTCACACATAGCCCTGAAGTGAAACATAAAAATTCCTATCTCAAGTGTCTTAGAGGGGCTGCAAAACGAACGAGGGAAATGTGCTTTCGAATGCGGATGGAAGCAGCAATGTTCGAAGTGGTTTTTCACTTTTCTTTCTTTTCTTCTTTCCGCTTGTAGCTTAACGCTGTGGTCCGTATGTTTACTTCAGTGGGTGGGCCAAGAGACCCTCAGCAGACACATAACTCTGTCAGCGAGAAAGATACTTTGACTGACGTATGCGAGGGACAATGGGCAATTAAGAGTTTAGAATCGCTGAAAAGAATAGGGGGTGGATTCGAGCGTTGTTTTCGGTCAGCAGTTGCCGATATACGCTTAAGGTAAAAGCACGTCTGATTTCGCTCGGCCGAGAAAATTAATCTCAGGGCTAGCGGTCGCAACTCGATAAAAAAATGGAAACAAAACCTGCGAGTGGCATATTTGAACTGCGTACTCAGGCAGGGTAGATGGTTTGCTAACGGAAAGGAACTGACTGAATTGGGAATGAACGGTCAAAAAGGACGGAAGGTAGCGACGGACGGAATCAACTATAGCAGCAGCGGAATTGAATGTGTCCCACTCTCCCAGCAGTCGACGTTCACAATTATTTCTTCACGACAACAAAAATCATTTCCCAGGAACACAGAAATCAATCTTGGAAACCGCAACAGCAGATGTGAGAGGGCCTATTTTGCTTAACGGCCACCTTCAAATCGTCACGAGAATAGATCAGTGTGCACTCTAATCATTGCAACAAAGTGCGGCGTGATATTACCATTTTTAATTGTGTGCTTCATTTACATCAAGCGTCAAAGTGAAGTGTTGAATCATCGGTGCTGCCACATGGTGCAAGTGTCTGTGTGTGTGTTTTTTTTTTGTCGTGTGATATTATGTGATGCACAACGGATTTGCACAGCAAAGTCACGTAACTGTAAGTAGATGAATATTTCCTTTTTCTTTCTTCGCACATCTGCGAACTTGTGCCATCCCGACACCCAAAGCTGCATGGACATAGATGCAGTAATGCTGAGTGACTGAACCTCAGAGGAAATACCTGCACATACAGATTTCAATTTCTTACAGGGCCCATTTCCTGATTATTTTTTTACATGAATAAGGGAGAGGGTGTGGCCACAAATTCCGCTGGGCGGGACAGTTTCTTTTAACTTTGGTTCAGGGCCAAAGCTAGCGGAGAAGGGATCTGCATGTGCATGCTTATTAGATTTAGTTAATTAACTTTGGCAGTATTTCGCACCTATAATCTTATACCGCAAATTAACGTGCTTGTGTATTTTGTGTCGCGAGTATTTTTAATGTGATCGTTTGCATATAATTTTTTTTTCATTCTCTAAGCAATTATATATGAATATCACCTGCAGCTCTATTTAGTGTGTTAAAGAGTAGTATCTCTTGTTCAGATAGTCCGGTGGAGACTCAGTCGGCTGCGTTATCCGACAGTAAAGTGTGACACCGTATGCTGCCCACATATGAGGGGCAATTGTCTATGCGCCTAGAGAGCGCCGGATCTGTTTAAATCTCGCAGAACGTTATTAAATGTTGTGTTGTGTATTTGAGAATCATGTGTTATTTGCGAAAGTGAGTGTTGTACTGGCTGGTTGGGGATTGAATGTACCGGAGTAAGATCCGGACCACTACACTCAGTCACAAATTGGTGATTGCGGGTGAACCTCATCACAACTCTGATCCCAAAGTATCGTTTTTTTAGTTTATTTTATTTTTTATTTGTTGTTGTTATTTTGTTCACAAGGTGGATTCACCCAAGCCTTATGCTTCGGGTCATTCTTCAACTTTTCATTTTTTATGTTCTGGTGTGAATCTTTGAGTGCAGCAGTGCACCTGAGATTCTCACCTGGTGCCGTGGCCAACTAAATTGTACTTCAGGTCTCAAGCACCGTCACCGGCCGACTCGGCAGGAACACTGCTAGTGCCGTGTAACAATACATTCCCTTTTGAGTTATTTTTTTTTTAAATCTGCTTTGAAAAATTCTTTTCGTTTCGGAAAGGATTCAAAGGACGTGCTCATTACTACACTCGAAAATTCGGTGTCATTTCTCTTGTTTTGTCATGAGCCAAAAATTCTCCCTCTCTCTTTTGGAGCTTATTTAGAGTCGCTTTTGTTTAGGCGACAAAGTCAAGATACTACGTCCGTCCTTTAAAATAGAACGTTTTTCATCAAATGACTTTAGGCTTGGTGGCCGTAATGTTTACTGTGTTTAGCAGATGAAGATCAATGGCATAGTATTTTGTACGAAATGTTGAATAAACGGTCATTGTAATGGTCATTGTAATGGTCATGCTTAATGGGATGTTGAATTATCCGATTTTACGCATAAAAAAAGGGAAAAAAGGAAGAGACAGAGGATTCAGGGCCCCTTGCAAAACTTTTCATAAACAATGCTTCGAGAATCCTACTTCAGTCGGGTGATGCGGAAACGGAATCGAATTGACAAAAGATATGAGTAGATTCAAACAGGAAATGACATTGCCTGAGGCACCCACACATCCATTACAACTGTTTCTTTCTTTTTTTTTTTCTTTCTTTTTTTTTTTTCAAAGTCAGGTTTTGAATTGTCGATTGCAGCTCAGAGCCCAATTTACAAAACAGTTTTCTTTTTTTACCAGGAAGAGCGTTTGCTTAGTTTTGCAAAGTGATTTTTTGAATTGTTCGTTCTTTAAAAGAAGACGTTGAATAGTTATTTTTTAAAAAGACAACTTTTTTAAAACACGAGATCCGCAAAATGTAAAATTTGCACAAAATACAATAGGAAACCCCGAAATCCGTGGGACTTTTTTTGAGCAGGTGTTGCTGTTCAAAAATTTCGCGAGTATTCGGGCAAATGGGTGTGGCAGGGAATGCACGGAAAAAAAAACAACAACAAAAAAAAAAAAAAAACGGAACATCCAAAATTCACATTTCATTGTGTTTTCCCAATACTAATGACAAATTGTGCTATTTAATCAAATAATACGTAAATTGGGCTTGTTTTCGGGAATCACAAAGATATTTTCATAAGCCAGTTCGAATGGTTTTTCAACCATATTCACAGTAACACTGACTCTTATGTTTTAAAAAAGTAATTATCAACACCGGGCGGTGTCGTACTGTGGTTGATGGGACTGTTTATTATTTCTATACTTCACTCTCTCCGTCTTCGAATTGATTCCAGCCGCGGTAATATCTGCATCACTTTTATAAAGCATTTAAAGTCTTGTTCACTTCTAAATTCCTTTTTTTTTCTTTTTTTCGATTGGAGGTTTAAATTAATTTATTTATTGAACCTGGTGGTACAGACGCAGTGACTGCATAAACAGACATAGTTGCACAGTATCGTCAGGCAGACATAGACAGTACAGTCATTTTACATCAACAATGCACATAGCGAACATAGAATACAGTATGCCAAATGATCAATTAACACATTGAGAGCCAGTGCTGAAAGACAAAAACAAATACCCATGCCTTACCGGGATTCGAACTAGGAGCCCTCCGTGGACGAAGGATTAGAAAATATCGCTTAGACACCGGGGTGGCGAAGTTGTAATTCCAAACAGTATTTATCACAAATTCTTGTTTATCATTATGCGTTGTGAGATATTCAGAGGTAATGATAACTGCATTATTATTTCAATAAAATGTTCAGTGCGATTAATAAACTCTTTTGAAATAAATGAGTTAGATTTTAGATTAGATTGAAGGTTTAACGACTACCGTGAGCAACTCGCGATGGGCTATAAGCAGCTGCCTGTCGCCGCCCTGGTGGCGCAGTGGTCTAACGCTGGCTTCTGATCATTTGCCTAGGGGTGGTCCTGGTTCGAATCCCCAGTAAGGCATGGATGCTGTGTTCGTCTTTCGGCGCTGGGTCTCTCTCTGTTATTTGATAAACTGGCATACTGTATCACATGTTCGCTCTAATATTTCGCTTATGGCTTGAATATTTGCTGTACCCTGTGTCACAAATACTGTGTCTGTCTTAACATAAGAGCAAATTGTATGTGTTAATCAAGGCAAGTAAATATTTTTTTTTTTATAGCCCATCGAGTTGCTAACGGTGGTTATTAAACCTTCAATCCCAAAATCCAGTCGCCCGTCCCTAATTTAGGGCCACTGGTTCCAGAAAGGGAGAGAGTCAGTCCCATAAGGCAAACACAACATCCCTGCTTCACCAGGATTCAAACCCCGGACCCTTGATAGACAAATGGCCGTAAGCCAGTACACTGCGCCACCGGGGCCGCTGATTTCCGTTGCAATTAACTGAAGCTTTTGCGTTATAGTGAGAAGAACTTTCTTCCGATTTTCAGACAAGTTTCACTTACACAAAACGTACAAGATGACGTGCATCCACACAGACTGATACTGTGCTAAGCAGCACACCTACGGCTTCCTCAGCTGCTGGACACATACTGAGATGAGAAACGTATTCTTCATACACTCCACATACTGAGACATGCACGACGGGGGAGGCGGGAGGCTGTATCTCCAACGCGGCCAAGTGAATTTAATAACATCAACAGGTCCACGTTCAGTGTGAGTTACAGTTTGTATATTGTAGTACGACAAACAGTTCCTTTTTTCTTTTTTTAATTTCGGGGTTTAACGACCACTGTGAGCAACTATATGGGCTATAGGCAGTCGCCCGTACCCAATTTGGGGCTACTGGTTCCAGGGAGGTGTGACGTGCCTGCACCGCAGGACGCACAGGAGATAAAGGCAGATAGCAGTGAGAGCACATGTCCGTGTAGCTTAGCTGGGAGAGCGACTTACTCCGGAGTGAGAGGACCCGGATTCGATTTCCGACGCTGGCAAACTTGTACGTTAGGGGAGAGCCAGAGCAGCGCACCACGCATGCCTCATCTTTGACTCGAACGGTCATAAGCCAGCGCTTAGACCACTGCGACGACTAGACGTAGAAGGACATTTACCTAAGAGCCGATTCTACGATAGGATTCAATTTGCTAAACAGTTTTCTCATCGGGATGACTTTGAGTATTTGGTTGATAGCCCAGGTCATATTTTTTGATGCTTATGTATCTTTCCTGACAGCAGTAAAGTAAATCCCATGCAAAATATTTCAATGCAACGGAAGTACTAGTGTCTCGTGACAAGCAAGGGATCTGCCTAATTAGTATCTAATTGGGCGCCCTGCGCTGACCAATTGCATGGTTTTCTCAAATACACCGCGCTGAGCCTTAATCGACACCCGGCTGCGAAAGCGTTTTACGTCTGTGCCTACGGAAAGTAACAGTTTTTTTCATCACTTTTGATGTTATGCATCTTTCCTGACAGCAGTAAAGTAAATCTCATGCAAAGAATTTCGATGTAACGAAAATGAGTAACGGAAGTAGGCAAAACCATTGTCGAAAACTGCCTTTTGACTACTGTCCCATAAGGACGCAACAATAGTTAATTTCATTGGTACTCAACAAAACATTTTACTAAACTATCGCCGAATATTATTTCATCACGTTTTACATAAACGTAACAATATCTCATTGCAATCTGCATAAATTACGAAAACCCGATGCTAAATATGATAAAAGCCATTGCAAAAATGTATTTTGGATGCAATGAAAACAGTGCATCGTAGCGAAATATGGCTTCCTTTAGAACCCCCAATTGGGGATTATCTGCTATTGAAGAGAGCTTTAAAATGATGTACAACACGATTGGGTGTAACCTGTAGATATCCTAGACTCAAACTTATCAATCCCCTTTACTAAAACACGTGCGATTCAGCTTTTCTTTCTGTCTTGAGGTCAGATTTTAGCTTGCGCATGCACAAATGGACTTTCCTTGCTACATCACATTTCTTTGGTGTGAGAGTCATTTCTTACGTTCGTCTAAATCTGAATGATATATAATAATAATAATAATAATAAATACTGTTTTTGGAAAACTAAACAGTCGAAATACTTACTATTGACGCCGCCATAATTTAGTATTTACTTTTATGACTCACAAATCTTCTTTCATTAGTTTTACAATAACATTCATTAATCCACCTACCTAAGTACCGCTGAATGTCAGGAATTAGTAAACCTTATTGATTGTTGCAAGGATTTCATTCTACTCAGTACGTACCGGACTGTTGCTCTGTATGGTCGTGAGCGACTCGAATAAATGCAATGTGTTATACGTAAATAAATGCATACTCTCGAATCACTCGTTTTATTTTACACCCACAAAGATCTTGACATGTGAAATATGCATAGCATAAATTATCTACAAAGAGTACCAGGATACTCTCTCGATTTTTTTAATTCTTGATTTCTCTTTCTTGTTTTTTTCCTGAAAGAATAATTTTGTAGAAAGTCAAGTTTCAACACTTTTTGCATAAGTATTAAAAGAAAATGCGTTATCATTTTTGCATTTTGAGATATATATGTACGTTTTCGATTTACATAATTAGAAACTCATAAATGAAACAAGATCATTTCAAAAAATTAGAAACCAAACTATATTAGCAAGCAAGCCAATAATGAAAAACAGTTTTAATGAGCATTCTTTTAGATTCGCAGCTGAGGCATCTTTTAACTCAGGAGTTTATTCTTGCGCCCCTTTTCAGTCTGAAATTATTATCTTTAACGAATATTAATGGCGAATTAATATATTTCAAAGGTGCGAAAAATTCACACGGTACATAATAGCCAAAACTTTTGTTTAGAAACATAAGGTCGACAATATCTGAGTTTTCCACAACTTGCCCATTACATTTTAGTTCAGCCTTGGGAGTCCAAGACATGATATTTAAGTTATTTTTGAGACTTGGAATGCATTTCGAGAATAACGTTTCAATTTTTGTGGCACAGATTGAATAGCAGTCTTCAAAATAGTCATTTGCGTCTTCCTCGACTTTAATTCCAAATATAACATTCTTACGATTAACCAATTATATTACTTCAATATCTGGAAAATTATGTTCAAACGCAATAAGAATAATCTATACACGCCGACATCATACAAATTATATCCCATATACACACGCACTAAATCACATATTCGGCCTATTCATCCGAAAACGGAGACCATGAAGCAAAGTTTAAATTACATTGGCCCACACTACTGGAACTCATTACCTACGGAACTAACTTCTTTAAATAATTTTAACCTTTTTTTAAAAAAAACTAAAAAACTTTATAATGAATTGCAGCTCCTCAAATTAATGATTACAGTGGATGGGAACTATGACTAATATTACGACTTGTATAACGTGATGTAAATTGCTTTTTCAATGGTATTATCTGTAATGTTTATTATCTGTTCATATATCATTACCTTTATTTTTTTTATTTTTTTTTTTTTTGTTACTACGATACTCTTGTTTGTAATTACAACTACTGACCTCAGTGTAAAACTGGCTTAGGGAGCATGGGACCCTGTCAGGCCTGGCTGGCCTTTCCCACTGTTTCCTTGCTGTGCATTGTTTCAACTGTTTTTTTTTGTAACACTGTTTTTTTTTCTTTTGGCTCAGCAAAATAAAAGTGAATTAAATTTAATTGCATTTCCTTACGTTTTTTTTTTTTTTTTTCCCTACTCTTGGGAACTTCCTTTCTCAGTGTTTCGGGACCTAGGACGAAAATTAAGTCACGGGAGGTTTAAAAATATGCGTTTGAATTCCTTTATGTAATACTTCGTTGTATAATTTTGTTTTCACATTGTTAGATTCTTTACTCTCTAAACTTTTCTCCGTCCTTTTGTTGAAATCAGAATACTTTCCACCTGACACAGGTTGACCAGATCACCGTCCTTCAGAGCCTAGAATCCTTTTATTCATTATTTCTTTTTATCCTTTTGTTTTTGCGGACGGTTGTAACGATCACCGTGAGCATCGAAGCCTATAGAGCCATTGGTTCCGAGAAGGGGAAGCCTAGTGTCATAGAACAAGCGCACCACCAATGTCTCCTCAGGGACTCGGCCGACTGGCCAGAAACCCGTGCCTCTGATCATTCGACCATTTGAACGGCCTTCGTGAATTCCACGATTGTTAATTCGTTAGAGGAGTCCTCAAAACAATTAGAGCTGCAAATATGAGCATTAAAAATCCTCCCTTCTGATTGATCAATTTTTTCTCTTTACGCGGAAGCGTCTGTTTTCGAGATAGAACTCCCAAGGTGCGGCTATATTGCCGTATCTTATCTTTACCTTATCTTTTCGAGTCGGAGAGAGGTACATTGTCTTTTAAAGTACACTCACGGACAATGAAATTTACGCACCTAGAAGAAAACATGCTACGACCGCGAAACTTTGCAAATAGCTAGAGTGCGTGCTGGTATGCAGATGATTCACGTTTGGTGCGATTGCGCATGACCGCACGCCCTGTGGTGGCGCTGCAAGAACGAACCGGCAGCCTTATAAACTGGCGTGTAGTTGATGCCCCATGAAAGCGAAAAGCACCGGCCAACGCAAGCAAGAGTCCAGAGTGACAAGAATGCCGGATAGACGCCAGAGACGTCCATTTACGCAACTTACGAACTTTGAAAGAGGCCTGATCATTGGGCGGAAAACCGCAGGGTGGTCGGCACGCCGTATAGCCCCCCACGTGGATCGTTCTAATCCTGCCGTCCGACTGTGTTAGGGGCAGTGGAAACGTGACGGCACTGCTACACGGCGGAGCGGCTCCGGACGAACCAGGAGGACGAACGGTAGGGAGGATCGGCGGATCGTGCGCCAGGCATGAACGGATCCCAAGGGGTCCACTATACAGGCAGATGTAGCGGCTCCTGTATGCCCACGAACCATTTCCCGACGCCTCGAGGAAGCGAATCTGCGATTCCAGCGTCCCTTACGTGTGCTGCTATTCACACCGGAACATCGCCAGCTCCGTTTGCAATAGTGCCAGTCCAGAGCGACGTGGAACGCCACAGACTGGCGACGTGTGGTGTTTAGCGATGAGTGTTGCTTTGGGGACAGATGATCATCGTGTCCGGGTGTGGAGGTCCACGGGTCAACGGCACAATCCCGACTTCGCTATCGAGATCCACACCTATCCCACTGCTGGCATTATGGTCTGAGGAGCCATAGCCTACGATAACCAATCAGCTCTAGTAGTGGTACGTGGATCATTGACGGGCCAGCGGTATGTGGATGAGATCCTACGGCGCCACGTGCTCCCGTTCCTGGCCGGAATTCCAGGTGCGCTATACCAGCAGGATATTTCCCGCCCGCACACGGCTCGGGTTGCCCAGGACACCGTCGAACGCAGGACATTATCAGGCGTCTGTTTGCCTCCATGCCGGACCGTATTGCAGCATGTATCGCCGCACGAGGCGGTGCGAAGCGCTATTGAAGATGACCGGCTGCGTGCCACAGATCCCTCTGTAATTGTTCTGCAGCTCTGTTTTTGCCATCATGTGTATCATTGATATGTATCACTACGTCTATAAAATTTCAGTTCAATCCGATGCGTCCTTCTTGGTGCGCAAATTTCATTGTCCGCGAGTGTATTAGGGCAAACGCGACGAATAAAATCTTTTTTTTTTTCTTTTGATTGGGGGTTAGAAAAATTATTTATTTGTCCAATTTAACAGATACATTGACGGTATATACAGGCAGATATAGTAAGTAGCATGGAGTCAGACGTACAGTATACAGTATATTCATGTTACAGCAGCAATGTATACACAGGTAACATTGAATATAGACATAAATCAAGCTGTTCTAACGTGGTCTTTGTTCATTCACTGACGCCACGTATTTGGAGGATTTTCACTTTGGATTTAACTGCTATAATTAATATGTAGCCAGTGCCGTTAATGCCCATCAGGTGGAGACGTCTGAGTAGCTGAGCCCATCTTACGGATTTATGTCAGAAACTGACAGAAAAACGCACATAGCGTCGTGGATTGTTGGCCACTGTGGTGTAAGGCTAACGCGTTAGGCTAGATATCGAGAGATCCGGGATTCGATTCCCTGGAGGTGACCGAATAACAATTTTTTGGTCGCTGTGTGTTGCTAAAACGTGAAAAGAGCGATGTCTTTGTTCTTTCACATTTTCACTGTTCTTTCCATGTAACATAACCGCAGAAATTTGAAAATTTAATTGTCCTGGAACGGAAATCGAACCCGCATCTCCCAATTGGCGATCAAATATGCTAACCATTATACCACCCAGGACAAAATCAACTGGTTTTGTTTCGATTGGTGTAGTGAAATCAAAGTATGACGTTTCAGATTAATGCATCAGTGTTTGGATTTCATTGTCCTGGGTGGTGCAATGGTTCGCATACTCTAGCGCAAATCGGGAGATGCCGGTTCGATTCCCGTCCTAAGATAATTAAATTTTCAAATTTCTGTGGTTATGTTACAGGGAAAGAACAGCTTGATTTATGTCTGTACTAATTATTCCAAGTGTTTCCAACTTGATATTAACATTGGATACAGTAGGTCAAGTGAGCAAGTAACACAGAGAGAGAGAGAGAGAGAGAGAGAGCTAGTGCCGAAAGACAAACACAAACACCCATGCCTTCCTTAGCCGGGATTCGAACTCGGAACACTCCCTGGGGGAATTATCAGAAGCCATCGCTTAGGCCACTGCGGCACCGGGGCGACCGAAATTATTATTTTTAGATTGGAGGTTTAACGACCACCGTGAGAGCAACTCAATGGGCTATAAGCCGTCGCCCGTCCCTAATTTAGGGTCTCTGGTTCCAGGGACGGGAGCGAGCCCGTGCCGTAAGACACGGTCATTCATGCCTCATAGGGATTCGAACCCGAACCGTCTCGGACGAATGGTCATAAGCCAGCGCTTAGACCACTGCGCCACCGGGGAGGCAACGAATAACTTTGATACCCTTATTTAAACACCTGTGATAAAAGATCCTTCCATACTTTTTTAAAACAAATACTGATCACGTGGAGCAGCTGTGTTCGTTGCTTTGGCAAAGCCAACATACAGTCTAGGGGCCGACCCATGTCCATTTGGAAAGGTTGCGTATGCGTGGTTTATTTTCAGATATCATTAAATGTGTGTCATGTGATGTTTTTCATCTTGGGCACGTGACCGAAAGGTCGTCAATTTTTTCAAAATGGCCGCCAAATATGGTATATGGTTTTAAACGTATAACAGCAGTTAGTCCGAAATGTGGCCAAATTTGGTATCAAATGAAAGCTGTTATTCATGGCAATGCAACTAACCACACTTTATTTACATATTGCAAAATACATTTGAGCAAAATGCAAAATATTGTCTGAGCCACAACAGATATTTTATTTATTATGTATATTGCGGCAGTTTGCTGTACATACTGGTCTTGGAGACCAACTTGAGGACCCAATCAGTAATAAACATCTAAAGGAGCTATTGATAAACCACTACGGTGAGCATATTATGTTTTCTTATCCAAAAGAAAGAATGAAATCACAGTTAGTTTTTTCATCAGGTACTGAAATAGTGTCCATTGTACACAAGATACGATCAACTAATATTGTAAAATCAGCAGCTGAAATTTTACGGAAGGAATGCAAAGAATATAACTTTCAACTAGATGATAAGTTTTGTGATGAACAAGACTTGCAAACGTCATTGAACAAGTATTAAGATACTCGTCCAAAATCATGGAATGAATTTTTCAGCCATCTTATACCAGGATGTAAGAAGTCAGTGGAACTGCAAAGGAAGTGTGATACAGTCTTTCAGATAGTATTCAATACTGTGCATGGTGGCAGGAAGAAAACTACGTTACATATAAGCACTGCTCAAGCAATCTATGAAACATGTTGATCGAAGTTACTCATTATAGCATTTAATCGCCTTGTAATTTGTACCAGCTATGATACTTTAAAGCGACAAGACTATGCACGAGAATGTAGGACTGTGACTTTTGGAGAAGGACATCGTGTTCCATTTGCTCCTGTTATTTTGCCAAACAAACATATTAGAGCATCAATGGATAACTTTGATAAGGAAGAATATACACCATCTGGTATAGGCGGAACACATGACACAGTATTGGTTATCTTTCAAGATAGCCACAACTTGCCACAAACCAAGCCTACAATTCCTTTGACTGACTTTTCATTTGATAAAAGGAAAAAAAAAAAACATTCGATGAAAAGTTGAGTTGTCAAGAGCTTATCACATGTTTCAAACCCAAGACCCGTGGTGAAATTTCAGAAGGCTTTGCCCCATGTAGTAAGGAACTCACAAGTGAGCCAGAAAAGATTGCAGTCCAGATAGATCGTGCTTGGTATCTTGCTAGTTTTTTTTTTTTGAGAGACATTTATTCCTGAATTTGGTTTTCCAAAGATAACTGACGTACCTTTATGGAGTTCCTTCATTTCGTTGGTTACTACCAAAATCTTACCTAAGACGAACATATCTTAGACCCCAATTCTACTTCATCATGCAACCAATAAATCCTATGTTTATACGACAATGGTAAATTTTCAAGATGCCATGTCACAAGTTCAGCAAGATGATGGTTCTTTATGGTGTGATGATGGTTCTTTATGGTGTGATGAAGGAGTGTATCGCCTTGCCAAGAAAATACAGTTGTGGTTTCCAAATCAGTTTAAAAACAATTTCTTGGGACTTGGATCATTCCATATATGCAAGGTTTTAATGAACTGTATTGGTCTTTACCTGGATGATAGTGGAGCAAAGGAAGCGCTAATTGAAACCGAAACATTTGGGTCAAAGGTTGTAGAAAGTGTCATCAGTGGCAGTCATTTTGCTTGAGGAGTAAGAGGATTAACTCTATTTGCAGAAGCCATCAATCGTCTACAGTTGATAGAGTTTTTTAAGGAGAATGCAGATCTCCAGAAGTTTTCAGCTATATTTCAAAAGGTAAATTTCCTACAACTGTTCTGCAAAGAACAGTTGACGCAGGAAAACAGGTTGAGCAAGCATGCAGTCTCATGGAAACACTAGTTAAAGAATTTAAGAAATTTACCGATAAAGGCAGCAGCAAATCAAAAAAATTCCGATATTGGAAAAGGTTTCTGAATCATATGTCTCCAATATTTAGCAACATGATACGGGCAGAGCGAGAGGGGAACTGGGACTAACATATGTGTGCATTTCAAAGAGCACTTCCTTTGTTCTTTGCATTTGGAAAAATTAATTACGCAAAATGGGGGTCTGTATATCCTGAAGATTGCAAGAAACTGGAGGAACTGCATCCCAACATTTATGCGTCATTCAAGAAGGGCAGCTTTTTTGTTCAACGCGTAACCAGAAAGTTTAGTAGTGTTGGAATGGACCAAGCTATTGAGCAGGTCTATAACAAACCTGCAAAGGTCATGAAGGCATCATAGGACTTACTCGTCAGAAGCATGCAGTTGCACAAAGAGACGTCATTAAACATGAAAAATTAAAATTAAGCATAAGTCAGTTCCATCGAAAAATGTGTGGTCTCCAAGACCAGTATGTACAGCAAAATGCCGCAATATACATAATATGTAAAATATCTGTTGTGGCTCAGACAATATTTTGTATTTCGCTCAAATGTATGTTACAATATGTAAATAAAGTGTGGTTAGTTGCATTGCCATGAATAAGAGCTTTAATTTTATACCAAACTTGGCCACATTTCGAACTAAATGCTGTTATACGTTTAAAACCATATACCATATTTGGTGGCCATTTTGAAAAAAAAAAGACGACGAAATATGTGTCATGTGATGTTTTTCATCTTGGGTCACGTACCCAAGATGAAAAACATCACATGACACATATTTAATGATATCTGAAAAGAAACCTCGTATACGCAAACTCTCCAACAGGACATGGGTCGGCTCCCGCTCTAATAAAGAATAATGTATTTTGGGATCACATTTAGGCTTTTAACAACTCATTATAAGAAACTGCTTTACACACACACACAGAGAAAGAGAGCGAGAGAGAGGCAGTTTCTTTTTTTTTTATTTTTTTGCCAGTTCGATTATGAACTTAATATAGCACACTGATATCGGGAAGGTGTATTACATTAGGACAAAACAGAGCATCTCAGTTATAAAAAATTATGGCAGTTATCTTTTCTAAATAATCCATTAGCTCTGTCTTCTAATATAGCATGTATTCGTTTCATTGCACACAGTGTGGAATAGACATAAAAATTCATTGTATTGGGTTGGAAAGAAAATAATATCTGATGACAAGGTATCCGAAGTCGAAGCCCTGGCCACGGCACACACAGGCCATTGAGATTGCACAGCACCCCATCATGACATCAGCAGGTAAGTGGCGTAAAGTCAGTGGCAGTTAGCGTCAGAACGCGAAAAATGTAAACTCCAGCCAACATGGAAGTGGACAAGGAGCCCATTCACCATTGAAAATTTCGTCGCGATACCACCCACACAAGGGCTGTAAAGAACATTACCAGTATGTACCCCAATGCCATATCACATCGTCAGCGCTGTCGTTGGTTTGAACGGTTTCAAGAGGGAAATTTTGACCTGTCAGACCGTCCCAAAGCCGGAAGCCCCGCAACAGTAGATATGGACATGCTGAAGACCTTAGCGGAGACCGAACTACATGTGACCACGCGTGAGTCGGGCGAACAGCTGGGAACTACCCACTCGAACATTATCACGCACCTGCGTCAACTTGGGAAGGCGCACAGGAGTATCAGGTATCCCATCAAAGACAAACAAACAACAGGACCTTATATGGGTGTCAGCCGGCTTTCGGGGTTGGCATGGGCATATGTTTTGGATCCAACCACTATTTCCGGGCGCTGACATTGTCATTCAGGACCGATTCCTCGTCACCTGCCACAACTCACAGTTGAGCAGAAAGCAAGTCGCATGAGTGCATGCGTTTCCCTGCATGCACGTGACCAAGTTGAACCGCTCTTGGAACGCATTGTGACAGGTGACGAGAAATGTATTGTGTATGACAATGTCAGCTCCCGGAGAAAATGGTTGGACCCAAACTAGAAGCCCATGCCCACCCCCAAAGGTAGATTACACAAGCGTAAGGTCCTGTCGTATGTTTGGTGGAATATGCGAGGTGATGTGTTTTTTGAGCTGCTACCCGACACCACCAGTATCCCCGCTGATGTGTACTGTCGTCATCTCCACGATTTGCACGCATCGCTGACGTTAAAACGACCAATACTGTTGAACCGCAATGGCATCCTCCAACAGCAGGATGAAGCGAGACCTCACACAGAACGGGTAACCTGTCACAAGATCAGGGACCTGGGCTGGGAGCTGCTGCCGTTCCCAACCTACTCTCCGGACATTTCTCCACACGACGACCACCTTTTCCGGTCATTGTAGCATTTTCTGGACGGACAGCGCTTCACCAACCGGGAAGATGTCAAACGCACACTTACTCGCTTCTTTCCGTCTAAGACGCCACAATTCTACAGGAACGGTGTCCAACAGCTGCCCGGACGATGGGACCATGCCGTGGCAAACGATGGAGACTACATTTTGGACTGATTTGTACTTGTATATACGGCAATTGGGATGTAAGGTCAGGTGATGAGTAACATCACAGCCTCTCCTTGACAAATGTCAACCCCGCCTCCTCGTGGTACATCCTGTTCCCACTAAAAGGGCTCTGACGACCGCCAATAGCGGTATAACTATACCATCGGGATTAGAGGAAATGCTATCCCACACTCACCAACCCGCTTGGCCAGCGTGGTGAGTTATGGCCAAACCCCTCCAAAATGACTCCACAACTTAAATCTTGGCCCTCAGTCTCCGGCAGCTGGAATGTACCTGGCCAAGGCAGCGGCTAGTGCGACATGAAGGCAGAGGGTGCTAAGAATCTCCAGATGACCGGACTAGGCTGCCATCTGAAGCTGACCTTGGCTACGTATAATGGACGCTCCCTATCTTCTGATTCAAGGCTTCTTGAATTGGAAGAGGAACTACAAAGGATCAAGTGGGACATCGTGGGGCTGAGTGAGGTAAGGAGAAAAGGAGAAGATCTCATTGAACAGAAAAGTGGACATCTCTTCTACTATCGTGGGGCTGATACTGGCAGAACTAGTGGTGTTGGATTTATAATAAACAAGAAACTGGAGGATAAAGTTGTAGAAGTTGAAAGTTCCTCTGACAGAGCTGCACGACTCGTTATCCAACTCTCGAGGAGATACCAGGCTCAGATTATTCAAACTTATGCACCCACCACAAGTCATCCTGAAGAAGAAATTGAAGAATTTTATGAGGAAATTCGTCATCTAAATAATAAAGGTAAGCAGCACTTAAAGATAATTATGGGAGATTTCAATGCAAAAATAGGGCAACGGCAACAGAATGAAACTTCAGTAGGTAAATTCGGTCAAGGCAACAGAAACCAGCGTGGAAATATTCTCGTAGAGTTTGCAGAGGCAGAAAGGTTTTTCATCTTGAACTCCATTTTAAAGAAAAAGCCACACAGGAAATGGACATGGTGACATCCGAATGGGACGACATGTGAAATTGATTTTATTATGTGTAACAAAAAATTCGTCATAGAAGACTGCAGTGTGCTAAACAAGTTCAACACAGGTAGTGACCATAGATTGGTGAGATGTAAGATGCACTTCAACACTACTCTCGAACGTAGCAAGCTCATAAGACAAACAAAATGTATTGACATAACCAACCTAAAAAAACACCATAATACCTTCAAGTTGGAACTGAAGAACAGATTCTCTGCTTTAGAAGGCCTAACATCGGAAGAAGTGGATATTTCTGAAGTTAGCAGAAAAGTAACCAAAGCTCTTATGAAAACAGCAACAAAATTAGCTGGGTCTAAGAACAAGTTGCATGTGAACAAATTATCAGGAAAAACCAAAATGTTGATGCAAAAAAGAAGAGGGATGAGGACAACTAAAGAAGATGTGACTTCCAAAGTGGAATATATAGAGCTATGCAAGACAGTACGAAAAAGTATCACTGAAGACATAAGGAAATTCAACTGTGAACTAGTAAGGAAAGCAATTGAAATCAACCAAAGCCTAAAGATAGCAAAGGGACATCTGAGTAAGGGAAGAAAACAGATTATGGCAGTGAGAAAAGAAGATGGTTCTGTAACAAGAAATAAAGGTGAAATTTTGACAAGAGTGAAAGATTTGTACTCCAAATTATATGAAAGGGATGATACATGTACTCCAGACATCATGAAAGGTACCAGTACCAGAGTTCTTCCAGTCCTCCCAGCAGAAGTTGCACATGCAATCAAGAACAAGAAGCGGGGAAAAGCTCCAGGAGAAGATGGAATTACTGTAAACATCATACAAGAAGCAAGTGGAGAAATCGAAACAGTACTCGCCCAAATTTTCACTCGATGCCTTAATGAAGGGAAGAATCCTGAGGATTGGAACAACGCTACAATGATCTTGCTACATAAAAAAGGTGACATTGAATATCTCAGGAACTACAGACCTATCAGCCTCCTACAAGTGGTTTATAAAATTTTCACTAAAGTTCTTTCACACCGCTTAAAGGTGACACTGGACATGGCTCTACCGAGAGAACAAGCTGGATTCAGGAGTGGCTACAGCACAATAGATCATATCCACGTACTGAGAGAACTAATTGAAAGAGCGAGGGAATATGAACTTCCAATGTGCATGGCTTTTATCGATTATGAAAAAGCCTTTGATTCGGTGAAACCATCAGCAGTTACAATGGCCCTGAAATTCTGCGGTATTGAAGATGCGTACATTAATATTATTAATAACATCTATGAAAATGCAAGTGCAAAGATTTGGCTGTTTGAAAATACAACACACATAAAAATTGGAAAAGGAGTGAGACAAGGTGACACCATATCTCCGAAGCTCTTTAATGCCACATTGGAAAATGTTTTTCAAGCACTGAACTGGGAAAACAAAGGGATAAAGATTAATGGAGATTATCTAACTCACCTTCGTTTTGCTGATGACATAGTCATTTTTGCAACTACCCCATCAGAGCTGCAGAGTATGATCCAGGAACTTGCTGATAAGAGTAAAGAAGTGGGATTAAAAATGAACTTTCAGAAGACAAAAGTGATGTTCAATGCTTTTACAAGAAATGAAGATTTATCGATTGATGGAGAAAAGCTGGAGATAACAGACACGTACGTTTATCTTGGACAGCAGATATCATGTGAGCGTCACATTGATGAAGAAATTAATCGGCGTACAAAACTTACCTGGAGAGTAATGATGAAGAAATTAAAACTTACCTGGAGAGTAATTGATGAAGAAATTAATCGGCGTACAAAACTTACGTGGACCTTAACTAAAAGAGACATACAAAGGCTGCAGACAACTCAAAGAACCATGGAGAGGTGCATGCTTGGTGTAACCAGGAGAGATAAGAAGAGGAACTCGTGGATCCGAAAAATGACAAGAGTGGAAGACATCATGATCAGAGTTAAATCCCTGAAATGGCAATGGGCTGAACATACTGCCAGAAGGATAGACCATCGATGGACAGCCGAAATTTTAGATTGGATTCCAAGGGACAGGAAAAGACCCAGAAGAAGACCACATGGAAGATGGGTGGATGAAATTTGAAAGTATGTGGAAGTGACATGGAGGAGACTGGCACAAGACAGACCGTTGTGGAGGAAACTTGGGGAGACCTTCTTCCAGCAGTGGATTGATAATGGTTGACAATGATGATGATGATACGGCAATTACCCAAGTAGCACATTGACATTGGCCAACGGTTGGCCCAATGATATTTTTGCGTCGGCAGCGTTGGGCGAAGGTTGCGTTGTTTATCGAAGATTGGCCAACGGTTTTTGCAACCACACATGACCAACCATTTTTCAACAAATGATCACTTAACGGTTGTCCGATGGTTGTCCAACAACACATGACCAACCATGGTTGTCCAAAAACACATGATCACATTGGAAAACTGTTTGCAACAGTTTTCCAATGGGGGTCCAACCGTTGAACCAACACATATCCAATTATTGGCCGCCGAGTCGCTGGGCCGACCGTTGAAAGCCCGCGGTTGGTCCAACATAATATTACTACCTGGGTAGCACTTTTCTGTTGCCTTGCATTTGCAGACATTACTTTTTTCCAACTCAGTACTCCATATCTCCACTAGCAAACGATGTGGGATGTGTTTTTCTAGTCGTCCACAGACATTGTGGGCTTTGGGTTTTACAGTAATTAGTAGAAGAAGAACGGCGGCAGCTAGTAAACACAAGAGTTACTTCTCCCGTTTGTAAACAACATGCAGTTAAACTTTTTACTACCAATTCAACCCTGTTAAAGAGAAATCCTTCTATGTCGACGATGACGTCTTTCAAGATTCATTTTTTATTTTTGCTCAGGGATTTAACAACCCCAAAGAACAACTTGGAGGGCTATAAGTAGTCTCCCCCCCCCCAGCGAATGGTCACTGGTTTCAGGGAACAGAGAAAGCCCGCGCTTTTGGGACGGCCACTGGTTCCAGGGGAGAGTCCGTGTTTTTGGGACAAACACACCACCCATTCCTCATATGAGACTCTAACCCGGACCCAGCTCGGACGAATGATCAGAAGCCAGCTTCTCAGACCGCTCGGCCACCCACCTTTCTTATGGTAGGAAGACGAGCACTTACTTAGGGATCGATAAACATTGGTTTTCCCCATCAATAGTGTTTGTGAAAACACAAATTTGTCCGTGAAGGAGATCGAAACCGCGGCCCCTCGCTCCGGAGTCAGTTGCTCTCCCAACTATGCTACACGGACGGAATGTGTCGCTGCAGATTTGTCGTCTTGACACGTGCTTCGCCTCTGTAGTACGTTACATGTTAGCGTGAAATCTTTCACGTTCAGGTGTATCAGGTTTTAAATCTACAAATGAGTAACTGACCGGCGGCTTTGTAGCGTCTTGGTTCACTCGAAACAATTTAAACTACACAGGATTTAAGGGCGTAATCTTATTCCCGTTTTGTTCGTGAGCTATATGAAGGCGAGTAATGAGCATTCAATGAAATTTGCCTCATTTCTTTTTCTTTATGAAAAACACTTGGGGTAATAAAAAGAATGAACAAATTGTAATATATAGACGTCTTTTTGTAAATAAGGGTACAAGTCTTTTATCACTCCCGCACTCGCTGATGAGGTCATCAGTATAACCAAAGCTCTGTTTTTAATATAATGTTGACGATTAGACGATCGCCCTTCTACGGGTGTGACGTCAGGAGTTTCAGCCAGTGGTGTAATGTTAATTGAAAAAGTACAGGAACTCGCGGTGCCTTTCCGTCTTGAATACCTTTCCCTCTTTTTCCACCTCCCATTCCGCCTCTCCCCTTTTTATTTCATTATACGTATTTATATTATAAGAAAATATAATGATCGGTCGGAATCAGACTTCCGGATTTACACGTTTCGCCATTCAATGAACAAAATTTCACCATTTTAGTAAGAAAACACTGAAATGTTGAGGCCCAAAGTGGGGCCTTTTTTGAAGTGCAAAAACTAAAATTAGTCCCATATTATCGAGTAAAATATCGTGGAAACTAATTTAGAGTGCGACAGTGAAAGCCATTTATAACTGGGAGTCTTAGTTCTCGAGATATTTGAATAAGAACTGATTGGGTACAGCATGGAGAATTCTATAGTTCACCTGAAAACGAGCGGTCGAATAGCCTGGAGATTTATTGCTTAGACGGATTTTTTCCGCCTGTGTGAAACGCGCCTAAAGCTCCAGAGAGAAAAATAGTCTTCCCTGCTTCCAGGTTAATTGAGGAGCACTCGTAACTGGACGAAATTCACTGAGACCCACAACTAGACTTTTTAATAATGACTAGGTTAATTAAATTCCCAATTACAATAACTTTTCCACCTCAAAGTTCTAAACAACAGTAGAAAAAGGAGTTTCAAGGAACTGCAAAGTGAGAATGGATTTAGAGACTTACTCTATCTTCAGACAAACATGGAATGATAATAACTGCGCAGTTTTTCTGTTGCATTTTTTTTTATTGGAAAATAATTATAGGGCATTCGCATTTTAAAAAGAAAACGAATTATACTGTGTAGGATTTACCGGAACGCGTGCCGGGTAGAAAAAAAAAAGTACCGGAACACGGGCCGGGTAAAAAAAAAAAAAAAAGTACTGGAACGCCGTTCCGGCCCCACAGCACTACTACACCACTGATTTCAGCATGCAATGTTTGTGAACCCTGCAGAACTAAACACGTGTTGGTGTGTCGTTGGAAAATTTATTCGTGAAGTTGAAGTATATGTTTCACAAATTGAGTTTTCCCTTACACAACATTGTTTTTTTTTTCATTTTTAGGCGGTTTAACTCCCACCGCGAGCAAATCGATAGGCAATAAGCAGTCGCCAGTCCCTAACTTAGGGTAACTTGTTCCAGGAGAGGGCGTAGTGTTGTACGACCAACACAACATCCCTGCCTCACCGGGATTCGAACCCGGACCCATCTCGGACGAATGGTTAGAAGCCACTACTCAGACCAATGCGCCACAGGGGTAGCCTATACTACGTTGAACCATATCTCCTCCGTATTGAAGCTTTCAAACTTAGGACGTTATTATTATTATACTATGAACATTATTTTACTTTTAAAGTAATTAATTATGAGAAAATTTAAGGAAAATACTATTATAATAATTTTGCTGGAAGAATGAAGCTATGTGATGTGCGAACCTGTATTTTCTGATGTACTGAGTATGTGATTAATGCACCATGCAGCAATCACATTATTCTACTCTATACGGCTTCCCCGGAGGCCGAGTGGTAAGTGGTAGGAAGCACTGACTCCTATACGTCGTCGAAGTCGTGACGTCACGTAATGGCGACTGGCATAAACAAACGTTGTTCATATCTTAGTTAACATTAGTTTCTTCGTTGGCGGCTGTCGATAGTCCCGTACAATTGATTTTTTAAGGTGAAATTGGATGTAATAGATATGGTGTTATGTTTTTCAGCGTACTGTAATCACGAGACTGTGAAAAATCAGTGTTCCTTTTATAGATTTCCGAAAAACAAACAGAAACATGCAATATGGACTAAAATGTCAAGGTAAAGATTTGTTGACTGACTGGTAATCTTGTGAACAAGCATATTTTTGTAGTCTGTAAAATACGAATTTGGATCGCACATCCCGCCCATTTTTTTTTTTTTTTTTTTTTTTTTTTTTTTTTTTTTTTTGTTGTTATCGTTTTCAGAACCTTAGGTTTTGCCACGAGAGGCTGTTATATCAAGTTCCGTACCGATTTACGGGTGAACTCGTGCGAAGTTTTTATAACATGCGATGCCTTTGGGAGATTTTGCGTACCCTATACAAAAATATAAATATACTAATAGGTGTTAAAATATATTGACACAGTTGAAGAGCATCCATAAAATGTATACTTTGCAATGTAAGCATGTAAATGGACAGGAATGTATGTCATGCACTTAACATTACAGTACATCCCTTCTTACTGAAGGCATATTTCAATACAGTTTTTCAGAAGCTAATTGATTTGGCAGGGAATGTGTTAATTTTTTTTGCAGGAAAGGTGACCTTTCACAGCATATGCTCATTCATACTGGTGGAAAACGTCATCAATGTGATGCACGTTTCAAGGAATTTACTTGTAAAAGTAATCCTTCCAGACATATGTTTCTTCATACTAAAAAAATAGGAACACTGATGTGTGCTTAAAGATATTTTGAAAATTGGCAATTTCGGACAGTATATGTGTACTGATAAATTTTTGGAACACTAAAGAATAAGAAGAATCATGGGTGGTCAGTTCACGTATGATACGTATAAAACTTAAAGAAGTAAAATAAAATGATTTTTGAAACATAAACATAAAAAGCAGACAGTAGTACCTCGACGCTATATATCTTATCTTTCATGGAAGCATGAATTTGCCCAAGTATTTCTTCGCTGTACGGTTCATAATAAAATGACTGGATGTGAGAGGACTTCACAGCATTTTCACCGCGTTGAATTAGCTCAAATTGTCAGAAAAAAAACAAAGAAATTGCAAAATATGAGCACATCTCGCCAATCGCGCTGAAACGCTATGGGAAACAGGGCTGTTAGAATACTAGGGCTGTGTCATTCCTTTGAAGAAACTTTGCCGCCACGGATCCCCTCAGTGGTGACAGATGACCTGTTTCTGACGTCACTGTGTTGGAACTCCGGTTGGAACGATGAAGCTGCTGTGAAGAGTCTCTCTACTTTCGCTACATTCTTTCCTTTGCTTTTTTGTGAATAAGTATTCAGCTCTTAGGACTTGCTTTTTGAGAAATCGTTCAGTTAGTTTACGTTGAAATACTGATAATAATAACGAGTTGTGCTGTGGCTATTTGTAAGAACCATTAGGAAAAAACTAAAGGTCAGTATATTGCGTACCATGCATTTCCTTTGAAAAATCCAGATTTTGTGAAGGAATGGCTGAACAAGTGCTATAGGTCAGACTCTATGAATGTAGCGAATGCTAGAATTTGCAGTGATCATTTTCATTCTTCCGATTACGAAGATGATTTAAAAAATCGCCTACTTCGACTCCCGGAGAAAACAAATACTGAAACAAAACGCGGTGCCTGTTCTGAATCTGCCGAACTGTCAACAAAACGGACACTGTGTCACTCCACGAAGTAACAGAAAGCACAAATGAGATATTTTAAAAAGTGCTTTCGATCGGATGGATATTTTAAGACTGAAAAAGATTTGTGTGCAAGAAACGCAGGATATCTGTTATGAAGTTGATTAAACATCAGGGAATATCAGTTGTTCTTCCTGTATCAAAATAACTGAGGAAAATAGAATGCTACTTGAAAATGTTGCATTCATTAAAAAATAAATTGAAATTTTAAAAATCGAGAGAACCAAAGCGTTAAAAGTGAAAGCTAACGGAAGACGACAGCGACTATTGTAGGGAAAAAAATGACTACGCAACAACTATTGTAGGAAAACAGAGTTCTGAAAACAAAGCTGAAAATTACTGATTTAAAGAATAAAAAACTTAAAAATGGAAGCGCGTATT
The DNA here is from genome assembly GCA_039090855.1 of Macrothele yani. Taxonomy (NCBI): domain Eukaryota; kingdom Metazoa; phylum Arthropoda; class Arachnida; order Araneae; family Macrothelidae; genus Macrothele; species Macrothele yani. The sequence goes on along the minus strand of CM077023.1, from coordinate 60,962,525 downwards.
AAAAGCGTACTAACCATTTAATATACAGTATAAGTGCATATATAGCAATAATTCAGAATGCAAAGGCATCTGATGTTCAACCAAGGTGGGGGCCACTATACGAAAATATATATTCATTAATTCATAGATTTTTTAACAATGGTATACAAAGGAATAAGGACATTGTGCTACCTTTCTGGTTCTTTTAAAATTTCGCGCATTAAAAGTTCGTAATTTGAATGTAGTACATTAGAAGCTTTACGTGAAAAAAAAATAAAAAAAATACCGATTTTGAAAGATGTCGAAGACTCACTACAAAAACACCGCAAATAAAGTTTAAGGAAAAACGAAAAGAAAAGCATACGAAAAAATTTGCGATTTTATTATTGCTGTTCGAAATTTAAGAACTTAAACAGAGAAGGAAACTTAAAAAAAAAATTCACTTCAGGTGATCTATTTGCGCAATCTCGCAGGTCAAATATATTTTAATGCACACATCTGGTGGATGGTGCAAGATGTTGACAAGAAAACTTATGACCTGAACATTTAAACGTATTGTGTGTGTATAACGAAAATTTTCATTTGTCTTTAACAGATACCCCAGTCTTTTCTCTTACTTTTTATTTAAGTCTGTTAAATACCTAGAATGAATCATTTGTTATATTTCTTTGCAAGAGCCACTGAAATGCTCGTTAGCTTTCATTCCCTCACTGCAGCCATCCAGCTGTCAGCTCCATTCCAACATACTGACGTCACACGCTGGCGTTCGTAGGGATCCGCGTGTCCGAAGCCTATGACCCAGCCCTTGTATTCTAACAGCCCTGATGTTAATCATGGAGGAACAGATATTTGTTTATGCCCAGCGCCATCTTGTGACGTCATATTTCGACGACGTATTCATCCGTCCAGGGTGGTGCATGGATGATGTGCCTGTCCCACGGACTTGCTTACCCCCTTTCGTTTTCCCCGGAACCAGTGGTCACAACCAGGGAGGGCACCTGCTTATAGCCCACTGAGTTGCTCATGATGGTGGTGAAACCCACAAACAACCAAACCACCACTGCACTTATAACCGAATTCCCGTGAATGATACAGGGTGCAAATGTTCAGCAAGTTGTTTAATTTTGAAGGCTGATTGCTGTCATGTCAACTTTTCGCTTTGAATCTCTACGTGTTATATAACACCTCCACTTTGAAATGTTAATAATATAAAATATTTCTTTGCCTTTTGCTTAAAAGGAAAAAGCCAGAATAATTGTAGCAGTATGCGCACGTACACGGTCGTATCAGAATAATATGACAACCTATTTAATAATGCGAATAACCACCCTTGGCCCGGATAACAGCGATGACACGGCGTGCAATGGTTGTAATGAGACCCTGGAAGGTTGCCCGAGGCACACGTGCTCATTCGGACTGCAGAAGGGCACCGAGGTCCCGAAGATGACTTGGTTGTGGATCGGCACATCGAACCTGTCGATTGAAATAGTCCCACAAGTGCTCTATGGGATTTAGGTCGGACGATTTCGCCGGCCAAGAGAGAACCGAGACATCGCTATCGTGTTTCTGGAACCAGTCACGCACCCCTTTAACGACGTGGCACGGCGCAATGTCCTATTGGTAGACACCATCCCCACCAGGGTAAACGTCCAACATGAAGGGATACATGTGGTCAGCGATGATGGACTGGTAGCCATTGGCGTTCATGCACCCATCCAGTGGTGCCCGCTGTCCCTTGGAAACATCCCCGAAACATGCACACTGCCACCGCCGACCTATACTGGGCCGATAAGAGTGCCCGGGTGTTGGTTCTCGTGTGTCTGACGCCGTATCTGCCATCGTCCGTCACTTCTGTGGAGTAGAAACCTCGATTCGTCGGAGAACGCAACCGTTTTCCACTCTTAGATTCTCCAATGACGGTAATCCCATGCGACCTACAGGCGTCGCTGCCGATGTACCTGGGTTAACATGGGCGCCTTGACTCAGCGTCGACTCCGGACACTCATGGGTGACAGGGCTTGCCCTACTGTTGTCGGAGGCACGTACCTGAGTGCCCAAGCGTTCATTTGCGTGGTCAATTGCTGCACTGTTGCGCATCGATTGCCCTTTACCAGTCGATGGAGGCGACGTTCTCCTCTGGGGTCGATGGCCTTTGGGGATCCACAGTTATGACGTCGGAAGGTACTCTGAGATACTTCCACCCTTGGCGCAGTAGCCGATGATCATTCCTTTTTAATGTCTGTCAAATCACTACCTCTGCTCGTTGTGCTCACGTAACGCACTATGGCTCATCTGTCCTGGCCGGCCGCTTACATCTCCGTGTGGTCGATCTTGTCACGTGCACTCTGTGACGCACCTGGGCGGGTACATAGTGATTCCGCGAGTGGCCATACTGATACGACTGTGTAAGTATGCTTCCCCCATTATAATCATATTTGGGCAAAGTAATAAAGAAAGTTTTGATATTAATGTCGTCATTCTTCGTGGTTATCTCAGGTCTCGGACCTTTAAACATGCAGGGCATGTGTGAGAGTCAGTTCAAAGATGCGTGCAGCACGTTTTTTTATCAGCTGGAAATCTCTATCAAACTGCAAACGATCTCACTCGGCAATTTAACATTACAAAGGTACACATGGGCGGGCAACTTAAAAGGCATCTATCAGAGATACCCCACACATTTAAAAATGTTTATTTATTTGTTTATTTATGCTGTTACATAGCATAAGAATATTACAGTAAGTTATGCATACAAAGTCTATTAAACAGCAAAGGGGAACAAGAGAAAAGGCCTGTAAAGAGTCCTGACATAGCATTTAGTTCCCTCTAAAGTATGAGACAAGTGAGTATGGCCTTATCATGAATTATTTTTAGTAAATAATCAGTATTATTATTTGGATTTAATTAAAGAAGATATCTTTTATTTTTTAACTCAGTAAGTATTTTTTAAGTGTTTTTTTAAAAAGATTTTGGTTATTTGTTAAATCCGAAGGCAATAAATTCGAATAATCTGGGCCAGCATAGTTTAAACTTTGTTCTAATAGCTGAGTTTTGGGCTGCATTGGGCGAAGCGGTAATCTATTTTTTGCTTCGTAGTTGTGTCGATTGCAATTAATTTCAATTAAATCTTTATGCAAATTATTCTAAAATATGATTTTGCCAAGGTTATAATGGAAAAGTTGTTGTATTGTTAGTATTCGGAAATCATTCGGGGGAACTGGAGGATGCAGATGTTGATTTATGTGTGTAGTTATAGTAGCACTTCGATTTGAATATAGGTCTTTTAATCTAATATATTTATTTTGTAATACCTGTAATTTATTTAAATTTGTTTTAGTTGTTTAACCCCAAGATAAAAAGCAGTAGTTAATGTGAGTCTGAATTAATGAGTAATACAAGAGAATTAGTGTTTTAACTGAAAGAGTTGTTAATATTGTACTAATAAGGCTAATATTTCTAGATAATTTATTCGAAAATATTTCTATATGTTTAGTCCATCGTAAGTCAGGGATAAGATTCACTCCCAAACAATTGAAATGTGGTACTATATCAATTATATTATTTTCTAATTATAAATTTACAGTATGGCCCCATTCAGATCTCTGTCTGGAGAAGACCATAGCTTTAGTTTTAGAAGTGTTAATTAGTAGTTAGCCAATTTGAGTGTAGCTGTAAGTGAGTGTTAGCTTTAGTAATAATGTCATTTACATTGTGTCTCCTAAAAAGTAATGTTGTGTCATCTGCTTATAGCATGACCTCGTTTCCTGATGTTATACTAAATATATCATTAATATACAAATTAAATAACAAGGGTCCAAAAATCAATCCCTGTGGTACTCCATAATGCGATTGCTGTAAAGCGGATTGAAACTGATTAATTTGTGCATATTGTTGTCTTTTTGCTGAATAATTTCTAAGTAAAGTATGAGGCATTCCCCTTATTCTCAGACTATGTAATTTTTGAAGTAGGACTTCATGATTTCTTGTGTCAGATGCTTTTGTTAGATCTAAAAAGATAGCAAGTGTCACGGTATTAAGTGCAAAATATTTTTTGAATAATGTTTTGTAAATAAAGCAATGCAATTTCAGTAGATTTGTGGGGTTGGAAACCGAATTGATTTTTGTTTATAGTATTGTATTTTAGAATAAATTTTATTAATCTTGTGTATATTAATTTTTCTAAAATTTTAGTAAATATGGGCAGGTTTGCAATAGGGTGATAATTATTAGCATCATTTTTTGAACCTGATTTACTCGTATATATTTGGGAGTAATCCTTGTTATTTTATGTGCATCCCGAAAAACTCCTGTGCGAAATACCAAATTAAAGATTATTAATAATGGTGTTATTATTACTTCGGCAACATGTTTTATTGTAGTAGGGTGAATGTCATCATGGTCAGGACCGGTATTCGCTTTAATTCGTTTTAGTATGAGCAAAAGTTCTGATATGTAATTTCTGTAAGAAAAAATGAATTAGAAAGGTGTATTTTATTTGTATTTTGTATATGCAAAGTACTTCTAGCTAAATGATTTTGTTTAAGAATATGCGGAATAGCTAAGAAGTGATGGTTAAGATCTGTTACAATATCTTGTGTTCCTGTTAGTTTTGTTTGCATGTTGTCGTATAGATATTCTGGAGTTGTTACCCTAGTTTGATTACCAAGTAAAGTATTTAAGTGTTCCCAAGTCAATTTAGAAGAATTTTGAGCGAATATATGTGCATAATAGTTTCGTTTTACTGTTCAAATAGTGTAACTTAAAGAATTTCGAAAGGTTTTAAATTTGTTAAAATCACTTTGGTAATTTTGTTTTCTTAAATTTTGAATATAATCTATTTTACTTGTTTATTTGATTTAAGAGATGTGAAGTAATCCAAGGTTTGCGAAATTTCTTTCTCCATTTTGTGTTACTTGAGATAGTCTTCCCGACTCAAATAACACAAAATTTCTTTTAAAGTTGCGTAAAACCCATTGTAAGCTAAGTTTGGAGATTCATACATTTCAAATTCATCCCATGTTAAAGTACTTAACAGTGTTTTAAATTTATCAAGATTTAATTTATCTATGGGTCGACTTTTGTGAAGTGTAGGTGAAGTTTTGAATTGATTTTTCTTCCAGTATATTGAAAATATTGGTAAGTGATCACTAATATCGTATTGTAGTATTCCTGTAGTTGTAAATTGAATTGAAGCATTAGTTACAGATCAGTCAATTGTAGTATTGGGAGTGACTCTAGTCGAGGAAATAATTGTATTCATAAACCGAGATGTAGTTAGTAGTTGGTTAAATTGATTAGTTATTACAGGAAATATCAATATTAAAATCTACAATTATAAATGTTTTTTTATTTGTAAGATATGCAAATCCATATAGGTTATTTGATATCACTAGACATTCCCTGTAATCTGAGTTAGGGGGTCTGTAACATGTGGTAATAATATAAAATTCATTTTGAACGGTGAGTATTTCAATATTTTTATTCAAAAATGTGAACTCTTTAATCAAAGAGTAATACTGGTGTTAGTTATTGACATAAATTACTACCCCTCGTCCCCTTGAATATTCTCGGTTGAGATTAAAAACCTGGAAGTCATTAATTTGAATAGCATAGTGCTGGGTAGGAAACCAATTTTCAGTAATGCATATTACATCCAGTGGTGTGCAAATTAATTTTATAAAGTATTTCTAAGTGTTTCTAAGAGCGTGATTTTATTTTGTAATTATCTGGCATTTATATGTATTATTTTAAGTGTTTTGAACTGTATTCAAAGATAATAGAGAATTATATGTTGGACTGTGTAATATTGAGATTGCATGAGGAAGTATAGTTATATTGTAAATTATTAGTAGTATGTAAATTGGGATGTAAGGTCTATGTAAATTGGGATGTAAGGTCAGGTGATGCGTAACATCACAGCCTCTCCTTGACAAATGTCAACCCCGCCTTCTCGTGGTGCATCCTGTTCCCACTAAAGGGGCTCTGACGACCGCCAATAGCGGTATAACTATACCATCGGGATCAGAGGAAATGCTATCCCACACTCACCAACCCGCTTGGCCAGCGTGGTGAGTTATGGCCAAACACCTCCAAAATGACTCTACAACTTAAATCTTGGCCCTCAGTCTCCGGCAGCTGGAATGTACCTGGCCAAGGCAGCGGCCAGTGCGACATGAAGGCAGAGGGTGCTAAGAATCCCCGGAGGACCGGACTAGGCTGCCATTTGATGCTGACCTTGGCTACCTATAACGGACGCTCCCTATCTTCTGATTCAAGGCTTCTTGAATTGGAAGAGGAACTACAAAGGATCAAGTGGGACATCGTCGGGCTAAGTGAGGTAAGGAGAAAAGGAGAAGATCTCATTGAACTGAAAAGTGGACATCTCTTCTATTATCGTGGGACAGATACTGGCAGAACTAGTGGTGTTGGATTTATAATAAACAAGAAACTGAAGGATAAAGTGGTAGAAGTTGAAAGTTCCTCTGACAGAGCTGCACGACTCGTTATCCAACTATCGAGAAGATACCAGGCTCAGATTATTCAAACTTATGCACCCACCACAAGTCATCCTGAAGAAGAAATTGAAGAATTTTATGAGGAAATTCGTCATCTAAATAATAAAGGTAAGCAGCACTTAAAGATAATTATGGGAGATTTCAATGCAAAAATAGGGCAACGGCAACAGAATGAAACTTCAGTAGGTGAATTCGGTCACGGCAACAGAAACCAGCGTGGAAATACTCTCGTTGAGTTTGCAGAGGCAGAAGGATTTTTCATCTTGAACTCCTTTTTCAAGAAAAAGCCACACAGGAAATGGACATGGAGACATCCAATTGGAACGACAAGTGAAATTGATTTTATTATGTGTAACAAAAAATTCGTCATCGAAGACTGCAGTGTGCTGAACAAGTTCAACACAGGTAGTGACCATAGATTGGTGAGATGTAAGATGCACCTCAACACTAAACTCGAACGTGGCAAGCTCATAAGACAAACAAAATGTATTGACATAACCAACCTTAAAAAACACCATAATACTTTCAAGTTGGAACTGAAGAACAGATTCTCTGCTTTAGAAGGCCTAACATCGGAAGAAGTGGATATTTCGGAAGTTAACAGAAAAGTAATCAAAGCTCTAATGGAAACAGCAACAAAATTAGCTGGGTCTAAGAACAAGTTGCATGTGAACAAATTATCAGGAAAAACCAAAATGTTGATGCAAAAAAGAAGAGAGATGAGGACAACTAAAGAAGATGTGACTTCCAAAGTGGAATATATAGAGCTATGCAAGACAACACGAAAAAGTATCACTGAAGACGTAAGGAAATTCAACTGTGAGCTAGTGAGGAAAGCAATTGAAAACAACCAAAGCCTTAAGATAGCAAAGGGACATCTCAGTAAGGGAAGAAAACAGATTATGGCTCTGAGAAAAGAAGATGGTTCTATAACAAGAAATAGAGGCGAAATTTTGACAAGAGTGAAAGATTTCTACTCCAAATTATATGAAAAGGATGATACATGTACTCCAGACATCATGAAAGGTACCAGAGTTCTTCCAGTCCTCCCAGCAGAAGTTGCTCATGCAATCAAGAACATGAAGCGGGGGAAAGCTCCAGGAGAAGATGGAATTACTATAGACATCATACAAGAAGCAAGTGGAGAAATGGAAACAGTACTCGCCCAAATTTTCACTCGATGCCTTAATGAAGGGAAGATACCTGAGGATTGGAACAATGCTACAATGATCCTGCTACATAAAAAAGGTGACATTGAGGATCTCAGGAACTACAGACCTATCAGCCTCCTATCAGTGGTTTATAAAATCTTCACTAAAGTTCTTTCACACCGCTTGAAGGTAACACTGGACATGGCTCAACCGAGAGAACAAGCTATATTCAGGAGTGGCTACAGCACAATAGATCATATCCACGTACTGAGAGAACTAATTGAAAGAGCGAGGGAATATGAACTTCCATTGTGCATGGCTTTTATCGATTATGAAAAAGCCTTTGATTCAGTGAAACCATCAGCAGTTACCACGGCTCTGAAATCCTGCGGTATTGAAGATGCATACATTAATATTATTAATAACATCTATGAAAATGCAAGTGCAAAGATTCGGCTGTTTGAAAATACAACACACATAAAAATTGGAAAGGGAGTGAGACAAGGTGACAACATATCTCCGAAGCTCTTTAATGCCACATTGGAAAATGTCTTTCAATCACTGAACTGGGAAAACAAAGGGATAAAGATTAATGGAGATTATCTAACCCACCTTCGTTTTGCTGATGACGTAGTCATTTTTGCAACTACTCCATCAGAGCTGCAGAGTATGATCCAGGAACTTGCTGACAAGAGTAAAGAAGTGGGATTAAAAATGAACTTTCAGAAGACAAAAGTGATGTTCAATGCTTTTACAAGAAATGAAGATTTATCGATTGATGGAGAAAAACTGGAGATAACAGATACGTATGTTTATCTTGGACAGCAGATATCAAGTGAGGGTCACATTGATGAAGAAATTAATCGGCGTACAAAACTTGCCTGGAGAGCTTTTGGAAGAAACAGCATAATTTTCAAGAGCAATATGCCATTATGTCTTAAAAGAAAAGTGTTTGATCAATGCATCCTTCCAGTGCTTACGTATGGTGCAGAGACGTGGACCTTAACTAAAAGAGACATACAAAGGCTGCAGACAACTCAAAGAAGCATGGAGAGGTGCATGCTTGGTATAACCAGGAGAGATAAGAAGAGAAACTCGTGGATCCGAAAAATGACGAAAGTGGAAGACATCATGATTAGGGTTAAATCCCTGAAATGGCAATGGGCTGGACATACTGCCAGAAGGACAGACCATCGATGGACAGCCGAAATTTTAGATTGGATTCCAAGGGACAGGAAAAGACCCAGAAAAAGACCACATGGGAGATGGGTGGATGAAATTCGTAAATATGCGGGAGTGACATGGAGGAGACTGGCACAAGACAGACCGTTGTGGAGGAAACTTGGGGAGACCTTCGTCCAGCAGTGGATTGATAATGGTTGACAATGATGATGATGATGATGTAAATTGAGGTGTTAATCAATTAAGTAAGGCCATATTGCTGCAGATCCTCAATCAAGACAATTTTCTTTTTTTTTTTTTGGTTATTTTCACCCTGTCTTATGTAGAGATTTCCATTGCCTATCCAGGCATATTTGATTTCTTTTTGCTGCACCAATCTTCTAGCTCGCCAATGCACATGGGCTGCGGAACCTAATATTTTCAACTGGTCCAACTTCTCCGACAGTGATAACAATTTAATAAAAAAGTAAGGAGAGAGAGAGAGAGAGAGAGACAAAACAACGTAGTGTAGATAAGTATATACTCGTGCATATCATCATCAGCAACAACCATTGTCAATCTACTGCTGGATGAAGGCCTCCCCAAGTACCTTCCACAACTTTCTGCTTTGAACCTGTCTTTTCCAAGTCACTCCAGCAGGCTTGCGTATTTCATCTACCCACCTTTCACGTGCCCTTGTTCTGGGCATTTTCCTGCCCCTTGGTATTATATCTAATATTTCAGTTGCTCAAGCACCGCCAGCTTTTCTAGCAATATGCCCAGCCAATTGTCACTTGAGCGTCTTCATTTTGATCATGACGTCATCAACTTTTTTCTTTTCCCTAATCCATGTGTTATCCTTCCTATCTTTCTTTATACACAAGCATGCCCCTTTCCACGTTTTTCTGAGTTTATCTTCATCCTCTGTATGTCTTTTTCAGTTAAGGTTAATGTCTCTGCTCCATGTGTAAGAACTGGAAGGATGCATTGATTAAACAGTTTTCTTTTGAGACATAATGGCAAACTGCTCTTGAAAAATGTACCGTTTCTTCCAAATGCTCTCCAACTAAGTCTTGTACGCCTATTTACCTGGGCGAGTCAAAAGTTCGTTCCAGTTTGAGATTCACATAATTTTGGTCCTCCATTCCTGTGCAAAACGCGCTCCATCGTCGACTGCGCACAGCGAAAACGTGGAACACAAAAGACTAATGACGTGCGTTTTGCACGGAGCCACATTGCGTTATCAGGTGAGCAGAGGATGGAGGTCTATTAACGCACTGTTAGAGTTCACCTACGCCATTATTGAAAAAATGGGTTAAACGAGGCAGCAGCGAGACAAATTTCTACACTCAAAGGCGAGAAAACAGTGGACAGCAGCACTGCACGAAAATGGTTCCGGCGGTTTAATCCTGCGGACATCAGCCTCGAACACAAATCGAGGTCAGGAACTCCATTGATCACCAACAACGATACCACGGCAGAAGCTGTGACAGCAAACCCCGGTACCAATACACGACAAATGGCAGTTGAGGTGATGTCTTCCCAATCCATTTTTGTTCGTCATCTGCGCAAGCTTGTTTTCTCCTCCAGGTACTATAGAATGGTTCCCATGCATTGACACCCCGAAAGGCGGAACAAGGTGTTGCTCTCTGTCGAAGATTGTTGTCAAATCTACAGGACGATAGGCTTTGGAATTCTATCACCACAGGCGATGAAAAGTGTATAATCCTACGTTATCCTACCACTGGGCACTAGTGGCTGAGGACATGCCAGAAAGCACAGCCAGTGGCACAAAGAAGGAACCTTTAGGGGAAAGTTATGCTGCACATTTGGTGAAATTGTGAGGGTCCCCAACACTGGGAACTTGTACCAGATATTCAGGCTCCGGACGGAATCTCTATGCAAAACAACCGCCGCTACCCAGCACTCATCAATATAAAGCGGCCGTGGATAATACCCCCAAGGCATGCCTACAGAATGGTCCGCCTGAAAATACAGGAATTGGAAGGGGTTGGGATACTACCCCATCTTCCATACAGATCTGACTTGGCCCCATCCGAATGCAACCTGTTTCGCTCCGTGGACTATTTCCTACGAGGAAGGCACTTAGCTTCATTGGTGGATGTGGAATCTCACATCCGATAGTTTCTATCCCCGAAACATGCTTAATGGTACCGCCGTGGGAATGTGGCTCTGGTGGAACGTTGGCAAGGAACTGTAGGACAACTGCCTGTACTTTGCAGAATTCGGTGAGCATGTATGACTATCCTGCATAATTCAGCTTTTTAGATGCAAACGGGATGAACTTTTGACTCACCTTCGGATCTCTTTTCTATGTAGACCTAGCTTGATGTCTGTTGTTCAAGGTAAATGTAGGTGTTCGTCACATCCAGATTTGCCCCATTAACTTTCTGATCTTCAGTTTTTGTAAAAGCACTGTACATGAATTTGCCAAATATAAGTTCATTTGTAGACCGCCTTCTTTGCTCTTGTCACCAAGTTCTTGGATCATACACTCTAGCTCTGTGGTGATACTCCCAAGAATGACTATGTCGTCAGCAAAGCCAGGATGGTTTAAATAATCTACATTAATCTTTTCCCCTTGTCTTGCCAGTTCAATGATTGAAACACATTCTGCAAAAATGGCATTGAAGAATTTGGGAGATATGTTGTCAACTTGTCTCACTCTCTTTCAATTTTTTATAAGTGTTGTGTCTTCAGACATACTAACCTTTGGGCTTGCATTTTCATAGATGTTATTAATGATATTTATGTATTCATCTTCGATACCATGGGATTTCAAAGACACCAGCAGGATTTCAATGACATCAAAACTACAGATGATTTCACAGAATCAAAAGCCTTTTCATAATCACTAAAAGCCAGGATTTCATATTCATCCTTCTTTTTAATTAATTCTCTCAATACGTATATAGGATTAATAGTGCAATTGCTGCTCTTGAATCCAGCTTGTTCTTTTAGTTGGGTCAAGTCCTATTTTCCTTCAAGTGATGCGATAGTGCCTTCCTGAAAATGAAGTGAACAACTGATAAAAGGCTGATGGGTCTGCCGTTCCTGAGGTCATCCAGGTCCAATTTTTTATGTGTCAGGATCAAAGAAGCATTCTTCCAGTCATTAGGAATCTTTCCTTCTTTTAGGCATTTACTGAAAATTTGGGCAAGTGTAGTTCGTTTCTCCGTTGGCTTCATGTACAACACCCATGAAAATTCCATCCTCTTCTGGTGTTCTCCAGTTCTTCCCCGTTCTATGTTCTTAATGGCATGAGCAACATGAGTCATGAGCCAGGACTGGAGGGACTACTGGCAGAACTTGCGCATGCAGTTAAGAGCATGAAACCGGGAAGAGCTCATATATATTTATATCAAAATAATGGAAACACTTACTGTTTGCTGATAACTTTTTATTTATAAGCTATTGGCCCAGTTCGGTCTTTAAGAACAGAAGCTTGAAATAGACTTATTAAGTCATGCACATACGATAATGGAATTTGAGACCAATTCTTCCTGAAAAATATTTCCCAACTGTGCCAGTGAAGTTGGAGGTGGAAAATGGGATGGACTGACCTTTCGCTCCAGATATTCCCACAAATGTTCAATAATAATATTGAGGTCTGGAATAGCTGTTGTACCTCATCTTTATGCTCTGCAAACCACAACTTGACACGTTACGAACAATGCATGAGTGAATTATCTGCTTGAAACCAGCGGTAACCGTTAGGGAACCATGCCTGCAACATTGGGTGCAGGTGCTCCGCAAGAATGGATTAATACATTGCAAATGTTACATGACCCTGCAGAACAACCAATGGCTCTAAGAAAATGCCATGATATGGCACACAATCGCATCAGGGATCCACCTCCGTGCTTCACAGTGAGAGTCAGTAAGTTTGGTACGCTTCTGTAGGTTTTTGCCTGATGTACATTCTACGAATGGTAAGAAACAACGTGAAGAACGATTCAACAGACCAGATGGCACATTTCCAGTCTTTAGCATCCCAGTGTTTATGTGCTTTGCACCACCTTACATGTTTTGTTGCATTGATGTTGGTAATCAGACGGAAACGGATCATTCCAATTGATGTTAATCTCTGGTGTTGTTTTCAGTGCTGTGGTCTTGTGTTTCTGTTGCACAATCCATGCCAACTTTTGCCTATCCCTATCTGACATCTTCGCATGGCTTCCACAGTTTGCACGTTTGGAGACAACCACATATCCTCTTTGATAGGTATTCATAATCTTCGATACAATTCCTCGTGTTACACTACTGTTTCTACCTTTCCAATTAGTAAAGCTCCTGCAAGGAGCGCACCCATGATCATGTCTTGAGGTCACTGTGATCTGACGTTGTCGACAATTACTCCACAACAGCTATTTCATCTGTGACCATGGCACCGCTGAGTGATAGCCGACATCGTACTGCGTCCCTTTATAATGTATACTTCACATCGCGGGTGACGTCGTCCCCGTGATTTGCGTACAGCGTATTGTGTGTACTCTAGTCGCAGTCGGCGTTTCCATTATTTTGATAAACCCCTGTACACATGTATGTATGTATGTAAATATAAGCACCCCGGACAAAAAATTACGGAATGCTGTCATCCGGAGGAACAGTTGGAAACTAGTCAGGCAGAGAAAAATGCGTGTATATAATGGAATGAAAAGTATTGTATGTTACTTGTTACTTTTTAAGCCTTGTAAGACGCGCATGCCTAATCAGTTTTATTGTTGCTTACAGGTAGTACCATGAGTAGAAAAGGTGACGTAACAGAGTGGCAAAAGGGAGCTATCGTCTTTGGTCGTGAACATGGTCATCCGCTGAGGGAGGTGGCAGAGTCCGTTGGCGTGTCCAAGTCCACAGTCAGTAGGGTTCATTTAGAGTGGAAGGAGTCGGCCAGAGACAATTCTCATCGGAGCAGCTGCGGCAAAAAAACCATCATGAGCAACCGTGATCGTCGACGTCTGGAGCGATTATCAACCGCAAAACGGTTCCAAACCCGGCAGGAATTGCTGCAAGAGTACAATGCGGTACCCAGTCAGCCTGTTTCCGAACGAACGCTTCGACGAGAACTGCATGGTGTAGGAATATTCAGTCGTGTAGCTAGGATACTCCCCGAGCTGACTGCCAGACACAAGAAAAAGCAGCTGGAATGGGCGAGGAAACACCGACACTGGGCCACAGAGCAGTGGCGACGCATCATCTGATCGGACGAATCCAGGTTCGGCCTGTATTCCAATGATGGTCGATCCAGGGTCATGTGGAAGGCCGGAGAAGCCTTCAACGCAGAGTGTGTGCAAAGGGCTGTACAGAAGGGGGTGGAAGTGTCATGTTTTGGGAGTGTATATCCAGTGATGGGGTGGGTCCCTTCGTTCACGTGTCTAATAGCATGAAAGCGGTGGGCTACGTAAAACTTTTGGATAACGAGGTGTTGCTATATGTCCAGTTCCTCCAAGATGCCGCCATTCCAGATCCACGTTATCAAGACGACAACTGCACTGTCCACCGAGCTGCCATTGTGCAGGATTGGTCTGCAGAACATGAAGTCGACGTCCCACATCTCACCTGGCCTGCCAATTCGCCTGATTTCAATGTTATACAGAAAATTTGGGACATGCTCGAACGGGCCGTTAAGAAGAGACAACACCCTCCCAATTTGAATGCTCTGCGGGACCAGTTGTTCACTGCGTGGGGCAAACTGGACATTAATGTCATCCGCTCCCATATTAACAGCATGCCAACGAAAATCAAGGCTGTGCTTCTTGCTTGTGGTGATGTAACCCCATATTAACCAATAATTCCGTAATTTTTTGTCCGGTGTGCTTATGTGTGTGTGTTGACAGAATATACATATTGCAACCAAGCTCAAAGAAGAAAAAAATATCATTGTAAGGACGAAAATTAATACTTCCACGAATGTTAAATACTGTAAACATTTATGCTAATTTAGGCATGTTCAAAAAGAAAAAAAAAGGAGAAAAACTATGCCACGTGTTCAGATGAGAACGAAATTTCACCTCGGGAAGGACTTTTCTTGCTCTGAGGGAATAACTTTTGGTTGAATACCGCAGATGTCTGACGTGCTACTAACGGCACCAAAGGAATTCAAGGTGAACTTTAACCAACGGAAACATGGTATTCCTAAGAGACATTAACGTACACAGGAAATCTTTACGTTTAGAGGATTTCCAAATTAAGCCACACTATGTCTATGGGAGCCAGTAGGGCTTGCATTTTGTAACCTACCTTTATTATGATTGTATGGTGCTATTGTTTGAATGGTATTCATGTATCTGTAGAGAGTCTGGTTTCAAGCGGAGGCGGTGGTAGAAGAACGCCACGGGAGAGCTCGGCCAGTAGTAGGAACGGCATGTATGCGTGTTGGGAGGGCCAGAGGCGGGGGGGGGGGCTGCGCTCCCTAAGTAGAAGCCACAGTAGCCTGCGGGCTTGGGTTTAGGAGCGATCTGGAGTTTGAAAGGTCAGTGGTCAACGCCTTGGAGCAATATATCGAGAGGAATGCTGGGTTTCTCCGAAGAGCAGGAAAGAAGGTCACGTGACCCAGTAGAACAGCGAGGGAGTTGGAAGTCGTTTTCGGAAGCGTCAAGACGTGGGAGAAGGAGCTCCCGAGGAATTATGTTGAGCATAGAAGTGAAGCCTACGAGTGAAGCAGGTGCGTCTATGCACCGATATTTTCCCGACCGGAGCAGGGTTGAAGTACGGAACACTTAGTCGAGGAATCGAATAGTTTCCAGAGACTGACAGCGGGTAGAGATAGGGGTAGAGATAACAGTTTTATTTCATAAAACTGTTTTTTCTACAACGGACTCAGGTTATATCGAGTCGGGTCAGACAGACCGTGGACACTATCGCTACACCGCCGTTTAGCAAGGAATCAGACTCTCAGACTATAATCTGTGATTATGAAATTCCTTTGTCTTCTACTACGGAGTAATTACTGCGACAAGGATCTTGTGGTTTATTTTTAAACCCTTTCCTCCCTTCCTCGATCAGAAGATCACCCCAAGTAAAGCTGAGGAAGAAGGTGCCTGGGCCTTAAATTTACTTTAGTAAATTATGTATGGAAGAACCTAAGTAGATTTGCTGTGTGAGGGTGGCTGCTAATTAATTCAACGGACGACCTCCGTAGCGGAGGCAGTACTTAGCACAAGAACCATAGGCTCACCCCTACAACCATTTTTCCCAATTCGAATTTTTAGGGAAAAGCAGTTTGACAGTTGTTTTAGCACAAATTTGAGGGGCAGGCTAAAGAGCTCCTAAAATTGTAGTAAGTTGAAAACATTAAGTTGTACCGTAAATTTAATGTTTTAATAAAATTTTATATATGGTAGCATATTATATATTGATTTCTTTTACACCGTTTAAACGATTTTTGTGTTTATTTAAGAAGAGTTTGCCACGAGGAAAAAAATTCCTCAGTAGTAAAAGGTTTCATTACTCGCAATTTAAATTTAAGAACAGAACTAGAATTAAATTAAAATGAAAACAGCTACGGAGCTCTTAAAATTTTTTTGATCGTAAAAATCTGCATGGCACTGCTAGATAAGACAAAATAAAGACGTATACTGTTTTAGTTATTTACGTGTAATAGCAAAATCAAATTAAAGTTTAAAAATTTTATCTGCAGCGTATATGTTAGTATCGGTGTAGATAACACAATGCTGTTAATTACTGTTAAATACAGAAGGTTGTGAAAATAAGCCTTGCCAGTGGTGGAATTCAAATCCACAAATCTCCTCACTCCGGAGCCAGTTATTCTCCCAACTGAACTACACCGACCTTGGCTTATCGCTGTAACTTGCCGTTCTGACTCCTGCGTCACCTCAGTGGTACGTCATATATATACTGTATATCTCCCCCACCCCCGTAAGAAAGGCGGGGGTACGGAATCGTAAGTTTAGAATCCACCCCAAACCTAAAGTAGCTCGCTGTAGAAAAGGAACTTTTCCTGGGGTGTTTTTACCTAATCCCTTCACCGCTCATGTACTTTTTATATTAGATCTACATCACTGATTACAGACTTCAGTTATTTTTTCCGGCATTTAACGAAATTACACAGAAAAGTTTTGTCAAACGAAACTCAATATGACTTCATATTATTTATTTCATAAAACTGTCAGTACTTCCTTCCGTTTATTTGTGTATTTATTTTTGTAGCACAGGCTTTAGACACGTGTAGTAACTGTACATTTCTCGTAAGCGTAAATGCACAAATATGAGAGTAGACTATGTAAATAGAGAATAAGTTAACATCGACAAACCTTACCTATTTTGCAGAGTCAGCGTCCGTTTCATCAGTTCCAGGTTTATGGAATTTTCTCGGAAAAAATTCCAAAATACCAGCAGACCCAGACTTCCCATTAGGTGTCGCTTGGTCCTTCGTGCTTAGTTGTTTGTCATTCGCTACTTATTATATTTTTAAATATATTTGTACATAGTTTTAAATATATATTTTACGAATCATTGGAAAGTCATTTTAAAATATTTGAAAATAGCGGAGATTTTTTGTTTATCGCTCCCCAGTGCTTTCGGTGACGTTTTCTTTTAGTTATTTTATTTGCATCTCCAATATTTTGAGCCACTCCATAAAGAAATTTCTGTTGCGCCACTGAGCAGATCTTTCATTTTCCAACAAAAATTCGCACCCAACCTCAACAGCTAGACTAAAAACAAATAGTAGAAAATGTTGGGCGCAACTGAAAATATGTTATCACCTGTCAACTGATATCCCGAAGGGAGTGCATTCCAAAGCCAGTTTGTTGCCTTGTAGCATCTTCCTGCTGAATTGCAGGCGCCGGACTTAATTGGAGACTAAAGGCTTAAAGAGGAGCGGCGATTGGGAAATCCCCACCCACCCGTTCCATCCTATGAAATACGAAACGTGTAAAGCACACAGAAATTCCTTCATCATCCGACTGTCAGTAAATATCATAAATGAATTAAAAAGGGTGTCTGAATTTTTCGGATGTTTACTGCAGCTAACAAACATCAAGATCTGATAAGCTATAGTTATACATCGATGAACCACCCCCAGCCTAGAGAAACGAGCGCGTCTGCAGACCGCACAGTGGCGCAGTTGAAGTTCACAGAACAGTATATATACAGCCCGAGGACCGACTTTCGGTTGGTAGAGTGTTCGAAGTCAGAATTGAAAAAGCTGGCGATTTATCTATGTTTGATAAAGGACAAATTGTGATGGCACGGCGCCTCGGAACTACGATCTCGGAAAATGGCGCGGCTTGTGGGTTGTTTACGAACCGCTGTAGTGAGTACGTATCAAAAGTGGTGCACATATGGCCAAATGACAAGCCGTCGTCCAGCCGTGTGTCGTTTGCAGCTCACTGGTGCCAGAGGGGAGTAGAGACTGTCGCGCATTGTTGACAGCGACCGCAGGGCCACAGTGCGACAAATCACCCGCAGCTACAACAGTGGTGATGAGGGCAATGTGTCACAGCACACAGTTCATCGCAGTGTTGGAAATAAATTTATTTAAAATAAATTTAGTCCAACATGCACGTGCATAGATAGCCCCAGGGGATAGCGGGAGGCAATCCCAAGCCTTGTGACGATACTTAGGCCCCAGGGGATATCGGGGGATAGCAAGGGTCGTGCGGTCAGTTCCCAAGAAGGGAGCGACGTGACCTTTACCTTGGGGATTAGATGAACCCCTCAGAAGGTCAAGTGACCTTGGAATCAGCGGACAAGGTGAGACCCCAAAAGAAGTGCGAGACAGTTGAGTTCGAGTAGCAGCAAGGGAAAAAGATGATCATAGAGCGATGTGAGCAAAGATAGATGAAGTACTGCCAGCGATGACAATTGGATAACGATTAGGATTGAAAACCTGAGAGACACGTCGAGATTACAGATAAGCTATTTTTCCTTTTCCCTGTTATTGCATGTACTTGCTTAAATTTATTCATAAACCTACTTAGAGCACGTGGCATGTGTATTGGTCATGATCAAACAATGAAAACCCAGTTAGCTAGGTAAAACATTTAAGTAAAGCATAGGAGAAAAGGAACTAGAAGTAAAATGAATCACTAAGCATTGCACTTATATATATAGATAGATGTATGCAGAAATGATCGGAGACGTTATAGAGAAAAATCGTAATAATAATAAATTTTATGTGTAAGGTATTGTTAACTGCTGCACCCACGAACGTGGTACCTTAGTGTTCCTAAATCTCACGTATTAAACCATTTTTATTACTCCCACATAAGATTCCTGTTTGTTTTCCTTATAACCACACAAGACATAAGTTAAGGTATGTGTAAACTAAGATATGTGTTTATGTTTCTGATTTCTTTCACGAGCGGCACCTTTACTCCCCCACCATTCCAGTGACGGGATAAAGGTGAATCACAACGCCGTGCTTTATTATATGCCAGTGCATATAAGGGGCACGTTTTTGTCCATATACGATCACTGTAGGACAAAAGTCCCATAGTTATAAAAAGGCACGATAAAGTAAATTTAATCGGTAAATGATCTGTAATTGATGCACTTATAATTTGTTCATAATAATAAATATAACAATAAAATTAGCACCTTGTATTTAACATTGATGACAGTAACACGTGTTCCAGTGAATAGCATTAACACGTGTTCCATTGTTCCATAAAGTATATAACATTGGTACGAGTTAATATTTGTTTATAACATTGGTACCGATTAAGGTTTGAAGATAACTATGGTGAATTGGTTAAATATTTGTTTATAACATATGATTATAATGTTAAAATAATTGTTTATAACATTGGTGCCGTGACTTTTGAGCCATTCGTGCTGTCACGTATTTTTCCCCTTCGCAGTACGGATTGAATGGGTTTTCTTTTCTTCATGTGTAGAAGTTTATTATTTTCTTTTGTTGTAAGCATCATGCAATAGTTTTCTTAAGGTGTTATTTTGACAGCTACATTACTAAGAGTTAGGTATAGGCGCAATTGCATGTTGTAAGGATAAAGGTATTATTTTAATTGGTATTAGTGTATAACTTAGGTATTAAACTTCTATTAAAAATGTCAGGCTCCTCCGTTCAAGATTCCATGCAGGAGTTGCAATTTATTGCATCAGTACTTCCCCTCATTCCCGAATTCTCTGGAAACGATAAGCTTATTTCAGCTAATCACTTGTTCGAAGCAATAGATGGATTAGAATCAGTCACTAATTGGTCAGAAAAAGTAAAAATTTTTGTAGCAAAAGCTCGCATGACGCAAGCAGCTTTAGGATTTTTGAGTGAATCTCCCCATGTTAGACAGCTTGATGATTACAAGATGTTTAAATCAGCAGTGATAAAAAGGTTTACCAATAACCAACCTCTAGTAGTGGCAATACAAAATTTTAATTCTTGCAATCAAAGACCAAAAGAGTCGGTCGCCCAGTATGAATCACGTCTAAGAGGATCAGCGCATTCTTATCTAGGCGCACCGGTCTCAGGGGATGAGCAGGTTAAGGCACTGGTTGATTCAATTATGTTATCACAATTTTTAGCAGGTGTGGAAAGAAGTATTCAAACAGAGGTACTTTCGAAAGGGCCTGAAAATTTCGATCAAGCAGTACAAGATGCACTGCTTGCTGAGGCAAATCGACATATCATCACAAAGAGTGTCAATTCTGCCGATGATGCAGATCAAATCCCTCGAGAAAGCGCCCCAGGCGATGCTAATGGTATTTCAGAACTTTGTCCCATTTTTCAGCAATACATCGTGCAGCAAAATGCACTTATCAGTACCTTACGAGAAGAATCACAACAAATGAGTGAAAGATTAATGAAAGCCGAGAATGAGCTATCAAAATTGCTATCAAAAATTAATGAAAGTCAAAATTATGAGAATTCCAGCTATAAGGCTAGGCGAAATTTTGTTAATGTTAGATGTTTCGGATGTGGTGCATTAGGATACCCAGTTAGCAGATGTAATCAGCAATCAAATAATCTTGGAAACCAAAGACAGGGAGATAGAGCCCCGTTTCGCGTCCCCCAATCTTCAGGTTACGGAGCACGGGATACAAATGGCGCAGGTCATTTTAATCCTCGCGGAAATTTGTTCCAGAGACAAAACAGGAATAACAACCACTGAAATGTAAACACTGCAGTTGTCAATACGTTCCACATCCAGAGACATAGAAGTTTTCCGTTAGAGCAGAATAAGCATTTTGATCAAACAAATAGGAAGGTTAGACCACATTACGTAACACATCAGAAACAACGTCAGGCTTATGACAACCTCCGTTGTTTTGGATGTGGAGCTATAGGCCACAAAGTGAGATTTTGCAGGAGGGAAAATAATTACAGAAATCCATTTCCCTCAAGACCTAGTCAGGGTAGGCATTTTTACAATAAGTATAATAGACACCAGCGTGCTCAAAGTTCCCCAAAGCCACGTGTTACTCAAAATGAAGAGGCTCAAGAGAAGGTTCAGGTTTTGACAATAGTTGATTCCCGAAGTAAGAGCAAATCAAGCGTAGATAAAATCTCAACAGCTGAATCCACTACAGAAATTGTACATAAGCAACGTAAAAATGAAAACAACTTAGAATCCCCCAGATTGTGAAGAACAGTAAAGAGAAGAAGTCGGTAACGAATCCAGTTCGTTCTTCCTCACAGTCGTTCGCAAATCCTCATAATCCACTTAACGAAAAATGTGAAGAACAAACTGCAGAATCGCCATTTGATCTTTCACAGTTATTAGGAGTACAGGACGATAAAGATCCTTTTAAGTTAAAGCAGCCAAGCAAATCTTGTTCGAGACAGAAAGGTGCAAAGCAATAGAAGAGTTGCAGTTTATTTCATTTACACCCCTCCCCCCAGCCCCAATTCCAGTAGCAAATCTAATTCGGATCTTTATTAAATTTATTTGATAGATTTAGTAATTCATTATTGTAGGTTAGAAGGCATTTTAAACGGAAGTTAGTAAGTCAGAATGTTTTATTATAGGATTAGCATATATCTCTTAATATTAAAGCAAAAGGTGGAAGATTCACTAGTATTTTGTGTAATATATATGTATAAAATTTTCTCGAGTTCGGGTATTATTTTCCAGTCTGTATTTCAAGTATGTTTCAAGTCTGTGTATGTTTAGTACATAGAAAGGTAAAAAAAATAACGTTATTTAAGTGGTTAACTAACGTTATGTACATCAGAATATTCCCCCAGGAACACATGGTTATCTCTTGTGGAGGTGTATGCACGAAAAATTCGTCAAATAAAAATTTAATAGTGATATTGGCAACTGTAATTTTAAATATTAATGTTAATAATGTTTAGGTGCAGCGTGAAGGTAATGATTAATTGGGTTGAGCGGATCTATCTTTGCTTGGGAAGGAAAGAATAGTGTAAATCTAAGATGTTAGATACACAACTATTCTGAAAAAAAAAAAAATAAATAATAATTGAAGTAGATAAGGGTGAATGAAAATTAAACCACTGGGTAGTTGACGTTGTTTGGATTGACGGATCACACTGCCGCGTCTAGTCTGTGTAGTGACAGAGCGGTACAGTGCGTAATCAGGGGAAGAGAGAAGGTAATAAAAAAAAATTCAAAGTGTGAGTAAAGTCAGTGGGTTCCATGTGGTGTTGAACAAAAAGAATCACTGGTTGGTGAACAAAGAGAACCATGTGGTGGTGAACAAAAAGAATCACGTGTTGGTGAACAAAAATAATCACGTGTTGGTGAACAAAGAGAACCACGTGTTGGTGAACGAAAAGAACCATGCGTTGGTGAACAAAAGAACTATGCTTCCTACGGGAACTAGAGTGCAGCAGTGATTAAAACATCGTTTTCTTTTCCCAAACTCAAACAACAGGAGGATATTCAAGTAATGATGCAAGCTTTTGAAAATAATGAACGGATCGCACGTGGCATGCGTAATGTAAGCGTGCTGGGGTATCCAAGGACGGTCGTAATTACTGTGAATGCAACGCATTTTTTCATGTGGATGACCTACAGACTAAATAAAGTGCCACATTGACAGCAAAGACTTTGTTGTGCTGCTTGGTCAACAGGTAGTGAAAACGGTATGGCCGATGAGCGGTGTGGTGTTTGAAAGCACAAAGGACAGTGTCCATGAGGGCGCATGCCGAGATGAATAAAACACAGGTGAAATGCTTTTGCTGCTAGTCTGCTACTGTGTTCCAGGGTCAAAGAGACCTTGGTGAATAACCCATATTACAGGTGACTGTGGACGAATAATACCTAAATAAACATATACGTACAGAGCTAAGTGCTCTACAGCTAATTTCGTTACCAGCATATAAAAAGCACAAATCAGGTGACAATGTTCTCCAAATATTGCGAACTGTCAGTGATATTTGTTTGATGTCGAAACCTTGGTGAATAACCCATATTATAGGTGACTGTGGACGAATAATACCTAGCTAAACATATACGTACAGAGCTAAGTGTTCTACAGCTAATTTCATTACCAGCATATAAAAAGCACAAATCAGGTGACAATGTTCTCCAAATATTGCGAACTGCCAGTGATATTGGTTTGATGTCTGATAACTTTTTGTGTGAATTGTGTGTGAATCGCAGAACTAAACGTAAATCGAACAATTTCACCTTGTCTTACTTTCCACCAAAGAAAAAAATTAAGTCAAACAACAAAACTCAAGAATCAGTGGTGGACGTGGACAATGACAATAAAAAAATTTTTTTAATATAAAAACAAACAAACAAACGGAAAAGCGTTTGGCAGTTAAATGTGTTACTGATACTTGGTCAGCAACAGCTCAAAGTGTACTAAACGACACGTGCATGTAAGCTTCAGATGCCAGCAGTATCACTGAATTGATATTTTTTAGATATGTATTGTGGGTGCAGGACCGTAACAGTTAATTAATTTTTGTGTTTGAAAAGTGTATTGTGCATATGTGTGATTATGAATATTTTATATAATTTCATTGCTATATGTATATATAAGTGCACATGAGGAAAAAGATAGAGGATTACTAGGTAAGGATTTAGTAGTCAATCCGTGCGTGTAGTCTTTCCCACCAGCATTCCTTTTGGCCCCCATAAAGATTACATCCGGTAAGGGAGGAATATTGGAAATAAAATTATTTAAAATAAATTTAGTCCAACATGCACGTGCATAGATAGCCCCAGGGGGAGGCAATCCCAAGCCTTGTGACGATACTTAGGCCCCAGGGGATATCGGGGGATAGCAAGGGTCGTGCGGTCAGTTCCCAAGAAGGGAGCGACGTGACCTTTACCTTGGGGATTAGATGAACCCCTCAGAAGGTCAAGTGACCTTGGAATCAGCGGACAAGGTGAGACCCCAAAAGAAGTGAGAGACAGTTGAGTTCGAGTAGCAGCAAGGGACAGACGTGGATAAGGAATGGAAAAAGATGATCATAGAGCGATGTGAGCAGAGATAGATGAAGTACTGCCAGCGATGACAATTGGATAACGATTAGGATTGAAAACCTGAGAGACACGTCGAGATTACAGATAAGCTATTTTTCCTTTTCCCTGTTATTGCATGTACTTGCTTAAATTTATTCATAAACCTACTTAGAGCACGTGGCGTGTGTATTGGTCATGATCAAACATGAAAACCCAGTTAGCTAGGTAAAACATTTAAGTAAAGCATAGGAGAAAAGGAACTGGAAGTAAAATGAATCACTAAGCATTGCACTTATACATATAGATATATGTATGCAGAAATGATCGGAGACGTTATAGAGAAAAATCGTAATACTAATAAATTTTATGTGTAAGGTATTGTTAACTGCTGCACCCACGAACGTGGTACCTTAGTTTTCCTAAATCTCACGTATTAAACCATTTTTATTACTCCCACATAAGATTCCTGTTTGTTTTCCTTATAACCACACAAGACATAAGTTAAGGTATGTGTAAACTAAGATATGTGTTTATGTTTCTGATTTCTTTCACGAGCGGCACCTTTACTCCCCCACCATTCCAGTGACGGGATAAAGGTGAATCACAACGCCGTGCTTTATTATATGCCAGTGCATATAAGGGGCACGTTTTTGTCCATATACGATCACTGTAGAACAAAAGTCCCATAGTTATAAAAAGGCACGATAAAGTAAATTTAATCGGTAAATGATCTGTAATTGATGCACCTATAATTTGTTCATAATAATAAATATAACAATAAAATTAGCACCTTGTATTTAACATTGATGACAGTAACACGTGTTCCAGTGCATAGCATTAACACGTGTTCCATTGTTCCATAAAGTATATAACATTAGTACGAGTTAATATTTGTTTATAACATTGGTACCGATTAAGGTTTAAAGATAACTATGGTGAATTGGTTAAATACTTGTTTATAACATATGATTATAACGTTAAAATAATTGTTTATAACAGCAGCCTTCTATGCATGGGCCTGCGTAGCCAAAGACCCAGCCGGTTCTCCATGCTCACTGCACGTCATCGCCAACAACGCATAAAATGGGCCCAAGATCATCGAGATTGGACCGTGGATGATTGGAAGAAGGTGGCCTGGACTGAACAAATCAAGATTTCTGGTGCATCACGTAGATATCCTAGGGAGGATACGCCGATTAGCAACAAAGGCTATGGCACCTGGATGTACTGTTGGGCGGAAACAGGCCGGCGGCAGCGGTGTTATGCTGTTCTGCGGACGATGCTTTCTTGGGACACTTTAGGCCCACTTATCCCAATAGCACATTCTCTGGCAACTGTCAGGTGTCTGAACATCGTTGCTGACCAAGTTCACCCATTCATGGCAACTGTGTTCCCTGCTGGTGATGGCCAACCGGATAATTCGCCATGCCACACTGCCAGAATCGTCAAGGAGTGATTCAAGAAACATGATGGTGATTTCCCTGGCCTCCAAATTCACCTGACATGAACCCAATCGAACATTTGTGGTTCGACTTGGAAAAGCGGGTTCGCGCTAAACCACCACGATCCCGAAATGTGCAGGAACTGAAGAACCTGCTGTTGACCAGATACCCCAGAATATCTATCGCCACCTCATGGAATCGATGCCTCGCCGAGTGGCCGTTGCTTCGCGGGCTAAAAGGGGTACTACAGCGTACTAGGCAGGTAATTATAAAAGTGGCTCATCGGTGTACAGTATATGAACGCTTATTTGTACCTGGGATGACAATAGCCATTTAGCATTGCAATTACATTATCTCTTGAATTAAACGGGTAAATCTGTTGTTGAAATGGCAGGAGCCAGTTCTTTCTCGGGCGCTTTGAAATTCATATCAGGCCCAGTGCCTAAACAAATCTCTTGAGATTTGTTTACCACACACAAGCATTGTGCATAAAGAAGATGGTGAAAACACAAACATCAAGGAAACGTCAATGGATTGTTTCCCCCTTGGCAAAAACACCATCCAGAGCGCCACGCAGTGTGAGAGGCAGGCGATTTTATTACTCTTATAGTTCGACGATAGTTGTTCTCGCAGCAAAAGCACGCACATGGGTCCAGGATCATTTATCTTTTATGTGACAAAACACCAAGAATGACCTGTGCTCTGTGCACAATAGTACACTCACCGCTTAATTTGAGTTCGAGTCCTTTTATTCAGTTATTTATTTCTCAGATGTATTTAATGGGTTTTCTGATCTCAAGTAAGACACAGTCGGACTTGGAATATAAAAAAAAAAAAAAGAAAAAAAGCACGCACAGAGGGAAGGGGAAAGACCTCTTCTCCGGGCTTGTTATTGTTTTAAAGAAATTTAAAGAATTCTTTAGCGATTTTTTTTAAGGAGAAAACACAGAGCATTGAATTAACTTTTCAGTATATTTGTGCGAAATATCAATTTTCAAAACTGTACTTGAAGAGTTTTCCAGAAAACTGCGAAGCATGGTGACGGTATCCAGGAAATCGTAAAAACAAAAAAGGAAACATTATATGTGAACCACATAGTTTTAGGACGTTTCCCGGGGGGGGGGACGCTATCAGTGCTGAAGACCATAAAATTCCACAAGTGTCCGGACCTCCGGGTCCCCTACCTTAATAAGGGGAGAGGTTTTCATTGATAAATATTTTTTTAGGTTGATATTTGATATCTAAATCAGAGTTAATAGGAATCCTTCGGAATGAGATCCACTGATTTCTAATAGACCTGGATCGAAACTGAACCAAGACAGGAGTTCCATGTTCCTTATTTTGATTGGCTGGTAAGGCATGAACTATGTCTATGTCTTTAGGTTGGTAATTCTCTATTTTTAGTTTATTAGCTAGTAGGTCTATTTTCTTTCTCATTTCAGTTTCACTATCTATATTTTCAATATTAAGTCCAATAATTTCGATATTTTTATTCCTATAATACTGGTTCATTGAATGCAATTCAGTATTCAAATTTTTTATCTGTTGGGAACTATCATTTTCTTGAGTTTCCATCATTTCAATTTTACCTTTTAAGGTATTGTGACCTTTTGCAAAGTATTACACTTATCAATTATAGTTCATCGTATTTGGCTCACATAAATTCCATAGTGTGTTTAATTTCTTGTATTTCTGTTTTCAGTTCTGGGATACAGTCGAGTTTAGAATTTATTTTAAGTATTGTTTGATTGATTAGTTGTAACTTCTGTACTTGATCTTCTTTATTATTAGGTGAGTTAGTCTTTGTCTTAGATGAGTTGGCTACAGCTGAACTCTGCACCACAAGTATTGAACAATACTGGCACTGAATGAGGTTTTTTATGTCTGGTGTTAACGCTTTAATTTTTTTCTGTTATTCCTATGCATTGCGGGTGATAGTGTTTGCTACATTGAGAACACTTCACTGAATTAAGTGTATCCAAATGACCCTGTGGGCAAGCATAACACTTCATGATTAAGGTCAATAATTATCAATAAAATGTAACAAAGTATACAGTAGTCTGCTGCAAACAGTGTTTAATTTCGACTAGGTCAACATCACTCAACAAAATCCAGAGTTAGATGACAACCTCTTTACTTGATCAATTAGACCCTATAAATTGATGCTAAAACGCTTTAAAGTATTTTATAAGAACTAGTTGTAGGAAATCCAAAGATTTAGTAAGTTGGAACTGGTCTGCAATTCCGTACGACAGATGGCGGCACAAGTAATCAGTTTTTAAATAACCCAAAACATCAAGAACTGGTATTACTTTTAGTGACTCTCCCTATGTACTTTTCCGAGCAATGTAGAAACTGTATAGAAAGAGTACGAACCCCTGTACCTCCAACTCCACCACAGCAGAATCCATCCATGGAATGTCTTGCAGTCGTGGTAGCACACCATAAATAACATTTATTTCCCAAAATATATCACAGTCTGATGAAGAATATTATCAAACCACAAATTATCAACGCAGATTGTGAATCAGATACAACAGGAACCCGTTATTGTAAATTCCTTATCATTAAAAACTATTTTAGTAGAGTGGAACAATTAAACATCCGTTTCGGCCAGACGACTCGACGTGACTCCGTTATTGGAGTAGTCAGGCTTTCGTCACATAAGTGTTAATGTTTCATGGCAAGGTGGTTTCTTTTTGCTAGTTCATCTCTTATGTGTTTTAACGAACAATTTTATTCACTTCTGAAGTACTGGCAGTATTACTTTCTGTTTTATCTGAACAATCCAGTTTAGTTCATTAGTTTAACAAGTGATTTCTCATGTGCTGGAATCTCGTAACACATCTTAGTTTGAAGAGTTTTAGCTGCTTTTATACATTAGAGTTAGAAAATTCATGATATTTTGGGAGATTTCCCTACGGCCGACAGCTTCTTAGACACTTT
Organism: Macrothele yani; assembly: GCA_039090855.1. NCBI lineage: Eukaryota > Metazoa > Arthropoda > Arachnida > Araneae > Macrothelidae > Macrothele > Macrothele yani. The sequence continues at coordinate 60,933,951 of CM077023.1, read as the reverse complement.
TTCTGAGGTAATGTCACGCACAGAAAAGTTACACCTAAACCATAGTGATTCCCATCATACTTATACTATTACACTTATAACAACTTTTAGCTTTGTCTGTGAGTTCCAGAACGTTTTTAACAGAGTAAGAATTCTCTTCATTAATGAGGTCAATAGCTTTCGTGAAAGATGCATGTTTAATTTCCAGCCGATGCGACATATTTAAAAATTAGAAGATGCACTGTTCATCTTTCTTGATCGATAACGACAAGTCCAAACGTACGATTTTTTTTAAAGAACACTCACGGACAATGAAATTTGGGCACCTAGAAGAAAACATGCTACAACCGCGAAACTTTTCAAATAGCTAGAGTGCGTGCTGGTATGCAAACGTTTCACGTTTGCTGCGAGTGCGCATGACCGCACACCCTGTGGTGGCGCTGCAAGCACGAACCGGCAGCCTTATAAACCGGCGTGTAGTCGATGCCTCATGAAAGCGAAATGCACCAGCCGACGCAAGCAAGAGTACAGAGTGACAAGAATGCCAAGTAGACGCCAGAGACGTCGATTTACACAACTTACGGACTTTGAGAGAGGCCTGATCATCGGGCTGAAAACCGCAGGGTGGTCGGCGCGCCGTATAGCCACCACGTGGATTGTTCTGACCATACCGTCCGCCTGCGTTCGGAGCAGTGGACACGTGACGGCACTGCCATACGGCGGAGCAGGTCCGGATGGATCAGGTGGACCACCAGTAGAGAGGATCGATGGATCGTGCGCCAGGCACGAATGGATCCCACGGGGACCCGGTCAACTATACAGGCAGATGTAACGGCTCCTGTGCGCCTACGAACCATTAACCGACGCCTCGCGGAAACGAATCTGCAATCCCAGCGTCCCTTACGTGTGCTTCCATTCACACCGGAACATCACCGGCTCCGTGTGCAGTGGTGCCAGACCAGAGCGACGTGGAATGCCAAGACTGGCGACGTGTGGGGTTTAGCGATGAGTGCCACTTCGTTTTAGAGACAGATGATCATCGTGTCCAGGTGTGGAGGTCCCCGGGTCAACGGCACAATCCCAACTTCGCTATCTAGCGTCACACCTCCCCTACGGCAGGCATTATGGTCTGGGGAGACATTGCCTACGATAGCCGATCAGCTCTAGTAGTTGTACGAGGATCATTGACGGACCAGCGGTATGTGGATGAGATCCTACAGCCCCATGTGCTCCCATTCCTGTCGGGTAATCCAGGTGCGCTATACCAGCAGGATATTGCCCGCCCGAACACGGCTCGGGTTGCCCAGGAGTTCCTACGTCATGTCCAGACACTTCCATGGCCTGCCCGCTATGCGGACATGTCCCCTATCGAGCATGTGTGGGACCAGTTGAAACGCCAGCTGCCGCCGTGCCGCACTGCCCGGGATTTAGAGCACATCGTCCAACACGTGTAGGCCAGTCTGTCACAAGACATCAGGCGTCTGTTCGCCTCCATGCCGGACCGTATTGCAGCATGTATCGCCGCACGTGGCAGTGCGACGCGCTATTGAAGATGACTGGACTGCGTGCCACAGATCCCTTTGTAATTATCCTGCAGCTCTGTTTTTGCCATCATGTGTATCATTCATCTGTATCATTACGTCCATAAAATTTCAGTTCAATCCGATGCTTTCTTCTTGATGCGCAGATTTCATTGTCCGTGAGTGTACTCATCGGTAGGATTGCTCTCAGTGTTGCCAAATGCCATTTCAGACAAAGATACGTGTCTTTGAGACATCCCGGGTCTTTAAGCAGCAGAAAAATAACCCACATTGCTTGTCTAAGATGTGTAGCCTAACTGTGGCGCAGAGACAATCTGTCAGGAACGAGATTGCCTTCGTCTGAGAACTCTTGTACGGAGAAAGAGGAATTCCTATGTGCAGCAATTGACCGAAGCATTAAATGAAGGCTATTCCTGAGTCATCTCAGAGAACTATTCGTAGGGAATTGAACAGGGTCGGTAATGGCAGTCGTATGCATGGGAACAACTGATTTCTGCAAAGAACAGGAAAGTTCGTCTACAATGACATCAGGAGCACCGTAATTGGACACTGGAAAAAAGTCATGTTGTTTGACGAGTCGCAGTACACCTTGTTCTGTACCAACGGTAGGCAGAGAATTTGCGAGAGCCCCGTGAAGCAATAGACCCAGATTGCCTTGTAAACACCACTCAAGGTTTTGGAGGTGGTGTCATGGTGTGGGGCACAATCTGTTGGTACGGAACGGGCCTGCTAATATTGCTGGAACGTCGGATGTCCTCCAAGTACTACTTGAACACTGTTGCAGATCAAGTCCATCGTGCATTGTTGAGTTTTCATGTAGCAGGTGACGGCTGTTTCATGGACAATGGCACTGTTCTACGCCCAAGATGTGTTCATCAGTGGCTCAGCGAACATGTCGCCTTCCACCATATTCCCGGGTCATCACAAAGCCCCAATCCGAACCCCATTGAGAATGTATGGGACATGTTAGAAAAACAGGTTTGGGAGCAAAGTCCTCTCCAGTCAAATCTGAGTCAATTAAAGGACTGTTTGGTGAAAACCTGCTATACTGTAGACGTAGATGCAATCCAACACATTGTGGAATCTATGGCATATCGCATTAACGCTGTAATTTGGGCTAAAGGTCAACAACCCGGTATTGAATAAGAGATTCTAATTTAGTGGCCGGTATGTGTCTCACTATGGAACCCTGTCTTGAATACACTGCATCAATCATGTACTTTATTGGTATATTTTTGTTTTTTAGCTAAATCTATTATCTATAATTTTCCTTGCATGCACTGGTTGTCTTCAACAGCTTCGTCCCACCACTCTGTTCAGCATACCTTGAGCAAACAATTTGTTGTTTGTCTTAGATCTCAGCTCCAGGCGGAATTAATTACTTCACACTACCACTGTTCCATCATTCCAGGAAACGTAAAATCCGCATGGCTTAAACTATGTATTTTCAACAATAGGCAATAAGATTGTGCTAGTTTGTTGTGACTTGCTTGAATGTTGTTCGTATGGTTTTTTTCTGCGTTTTGGTTGACATTACGTACTCACAATGTTTGATTTCCATATATATAAATCGAGAGATCTTGTAATGACATTACCTGGTTGCTTCCTACTGTTCTTCATGTATACATATACGTATGCTGTACAGGCCCATAGCCAGACAAGCAAGTTGGGAGGGACGGCTGATGATTGAGATCGGGCGAAGGATATAAAGTGGTCGGGCAAAAGATGTAAAAGAGGTCGGGCTAGTGCCCGACCTCTTTTTTTGTGTTAGTCGCAAGGACGGACAAAAGGAAGCACAGGTCGGGCTCAGCCTGGCCTGGCCCTCCCTGGCTACGGCCCTGATACCGTATGTATGTAGCTTTGTCATTCATTACATTTTGTAAACGTTACATTTCACCCAATAAAGTATTTTGAAGCCTTTGTCAATATCGGGATGGAAGAAATCTAGGTATTACGGAAAATGTTGCTTGGGCCAGAACAATATATGCCTTGCAGAACTATTTTTTGTTTTTTCGGTTTTTAGTATATTCCAACAGATGACTCAAACCATTATACAAATGAAACAAAAACTACTCTGCAAAAAAATTTCTGAAATTCACAAGCCACTTTCCGTGATTCCTGTCGTGAATGAACGAAACATATTTCTGATGCAACCTTCTCAGTGAAATGACGGAAAGAAATCTGAATTCCACGGATTTTTCGTACGCCAGGGAAATTTTGAATTTTTAGAAACTTTTCCGCAATTCCTTTTTTATATTGACGGTAAATTGCCGTTTTTAAGATATGTTAACGGAAAATTCTGCATTTTCGAAAACCTTTCCACAATTCCTTCTATATTAACAGAAAAACTCAGTCTCACTTTTCCCTAGCCATACGATGAAAACATTCCGGTAATAGGAGAGATTCGCTGGAATACTTGAGGTTTCATTAATTATGAAATTTCAATCGTCTGTCAAAGGAAATATTTTTTTTTTTTTTTATTGAAGGTTTAACGACCACCGTGAGCAACTAAATGGGCTATAAGTAGTCACCCGTCCCTAATTTAGGGTCACTAGCTCCAGGGAAGGAAGAAAGCCAGTGCCGTAAGACAAACACAGCATCCATGCCTCACCGGGATCCGAACCCGGACCCTTCTCGGACGAATTGCCAGAAGCCAGACCACTGCGCCAATCGCATATAGCGAAATCTCATATTGTGGATACCATATCGCATAAATTTTGACTATTGTGACATAGGGCATTCTTTTACCTCTCACCATTTTGTGCACCAGCTATTATATATTGTGCTACCGTAAGAAATAGAGTATTTAAATTATTGTACAGGTGATTCAATAAAAAGTAAGGTTTGCTTATCCCGTCTTCCTCGCAGCGGAAGTTCCTACCCCTCACGTGGTGACGTTATTGTACAAGACGACGCAGCCTACAGAACGGGTAGACGGTTTAAACAACTGAAGCACTCGCGAGAATCAATACACGCAGGAAAAACGGACAGCTATGTGAATATTTTATTTAGAGTAAAACCCAGGTTTTAAAGAAATTTAGTATGTATTTTTTTTTTCCAAATCTGTTTAACCTAAGGGGATATTGACGTGCCACTAAGGAACAACGTAGGAATAGTAATAATACCTTTTAAGTTTAATCATATGCAACTGTAGTATTGTCTTTAAATAAATTCAGAAGATAAGATTATATTACTGAACCTCATAAAGAAATCCCTTAATGCTGAACAAATAAACTTCAAGAACCTTCCACGAACTCGGTTAATTAAATATCTGGAAATTAGTTTCATTAAGCCCTAGTGGTCTAAGCGCTGAATTATGACCCTTCGTCCGAGAATTGTCCGGGTTCGAAACCCAGTGAGGCATTGATGCTGTGTTTGTCTTACGGCACTGGTTCCCTTCCTTTTCTGGAAGTAATGGACCTAAATGAGGAACAGAAGACTGCCTATACCCCACTAAGTTGCTCATGGTGGTCGTTAAACCTTCGATTAAAATAATAATAATTTCATTAAATGGTTTGTTATTTGTAATTAATCGCTTAATAGAAAAGAAAAGATAAAATTATGGATTTTTACATTTTTTTTAAATTTCTTTTCGTCACTGAACCTTGACTTGCAATCTTGATTTGTTCTTTCAAGAAATTAATTAAATTTTAAAAACTGGCCAACAGTAAGGGGTAATCAACAACATTGAATTAGCAGCTATGTTGGTCTGCAGGATTCCACTTCTGACGTCACATCAATAAGGTCCATTGCGCAAAGACTAGAACGTGGCGATCAGCTACCGTTGCTACGGAGATTTTAGACAGTGACGTCACGAAGCCACCAGCGGAAGTATGAGATGAGCACAACCTTGCAGGTGATTATACGATGTCTATGTATGTCTGTGGAATCCTTAAACCAAAAGCTATCACAGGTATCAAGAGTAAATTTTATATTTAGAAGTTCCGAGAAATAATATTATAGAACATTACATTTAATTTTGTCTTAAAGATAATTGAAAGTTATTGTAAGTTATAAAAAAAGATCTCAAGTTCCGAAGCTTTCTGTTGCTTCGAAATATTCCGTTGAAAAGAAAACTAATTTTTGATGAGTCCTCCTACAGAAAAAATAAAATTACAAACGTATTAAAAAAAATAAGAAGCTCCAACAGAAAATAAAGTGACTAAATCACTCAAATTAATGGAGAGAAGAAAAAAAAAAAAAAGGAATTCATCATCATGAGTTTTACCTTGAACGTGCGTACAACCCCCGAGACTTTGTGGCTCAGTGGTTAAGACGTACGGCTTGTATAAACTCGCCCCAATCGACCTCGGTTCGATCCCCACTACCGGCACGGAAGGATTATCTGCCGTAAGGGCTGAAAAATTCAGTGTTTTCGATCTTGCGAAATTTCTGTATATATACGGAAAAACTTGAAACGCACTTTTCTGAAATAAACGGAATTACTGACTACATAAAATTTGTGAAAATACGGAAATTAAAAAAAATGGGCACTTTTAAAAACGGAAATTTCGTTAAAAAAAGGACACTTAGCTGCACGTTATTTTCAGAAATTTTCTGTGGATTCAAACCACTTATTATTTACGGTGTAGTGAAATATTTACATTGTTTTTTTTTGTTTTTTTTGAAGGTTTAACGACCACCCTGAGCAACTCAATGGGCTATAAGCAGTCGCCCGTCCCTAATTTAGGGCCACTGGTTCCAGGGAAGGGAGAGAGCCAGTGCCGTAAGACAAACACAACATCCTCAACGGGGGCCGCAGTGGTCTAAGCGATGGCCTCTGATCATTCGTCCGAAAGGGGTCTGGGTTCGAATCCCGGTGAGGCATGGGTGTTGTGTTTGTCTTACGGCACTGGCTCTCTCTCCTTCCCTGGAACCAGTGACCCTAAATTAGGGACGGGCGACTGCTTATAGCCCATTGAGTTGCTCACGGTGGTCGTTAAACCTCCAATCAAAAAAAAATGCCTCAACGGGATTCGAACCCGGACCCCTTTCGGACGAATGATCAGAGGCCATCGCTTAGACCACTGCGCCACCGGGGCGGCATATTTATATTGTCACATACACGCAATACATGCCAAATATGAGTGCAACTGCCTCTTTTGAAACATCTGGAATCTAGAAGGTCCTGAAAAAAAATATGGGTGAAAACCGCAAAGGTAACTTTTGAACCTCAATCGTTATGTCAAATGCAAGAAATTCTACATGGGTAAATTGTACGTCATTTCATAATCACAGTTACTTAAAAAAAAAATATTCATTGCGTGATCCGCTAATTTAAAAATACATGTCTATAAATGAAGTATGCCGCCCCGGTGGCGCAGTGGTCTAAGGCGTTGGCCTCTGATCATTCGTCCGTAAAGGGTCCGGGTTCGAATCCCGGTGAGGCATGGATGTTGTGTTTGTCTTACGGCACTGGCTCTCTCCCTTCCCTGGAACCAGTGACCCTAAATTAGGGACGGGCGACTGCTTATAGCCCATTGAGTTGCTCACGGTGGTCGTTAAACCTCAAAAAAAAAAAAAAAAAAAAATGAAGTATACAACTTCAGTACGGTATTAAAAATATACGATAGAAAAAACTTACTTTAAACGTCAAGAGACGTGGCAAGTGCTGAAGTTTGTTAAGTCAGACGATAGATGGCGGCAGGTGTCTCATGCAGTTGTTACCGCGGAATTTTCTATATCCCCGTAACATTTAAATTTCATCCGTATAATTTTGATCATTTATTAGTTTTTTTTATTTTTACTCTAAAGCGGTAGGAAATAAATATTTAAATTGCCAAAATAGAATATCAATGATTAAAAATTACTTTCCGGTGAAGCTGAGCCAGGCTACCCGAAAGTTTAGGTTGATAATTAGATCAGTCCTAATTGCACTCAAGCCAAACGAAAAGGGGAAAATTATATTTTTTTTCTCACGGAAACCTGATGAAAATCCCAGATGGGAAGGAAGAGAAAGGAAGACATTCACAGTTTTTTTTTCTCACGAAACTCAAAGAAACTGAAGAGAATAGCAGGAGCGCAATAAATCCTCTTGGGGGCGTCACCCCTTTTCTCAAGCTACTATTGCGAGCGTCTCTGCATTGTCCAGAGTAGCGACCAAATTTGAGATAAGTCACGTCGCCGGAAATACCTACGTGACAATCTTCGCTTCTAAGTAGCTAGGCGAGGTCAATTAACCAAAAAGGTGCGAAGACAAGTTGACAGCTGAAAGAAGACATAATTTTTGGGAAAGTGACCCGAACTGAACGGATAGCCAGCGAATCGCACAGCAGGGCTATCTGTGAGGGCCAATGACATAATCCGATGCGATTCGGACGGCCGGGCCGTCACGACCCAAGATGGACACCGGACACGGGAAAAAGAGAATTAAAAACGGAATGAAGACTAAGAGGAGAGACGACTACAGAGAGATTCTAAAATAACTTAACAGAGGGAACACTAGAGAATTGTAGTCTGAGCAGAAGAGAGGTCTCAGCGGTTTCGGAGGAGAGATGTTTCCAAGATAGAGAAATGAGGTAGTAAATATTTTAGAGCATAGTCGATGTAGATTCACCGCCAACTAAGATAGAGAGCTGACTCTACGAACAGCTGGCAACCCAGATTTGCGATCGGGGCTTCTCGAGGAAAAGAGGGTATGATGCAGTGGCGGCCCGTCAGATGAGGCAAGCGAGGCGCCGCCTCACCTGAAATTCCGCAGAATGAGAAGTGAAAGAAAAAAAAAAAACCTTCTGTCAGTAACAAAGATATAAGAACTTTGCAGGATAAATGAAACACTGAAATTCACACTGTGATTCATGAATGGTTAAAGAAAGGCTTTCGAGAAGAGGAATGAATCATTATTTTTGCAAAGCAGCTGCATGTTTTAAGCGCTTAGAGGCGACCGGCTGAATCGTCTCGATGAGAAGCCGGTTTTGGGAACTGGGGATCAGAGAAGAGCCCTACAGACTGAACCCCCCCACCCCCACGGTCCGAGGTCTACCTAAAGAGGTGCCGGACTTCCAGTAAGAGAAAGGAAATTTCTGAGGCGACCCTCCATTTCGCTTAAACTGGAATCGCATCTCCGCTGTTATTGGAGAACCCAAGGATTGTGTAACCAATGGGCGCGGGAAAATGAGCAGATGACCCTTGTGAAAAGTGGTTTCACAGGCGATGACGCCGTTCGCCTCTATACGCTTTGGAGTACGAAGATTTCTACGTAGCTTTAACTATTCGTCAGAGTGTATTTGAATCTAACTTTTTGTAGTGTGTTTTCAATTTTCTCTTCTGCGGGTGTTTGCTAGTTCATAGTAATGTTGAGTTTTTCTTTTTTCATTTTGTTATTGTTACTAAACAGCATATTTTGATTTTGGTTGGAAAATATGAATGGCCCAACAAGCGACGTGATTTGTGTTCTGGAAGAAATTCCTTTTAAACACTGGAAAGATTATGATAACAAGGATGTTCTCATATCTGGAAGACCGACACCTATAATAAGTTCAATATCTAAAGATAAGAAGTGCGGCAAATCGTTTTTTAGGTCTTTCAATAAATCATAGTACGAGATTTTTCCCTGGCTTTCTGATGCTATTACAAGCAAACTCTCTTTTGCTGGCCATGTTTACTTTTGAGCAATAAGAAAAATGTGTGGAATACAACGGGTTATTTTGATCTAAAAACTTTTCTCGTAGTGCAAAATTGCACGAAAGCTCTAAAGAGCATAGAACTAACCACGTAGGTCTAAAACGAATGGAAAAAAACAAACACTATTTCTGATATGCTCAAAGAAAATGCTGCTCTTCATAAAGTCAAGTTTAATGAAAAGGTCAGACTAAATAGGCTTTTATGGAACATATAATTGATTTAGTTGTCGTTCTAAGCAAGCAAGAACTGCCTTTTCGAGGACATGATGAAACTATTCTCTCATTAAATAAAGGTAATTTCAAGGAAATGTTCCAAATGTTACTTCGTAGGAGCACCCCAGAATTAAAAGCACATTTTGAAGAAATACGAAGCTTATTTTCTGGACAATCTAAAACGATACAGAATGATTTAATTGAGTGTATTCATGAATATATAAAAGTCCAAATAAATACCAGATTTGAAGATATGGGAAAGCTCGAGTTTCTGCAGCTAGTTGACAGCTCAAAATACCATAGTTATTTAGAGTCATATCCATCCAGTGCCCTTAACACTCTCAAAAAATTTATCCAAACATTTTCACAGACACACAACGACTAAAAAACGAATTAGATTTTTTATATAATGATCACAACTTCAGGGAACTCAGTTTTCAGAAAAACCTTGAAAACAATGAAAGAAAACGAGCTGAAAGAGGTGTTACCAGAAGCCTACAAATTATTTTCTCTTGTATTGACACTGGCGTCAACAAGTTCTTCTGCTGAAAGGAATTTTTTCTTGTTTGAAGAGAATTAAGACTTACCTCCGTAATACAACGGCACAAGATCGTTTGTCTTCACTCGCTAAAATTTCAATCGAGAAAGAATTGCTGAACCATCTAATGTCCATTCAACCATTTTATGATCTGATCATAGACAAATTTGCAGCCAAAAAGGATCGCAGAATTGAACTTATTTATAAAAAATAAACTGAAAGCATTCTGTTCGAGACCAAAGCAAATTAATATCGTATTCCCCTGTTTTTAATTCCAGGTTTAAATTATTTTATACTTTTTTTATATAGAAATGTGCTTCCTTAGCTTGACTTCTCCTGTACATAGTTATCACGAGCCTGGACTTCAGTTTGTGACCCGTGCTAAATGCACCTTCACTAATATGCCAATCGAACTGTGACTTTTATTCAAGCTCAAGAAACATTTCGTGAGAAAACAATTTCTATTCAAATGATTTACTTTGAATTTTTTAAGTAGTGGATCTCCGATTGGCGTTGGGATGTGAGTGACGCATTGACTAGCTAAAGAAACCGCGCAAATTGCGTATTTTCGCTCAAGTGTATTACATAAAAGAATACTGGTGAAATATTTCTTTTCTTTGTTGTAAAATTATCGAATAATTGTTTTCATAAAAATATTGTTGCAAAAGTAGCGTATATTACACACACACATATATAGAGAGGTATATGTACATTTTTCCCCTAAAATTTTTGGATTTTTTCGTGAAGAAAGACTCCCACGCCGTGTTTCATATATTTCTATAATTTTATTCCATTACTGTTTAATAATATTTGTATATAAGGGCTAAATGACATGGGATGGAGCCCTAAGGGATGGGGTTTACAGCTGTTAATAACAAGGCGCCGCTTACCCTGGACCAATGGCTTAACGAGACTTCCGAATCTCAGCGGATTTTAATGATTCAGCCGACTCGAACAAAGGACTTCAAAGATATCCAATGGGGGATACTGCCTTTGACATGAAACTTTTTGAAGGGGGGGGGGGTTCTGCACTTCTGCTGTATAACTGTGTATAAGTACATATAACAATTGGGGGGGGGGGCGCTTCGACAAATATTTTCCTATTGGTACGTACGCACATCTTGAATATTAATACAAAATGAAGCTAATTTAATAAAATGAAGAAAATGCAATAAATTATAGTTGTTTTAATAAAAATTTAATAAAGTAACTTCTTTGGCCGCTTTGCTTTACTTTCTCTTCTATTATCAAGAAATTACATTGCTTTCCGAGTTATATAAAAATCAAAGAATTTAAATAGGGAAATTATCTATAAAACGTACTTAGAAAAAGCTAACTGTCTCGCCTAATAAGGGGTGTGCAAACCACGACCCCCCCCCTGCTACGCCACTGATAGATATATATATATATATATATTCGTATAACGTTATACGAATTTATATATTTTTCAATAACATACGTTTTACTGTTTTACATTTACATCAAGACCGTTCGCCTCACCAGCATTTTACACCACGAGCCGCCACTGGTATGATGACATTTGTCTTACGCATTTCTGATTCATGCCTCATAGCTTTGCATGTGCTATGCAGGACTAGTTACCCGAAAGTCTCTCACATAGCGCATTAACAAAATTTTCCTCTGGCGTACCGCGCCGAGTTTAAACCAGTAACTAAAGTTAAAGTCAGTTATATAATATTAAGTGCATTATATCCGTTTGAAATTAAAACTAAATTGTTTAGCTAAAGCAAGCAACCTCACCGGTACATTGTACCTAGCTTTAAGACCATATTTTAAAAAGAAATAAACAGTTAAATTTTAATTCACGTGTCACTCAGATCATTTCTCCAAATCTCATTAGAGTTAAATTTGTGATTTCATTATTTTTATTCATGCAACTTTTTATTTTAACTTCTTTGCGGCATATGAATGAGCATGGAAACCCCATGCTGATTCATATGAAACACAACGCGATGCATTTGTCGACCCTGAGCTTGGAGACCCTTAGTTAAGGAATCCAAATTTACTGTTGACACCACTAGGCAAAATTTTGAAAGTGAATTGATTAGTATGGAATTTTGACCTTTTTAACTCTTACCCACTACGGCGAATAAGACGTAGTAGTGGTTCGCTGATACCCGACAGGAAGCGGTAATAAAACTGGTGCCGTGACCAGGATTCTTCAGTTCTTTGGAAAAAAAAAAAGATAATAAAACTACCTTGTGCCCAGGATTTTTATGGTCGCACCAGGTCAACATTTTTAGGATAAGTAATCGAGTGTGCAGATAAGCAGAAAGCGATGTGTTATTTTCATCTCTGAGTGACAATACAGGTTTTAAGGTGAAATTAAGAAGGATTTAAAGCAAAATCTAACCTCAGGTTTAAAAGTAAACAAGGGTTGCAAGAAATCGGAAAATGGTTAAATGAATTTAAATTGCTAAAGAACTGGCTTGAAAATCAAATAAGAGTTATACTGCTAATTTAGAAAGAGAATGGACGGATTTTACAGAAAATTCACGAAAATTATTGGTAATGAAAAGGAAACTAACAGAAGTGTAATATATGAGTAACGTTTACGTATCTTTGAAAACCACGGAAGGAAAAGTGCTTTCAAATCAAAGTAAAGTGTTTATGTGTGATTTTATTGTGCATTTAATTGTCCTGATTTTGTAGCTAATAATTCAGCTCAGGGGAATAGACAGTTTGGGTTAGCAAATTTTGAAAGTTATGATGCAGGTTTAAAAGTGCTGATGGAGCTAATAGAAGTGTTTAAATGAGTAATTTTGAGTGAGAGAATTAAAAGCAAAGTTTTATTGAAGTGCTATTTTACTATTTGAAAGCTAAAATGAAATGTTTTATTGAATAATGATTTTTACTGTGTGTGAATGAGAAGGATAGGTTTCATTGACATTTGATTTTCCTAATGTGTTAACATAAACATGTAATTCAGGGAGAAGGATAGATGAATTTTATTGATGATTTGAGGAGATTTTCATTATAATAGTTCTAAGAGCTAGTAGTGGGTTCATGACTGGGTGATCTCGATTGATCTAGTAAAGTCAATAGCAAGTGTATTATCGGAGTGTAATTTTATGAGGCAGATCAGTGTTTATGATTTAAGTATAATGGCGTTTATATGCTCGTGATTTTTGAGAGTAACAATTTTTTCTGTTTGTGCAAAGTGTTGGATTTATATGTGTGCATTATATGGGTTCTATCGGTAGATTTTAATAGTGTAATAGGGCAGTAAGGTGTAATTCTGTAAGAGTAGTTTTTTTTATTTATTTTTTTGGATAGTGAAATTGAACTCGTAGGAAGGCTTTAGTTTTCTCATAGGAGCTAACCAAGATATTTTGGTGTGGTTCGTTCTGCGAAATTTTTTTTTCACTCCCATCCTACAGGCTATAGCGAATTGTTCAGGAAAGGCACTTTGGGTAATTGATAATTTACAAATAAGGGTTACAGCGGCGTAACGTTAAGGTGGTTATGGCCAATCAAGGTAATCAAGACCTAGCTCCCGATATTCCCACAGTAGCGCAAAGAAACATTCAGGCAATGGCAGGAATGCTTAATTACGTTCCTACGTTTACAGGCACAGATGAGTCCCTAACCGCACGGCAATTTTTCGAAACCATAGACAGTATAGCTGAAATCGCAGGGTGGACGGATGCAATCAAAATTTTGACCGCAAAGGTAAAATGTAAGAACTCAGCGAACCATTTCTTGGCCGACGCAGTGGACGTCAGAAGGGAAACCAATTACGAAAGGTTTAAACTAGCCGTGATTCAAAGGTTTGATGCACAAGAGCCTATGACCGTTCGAATGAAAAAGTTCACCACCTGCCGACAAAGGCCAAGCGAACGAGTCGCCGAATACGTATCACGTCTCAGGGGATTAGCCCACTCATATCTTGAGGCCGTAGATTTGGAAAATGACCAGGTACGAGATCTGGCCGACAAAACAAAAATGTCCCAATTTTTAAATTGGCTTAATGCAAAATTAAGGCGCACCGTACTTTCGTTTTCTCCTCGCAACTTCCAGGAAGCAGTAGAGAAAGCTTTGGCTGAGGAGTCACACGACCTCGTTTCGGATAGGGCGGTCAACGCTTTCGAATTTCCACAGGAATCGAACTCCATTTCAGGGACCCCAGTGGGGCAAACGGGGAATCTGTCAGACCCGATAGCAGATCTGTGCACGATGATGGCCCGATAACTAGCTGACCACGAAGCACAGGTTAATTCGCTAAAAACAGAAGCGGAACAACTGCGGGGAAGGTTGAGAGAAGCAGAAAATTCGCATCGAGCCCACGTTGCTTGCATTAGGAACTCTCAGGGCCCAACCCTCAATCAGGGAGAAGTCACCCGGATGTAGGAAGAACTTCAGGGGCCCAACCCTCAATCAGGGAGAAGTCACCCGGATGTAGGAAGAACTTCAGGGGCCTGCTTTAAGTGCAATGCCTTTGGGCATTTTCGTAGGCAATGTCCACTTAACAGAGGGGATACCGCATGCAATCAGGGCGCCTGCGTTAGTACATGGGATAGGCAGCGCAATCCTTTTGCACCAGGACGCCAATCCAACTTCCCTAGCGGGCGCACGCCGAACTACTATCGCTCCGATGTAAACAACCGCAGCGCAGCTTACCGGCGGGATGAGGGCGCAGCCGATTACAGTAGAGGATCAGGAAATAGGCAGGAGGCGCGAGTACGATTCGAGGAGAATTCAGTAGGACCCAGGTCATACCGCTCAAATAACCCTAACGTCCGGAATTTAAACTGAGATCGGGTCAAGGCAAGGGGACCTCCCTTGGCCGAAATAGCGATAGGGTCCATAAGATTACGTTGACGAATTGTTACGTTCAGAAAGACGGAGCTCTCCCTTTAGTGCAGGTTAAAATCGGAGGAGTCACGAAGGTCGCAATGGTCGACAGTGGGGCGGGTATATCGCTCTGCTGCGCATCCGTCATCCGGGAAATTAAAGGGAAAGTCAAAATTCAGCTTCGGGGATCAGCCGCAACAGTGAGGGGCATCACTGGCGACCTGCTCCCAACATCTCAGTGCTACGAGATACCCATCCGCATAGGTGAAGAAGCCATCACCCACCCCTATCACATTACCCAGGGAAAATTGCATACCGACTATTCGTTAATCCTGGGCTGGGATCTTTTAAAGACTCACGGGTACATTTTTGACGCAATTAAAGGAATATTATACCGGGAAGGGCGGTCAGTGCCCGCGAAGATAAATTCCAGGAAGTAAAAGGGAAATAGGAAATACAGGTCAAAGGCACGGGTAGGAAATCTAGAAGCTCGGATACCTGTCGTATCGCCACATCCCATAGAAAGGAAACCGATTATGCCCCCCGACGTTACGAAAGTAGGTAGAGCGGTTAGGAAAGAAATCATTCCTCCGTGTTCACAGAAAGTTGTCCAAATTAGATGTAAGGGATTTTCCGACAACAAATTTAGCCAAGTGCTTGTGCAGCCTCTAGAAAAATATGCTCAGGGTAACCTACGGGTAGGCCGATCTGTCAACACACTGGATGAGTCAGGAATCATGCCAGTACTAATAGCAAACCTTTCAGATCAACCTTTTCACATAAATAAGTTGACAAAGCTCGTAATAGTTCAGCCGATTATTTCGGTAAACGCAGCACAGAGTAAGGAATCGGAAAAGTTGCCCCCTCTCACCCCAAAGGATCTCAATTTGGAGGGCGTGAACCCGAATTGGAGAAAACCTCTGGTCTCGCTCCTTATGAATTATAAGGATGTTTTTGCCCGCTCCTTGACAGAACTAGGAAAGTGTAACTTATTGTACCACGAGATCAACCTCACCACCGACGTCCCGATCCGAGGGAAATTCTACAGGGTCCCTCATCATTTGCGAAAAGAAGCACAACAACAATTACAGGAATTACTGCAAGCAGGTATTATTACGGAAAGTGCCTCCCCTTATTCGGCCCCCCTGCTTCTCGTGAGAAAAAAGGATTTTTCTTTTCGTTTAGTTATTGACTACAGGAATTTGAATGAAGTGGTAATCCCAGACCCATACCCATTGCCCAGAATAGAGGACCTATTGGAAGCGGCGAAGGGCAACAAAGTTTTTACCACCTTGGATCTGAAGAGTGGGTTCCATCAGATGGAGATCGCAGATAGGGATAATAACAAGACAGCATTTTCATCTCCTTGGGGAACGTTTCAGTTTGAACGTTTACCCTTTGGGTCCAAAATTTCCCCCAGTAGTTTCCAAAGATTAAGTGACGCGTTGCTCCACGGGTTGTCGGAGCATAACATAACGTGCTTTATTGATGATATCATCATAGCATCGGTAGATGAGGAAACCCATCTGTTAAAATTACAAGAGGTACTCAAAAGATTAAGGGAACACGACTTGAGACTAGCCCCTCAGAAGTGCACTTTCATGCAGCCAGCTGTGAAATATTTAGGCCATATTGTAGACGGTGAAACAATTCGACCAGATCCTGCAAATCTATGCAAGGTAAACGATTTCGCCACCCCTAAGACTCTCAGGGGACTACGGGGATTTCTTGAGCTGTGCAACTACTATAGAAGGTTCATCCCGACTTTTTCCGATATAGTGACCCCGTTAACAGAACTCACAAAAAAGGGAAAATTTAAATGGAGCACAGAGGCCGAGGCGGCATTTCATAGGATTAAGGCATGTCTTTTAGATAAGCCTGTTTTAGTTCATCCTGACTACGAGAAGCCCTTTTATTTACATTGCGATGCTAGCGGTACCGGAATTGGGACAGTCTTAGAACAAATGGATGAAATGGGAAATCTTCACCCCATCTCGTTTATGTCTCGTAAACTATCGGCAGCGGAAAAATTGTACCCAACCATTGAGAAAGAACTCCTTGCTGTCGTATCTTCCGTGAAACATTTTAGGCATTATCTTTTGGGAAAATAATTTTTTATTATTAGTGACCACCGCCCCCTGACTTATCTTCATAATTTAAAGGATGTAAATTCACGATTAAATCGTTGGAGAATATTCCTAAGCGAGTTCACCTACAAGATACTCTATGAACGCGGGAAGCAGAACGTCATCGCTGATTGGTTGAGCAGGCAGTACGACGCTCCGGTTGAGCACGGTGAAGGAGTAGGAGCTACGGCGAGGGTTAACACCACAGACCCGCCTACGCTCGAGGAAGAGATAAATCGCATCCGAACTTTGCAACGGGCAGACCCGGAATTAGTCCCAATTATTGAGGCGCTGGAGAAACGTCGCATCTCAGGAGCAAGAGGCAGAATGAGGGACAGCTTTTTCTTGAACGAAAACGGACTACTATACCATTTTCAAAAGCCTGATCGAAGTAGCTCTCGGGAAGATTTTTGGGAACAATTAGTAGTGCCGACCGCCATGAGGCCTGAAATTTTACATATCTGTCACGGAATCCCTTCATCGCCTCACTTCGCTTTTCAAAAAACTTTGGCTACCGTCAGGTCTCGTTATTTCTGGCTGAATATGTATACAGATATTCGGAACTTTGTAGAATCGTGCCTGAAATGCAACGAACGGGCAGGGCACAAGTTACGGACAAGGGAGAAATTACAGCGGGCCGCAAACTGCTCATACCCATTCCAAAGAGTAACGCTGGATATTTCCGGTCCCTTCCCCACCTCCTTAGCGGGGAATAGGTACATTCTGGTGATGATAGATGTGTTTACCAGGTATACTATTTTAGTGCCTATACCTGACCAGCGCGCCTCAACGATCACCACGGCTTTCATCGACCGTTTGGCCTCTCCGTTTGGCCTACCAGAACAGACGCTCACAGATAACGGTAAAAATTTCACTTCAGAATTATTTACTGAACTCTTAAATAGGCTGGGTGTACGGAGATTAAACACGACCTCGTTTCACCCGTCCTGTAATGGAATAAACGAACGGTCCCATTTCCTAATCAATAAGTCATTAAGTTCCCTAGTGAATGACAGACAGACAGACTGGGACCTACACCTCTCACTAGTGAGCCTAGCAATGAACGACAGCACACATGCGTCCACCAAATTTAGCCCGAACTATTTAATGTTTGGGAGAGAATTCAACGTACCCTCCGACATCTTAATTCCGCCCCATAGGACAACATATTACAGCCACGATGACTACGTCGAATCTTTTCTAGAGAGAATGAGGGATGCCTACAAAATCGCTTATGGGAACCTTCAAGAAGCAGCCGCGAGGCAGGAACGATATGCCGATAGATACGCGGTAGAGAAAGATTTGCATATTGGCGATAGGGTTTTCCCTTCACACGCCTTATGTGGAAAAGGGGTTATCCAGAAAATTAGCCCGCACTAACCATGGAGATTGGGAAATAGTCGCTTTTCCCACCCCAGTTAATGTAAAGTTGAAATCAGTGGGAAGTCCTACAAAGTTTCAAACGGTCCACCGTAACAGAATCTTTAAGCAAATTGCCCGTAAGGAGCAATTAAGGTCAGATTTACCCCCACCAGGAAGGCATGAGGAAATTATTCCCAGAACGAGTGTAGACACCGAGGGAGACAGCGAAGACACGGAAGATTATGAATTCATACCGTTCTTCGACACCCCAAGGCCAGCAGCAGCGCCTACCGTCTCTGCACCAGGGCCCACAGTCGAAGCCCCAGCGCAGGAAACAACCGCACCGAACGTCGACATATTGGACGAAGAGGAAGGCCAGCATTGCGAAACCGGGAAAGTGAAATTTGTCAGGTCACCGTATGTTCTAAGGTCCCACAATAATATTCAGGAAACGTATACAATTCAGCGCGCCGAAGAGGGAAATATTCCGTGATACGCAGAACAGTCACAGGATCAAACACACCCCAAAATAATAGCGGAAAATGAACCGGCAGTACAAGAACAATCTCCTAAGGATTCAGGATTCGTCGACCGAATGTTGCAAACTTTAAGTCAGCCGAATAATCCAGAAGGTACTTCATGGTTCGACCTAGCAGATCGTTACTTATCACAGCGTATACAGGATAATTTGGCAGCCAGCAACAGTAATGAAGCCTCGGTAAATAGCTTTTACCCACAGTGGAGGAAAGCAGTAGTGCTCCCACGGGAGAGTTGGGTATAGAAAGCCCGCAGAAAAGGGCCCGATGCAAAAAATATTTCTTTATTATTCATGGGTCGCATACAAAATCGATAAAAAATTAGGAAAATAGTGCGCTCCTAAAATAAGTTTCGGGGCTAAGTGAAAAAAAAAAAAAAACTTTTCTCTCTGGAATATGGGAGGTTAGTTCCAGAAATCTCAGGATGAGCACCGGGAACTAGGAACGCAAGGAAAATTTTGGCACCGGTTTTACCACCAAGCAGTAAAAATAATAAGTAAATAAATAAAAGTATAATTTCCATCCAGTCCCAACAGCAGCCTCTGCCAAGAGGGAACAACATATATTTTCTTTTAGGATTGCAACCCCTCCAAAGAATTTTTTTGTTTCTCGTCGAGCATAATTGAGAGGGGTTTATGTCAAAATCGATTAATTTCATACATTGGTTCCGGCATTAACCGTTTTATTTTGCGCAGGGGTGTCCTGAGAATCAAAAATAAATGTTAACTAAATGACCAATTCGTGGAAAAAAAAAATGAAATTATTTTTTTTGGGTACCGCCCCAAAGATTTTGCTAGCAATATACCATAAGAGCTACGACGGAACGGAAATTTTTTAGAGCATTTCATCGAGAGATAAAAAAGGGAAACAAGTTAGATTTGCACCGAGGAAAATTCCTAGCAGTTGGGGGATAAGCGAAACCACAGTTAAGAAAAAGCCAGTCATTTCAATTTCCTGCTTTCACTGGGTAAGCAACGCGTGCGATTCACTCGTAGCGAGAGATATGTAAATATCCAGCAGAACTGCAATGCAATACGAAAAGCTGTACAGGGGGACTGCCAAAAGGTAGCGGGAAAGCAGTTTTCCGTAACGATCAACCATGATTTTTATTTTATTATTTCAAGGATCCATAGGTTTTCACTAATTAATCAAGGATCGGAATAATAATGGGAAAATGGGTAAAGACTAGTCACCGTGCGTAAGCCACCTCACAGTACGAGCAGAATAGGCGTAAGCTATCAGATCGAGAGGGCACTGAACAATAGGAATCATACACGTTACGACGGCTAGCATTATTTACGGAAATTAGAACCAGCGAATTCTAACCTTGCAGCGATCAAATCACACTTTTGCTCAGATAAAGTTAGGCGAACATATGAAAATAGCATTTCGCGGAAATAATTGTAGCAAAAACATCAGTAACCTACGCCTAATCAAAATATAGCGTTGTCCTTAACAGGAGACAATGGGGACCGTAATAAACTAGAAAAACCGTACCTTGTGAAGACATAAAAAGGGTGTAATCCTGTTTTGTTTGCTAGGCCTTAATGGACAAAATAGAGGCCCAGCCAGCATTTCTGCAATTAACATTATTATTTCCAAAGCGACGCGAGCCACAGCAGTCTTACGACCGCCGATTTAAACCACCGCGCGCAATATGGCGGATAATAGCCAAATTTTTCAGTTCGAAGCGTACACCTTCGTTTACAAGGAGAAAGAAACGTCTGATTGGTCAGTAAAAGTCAAAGGTCACCAAACTACGGCAATGAGACCCCCCCCTCCGAGGACGAGAGACTAGGCGCATCTCCAGAGAGGGCTGACAATCAGAATGCCCACAGGCCAGACCAGGTGCACGCATGAATAGAAGGGAGCAAGTACAGGTTAAAATGGCAGAATTTTAGAACTTTAAGCAAGGCTGGTTTTAAGGGCCGGCGAAGAATAAATAAGACGATATAGTGGAAGGGAGGAATGCTGACAATTTACGGGCATGAGGCGGCGTTGATAAAAAAAATTTTCTCTCTCACAAATGAGAGCAAAATAATGAAGCAAAAATTAAGAAAACACGAAAGAATGAATAATTTTAAGTATGTGTATATTTGAGTGAAATCAGATTTAAAAGGAAAAGAGTCGAGTATGAGTATATTCGGTGACAGGAGATGTACAGACAAAGGGACGAACGCATTTATATTTATTTTTTTTTGTTGAAAAGAGGTATACAGGCAGGAGGAATAGTTTCCTTAACTGTTTTTAGTTTTGAAGGACGACTGCTGGTTTTTTTTTCTTCAGAAGGGGAATGTACCTAGGAAGGACAGGATTTTTTTTTGCTTACCAGAGGAAGGAAGCAGAGTAAATAACTTTTAATTAGAATATGCACATGTAACTCACGTAGCTCGTAAGAAAAATTGTTTAACGCAGCGTGGTAAATTTTGTATTTACAAGGTAAAATTGTATGTTAACTTCATTGGTGTGCACTATGAGCAGAGACTCAGGGAATGGTCCAGTGTAATTTATATGTGTGTGAGGTATGAGGAAGATGTGTGTCTGATTTGGCATCACTCCCCTTTTCAGGATACATCAAGAACATTGCTCTGCATTCAGCACCTTTAGCATCCACACGATAGATAGCAGTGCACAAAACAACAAAAAAAAAAAAAAAAAAAAGAAACTTTTCAACTGCCCACCATGATAAACTTTATTTTCAATTTTCTGGCACCAGTCATCGCTTGGGGCCATGCGGCAGATTTCGAGCGTTGCGAATTTCGTAGGGACAATTATCAGTGCACAAACACAACTAGAGAGGAACTGCTGAATTTGGGTGTGTCACCAAATTTCTGCCATGCTCACAATTGCGATGGTTGTATCAAAGTGTGGAAGACATTCATTGCACACGATAACCAGCTGATTGAACCCAGGTCCTTTCATTTTCAACAGAAGGTCAACGCACGAGGAGTCCGCTCCCTCATCGAATGCAAGAGGGCAGGTCTACCCTGCAGCTGTTCGGAGGCCTCCCCTTGCTCAGGCACTGCTAACTACTGCAAACTGGCAGGTTGTATGAACATTACTGAAACGACTTGTTACTGTCGCCTGGTACCTGCAGTTACTACTTTGGTCCACGAAGCGGAAGGACTAAAAATCGAAAATCCAGTGTTGATCTCATACCAACTTTGCGTGGCGAGCCTACCCCGAGCAACCACACATCGCCGCCGACATCAGAGGCACCTACTGACTGACGAGGAGGCTGTGTTCCAGCGCAATGATGTGAGACTCACCTACAATGATCCAATAGTAACCCTCTGGCATCCGGGCATGTTAGTCGTCAGGATCAGAGGGATAGAGACTGTGATCACATTAAAAGACACGCCATTTCAAGCGACCCTACCTCCCGAAATGCTAAAGTGGTCAGCAGAAATGCATCTTATCTTTGTGACGACCGACGGACAGACGCTGAGAGGAACAGTACATATAGTTGGACGGATAACCTGCAGTCTCCTGCAATGCATCTTATGCCTGGACCTACTGCGGCAGTTAAAGTGCCTGCCGGCAGCAGTCACGCACGTGGTTATCCTGCTCCTAATTCTAGTTACGGCTGTTACCTTTTTGTACGCAAAAACGGTCATTTTATGCATCGGGAAAACTCTCTACAGCATCGCATACATTATGTGGAAGGCATACCGTTTCCTTAGAGGTTCTACTTTGGTCGCTGTCAAAACGGGTGCATTGGCCGGTAACGCAATGCGAAACCTAGCCCAAGTGATGCAACAGTACCTCGAGAGACACGTGGCGCGCCCCATAGCACAAGCCCCACTGCATGGACTTGCCTTGCTAACGTTGCTTCTGCTAGTTATGGACGGAGCATCTGCGGAGTGCAATGCACACTCCATAATTGCCTCCAAGGTGAAGTCATGCTCGGACTCCGACGTAGACGCAACGTGCCGTCTCTCCACCAGTGCCCAGATTACACTCCTGAATCTAGAGCACCAATAGTGTCTTTGGTTCACAGATGAAAGCAACCAAAATAATCTGTTTTCTTTAAGAATCACCTTTCAACAGGTGAAGTGCGAGTGGCAGACCGTCAGGGAATATTTTACCCATGTCACAAGCATGCGCTATCTCAGCCAGATCATGTGCGCAAATAACCCAACCTGTAATTGGGGGAAAGGATGTGTGCGGGGAACGAGCTTCGAGGCTCTAACCAAGCAATCCTTAGACTGGCCCGGAGTAACGGGATGCCACCCATCTGACAGCGGAAGCACCAGCTGTTGGATAATAGACAGCCAACATTGCATATATTACAGAATATGGCTGGAGGCCGACTTCCTAAGGGCATATGAGGTAAAACGTATCGTGGCCATGCAGTGTAGCTACAAGCTTCTCATAGAGCAGCAGGGAAATGAAACCACGGAAGCAATCACCGTGAAAAAACAAGCCACCACCTCTACAGGCATCAGGGTACGCGTAGCAGGAGCGTTAGACCAGCCCATGCCGATTTTGCAAACTCACCTAATATCACAAGTCGGCAACCCCCAAGAAAGCTACCTCGAAAGAGCTAGTTTGCCCTCCAGGCCCGAGAGAGGTCATATAGGTGATACACAAGCGAACGACTCCATGTCAAAAGGCTTCATCTTCGACGAAAATATGTTCTCATGCACGTTCTACGAAGACAACATGCGATGCCAACGGCAGCAGTCCTACCTTCTCAACATGATAGAAACAAAAAGAAATGCACTACCCTTTACCTCGTCTTGGCACCACTTCAAAGTGGATAAAGAAGGGAAACTAAGTTCAGAGCTACTACACTCTGCACCCCTGGTAATAAACCTGGAGTTCAACAATTTCAAGTACAGCATAGAAACTCGAACTGTTTGCCCGAAATTTACAGACGCGGAGATACAAACCTCCGGATGCTTTTCGTGCGAACCTCTTGCCGCAATTCAGTTTGAAGCATTTTCATCCTGTGCAGCGGGAATGGTAGATGTGCACTTCGATTCACTAATCATACATACCCGATCCGTAAAGCTTCGCACGGAGAAGAATACCGTGGTGATAAAATTTAAATCGGACACTCGCTGCATAAGCGATAATTTGTGTTTAAAGGCACGCACCGTGAACGCTTGTAAGAAAATGGACTTCTGCTTGGACCAACCCTCCATGAACTTAATGCACCCAAACTACTCATATGCAAATTGGCAGAACTCAGCTATCACACCCGGATGGAATTTCGGTAGTTTTTTTTTTTTTTTTTTTTTGATTGGAGGTTTAACGACCACCGTGAGCAACTCAATGGGCTATAAGCAGTCGCCCGTCCCTAATGTAGGGCCACTGGATCCAGGGAAGGGAGAGAGCCAGTGCCGTAAGACAAACACAACATCCATGCCTCACCGGGATTCGAACCCGGACCTCTTTCGGACAAATGATCAGAGGCCAACGCCTTAGACCACTGCGCCACCGGGGCGGCAATTTCGGTAGTTGGACGAACGGACTGACAATATCCGCCACCGGATTTTTTTTTTTTTTTTTGATTGGAGGTTTAACGACCACCGTGAGCAACTCAATGGGCTATAAGCAGTCGCCCGTCCCTAATTTAGGGTCACTGGTTCCAGGGAAGGGAGAGAGCCAGTGCCGTAAGACAAACACAACATCCATGCCTCACCGGGATTCGAACCCGGACCCCTTTCGGACGAATGATCAGAGGCCATCGCTTAGACCACTGCGCCACCGGGGCGGCCCACCGGATTACTCATGGTATTCACCGCGGGCATGTCATCCTTGATCCTCCTATTGTTTGTGATTTTTTTTTTTTTTTTTTTTGATTGGAGGTTTAACGACCACCGTGAGCAACTCAATGGGCTATAAGCAGTCGCCCGTCCCTAATTTAGGGTCACTGGTTCCAGGGAAGGGAGAGAGCCAGTGCCGTAAAACAAACACAACATCCATGCCCGACCGGGATTCGAACCCGGACCCCTTACGGACGAATAGATCAGAGGCCAGCGCCTTAGACCATTGCGCCACCGGGGCGGCGTTTGTGATTTCAACCCTCCTGACTTGTTGCCAGCGCTAGACGAGCCACAGAGAGGAGAGCACACGGAGTGAAGAAACCTGTTCTTCCCTCCACATTGGGTTAACCCCGTCTCCAGCCGAAAGGAGGAACTGCAAAAACGAAACCCAATCAACGACGCAAGACTAAGCGCTACGCCCGAAAATTGATATTTGAGCACTTATTATACTGTTTTGTGTATATATACTGTATTTCTCATTTTTAGATTTTATACACGGTGAAGGTTGATATATATATTATATGAATAAGTCAGATGCTGTATATATGTATTCTGTATGTTGCATACTGGTGTTTTCGTAGGGGCAAAACTGCCCGTACCGAGGGCGGACGCTAGAGGAAAATGCACAACTTTTTTTATAGGACGAGTATTCCCTTAATATTCTTCGAATTATTATTTTTTTTTTGAAGGGAGGGAGAAAATGTTACCGCGGAATTTTCTATATCCCCGTAACATTTAAATTTCATCCGTATATTTTTGATCATTTATTAGTTTTTTTTATTTTTACTCTAAGGCGGTAGGAAATAAGTATTTAAATTGCCAAAATAGAATATCAATGATTAAAAATTACTTTCCGGTGAAGCTGAGCCAGGCTACCCGAAAGTTTAGGTTGATAATTAGATCAGTCCTAATTGCACTCAAGCCAAACGAAAAGGGGAAAATTATATTTTTTTTTCTCACGGAAACCTGATGAAAATCCCAGATGGGAAGGAAGAGAAAGGAAGACATTCACAGTTTTTTTTCTCACGAAACTCAAAGAAACTGAAGAGAATAGCAGGAGCGCAATAAATCCTCTTGGGGGCGTCACCCCTTTTCTCAAGCTACTATTGCGAGCGTCTCTGCATTGTCCAGAGTAGCGACCAAATTTGAGATAAGTCACGTCGCCGGAAATACCTACGTGACAATCTTCGCTTCTTAGTAGCTAGGCGAGGTCAATTAACCAAAAAGGTGCGAAGACAAGTTGACAGCTGAAAGAAGACATAATTTTTGGGAAAGTGACCCGAACTGAACGGATAGCCAGCGAATCGCACAGCAGGGCTATCTGTGAGGGCCAATGACATAACCCGATGCGATTCGGACGGCCGGGCCGTCACGACCCAAGATGGACACCGGACACGGGAAAAAGAGAATTAAAAACGGAATGAAGACTAAGAGGAGAGACGACTACAGAGAGATTCTAAAATAACTTAACAGAGGGAACACTAGAGAATTGCAGTCTGAGCAGAAGAGAGGTCTCAGCGGTTTCGGAGGAGAGATGTTTCCAAGATAGAGAAATGAGGTAGTAAATATTTTAGAGCATAGTCGATGTAGATTCACCGCCAACTAAGATAGCGAGCTGACTCTACGACCAGCCGGCAACCCAGATTTGCGATCGGGGCTTCTCAAGGAAAAGAGGGTATGATGACATTTGTCTTACGCATTTCTGATTCATGCCTCATAGCTTTGCATGTGCTATGCAGGACTAGTTACCCGAAAGTCTCTCACATAGCGCATTAACAAAATTTTCCTCTGGCGTACCGCACCGAGTTTAAACCAGTAACTAAAGTTAAAGTCAGTTATATAATATTAAGTGCATTATATCCGTTTGAAATTAAAACTAAATTGTTTAGCTAAAGCAAGCAACCTCACCGGTACATTGTACCTAGCTTTAAGACCATACTTTAAAAAGAAATAAACAGTTAAATTTTAATTCACGTGTCACTCAGATCATTTCTCCAAATCTCATTAGAGTTAAATTTGTGATTTCATTATTTTTATTCATGCAACTTTTTATTTTAACTTCTTTGCGGCATATGAATGAGCATGGGAACCCCATGCTGATTCATATGAAACACAACGCGATGCATTTGTCGACTCTGAGCTTGGAGACCCTTAGTTAGGGAATCCAAATTTACTGTTGACACCACTAGGCGAAATTTTGAAAGTGAATTGATTAGTATGGAATTTTGACCTTTTTAACTTTTACCCACTACGGCGAATAAGACATAGTAGTGGTTCGCTGATACCCGACAGGGAGCGGTAATACAGTGAAACATCTCGTCAAACACGGAATATTGCGGTAGACATGCTTAATCGCATTGACGAAGACTTCACACTACTTTCACGGATCTGTTTCAGCGATGAATCGACATTCCATATTTCTGGCAGAGTGAATAAACATAACTGCCGAATCTGAGGCAAAATGTCCATGTGTTCATGAAATAAAAAATCAATCAAAAAAGTATCCATGTGGTCTTGGCACACGAGAGAGACCAAAGGTTAATGTCTGGGCTGACTTAATGGAAGGCACAGTAATAGGGCCCTTTTTCTTCGCTAAACCAACCATTACTGGCGTAACGTACCTGGACATGTTCGAACATTTCGCAAATCCACAACTTCAGGCAGTGGCGGATTCACCGGACAGCGGTGGTAAAAAACATGGGAATATTCTTCGTTAGTTCTTTGCTACTGTCATATTGTCTAGCATCTGTAACGTCTCGAAACAGGGTAAGCCAGAGCTTGGTACTGAAATCAGAAGAGGTGGGAGAAACTGTGAATAACAATCTGATCTACTTACGTATCTCAATAAGGTCATAAAGAAAATTCGGAAAAATGTCACCACCGCTTCCTCCCAGATGGTCTTTTTAGGACTACTTTTTTCTTATTTTTCCCGCTTTCTAACGCCTCACGGGCGGTTCCTGTTGTTCCACCCACCCCGAAGCGAAGTCAATCCCCGCTTGGGTGGGGTTGGCTGGCAGAGAGGCAGCGTGGCTAATATATATATATAATTTTTTTTTTATTGGAGGTTTAACGGCTACCGTGAGCAACTGAATGGGCTATAAGCAGTCGCCCGTCCCTAATTTAGAGTCACTGGCTCCAGAGAAGGGAGAGAACCAGTGTCGTAAGACAAACACAACATCCATGCCTAACCGGGATTCTAACCCGGACCCCTTTCGGACGAATGATCAGAGGTCATCGCTTAGACCACTGCGCCACCGGGGCGGCATATCTATATATTGTATATATAATTATATGAAAGGGATGATACATGTACTCCAGACATCATGAAAGGTACCAGAGTTCCTCCAGTCCTCCCAGCAGAAGTTGCACATGCAATCAAGAACATGAAGCGGGGAAAAGCTCCAGGAGAAGATGGAATTACTGTAGACATCATACAAGAAGCAAGTGGAGAAATCGAAACAGTACTCGCCCAAATTTTCACTCGATGCCTTAATGAAGGGAAGATTCCTGAGGATTGGAACACTACTACGATGATCTTTCTACATAAAAAAGGTGACATTGAGGATCTCAGGAGCTACAGATCTATCAGCCTCCTATCAGTGATTTATAAAATCTTCACTAAAGTTCTTTCACACCGCTTGAAGTTAACACTGTACATGGCTCAACCGAGAGAACAAGGTGGATTCAGGAGTGGCTACAGCACAATAGATCGTATCCACGTACTCAGAGAACTAATTGAAACATCGAGGGAATATGAACTTCCATTGTGAATGGCTTTCATCGATTATGAAAAAGCCTTTGATTCCATGAAACCATCAGCAGTTACAATGGCTCTGAAATCCCGCGGTATTGAAGATGCATACATTAATACTATTAATAACATCTATGAAAATGCAAGTGCAAAGATTCGGCTGTTTGAAAATACAACACGCATAAAAATCAGAAAGCGAGTGAGACAAGGTGACACCATTTCTCCGAAGCTCTTTAATGCTACATTGGAAAATGTCTTTCAATCACTGAACTGAGAAAACAAAAGGATAAAGATTAATGGAGATTATCTAACTCACCTTCGTTTTGCTGATGACGTAGTCATTTTTGCAACTACCCCATCAGAGCTGCAGAATATGATCCAGGAACTTGCTGACAAGAGTAAAGAAGTGGGAATAAAAATGAACTTTCAGAAGACAAAAATGATGTTCAATGCTTTTACAAGAAATGAAGATTTATCGATTGATGGAGAAAATCTGGAGATAACAGACACGTACGTTTATCTTGGACAGCAGATATCAAGTGAGGGTCACATTGATGAAGAAATTAACCAGCGTACAAAACTTGCCTGGAGAGCTTTTGGAGAAACAGCATAATTTTCAAGAGCAATATGCCGTTATGTCTTAAAAGAAAAGTGTTTGATCAATGCATCCTCCCAGTGCTTACGTGTGGTGCAGAGACGTGGAACTTAACTAAAAGAGACATACAAAGGCTGCAGACAACTCAAAGCAGCATGGAGAGGTGCATGCTTGGTGTAACCAGGAGAGATAAGAAGAGGAACGCATGGATCCGAAAAATGACAAGAGCGGAAGACATCATGAGCAGAGTTAAAT
The DNA here is from genome assembly GCA_039090855.1 of Macrothele yani. Classification (NCBI taxonomy): domain Eukaryota; kingdom Metazoa; phylum Arthropoda; class Arachnida; order Araneae; family Macrothelidae; genus Macrothele; species Macrothele yani. Next base: position 60,904,844 of record CM077023.1, on the reverse strand, counting down.
CCCTGAAATGGCAATGGGCTGGACATACTGCCAGAAGGACAGACCATTGATGGACAGCCGAAATTCTACATTGGATTCCAAAGGACAGGAAAATACCGAAAATACCACCACATGGGAGATGGGTGGATGAAATTCGAAAGTATGAGGGAGTGATGTGGAGGAGACTGGCACAAGACAGTCCGTTGTGGAGGAAACCTGGGGAGACCTTCGTCCAGCACTGAATTGATAATGGTTGACAATGATGATATATATATGGGATGTAAGGTCAGGGGATGAGCAACTTTTTTTTTCTTTGATTGGAGGTTTAACGACCACCGTAAGCAACTCAATGGGCTATATGCAGTCGCCCGTGCCTAATTTAGGGGCACTGGTTCCAGGGAAGGAAGAGAGCCAGTGACGTAAGGCAAACACAACATCCATGCCTCACCGGGATTCGAACCCGAACCCCTTTTGGGTGAATGATCAGAGGCCATCTCTTAGACCACTGCGCCACCGGGGCGGCGATGCGCAACATCACAGACTCTCTTTACCAATGTCAACCCCGCCATCTCGTGGTGCATCCTGTTCCCACTAAAGGGGCTCTGACGGCCGACAATAGCGGTATAACTATACCATCGAGATCAGAGGAAATGCTATCCCACACTTACCAACCCGCTTGGCCAGCGTGGTGAGTTATGGCCAAACCCCTCCAAAATGACTCCACAACTTAAATCTTGGCCCTCAGTCTCCGGCAGCTGGAATGTACCTGGCCAAGGCAGCGGCCAGTGCGACATGAAGGCAGAGGGTGCTAAGAATCCCCGGAGGACCGGACTAGGCTGCCATCTGTTGCTGACTTTGGCTATGTATAACGGACGCTCCCTATCTTCTGATTCAAGGCTCCTTGAATTAAAAGAACCACAAAGAGTCAAGTGGGACATCGTCGGGCTAAGTGAGGTAAGAAGAAAAGGAGGTCTCATTGAACTGAAAAGTGGATATCTCTTCTACTATCGTGGGACAGTTACTGGCAGAACTAGTGGTGTTGTATTTATAATAAACAAGAAACTGAAGGATAAAGTGGTAGAAGTTGAAAGTTCCTCTGACAGAGCTGCACGACTAGTTATCCAACTCTCGAGATGATACCAGGCTCAGATTATTCAAACTTATGCACCCACCACAAGTCATCCTGAAGAAGAAATTGAAGAATTTTATGAGGGAATTTGTCATCTAAATAATAAAGGCAAGCAGCACTTGAAGATAATTATGGGAGATTTCAATGCAAAAATAGGGCAACAGCAACAGAATGAAACTTCAGTAGGTAAATTCGGTCACGGCAACAGAAACCAGCGTGGAAATACTCTGGTAGAGTTTGCAGAGGCAGAAGGGTTTTGCATCATGAACTGCTTTTTCAAGAAAAAGCCACCCAGGAAATGGACATCGAGACATCCAAATGAGACAAGTGAAATTGATTTTATTATGTGTAACAAAAAATTCATCATAGAAGACTGCAGTGTGCTAAACAAGTTCAACACTGGTAGTGACCATAGATTGGTGAGATGTAAGATGCACCTCAATACTAAACTTGAACGTGGCAAGCTCATAAGACAAACAAAATCTATTGACATAACCAACCTTAAAAAAGCACCATAATACCTTCAAGTTGGAACTGAAGAACAGATTCTCTGCTTTAGAAGGCCTAACATCGGAAGAAGTGGATATTTCTGAAGATAACAGAAAAGTAACCAAAGCTCTTATGGAAACAGCAACAAAATTAGCTGGGTCTAAGAACAAGTTGCATGTGAACAAATTATCAGGAAAAACCAAAATGTTGATGCAAAAAAGAAGAGAGATGAGGACAACTAAAGAAGATGTGACTTCCCAAGTGGAATATATAGAGCTATGCAAGACAGTACGAAAAGTATCACTGAAGACGTAAAGAAATTTAACTGTGAATTAGTGAGGAAAGCAATTGAAAACAACCAAAGCCTAAAGATAGCCAAGGAACATCTCAGTAAGGGAAAAAAACAGATTATGGCACTGAGAAAAGAAGATGGTTCTGTAACAAGAAATAGAGGCGAAATTTTGAAAAGAGTGAAAGATTTCTACTCCAAATTATATGAAAGCGATGATACATGTACTCCAGACATCATGAAAGGTGCTTGCTAGTACCAGAGTTCTTCCAGTCCTCCCAGCAGAAATTACACATGCAATCAAGAACATGAAGAGGAGAAAAGCTCCAGGAGAAGATAGAATTACTGTAGATATCATACAAGAAGCAAGTGGAGAAATCGAAACAGTACTCGCCAAAATTTTCACTCGATGCCTTAGTGAAGGGAAGATTTCTGAAGATTGGAACAACGCTACAATGATCCTGCTACATAAAAAAGGTGACATTGAGGACCTCAGGAACAACTGACCTATCAGTGGTTTATACAATCTTCACTAAAGTTCTTTCACACCGCTTGAAGGTAACACTGGACATGGCTCAACCGAGAGAATAAGCTGGATTCAGGAGTGGCTACAACACTATAGATCATATTCACGTACTGAGAGAACTAATTGAAAAAGCGAGGGAATATAAACTTCCATTGTGCATGGCTTTTATCGATTATGAAAAGACCTTTGATTCGGGGAAATCATCAGCAGTTACAATAGCTTTGAAATCCTGCGGTGTTGAAGATGCATACATTAATATTAATAATATCTATGAAAATGTAAGTGCAAAGATTCGGCTGTTTGAAAATACAATACACACACAAATTGGAAAGGGAGTGAGACAAGGTGACACCATATCTCCCCAGTTCTTTAATGCCAGATTGGAAAATGTCTTTCAATCACTGAACTGGGAAAACAAAGGGATAAAGATTAACGAAGATTATCTAACTCACCTTCGTGTTGCTGATGACGTAGTCATTTTTGCAACTACCGCATCAGAGCTCCAGAGTATGATCCAGGAACTTGCTGACAAGAGTTAAGAAGTAGGATTAAAAATGAACTTTCAGAAGACAAAAGTGATGTTCAATACTTTTACAAGAAATGAAGATTTATCGATTGATGGAGAAAAGCTGGAGATAACAGATACGTACGTTTATCTTGGACAGCAGATATCAAGTGAGGGTCACATTGATGAAGAAATTAATTGGCGTATAAAACTTGCCTGGAGAGCTTTTGGAAGAAACAGCATAATTTTCAAGAGCAATATGCCGTTATGTCTTAAAAGAAAAGTGTTTGATCAATGCATCCTTCCAGTGCTTACGTATGGTGCAGAGAAGTGGACCTTAACTAAAAGAGACATACAAAGGCTGCAGACAACTCAAAGAAGCATGGAGAGGTGCATGCTTGGTGTAACCAGGAGAGATAAGAACAGATACTCGTGGATCCGAAAAATGACAAGAGTGGAAGACATCATGATCAGAGTTAAATCCCTGAAAAGGCAATGGGCTGGACATACTGCCAGAAAGGCAGACAATCGATGGACAGCCGAAATTTTAGATTGGATTCCAAGGGACAGGAAAGGACCCAGAAGACCACATGGGAGATGGGTGGATGAAATTCGAAAGTATGCGGGGTAACATGGAAGAGACTGACACATGACAGACCGTTATGGAAGAAACTTGGGGAGACCTTCGTCCAGCAGTGGATTGATAATGGTTGACAATAATGATATATATATATATATATATATATATATATATATATATATATATATATATATATATATATATATATGTGCGGGAATAACATGGAGGAGACTGGCACAAGACAGGTCGTCGTGGAAAAAATTTGGGGAGACCTTCATCCAGCAGTGGATTCATAATGGTTGACAATGATATATATATATATATATATATACATATATACTGGGATGTAAGGTCAGGTGATGCCTAACGTCACAGCCTCTCCTTGACAACTGTAAACCCCGCCTTCTCGTGGTGCATCTTTTTTCCACTGAAGGGGATCTGACGACCGCCAATAGCGGTATAACTATACCATCGGAATTAGAGGAAATTCTATCCCACACTCACCAACCCGCTTGGCCAGCGTGGTGAGTTATGGCCAAACCCCTCCAAAATGACTCTACAACTTAAATCTTGGCCCTCAGTCTCCGGCAGCTGGAATGTACCTGGCCAAGGCAGCGGCCAGTGCGACATGAAGGCAGAGGGTGCTAAGAATCCCCGGAGGACCGGACTAGGCTGCCATCTGATGCTGACCTTGGCTACGTATAATGGACGCTCCCTATCTTGATTCAAGGCTTCTTGAATTGGAAGAGGAACTACAAAGGATCAAGTGGGACATCGCCGAGCTAAGTGAGGTAAGGAGAAAAGGAGGTCTCATTGAACTGAAAAGTGGACATCTCTTCTACTATCGTGGGACAGATACTGGCAGAACTAGTGGTGTTAGATTTATAATAAACAAAAAACTGAAGGATAAAGTGGTAGAAGTTGAAAGTTCCTCTGACAGAGCTGCACGACTCGTTATCCAACTCTCGAAAAGATACCAGGCTCAGATCATTCAAACTTATGCACCCACCACAAGTCATCCTGAAGAAGAAATTGAAGAATTTTATGAGGAAATTCGTCATTTAAATAATAAAGGTAAGCAGCACTTAAAGATAATTATGGGAGATTTCAATGCAAAAATAGGGCAACGGCAACAGAATGAAACTTCAGTAGGTAAATTCGGTCACGGCAACAGAAACCAGCGTGGAAATACTCTGGTAGAGTTTGCAGAGGCAGAAGGGCTTTGCATCATGAACTGCTTTTTCAAGAAAAAGCCACCCAGGAAATGGACATGGAGACATCCAAATGGGACAAGTGAAATTGATTTTATTATGTGTAACAAAAAATTCATCATAAAAGACTGCAGTGTGCTAAACAAGTTCCACACAGGTAGTGACCATAGATTGGTGAGATGTAAGATGCACCTCAACACTAAACTTGAACGTGGCAAGCTCATAAGACAAACAAAATGTATTGACATAACCAACCTTAAAAAACACCATAATACCTTCAAGTTGGAACTGAAGAACAGATTCTCTGCTTTAGAAGGCCTAACATCGGAAGAAGTGGATATTTCTGAAGTTAACAGAAAAGTAACCAAAGCTCTTATGGAAACAGCAACAAAATTAGCTGGGTCTAAGAACAAGTTGCATGTGAACAAATTATCAGGAAAAACCAAAATGTTGATGCAAAAAGAAGAGAGATGAGGACAACTAAAGAAGATGTGACTTCCAAAGTGGAATATATAGAGCTATGCAAGACAGTACGAAAAAGTATCACTGAAGACGTAAGGAAATTCAACTGTGAAGTAGTGAGGAAAGCAATTGAAAACAACCAAAGCCTAAAGATAGCAAAGGGACATCTCAGTAAGGGAAGAAAACAGATTATGGCACTGAGAAAAGAAGATGGTTCTGTAACAAGAAATAACGGCGAAACTTTGACATGAGTGAAAGATTTCAACTCCAAATTATATGAAAGGGATGATACATGTACTCCAGACATCATGAAAGGTACCAGAGTTCCTCCAGTCCTCCCAGCAGAAGTTGCACATGCAATCAAGAACATGAAGCGGGGAAAAGCTCCAGGAGAAGATGGAATTACTGTAGACATCATACAAGAAGCAAGTGGAGAAATCGAAACAGTACTCACCCAAATTTTCACTCGATGCCTTAATGAAGGGAAGATTCCTGAGGATTGGAACACTACTACGATGATCTTGCTACATAAAAAAGGTGACATTGAGGATCTCAGGAACTACAGACCTATCAGCCTCCTATCAGTGGTTTGTAAAATCTTCACTAAAGCTCTTTCACACCGCTTGAAGGTAACACTGGACATGGCTCAACCGAGAGAACAAGCTGGATTCAGGAGTGGCTACAGCACAATAGATCATATCCACGTACTGAGAGAACTAATTGAAAGAGCGAGGGAATATGAACTTCCATTGTGCATGGCTTTTATCGATTATGAAAAAGCCTTTGATTCGATGAAACCATCAGCAGTTACAATGGCTCTGAAATCCTGCGGTATTGAAGATGCATACATTAATAATTAATAACATCTATGAAAATGCAAAGATTCGGCTGTTTGAAAAAACAACACACATAAAAATTGGAAAGGGAGTGAGACAAGGTGACACCATATCTCCAAAGCTCTTTAATGCCCATTGGAGGGTGTCTTTCAGTCGCTGAGCTGGGAAAACAAGGGGATAAAGATTAATGGAGATTATCTAACCAACCCACCTTCGTTTTGCTGATGACGTAGTCATTTTTGCAACTACCCCATCAGAGCTGCTGAGTATGATCCAGGAACTTGCTGATGAGTAAAGAAGTGGGATTAAAAATGAACTTTCAGAAGACAAAAGTGATGTTCAATGCTTTTACAAGAAATAAAGATTTATCGATTGATGGAGATAACTGGCACGTTCGTTTATCTTGGACAGCAGATATCAAGTGAGGGTCACATTGAAGAAGAAATTAATCAGCGTACAAAACTTGCCTGGAGAGCTTTTGTAAGAAACAGCATAATTTTCAATAGCAATATGCCGTTATGTCTTAAAAGAAAAGTGTTTGATCAATGCATCCTTCCAGTGCTTACGTATGGTGCAGAGACGTGGACCTTAACTAAAAGAGACATACAAAGGCTGCAGGCAACTCAAAGAAGCATGGAGAGGTGCTTGCTTGGTGTAACCAGGAGAGATAAGAAGAGGAACTCGTGGATCCGAAAAATGACAAGAGTGGAAGACATCATGATCAGAGTTAAATCCCTGAAATGGCAATGGGCTGTACATACTGCCAGAAGGACAGATAATCGATGGACTGCCGAAATTTTAGATTGGATTCCAAGGGACAGGAAAAGACCCAGAAGAAGACCACATGGGAGATGGGTGGATGAAATTCTAAAGTATGCAGGAGTGACATGGAGGAGACTGGCACAAGACAGACCGTTGTGGAGGAAACTTGGTTAGACCTACGTCCAGCAGTGGATTGATAATGAATGATGATGATGATGATGATATATATACTAACATTATATATATAAAAAAAAGTTTCATAATGGCTTCTGCCCCGCCCCCTAGAGTGAACTTCTGGATCCACCCCTGACTCCAAGATATTCAAAACATCATTAACATGCAAGATGGAGAACCTCTGCACTGATTTCTGGATGTACGCATATCTTTACATCACCACTTTTGAATGCGTTGGGGGTCCAACGGCATGGCCAACCCGTCTCCTGATATTACCCCATGCGATTTTTTTCTTTGGGGCTTTATTGAGGACATTGTGTACAAGAAAAAGGTTACATCTATCACTGAGCTCAAAAAACGCGTTACTGCAGCCTTTCTGCTTGGTACACCTGATATTCTGCAGCGTACGTGGGTGAAACTGGACTATCATTTAGACATCCTGCGAGCAGCCAACGATGCACACGTGGCGATCTACTGACATCCAAAAAATATTTCCTTCCCAGTTACCATGCATTTTGACATGAAAAGTAAGCTGTTATTTATTGTAGGTTTTTTTTTTGTTTGTTTTTTTTTCCAGTAGCATACTGAAGTTGGGTACTTCATTTATGGACATCCTGTACATTAACTCATGGAATTTTTAGAAATCAAAATTTTCTTCCACGATTATCTTATCAAATGTGGAGATGCATTTTACCTCAGGTCAGCGGAGACATTGTTTTCATGTGCATGTGAAATGGTTTTTAGAATAAAAGGCAAGAAATAGACAAACAACATTTATTTTTATGAATAGTTTAATATCTGCCAGCTACTTAGTTTTAGCCAGCAGTTATCACCATGATGTATATACATAAAACAACTTTTCAAACACAGCTGGTTGGAAAAAAGTGGGGATTACAAGTAAGTTAAATGGCTTAGGGGTGAGTTTACAACCATATCTTTTGATGCAGTAAAAGATATAATAACGATCTTTTACTTTACAGTGATTTCGGGAATTTGTGATTACCTATGAAAATTATTTCTCAAAAGGTTCAAACTAGTTTACTTCATTTTTCGTGTGGCTAAATTTTTCTTTTCATGGCTTAGAGGATTGCAGACGTTTAAAAACACATGCACGGGTCGGATTGTAAACGTGCCAATAGCAATGCAAAGATATGATTAGTCTACGAAAACATCAGCAAATGTCTCTTCTGTTTTTTTTTTTACTAAGCACCATTATTACACCATTAGAGTAAATACATATAAGTCAGCACACACACAAGAAAACTTTCAGGATACAATGTTTTTTTTTCATTTTATCTAAGAGTTATACACATTGTGGTTTAATATGATACAAGTAAAGAATGTTATGAAATCGAAAAGAAGGAAAGGTTTTTATCACAGCGTCTTGGAAGAAAAATGTTTTTTAGTGTCAGTTACTTTTATAAGCAACAATCCACTGCTTTTTTTTTTTTTTTAGCTTTTTCTCTTTTTTTTTTTTTTAGTGAAGGAGCCTTCTAGACAAATCTGCGGTTAATTCGTAATTGCCCAACCCCGTTCTATTTGTACTGCACATTTAATGGTTTCATACCAGATCGGAAATTAAATTTTGCTTTGTTGACTAAATCTACAGCACAAGTATACACACGCACATAGCTTTTAGTGAAATGGTACGAAAAAAAAAAAAACCATGAAAAAAAAAAAAAGCTATGAACATAATTACAAATATTTTATATAAATATTACAATTATACGATGACATTCCTTCATCTACACTTCCTACTCAAAGTGCAGCGTATTAGGGCTGATGAATGTGCAGTTACTTTACATAGATACGCAGATCATAAAATGCAGTTGGTCTCGTAAGTACAGTACAATAGAGTCTGCGTCAAAAAAATCACATACCACCTAAGGAACTAAGGGCGTAGAAAACATCAAAGGAGGAGGAGAAAATTAAAAAAATAAACTGCGAAGGAATGAAAACGGGCAGTGATAAAAATATTAAACGTAAGCAAACACTTGAAAGATATCAACAGCACTACGCGCCCAATTTGTGTGTGTGTGACTGTGCGTGGATATAAGAAATACTTGATTTATATAGTACCTCACGAATTCTTAGCTGTACTTTGAACTCAAAAATACGTCAGTTTGAGGACTCAGTGATACACGGCTGCATACCGAATTAGCAAAGCTCTCGTATTTAACACAGTTTAAAAGAAAAAAATATATTTTCATTATTTCCTTATTCCAGAATTAATTTATTTGCCAATATAAGGTCGTGGACCAACTTATTCAATAACAAAAAGGAATTTTCTCCTTATGCGAATGATGAGAAAACAGTATTCGGGAGATTGAAACAGTTTATTCAGTTTCTTTTTTTTCTGTTGTTCTTTTAGTTTCTGGGTCTAACCGACCATCTCGTAGGACTATCTGCGGTTGCCCGTCCGTAATCTGGGGCTACTAGTTCCAGCGAGGATGGAGATTCAGTGCCGTAAGACAATGGAACCACATTGTTTTACGGTCAGGGCGACTAGTAAAATATCTTCGCCCCTGGCCACTCTGACACTTTAGCAAGTCAATCAGTTTAAAAAAAGGAATTGTTTTTCTGTATAAAAAACAAAAAGGTTTTAAACTGTAAGCTATTGCTCTCAAAAACAGAGGAATATATATGATTACAATAAGTTAAAGCTTCTCGCCTCCTTGTTCTTTCACTTTCTGGAGTGCCTACGTAGACGAGAGAAAGAGAGAGAGAGAGAGAGAGAGAAAGAAAAGGGGGCGAGAGAGAGAGAACTACATGCAACATAAGAAAATAAAAAAAGCTGCGTGTTCCACAGCTAATGAAACATTTAAAGATTTTCATTTCAGCGTCCATAAACTTAAACAATACTTTTAATGAAAATCAGAAGTAAAAACTATACACGGAAAATTATTAAAAGATAAAACAAAATGAAGCTAAATCATGAGTCATAAACTTCCTTCGCAATTTGAATACTTGTGAGAGATTTGAATATTTGAGATTTACTTTTCTAATTTAAGGCCATATTTGACGATTTAAATTGCAAGAAGAAGATAAAAAAATGGAGAAAAACTTTAACGTAGCCATTATTTGAATGAGTTAACTCACTTCTGTCTGTTTTTTATTTTCGTGTAAACAGCGTTTGGTATGCAAAAAAGGATATATTCCTTTATGAAGGATATATTCTGTAATACGGAACTTCCATAGCTGTTGTAATATTGAAATAATGAATTTTTATAACACAGATGCTTTTACGCAGATTTATTTTAGTTCTTAAAACCAAGCTTGTATCTTTTCGGTAAAAGCTTCAAAAAGAAATCCATGAGTTCTGAAGATGAATAATACGCCCATAAAACGAAGTGTTTCAATAATTTTTTTGAGAAAGACGCTATAGTGTAAATATTCTCTCTTTCTTTCTTTCTTTCACGCACACTATACAAATGTGCACCACCTTCTTTTTCTTCTTTAAAAAAAATCGTGAGGGTAAAGTTGAAAAGAACTGTTTGAAAAACTGGCATCACATTTGCATTAGAACACATAGTTTTGGGAATGCAGGATTTAAAAAATATAAGAGGTTATTTGATAGGGCACTGACTTAAAGACAGGGCTATACTTGGCAAACCAATTCTTGGCAACCGTTCTTGGCAACGAAAGGAAGTTCGCAAATTTTATGCGTCAATTTTACGCATAGCCATTTTATCTTATTATTTTAGTCTGTTCCTAATGATTAATACAATTAAAATTAGGCAAATATATATATTTCGTGATATGGACTTATTTCTTGGTGAAAATTAACGAAAAAACCTCCCCAAAAAAACGCGTTTCATGAATGAGCGACTACAAGTTTCAAGCATGTATTCATATATCCTTGAAGTCGTACACAGACTGAAATACGTTTTGATCCCATTTAAATAAAAATACTCAACACGTAATAAAAACTCTTGGAATGTCACAACTTTCAGCGCAAGGTCCCAGTTTTAAGAATCACGCAGCTCGGGTCGATATTTTTTCAGTCTCCAAATTCAAAAATTATATTATTTCAAAGTTAATTTTGTGAAATTTGGAGAATGATAAGCAGTAATTTTTTAATCTTTTCCCATCATCTTTAAAAGTAAATACAGATCAATGAAAGCAACGGAACCTAGAAAGAAAAAAGAAAAAATGAGAAAGGACGTACTAAAACTGCGTACCGAAATTTAACTAAACGCAAGATGTAGGTACCAACTTAGAAGTTTTAGTAGTTACTAACTTTAGAAGATTTCCTGTTCTGCTATTTCAATGCGAAATCCAAAGAAATATATTGTCCAACAGTATCAGAATGCTGTACAATTCGAAAGCGTTTCATGACATCAGTAAGTAAAATACTTAATTTATGAAATGTACAGCTGACATCTTATTAAGCTATAATTTGCGTCAAGTTATTATTGTTGTTTCTAAAAGTTTTCTTATATCGTGCTTTTTAAGGGTTTAAACTAATCACAAATACCTCTTACCTGAGAGAGAGAGAGAGAGAGAGAGAGAGGGGAGGGGGGATTTTAAAAGTCATTGTCGTACAACGCTATTATCTTAAATACATAGCACGAAATAAAATATATATTGTCGGTTGTGTTTCTTGTTCGCTCATAAATAACACATCAAAACAATTCTCCCGTTGAAACGAGCGAAAAAAACAAAGCAAAAATACACTATCAGAATGATGAAATAGTGGCGCCATCTATCTCTCTTAAATATGATATCTGTTGGAAACCGAAACACAACATAGATGGCGCCCTACATATAAAAGAGGCATGAAATAAGTGCACAGCGAAGAAGAGGCGACGGCGATCAGTACGATAACAACAAAGTTCTCATCAAGAAACTCTCTTTAATAGGCGCACTGAGATCTTCGAAACGGTTGTAATTTTGGTTTCGGCCAAAGCGTCATGTCATTCGATCTTATGAATAACCAGAAAGGTAATAAAGAAACATCTCGAGTAATCAGCAATTATTGTTCGAACCATGTTTTTTTTTTGTAAGTTAGGTGAATGAATTTCTCTAACGAGTTTCTACTCACCGTTCACTAGTCTTTAGTTCTTTCCAAGAACATTTATTCAGCACATGCAGAAAGTGTAGTTATAGCCTTTCCCTGCTCGCAACAAAACATTCATGTCCGTATTTCATTTTTATAGGTTAGAATCTATGAAAATGAAATACCGACATGTTTTTTTTCGCAAATCTTACGAAGTAAAAAAAAAAAAAAAAGAAGCCTACATCGAATATCGTGCTAAACAGTTCGCTGTTTAGCCTGGGTCCTTCACCACCATGTTTAGCCTGGGTCCTTCACCACCATAAGACGAAAATCCTTACACTAACTGAACTAAAAAAAAATAAAAAATGATAGGATACGGAAGAAGAATAAAGTTAACACAAAAAACAATTTGAAAAAAATAAAATTAGTAGAAACTGCTCTCCATTTATAGTTAAAACGCTATCGGTTATTTATCACTCGAAATTTGTGTAACAGAGAAATCTAAAGGAAGTGTCATGAGAGAAAAAAATTAAATTGAGAAAGAAGGCATTTAAAAAAAATAATAAGAATAACGTTTAACAATGCAGACTACAAAAGACTGCTGGAAGTGTGAGTGAGTGTAGCAGCTACGAATTCTCATAAGTCCAGAGCATGTTTAATGTCAATATTCTCGTCACGTGGAGCACTGGCCAGTCGACTTCATAGAATTTAGGGCTTAAAGGGGTACAATCACGCAAAGATATACAGTAAACAATGTAATACTTGGAAAAGGGACTACTACTATGCCGAAGATCGCATCGGAGATGCTCTTTCTCTCTCTTTCTCACGCTAACAGCAAAAATGATTGAACTATATAAAATCCATGCCACGGCGAATAAACAGTGCCCAGTCAGTGAAAATTATTATTAACAAATAAACACAGTGGATATTATATTAATTTGAGGAATTATCCAGGAATGAAATTCTTAAATCTCCGAAAAAATACTAATCTAGCAGATTTATTGACAGCTTAAAGCGAAAAATTTATCTGCTGTAGGAAGTGCATTTTACAGCTTTCAAGCTGAACTAAAAATCAAAGCCAATTAAACAAAGGTACAATGTTAATTGGCCTAACAACTTCGGAAGTTGTACATTCAAATGAAAAAGTTATGAACATGATTAAATAATTGTTGGGTAAAATTTATGAAAGGAATTGTATCTTGCTAAAAAACGTACCGCTTTCAAAAGTAAAGAATTGGGGTATTCTCTTTTAAGAACGTAATAACAGTAATAATAAAATATCATAAACTTTGAGAAACAGTTTGTTTTATCGTCCGCTCAAATTTTGGGAATTTCAGGTAATCAGTTTGTCTTTCTTGGCACGTAATCGGCGATTGTGCAAATTCGTACATTTCCTGTTCAGTGCATTTCTTTGTTGGGTGGGTGCATCATGAGGTTTAATGGCGCATGGACTACAGGGAGCCAAAGAGCGCCAAGTTTCCTTGACTACTTTTCCCCAAAATTTATGAAACATTTGTGCCTGAAAAGCTGTTAACTGTATTTTCAAGGGAGTTAACGAATACGCATATTTTACTTTTAGTTTCTGCTCAGTATTACCATCAAATCCCCAGTGGAAATCAATTACAAATTCTGGTGATCAATATAAATAACTCGCTAGTATAAAGTCGAATATTCTTTAGCTGACGCGAAAATGTTGCACCGATGGAAGGAAAAAGTTGAGAAGACAGAAGTCTGTTCTCTCGCTGCCTCAGTCTAGTGTCGCATCGTGCTCGTACCTTTGACATGAAATGGGGTACGGGGTAAGAAAGTAAATTGTTAATATTAAACAAATTACGTGACAACACAACACACACAGACCAGCTTTGCATTTTGTTGCAAATATACGGACAGCATGTAGAAATCTATTTTAATATATGTCTAATTACACATATATATCATTGAAACTCAGTTTTATATTTTTGGTTATTGGTATCATACATTGCTAATATATCATCAAGTAAAAGATCGGATTTTAAGACCACAAACTGAACTAGAAGTAAGGTTTGACACGAATTAAAAATAATGGTGGTCTGGCAACGCAGTAGAGGAATTTAGATAGGCTTTTCTTTTAAATTACTAACATCATTTCTATGTCTAATAATTCAAGAAAGGGTACAAATATGTAGTCTGAGGGGCAGTGACATAAATGTATTTTACAAGAAAAATTGTTGGAGAAAACATACACGATTTACAGTGATGTATTTCGGAGAAAAACTTTCTACTTTACAAAACAAGAAAGTCTACGTAGAAAGTTTACAAAGATGTTTACACACACAATATAAAAAAATATTTAACATTTAAATGTCCATTCATTTTGCGCTTTTTAAATGCTGCTTCCCATCTATGGCGATTATTTAAAAAGCAAATACAGGTTTTGTTGATCATTTTCATATTTATTAATACATTTTTGAAACGTAGTCTTTTAAACCAGATGACACCCAATAGTAATGACATGAAGTGCAGTGACTTACAAATAGATTTCATGTATTAAATCAGTGTCATAACACATTCGTTTTAAACCACAAATATAAAACAATGCAAATTACGAGCACATATATAACTGCAGTTTCGAAACATCTGATACAATGAAAATGAAACTTGCTGCTTTTTCATCGCATTTAGAGTGGAGCGTACCACTTTTACGTGGGTTCCATTTTTGACATTATATGTTATCACAGCAGACTGAGTTTTTAAAATATAAAAAAATTACCAACAAGAATTGGCATTTCCATATATCGAATGCATCTTTCCAAATGACCATCAAATTCTAGCCAATAAACACAAACACTTGAGACCAACCACCATGCAATACGTAACACAACCTGCGTACTCTTTCTTTCAAATTCAAAACATTTGAGACACAAAAAATAAAATACAGTTTACCAAAAAGTCGCCTCAGTTGAAATGAACAGTGATGTATTTAAGATAAAACAGCAACAAACTTAAAAAGAAAATATTGTTTCTTTTTGTTTGCATTTTTCATCAGGAAGACATTTTGATGAAAATCTTCGCCTTTCATATTTCACTTGGCTTAATGAGACGAGGCAAATGGGATTTCCCCAGGTTTACTTAGTTTCATAGGATAAGAATATGTTACTCTACTCACTAGAATTTAAACATATCACACTAAATGAATGGGGACACATATAAACGGCAACAGGACAAAGCGATATTTCTTTCGATTAAATGCTTGGCTTCGCTTTCGAAATTTCTTTAAAAAGTGACAAACTTAGTTGACACAGTGATTAAAATAAAAGATAAATGTTGTGTTCAAACTCTATTTTATTCTTTTTATGGTTGGAATAAACTACATTTTGAACTGAAAATGAAAGAACGTGACATCTGAAATTTTTGAGTTTCTCTTTAGATAAATTTGAAGTTTCAGAGATTACTAAATTTCAGTATCACTGCAGCCAAATACGGCAATGATATTGAAATCGAGCAAATACACAGCCAAAATACGGTAGTGATACTGCAGTCGAATGCAATTCCAATATTACCGCAGCCAAATACGGGCAAGTGGGCACCTACGCTTCAAATGTCACTCAACTCACGTTTGCCAAAATATCACAAATAATAGCACATAATCGATATCTGGACTCTAACGCAAAATATAATGCTTTCCAAAGTTATAAAACATGCATATTCTTACTTTAGCTTTCCCTGCTAAAGTTAGTATGACATAAGATTTTAATGAGTAACTGCTTGAAAGATAATGCAATATTATCAGAAGTCATTATATGATTCTCAACAAAACACATAAAATTTCAAAGAAAAATTATTTAAAATTAAAAACTGCGACACAAACATAATTTCCTTTCACAAATAACAATACAGTCGCATTTTAATGCGCACATTATAAATTTTAATTAATATAACAACCTGTTTATAGCATATATTGCACAAACCACAGTTAAAACGATTTCTTTCATCATATAAACGAAAATTAAATCCCTCATTAAATACTAAAGCCTGTTGGAAATGTATCACTGTGTTTCAGAATAAATGCTGTATTTTTTCTTTACCTTTTATTTCAGACATATACAACAATGAGATAGAGAAACTAACTTCACAGCGTGTAAATGGAAATCACAAATAAATTTGTCTTTTAAGCTGTCGACAAATAAAAGAAGTTTTTGTCGACTGCTTTAGGTGGAGAACTGGTTCTCTTTCTTCACGACGTAACCAACTGATCATAGTTTTAGCCATGATTGGAAACCTGGTAATTAAAGTTATACTGTGCTGCAGTAAATGAAAAAGAAAAGCTACTAGCAAGTCAGTTTACAAAATAGTTTTTGATGCAGTTTTCTTGTCTGCAAAATAATCTTGAGTTCATATCTGATTGGGTAACTCTATATGATGGTGAAATATTATGAAATGCTATTCCATTATTCAAAAATCGTTATTCAGTCATTGACAAATTAGTTACTTTCCACTTCCAATTTATTCAGTCAACAACCCATATTTCTGATCTGATTTCACTAGAGACAGATAAAATATCATTAATGATCATTTTATTAATATTATGAGCAATAATTATCTTTTTTTATTTTACCAATCAAATTCCTAAGCACAGCTTCGGGAATGATAAATCTGTTTGCGTTCTGAAGAAGATAGACCAATGCTCCACCGAAACTACGAGTACAACACTCGATCGAGCTAAAAAAAGCTTTTTTTTTTTTTCTTTCTAAAGTTCATATAAAACTACGACACAGAATAAGATCTGAATCCTAAAATAGCCAGCAAACTGAAGATCAACAGTCACGCTGTTAAAATTTGTACTTGTTCTCTGCCAAGCCACGGAATGGACCATTTGAGATAGTAAAACGTAATGTCAAGAGAGAAAGCTAATTAAAGTGTTTTAAGATAAAACGATTCATCCTCTTTCGATTCCTGGACGCCATCCATGTCGTACTGTCTTTGAATACAGAAGGGTTTCATTCATGAAGTTTTTATAACGTTTGTTTTTATCTCGCACTGTGTAACTATTTATTCTTTCCAAATTTCTAATGACTGTTCTCTATCGATAATGATTCGCAACAAGGGTAGAGCTCTAAACCACTTGAGTAATATGAGAAATTAACAGAGATCCCCAATAATTAAAAAAAAAATGCCTCTGAAATCTACCGTAAATTATTCCTAATTTTTTTTCAAATCTGTTGCCTCAGGCACAAGGTATATTAATATTAGATTACTCAGTGAAAACTAAAGTTACTTCCCAGAGCAAACTGCTTCCAGCTTTTAGGAAACAAGATCACTGCTACGCATAAAAGCATATTTCAAATTTCGATGACCGATGTGTTCCAGGGTAAAATGTTCCTGGCTTGCATGAAAAATACATTGGCACTTGAAAGAAGGAACACTAGAATTTATTTTACTCTTGACAGTGTTCCTGTCTTCATAGATCTCTCCATCCCATATGGTGAAATGTGTGAAAAAAATGAATTTAACTTCCTGAAATTTTCATTAGATACGGAATCATTACTGTTGCTGGCGAACCAATTTATGATTCACGATTAACCACCTGGTTGGGCATCCTTCACTAAATACAAGGTGTACCACATGATTTATAAATATTATCGAGAAAACATTGTATTTATATCTCGTTACTTGAGAGCAAAACAAAGCACTGTTCTTCCGTCTGTCCCAGGAAATAGCAGAATTTCTTACATTTCCCCTTGAAGAAGTATACACTTAATTTATTTCCTTTCAAAATCCCTCTTTTCAAAAATTAAGACATTCGCTTGCACACTGCTAAATTGAAATTTGCGTTAATCCACGGGACCTGACGTCAGCAATTTAATATGCAAATAATGTGATATTTGTCGAAACGGGATGCGAGTGGGTATGCATTGGGGTTTTATGTTTCCTTAAATTATTCATGATTTAGGAGATGTTTTAAAGACCTCTCAGTGTGTCACATCATATACTCTTCTGCTAGGTATAGTCTACTTTATAAGTTGTGCTTCTGTAAAGATATACGTAAGCAGATATAGCCAATACAGTACACGAGAGCAACTGTGAAAATGCTTTTATGTTAGCAGAATTCGTAAAATGCGGATGCATAAAATTCATATAGCCTAAAATTATTAATATATGAAGAAAAAGCTGCAAAATAAAAATTATTGTCTTTGTCTTTCAGATACAACTATTTTCGCGTTAAGTTACAACCCTAGGTTAACAACAAAGTGTAGCTAAATGCATGTGATATACATGAAATTCCGTGAAACTAAAAATTGATTCACCCAACGGGGAAATAAAAGAATAGTTCACGCAAAGTAACAAACGTTCCTCAGCTAATTGTCACTTATTGTAGATCTATGCTATTAAGCAACAGGTATGAAGATGACAACAAAATTAGCAAACCTTAGTTTCGCAAATCTTTTTTCAGTGGCGTGGCAAAATGTTGTGGGATTTTTAATTTTCGTGATTTTTTTCCTGCGAGCATGCAATTTTTAAATGAGATAACAGATCACCAGAATAACTTCTGACAAAATATTAGTTTCTACTTTGAGGGTAGCCAGGCTATATAAATATTGGGTACTATAATATTAGGCTGTGTTACGCTTCTTACATAAAAGAGTTGCATCTAGACTGCACGCGGGAAATACTTTTTTAACAAAATAGTTCAGATATCTACAGACTTCTGCATTATTTATTCTCTATCGCTAGGCTCATACAAAAGAATGACCATTTAATTTACGAGACTTCATGAAAATTCGATCTCCGTTACCTTTTTAAATCTCTCAAATTTATCAACCAGCAAGAAGTAATTCAGAAAAACTAGAGATCCTTCTTAATTTACACAGCTAGTTTGTCCTGGACCACGTGTAGAATTTTTCAAAATAAGTTGTTTAACAAACTAAGATGAACGATAGACACCTCGACAAACCTTTCAAACTGCTCAGCAACTTTTTTTAAAAATTTATTTTCTACTTTTTATATTTTGCCGATGTTTTCGACTCAGTATTTTTGATAATTTAATTTGGTCTTATATCTGTACAGAAGTAATAGTAATTTTTTTTTTTTTTTTGTATAATAACGGTTCAACTTGAAACTTGCAGGTGCGAATTAAAAGTTTTCTTGGCCGACCTGTGAAAAACTGATGTGGGCCAAGGGAACGAAAGACACTCAACCGTTCGAAATGCAATTATCTGTTACACTACGCACGGTTAGAAATTTTTGCCCGGACTGGCACACTGAGCCCTTTCTCAAGAATAAATTAAATTGTCCCTACACATTAGGTTCGCCTGGACATAGAAGTCAGGCTTGAGCAGGCCAAGTACAAACTGCTAATGTATTTATTTTTGTTTGCCTGTATTTATTTTTGTTTGTCCTCTAAAGGCTTGATGTCGTTAGTAGTTCTACTCATATAGTCAACAGATAAAGATCTGTCGTTAGCGTTAGATGAAAACAATAGTACACAGTAATAAGGGAATTAACGATATACGAGTACACTGACAAATAAAAATTATATTTTCAAAAAGTCTGAAACATTTTAAGGAAAAAGAAAAAAAAAATCAGTAAGATTTCCCAGCACTTAATTCCATTTCTAAAGCTTCATATTTGCAGATTTCTATTTTATACGAAAACAGGGAAACAAGTTTTAGAGTGTTTCTTTGGCTTTCCAACAGATCAATAGTCCGTTTTGTTCTCTAGATTCTTTCAAATCAAACGTATATCTCATTTTCTAAATCAAATAATCTTATTATGCTGTGAAGTTTTTACAATGCATAAAAAATCAACAGAATGAAATTAAACTTCTTTCCACGGTCGAAAAACCCAAAGGTCAACACAAAATTACGAAAGAAATTTCGGAACTCAACAGTGAGACGGTAGTAAATCTATACACTTACTCAAAGTTACACAAACATTTAAGGTTTACATTTTACATATTACAATGAAAACAACCTTTTAAATACAACAACTTTTATTTTCTATTTCAATTTTTCACCCACCTGTGCAAAAACATTTAACACACGTAAAATATGATGAAAACGCTATTGCACGGTTTGAGGCAGACTGGTACGGTATTAACAAGAGGATTTAGTCAGATATGCACAGGACTTCTATCAACTATTTTGCTTTCGAATTTGTTTCACCGAAAATTCAAGAAAAATACACTCATTGCATATGTAATAGGTTAACTAGATTTGGGAGTTGTGTGCCAAATTGACTAGGCAATGCGTTTATTGTTTTCACCCAGTCACCAATATGAAACTCAGCATTATAACTTTACTATTCCAGGGGAATAGAAGACCAGCTTAAGCAGTTCATTGGCAAATAAAGTTCGCCCTACCTAACTCTAGGCTAATAATTTAATGGGCTGTTTGAATATATCAAATTCAGAACAATGAAATCATCATTCAAGAAATGAACAAAAAATAGCTTGTCTTACAAAATTACTCCAGGGAACAAACAGTCTTTAAAACAAGAAATGCAGTTAGCAACTGATACCGTTATTGTATTTTCGCTCCTTATCCTTTCTCTACAATAAATTAAATGGAAATATACTTTAAAAGAGATTATTCAATTAACTGATGATGTAGAATTAAATAAGAATATTGAAGTACGAAACCAAATCCTGTAAGGAAGGGAAGTAGAATTCGATGTAAAAAAAGCAGAACAGAATTAGACAGAAAGTTCTTTAATTGATAATCAGAACACAAATAATGCGAAAATTCATAAGAGAATATATATACAAAAGTTATAATAAGCACTCGTTGAGAAGAATATTCATATTTGATCGTCAACATGCTTGAATCGTAACAGATGTACGCCTAATGGATGGGTAGAAGTTAATTTAAAACGTAATGACACCTAAGCAGTTCAGGAGTTGAAAAAAATGGCTGACTGCTGATTTTTGGCTTAAGGGTTTATAAAAACAAAGAGAGGGAGGAGTGTAGAAGTAAATTCGGGCACTATGAACGGGGATAAGGTGCCTTCAAGGTTTTATCTGACCCGTCAACATTTGCTTTCAAGCCTACATGCTCTTCTCGTGAGTTCGATCATTAACTTATAGGAAATAGAAATGCTGCTTACCAAATTGTATGATGCTTTAGTGGTATACACTTTTAATTGAAAAGGACTTTCGATATTCAGCTTTTGAAAGTTGGTAAGCTTCCAGCGAAATTTCACGACATATATATTAAACAGTAAAACCAAGACCTAATAAAACGAGGAAAAACTTGAATTGCTTCTTGTTCTTGCATTAAAGGAACTTTTGATAGAAGTCCTATGATAATAATTCATCTTACAACATTACAAATTGCTTTCGCTCAAACTGCTCAAAGCCGTATGCTAAATTACAACACCTTAGAGTACTAAATGTCTTGCGATAAATGAATTTTCATGGTTAGCAAAGAAGTAACAAAAATTACACCGTTTATATCCATTATTGTTTTCAGTCCACAGATAAAACTAAAAAAACACTATGCAATCCAGAATATTCAAATAGTTGATACACACCGAAGTGAGTACTTCATAAGAAAAGGGATTTGAATGTATTCAGCTTATAACAGTAATTCAACTACAGACGGTTAACGAAAAATTTATAAAATTTTAATTCTTGAGAAACTTCAGTGAACCGTATGATAAATCTATGACATTCCAAAGCTATGTTGAGTGCCTTTTGGAATTAATACTGGCTCGATATATGAACTTTCTTTCATTTCTTTTCACTGAACGAGATAAAAACTTGCACGCGTATTACTTACTGCTCGTTGCATGCTGTTCTTTTTTAACGTAAAAACTTTATTTCTATGAACTACACACGAGAAAAATAAGTACGATAATAAAAATATATAAAATAAAATAAAAATAAATAAATAAAAAGCTTTTAGCCTCGGCTTTTAAGAGTTTAAACTTCTTTTAATACAATATATTATCAAAAGCCGCCGGTCAGATTGTAGTCTACGCTCAAGCTACCGATCCGAAAGCCAGATTCAAAATTTTCAGATGATTTTCTGGATTGCATAATGTACATACTTTTTAACAAAACAGCGTCGACAAAGTTTAATATAATGGTAGTATTGCAATGCATTTACTGAAATAACCATTCATAATTACAAATAATACACCAGATACAACTGCGTAGATTATATATACAACTCACATTATACATAACTCAAACTCAACTATCATTTCTTTCTTTTACAAAATAAGGACAAAATGTAAACGACTTTAAAAATTTTGCAGTCGGCTGACATTAAGCTTTACATTTGCACTCACCCGGTCAACATGTGAAAAACGAAACAAATAAGGCATATATTTCAAGTTGGCAATGAAACCATTTCTAGTTTAATACGCATATTATTGAAAATTTTTGAAGACTATGTTGTAAGTTTAACGTGGAAAGTACTGTGGCGTTCTGGAACACGCTTTACAAACAGAAAACACATTAGTGATGCACTATTGACGTAGTCAAACAACTATGATCTAGCTGCGTGTTCAATGAGAACTACTCGTACATTTATTCTCATACCACTGTTTCATTGAGGTTGGAACCACGGCCTTTAAACTCTATTTGCATTTCTAAAGCTTTTCAATCAATGAATTATTAACAATGTTTCTTTTATATACGGCAGCAATAAAATACAAAAAAAAAAAAATATTGAGGTCACAAAAATATTCCAAAGAGAGACAGAAAATAATAAAACACATGCGAAAGTGACAGTTTAAAGGCGGTAATATGAATTTTCACAAAGTTTATTTTTTAAGTTGGAAAGATCAGAAGACATATTTTGGAAATATTCAAAGCTACAAAACTCCACTGTTTTCCATGAAAATAAAACGAAATGACTTGTTTACACGATTCGTACAATTTTTCTTTTGTTATATCGAAATGCTTATTTCCGTGGAATAAGCAGAATTCAAAATTTGAAAAGAACGTCATATTTTGACAGCTAATCAGCAACTTTTTTTCTTAATTGTATGCGATGAGAGAGCGAGAGGGGTCTTTGTTCTCTAGAAAATGTGACAAAGAATCCTTTGAGAGTTTGATGTAGCAGTATTTAATTAATAATTTCACTAAAGAAAGTTATCCTGAAGCTCATTGGGAAAACACAAACACTCCCAGAAATATAAGGTGGAAGGAAACTCACTAATTCTGATATTAGAAGAGCCTTGCTTTTGAATCTATCTACAAAATTTTCAAAAAAAAAAAAAAAAAAACCTGCATAAGATGCCCCCCCCCCCCCGTTGGTCCCTCATTAAATGACTTACGCAATTTCTTCGAGAGTTGCCAATACATGACATAGCTTTACGATAAATATTTTAATTCAGCATTTAATTTTTTTCGAATTAGTCTTACGGTTGGTGATTGTTTTTTTAATTATCCAGAAATATTAACTTTAATAGCTTTTTGGCCTAGTTGCAGCAAATACATTATTCCTGATGATCGGAGGAAACAAAAAATGCATGGAAAAGCGTTTCAAGTGAGCAACTTGATTTAAATGGTATTAATTAGCTGAAAGTCGGATTCCATGAGATATGCACTCTTAAATGAAAATGAATTTGTTTTATACGGTAATGGTAATATCCCGTACGGGTAATATCAAAATGAGAAAGATTTTTTTGAAATCACACAACATTGTAACAAATCACTTATTTTATTATAAAAAATACTAAAAAGAGAAAAATGCTGATAATACCTCATAACTTGTATTACCCAACCCACATTTCTGCAAGGGAAATGGATGGAGGGGGGGGTGATAACACAAATATGACATTCTAGTAATTTTTTTGGCTTCAGATGAATTCATTGAAAATGAATTCATCGAAAACGAATTCGTCGAACCGAGAATTCATCGCAGAGCAAATTTTTCGAAAATCAGGGCTTTAGGTGAATTCATCGAAACGGAAATCACGACAGATGCAATATCGTAGGGTAAGCTTTTCGAACATCACGAATATAAGTGGGATTCAGCCAAACGGCCACAAAAGCGTTAGGCGGCCGAATAAAAACTGCGTTTTTTATTTCTTCGTGTCCACTTTCATGTAGGATGAATACAAAACTGTTAGGGGTCTTACAAATATTACATTTTTGATTTCAACTTGTCCAGTTCTAAGTAGATCGCCTCTAAAGATTGCAATTTTATTGCTGTTACCTCATCGTGCTCTACCGAGTTGGTAAAATAACAGTTTTTAATAAGCCTTACTCGCATTCATAAAGTTTGCATATATTAAGAGAAGCGTGCAGTACGTTTTTACATATGTACTAAACACTAATTATTATTTAAACTGTTAAATAAGCCTAGGGTCATATAATCAAAGTTTTGTGCCTCAGTAAAAGTGTGACGTCTGACTGTTCTTAGGCGCAGTGAAGTCGTATGCATGTTGCCAAAGCAAATATTTAGCACTGCCAAAAGTTTCTGTAGTTTCCCACTCCCGAATGGAACGAAAAAATCCCACGGATATCCTCCAACAGAAATGTAGCATTTAAAAAAAAAAAAATGTTCGCCGAACACCTTGAATTTAAAAAATCTACAAAGTCATGGCAACCTATTTCCCCAAACGAAAGTGCAATTTTCACTTGACCGCCTATTACGATTCAACAAAGCACGTTACATTTCAACAAAGCACTTGTCCTGTGATCACTTGTTCGTGTGGCCGCTTGCCCTAAACTCCATTTCGACGAATTCGTTTTATTTTTTTTCGAAAAAGTAGTCTTTCGGTAAATCGCTCGTTCTATGAATTTGCATTCACCGAATTCGCCTGTCTGCATTTTTTTTACTACCGATGAAGACATGTTTAGAGTTTCTATATCCCTGAATAATCTATAACTTTATTGAACAAAGTTTTATTGTAATACCAAAGACGTTATTCTTTTTCCTAGGATCTTGCAATTCCGACGACAGTCTAGCATGCCTGCATCGGATCACAGAAAAGATCCAGACATCTTATTAGTAGTATGCCCTAAAAAGCTGCAATAAGTTAAACGTAAAATTTCTTTGCTATATTTTGTCATTTGCCAATTTTTATGTTTTTCTATGACATGCAGATCAAATTTATGACAAAAAAAAATGCCTAAATTAGAAAGTACAACCCTATTTCTTTTCACTATAAGGGCACATATGGACTTCTGCAGAGTTTCAATTTTCTTATTACACATTTTTATTAAATAAAAGGAATCTATATACTGTATATAAGAAATCTGTAAAGAAAATACATTTGTTTCTATAATTAATCTACATTTCTATAACTTAATATTTCATCTAAATGATTTAGGCTTTTGAAAGACTCAAATTTTTCTTTCCAAGTTTTTATTTAAATTATCCATATTATGCCGCCAACAAATACGAACTCAGGGGTAAAACAAAACCTGTAATCGTTTAACATGACATCGCTTATTGTCACAGTAATATTGCAGAAATATTAAATATTTTTAAGATGTGGAAATGCGTTTTTCTGGAAACAGGAAGAAAGCTACAGAGAATTAAAAAAAAAAAAAAGGGGGTAGAGAAAGATCTCCTTCAAAGATCTGGTGAGGACCAGGACCGGAACGAATTATATGCGTCATCTATACACACAAAATGATCAATTTGTGCCTGATTCGCAAAAGCACATACTTGGTTGTTACCAAGCAGGAAAACTAAAGTCTGAATCTTTAACTGCGATAGGCAAATTTACAGGCACCATAGATCCAGAGAAGTATTTAAACACCACATCACCAACCCCATTCACTGTTCCTAGAAATTAGTATTTTATATAAATTATATATAATATACTGATGGCAATAAAATATGTCTTTTTTTCTACAAAACAAAATGTCAACGAAAGAACGAAATCAAATAATTACCTGCAGTATGCACGCATTACAAATAATTATAAACATAACACTTTCATCGCTTCTTAAAATATCGTTTAAAATACTATCACATAATATCACAATAAACACTGCTGCAATATTTCAAGAAAAGAAACTTTTTTGTTTGGATAATTTGGCATAGTAGCAAACGAGTACAATAGTTGACTGACATGAGTAATAGCAGCTCCATTTCATATTAAATGCCACCAGGAAGAGAAACAAAGTAGAAAAGAACACTTTCTCATTACTCTGACTTCTAAGAGAAACTTGCTTTGCCATTCAATATATAAAACGATCTGTATCCGTGAAGCTGTTATTTTTATGAGTAAGAAAACGTCAATGAGCATGTACAGTGACCAATAATCACAGATATCTGAACCGAACATGGCAAACAGTTGCTGGCTACAATGACCAATATGCAGATCTCTGTAAAACACCAATATTTGATTTCCTTCGTTTCTCTTTCTACATATATATCTTTTTATTTCTCTTGAATTTTTTTCTGCTTTTTTTTTTTTTACTTTTTGTACAAAGGTGAAAGGAAATTGTTGCAAGTCTGTGAAACATAGTTCGCCATCATCACAAATCTTCACTGTGAGTCATGCAGCATTCTTCCTTGTGGAATCAGCAGGAGACTATTTGGGGAGTGACTTACAAAGATTAAGCTCATACGCTCACTTTTTTTTTTTATACATTTTAAATGTAACGTGAACAGCTAACACAAACTTTTTTGTTTTTCACTTCAGCTAAACTGTATGCAGAACGGAGAAGAATATTACTATTCACATTATGGTGATGGCGTTATTTTTTTTTCTGGGGGGCAGTCATGGCATGCACCGATCGCACTTCCCACAGAATGTTTCAGGTTGTGTGATGAAGACGAAAAACTCTCATTGTTTCAGTATTTGCATTCTATCAATCGTGTTTCCAAATCTTGTTTCTTTTCTGTTTTCTTAAAAAAGGAATATTGTCCTTTTTGCTTGAAATCTATTCTACATTCGGTTGCACGAGCACAGGAGACATAGACACACATACTTGGCAAAAGGTGGAGGTCTTGGACTTCCTTTAAGCAACACTAACACAGAGAACCTTTACAAGGACATAGCAGTTCTTGTACTGTCAGTCATTGTGCAGTTACAACAACTGACACGGTCAGAAGATCACTGCCAGTAATATTTATATATATATTTATAGGTATGTGTGTATATATATAATATTTTTTATCTCTTAAGAACAAAAAAACAAAAAATCACAGACATCTGCCAAATATGCTGTACTACAGCTTCTACTTTGGCAAGTCCCAATTTGGAAGGACTTTAACAACGATTTGGTTATTGCACACAAAACAGCATTTGCTTACTGCACCCAATGGAATGGATTTCATATCAAGTCTCAAACATAGACTCCTTAAGAAAATCTCTACGTAATGTGGCACAGTTCCGCTTATGAAGGCCGTCTGTATCGATATTTTACATGATATACACATATTTTGATGTGTAATTTGCCTTTAACTCAGTTAGTTATTCAAGAAGTCACACTCGACCCTGTATCTGCTTGTAACAAGCCATGCTCTATAGAAATAGTTCTCTGTCGATAGAGCATTTCTTTACGGTCCTTCTGAGCAATCTAAAAATTATCCAATAATAACAGTAGCCTTTGGGATGCATTAACAATACTAAAACTCAAATAATGTAAATAAATGTACAGCAGCAGAAACAAACGAAGATATAAAACTAAAAGAAAAAAAAAAAAAGAGGTGACATGTTTAAACAGACTGCGCCAATTGAAAGATACACTCCACTAATACTGAAGGCATCATTCTATTTTAAAGGTGTTGTTTGGAGAAGAGGGCTCTTGCTTGATGAGGCCCTTTTGCGAGAAGGCCAGAAGGGCATTCAGACTGTTGGAGGCTCCTTTTCCAGTGCTGTTGATAATATCCACGCCAGGAGATGACCCATCCAAGGAAGAGACAGTGCTGCTGTGTGGAAGGCCATTGGTGCCATTGGTCAACGGCATCACAAATCCATCAGAATGAGAGGCACTAGAGTTGTTTTCTGAAGGCCCATTCAGTGACGACACTGGACTTCGGCCGTTCTGTTGCTGCTGTTGTTGAGCATTGGGGGACGTTGTAGCTGAACAGGGGCTGTTACTGGATGCATGGTTAGGGGGTCCGGCAGCAAGGGCTGGTGTAGAGGCAGGAGGAGGGTGTCCCATTGGAGTTGACACTCTGGAACCGCCAGTAGCAGATGCTGTGTTTATTGTGTAATCTCGGTCCAGCCTTGGGGGACGTCCACGAGGACGACCTTCAGGTTTTGGCGGGGGTGCATTGGGCAGTGCAGCCATGTTAGTAGTATTGCCATTGTTATTGTTGCTGCTGCTGTTACTATTGTTGTTACTATTTGGAGTGCTCCTGGGAGGGCTGATATTAGGAGGGGACGTGATGGTGACCTCTGCCTCTTCTTTAATTTGATTAGCTAATTCCTTGACCACACGAAGGCCTTCGTCCATGAGTGTTTCTTGCACTAGTTGTTTGGTAATTTGGGCGCTCGTTTTCTTCACCATTTTCATTGTGCCAAACACATCTGTCGCATGTGCCGACTGGTTGGAGTCCTGTGATGGTGAATCATGGGCTTCATGACTTAGAGTTGGCGAAGAAGCATTACTATATGCAGAGAATTGAGAATCTGAAAGAAAAAGAAAATATATTAATAGGATAAGTTATGTGGTAGCAGTTAAAAGGAAAACTGCATGGATTATGTTATCTTTTTAGGAAAAACACAAATGACACCAAAACAGGAAGCGCAAGACATGTACATGGCAAGTTATGCATACACATCGCACTCGGAATACGAGGCTAGAACCTCATCGTAATATGTTAGGCATTTTAATCACTAACCCAGAGACCCTGTGAGCATCTCTATGTAATAAGAATCGTTATTCCTAGTTTAAGGCTACTGACTACAAAGTGACTTAGAGAAAACCAGACAATGAACAAAAATATTATTCTTACCTTATTCTGCGTTGGAAATCAGATGCAGCGGTACATAATAATAATCCTAACTACAGGATAACTGGGCAGCGAACACTGCAGAAGAACTGAAATACTTGAACTATATGTACTGATGATATGGAAACAAGGGATAAATATGATATCATCAAAACTTCCCATCCAAATGCTGCCAACATGGGCGTACTGATAGCCCCCCGCAACCCCCTCAGTACGCGGGGTGAGGCTCATGGCTAGGAGGGCCTATAGCCTCAGCAGAAGTATTTTTCAAAATTTTTGCTGAAACTTCATATGAAACTGGTTAAAGAAATAGCCAGGAATCTTTGACGGCAGCTTTGAATGAAGCATTAAAAAGAAAAGCAATTTTTATTTTTCAGTAAATAAGTAAGATCTTCGAAAAATCATTTTCGCTTAAGTTTATAAAAATTGGGTGACGTAAAAGCAGCTATTCTAGAGGATCCGAGGCTCCTTTTTACAGCTATGTGGTTCCATATACATGTATATTAACAAGAGAATATAAATAAATATCAGTCATAGAATGTGAACAAATGACAGGAGAATGAAAAAATATCAGTCATAGAATGTGAACAAATAACAGGAGAATGTGAACAAATAACAGGAGAATGTGAACAAATAACAGGAGAATGTGAATAAATATCAGAATATATGAAATTTTTATATCAATGAGTATAAGCATTATATATTACACTTGTTTGCACATAACTACGCATGCTTTGGAATATAATTAGCTAAAAAATGCTCTTCGCAGGAAGGAGAAAACACATACCAGCGTCTTTTTTTTTTTTCTTTTTTTTGGAACAGAATAAAAAGAAAATACTTCTACTGCGTGCAAAACATTGTGACATTAAGTTAAGTGTGCATTTTATATTCAAGGGCAATTAATTTAAGTAATTTTATTTTTATTTGACATTAAAAATGTGAAATAAAAATAAAATAAGTACTATGCCGCGCCTGTGGCGCAGTGGTCTAAGCGATGGCTTCTGATAATTCGTCACAAATGAGTCCGGGTTCGAATATAACTTATCCTATTAATATATTTTCTTTTTCTTTCAGATGATATTAATATATTTTCTTTTTCTTCCGTTGAGGCATGGATGTTGTGTTCGTCTTACGGCGCTGGTCTTTCCCTTCCCTCGAACCAGTGGCCACAAATTAGGGACAGGCGACTGCTTATAGCCCATTGAGTTACTCACGGTGGTCGTTAAACCTTATTAAAAAAAAGTGGTTTTCAGACTTTAGGAGTAGAAGTGGTAGAAAAATTCAAGCAGGCAATATTCCAAAGCCGGCATTTTGATATTTTTGGGTTTCGGACTTTTCTAGGTATCCGAAACTTAAAACCTATCAGCATGCCAATTTTCAGATCTTAGGTCATTTTTGGTCGAACAATTCGCGGACGGAAGCACTCGCATCTTTCCCCATTTTCCTACTTTGCTTTAATGTACAGATAAATCCATTGAAACTGCAAATTTTCTCACCTATATTATTTCGGGATATATTTTCCTCAAACAACGAGCTGCAACTTGGCATAAATATCGAACCTAAACGGGAAGGAAAGGCCTGTTAGCAATATAGTGTCAGTGAAAGAAGTATCTGAATAAAAACGCAGTGACTGTAAAATATGTGGCCGGCAAAGGAATTGAACAGAGATTTCGCACAGTTGTCAGAAGTAGCTTATCGAAGACAGAGAAATCAACAGTGCGAGTCGGAATGTACCACGGATCGACATTA
Source organism: Macrothele yani (assembly GCA_039090855.1). Lineage (NCBI taxonomy): Eukaryota > Metazoa > Arthropoda > Arachnida > Araneae > Macrothelidae > Macrothele > Macrothele yani. The sequence continues at coordinate 60,874,301 of CM077023.1, read as the reverse complement.
GCCTATTCATATATGGTAAACGGCAGATAACAGCAGGAATAAGGGAAGTACTGCAGTGGACTATGTTGTTCGCATATGATGTATGTACTCTGTGCAAAGAAAAAAAAAAAAAACGAAAATCAGAAGGGCGTTGAAAGAGAAGGCAAGGGATAAGTAGAACTTAACACAAAGTACTTGTGATGCAAGGAAGAATCGAATTGGTGATGTCATTATCCAGGAAGGAATGATAAAAAGAGTGAGGAATTTAAAAGACTTGGGAAGAGTATTAGATGAAGATGTTAAAGAAGTAGTGAACAGCAAAGTGCAGGAAAGAGGGAATAACTAGAGGAAAACAGCAAATGGACCTTGTGATAGATGGTTCAACGAAAGACTAAAGATTAAGTTTTTACGACATTACACCGCGATTAGCAATGTTATAGTGCTGGGATCTGGCCAATGACAAGCTGTATGGAGGATACGCCAAACATTGCAGAACTCATGCACTGAGAAATGCGTGATGTAACCAGAAAAGACAAAATTACACTGTTAAAATTTTTGTCGTATAGGTTGCACCGAAAAGTGGAGCTACACCAGCTGTACCACTTTCTGGGAAAAGATATACCATTGTGTGGTGCAAACGAAACTCAACAACATTGTGCAACTTTGCACTTCGTCACAGTACAAGTTTGTCCCATAATGGTATATCTTTTCCCAGAAAGTGGTACAGCTGGTGTAGCTCCACTTTTTGGTGCAACCTACTACATAATTTTGAACAGTGCAGAAATGAGAATTTAACAGGAACAGTTAAAGAGAGGGAAGTTTCAAAGAAAGCCCAGGAAGGCAGACTGATGTGGCATGGGCATGCATTCAGCAGAGACGCAGGGATGCCTGAACCGTTATGTTACGAATATGGATTTATCAGGAAAGAAGAGAACACAGGAAGACGGAAGATTAGACTAGAAAATGATGTCAAGGCCCGATTAAATAAGAACATAAAAAAGGGGTGGGAGTTAAAGACTGGTGTTAACACAAAACAGAGCTGAGTGGAGAAGGGTATCAGTAATAAGGGACGCACCTATCTGTGGGACTAATTATGTGCACACTTCTAGTCGTATACAGGATATTTTTGAATTCATAGCAATAAAAAAATAGAAAAAACGAAAGAAAATATGATGCTGTCCTTCATATTCGTATTTAACATCATGCGAAACTACGAAAATAAAGAAGTATTATTTAGAAAAAAGTTACACGATCTATTTTAAAAGAATAAAATTTATTGAAATAAATATTTTTATAGAGTAAGTTCTACATGCATGTACATTATTCGCAGGCGACTCGTACGTTTAGATTAAGCGTTTGCGATTCTCAAAACTAAATGCATGTCAGCTGCACAAACTACTGTACTTCGTGCTATTTTAAACTCTTCAAAGTTCAAAGAACTGTTGCACAAAATAATTAAGGAATTACACACACAGGCGCGCGCGCCAATATATATATATATATATATGTTTTACTGAAGCTGAAAAAAAATCCTTGTTTTCTGTCATGCATAATCTCCAAAGTAATTCATTTGCATAAACTGCAATACCATCGATTTAAAATTGTGCGCCTTTTTCGCTTTTCCAATATAATATTACGAAAGCCATACAACTAAAAGCAAGATGCAGAAAACTTACCTGTATCATCATTATCTAACTTGTCCGGATCAGAGCACGATGACAGCCGTCCACAACCTTTGCCGCCCAGATAATATCTAAAGAAACAATAAAAGTAAAAAAAAAAAAAAAGGATTCATTACGATATTTTATATTCTTCTACATATGAACATTATCAGGCAAAATCTATAGGCATTTTTCAGTTTTCATTAGTCAGTCATTTAAAACCTGGAAATATGTAGGTGCTAAAAGCAATGATGAAAGAACGCATGTATGACGATAAAAACAAATTGCGAAGATAATAACAATTTTGGTGCTTCCCTCTCTGACCCCATGAAGATGAGTTTCTGTGTCAAGAACAAACCCTCCATCCTAAAGGTACGGCTACTGACTGCATTGAAAGGAAAAATCTAGAATACTGGTGTTGATTCGATGGCAAACACAATTCAAAACACTATCATTCTTTGTACGCTTTTTACTTTCATGGTTAGCATAAGGAAAATACCCATGTCATATTGAGAACTTAAACGCAGGTATTCGTTTAATATCCTAACCTTCTGACCATGAGACAACACTTTGGGTTGAGAAAACCTTAGTTAATACCTAACGTTTTAGTTAACGTCACAACGCTAACACCACAACGCTCAATGCAAATTGATTTTGCCTTTGACCTATACAAAACTTTACATGTTTGGCCGCATATAACTATGTCATTTAATGAGTACGTACTCATATTAAATAACATATAACTATGTAATTTAATATGAGTACGTAATCGTATTAAATAGCATATACATTTTTTGTAGTTTTGTGTACAAACCTATTTCACTGAAAAAAAAAAAGGGATCGATAGATAGGCACGTTATATCTGTGCTTCAGTTCCCACTGTATATGCGCGGCGTGCCAACGTAATTATCTACAGGAAAACTGTTAAATAATTAATAGTGATGTATTACAAGACAATGCCAAAAAATGCGGGATTTTGGAATGTGATACGTGAAGATCGTTTGTGTTTATACATAATATGAACACTTTGAAAGCATACATTTTGGAAATTTTATACCACCTACCAACACAATCTAATAGTTTGTGATTACACTTAGCAATGGAACGAAACCTTCTGTAATGATACAACAAAGTTTACAATACTTTGCGTTATAAAAACTCAAAATGCATCGAAAGCTCGAAATTTGCTTCATTTTTTAAACTTTATTAAAATAAAATTTGCGCAACATACATCCGAGCTCACCGATTTTGCAATCCCCAAGACATTTTGAAATTATGCCTTTTGGATATCGCAGTGAAACTCAACTGCCGATCCGGAACTATATGACGCACGTCCAGAACGTTGTTCGCCGTCCACGATTTATTACAGGTATTTGGCAACCTCTGAATCGTGAAGAACACCTTTACGTTCCTGCTTTCAATAAAACATCTATTCCAAAGCCAGTTTGTAACAGTTCATGTGTTTCTGGAATTACTTTATCAAGCATCACACAATACTTGATGCAAATTATCTGCTGTTTCGAATCCCTCAAATAAATGTCGTATATCTCACTTCATATGCTCATAATCAATACCGTCCGCGAAGTGAATGATGCAGCATAAAACGGCAGACATTGTAGCAGCTGTTTTACAAAAGTGCTCTCAAACATCATTTAGTGGGAGTAAGACGTCCCATTACCTGCAGCACATCACATGAGCATTGACATTAATTTTGGCAGAACATCGTACATGCGTATGCATGTGTGAGCAAAGAAACAGATATGTGGACTAATCGAATTATCTTTGTTGCCAAAGTTGCAACCTACTTCAACGATGTTTCTAGAGATTCCCGATTCGCATAATTATTTATAATCTTGGGAGCATTATGTTTTTAGCAATCTAAATTCTAATAAGCATATCACAAACTATTTTAAACCACTCTACGCAAATTAAGAGAAACTATTTCTGAAGAACTTGCGCCGCACTTCCATTTTAGATAAGAACACTAAGAAACTACAATATGTCTTCACCTAATTGTCACCGTAAGAAGTTTTACACAGGATGTTCACACATTCTTAGAACGTCTTTGATAAGAAATTACAGAAAATAAGAGAAGTTCAAAGAATTGAAACTGGCAATATCGTGTTAGATGAACACGAAAGAAACATCTGCTGCAGTTAAAAATATCGTATGCTAAGAACATGGCGCACGTAAACAAGCCGTAGATAGAAGGCTGTGTTTTTGCTCTTCACGAAAAGAAATAGTCGTATTCTGTAATTAAAACACGCTGTGAAAATCATGGAATTAGCATTTCTAAATGTAAAATAAGAAATATTATTAATAACAGAAGGAAAAATCGTCAAGCGTTGCTTTTTACCGGAAAAAGAACACCAAACGAATATCCAAAGAAAGTACGTGCTTTTACGACTATTTCAAAAGTAAGGTCTCAGGTCTTAAAAGAAAATCCCTGACCCAAAGAGCAATCGCTAAGTCATTAAAAATCTCTATAGCAACTGTAAACAAGGTAATAAACAAAGATTTTAATTAGAAAAAAAACCCCGTAATGTTCTCTGCAAAAAAAAAAAAAAAAAAAAAACCACCAAAAAAACTTAAAGTTCTCTGCCTTTTGCCTAAACACGTGGCTGAGCACAGAATATGGTGTAGACTTACTTCTTGATGAAAATCACATAGCCGGAGAAGGAAATGTATTGTGACTATTGATGAAGCATGGATCTACAGTACCTGAACGACTGTAACAAAAAAAAAAATTAACTTACTATCGCAAAAGAGCATAAAAAGACTTACAAACTTGGTTCCAAGAATCCAAAGAAAGTTTTATTGAAGGATTCATGATTATTGCTGGTTTCTCGCACAACGGGAAATTAAAGTTAAGAAAAGTTGAAAAGAACTTTAAAATCAATTCTACATATTACCAAACTAATGTTTTAACTCCTATATTTAAAGAGGAAATATCATTCCTTTATCCACAGAGATTTCAAAGAGTAGAACTCCACCGGGATAAGCCTACCAGTCATACATCCAAATCTACCGCACTATTTCCTGGAAGAAGAAAAAAAAAAAAAAAAAAAAAAAAAGACGGGTATCAAGACCTTTTGCTCATATTCCTTCAAAATCCCCTGATGGGTCACCAATGGACTTCTCTTTTAGCAGTGCTTTCGGACTGCTAAAAAGAGAAATCGCTTTCTAAACGTAGACCTAAAACAATGATTGGACTATGGAAAGCAGTGGAAGAGGAGTGGAATAAATACCACTACCAATTTTAAGAAATGCCCTGTTATCTTGGAAATCTAGATGTAGGTTCATCCAGAAAAAGGGCTATCAGATAGAACATTTAAGAAAGAAATAATTTGATTTTAAACATTAATTATATTTCTGGAAAATCATTTTAAAAATGTGTGAACATCCTCTGTAGAAACTTCAGAATAGCCGGTTGAATGAAGCATTTTTTGTTTGTTTGTTTGGGGGGTTTAAGGACACCCTAAACAAACAAAATTAGGACGGAGCACTGCTTATATATAGCTCACTGAGCAATTCAATGGGCTATGAGCAATCCTCCGGCCTAATTTGATGCCATTGGCTCCAGGGAAGGAAGAGAGCCAGTGCCGTAAGACAAGCGCACTATTCATGCCTCACCCGGGATTCATCTCGCACGACTAATCGAAAGATAGCGTCCTGGATCACTCGGCCACCAACACTGCTTAGCTCAATGGGTTTATACGTAGTCTTCCCCCTTAATTTCAGGCCACCGGCTCCAGGAAAGGGAGAGAGCCAGCGACGTAAGGCAAAGGCGCCATCCATGCCTCATCCAGGATTCGAACCCGGGCCCATCTCGCAGGACTGATCCAAAGTCAGCGCCTTGGACCACTCGGCCACCTGGGCTGCAGAATGTGCCATTAAACCCACACTTAAAAGCCATGGCTATACTATATCAGCGGACATCAATGCTGAGATGGGCCAAGGCCGAAAGCCCGAAGTGGAGCTCGGGCTCTGAAAGAGGGAGATAATTTCTTTCCTTCTTTTTAAATGTGATTTTGTATGATTTAGCACACGATACTTTTTTTTACTTTCTAGTTGTTAAATAAAATTCTTCGGCAACTGGGTCTAGATGTGGAGTGGGAACTAGACAGGGCTATTCATTCCGGGCTTGGGCAACAAATACCATAAGCCATGAATTACTGCGAAGGAAAAGTTTCTTTAAGAACTATAGATAGTAGATAGCTAGCTGACGAAATTTTACTCTCTACCTCAACGCGGCAGCTACCTGCTAATTCTATAGAGCAACGTATGACGTAGATTATTGTGCCTCCCCATTTTTCCTGATGTCCGGCACCCAAAAGCATTTCAGGAAGAAAAGAATGGTCAAAGAAACTATAAAAATAGATTTCCATCCCTTCCCCACACCTCAGTTGAGAGAGACATCGGTTAATTGCGCAGGGAGAAAAGAGTGGAAGTCTGGGAGAAGAGATTTTTTTAATGCATAAACAGGCTAATCACAGTTTTTTGGGCTCGTTCGGGCCCGTGCTCTCTCTTGCAATATAAAATTCCGGCTGATATACTTCGGGCTCGGACTCTTAAAATTGAGCCCGAACTCAGCTCTGGCGGACATACTGAGCATTGTTGACACACTGATGCCGAATTTTTTCTACGGTTTTCAATCTCACCCTTTGGTGGGGAATAAGTGTCCAGAAACTAAGCTAACAATCAAATGCCTGACGTCGAAAAAAAAAAAACCACTTGGCTTTTTAACAATTCGCAAATCCATCCTAAAATATGACCGCATTGTTGGTATTCCTAATTTGCTGATACATGTTCGCCCAGTATGCTGCTTCTATATCATTTCTCTAACTCGCATAATTATAACTGCCATTCGTTTTCGTTAACGAATCCATTCTAAGTTGTTTTTGATATCAATGCTTTTCTTTTCCACCAGCACAGGTTTAAATGTCAAAGCCGTTAGTAAAGCAACGATGTGCCAAGCAGACAGGGTGCCAAATCTTTTTTTTTTTTCCTCCACAAAAATTTCTCTTTAGCGCCATAAAACCTCTCCTTTCACTTTCGTCGCCTGTCTGAGCATCCAGCAGTTGCTGACTGTTTTTCATTACAGAAAAAATTACTCAAATAAACTACAGTCGCTAAAAATTGCGACATCACGAAAGATTGCTGGTACTAACTTGAAACTTACAGATATGTACAGCAAGTTGGAGCATGCAAATTATTAAAACGTCAGAGAAAATGCGCATGCGGTTTCGGAGCAGTGCCCTCTGAACTGCCCGGTCTTGGGTATAAAGAGATGGCCCAAACGAGATATTGCAATCGGTGAAGGCCGCCCCGGTGGCGCAGTGGTCTAAGCGCTGGCTTCTGATCCAGATTTGAATCCCGCTTGAGGCATGGCGTTTGTCTTACGGTACTGGCTGTCTCCCTTCCCTGGATCCAATGACCCTAAATTTGGGACGGGCCACTGCTTATAGCTCATTGAATTGCTCAAGGTGGTCGTTAAACCTTCAATAATAAAAACAAAAACTTGTGAAGAGCAGACATTGAGTCAAAAGGGTGATTCTTGTGTCTTACTATGCTCCGTCGCCGAAGAAGGTCGCGTCATGAACACCTGACAGACTTTGAGCGAGGAAGGATTGTTGGGATAAGAGAAGCTGGATTTTCCTACCGCGAAATTGACTCTCGTACGAGACCAAACGCCACTACAGTGATGTGAATGTGACGTCAGTGAACAGATGAGGCTCGGACGCACAGAAATCCAGAAAATTGACAGCAAAATCGCACGACTGCACGGGATGACTGACACCTCTACCGCATGGCAGTGATCGATCACACAGCGACATCCATGGTGATAGCGCAGCAGTGAATGTCAGGCTTTGTCCTCCAGCACAGTTCGACGTCGTCTTCTTAACAGAAGACGTCGCTAGCAGCCCATTCTTTTGATCCTCAACCACAGACGCCTCAGGCTACAATGGGGTCTGGGACACAGACATTGGCCAGCTGAATGGTAACAGGTCGTGTTTCCCGACGAGTCACGTTTCAACTTGATGCACCATTATGGTCGCATATGCGTTCAAAGACATCGTAGTGAACGTCAGTTTGCAGCGTCATACCGGCCCAACGCCAAGCGGCATAGTTTGGTGCGCCATTGGGTTCAATTGGTGATCTCGCCTGATACGAAATGAGGATGACTTCTTCGTCCAGGACTGGTTAGAGGAACACGAGGATGACTTCCATATTCTCCTGTGCCTACCCATGTTGTCCTACATGAACGCAATTGAACATACACTGAAGTGCCAGAAAAACTGGTACAGACGAGCTTATGCAAAATACATAGCAACGTCACCTATGCGCGTACTCGGTTGCGTTCGCCAGTGCGTATATAAAGCGATAGATATCCTTGCCAGCTGTCAGAGCTGTTTTCGGCATGATAATGACAAGTAATAACGATTTAAGCGATTTTCAACGCGGTGTCATAGTTGGCGCTCGTGAGATGGGCCATAGTATTTCGGAGGTAGAAACGAAGTTCGGATTTTCACGGACAACCATTGCAAGGGTGTACCGTGACTACAAGAATTCCGGCAAAACCTCCAACCTACGATACCAGTGCGGCAGTAAAAAGACATTGGGTGAACGTGACCATCGTCGGCTGTCAAGAATCGTTTCACGCAATAAGCGTGCAACACTCTTGCAGGTATCATCGGAATTCAATGCTGGAGCCTCAACAAGCATCAGCGTCCGGACTGTACAACGTGCCCTGCACGATATAGGATTTGGGAGCTGCCGCCCAACTCGAGTCCCCTTGATGGGTGCACGACACAGAACTATGCGCCTCGCTTGGGTACGGCAACGCCACCACTGGGCACTTGATGACTGGAAACAAGTAGTCTGGTCTAACGAGTCGCGTTTCCAACTGTATCGGGCAGATGGAAGGATTCGTGTGTGGCGCAAACCCCATGAAGCCATGGATCCCGCCTGTCAACAGGGAACTGTACCGGCTGCTGGTGGGGGGTCCGTAATGGTATGGGGTGTGTTTAGCTGGACTTCACTGGGACCCCTGGTACGTCTACAAACGTCTGTGACCGGCCAACGCTATGTGCGCATCCTTTCTGACGAGGTACCCCCGTTCATGTCCAGCATTCATGTTCCAAAAGGATAATGCACCTCTACACAAGTGTCGGGACGCCACATTATGGTTAGAGGAGCATTAATCTGCGATTGGGGTGTTGCCATTCCACCCAAGTCACCAGATTTGAACGTGATAGAACACATTTGGGATGCCATGCAACGCGCTATCGAACACAGGAATTCGAGACCTCGGAATACATCCGAATTGTGTAACGCTCAGCAGGAAGTATGGTGTGAATTGCCTACAGCATATTTCCAGAAGCTAGTGGAGTCCATACCCCGTCGTATTTCTGCAGTTCTGCGCTCCCGTGGGGGGCCTACCAAGTATTAGACTGGTGTACCAGTTTTTCTGGCACTTCAGTGTATTTGGGATTACATGGATCAACATCTGCGGCGTATGAACATTTCACCACGGACGCTAGACGAGCTACATGCAGCACTTATACGGATATGATACGGCATACCTGCGGACACCTTCCGGGGACTTATGGTGGCTCATGGCCGCAGTGGTGACGGCTCACACAATGGATCTACGCAATAGTAGGTAGGTAGGTGGTCATAATGATTTGCTCCTACCGTGTATTTGAAAAGCAGCAACACGGAGGCAGTTACCTCGTCTTTCATCCGCAAGACGGTTCTTGTTCACAAAGATATGAATTTCCGAAAAGGCTTGTCATCAGCCGTGCACTGTTTCTGAGCACTGAAAAGTCGCACTAGGTAAATAGAGTTTATAGAAGTCAAGAAATGTAATATCCCGAACAGTCCGGTATTTGGTGTTATGAGAGATACAACTTTTGTTTGGATTACATTTTTAGTAATTAAACATATTAGTTGTACTACGAAGCAAATCATAGCCTCTTCTTGACAAATGTTAACCCCGCCTTCTCGTAGTGTATGCTGTTCCAACGAAAGGGACTCTGACGACCGCCACATAGCTGTATAACTATACCACCTGGATTAGAAGAAATGCTCTCCTGCACTCACCAACCCGCTTGGCCAACGTGCTGAGTTACGGTCAACCGCCCTTCCCTCCTCAAAATAATTATTCCGCAACTTAAAACTTGGCCCTCGTCCCTGGCAGCTGGAATGTACCTTGCCAAGCCAACGACCAGTGCGACAGGAAGGAAGGCAGAGGGTGCTGAGAAAGAGACTGACTCAGGACAGACAGTTGCGGAGGAGGCCTTCATCCAGCCGTAGATTGATAATGGTTGATGAATTGCATTACGACTAATACACCTAAAATGAGTTTCGGGATATTTTAAGGCGAACATTATTTGTTGACTTCAAAAATTTTAGTTTGTTTTTTATCCTCGAAATTATTAGGTGTGCAACTTAATTCTCGGCCACAGGCACGACACGTTGACAGCAAATTATAGCAAATCGAATTCGCACCTAATCAGGGAAATAAACCCCGTCGTGTTGGATACATTTGAGCCATCAGTCAGGGAGCTGCCGGATGCCATTGCGGAAAAAAGAGGGATGTTTTGAGTTGATCAAGTCATCAATACTTGCGTGGACCTCCTCGACAGAAGTGAAGCGCGTATCACTCAGGTGATGTTGCAGGGAGCGAAAGAGGTGATAATCCGACGGAGCGAAGTCTGGAGAATACGCCGTGGGGGACAAGATCTCTCATCCCAGGTCGGTGATCGTGTTTAAAGTCGTTTTCGCGGTGTGAGGACGCGCGTTATCTTGAAGGAACAGGACCGACCTTCTGCCCTTGCCAGTGTATGGCCTTTTCGCCTCCATTGTGTCACTCACACGAATGAGTTGCTGACAATAACGCTCAGCATTGACCGTTTCACCAGGTTTGAGCAACTCATAGTGTAAGACACAGCGCTGATCCCACCATATGCACAGCAACAACTTCTTGGCATGAATATTCGGTTTGGCGGTGCTGGTGGTAGGCTGACCTGGATAAACCCACGATTTGCGCCGCTTAGGATTATCGTAGAGGATCCACTTCTCATCACAGGCCAAAATCTTGTGGAGAAAATCCTTCTTCTTGAATCTGGAGAGTAAGGACACAGCAACACCGTAGCGCCTAGACTTGTTCGCAGCTGTGAGTTGTTGGGGCACCCAACGGCCCTCCTTTTGAATCCGTCCAAGCTTGTGCAGGCGCTTTGCAATGGCTTGCAGTGTTACTCCGAGCTCCTGGGCGAGCTCTGACTGTGCGCGACAGGGATCCGCGTCCAACAGTTGTTCCAGTTCCTCATCGTCAACTTTCTGTGGCTGTCCCGGACGTTTCTGCATCACGGAGATCGAAATTTCCCTGCATAAACCGCTGGAACCACTTCTTACAGGTACTGTAGGACACAGCAGCCTCACCCAAAGCAGTACAGATCATTTGCTGGGCTTCCGCGGCACTTTTCTTCAGCTGAAACGCGAACAGGAGGCAGTGCCTCAAATGTTGCTTCTCGAATGACATTGTTTTCACCTTCAACTTTCGTCCCTTCTGTCACTACAGCTGTGAGCGGTTATGGTTGCCTGGAAAGCTGTTGGATGGCGCTGCAATCAGCCATTATCGCACACAGCTATTTGCATTTCTATGATCGCTTGTGGTTAGGGGCCGAGAATTAAGTTGCACACCTAATACTTATATATCACGGAGATGTTTTGCGAAAGTATGCAGACCGCGGTGTGCTCGTCACTGGCCTGAATTTAAGATGTTAAAAAAAAGAAAGAAAGGAGAATACACCGTATTATATAAAAAACCATCAAACAAAATCGACAAAACGGAAAAGGGGGGGACATATTGAAAAAAATGGGGAAAATACATTCTGCTAACCAAACAATATCGTTTATCCAGAGCTGTTATCAGAGAAGTTGGTACTGCCGAAAAGGGCAACACTGTTTACCTTACCGACATTTAAAGACCTTATGTTAGAATGCTGCTGAATGCGAAATGTTACCAAACCACGTAAAGTTTGTTTCAAAGTTAAAATTAATTTGAAAAATCAGTGATACCCCAGTATCAACTTTTAAGGGCAGAAAGCTTGGAAATGTTGAATAGTATAATTTTACAGAGCAGCGGTTGAAAGCGGAAACTGGAGCACTGCTGCACAAAAATGTTGCCCTCTATGTTACCCATAGTACATATTTATTTGACCTGAAATAGTAATTATCTACCCCTGTACTTTTTAGGAGCATTTACTCACGAACATTATATACATTTATTATGGCATTAAACTGTGATATTACAGCACGCAACTATACTCTCATGCGAACGAGACTTGGATTGGATTTTCATTATAACCTGTTTTTTACTTTGTTTTGTTTTTCACAGGACCTACTTTGAACATTTAACCAACGTATAATATTAGCTTAATCCTTATTTTAAGAACACCTCTAACTCAGTAACATGAAACAGCTGAGGCTTCGAAATATTTACCAACTTTTTTCTTTCTTTTTTTATTATTTATCCCATCCACACGTTCATCCAGTAACTTGAGCGAAATATCGTGTGTCTTCGTAGGTTGTAATGTTCGTTCGTCAAACAGCAGCGTAAGACGGAGGATAAAGATAAAGCACAAGAGGGAGATGTTTGTAAATAATACTAACCCAACTCCGGAAATTTCTTCCTGAATCTAACATTCCATCTCTGTTTAAGAAGCCACAGTGTAATTTATCAGCAGCGAATCACCCTATTCAACAGGCTTTGTACTATGAATATTCATTGCACCCTTGTGTTTGCCCTGAGTTAGGAGGAGTGAAATTAAAGTATGTAAATGAGAACTTCAAGCAGATTAATTCGCATGGTCACTAAATACAAAAGGTATATTCGGGTTGCTAATGAGGGAACCTCAGTAGAGAATTTATAAGCCAGATAAATACAGCGTATGACCACTACTTGGAGTTAAACGAACACTTCGTTTAAACACAGTAGAATATTGGTCGAAGTGGCAACTAAAGAAAATCAAAATTCAACAGAAACTGCGTGAAAGAATAGGGAACGAAAGAAGAAACTTATCAGCATTAACATTCTAATTGCAATTCATTTACTTAAAATTACTAAATCCTTGAATAACATTTGCAAACATTGAAAAAATGAATGTGACAACAAAACTGAATTACGTCATCCGTCATATCTAATAGAACAGAAGAACTAAGTTAAAATTGAACTTTAAACCTGCTGCATGACATCGGCAAATTTATGTGTCGCCTGAACACTGCATAAGTCAGGCGACACATATGTATCAATAACAAATGAACATTACGAAAAAGAATATTGCAAAAAGAAAAACATGATACAGTGTCTCAATTTACTCCTATTATCTATACTCCAAACGAAAAAATAGACGTTTTGGGACTGAATATGAACATATAAAAGCAGTGAGTATATATTCAAAATGGATGAAGTTATATTATTTATGCCTGCTATTTACAAAAGGTAATATATATATATATACAAATTTCTAGTCACAAAAAGTACAAAATTATAAAATGCTACTGAATGAACGAACTTTCGAAAGAACTACCGCCACCACAACAACAACAACATTAAGAACAAAAACCACAGTGTGAAGAAAACATGCTAAATTAGCAAATCATAATCGATTCAACATCATATCCAAATCAAAATTCATCATAGGGAGACTAAGTGTTTTTGTAAAATATTATTTAATCAAAGGGATTCTTAATTGTTATACAGAGCAAACGGCTCGAAAAATGCAGAGAAACAAACAGCAATCAATGGATATTTTGAAAAAGAAGCTAAAAACGACAAAAATCGGAAGCATTTTATACAGGAGGCGAATTTACAGTATATGTCATCAGATACCCATTTCTGGCTTTGAAATCTATCTCAAAGTATTTCAAGTAGTTTTACGAAAAAGCTTCAACCAACAAATACATCTGAATCTTTTCATTTCATTTATATACCTGAATTTTTTCATCTCATTCATCTATCTGAATCTTTTCATCTCATTCATCCATCTGAATCTTTTCATCTCATTCATCCATCTGAATCTTTTCATCTCATTCATACTCGTACATCTGATTTTTTTAATCTCTGCAGAGTTGTTTAGGGAAACAGATATTTGATCAAGATAATAAGCATTAATAAAAATACTATAACGGTATTTCAGTTTTGATGTACGCAGAGTGGTAACACTTACGGACTAATCTTACCTGTTACGAAGAACGACTGACAGCCGAATATTACTCATGGCAGACTGCAATAGGGTCGGCTTCTCCAAGCTACACATCACGAAAAGTGATAGAAATTTCCTTAAGTTAACTTCTTTTGTGAATGACATTAAAATGATTTCACAAACCTTCGAAATATTGTACCAATAACATAAACACCTCTAATTAAGAAATATAATGAAAAAGATAAAGAGTTTCTTCCAGTTAATCTCTCTGTATAAGGAACTCAATTCATCCTTGCAGCGACTCCAAGAAATTAAAACATCAGCTTCGTAATATATATATATATATAAAAAAAAAGCCTCTAAAAGCTCTAAAACTATCATGAAAAATTTAATTGAGGGAATCAAATATTCAATATATACCCTCATCGATGCAAACCGATGGTTAAAATAGAGAAATCGATTCGCAAATAGTTCGCTGTCAAAATTAGAAAAGAAAACTACCCGAGAAATTTATGAAAATTCACTTTAAAAGCTAATTATATACAGAAAAAAAGTATTATGACAAAAATTAACTGTCAGTTAATCATGGCACAATTGTTTCCGTTAAGTAAGCCGAAAAACATAGGCTACAGAAATATCGACGGAAACAATGATAACGATTTAATATCGAAATCAAGTGATTAGATAAGATTCATCAAAATGACGCATTTAAAAAGTGAAATTAAAAGTGGTAGATTTTAACTTAAGAATTTGGTCAGCGGTACTATCAGGTAACCACAAAAGTACACTCACGGACAATGTAATTTGCGCACTAAGAAGGAAGCATCGGGCTGAGTTGAAATGTTATGGACGTAGTGATACATATCAATGATACACATGATGGCAAAAACAGAGCTACAGGACAATTACAGGGGGATCTGTGGCACGCAGTCCAGTCATCTTCAATTGAGCGTAACACCGCCTCGTGCGACGATACATGCTGCAATACGGTCTGGCATTGAGGCGAACAGACGCCTGATGTCCTGCGGCACACTGGCCCACACGTGTTGGACTCCAAATCCCGGATAGTGCGACACAGAGGCAGCTGGCGTTTCAATTGGTCCTACACATGCTCGATAGGGGACATGTCCGCGGAGCGGGCAGGCCATGGAAGTGTCTGGACATGACGTAGAAACTCCTCGGCAACCCGAGCCGTGTGTGGGCGGGCCTTATCCCGCTGGTATAGTGCACATGGAATCCCGGCGAAGAATGGGAGCACATTGGGCCGTAGGATCTCATCCACATACCGCTGGCCCGTCAATGATCCACGTACCACTACTAGAGCTAATCAGCTATCGTAAGCTATGGCTCCCTAGACCATAATGCCTGCAGTGGCGGAGGTGTGGCGCTCTATAACGAGGTTGGGATTGTGCCTTTCACCCGGGGACCTCCACACCCGAACCTGATGATAATCTGTCCCCAAAACGAAGCGGCACTCATCGCTAAACATCACACGTCGCCAATCTGTGGCGTTCCACGTCGCTCTGGCCTGGCACCACGGCACACGGAACCGGCGATGTTCCGGTGTAAATGGTAGCACACGTAAGGGGCGCTGGGATCGCAGATTCGCTTCGGCGAGGAGTCGGGAAATGGTTCGTGGTCACACAGGAACCGCTACATCTGCCTGTATAGTGGACCGGGTCCGCGTGGGATCCTTTCGTGCCTGGCGCACGATCCTCCGATCCTCTGAACCAGTGGTCCGCCTGGTCAGTCCGGAGCCGCTCTGCGTGTGTCAGTGCCGTCACGTGTCCACTGCTCCCATCACAGTCGGACGGTATGGTCAGAACGATCCACGTGGCGGGCTATACTGCGCGCCGACCATCCTGTGGTTTTTAGCCCGATGAACAGGTCTCTCTCAAAGTCCGTAAGTTGCGTAAATCGACGTCTCTGGCATCTACCCGGCATTCTTGTCACTCTGTACTCTTGCTTGCGTCGGCCGGTGCTTTTCGCTTTTATGGGTTATCGACTATACGCCGGTTTATAAGACTGCCGGTTCGAGCTTGCAGCGCCACCACAGGATGTGGTGTCATGCGCAATCGCACCAAACGTGGATCATTTGCATACTAGCACGCACTCTAGCTATTTGCAAAGTATCGCGGTTGTAGCATGTTTCTCTCTAAGTGCGCAAATTTCATTGTCCGTGTGTATTTGCCGTTTTCGGAGACTGAGACAAAGTATAACACATACGTAGCAGAAAAGCAATTTATTCATCAAAACAATTACCATGGGCATCAACAACGTTCTACCAACGTGTTAACAACTTATATATACCCTTGCGATAAAATGCCGGATCATGGGAAGAGAACAAGTTTTGGAGGGCAGCGTGTAGCTCATCAAAGCTGGAGAAGTCGTGTTCACGCAAATGATTGTCGAGTGAAAAAAACAAGTGATAGTCTGAAGGAGAGACAGCTGGATGACTTAAAACCTCCCACCCAAGTTCTTTGATAGTTTTTCTGGTCAATGAAGCGGAGTGGGCGCGAGCGTTATCTTGAAGGAGCAGAACTTCCTTTCTGTGGACCAGTGCTGCTTCCTTCTTTTTCAGGTCCTCATGCACGTGTTTTAGTTGTTCACAGTACACTACAGCAGTGATCGTTTGGCCGCGTTACAAGAGTTTATAATGAACAACACCATTTGCACAAACATAGCATACTTTACGTGGATGCAGTGCTGGATTCGGTGTGTATAAGGAATTGAGTCACTGTGAAACAACCAATGTCTGGAACGTTTTGGGGTGCTGTACTGGACCCATTTCTCATCACATGTGAGTACCCTATCCAAAAATGGTTCCTTGTCATAACGAGACAGCAATGCAAGACAAACTGAGACACGTTTCTCGTTGTTCACTGCAGACAATTCGTGGGGGACCCAGTTAGACAATTTGTATGCCTTGCCTATTGCATCTAGACGGTTTCATCACTAACACCAAATGACTGGGCTAGCTCCTGACATGTTTGGCTACTGTCCTGCTCAATAGCAACTTTCAGGGTTTCTGTGTGAAAGCTGACAGGACGACCACTTTGGGCCTTTCCTTGAAGGGATTCATATCCGTCTCTGAACTTTTGAAACCAATTCGGAGTTGTGCGTTCCTTCACAGCATCTGCCCCGAATGCTAAGCAAATGCAACGAGTTTTTTCTGCAGCAGATGAAATGAGTTTAAATTCGTACAACAAACACCCAAAGAATAATCTTCACTGGTACCGCCATTGGAGTCGCACGTCTTTCCACTACCAAACTGCTTACTCATCTGATTCATATGCGCAGGGCATCTTGGGATTAAAACTGACGATATACCGCGGGATGAACGCCATCTCTTCAAAAATTCAATCATTACAAGGTGTTTCTTTTGCTCCCTCGAGATACGGCAAATACTTTTGTGATTACCTGATAATAAATTAGGGACTGTAAATGAAAGGAAGTACGTTTGATACGCGCTCCTTCCGTTTGTCAAAATAAAAAAAAAGTGGAATTTGTTTCTATCGTAAATTTCAGATTTTCGGCCTGAAAAGAATGCGAAGAAAAAGAAAGATATCGTCCCATAAGAAGACAGCCTATACTAAATCCTGCGCTACAGATAGTTGAGTTATTCATAAACACACATTACACCATTTTTACCAGGCTCAAATTACTTATTAAAGCCTGCAGTTTTTAAATCATTATCAGGGAGAGCGGTGACCACGGAGAGCATAAAAGAGAGAGAGAGAGAGAGAGAGAGAGAGAGAGAGAGAGAGAGAGAGAGAGAGAGAGAGAGAGAGAGAGAGAGAGAGAGAGAGAGAGAGAGAGAAGAAAAAAATATTCAACAAACCCTGCAAATAGCTGAATAACGTCCACACGCAAAACTATAAGCCTCCATAAGGTTTGAAAAAATAGTACGCGTGAGAGTGAAAGCAGGCCCAAGGTAGGCCTAATAAAGGCAAGTTGTAAAAAGACACCTAATTTTTCTGTGGTAGTCAGAGGATATATAAAATTAATTCTTTTAAGGTAACTACTCTGACAATTTTTTTTCTCTCTCTTTTCTTCTGCCTCCTATACAGTGGCTAAAACCAGTATTTAAGAAAGACTAGTGTTTAGTCGAGAGATTAAAACAACAAAGAACAATAACAGCCAAGCACGACAAAATGTGTGCACAGTAATTAGCACTGCCATGTTCCTCCTCTTGAAATCCTGATGTCGAGACTTTGATAGAAATAACAATCCAGCAATTAGAATATAAGCAATGATGGTGCTTATATTTTAATTTAATAATATCAAACTGATCTTTTAACATAAACAATTTAGAAACAAAAGAAATATAGTTTGTAACCTCATGCTATGATCAACCCATTTTTTTTAAATGATACAATTTTAGATAACACCACATTAAGAAAAAATGAACCTTTCGAATCGCAGAAAATTTTTAACTATCATCAATCCGACAGGCTATTCATGAGTAGTAGAAGTGCGCTTGAAAATTGTGGATAGTTTAGGAGATGAAATATCCAAACATATGATTACAGCTGTACTACTGCTGTAGACAGGTTAAGATTTCATAAGCTATGATAAATGTCAATTTCTCAATAAAACAGGAAAAAACTCAGCTAATAATTTTACAATACAGTATTTTGAAAGCAGAAAGCAGTTTTCCGTTTGTAGATGAGCTATGGGGGAAAAAAGGGGGCAGGCCTCATGGCCTCCTGACTTGGTAAATTTTTTCTATAGTCTGATTCATCCTTCACACACCTAAACAGATAAAAAATTCGGTTTAAACAATTTACTTTGTTATTTAATGAAAAAGCGGAATTAAAGAAAAAAAAAAAAGAATTGTGTCTTAAGAACAAGGTATCAAGCATGCACATATCTGCGGCGAAAACTGCAGAAATAAGCGGAATTTCGCCAATAAAAACGGATTGCTAATATATAACTATATTAGCAATCCGTTTTTATTGGCGTATAACAGAAATCAAAGTTTCTAAGCTTTCGCACATCAACCAGATGGCTTTTTTAAGGAAGGTAGACAGCAAACTGAATAATAGACGCTTCAACAATTTGAAAGTGAAAAAGACATCTGATTGATCTGCGAAAGCTTGAAAAACTTTGATTTCTATTATACGCCAATAAAATCGTATTACTAGTATAGTTATACTATTTTAAGTATATTTTGTGCAAACTTCCTTGTGTTATTATTGAGAAATGTGGCTTTATTGCACACGTGATAGAATAGTTTCTGTTCTTTCGTGCTCTAATTTCAGAGTTCGTGATGTTTTCCTACCCGTACAACTGTGCTTTGCGAAGACTCCTGAGATTCATTCCTGATTAGAACTTTTGTGAAATCTTCCCCTGTACGTGAATGCTCATATTGCTGTACAGAATTTTCCAGATGCGGAACTATTTATTTTCACTCATACAGGAGCACAAAATGACTACCGAATCGCGACAAAAATTCCACGATTAATATTAGTTCGAAGTACACCAGATTGTGCACAATCGAAAAGCGTTACAGCTTTATAAAATTTGTTTATTTACTGGCGTAAGACGCATACAGATTCGCCAAGCTTTCGCTCTCCTGGAAAGCTTTTTCAAGCCAATAGGTAGGTAGATATTTTATGTCTACCTATTGCTTTGAAAAAGCCTCCCAGTGGAGAATGAAAGCTTGACGAATCTACATAAGTCTTACGACAGAAAATAAACGGATTTTACAATGCTATAAGCGTTTTTGAATCCCACGATTAATTTCTTTCATCCTAATATGGCTTAAATTGAGTTTAAAGCTTACGTAACAGAAAGGTCTACCTTCTCAAGGATTCTCAATAACGGCAAGAACATCTAAGGCAATGTTTTCCCGTATCTTCTTCATTCGCCTATTCTTGTTTGCCCTATTCTTCGTACGTCGAAAGTTAATGGGTTCCGCCATTTTAGGCGAGGAAGGAATTCTTGATTCGCCTATTCTTGTCTCGCCTAAAACTTTCACCTGCTAGAGGGGAGGGATTCACCTGGAGCAAACTTCTTGATTCGCCTACGTCGAAAGTTAATGGGGCGAGAAAATGCTATTACATTATTTCGCTTAAGCTTTGACGGAGTGATTTAAAAAAAAAGATACATCTTTACCTCCCGTGAATTTTTTTTTTGTATCGAAACACTAATCTGTCGTGTGCTAAAAAAAAAAAAGAACAATTTTCCTCGTAGGGGGGGAAAAAAAGGAAAAAAAAAGCTAGTTTTATCCCTAGGGTTTGAAACTAGTTTTATTTCTTTAATCGAAAAAAAAGAAAAACCAAGTAGAAAACAAAGTTGTGCAAAACATTTATAATTTAAAAAAAGAGAGGGTGGATGCTATTACATTATTTCGAATAAACTTTGACGGAGTGAATTAAAAAAAAAAGATTCATCTTTACCTCCCGTGGTTTGTTTTAATCAAAACACTTTGTTTGTTTTTTAATCAAAACACTAAATATTTCATGCGTTAATGTAGGAGATATCAAATGATGTGCAAAAAGTTAGAAACAGAAGGTAGTTCACACAGGTAGTCGTCAGCGTAATTAAGGTGTTAAATGTAGTCCAATAAAAATCGTGAGAAATATAGTGAGGGTTGGGGTTATGTGTGTGTAAGGCAGAATTCAAGAAAGCGCTGATAAGGAAAAGGTAAAGAAAAATGAATGGTAGAGGGATGTTGATGCGGGTCCGGACTAAAGCCCACCGGACACTGGCCCACTCGGATATTTGTCCACCCGGACATTTGCCTATCGGACAGTTGCCCACCCGGACACTTGCCCACTATGGATGGTTTGTATATAATACGTAAGGTCGGAGGACGCTTCCGGTCTAATCTAGGAAAACTGATCACATAAATATTTACCGACCATATAAAAATTGCACTTCGTTTTAGAAATGTTGAAATTTAATTGGGTTACCCTAAACCTAAGCTAATATATATTACTTTTGTTATGGGTTCAAAAAGCTCAAACTTAAATCACAAGACAACGCTATCAATAGACGAACAACGCACTTGAAAATTGGGAAAAGTTTAAATTTAGGGGGTGTTAACACCCCAAATGTAAACTAACATATATAATCTATTTCATGGGTTCTTAAAAGCTCAAAATTAAATCATTGGACAACCTGTCGATAGACGAACAACGCACTTGAAAATTTGGAAAAGTTTAAATTTAGGGGTGTGAACCCCCAAATGCAAACTAACATATAAATCTTTTTCATAGGCTCTAAAAAGCTCAAACTTAAATCATCTACTCGATGGGCTGCCATCGAACAGGTGAAACAAGTCTATTCTATGGGCTATCATTGCTGGCGGTGATTTCTGTACTCAGGGATTTGTCATTGTATAGTATTATGCAAGCGAATAACAGGAGTTTTATAGGAGCGGGGGGCAGGGAAAAGGTAAGAATAGTAAACGTCTGTTTTCTATACTCTAGAGCTCAATTAAACTGAACTTGTTTTCCCGTCGGGAAGGGAAATTTCAAATCCGATGCCGCGAGGCAGTCAAATGATTTTACCCACAGAATTTCATACCAGCTGTTTTTATTTTTTAGTTCAGAGAACTGGTAAGTAATAAATTTCAATTTATTACTGATGATATAGTGTACCAGGAGCCTGAGGAAAATGCCTTGCTTTGAGCGTGGTGGCAGGTTTGACTGGGCAGAAGGTATAATGGTCGATGTAGTTGGAGATCGGAATCATATCTGTTTGTGCGCTACTTATTTGTAACAAACTACCTCCATTATGAATAAAAACAATTCTTTCAAAATCGGAAAATTTTTACCGAAGTTATAGCGCAAAAGTGCTGGCGAAAAAATCTGGCGCATTCGCACTAGTTCTAAGTACCGATTTAGAACATTTTCAACAGAAAGGATCCGCTATTGTTCCGAAAGTACATACTAAAATTTCACGGCAATCGAACTATTTCTTCGCCAGTTATCACGTAGAAAGTCAGAAAAATAACAATGCTCTTGATTAAATCTACCTGAACATTGACGTAGTTCTTTTACGAAGTCGGCCCTGCACGCATTTCTTCTCCTCCCTCATCTCCGGGCCCGTTTAGCCCTCACAGTGGGGCAGATAAGTGATCAAATCGTTCACATGTGGATACAATCACTAAAATTGGTGTGGTTATCAGTCTTGGTCCAATAATTTGAGAAATCACGTTAGCCACTAGAATTTCTAAGATGGCCGCCATATTCCAACATGGCTGCCATTCCCAACATTTCAGCCACAGAATTAACTCCACTGGACTTATTTCAACTACTTTTATTGACTCCTTTGTTTATCACATAAATGGGGAAGTTAAATGTACAACTACGTATAAAACATCTTAAGCTTCTTTGTTAAATTTTTAGCAATACACTAATTTTAGCAATGCACACACTAATATAATTACACCAAGCACGATGAAACGAAATATGTTTGGATAAGCCTAATGCAAATCTAGTGACATTTAAAGTTATGCTGTATGCAGCAACTAGTCCTTGCAGTGGCAGCTGGATAGTGATATACACGTAAGACCAAAGTGGAAGCATTTGCATCTTCCACGGCATTCAAACTTGCATCTGCACTTAGTAAGCTGCTGACAACTTTCGGCAATCGGAGAAAGCTCACTCTAAATCATCTGCCAGAAATCACCATTTTTGGTGTATCCCCATTCAGCAGGACTCTGTATATCTGGATGGCATAATGTTGACTGACTCCATATCCAGGCAGCCTGGTAGGCTGCACGCTTTACGTGCTGCAGTAGAGAAGCTCTAGTAGGAGGAATGGCTTGGAATGGCCTCTGCTTCCTTGCAAACATGTCCATCTTGCATCATTAACCCCTTAAAATGTATTTGACTTATCATACATTAGGACAACAGCATTTGATTGCTCATGAACTTGGTCTATACTTATAGCTGAGAACTCTCGCATTGATTTGTTCACAACGAATCTTCCATTCTAGAACTCCTGGGCCACCTCAGGGTGTTTTTGTTTCAATATCAATATGCCTCTGAGGTGGATGGGTAGTCATCTTGCATAGTTCACGTTGTTGTTGGCAAAAAGTATGGTAGCAGCTCAGACAGTGAGTGACAGTGCAGGCTGAAATTGGCTTCCCTGAGTGATCGAATGAATAGTAAGATCACCAGTTCCATTGACAGCACCGAAATCCAGAAATGAAACTGTGGGCTTTGTAGTTTACGGCTCTCACACCAATCTTCGAAGCTTAGTTTTCCCTCAGTGTTGCCAACTGTTTCATCACAGTAGCCAGAGTAGAATTCCTTCAAAGCGCATGCTGTTTCTTGGTGCATCTGCCGTGTTCTAGTTACACTGGAGGCTGTTAGAAATGATTCTGCAGTACCGGAAGATTCTATGCTTGCTTCAACAAGAGCAGCAGTCCAACCGCTGCCCTTCAGTATAGTACTGAGTGACTTCAATGCAGCCATCTCTATATGTAGGCCTCCAAACATTATGACAAATTTGTCATCAACATACTTCTCAGACCAGTGCCACTGAATTTGTTTGGCTAATGCACAGATGGGTTGGTCAGCTGCAATAACAGGTACCTGGCATGGGTTCAAGAATGAAATCATGTCCTTGATCTTGTCCGTGACATGTCTGACTGTAGCAACTGAGTGGGCCTGATCTTAAAGCAGAGTTGAAAGTGAGGTAATGTTGACCTCAAATGCAGGGCTTCTCTTTTTTGATGAGTGGTGAGTTGACCAAGTAACATCCACAGGACCATCAGTCGCACTTACCTTCTCCAGCCACTCGTATTCCAGTGCCAGTTGTGATCTCAACAGACATGTTCCAGTATCTGTCACAGTCTTGTCTCTCTCTTTAGTATCTGTGACATTTATATTTGGAGGTGAAATATCCTTCTTGGTGAAAAAGGCGGGGCGGATATTTGTGAAAGAATCAGGGAGTTCAGGAACTTTCCTCGCTTTCTTCTCGCCGAACTTGAGCTACCCACGATGTTCACCTTTGCTGTTTTCGGTTATGTGCTGAAAAGCAGAGATACTCGTACCATAGAAAGAGGTGGTTGCTGTTATTGCAGTATGGTTATGATTGATGTTGTCCGTGGCTGGAGTGGTAAACAACTGTCTTCGCAAAATTGTTGGACATACCAGCCCATCATCCACATATTTGCTAACTGCTGCATCCCCTAGCTGTGTTGATGTTTCTAAAACGCTGTCGTGGGAAATGCTGAGACCATGCTCATGAAGCAGATCCACCAACGATCTCTTCCTGGCCTTTGCATGGACGAACATCCCCATGCAAACAGGGAATGGTGCTTCATGGTTTATCAGTGTCTGTGAGTAGATGTCCCTTCCTTCATCCTTGTGTAGCAGTTGTAATGCAACAGCTGGGCTAATGCCAGGTCGTTTTGCATGGAACCAAATGTAATCTGAGATTTGATATCAGTCCCATGTTCAACCATACCAACAAACTGAATAAAAGTAGGAGGAATAGCATAATCAACACAACCATCATGGAATGTCCCACCCAACGTAGACTTGTCCGTGGCTGGAGTGGTCAAGCATGTGCCTTTGCAAAATTTTGCAGCCTTACCCAGGATGATGGCTTCTCTGTAGCCTGAGACTAGTGATAAGGCGAAACCAGCGTCTTCTGTAAAAGCCAGAGGTACATCTCTTTCCTGCTTTTGATCTGCCAGCTCAGGCATTGCTTCGAGCAACTTCTACTTCAGTCTAGTGGAGTTTACATGAGGTGCCTTGACACCAAGCTGCTCTAGCCGCTGCTGGTAAAGATGAACCATGTCTGCAAGACAAAAGACTGCAGGACACGAAGTGCTGGATTCTGTCTCCACTATGTATATCATTAGTTCAGAAAATACAAGTGGGTAAGCTTCGTGTTCTGCTGTCTGCCCCTTTTACTGTCTTCTGATGTTTCTGAGGTGTGTTTTCTATGTGTTGTACAAGTCAGCCAAACATGCAATGTGGTATTTCAGCTCATGTGCAATGGTATATCCACCAATCACTTTTGAAAGAAGTTTCCATCATTAAGACAGTGGGCACATTCTTTCAGTCTTTGAATAAGATGCATTGTCATGGCTTGTCTCAGTTCGGATGTTGGAACTTCTTTTTCAGATAGGAAGCGCTGAGATTCTTGTCGTTCATGGCTACGTCTTGGGAGCTTCTGCTCCCTCCTTCATCCTTAGTAATGCTCTCTGCATGTATTTTTCTTTCTTGCTCGATCAAGTTTGCTGTTGAACAGAAGACGGCAGCTATGGTGGTACTGGGCTTCGTTCCTTTTCAGTGTTTCTTCTACACAACCACCTTCATCCAGTCTTCAAGGGTCCAGAACAATGGGTAAATCATGTATGGCATGAAAGAGAGGAACATTGGTCTCAATCATGTTGTATCCATCATTTTCACAGTTATAACATGTTGGTGGTGATTTCAGTTGTTCGTTCTTATCCTTTTGGCATAAACAACATTTGGTCCAGTCAGTTCGCCATGTTGGAGGTAATGGTGAAGAATTCGCAATGTTCTTGAATTGTACGTCTTTCACTGTCGAGGATTTATCCTTTCACTACCTGGAACAGAAGATCATACTCGTAATTGAAGTTTCTAACATTATAAACAAGAAAATAATAAAAACCTTTATTGTAATGTTCAAACATTAAACATGGAGTACTATCCTCGTAAAGGTGTCGGCCATATTGGAAAAGGTCGCCATCTTGAATTTTTGATTGGCTAATGGTCTACAAGAAAAGTGTGATTTTAAATGATAAAGTTTATTACTTGCATAAATATTAGAACGATTCCTTTGAAATATTCGATTACCATGTGTCGGCCGTCTTGAAAATGGCGGCCAATTTGAATTTTCGAGTGGCTAACGTGTTATATAGAAAAGTGCGATTTTCAATGAGTATGTGTACCAACTTTGGTACTTGTATCCTCATCTGAACAATTCGTCTGAAAACATGCACTTACGTGCTCCACTATCATGCGAAATATTAAAATTATAACTCAAGATGTAGTAAGTCGCAAATCTTCTACATATACCTTTGTCGTTATGATGTTACATGCGCATTTATATCCCTAGGAAAACACACATTTCGTTTTGTTCTACTAGGGAAACTCCCACACTTTGACAAGATCTCGAAACGAAAAGTAATTTGTCATTTATGCAATATGTATACGTCTCCGTAACGTCGCAGACTCTGAAGGGTACCAATCTCCTGGGGTATCTATGGTATGAGTAGATTTTCTTGGAAATCTATTTTATTTTCCCAAAAAGAGCCGGTATATGAGGTCCAAGTGGAGGAGTTGCAGCTTTTTGTAATGAAGAAGGAAGATGGCCTTGGTTTTTCAATTTGCTTAATAGTCGAAGTCGGTTAATAGGAACTATGGTGATGAGGAATTTTGGTGATAGCTGCAAGCATCTTTTCATCGTAGTCTTTCTTGTTCAGAATTAAAATTTGTGAGGTTTTAACAGCGATGATTAATTAAATATTAGGATCGTCTATAACGAAGTAAATTTCTCCGTCATTTTTATCCGCGCCGGGGCTCGAACCCGGATCCCCTCATTCCGGAATAAGTCACTCTACCAATTGAGCTACGCGGACGTTTTCATTCTGATTCCTATCTGCCTTTATGTCGTGTGCGTCCTTCTGGCAGGTACGTCACATCTCCTGGTACGTTACACGTCCTTTAATAAAATGAGTTCTAGTTTAACATTCCGGGAGTGTAATGGATTAGTAGTTCCGTGTGGACTGCTGAGCTTGAGTTTGGTAAGAGATCTTGTGATTTTATGTCGCACGTAATCTTGATCATTAGTAGGAAGATTTTTAGTTATTTGTTTCATTTGTGGCACGACGAGTTCAGATCGTAGAGAGGTATTTGGAAATGGAAATTTGGGAACTTTTTGCAAGGCTTGAACTAGTTCATCAGAGAGGATCTAAGTGCTTAAGTTAATGAATTTTATAGGCTGTATTTGGGAATTTGTGTTATCATTACGGACAAAAACATATTGTAATATATCAAAAGTTGATTCAAAAAATTAAACAGAATGTACATCAGTAATCAAATACAGATTTTTATTCGCCATCATGTCGTAGCTCCAACTTTTCGGCCAAAAACGAAGGAGTACATGACTCCATCGGACCAGGGGCTCCGGACACAAGCCCAACT
This sequence comes from Macrothele yani, assembly GCA_039090855.1. Lineage (NCBI taxonomy): Eukaryota > Metazoa > Arthropoda > Arachnida > Araneae > Macrothelidae > Macrothele > Macrothele yani. The sequence goes on along the minus strand of CM077023.1, from coordinate 60,847,304 downwards.
TCATTGACCGACTACGATATGAGCCCACAGGATATGATATTGAATGTTCATATGGACCGACTACGATATGATATTGAATGTTCATATGGACCGACTACGATATGATATTGAATGTTCATATGGTCTGAGTTTATTGATATTGAATGTTCATATGTGCAAATCCGAGTAGCAGAAATTTCTGGTCATAAAAATTCTTCATGTTGGAAAGATCCCTATCCGTTTGTAAGAAAACAAAATTGTTACAAACGAAAGTAGGATATGGAGGAACTCTCCACTCGGTACCATTTTCCAGCAGCAACATTGGGAGCGCATTTTTGAAACCACAGATGAAAACAAAAGGCCACACGTTATGCCCTAATGCTTACAAGGCACCTAGGCTAAAGAGTACTTTTGCAAATTAGAAGCTATAAATTTTAAGTTAGACATATTAAGTATGTATATAATTTAAAAATAAATTGAGACAATTAAAAATAAAATGAGACTATAAAATATAAAATGAGACTATAAAATATAAAATGAGACATAATTAGACACAGCATATTGATTCTGAGCAGCTTACAAAAGACATAAGCTTAGGTCTTATTTGTAGGTTTTAAGTGGTAAGCATAATATTTGGTATGTGCACATAGGAAATAATATTTGTAAGAATCTGAGGATACATCAGTTACATTATTATGTTCCCCTCAGGTTACTGAGAACCTACTAGCATCATGATAGTAAAAAAATCGTTAGCGTTGGACTCTTCTTTGTACACGGGCTCTTTTGACTCAACATGAAGTGGTAAAAAGCATTTAAGTCGCCATACATCGGCTTTTTCAGTGACTTCTGAATTCTGTCATGAGTGTCACAGAAATTTTAGCTAACCACCCACCCTCCGAACCAGAGCTGGACAAGTAGCTGGCACATTAGCCTCAGATAATATTAAAGATGTCGAGCCATAGCTTGACTAGCTTCTTTCCCAGATAGTTCTGTACTCTTGGCCTTTGAACCGAAAAGGTTAACCATTATGTCATGGTCTCTTTTGCTTTTTACTTTTTACTCAGCATTTGATATCTCCTACATTAACGCACAAGGGATTTAATGCTTCGGTTAAAAAAAATCACGGGAGGTAAAGATAATCTTTTTTCAAAATCCCCCCGTCAAAGTTTAGGCGAAATAATGTAATAGCATCCCCCTCCCTTTTTTTAAAATTATAAATGATTTGCACAACTTTTTTTCTACTTGGTCTTTCTTTTTTCTATTTTTTTTTCGATTAAAGAAATAAAACTAGTTTCAAACCCTAGGGATAAAACTAGCTATTTTTTTTTTTCCACGGGGAGAATTGTCCTTTTTTTTTTTAACACCCAACAGATTTAGTGTTTCGATAAAAAAAACAACTTCACAGGTGGTAAAGATGTATCTTTTTTTTTTTTTTAAATCACTCCGCCAAAGTTTAAGCGAAATAATGTAATAGCATTTTCTGGCCCCATTAACTTTCGACGTAGGCGAATCAAGAAGTTTGCTCCAGGTGAATCCCTCCCCTCTAGCAGGTGAAAGTTTCAGGCGAGACAAGAATAGGCGAATCAAGAATTCTTTCCTCGCCTAAAATGGCGGAACCCATGGACTTTCGACGTACGAAGAATAGGCCAAACAAGAATAGGAAAATAAAGAAGTAACCCACTTCTCCTTTCTTCCCTGGGTAAATAGGGGAAACATGGTTACTTCTTGGGCTCTGGAATGCCCAAGATAAAGCCACAGGTGATTTATTATTGTTGTGCTAATCACCAGTCTTTCAAAGAAGTGCCACTACTTTAATGACCTCAAATTGGTTATTTATTCGGAACAAGCAATAAGATCTAATTTCTCTTAGAATCCACGTATCAACACCGACCGTAAAGGCAGCATAAGAGTGGTGAAAAAGAACTAGATAGGGGTCAAGGTCACGAATCCAACACCCTATCCATGCGTTTTTTAGGATTTCTACTTAGGTTTCGTCATGCAACCTAGTTTTATAGGGCCTTAACAAAACGATCACCAACCCACCCATTAAAAAAAGAGTAACACACAGGTAGAAAACTAACCTTTCTATCCGTCGTAACTGTTTGTTGATTTCACTCTGGTCGTTGATCAGTTGCATTTGCTGGGTTGATATCTGCTCCAGCTGAGACTGCAGGTGTGATGCTGCACCAAAATTTTGCACTTCCCGGGCTTGCTGTAGGCGAGTTTTCAGTTCTTCTTGCTGGCTTCCTAAAACTTTCAGTTGTTCGGCAATTGCATCAAGCCTCTCCTGTTGAATAGCATTAAATGAAAAGAACAGAAGAATGTGTTAGTAAAATTGATCGCTAGAAAGTAACATATCAATATATGCCACATCAGCTTCCATTGTATCTGATGCCATAAAAATTAACCTAATTGTGCTAAAATGTACCTGACACTTCGACATTTGTGCCATGCCAATTGACTTAAATCTGTTATATTATGGTTTATAAGAAAGGGGAGAAAAAATGAAAGTAAAGAAAGAAAAAAATTATCTCTGCAAGTTTTCGGATGCAACACATGACAACTGAATATGAAGGTTAACGAATATCGCACTACAGTTTGTGTTTAATGGTTATACATTCAAAATGCCTGATCATTTCAAGTAGAAATACGATGCAGAACAGTATCTTAAAAATTGATTCTTACTTCTAAGAGAAGTTAAAGTTTTCGGATCATCACACTAGTTCAGAGTTTCACAATTTATTATTTTTATTTCAGCATTCTAAAGACAAAGGAAAATAAAAAGACAGTAACTGGAAAATATAAAGAGCGTAAAAGCCGTCTGTTCACTTCATTGTTGTATTTTTTTTTTTAACTGAAGGGACATGTAAAAAACATTTCTAAAATTACAGCACTGAAAACGTTAGGATTACCAGATTTTCAGTACACTGTGTATGAAATCAAGTTATTGGTAAGTTTAGGAATGCTAGAAGCGCACGAAATAAATTTTGAAACAGAAGTCCACAGTAACATGGAATGCTTCCATTAAAACCTTAGTATTGTAATCGTTGTACGCAGGAGAAAAAGACGAATGGTATTTCTGTCTAGGTCAGTTGCCATAAGTTCTTCAGCTCTATTAGATAACTGGGAACTAGACATGGGCAGTCTTCTTCCAATCATTTTTATATCCAATTGAGGCTATAGGTTCCCGCAGTCTCTTTCCAAATGTTCTTGTCTTGGGCTTGTTTATTCCACAGCTTTCCAACAGCTTTGTTTATATCATCTACCCATCTTCCCTCTGGTCTTCTTACTCCTCTCTTTCCTTTATATGGTCTCCATTCTGTTATTATTTTAGTCCATCTATTATTTTCCATTCTTGCTATATGGCCAGCCCATTTCCATTTTAAATTGAGTATCTTTTCACCTACGCCTAAAAATGTTGCTCTGTATTCTTTACTTTATCTTGAAGTCTTATATTTAGTAGGGATCTTTCCAATTTATGTTGTGTTTTTTGCAATTTGTCTAAGATATTTTTCTTGATAGGCCAGGTTTCAGCACCATATGTTATAAAAGTTTTGCTCTGTTTTCTGGCTTTATTTTTTTTTATACATTGATTGAAAAGTTTTGCTCTGTTTTCTGGCTTTATTTTACTACATAGAATAATAATAATTATAATAATAATAATAATAATAATAATAATAATAATAATAATAATAATAATAATAATAATAATAATAATTTTATTGTTTTAGCTGCTACATTATACCTTACATCAAGTTTATATTTACATTTGAGTGTAACAAAAGTAATTATTATAACAGCCAGAGAAATCAGGGAAAAGGTCTTTAATGACCTGACTAAAGCCCTAATCTCCCTACGTGATAGATACAAGTAATGTAAAAATTGTCAAAGCGTGAAGGTGAATAGTAGGCAGGTCATGCAGTAGATCAGCAGTTGTCAGTAGATATAGTAGCAGTTAGAGAGGGACTGAAAAGTTGTATAGTAATTTGAGGGTGTTTTTTTTATAATTAAGCAAGTATGTTTTTAGTCTTTTTTTTAAACAGGTTATAATTTTTAATGTGTTCTTGTTCTTCAGGTAAAAGATTCCAAAAAGTTGGCCCCTGATAGTTGATACTTTGGTTCATTTGTTGCGTTCTAGGCAAGCATAGCTTTCTCTGAGATCTATTTCTAGTTTCATAATAATGAATATCAAAATTTATATCTATGATATCTATATTGATATTATATATAATCCCAAAGCATATTGATATAATTGTTTTATATTCAAAATGTTATGTTTATTAACACCTACTCGTATGTAATTATAAATATTCAGATAAGGTGTATTATCTACCTAAAGAGGGATTTTTTAGTATTAGTATCTAGTTTAAGGTCTAATAATCTAATAAATTTATTCTGTAGTACTTGGAGTTTCTTGATGTTTGTGTTGTTTTTCTCCAACAGGGTACACAATAGTTAAAGTGTGTATAACTATTGTCTATCCCATGTGGATATCTTTTGGGAAGTTATCTTCTTTAACTTCCCAAAAGCTGCCCCCTCCCCCATTTTTATTCTTCTGTCAATTTCTTCCATAATTCCTTGTTTCTTTGTGGTAATTAGTTTTCCTACGTATATGTATTCTTCCACATATTCTATTTCTTTATCATTTATTCTAATATATTCTTGTGCTTCGGTATTATTAAGTTGGTTTGAGATAATTTTTATTTTATCAATATTGATTTCTAATCCAATTTCTCTTGATAAAGACAAAGACATAAGAAAAGCCTGGAAAATAAGACTTAAGAAAACCTGGCAGGAGGTAATAAAATGCATTTCCCAAGACGACTGGTCATCGTGGGTAAATTAAACCAGAAAAAAAACCTCATGAAAAGAAAGGCATGAGCAGTACAAACAGCAAACAGGTGACACATATCAAACAGAGTAACGCTGAAGCAAAGCAACAATCTACAAATTCGATCTTGTTTTTCAAATATTCAGGTTGGTGTTCCATTAAAGTAAGAAGAGCTTTTACTTCAACAACAAAATAGGGGGGGGGGAGAAACAAAATCAAAAACGGTGTTTGGGGATTAGAAAGTTAACTTCAACTCAACTTTCTTCGGAAAATATGTATTTTCACAAAAACACTCCATCACCCCACATGTGGTATTTCACTTTTTTGCACACAAACTTTTTTGTATGAATGCGGTTTCCACGTTATTTCTTTCGTTTAATCGACTGGTAGTATCTGATCATATCGTTCAAGATCGCTCACGCTCATTTTTACATAAATTTCTACACTGCGCTTCTGATCGCGGCTCTCTTTCCGCAAATTTTTATTCCTGCGTTTCTTTCACGATTTTCGCGAAAGTTCCCTTGAATTTTACATCAAATAGATTGAAAACTATTCTCTAACTTTTCTGCGTTAATATAAATTCAAAATCCCATGTTAATTACTTTTCATTAAAATTTAAGGATTTTTTGAAAAAAAAATCGTCGTCCCACAACGAATGCAAAACTTATAAAAAAAAATAAAATAAAAACATCGTTCATGCAGACTGATTTGTATCATGAGCATTCAAGTATAAAATATAGCTTGTGGAATCAAAAACTTTGGAATAATATCAAATAAAATCTGTACATAGATGCCAACAGAAATCAAACGCATCAGATGAACTACAGACACAAAAGCGATTTAGTTCAAGTTGGGAAAGGAGTTTCATTCTTCCTCCCCCCCTTCACCTTGGATTGCTGAACTCCGTCAGCTAGTTTAAGAAGTGTAGTGTGTTTTTGAATTATATTACCATACAGAAAAAGCTGAACAGATATTTGGGGGAGTAGGGTTAAAGACCATCATGAGCAACTATTAGAGCTATAAGCAGTCGCCCGTCCCTAATTTAGAGCCACTGGTTCCAGGTAAGGAGCAGAGCCGGCGCCATCAGGCAAGCACAGCACCAATGCCTTGAACCCGGGCCCATTTCGGACGAATGGCCTGATGACAGCGCCCCAGAAAATTCGGCCATCGGGGAAGCTGCGGATTTGTCTGACCTTCATAATGTCTATTATTTTCAAAATATCATGGGAATTCAAAGTAATAAGCATACCTGAAGAGCAATTGAATTAGATATACCTGTCTAGTAACGTGTAGCACCACCTTTCGCCCTGATGACGGCGGCGATTCGTCTCGGCACGGACTCGACAAGACAGCTGAAGCGTTAGGAAGCCATACGGATACACGATCCCTGAACAAGCTCCCACAGTTCACGAAGATTTGATGAGTGGGGGTCAGAGCCTCGAACATCTCTCTCGATGGCATCCCAGACGTGCTCGATAGAATTGAGGTCAGGGGACCTAGCTGGCCCAGGAAGATGGGATTGAGGTCAGGGGACCTAGCTGGCCCGGGAAGCGAGTTAACGTCATTGGAGTGTTCATCCAACCATTCGGATACAATTCGGGAGCCATGGCACGATGCATTGTCTTATTGCAGGATGAGGTCCCCAGTGGGATGTTGAAGACGCACAAACGGGAGCAAAGGGTCGTCCAGGATATCCCGGTAATATTGACTTGTGAGGGACGATGTCACATGTACCAGGGGGTCCCATTTCAGTCCACGTAAACAGTCCCCAGACGAGAATGCCACCCCCCACCAGCTTGAAGAGTACCCTGCTGGCAAGAAGGATCCATCGCTTCATGTGGTTTGCGCCGTACTCGTATTCTGCCATCCGCATGTACCAACGTGAATCTCGACTCATCAGTTCAGGCAACATTTTCCCACATGTCTAGGGTCCAGTGGCGATGCTAATCTTTGCACCCTGTGATGTGCGGTCAGCATCGGTACCCTCGTGGGACGATGGCTTCTGTACCCCATAGCGAGGAGATGGTTCTGAATGGTGTGGCTGCTTACACGTTTTTGTGCACCAGCGTTAAATTGCCGAGTGATTTCTTGCACTGTGGTCCGTCTATCCGCTGTTACAATGCGAGCTAGCCGACGATGACCCCGCTCATCCACGCGCTGTTGTCCCCGGCAGTTGGCCCTTGCAGGGATGGTTTTACCGGATTCGATGATGTAATCACGGTGCACCCGTGACACAGTGGCTCGTGAAAATCCCAGTGCCTGCACGACTTCCGAGATGGAGTGACCCATTCGTCGGGCCCCGACAATTTGCCCATGATTAAATGCACTTAGTCTTAGCCATACTGCGTCAGACTCTTACTGATTCCCGTCGCATTACTCCTTATATTGTCGGATCGGTGCATAAGTCATGTCGTTTCCGCTTACAGGGCCGCCCACAGCACCACATTTGCATAACGCCAGCGGTCTCTAATTCAATTGCTCTTCAGTGTATATAGAGATATATGTATATCGTTTTATGTTTTCTACATCCATTTTAATTTTCAGTTTTGATTTTTAATTTTCGTTACAGGAATTTATATATATATTCTCTATATACGCTACTCTGTATGATGCGTTGTATGTGTGCTGTCTTCCGAGTTAGCTATTATCGTTTGCGTGATACATTTTTTGAATTGCAAGTGGGATGCTGATTTTCGGATATGACTTTGATATCCTTTACATACATAATTCAGAAGCTTTTGCTGCATTATAGCTGTAAATCTAGAAGCTTTTGCTGCATTATTATCGTTTTTGATGCCCCAAGAAAAAACCTTGTTTTTTTGGCTATAAAACGATAAAACCAACTGGCTACCGTATAATCTATATAAATTTAAGTCCCAACAGGATACAGCTGGTACTTTCCAGTAGTAAACTAATATACTGAATAGATTTTATGATGAAAATACTACACGTGACCAGACATCAAGTGAATGAAACATTCACAGTGTCTGCTCAGATAGTGAGGACATCACTCATCCAAAATGCAGCAAACTACTTGTCCGGGTGTGTGATAGTTTCTTCTGATTGTGTGGTAAGGGGTAAACTGGAAGGGTAGCCCATTTCCTATGTTGGAGTAGCTGGTGAAAGCGAAGGGAAAGAACCAGAGCAAACAACACTGACATACACCCATGTATTACCCAGAACTGGAACGTAGGTCTTCGAGGGGTGAAGCTGGCTTCTTAATCACTCGGCCACCGAGTGGCAAGGCTATCTGCAACAGTCAAACTTTAATTCTTCACTACCGTAACTCCATAGCACTGGTTATTTGTTTGTTGTCTGCACGAGCAGAGCAGGGCCGGATTAAGGCCTTAGTGAGCCCCTAGGCTAGGACATCTCAGTGGGCCCCCAAAAAACTTATGACGGAGAGCCACCATGAAGTTCATTAAAACACTAAACTGTATCAATATGTTTGGGATAATTAACACCTAGTTCATTTTTCTAGCTAATAAATTATCAGCAGAGTTTTCATAATAATTCACTGTATTTTCCATTGTTCTCATACGGACGTGAGTTAAAAGCTTAAGATTCCCAGACTTTGCCTTGGATTTTCTAATAATTTAGCATTGTATACTTTCCTTACTGCACCTTTTTTGTTATGTAATGTGAAGTCACAGGGAACTTCGACCACTAACGGTTCCAAGTGCACACCAGGAGGTGTGGGTGGATGGTAGTGAAAAAGCTGAAACTGTCTCGCCGACCCCGCTGTCCACAGTGATTTAAAAACTTTACACTTGGTGAGTCACTGCCTTGAAATCTGTTCGTCTTCCGGCCTATGTTTCTACCAAATGGAAATCATACGAGACAAAAGTAAAACTATTTGTAGACCTCTCTTTCTCTCTATTTTTATTCCCTCTATCTATTTATCCATTATTTGCCCATGCATGCCTCCTGGGTCCTTCGGCAGTGGTGGGCCCCAAGGCTATAGCCCCTATAGATTCCCTTTAATCCGGCCCTGGAGCAGACACAAATCATCACGTTACTATTTGACCGCTAACAGGGACCACGATTAAAGAAAGCGCAGGTACGTATGCTTGACGACCCTGGTAACCGAGAAAACCAGCCACTAAACTGGATTTTTATCGGTAAGGCGTACGGGGAAAGAAAGATATGGAGGCTACGGCGCGCCATTAGAGCGATTGGAAGGTTCACCTTCGGTGCTGCAACGGATAAAAATATGTATCAACCTGAAACGGCAATTTTGAACACTTAACGTCGAACACACAGCAGGCTCTTAGTACGTGACCAGTAAATCACCTTCTTTAGGCGCGATTCTTTATTAGGCTAAAAATATCAGTTTATTAAAGTTTCATGACTAGAGAATTGGGCCCATTAGTGCCAAATTTTTTTTAGCTACTCGCACCGCTTAGCCCGAGTTAGTGTCCCGAGGAAATCATCACTGTTGAGTTTGTTCTCACGGCACAGATTCTTTTTTTTTTAATTTATTTATTATTTCAGTTTCGGGGCTTAACGAACGATCACCGTGAGCAAGTCTAAGGCCTACACAAGCAGTCGCCTTCCCAAATTCTGGGTCACTGGTTCCAGGGCGGGGATAGAGCCAGTGCCGTAAGACAAACACAACATCCATGCCTTCACGGGACCCGAACCCTGACCCACTTGGATGGACGGCCAAAAGCCATCCTTTAGATTACTGCGCCATCGTCTCTCTCCCGTTCCAAGAACCAATTGTTCTAAATTAGAGATGGTTGACATCTTCCAGCTCTGATTTCTGTGGTGGTCGTCATACCAATCGCGCGCACACACGTAAATCGGATCCATGTTCTTGAGACACTTTTAACTTAAATGGGAACTGCTTCAGGAATAGCCTCTTGAAACACCCAAAGTTGTGTTGCGGATTAAAAGAAAACTAGAATTTCGCAGCGGTCATATTAAAAATGTATCAAAAAACATTAGCACGCATACGCATATGGATTAACAATTAGTTTTAAAAGATCAACAACGAGAAGGCTATCACCGAATTATCATCTGTGACGAGCACGCCTTTTGATGAAATACTCTAAATTAAAGGCATTTCCAGGAATTTAGTTTTTCTTAAACTGGGCAACTGGCACTTTTCTAACAAAAACTAACCAAAAAAACTATGGAAGTTTACTTCCTTAGTGGGAACATTTTTTTTTATCAGAAATGCTGGAAAATGCATAGCAAAAACGGGTGGACGGGTTGGGAAAATTTAGCATAAAAATGTTGGAAAATCCTGGTCGCGGTTACAGTAATTGACTGCAAAATGAATTTTAAAAATCTGTGGGGATAACTTTGCCTACAAAAAGCAAAAGAAGGGTAAAAAAACCTTGGTCATTACGAAAGCTATCCGATGCAAAAACAATGTCTATTTTTTAAGAGGACTTTGAGAATAGCAAACAAAATCTGAGAAGAAAAAATACGTTTACGTCACCTAGAAAATCTGGGCATGATGAAAAGGAGATAATGCACGCAAATACTTACCTTATTGAAAACTATCTGATCGAGAAAGTTTTTTTCCCAATTGCACTTGCATAGACGGTGATATTTTTGAAAAAAAGTTATATACACTTATCCCTCTAATTTAATTGCAGAACTGATAATGAGGAAAAAGAAGAAAATGTATTCAATATGTTTCTTCATAGAGGAAGTTATTCGATGTCCAATGCATTTTTCCAACCGTATCATTAGAAGTAGAGACGAGCGGAACAAACAGAATACAAATATGCATCCTCTTCCGCGCAATGTTTGCATCGTTAGAAAACACATGAAACGGTCAAAGACAATGGAGTCCAATGAATAACCAACTTTTTTAATCGGTCTTTTAGAAGCGGAAATATGGTTACAAATAAAAATATATATTCATACCCCCTAGCAAAAGAAACTGTACATAGTTAAAAGTAGGAAACCTGCGCAGAATATTCATCGTGGTAAATACTATCCTGTATAAAAAAAAGAGTTTTTTTTTTTCTAATCAGCATTTTACGACCGAGGTTATGGCTTATAACAAAAAAACACACTTATGCTCCTAGATATAGAACTTTGCATGATGAAAAAAACAAGAACTATAATGCAAAATATTTCCCTTAATAGAAGCTATCTAATGCAAAAAAAGATTTCCAAACCAGACTCTGAGAAGCTGAGGGAAATATAATTTATAAAATAATACATCTGCGTCTTCGAATACGACAAAAAATTATTTTTATTAAAGAGATATCAAACTGTCTTTCTAAAAATTTCCAGCTGACAATTCCTTATATATCCAAAAGATGGCATATCATAAAATCAGTATGTAACTCAATATTTAATTATATATCATGGTCAGATTAGCTCCTGCTTCCCAAATCCATCAGATTAGTAGCAGAAAAAATGAGTGATCATAACGCTTTTCTTCACAACAGCGTTGCGATTGCGTTACTTGCTTTCCGATTTTTTCATCAAACAATAAACAAAAACAAAAAAAATCAGGACGTATCATTCTGTAGTTCAAATTACGAATGCAACTAAAGATGTGAAATTAAAGCTGATTTTATTTTGCCTTTCTCTTATTTTGGCATCTCGCCACGGTACTTGATGGTATAGGCGTCGTTCATGATATCTACTTCCTGAAACGGTTAAAAAAATGACGTAACAGTTTCGAAAACTTTGCGGGGGAGGAGGGGGAGAACCCACCTACGTCATAATTATGTTTACCATCACTAAAAAATAAAATCTGTTGGCAATGTGAATACCTAGCCCACTTAGCAGTTGTATTGCGCTGCTTTTTTTCTCACGCAGCAGTAACACTTCTGGCAATTCTGTGATTGTTGGGTGTGGAAATCTCGAAGTCTATCTAACGACCAAACAGAAAACACTAGAAAAAGAAGAAATCTTATTAAATATGAAAGTTCATATTTTCATGCTTTATTTCTTTAAAGACACACAGCTTGTCCACTTTTAAGACATTAGTGATGATGATAAACTATGAAGAGAAACTCGGAGTTTTTTCCTTAATTGCTTTTTAGGTGACCGAAATGTGAAGAATTTCGTATACAGCACAGAAAAAAACAGAAATGGTACCTGTCTCTTTTTCCTCTCCTCTTCAATCTGCGGCTTGTCAGTGGCTTGTCCAGGACTAGCATCTAAACGAAGTCTCTTGCAGGTTTCTTCATCGAACGATTTGTTATACATCTGAGACCTGCAAGAAAGGCATTCAAACTCAAAATTTACCCTCTGTTGACGCTGTAGCTCATCGTTCATTTCATTTCGACACAAATATGCTTATTTGCAACACATCTAGAAATAAAAAATAATTGTGGAGAAACAGGAAGAAATATGCAATGAAGAAGTATCCCATTAGATGGGGAACAATGCTCATTCCATACACTGAAGAAACAACCCCCGCTGTAGCAGCAAGAAAGATATTGCTGCATTAATTTTTCCACATTAAGGAATGCTCTTACACATACATCAAAGCACATTCAAGGTGCATGAACAATAGCTTTTTAGCTTCAGAATTTAATTGTTGCAGCCAAAATTCTGTACGCACTATTGCTGAACCAAAGAAATTCACCAGCCATGTTTACCGCCTTTAACAATTTTTCAACTGCAGCAAAACTTGCAGCTAAATATTTAGCTAAGTATTTGTTTGGACGCAATAGACTTGGTGACAACGGGAACTACCACCAAGCAAATACATTTTGCTACATAAACTATTCACTGTTTGTGTGTGTTTCATGTCTTTAATCTCCAGCATACATTGCCCCCACGTGTAGCACCAGATCATCGCGGCATCTATATTGAAGTTATAAGTTGCGCTGGGAAATTGTGTGTGTTCTGTATGTTGGTATCGTTATAGCAATTATAAACCTTTCAAATACAACAGCAACAGAAAGCTGAGACCTGCCAAGTGGGATTATTCAGAGACTGGAAGGTAGGTAAGTCCAGATGTGTTTAATCACATACGTTATTTTCCAATGCAGCAATTACCTTACGTCCATGTTAGAGAAAACTTTTGTGGTGATTTTTCGAAGCAGATTTGAATATTTGTTGCAATATCGCATTCGGAGTTGCTGAAAATGATTAAACCTATGTCTCTACATATGTCGCGTTTCAGCAAAATGTACTTCACGTGGTTTAGATAACTTTCAGATGTAAACTAATCGCATTAATACATGCCTTTTTACCAGTGTATTTTAAACCCGGTACTGATTTTTGCTGAAGTAGCAACGTTCATTTGCTGGAAAATTGTCTGTAGCAGAAAATCTGCTGAGCTAAATCCAGCAAGACTTGCTAGGGCAGCAAGAACTGCTTGCCACAGAAACCAGGAATCTTGCTTCTGTTGCAAACTAGAATTCAGCAAATCCAAGCAGTACGCACAGTATGCCTATTTGCACTAGAGAAATTTGCTAGCACTGCAGTTTTTTTTTGTTTTTTTTTTTTGCTGATATAGCAAAGTATTTTTTGAATGTAAAACTTTGCGACCGTTGCTGCACCTGTGATGAGTAGTAAATAAAATATCCAAGCTGCGTTTTGTGGTATGGGAACCTACGGTTATGTACAGTAAGTAATAAACGTGTGTAGGAAACGTACAACGAAACAAGTAGCTTGCGCTAAAGATGATTCATCAGCGAAATGACACATATTTTTTATATTTTTTTATCAGTCGAAGAACTATATTCACAGGCAAGCTGAAAAACACACTATTATTGAGATGCGAAAACTGATTTAAATAAAAATGTACCTATGAGTGTTTTATTGCTGGCAATTTCGAAATGTTGCTTTTGCGTGACAAAGAGGCGGAAGAAGGAATTATATTATTAAACTCAAATGCAATACAGTACCTTATAAAGAAGAAAATGTTTACTTATTTCGGATGCTCGTTCAATCGTTCTATAAAATACTGAGCCCATTTAAAAGGGGGGTTAGGTAGTAGCAGAATGAATGAGACAACCAAGGCCCGATTTACACAGAATAGGGCCCTAGGCACAGCACAACATGAGGCCCCCTCACACGTCCACATTCTTGAAAGATTAAGTGCATTTTTCGCCACTAAATATTATTAATTGCTTTAAAAGTTGATTTAATAAATGGGACACTGTGCAGGGATAAATAGGAAATAATATATACTTTTATTAAATCTTTATATTAGCAAGGAAATCCGCACTTAAAAATATAAACGGGTAGGTAAAACACTATTTAATAGTTTAGTATTGCTATTTTCGCATTTAATTATGTAATCATTCAAATATCCACAGATGCAAAGTTATGCATTCTCTTTTAGTTTTATTTTTAACGGATGAACATTATTTAGACTTGGTACAGACTGTTTTGGGGGAGGGGGTGGGGTGCAAGGTGAACTTCCATGTAGCTGATTTATCACCTGTGATGTGTCCGATATTATAATACAATAATTCTGTTTAAGAGGAATGATACTTAGATTTGAGCAAACATGCATAACTGGCTAATTCTCACACTCATAAAAGCACATTATTCAGTTCATTAATTCACTTAATTCAGACCCAAACAATTTTGAAATCTGATACTTTACAATATGAAGTACTCAAAGCTTCTACAAAGTGTCTTAGCAATGCAAAACCTCTCTCAAGAGATGTATAGTATATATAGGAATATAGCACATTTATATTTCATCTGAAAGTTTCAGATAAAAGCGACACAACATGACGTCACTGAGCTGCAGTTGAAATAAGGTGGTAGTGGAAGATCATAGAAAAAACACCAGTGTTAATCTTCATTTCAGGAAAAAAAAAGGCTTTTTTCCCCGAAATGTTTTTTTTTTTACATTCATAATAATTAATTAAAAGCATTTTTTTTTTTTTTGCATTTCGATTTTGAGGCCCCGTAAAATGCGGGGCCATAGGCCCGGGCCATGCTGGCTTAGGCGTAAACCAGGCCCTGGAGACAGACAGAAAGACACAGGGTTTCCTTAGAATTGGGAATATTGTACAAAGTGTACCAGTGCCCAGTTGTTGGTAGCGCTTCCACTAACAGAGGGTTCCACTAATTTCAATCTTCTTTCCTTTTATTTGCTCTTTTTCAGAAAACAACATTTTTCGGGGATTGGTGGAGGCGTGTTTTGCTCTTGAGTCATGAAGCCTCATAATTCGCTCAGTCAATGAACAGAGATCTATGACTCTATACATCAGTAAGTGAAGTTCATGTTTTTCTGAACAGATTCCTTTAAAAATTAACACATTTTTTTATTTATTTTGAAAATATGAAACTCTGCAACCCTGACGTAATTAGACACGTTTAAGAAATGCATGGACTTTTCTGTCCATGTATTTCTTTCTGATAGATCCAAAAACAGCTGTTAACTACTTACCTCAGCCATGGAACTGAATGTTTCCGAAACATTCTCCATCGTCCACTATCAAAAGGAAGTTAACAAATACTCCATTACAGTTTCGACTTTCTCCAAAATAAGTCGTCTCAAAAATGCAATTTCTTTAATGACCAGCATTCCTAAATCAATAACGGCAGTAAAAAAAAAAAAAGAAAGAAAAAAAAACTTCACCGTGCCTTTTGCATTTGTGCTCACTTTACATTCTTCGTTTGTGTTCCCTTTACATTCTCCTGAAGATCTGTTTCATTCTCCTGAAGTACTGCTTCACTGAAACTAATCGAAGAAAGATTGCAAAAAACCGTGTCGTGTTTCTTTTTTTTTTTTTTTAAGTTTTTGACAATCAATCAGTCAGATATTAACAAGAAAATGTACTGACACGAAAAATTTTGAAAATTACCTGTCTGCAGTTATTTGATGAAGTTTCTGACTAACTGAAAATGAATTAATTTGCAAAACAATTACAGCGATTCTATACACCACCACAATGATCAATTTGATATTAACCGATATTTCATACGTGTAACACTGCGGCTCAACCATAAAAAAACTTTTAACAGAAATTTGGAAAGCAGAACTAAGGAAGGCTAACAAATACACATGTATTAGATATCGCAAACTAAATATATTTACCATCCCTTACATAGATTAAAACCCCATATGTAAAGAAATAACAATACAAAATATTCGTTATAATAATGCATCAGAGAGGAAACATTTACCTGACGTCACATTTATAACGAAACAAGCTTACCTGGAGTGTCCCTTGGAATACTGATAGCCACTTTCTCGAACAACTTGGCGAGCTAGAGGGAAAAGTTCATCCCTCCGATTTAGAAGCGCAGGAATGTGCTTGCAAATTTGGGCTGCAGCCTCGTTCACAGACACCTAAAGAGAATAAGTGCAAATGTCACTAACAAAGTACAGAATTTCGTATGAAAGTACGCAATAAATAACATCGGTACACTTATTACTTCAAAAACCACCCGCATTTATGTCAACAAAATTTCCTACGCAACAATTCTGTATCTGAAAGAATTATATCGAAAAAAATATCTTAGACTACAAACTTTTTCAGTTTTATTAGTTTATCACCATTAAAATTCAGGATTAAACACGTAGTTTTTGTGGATTTCTTAAAAAGTAATGTTAACCAAAAATTTTATTTACAGAACAATTACAATAACAAAAACTGCTTTTCCCGTTGAACAAGCGTGACAACACGTGGCAGTTTGGCAGCACAGTTTTCTTTCCTTAAAAGCTTTTTTCAAGCAAGTATTTAAAAGTTCAAGTTCTAATAGCTATTGACAAGGCACATACTTCACTTTTAAAACTGCTAGCGGCAGTACAAAAAACTACAGTCATATATTAAATCTTACATGAAGACGGACAGTATTACTCAGAAGAAAAAAATTCACGCTATTTAATTCTATATTTGGGGTCTCAAACGAAATAAAATATGATATATATATATATATATATATATATATATATATATCAACTGCAGTTTAGGCCAGAACTTTCCCGCTGGAATTGGCCAGAAATTGTTCTAACAATACGTTACATTCAATGGGAATGACGGTTATTTAAAGCCAATATGTTTTAAAAGAATCTGTTCACACATTATTTTCTTGAGCTAGTTTTTCACACTAAATTTTATCAAATATGATCAGTTTATAACTTGAGGGTCTTCTTCAAAAGATTTATGCAAATCGCTCATGTTAAGTCTTTCAAAAAATTCTGTTTGCCAATGCGCATAACATAGACACGCAGTCCTTATTTAGTTTCTCATTTGGTGCTGCTAATTTAAATGACTTAAACCTTAACACGCATTAAAAAAAAATTCAATACTAACACATTTAGAAAGATCAGTCTTGCTATCCAAGAGCCGTATGAGGTTATTCACAACCCCATTTGATGTTAAGTGGTGTTTCTATGTCCGATTTGTTTGCACATTTAATCTGCTAGTATTTTTTCTTTTGTATATAACGTTGTGCTCAGTATTACACATTGTCGAATGCTTAGACAATAAACTAACCGTTAATAATTAGCTCACCAATATTTAAGAGACAATGAGTAATCTGTGTCACTTAGAAAAAACAAATATTGTACGACGAGTGAAACTAAGCGAAAATAACCAAAACTTCGATTTATTTGATATTCCACGGATCTTACTTCATGTGCATAAAGGAAGATTTTTGCAAACGCTGTTACGAAGCAAACGGAAGAAATTATGTAGATCATAGGAGCATAGAATTTTGTGAAATTCAGTTTTAAAACTAATTAAACATAGGCTTAAAAAATGTTTGGCTTACTTATTATCTATTTTTTTTCTAATTTTTTAAAGCTCTGTACGCTTTTGGTGGACGCACAGCATTTATAGATGTCAACTGTACATTTTGGAAGGGCGTAGCGTTTCCTTACATTTACAAAACCAAAATGAGAAAAACAATCGAGCAGAAAAAAAAAAAAAAAAAAAAAAGGAATATTCCAATTTATTTAAAAAATTCCTACTTCACGAAGGGAAATTTTAAAATTTTAAATTTCACCATATGCAGTCAGTACATCTGATTCCTCCAACCTAAACTGTGAATTTTCTAATGCATTTACTATGAGAATAAGCTATTCATTAAAAATTAAGAGACATGTGCTTTTTCTTTTGCTGATTTGACTTCTATTTCATTTGCAATTATCTTTCCCACTTTCATTTCATTTCAGTGATGTTCTCTTGCTAGACCTTTTCATCCTACCAACTTCGAGAGCTAGCACTCCCCCCCCAAGAAAGTATGTACAGCTGAAGAAAAGGCAGTTTTAAAATAAATTCATTTGGCGAAGTAGCGAACGATTGCAACGTTATTTAGACACTATTCTGAGGACAGTATTTTGAACTAGTCATTTGTCTGGCAAATTTTAACGCATCTCCTACAATTATTCCAGTTATTTGCTGGAATAAGCTCATGCTCTCCTTCTAGAAACAGCTGCTCCTCAATTAATTTGTTTCAACGATAATGAATTAACGATTCTGTCAGGCAATGCAATGACCAGCTTGCTACGGTCGTTTATTTCAATTCGAACTCTGAATGCTGCACTACTTTTAAGAACCTAAGAAAGTACGTAATAAAAAATAACAATTGTCAAAGCCAATTAATAAATTCTCGGAGAACACAACTCTACGATTAAACAGATCTCTGGGAAATGAAATGTTAAACTTGCGGTGACTTAACTCAATAAGGAAAGAAATATTAACAAACATCTCTGCCATGGAACACCAAAAAGCGAAGGGTGTGTATTACTCAATGATAGTAAACAAGCAATTTCAAAAAGACAAATCGCCACACAAAGCATTTTTATCTGTATTTATAAGATGATTCATCAATGTAATTTAATCATGGGTTTCCATTGCAGTTTATCAATCATAGTTTATATAATGAAGTCTTCTTCTTTTTCAATTCCTTCTGTCTCTGCTAAGGTGCAGTTAATCTGTTAATCTGAATATGCAGATCAATACTGCTGAAAGTTCAAGCTTGCAAAAACTTCTTATGTAAAGGTAATTATATACTTAAGAGTAAAAATTAAATGCCAGCCTTAGAACTTGGTCCTAATTTTCCTCTCACATTACGACTTAGAATCAATTATTTAAAGTTACTTTAGGCTTCGCTGAGATCCAAATTGTTAGAATCACGAGTTCTTTCCATTTCTTGCCTGGTGCACTTTGGTTCAGATCATTACGCCATCTAGCGGTATTTCTTTTTCAAAACTTGACAGTTCACAATGAGATCAGGTTTTCTAATTAATCTCTAAACTTCAAATGTATCCGAAGTGTGTGAATGGTAAATTACTCATACAAGTTTCAGTCACTTTTTCGGTTTATTTTATTTTTAGACGCGTTTATGGCATCCCGGCAAACTATATTCATTGCTTACCTTGATAAAATTTCCACACAGTTCAGAATCCGAAAAGTTTACTAGTTCGCCAATTTTATTGTTTATTATTGGCAACGGAACTTATTTCACTTGAGTGTTTCGTTAAATTTTCCATTACTACTTCAGCAGTCTTTGATATTTTATTTAGAGGCATAACAGAACAAAGCAAAATAACGATAACTTTTGAGTAACTGAAATATTTTTTTTCAAACAGGGGGAAAAAATTGCACAGAATCAAACTCCGGAGTTTTCAACTGTGAAACTATTATTTTATTTTGGCTTTACCTTAAAAAAAGAAATCTGCTCGATCTACGCAGGTCCCCATAGCAAATGTTGAAAAATTTCCGCTCGTATCTCAGTTTGTTTTCGACCTTTCATTTGTGGTATATGAACACAAAGCAAAATAACACAAACTCCAGGCATAAAAAAGTTCTGTCACTGGGTGCGTACCAAAGAATAGGAGTATTTTACCATTGATTACAACAGATTCACCCAGCACTTTTTCACCAGTTGCGTCATTGAAGGCGTGGTTACAGAGAGTAGTCCATTAACCTATGAATTTCAGAGTTGCGAACATGACAGAAATCGACAAGAAAAACAAAAGAAGCATTTGAAACGTATTTACAAAAACGCAGCTCATTTCCCTGCCTAAGCAAGAACAGCTGCATGGGTGGATATTAGAAAAGTGGGGACTTCAACCGGACTAAACGTTAGTGGCAGGAAATACATATTTTACGTATTAGCAAGAGTATTGTAATTTTTTTCTAGGCACTGAAACCAGTTTCGGAAAGAAAACTTTGGAAAGCTACTGAGGAAGATCATTTTTAGATGAAAAGATCTGAAAATAACTGCTGACGACACTCATAAAAAGAATTGCGGGCGCTTTTTTTAAAGTCAAAAGGGCGAGTTGAGCATATAGAGTGCCACCAATAAGATTCGAAAAAGAAATGTGTGAGAGATGCAATGTCAGCTAAGGCAGAGGCGTTGCCACACCCTCAGATAACTAAAAATATCGATGTTTCCGTGTTGAGTTTCACTTTTTTTTTTTTTTTTTTTCTTATGCGCATCAAAATGGCGCACATTCCAACGGATCTATAACAAAGATCGAATCTAAAGTATCATTTTGTTTTCAGTAAACGCATAATCATCGAAGGCGAAGAAAAGGAGTCAGCCGTCCTCCAATTTAAGGCTACGGGCTACAAAGAAAGGTATGAAGCAGAATCGAAAAACAAAGGTACCATGGCTCACTGAATAACTATTGTTGTGAAAGATAATTGCCACATGTCATTAAACAGTAATGAAATAAAATACATAAATCTTTCTAGGTACGAGTGTCTTCTATTCAGAACAAAGAGCTCTCAAATAAGAAATATTAATGTCTCTTATGCAAGCTTCTCAAGATTTTTCTTAGGGATAACTTTAGCCATGGAAGCTTATTTAACCAACATCTCTAGCAATATGATTGTTTTGTTTTGTTTGATGAAGTTGTTTGACTTGTATACCACAAAAGCATCTAAAGGCCACTGAGAGAACCATTTTAAGATGAAACAGGACGTTCGGAAAATTGCGTGCATTTTTCACTGTAAAAAAACGTTTTCTTCAGAGGTATCAAGAACGCTTTCAAGGCAATTCAAAGTTACTAAAAACCACCAACTTAAATGAAAATAAATTAAAAAAAAATAAAAATGAAAGAAATCCACATGTCCCTTTTCTTATATTTCGAACAAAGGCAACAACCGTTCTTTGTCACTTAAAAAAATAACCAATCCTCAATTCATACTATCGCTTCCCGAAATAGCTTCAATTTTTCCATACAGCCTCCTGGAATTTCTTCATTGGCACATCAAAATCCCGAGCGAAAAAATAAGGATAGAAACTTTCTTATTCGTGTTTGTATGAATAATATGCTCACGATATTTTTTCACAGAAATTTAATAGCTGGAGCTGCATGCCGAGCCTGTAAATATGGACTCAAAAAGGTATATTGTATAATCAAAGTCTGGTTCCTTCACTTTGCAAACGGGATCTACGTATAATTTTCGCCTTTACTTACACTTGAGATTTAAGAGACAAGGCCTTAATCCGTCCTAGGAACATCAGTAACTGTCTTTCCAGTACGAAGCTGGATTGCTCCATACGTCTGTCAACGAATAAACAGTAGAGGAAGCCAAATAATGTTTAATTGAGACACACTGTTATAACTTTTGTGGTTAGACGAACCATACTTGACACAGATTTCAGCACCATGATTTTTGTATTTCTTACCACTTCATACACCGTCGTAATTTTGCTACCAGCAGGGTAAAACTTGCAGTCTGCACCATCAGCCTTAGGGAAAACCTAAAGCGTCCAAATGAGAATTAGAAACTACACTCAAAAGACAAATAGCAAACTTATTTGGGCTCATCTCTCGATTTTAAACCAAGAGTTTTGATGGTTTTCTGTTGCATGAAAACTTCACTGCAATAAAGTTTGAGCACAGTAACATAAAAACTGAAAAAGTCAAAATGTAAAATGATGTCCCGGTGGCGCAGTGGTCTAAGCGATGGCTTCTGATCATTCGTCTGGAAGGGTCCGGGTTCTAATCCCGATGAAGCATGGATGTTGTGTTTGCCTTTCGACACTGGCTCTCTCCCTTCCCTGGAAAAAGTGGCCCTAAATTAGGGACGGGAGACTGCTTATAGCCCATTGAGTTGTTCACGGTGGTCGTTAAATCTCCAATAAAAAATAAAATAAAAACCCAAACATATTATGAGCACATGCCCAATCACTCAGAAAACAACTATACTATGCTTCTCCTCTATTTTCACCAAGTTTTGAGCTGAATGCCCATTTTGATAATAGGAAGAGTAGCGAGAGAAAAAATTGGTTGAACACATGGAACTTTGATGATCTTGAAACTGCGCAACAAAAGGCAAAAAGGAAATTTTTGTCAGCATTCTTGCGATAACGCCTAAAAAACCAGTGAATTTTTCAACTGGCTGATTTTTATCGTGCGGTTTTGTGGCGAGTAACTAATCTAATGCGCTTATTAATTCTCAGTCCAGCTGAAAACATTATCTCACTGTGTTTTTCTTTCCCTATCAGAGACACATACGCACACAAATAATAAAAATCATTAAGAAAAACAAAAGGAGCTAATTTATCACCAAGTGCTACAAGAAAACCTGGGCAGGTCAGGTTTGGTCTTGAACAACAGCCGGTGAAAGAAGGGAAGGGCAGAACCTACAGAAATAAATTTTCATGTGGGTTCACGAGAGAGTAAGTGCTACAGATTCATTTTGAAAGCCAAATCTGTCTGGCTGAGTTGAAGAACAGGAAGAAGACTCCCACAGTATGATACTATAATACTCATTAATTACAGCATAAAAAGACAGCAGTAAACACAATCGCCGAATCTGCATTCGGATTATTTGAATGATTTCTTGACGGGTTTTTCCCCCATCAAAAACAGGTATTAGTATTTTGCCTCTCCAATGATTCTGAAACAAAATGTTATTTAGTGCCGTTATGTTATTGTACAAATAACATCCAGAGAAACAAATGTCCTTCTTTCCGTTTCCGAAAGAGTAATTGGTTCTGACGAATGTGACAGACGAATAAACGAATGGATGAATATCGTCGAACACAATCCTAAGCTTCGAATTAAAGCAAAGGAAAATGTGCAGTCTACTGAAGAAACTTAGACTGGGCCAGCATGAGGAGAGAGAAGATAGCGCCTCACATACGATTACTACTGGCCCATTCTACACTTTCGATGTGTGCTTAAGATGGTTCGAAAACCATCTTAAGACTACATTTTACTTAAGTCTTCAAAGAGAGAGAATTAGGGATTTAACTCCTTTTATTTCTTAATATGTATAGCAAATACATTTCTTATGGTACTGCTACATGCATGCTGCGTTTTTAATGTACTTAACTGTAAATGCAAATGCGTTTCAATTAACAAATGTTCTTCCAATACGTAACTTATTTTTTAACGTAATCGATTATATTTTCGGATAATCGATATCTAGCATTGCAGTTATTTCGGATAACAGAGGCTTTGCCAGAAATCCTACTTATGGAAATTTGGATGATTGAGGCGCAAGTCACAAATCCTATGTTTGGAAATCCAGATTTTATCAGGACATTTTACCTTTCGGAAGGAAACGAGCAGCCGCACTTAAATGATTCGTACAGGAACGAATCTAGACATTTCATCTAAACAGTGAGAAGCCCCTGTGAAATATTTAGGTCCTTCAAGAAATGAAAAATGTTCATTAGTCGTAGCAAACAAATCTTGGAATATATGTTTGGACAGTCTGAACTCAGTCTTCGAATATGTGACTGGACAAGAGAGAGACAATGAAAATTACAGAATACGATATCTCTTTCCATGTTCACTGAACATAATCTGATAACAAAAATTTCTGCTTCTGGTTTCATTGTGTATCTAACGAATTTTTGTGAACTTCAATGACATGGAGATTAAGTTCATCTAATAAATATGATTTAAAAGAATAGAACAGTTTACAGTATATTCGAAAGCGGAATTATATAGCACAAAGTGAAGCTGTTTTTATGAGCAATTAGTTCACCTTTTGTTTCATTTATTCTCCTTAGAACGTAAAGCATGCCATCTGAAACCATTTAATATTTGACATAGGCGTAGCGTGACCAAAAATTAGGGGAGGGGTACAAATAAGTGTAAACTAATGTTTTTCTTGGGGGTGGGGAGAGCATTCTCGGAAATAATTTCTCCAAAAATGCTTCTCTTCAATTGTCATTAGTGCCATAACTTCGGTTTTTTACATGTGTAATATACCCAAAACTACGAGGTGTGCCAGGCTTGCGTTGATTCACCCTAATGAGGATGAAAGAACAACAACATGCCTTTTAGAACACCTCATACAGTCATCTGATGGTGAAAACCATCATCAGATGACTGCATGCTATTGTGTATCGAATGACTACTGGAAAGTAGTCACAGCAATGCTCGCTATTGCGTAGCGTTGTTAACTTGTCTGTAGGGCACACTTTATAACATTTAAAAGGCGAACGACTAATTAGTATTTTTTCCAATTTTTAAGTTGGGGGCACCCGTCCCCCCGGGCCCCTTGACGCTACGCCTACGATATTTTATATCATTTTAGTGATGAGAAGCTGCATGTGACAGTAGTTAAGCATGACGCCAGGTTTAGTTAAACACTAATAATTTGAAACAGAAGGGAATACTGGACTCATTTCAAAAAGAAGTGAAAATAAATATTCAGTATGCATAGTTACAAAAAAGAAGGGAAAATAAACATGCTTACGAACAGTAACTTTATCAAACAATCTGATACTGTAAAATTTACCTCGTGAAGCGTCAGTGGTTTTTCAGGCTTTCTTTTGCAATCAAATCTTCCATATATGGCAGCATATTTTCTAATTTCATCCATTCGCCGAGGATCATCTTCTGGCATATTCATAACGTACTGAAAAGATAAATAAGAATGAAAGCACTTAATAAACTCATTTATTTTAAAAAAAGGTATTATAAGTTTCACCAGTGTTTCATGTATAACTTGACATTCATGTATAACTTGACATTCATGTCTATGTAATGAAGCATGAGGCACTGTTCACAATTCATGAGAAACGGACTCCTAAAAATACACACACAACTTTGTGTGGGTTTACTGCAAATCCTGCGGTATTGAATTAAGTTGCATACGTTAATATTATTAATTAATGGCATCTATGAAAATGCAATTACGCCCCCTTCCCCCGGTGGCCGAGTGGTTTGAATCGCTGGCTTTTGACCATTCGTCCGGGATGGGCCAGGGTTCGAGTTCCAGATCAGGCATAAGTGTCGCGTTTGTCCTACGACATAGGCTCATACCTGCAACCAGTGGCCCTAAATTAGGGAAGGGAGACGGCTTATAGCCTTACGAGTTGAGCGTGGCGGTCGTTAAATCCCAAAACAAATAATAACAAACAAATGTAAGTGCAAACCTTCAACTCTGAGAGTACACAGCCCGTATAAAAATTGGAAAGGGAATGAGACAAGGTGTCACTACATCTTCCAAGTTCTTCCATGGCTTATTGCAAATGGTTTTCAGTCATTGAAGTAGAAAGACAAGTATATAATGATTAATGGCGATAGTTTAACCGACATTCCTTTTGCTGACGACATAGTCAGTTTTGGAAGTATCCCTCCGAGCTACAGAGTACGATCCAGGAACTTGCTGACAACAGCAAAGAAGTGGTATTAAAGAAAACTTGCAGAAGACAGAACTAATGTACAAGGCTTTTACAAGAACAGAAAATTTAGAAGTAACTGATGCCTACATCTACCCTGGACAACTGACGTCAAGAAATTAATAGGCGTATAAAACTTGGCTGGAGAGCATTCGGAAGAAATTTTCAAGAGCAATTTACCATTATGTCTTGAGATAAAAGTGTTTAATTAATGCACCCTTTCACTTCTTACTTATGGACCACAGACATGGACCTTAACTGAAAAGGGCATACAGATGCTCCGGTAACATAAAGAAGCACAGAGAGATGCATGATTGGTGTAACCAAGAAAGATAGGAAAAGGTATTCATGAATCAGGAAAATGACAAAAGTTGATGACATCTTAATCAAAGTAAAGACCCTCAAGTGGCGATGGCCTGGACATATTGCAAGCAGTACTACTGACGAACAACTGAAATGCTAGACAGGATACCAAGGGACAGGAAAAGA
This sequence comes from Macrothele yani, assembly GCA_039090855.1. Classification (NCBI taxonomy): domain Eukaryota; kingdom Metazoa; phylum Arthropoda; class Arachnida; order Araneae; family Macrothelidae; genus Macrothele; species Macrothele yani. The sequence goes on along the minus strand of CM077023.1, from coordinate 60,821,500 downwards.
CCCAAAAGAATGCCACCTAGGAGATGGGTGGATGAAATTCGAAAGCAGGGCTGAGAGACATGGAAGAGCTCAAGAGAGATGCTTGAGGAGACATCCATCCAGCAGTGGATTGAAAATGGCTGACGGCGATGATGGTACTTTATTATACACGTTAAAAGAAAACACAGATAACAATATATTTTACACGGTCGAGTCACATTATTGTGACCACCTGACCACCAGCTAATATCCAGAATAACGGCCGTGTGCAGCGCGGACAGTAGTTAGACGGGCTGGGAGTGACTCAATAAGGTGCGGGAAGGCGTTCGCAGGTATGTGGAGCCATGCTGACTGCAGTGCAACTGACAGCTGCTGGAAGGTGCGTGGTGGAGGATCGATAGAGCGAAAACAAAAATCGAGGTGGTCCCACAGAATGAGGGGACCCAGAGAATTCCACGAAAACATTCCCCAGACCATAAAGCTGCCCCCACCAGCTTGTGTTCTTCCAGCAATGGTTGAAGAGTGTTTGTTCTCCGATGTTTCTCGCCTTATACGCCAACGTCCATCCGTTCGGTGAAGCAGAAAACGGGACTCACCGGAGAGGGCAATCCTTTGCCAATCAGCGCATGTCCAATTCCGATACTGCCGTACAAATATAAGCCTTTTCTGCCGATGCACCTTCGTCAGCATAGATGCATTGACCATCCGTCTGCACTGGAGCTCCATACTCAGCAGGGTTCGCTGAACTGTCGTTTTAGACACACTTCCGGTAGCCCCCTGGTTCATTCGGCTAGTGAGTTGCTCCACTGTAGCTTGTTGATCGGCCCTCACGCACCTTCGAAACCGACGTTCACCTCACATCTATGGCACGTGGTGCTCTGCAGTTTCCACGTCGCTTATTCGGAATGGTGTCATTTCTCCAATCACGATACACTTTAACCCACAGTAGTAGCACGCGAAGAGTTCACAAACTGCGCTGTTTCAGAAATACTGCCATTCTTGGTCCGAAAGCCGATAATCATCCCATTTTGCAAATCTGATAAATCGCTCCTTTTGTCCATGACAGCAACGAGTGATATGTTTTCAGAATGCCTACAGCACACCTTATATACCCTCCAAGCCAGCTCACGACACGTGCCTTCTTTTATTGGCTACGCGCTGTTGACGTCAAAAGTAGGAGGTGGTGGTCACAATAATGTGACTCGACTGTGTATATAAAGAAACGGTTGCACCTCGGAACACCTGCATGAATTACACACATACACACACAGCAAAAGCGCAATATATAGTGCTCCAGGTTTTCTCAAAGGTGAAGAAGAGGAAGGAAAACGGTTTTTCAAAATGTTTGGCTTTCTCAAATTTGAAGTGTTGACTTCAGCGTGAGGAGCAAACTAAAGCATAGGCGTCAAATATCACCAAATAATTTCGTAAGCAGAATACCTTGAAGTATCTCTCAGAATGAGGGGTATTTCAAAATAATCTTAACAGGTTTGTCATTTTGATAAACCTGTTAAGATGCGTACACACAGTGATCCCATTGTATCTTCACGGTTACTAACTGCTGTGTGTAGAGCTAAGCTTTCTGATAAACACTATCTCTCCTACTCTATTAATTTCTTTTCTTCTGTTTTAGAGGGAGGAGGGAACAATTAGCCTAGATTACGCCATATTTCTTATGAACAGTTGAAAACATTCCCTTGTATGTAAATTTCTTTTATTGGTGACAATATATACTATTTTCAACCAACACACTTAAATAAGGAGTTTCAATTACCTCTTACGTAATGTGTATTGGTAGTACTCCCAGAGGTGTCGTCTTAATTAGGATCGCTGTAAAACAGGACAGTTCCGACCGATCTATTGTTATTAAATTTTAATCTCCTTTCCTTTTACCCACTCCCATACATAGCTTAAATTTTTGAACGTAACCATACGATATCCTATGGCGACCTCTGTCGGAATTCACAAAAAACTGTAACGAAAATTAATTGTTTTTGTGTTTTAATGGATGTCAGCAAATGTTAGGTTAAATGCTCCGGGGCGACTCGGAGGAAGATATTTTCAATTGAGGCCCAAAGAAAAATTAGTCCAAAGCTTAAAAGGCAGTAATGTTACATAGTCTGATTTTATAAGATTTTCCCAATTTAAAAGATGTCAATAATTTTCCGCAGCTGTTGGTATGTTTTGCAAGATATCGAGGGGATGTGTTAAGATCGAAGTTTAGATTTATTGGAGTTCAGTGGAGTTGTAGGGTTTAAAGTTATTTCATTTCAGGTAAGTTTTTGTATTTCAGTTCTGTGTTGTTGGTTCAGGTAGGGAAGACCAGGTGTATAACACTAAAGTAAAAAAAAATTAACCCTTGTTTCGGAAATCACATATTTCAAAGACACCTGCATGAAACCTGAACCAGGGTTCGGGGGCCGGGGAGTCTTTCCCTGATGAGTGGCTCCCGGTACCCGACCCCAAGTGTTTAAAATTATTATTATGTTTTTATTATTATTATTGTATGTGAATTGTGAGAGTTTTAATTTTAGTTTGCGTGTGTTAATTTAGTGGGCTTTAGGGATTTCTACGGGAAGTTCTTGGTTGAAGGTGTAGAGAGTTTGACTTATATATATATCATCATTGTCAACCATTATCAATCCACTGCTGGACGAAGGTCTCCCCAAGTTTCCTCCACAACGGTCTGTCTTGTGCCAGTCTCCTCCATGTTACTCCCGCATACTTTCAAATTTCATCCGCCCATCTCCCATGTGGTCTTCTTCTGGGTCTTTTCCTGTCCCTTGGAATCCAATCCAAAATTTCGGCTGTCCATCGATGGTCTGTCCTTCTGGCAGTATGTCCAGCCCATTGCCATTTCAGGGATTGAACTCTGATCATGATGTCTTCCACTCTTGTCATTTTTCGGATCCACGAGTTCCTCTTCTTGTCTCTCCTGGTTACACCAAGCATGCACCTCTCCATGCTGCTTTGAGTTGTCTGCAGCCTTTGTATGTCTCTTTTAGTTAAGGTCCACGTCTCTGCACCATACGTAAGCACTGGAAGGATGCATTGATCAAACACTTTTCTTTTAAGACATAATGGCATATTGCTCTTGAAAATTATGCTGTTTCTTCCAAAAGCTCTCCAGGCAAGTTTTGTACGCCGATTAATTTCTTCATCAATGTGACCCTCACTTGATATCTGCTGTCCAAGATAAACGTACGTATCTGTTATCTCCAGCTTTTCTCCATCAATCGATAAATCTTCATTTCTTCTAAAAGCATTGTACATCACTTTCGTCTTCTGAAAGTTCATTTTTAATCCAACTTCTTTACTCTTGTCAGCAAGTTCCTGAATCATAGTCTGTAGCTCTGAGATATATATATATATATATTCCTGCCAGTGCTGGTGTAACTAGGAGAGATAAGAAGGGGAACTTGTGGATAAGGAAAATCACAGGAGTGGACGACATCATGACCAGAGTGAAATCATTGAAATGACAATGGGCTGGACATGTTGCCAGAAGAACGGACCACCGATGGACAACCGAAATTTTAGACTGGATTCCGAAGGACAGAAAAAGACCCAGAAGAAGACCCCATGAGAGATGAATGAATGAAATTCAAAAGCATGCCGGAGTAACATGGAGACAGGCTCAAGACAGACCGTTGTGGAAGATACTTGGGAAGAGTTTCATCCAACAGTGGATTAATAATGGTTGACAATGATGATGATGATATATTTATTTATATATACATATATATATATATATATATATATATATATATATTTAAGGGCAGATAATAATTATTAAACCTTCACAAAGTTTATCAAAGACGACTGTGTGGTGTTAAAGCAGTTCTTTGGTGTTAACGGTTTTTTCACTGATGGTACTTTCTTTACGAAGACCGGTCGCCTGGGCTACATAGCTGCCCTCATTGCTCTGGGGCCTCGGGCTGATCCTCGTGATTACAATCAGGATAAAACAACTGAGAACGTTTAAACTTGCCGCTCCAGAGCCGATTGATCAGAGGAGTGGCCTTCTGGCTAATCATTGGATTTGGATCACGGTTCGAATACTGAGTAAGGCATGAGAGGTGTGTTTGTCCTATGGCCTCATCTCTGACGCTTCTGTGGAGCAAGTGGCCCCAAATTAGTGACGGGCGGCTGACCAGCCTTAGATGTTCACGATGGCTGTTAAACCCCAAAAGTAAAAAAAAAAAAAACTTTTGGTAACAGTACAATTTCGTCAAAAAAAAAAAAAAAAAAAGATAAAGCGGAGAGTGTGTACACACACTTTTTAGCCATATCCCTCCAAGTGCACACAGACGCGCAAATATGTACGGAGAAAATGAAAATTTAATTTCTGAAAATGAAAAAAAATATTTCACAAACCGAATTATTTTGCATTTCTACAAGTCTCTTTTTTTCTTTTTTCACCAAAAGCCGCAGTAACCCGTATGAAGACTTGCCTCCCTCCCCCCATCCGTTCACCTCCAGCAGAATCTTCGTCTCCGTTTCTGTGAGCCTCATGTCCGGTAAGAGGTACAACATCGGAAAGTTGCGCATTCCATTATTCTGATTATTGACATTTACCTTGCGTCCGTACATACAGATATACCGACATCACCCAAAATTTCATTTTGTATGGTATATTGATGCGATTTTAGTAACAAGTAATAAGAAATGCTATTAGTAATACCGCTAACATTCGTGTGCGTGTTTCCCGCTTTTGCGACCATGAATATAAAAAAGGTAAAAAAAAAAAAATACATAAACAAAATGTACCAATATTTTCAAACATGTTTGCATCAATCCACAATCTACTCGTCCCATTTCCATAATCAAATTTTTGCGTTCAACACCCAACCAGCCGTTTATTTGTAGCACTGTTATCTGAAATCGATCGAATCTGGACGCGCCAACAACAAGAGAAGAGGGCGATTTTGCATAAAAAAAGGAAATGAAAATCGTGTTTAATTAGGCCATTTGAGGAAAATTTGTTCCGATGGAAACCTTATATTCCATACATAAGGCTCAGCGCACGTGTCCACCGGAGAGCAACCCGGCCTGCACAGCAACGACTCCTAGCGAGCGCAGCGGGCAATAAATTCGCACGAACTTCCTCTTGAAAGCAAGAGAACGCATTTACTCCCACTTTTTTCTAATTTTATTTTCTGCGCCATTTTTTCCGTACACCATTTTTTGGTGCTCCATGTCTTCAACCCTTCCACCCCTAAATGTCAATGCGCATGCCCCAAATCACGTGTTGTGTGCGGCGCTAATCCTCCCGGCGCCTCAAACTAAGTGGGAAAATTAAGGAAACACGAACCGCCAATCGATATGTAAATGGCGCTCATGCATTACCTAGTTTTTTTGCTGCCTCTTTTTCTTTCTTTGACACAATTTTTTTTCAGTTCTATAAGGAACACAACTTCATCTGGGGAAGCAGAGGGGGATGTAAAGGCATTAACTAAGGCATGATACGAGGTGCAGTGGCTTCGGGAAACAGCATTAAGAAAAGATTGGAAGGGGAAAAAAAGGAGTTGACGCGGACGTCAGCGGGGAGAAACTAGACGCGCAAAAAAGGAAGCCATTGCTCGTGTTCAAAGGGTTGAGTCAGTCAATGATCTGAGCTGTGTTGCAGAGATTGCGAAGTCGATTATCCCCTGCAAAGTAAGGAGGATTCTACATCCTCGTCTGCGGCCAAAAACGAGGTTGTACTTTTTGAAGTTTATGTTTATCATGAAGAAATGACACTAGAAAAGGACTTCAGTTTTATAATAAATACATATACATCATCTTTTAAAAAAATGTTATTTTATTAAACGGTTCAGTATGCTGCGTACATTGCCCCTCGCCCCAGAAAAAACGTTATTGAAGTAACCGAAAATATAACAACAATTAACATTCAGAAATAATTACAGAGAATCCACTTCCTTGCTGAATAAAATTTAATTGTAAAAATTCGTGGAGCGAATATAATACTTCCCGCTGTTATTTTCTGCCATAGAAATCACTACTTCCTTCTGTACAAAAGTAAAAGCTACTTTTCACTCCTTTTGGTAACAGATATAAATTATTTTCAGCTGGTTTCCTAACTCAGATAAAGTATAATAGATTTTTCCCCCTACGATATTTCGCCATTTTTTTTTTATTTATTGAAGGTTTAACTACCACCGTGAGCAACTCATTGGGCTATAAGCAGTCGCCCGTCCCTAATTTAGAGCCACTGGTTCCAGGGGAGGGAGAGAGCCAGTGCCGTAAGACAAACACAGCATCCATGCCTCACCGGGAGTCGAACCCGGACCCATCTCGGACGAATAGTCACAAGCCAGTACTCAGACCACTGTGCTAAATGGAGCGTTAGCAGTTCTTCGTAATAAAAGTTATCATCATGTCCTCCAATGGTACAAATATTACATCTGTGGTTCCCTGGAGCTCCTAAATATTACTATGACGACTTAATGAGTGAGAACTGCTTAAATAAACATTGCCTGTCTCAAACACACGACGACGCCCCAATAAGTCTCGTTGAACAGCTGCTTCTCCGTAACAAATTTTCTCGTCAATAAGGAAAGTTCAAGGTACATTTCGCCAGCCCCCCCCCGGCAAATTCAAAATTCAACAGTGCCATTCGTTTGTGCTACGTTTGTGCTGGTTTGTGCCGCAAACGGTGTCGTTTGTGCTAGCATAGTTTTTGAGATATTCAAAGTATAAATTGGGGGGGTGGTCAGCCCCCACCACGGCAAATTCAAAATTCAACAGTGCCATTCGTTTGTGCTACGTTTGTGCTGGTTTGTGCCGCAAACCGTGTCGTTTGTGCTAGCATAGTTTTTGAGATATTCGAAATATAAATTGGGGGGCTGGGGAAATGGTCAGCCCCCCACCCCAGCAAATTCAAAATCCAACAGTGCCATTCGTTTGTGCTACGTTTGTGCTGGTTTGTGCCGCAAACCGTGTCGTTTGTGCTAGTATAGTTTTTGAGATATTCAAAACATGAATTGGGGGGGGATGGTCAGGCCCCCACCCCAACCCGACAAATTCATAATTCAACAATGCCATTCGTTTGTGCTACGTTTATGCTGGTTTGTGCAAGCTTAGTTTTTGAGATATTAAAAATATAAATTGGGGCGGGGGAGGGATGCTCATCCCCCACGCCGGCAAATTCAAAATTCAACAGTGCCATTCGTTTGTCTTACGTTTGTGCTGGTTTGTGCCGCAAACCGTGTCGTTTGTGCTAGCTTAGTTTTTGAGATATTCAAAATATAATTTTGGGAAGTTGGGGAAACGCTCAGTAACCCACCCCCGCAAATTTAAAATCAACAGTGCCATTCGTTTTTGCTACGTTTGTGTTGTTTTGTGAGGCAAACCGTTTGTGATGGCTTAGTTTTTGAGATATTCAAAATATAATTTGAAGGGCTAGGGATTAATTTGCGAATTGGGTAAAATGGAGCACAAAATTGTATAGATGTTCATGGAGATTATTTTGAAAAGTTGTAAGTATGTTTTCGTAAATATGTAAATGTACAGATACTTCTTTAAGCAGCTAAACTTTCGTCCTGCCCCTGGAAAAACCTTCAACTACTGCTGAATGGCCGTTTTAAATCTTTTAATTTGGGTAAGCTCAGAAATGTTAATTTAATCCTTTTTCAGTGGTGTGAAAAGTATTGCATCACCTACAAAGGCAGGGAATTTTTAAGTTTGACTTTTTTTTTAACTATCTAATTTTTATTGCAATTTCATCATTTATATGTCATTAGGTGGAAAATTTAGCGGAGATTTACAAAAAAATGTTTTTGCTTTTCCTGTAGCTACTTCTGTTTTTAAGATACATTTCAAAAAACATGACTAAGTCGAAATTATTTAAAAAATTGAATCGTTTATCCAATACTTAGGTATACAGCAAAAAATTGTTTTTGTAATTCATAAGGAAGGAAATGACATTTAAATACAGAAATACATATAATGCAGCAAAATGATAAAGTGTACCTAATATTTTGTTGCCCAAACTTTAGCTTTAATCACAGGTTTGCATCTTGATTGCATACTGTGAACAAGGTTTTGTAAAAGATTGGGTTGAACAATACGATTCCATATTTGAATTACACATTCAATGAATTTTGGTTGTTGACTTCTTTTTTGATAGTTCATACGGCACTTTGAACCAAACATTTTCGATCGGGTTTAAGTCCGGTTAGTGTGGTGGCCAATCAAGATGCTGAGCATTTTTTTCCTGAAACCAGTTTTTCACTAGTTTTGCACGATTGCAGGGTGCATTGTCCTCTTGAAAAATAAAATTACTATCATAAGGTCTTCTAGGTGATGACAGCATCTTCTTTTCTAATATCCAGATGTATTTCTGGGCATTTGGTGTACCATCGACAATATGGAGGTTCGCATCGCAATGTTCTCACATGCAGCTCCAAACCATGACCTTCACCGGATGCTTAACACTGGCCTCACTAAGCAACTTGGATGGAATTCTTCCTGCTTGAATCTCCTTACATAGGCACTACTCGGATTCCCATTAAGGCAAAATTCTGATTCATCATTGAAAAGGACATTTTCATATGGCTTAGTTGTTCATGATACATGCTATTTTGCACAATAAAGTCTATGTTGTCTTTGATTTGCAGTTAACAGTGGTTTACGCCTGCCTTTACAGCCATGTGAGCGATAATGAAGCAGACTCCACCTACCAGTAGATGTACTAACAGTAACATCAGACCCTTCATACCATCTTTTTTTTTTCTTTTGATTGGAGGTTTAACGACCACCGTGAGCAACTCAATGGGCTATAAGCAGTCGCCCGTCCCTAATTTAGGGTCACTTGTTCCAGGGAAGGGAGAGATCCAGTGCCGTAAGAAAAACACAACATCCATGCCTCACCGGGATTCCAACCCGGACGACTGATCAGAGGCCATCGCTTAGAACACTACGCCACCGGGGCGGCTCGGACCATCTTTAAAGTAATTCAGGTGAATTGAGCTTCCTGTCTGGCAAGCTTAGCTTTCTGAGCACACTGTCCTGCCTGGTTATAGTAGTGAATCTGGGACTTCCACTGCGACGCATATTTTTAATATCAGCAGTGTATTTTACTTTCTTCAGTAGCCTAATATAACTGTAGATTAATTACAGCCCACTCTTTCAGCGATTTGTCTCGAAGAATACTCCTCTGCATGCAGAACAACTACTTTTACTCTGTCCGCTGATGGCAATTTCGCAGTTTTAACCGTTATTGAGAATGTACACAAATTCTACCCTAATAACAACAAGAAGCGACTATTATAAAACTCGCGTAGATCATCATCATGTGTAGAGAATTTTCGGAAGGGGAAGTCTGACTCCAGGTCTTAAACAACCCTTAGAAATAGGAAGCTAGGAGATTTGGGCTGGAGTGCCCGATGGGAAAGTGACATAAAAGCGAGGTAGAAAGGGGGAGAGAGATGCTCTTATTTATTGCCGGGGACCAGTATCGCTCGGGATCCGATGACTTAACATGCCCATCATACGCACGGTGGATATTTAGTAGTTCGAGCGTTCGTTCCTGCCCAGGATCGAACCTGAGGTTCCTCCGTGGCAGACACGAAAGTTGACCACCAGGCCATCCGCGGCCCTGAAAATGATGTAGTACGCTACGATACGATATTTCAAGAAGTTTTAGGAAGGGAGTGTCTCACCCCAGGTCTAAAACTACCCTTAGAAATAGGAAGCCAGGAGATCTGAGTAAGTGAACTCAATAGGAAAAATAAACAGAAAATTGAGTAAAAAGTACAGGGTGACATATCTTTCAAACAGTGAACCGTGACAGCAGTCCGGGAGGAATGGGGCAAGGGGAAGTGGAAGGAGAACCAAGCTCCGTACAACATCACAGAGAACCACAACTCCAACCGGTCGCCGGCGCACCAGGGAGTGAGTGAAACTTACCGAGACCAAATCCAAGTGCCGGGCAGCAATGAATTCTCATCATCTCCATGCCAATCTGAAAAAGAAGGGTGGGGAAGTTGTCTAACACTCACCATTGATCACATACTTACTCTCTCTGTCAAGGGGGTCAAAAATCATCGCCTTAGTTCTGGGATACCTAAGGAATTCGCTGGGATTGTAATCAACCGCGTCCCTAATAAGTTCATTAGGGTGAGTTTCCGCTTTCTTGAAGAACTTCTTGGAGAGTCTGGTGGAAAACTCATGTACCTTCTCAATTCCAAGTGTGTTCCTCAGGTTCCGAAGTGAGGTCCAAAGGGGAGCCCCAGTGATCATACGAAGTGCTCGGCTCTTCACCCTCTCGATTCTCTCTCGCTGATTAATACTAATACCTAACCAGATGGGGGAGGCAAAGGTAAGCACCGACCTGACGACCGTCTTGTAGAGCAGTGCTTTGTGCCGTGATATAAGGAAGCTTCTCCGGTGGAGTATTGGAGCTAGCTGCTTAAGGCATTGTCTAGCTTCATTCGTGTGGTAGCTGGAAATGATCTAGTAGTTCTGCGTCAACCCTTTTCGTGTGGAAGCTGTCAATAATCTAGTATATCAGATCAGATCATATGTAGAGTATTTTAGGAAGGGAGTGTCTGATCCCAGGTCTTAAACAACCCTTAGAAACAGGAGCTTGGAGATTTGGGCTAGAGTGCCCGGTAGGAAAGTGACACGGAAGGGAGGAAGAAAGGGGGAGAAAGACGCTCTTATTTATTACCGGGGGCCAGTACCCGGGAAATGATCTAGTAACTCTGGGTCAACCCTTATAAAGGCTGGAGTGGGATTAGGAGAGCATTAGGAAGCAGTCAAACAGGTAAAATAATGTCTATGATTGGCAGTAACAACTGATACGCAGCTAACATGAATTTCAATGTATTTTGCAGACCTCATATTTTATGTCATATCTTAAGAACAGAAGTAGCTACAGGAAAAACTAGGACATTTTTGAAATTTCCATTGAATTTTGCATCTAATGACATATAACTGATGAAAAATTACTGTTTGGTCTAACATTTCTTTAGAAGCCCCTGAGATACGTTATTGAGAAAATTCATGCTCAAATTTACATCCTTTTACATTGAGATTAAAACAAAAAAGATGACACAATTTTTGGTTTTAATGAGCGCGTCTTTTGAAACCGTTCTGACAGGAATTAAATTTATCAAAGCTATTCAGTGGAACCGGTATTTAAGTCAATGGCACCGGTATGAAAAACAGTAGTATCTGACCGAAGAAAGAAGTTTTTCAATGGGGTATTTAATCCCGCAGATATTGCTGTAAACGGAAACGTGAAATTACGCCCTCTGGTGGCTAACTGGTACGTTAGGAAAAATTATATGAGAAACAGTTAGCAGCAGAAGCGCTCTCCAACAAAGAAAGAATATTTAAAATCGGACTTTTAGAAGCAGAGACATTGACCAATATAAGATACGAAATTACGCCCCCCCCCCTCACCGGGAAAACCATGCATTATTTTAAGAAGAAAGTATTTTCAAAAAGTGTTTTGATGTGAGAGGTATCTGTTCACGAAATAATTTTTTCAGTCAGGTTTTCAGGAGCTCAGATTTTGCTGCAAATACATCAGAAGCAGAAATTAGCCCTTACGCCCCCTAGTGGCCAGAACATTCTTTGCCAAATATTAGATATTATTTTTAAAAAATTCCCCATGAGGAGCTGTATGCGATACAGGAAGAATGTTTGAAATCGGAGTTTTTGAAGCAGAGATGTAGGGAAAAACGTAGTTTACCTGAACGACCCCTAACGGAAAGTCTATGAATTTCGTGAAAATTTTGAAATGTATGAAAAACATTTTCACCTAGAAACGATATGAAACAAAGAAAACTTTTTAAATGGTACTCCTAAAAGCAGGTATGTTGACAAAAATAAGATATATATCTACACCCCCTGGCGGAGAAACAATGCATTATTCTATGAAGAAAATATCCCTAAAATGTTTATCTACGTGAGTAGTATCGGTTCACGAACGTAATTTTCAATCGAGATATTAGAAGCTCAGATTTGCTGTAAATTCGTCAGAAGTAGAAATTAGCGCTACCGCCCCCTGGTGGCCAAACTATTTTTACCAAAAGCAGAAATGACATACAAAAGATTTCTCATCAGGAGCTATATCCCTGTAGAAAGAATTTTTCGAATGTAAGTTTTAGAAGCAGAGATATCGGGAAAAACGAAGTTTAGTTTTACGCCCGTAGCGTAAAATCTATACGTAACGTGTAAAAAGTGGCTATACGTAAAATAGTTTTTAACATAAATGGAATCGAAAGGTAAAACCTTATTTTCAATCGAAAGTTTAGAAGAAAATATATGAAGTAAAAGATATTTAGAAATCGATATCATCTGCATTTACGTAAAAATCGTAAAAATCTCACACTGAGAAATTGTGCATCGTAAAGAAAAAAAATGAAGGATCATCATTCACACATTTCAAGCTTTCCAACGCAAAAAAAAAAAAAAAAAAAAAATTACAATCGGACTAATAGTTGCAGGACAGGGTGTCCACAGACGGACGGGCAAACCGGAAACATAAGCAGGATCTTTTTTACAAAAGACGAGCTGAAAACATACCTGTTGATTTATTACGCTTACATGCTATGGCGATATTATCGTGTTTGCAAATAAAAGTAATTTGTAGCTGATCATATCATTACATGCTGAGCAATATATACTATCAGAGACAATGAAATTTGCACACCTAGAAGAAAACATGATACAACCGTGAAACTTTGCAAATAGCTAGAGTACGTGCTGGTATGCAAACGGTCCACGTTTGGTGCGATTGAGCATGACCACACACCCTGTGGTGGCGCAAAAACGAATCGGCAACCGGCGTGTAGTCAATGCCCCATGTAAACCAAAAACACCGGCCGACGCAAGTAAGAGAGTGACAAGAATGTCGGGTAGACTCCAGATACGTCGATTTACGCAACGTACGGACTTGGAGAGAGGCCTGATCATCGGGCTGAAAACCGCAGACTGGTTGGCGTGCCGTGTAGCTCGCCACGTTGATCCTTCTGACCTTACCATCCCACTTATTTTAGGAGCAGCGGGCACGTGACGGCACTGCCACACGGCGGAGTGGCTCTTGACGGATCAGCTGGACGACCGATAGAGGGGTTCGACGGATCGTGCGCCAGGCACGAACGGATCCCTCGGGGACCAGGTCCACTATACAGGCAGGGTGTAGCGGCTCCTGTGTGCCCACGAACCATTTCCCAACGCCGAGCAGAAGTGAATCTGCGATCCCAGCGTGCCTTGCGTGTGCTGCCATTAACACCGGAACATCGCCGGCTCCGTTTGCAGTGGTGCCAGACCAGAGCGACGTGGAACGCCACAGATTGGCAACGTGTGGTGTTTAGCGATGAGTGCCGCTCCGTTTTGAGGACACATGATCATCGTGTCCGGGTGTAGAGGTCCCCAGGCCAACGGCCCAATCCCAACCTCGCTATCGAGCGCCACACCTCCCCCACTGCAGGTATTACTGTCTGGGGAGCCATAGCCTACGATAGCCGATCAGCTCTAGTAGTGGTACGTGGATCATTGACGGGCCAGCGGTATGTGGATGAGATCCTACAGCTCCATGTGTTCCCGTTCCTGGCCGGGATTCCAAGTGCGCTATACCAGCCGGATAATGCCCGCCCACACACGGCTCGGGTTGCCTAGGACTGCCTACGTCATGTCAAGACAATTCCATGGCCTTCCCGCTCCCCCGACATGCCCCTTATCGAGCATGAGTAGGCCAGTCTGTTTGTGACAACTGTAAAACAGCCGCCACGGTAGCGCAGTGGTCTAAGCGCTGGCTTATAATCATTCGTCCCTGATGGGTACGGGTTCAAATCCCGTGCGGCATGGATGTTGTGCTTGTCTAACGGCGCTGGCTGTCTCCCTTCCCTGGAACCAGTGGCCCTAAATTAGGGAAGGGCGACTGATTATAACCAAATTAACTACTCACGGTGGTCGCTAAACCCTCAATAATAAAAAAAAAAAAACATCTAAAATATCTGTGGTCAATTTTTTTTTGATTGAAGGTTTTACGACCACTGTTAGCAACTCGATAGGCTGTAAGTAGTGCCCCCCCCCCGACTTTATGGCTACTCGTTCGAGAAAGGGAGAGAGCCGCCCAACACGTGTGGGCCAGTCTGCCGCAGGACAAAATCAGGCGTATGTTCACCTCCAAGCGGGACCGTATTGCAGCATGTATCGTAAAAATCTCACACTGATAGTTCTGTGTCTGGCGCTATTTGGCCAAACATGGCCCTTGCGCCATAAAAATCAACCAACCAACCAACCAGCATGTATCGCCGCATGAGGCAGTGCGGCGCGCTATTGAAGATCACCGGACGGCGTGCCAAAGATCTCTGTAACTATCCTGCAGTCTGTTTTTGCTATCATGTGTATCATTCATATGTATCATTACGTCTGTAAAATTTTAGTTTAATCCGATGCTTCCTTCTTGGTGCGCAAATTTCATTGTCCGTAGGGTGCATACGTATATATACACACACACAGTCGAGTCACATAATTGTGACCACCTCCTACTTTTGAGGTCAACAGCGCGTAACCAATGAAAGAAGTGACGTGTCCTGAGGTGGCTTGAAGGTGTGGGTAGGCATTCTGAAAACATATCACTCGTTGCTGTCATGGATAAAGGGAGCGATTTCTCAGATTTGCAAAAAGGGATGATTATCGGCTTTTGGGTCAAGGGTGGCAGTATTTCTGAAATAGCGCAGTATGTGAACTGTTCGCGTGCTGCAGTGGTTAAAGTCTATCGTGTTTGGAGACATGGCACCATTAAGAATAAACGACGTGGAAACTGCGGAGCACCACGTGCCATTGATGTGAGAGGTGAACGTCGGCTTCGAAGGTGACTGAGGGCCGATCGACACCCTAGAATGGAGCAACTCACTAGGTGAATGAACCAGGGGGCTACCGTAAGTGCGCCTAAAACTACAGTTCAGTGAACCCTGCTGCGTTTGGGGCTCCGATGTAGACGGATGGTCACTGCACCTATGCTAACGAAGGTTCCTCGGCAGAAAAGGCTTATATTTGCACTGCAGTATCGGAATTGGACCTCTGCTGATTGGCAAAGGATTGCCTTCTCCGATGAGTCACGTTTTCTGCTTCATTGAACAGATGGAGGTTGGCGTATAAGACGAGAAACATTGGAGAGCAAACACTCTGCACCCACTGCTGGAAGAACTCAAGCTGGTGGGGCAGTGTTATGGTCTGGGGAATGTTTTCGTGGCATTCCCTAGGTTCACTCATGCCTGTGGTAGGCACTGTGCACCGAAATCTTTATGAATCCATCCTTGCAGGCCACGTACACCAATACATGCTGATTGTCTTCCCTGGGGCGGATTGAGAGAACACAATGAAGACTTCAAATTACTTCCCTGGTCCCCTAATTCACCAGACTTAAACCCAATTGAGCATCTGTGGGACCACCTCGATCGTGTTGTTCACTCTATGGATATTCCACCACGCACCCTCTAGCAGCTGTCAGATGCACTGCAGTCAGCAAAGCTCAACATACCTGTGAACACTTTCCAACACCTTATTGAGTCACTCCCAGCCCGGCTAGCTGTTGTCCGCGCTGCACACGGCGGTAACTTTTGATATTAGCTGGTGGTCACAATTATGTGACTCGACCGTATATCTATATAGTAACTATTAATTTCTTTAGTACGTCACTGAGAGGTCAGTCATGTTGTTTTCAGTTATGTGGAATAAATTAATTGATTTGCGGTTGCTGCTTATGACCATTTGTCCGAGAAGAGTCTGGATTCGAATTCCGGTGAGGCATGGATGTTGTGTTTATCTTTTACGGGACAAACTCTCTCGCTTCCCTGGAACAAGTGGTGTTAAATTAGAGGTGGGCGACTAACTGTTTATTGCCATCGAGTTGCTGAAGGTGGTCCTTAACCCCCATCACCCGCAAAAAACGAATAGGATAGTAACGGTGGTTTATAATGATCAAATATTCGAAGAACAACGGTTGGTGAATTGTGAAGCAGCATATCGTTTGATGAATGAGGGCCAAATGTACAGGTAAAGTTCAGGATTATCGATCATTGATAGTAGTAATCATAGTCAGTTGTAGAGGTTGGCTTAACAGTGATTTTCCTTTCATAGTGTCAACGCTGACAGTTGCGTGAAAGTAACAGTCACTTCAGACGGTGTCAAAATCACCGATTAACAGCTGAAACGGAATTGGAAAGAAGCATGGAACTGCGGATCACTGTCTAATTTATAATAATGACAAAATCCCCGTTACAATCCGATCGGTTCGAATTCTTTGTTTAGGAGCAAACGCACAACGAAATCCAAAACAAATACCTTAAGCGGGGGGAAAGGGAAGGCTGAAAGAAAGCGGGCATCACTAGCGACCTCTATCATATTTCAGCAGAAAATATGGCAAATTCTTTAGATAAAGTGACATGGTATCCGAAACTCTGACGTAACAGTGATTTTCGACTCCATTGCTGGGTCACGTCTAACGGGGGCATTCTTATCAGTGAATTTGGAAGTATTACTTTTTTGTCACTGTTCGTCGTAATGGTGACAGTATGTTTTCAGTAACGGTGACAAAGTAACAGTGACGTCATTTCCGACCGATCTCTAGGCAATGGATACCTATGCCCGCTCCAGTGGATTATTGATCTATGCGATGCGCTCGCTTCTAACCATTACTTCTACATGGGGCTGGGCCATGGTTCGAATCCCGGCTGGGCCATGGATTGGGTGTGCTTGTCTCCCTGCAATGGCTCTCTCCCTTTCTCGAACGAGTAGCCGTAAAGTAGGGGGGACTACTTACAGCCTATCGAGTTGCTAACAGTGGTCGTTAAACCTTCAATAAAAAAAAAAAAAATTGACCACAGATATTTTATATGTTTTTTTTTTATTGATGGTTTAGCGATCACCGTGAGTAGTTAATTTGGTTATAATCAGTCGCCCTTCCCTAATTTAGGGCCACTGGTTCCAGGGAAGGGAGACAGCCAGCGCCGTTAGACAAACAAAACATCCATGCCTCACGGGATTTGAACCCGGACCCATCAGGCACGAATGATTATAAGATAGCGCTTAGACCACTGCGCTAGCGTGGCGGCTGTTTTACAGTTGTCACAAACAGTATTTTTTTTCGTCGACCACCGTGAGCAACCCAATGGAGCAGTTGTGTGTTCCTAATTTAGGGCAACTTTTTCCAGGTAAGAGAGAGAACCACTGTTGTAAGACAAACACAGCTTTCATGCTTCACAATGATTCGAACCCCCGCATGTCTTAGGCAAAAGATCCCAAGCCACTGCATAGACCACTGCACCACTGGGGCGGTGAAGTTGTTTCTACTTATGCTAACGTTTTTTTGTTACTATGCGCAGAATAGTAGGGCTTCTAGCAACTGGATTCCGTACTGATAGTTTGTTTAGTAAATTAAAAAAAATTGCCATAACCGTCATCATGCGAATTTTTCTGTTTGATCAATCACAGCAAAGTAATGTATCATGCAGTCAGGGCCGCGCAAAGGGCATTTGCCGTCCGAGTGCAAACCCAGATTTGCCGCCCCTTGTATGAGATATTTTTTTAATTTTTAGCGAGTCTTTTGTCAAACAGATCGTACTTCTAAACATTCGATTAAAATTTTTTTTTTATCTTTCGATTCCATTTATGTCTAAGTACTATTTTAGGTATAGTCATTTTTTCAAGTTGCTTATAGATTTACAAAGGAAGGCGTAAAGGTAAATTGCATTTTTTCCGATATCTTTGCTCCTGAAATTCGGATTTGAAAAATTCTTTCTGCAGCGGGTACGATGGAACATCGTTTGCATATATTTCTGATTTTTTTTTTGGATTGAAGGTTTAACGACCACCGTGAGCAACTCAATGGGCTATAAGTAGTCGCCCGTCCCTAATTTAAGGCCACTGTTTCCAGGGAAGGGAGAGAGCCAGTGCCGTAAGACAAACACAACATCCATTCCTGACGGGATTCAAACCCGAACCCCTTTCGGACGAATGATCAGAAGCCATCGCTTAGACCACTGCGCCACCGACGGCTGTACATCATTTTAAAAATAATTTCGTAAGGAATTCAAAACGTTTTACAGATCTAACATATCTGCATTGTTGTACATGAAGTGGATGAGAAGACAGAAAGAAATTGTAAAGCTACCATAAACTTCTTTTTTTTTCTGGTTAAGTACAAACTGTTTAAGTTACGAGAAATAAAAAAAATAAAACTCGTTAAACTTGTTCATTTAGTCAATGAATGTCAAATATGTTTCAAGACATACTTCTCTGTATGTACACATACATAATGTATCCACAATTTTTATGCATAATTATTATAAGTCAATTGTTTGTATGTACACATACATAAAATTGTCTAATAATTATTGGGGTTGCCTTTGTTTTTAATTGCTAAGACACATCTCCTGGGCATACTACTCAAAAGGTGTTCAAGTTCATCCTTTGATGTTAGATGGTACCAACATGAAATCATAGCTTCAAGTAACTTTACTTAATTTGTAAGATTTCTCGCACTCACCTGTTTGAGTTTCATCCAAATTATTCGATCGGATTAAGATTCGGCTATTGTGTAGGACTTTGCAACCTCCCGACAGTTTTAGAAACCAACCACCTGTCCACTACTAGTGTCCGATGGCAGGGCACGTTGTCGTCCTGAAAGATGATATCACTATTTGGAAACGTGTTAACAGATGAAGGAAGCATTGTCCCTCTCCAGTACTTGTATATAATGGGCAGCATTCATGTTACCTTCAATGTTGCGCAGTCTACCCACTCCATGAGCTGAGATGCAACCCCACATCATAACGGCAGTAGCATGCTTTACTGTTTGAATGTAGGTACAGTAGGGTTCGGATCATGTTGTCAGCGTCATACGTACAAAATGTCCTTTTGTTATGAATCAAATTCTTTCGTCACTCCAGATGATCTAATGCCATTGATCCACAGTGCATCATTTATGACCTCGTGCTCACTGTAGAATCATGATCTGTTTATTATTAAAGAAAGCCTTGTTCGCAGAAATATCTCGAAGACTAAGCTACCACAAACGACACGTTTTGTGGCACAAACCAGCACAAACGAATGGCTGTGTTGAATTTTGAACTTGTGGGACGATGGGGGGGAGGCATTTCCCCAACCCGCCAAATTTATGTTATATTCAAAACAGGCTGGGGAAATGGTCCACACCGAAATTTGGGTATTTATTAACTCGGAAGCTAAGCTAGCACAAACGACAGGGTTTCCGGCACAATCCAGCACAAACGAATGGCTATGCTAAATCTTGAATTTGCGAGTGGGGTGGAGGGAGGGCGGGGCTGAGGAAATGGTTGACAACAAAATTTAGGTACTTAATATCTCGAAAACTAAGCTAGCACAAACGACACGGTTTGTGGCACAAACCAGCACAAACGTAAGACAAACGAATGGCACTGTTGAATTTTGAATTTGCCGGCGTGTGGGGCTGTGCAACCCCCCCCCCCCCAACTTACATTTTGAATATCTCAAAAACTAAGCTAGCATAAACGACACGGTTTACGGCACAAACCAGCACAAACGTAAGACAAACGAATGGCACTGTTGAATTTTGAATTTGCCGGCGTGTGGGGCTGAGCACCCCCCCCAACTTACATTTTGAATATCTCAAAAACTAAGCTAGCATAAACGACACGGTTTACGGCACAAACCAGCACAAACGTAAGACAAACGAATGGCACTGTTGAATTTTGAATTTGCCGGCGTGTGGGGCTGTGCAAACCCCCCCAACTTACATTTTGAATATCTCAAAAACTAAGCTAGCACAAACGACACGGTTTTGTTGAATTTTGAATTTGCCGGGGTGGGGGGCTGACCATTTCCCCAGCCCTCCAATTTATATTTTGAATATCTCAAAAACTAAGCTAGCACAAACGACACGGTTTGCGGCACAAACCAGCACAAACGTAGCACAAACGAAGGGCACTGTTGAATTTTGAATTTGCCGGGGTGGGGGCGCGACCATCCCCCCCCCCCAATTTATATTTTGAATATCTCAAAAACTATGCTAGCACAAACGACACGGTTTGCGGCACAAACCAGCACAAACGTAGCACAAACGAAGGGCATTGTTGAATTTTGAATTTGCCGGGGTGGGGGGCTGACCATTTCCCCAGCCCCCTCAATTTATATTTTGAATATCTCAAAAACTATGCTAGCACAAACGACACGGTTTGGAGCACAAACCAGCACAAACGTAGCACAAACGAATGGCACTGTTGAATTTTGAATTTGCCGGGGTGGGGGCGCGACCATCCCCCCCCCCCCAATTTATATTTTGAATATCTCAAAAACTATGCTAGCACAAACGACACGGTTTGCGGCACAAACCAGCACAAACGTAGCACAAACGAATGGCATTGTTGAATTTTGAATTTGCCGGGGTGGGGGGCTGACCATTTCCCCAGCCCCCCAATTTATATTTTGAATATCTCAAAAACTATGCTAGCACAAACGACACGGTTTGCGGCACAAACCAGCACAAACGTAGCACAAACGAATGGCACTGTTGAATTTTGAATTTGCCGGGGTGGGGGGGCTGGCGAAATGTACCTGAAAGTTCATTGGGTCAACAAATACCACAATGATTGACCTTTTTATCGTAGGACTAATTTGACGCTGCCAAGAGCGACCGCAGAGGAAAAACAACGAAGGCATGCTTTTTGTCGATTTTATTGATTGAAGTAGCACTAAAGCCTGTATCTAGGAAAAAGTTTAAGATGAGAAATCACAGCATACCGCATAATGATCTGGGAAGCCACAAGATATGGTGGAAGATCCCTCCCATAGTATGAATTCTTCGAAGTTAGCATTGATCGCAACTCCTGCCTAGTAGTTACGAATAATGCCGATTTCGATGATTTTTTTTTTTTTTTTTACAGCATAATTATTATCGAGTGACGTCTCCGAGATGTACATGAGAATACTCAAGCGCACGCTACTAAAATCACACACTAGTTTCTACAAAACTGAAGTTTTTGCAATTGCACCGGGAGCGTACGGAGTAAGATTGTTTTTGTTTGTTTCGGGGTTTTACGATCACCATGGGCAACCTAAGGGCTATAAGCAGTTGCCGGTAGCTAATTTGGAGCCACTGGCTCCAGGGAGGAGTGAGAGCCAGAGTAGAAGGACAGGTCCACTACCCATGCCTTATTTGAGACTCGACCCCGAGCCTGCTCGGTCAAGGGCCAGTGCACTAAGACTCACTGGTTCTCGAGCATGGGCCAACTCGGACAAACGGTCAGCGGTCAGATCTTAGACAACTTTGAGAGAGAGGATCGAAAAACTGATAGGCTTGTTTGTTCTGGGGTGTAATTTCATCACGAGCTTCTACGTTTAGAAGAGATTCTTTAGGACAACTGGTTCCAAGTAAAGAAGAGAAGTAGACCCATACAGGACAAAAACAATATTCATATCTTCTTCGATAGCCACCAGCTGTTTTCGTCCACAAGATCGTCGATTGCTGGACGCTTTTTGCGTGTCGTACCATTTACGGTAAACCCTTGCTATAGGTGTTCGTGAAAAGCCCAAAGGGATGGCCGTTAGGGAGATGCTCGAACCGGCACGACTGGAGCCAACTATCATGCCAGGTTCAAAATCGCTCCGACCACTCATTTTGCCCATTCCTACCCTCAGTCGAACGATAAATGATTCTCGACGAGATCTGAGATTTATGTAGAAGATTTCAGGAAGGGAGTGCCTGTGGCCCTAGGTGTTAAATAACCCTTAGAAGTAGGAAGCTAGGAAATTCGGGCTAGTGTTCCAGACAGGCAAGTCACGTGGAAGTAAGGTAGGAAGGGGAAGGAAGACGCCCTTATTTATAACAGGGGGTCCAGTACCCGGGGTCCGACGGCTTAACGTTCCCATTCATCGACACCATCTCCAGAACCTTGAGTTGTGTTTACAAGGCAAGCGGGATCCGTTGCTTCACTGGGCTCCCGCCAAACTTTCTTCCTACCGTCGGTACAGAACGAGGTGTATCGCGACTCGTCGGACCACATGACTTTTTTTCCAGTCACACTGTTTCTGATACCACTGTAGACTAAATTTCCGGTTCTTCGCAGAAATCAGTGGTTTCCGTATAGGCATGCCACTGCCAATATCGATCATAATCAATTTCCTTTGATATATCGATCTTAATCAATTTCCAGTTCATTGAGATATGGGTCGGGAAGAGCCTTCATTGAATGTTTCGGTCAATTGCCGCATACAGGAAGTCCTGTTTCTTCGTACAAGCCATCTCAGACGCCGGCGATCTCGTTACGGACAGATTGTCGTCGATCTACAATTACATCTATTAGACAAGCAATGTGGGTTATTTTTCCACTGATTTAAGACCCGGAATGTCTCACCTTTTGAAAAACCAGTAAGCTGTGCTGTTTTCAAAAATCGTCCTCAGCCAAACGGGGCCCCAGAATAAGTCCTTTAGTGAACTCCAAAAGATCCTTTGCTATTCCCCTTGTGGTAAACACTACTGACGTTTAGAGATTTACGTAGAGGATTTTAGGAAGGGAGTGTCTGGCTCCAGGTCTTAAACAACCCTTAGAAGTCCGAAGCTAGGAGATTTGGGTTAGTATCCCCACAGTAAGTCACACGGACACGAGGTAGAAAGGGGGAGGAAGACGCCCTTATTTATTACCGGAAAGCCAGTATCCGGAGTACGACGGCTTAACGTGCCCATCCGACGCACGGCAAATATTTAGTGGTTCCAGCTTTCGTACCTGCCTGGGATCGATCCTGAGACATTTCCGTGGCAGTCACGAAAGTTGACCATTAGGCCATTCGCGGTCCACTTCTGACGTTTACGGACGTGCAACAGTCTTAAATAGTTGAATAGATCACGTAGTGACACACGTGATCACGTGTTTTGTTGTTTTAGGTTAAAACACGTGGTCACGTGTGTAAAGGTTCTGATTCAGTGGCCGCTGTATATGCACCGATGATCCATTACATTATGACCACCTACCTAATAAGCTGTAGGACCCCCTTTAGCCTACAAACCAGCGGCCACTCGGTAAGGCATCGATTTGATGAGGTGGCTATAGGTATCCTGAGGTGTCTGGTACCATAATGTCAACAGCAGGTCCTCCAGTTCGCGTACATTTCAGGGTGATGGTGATTTAGCGCGAACCCGCTTTTCCAAGTCGAACCACAAATGTCCGATTGGGCTCGTGTCAGGTGAATTTGGAGGCCAGGTCATTAACAGAAAGTCACCAGCATGTTCCTCGAACCACTCCTTAACGATTCTGGCAGTGTGGCATGGCGCATTAGCCTGTTGGTAATGGCCATCACCAGCAGCGAACACAGTTCCATGAATGGGTGAACTTGGTCCGCAACGATGTTCAGATACCTGACAGCTGTCAGGGATTGTGCTATTGGGATAATGGGGCCTAAAGTGTCCCAAGAAAACATCACCCTCAGCATAACACCGTCGCCGAAGGCCTGTTTCCGCCCAACAGTGCATCCAGGTGCCATAGCCTCCGTTGGTAATCGCCGTATCCGCGCTCGGCCGTCTACACGATGCATCAGGAATCTTGATTCGTCAGACAAGGCCACTTTCTTCCAATCATTCACGGTCCAATCTCGACGACCTTGGGTCCATTTCATGCGCTGTGTCGATGTCGTGTGGTGCAGCATGAGGACCCAGCTGGTCTTCGGCTACACAAGCCCATGCGCAGAAGGCTGCGATAAACTATGTGCTGTGACACATTGCCTTGATCACCACTGTTGTAGCTGCGGGTGATTTGTGGCACCGTGGCCCTGCGGTCGCTGTGAACAATGCGCGGCAGTCTCCGCTACCCTCTGGCATCAATGAGCTGCGGACGACACACGACTGGACGAGAGTTCGTCGTTTGGCTATCTGTGCATCACTTTTGATACGTACTCACTACAGCAGCACGTGAACAACCCACGAGCAACGCCGTTTCCGAGATCTTAGTTTCGAGGTGCCGTGCCATCACAATTTGTCCTTTATCAAACTCCGATAAATCGACAGCTTTTCCCATTCTGACTGCAAACATTATACTAGCCGAAAGCCGGTCCTCGTGTTTTATATACGTATACTGCTCTGTGAACTTCAACTGCGCCATCGTTCGGTCTCCAGGAGCGCTCATTTCTCTAGGCAGGGGGTGGTCATAATGTAATGTCTCATCGGTGCCCATCTAGGTACTGATTCAGACCAAGTGTTGCTCTACAAGGTAACTATGTATATCGATGACACTAGACCCTTTCAGAAAGATAACTTCCTGTGTCATACGGCTCTCCTTCTGCACGAATGATTCGAGTATTATGTCCACGCATTTCGTGCGCTCGCCTGTCCGGCGACTGGAATGCCATCGAACATTTAAGGGATGCAGTGGAGAGTAGCTTTCGCCGGCAACGACAGCGCCTCTCTCCGGCACCGAACTCCGGGGATTCATTCAAAAAGTAGGAACTGTACACCAAATTAAACTCAAAATAGTATAACTATATACTAAAAATCCGAAAATTTATTGGCGTAGAATAAAAAATCAAAATTTCCAAGCTTTCGCAGATGGCTTTCTCAAGGAAGGTAGACAGCTAACTGCAAACAGGATAATAGAACGTTTCAACACTTTAAACGCGGTGACTTGACTAGACAATAAATGATTAGGAGCAAACATGATATTTCGAAGAAACGAGGTCACGTTGGTTGGGCACGCGGTACTATGGTAGAAATCTCAGCATTATTTGAAGAATTGATTCCAAATACGTGGTAACTCCAGAGAGACGCTATCGTTGCAAGCCTCGCAGCTGGTCAAGATTTCCAAGGTTTCGCGAATGGCAGTAGATTTGGGTGTTGAGTATGAAGCAACTTTCTTTACATTACTCCATATAAGATCGGCGGACTTGAACTTGACTTCTCTTGATAGGGCAGTGGTTATTTTCCCGTCTCTTGTATCCCTTTTATGTTCGCTGATTCTAATTCAAAACGAACGTTTGGTCATTCCGATGTAGTATCGCCTGGAGCCGTCCGGATATTTTAGTGGGATGGCATAAATGCCTGCCTCATTGAGAAGAGGGCTTGTCAATATTTCTCTTAAGCATCGTGTATAAAGATGCCGGAGACCTTATGCCGACACCAAAGTTCATCCTTCTGAGCGCGTTTTTGAGTTGATAGGAAATATTTGGTATGTAGGGAATAGAGCCCAGGTAGCGA
Source organism: Macrothele yani (assembly GCA_039090855.1). Classification (NCBI taxonomy): domain Eukaryota; kingdom Metazoa; phylum Arthropoda; class Arachnida; order Araneae; family Macrothelidae; genus Macrothele; species Macrothele yani. The sequence continues at coordinate 60,796,320 of CM077023.1, read as the reverse complement.
AGTTGCGGCATAGAAATATTATTAGCACTCCTGGTTCTGGCTTTCTCGATAAAGTTATGCATCTGGTTCGAAGTATATCCTGCCTCAGTGGCCAATTCGACGATGTTTCTTAGTTCGGATTGTCTAGAACGAACATCGGATGAGACAGCGAAGGCTCTTCTAATTCGTGAACGGAATAAGGCGGTCTTGTAATCATCAGGGCAGAATGAACTGCGGAGCATCAGGTTGGGAACGGAGGTGGGCTTATAATATACTTCCGTATGAAGGCGGTTGTCATGCGATTTGCTCACTGAGACGTCGAGATAAGGTAAGGTACCATTGTGTTCAAGCTCCATGGTGAAATTGATTGTAGGGTGTATATATTCATTCTGTTCATTTCAGTAAACCTTTATTGATACTAAGGTGAGAGCACAATGAATACAGCAGGACAAATTGCACACAGAAAATACATGAGGTGATAACAAAACAGAATGTAGCGTACAGAATTTTAACAGAATGACAAATGGGTAGTTCTACAAGATCGTAGTTAAAATAAGGTATTTAAAGAATGTAAACAAGCATGAAACATAAAACTTTCGGAATGAGAGTGAGCAATCAGACATCAACACCACACGAGATGATCATGATCATATGTAGAGGATTTTAAGAAGGGAGTATCTGACCCCAGGTCTTAAACAACCCTTAGAAATAGGAAGCTAGGAGATTTGGGTTAGAGTGCCCGATAGGAAAGTCACACGGAAGCGAGGTAGAAGACGCCCTTATTTTCTACCGGGGGGCCAGTACCCGGGGCGATGACACCACACGAGAGAAGAGCAACTAGCTCTTTCACGAACAGATTAATCTGACATCAGAACTATTGGTGATAGTACAGATTTTTGAGAGAGTGTTCCATTCGGAGTGAAAAGCAGTAATTGAATTATGTCTAACATGAACTCTGTATTCCATTTGAGCCCTGTACATATACAGTCTTTGTTTAAACCTGCGTATTAAGGCGAACTTAGCAGAACTGATGTCTCTAGAAAGGGGACGCTCTTTCTTGGAATTAAAATGGGAGGAAACGACATATTTTAGAAGTATGGAGTGATATAGTGACAGAGTTGATGGTCTTGATAGACAGAACTTGAATCCGGCACCTTGAGAAATTGTATGAGATTTCAAACAGCAACTTATGAGCATTTGTGCAACGGCGTTTATAAGCGGTTGTATAAGAGAACAATGAACATAGAAGTGCTTAGTGTCATCAGGGACATTGCAGTATCTGCATAACCACGAAGAGATTAGACGGAATCTATGTAAAACTCTAGAAATGGGTAGTTTGTTACGTCAGTCCCTCCACTGGATAGCTTTCTTTTAAAAGGAGTTGACACCTTGCGTAATATGATTGCCATGCGGTTTTAGGGGGAAAGTGTGAAATGGGAAATATTGGAAGACTGAGGACACCTTACGCGATCTAGTGGAGTCGATGCCATGCCTGGTTCAAGCAGTTATCGCTGCAAAAGGTGGCCTAACACGGTGATAGCAAGGTGGTCATAATGCTGTGGCTCACGAGTGTTTAATATTTCAAAAGACACTAAACTTTAAACTCTATACCTGTGGCGTATACGCAGTGTAAACAATTTAAAATTTTCATGTCTTGTGACCGGACGTGTGAAGTCACTTTTTAATTAGCCACAGAAATGGAAAATACGCTGCTCGACATAGAAAATGCCACACCATGGAGGATTTGTGGGTGGGTACGTGTCGACAGTTGGGCTATGTAAGGGATTGCAGTTGCGAACCAATCACGTGATAGGTGAGGGTGATAAAATGGCAAAACTGCTCCCTAAGTTTTGTCTTCTTGAACAGGCTGTTTGTAATCCCTCAGAAATTAGACCACCATTTTTCCCACCTACTTGTCTACATGTGTGGTAAGTCCTTTTATGCATTCGTTCATGGTATGGCATTTCCTATGTCGAGCAGTGTAGCTGGAAGAAATTAATCCTGCCACTAAACATTACCATTTTTCAAATTAGTCTTCCCTCTTTTATTTAATCGTGACATGTTGCGCTCCAGAGACATATCATTCTGCTAGCACCTGCTCTTAACTGTGACGAACAGTTTATGTCACAACAGGTGTTACTATAATCCTCGGAACACTTGTAACTAGAGCAAATGTGCTTTCCAATCTCACTTTAGAATTTAAGGGCAGGTGACGTTAACGTCACCTGAACGAATAAAAGGAAATAAAATGTTCACTGCAAAGTATTCAGGTCAGGTCATAAAATAGTTAAAGCACCACTGAAACGTATACCAGCAACGTCAGCGAAATATTCCGGAACACCAAAACGACGTCAACTGACGCAGCGGGTTAAAAGAATCCATTTATCCAATTATGTTCACGAACTGAGGGGGGGGGGGAATAAAGCTAAAAAAATAACATCTACAAAGAAAGAAAGAAAAAAAAACGAGAAAGAAAAAAGACGAGAAAAAAAAAAAAAGAACAGGCTCATGCTAATATTAGTTGTTCCCACAACGCAGGCTCGGCACGTTGAGGAAGGGGTAAGGCATGCATGCATGCATGCAGCAGCAGTGAAGTAAAATTTAGGTGACACTTGAAGTCATTTTTTACAACTGAAAGGAAAGGGGGGGAGAGGATAGGTGTATTTTTGTTACTATCTTCTTGCATTCACAGCGGCCAACCGCATGAGTTAACTCCCCCCTGTCCTTTTCCCTCCTCCGGTGGTACAGGACAACTTGTTTTAGGTATGCAAATCCGTGCGCTTTTGAAGCATTCCTTGGCATGATTCCAAACACACTTCGGTCGCAGCATTTTTTGCATTCTTTTTTTAGGAATACCTCACAGAGGCCAGAAAAAGTTTCTTTAATCATACCACTTCTTCGCTTTGAGTTTTTGAGGCTGTTACAAGCACACTATTAATATTTGAATCTACTTGTCTTTCACGATTTCAATTACCATATCATTTTAGCATTGACAATCTTAGAAGAACCTTAACACACACTCTGTCGAATTTAGAGTACGTGTGAGAATGTGTTATTGAGAATGCACATCACTCAGACACTAACTATTCACGATCATCTCAAGAACAAAACTGTACTCGAGCTTTAGTGAGATTTTGTCCCAAATTCGTTCCCCCTATCAAGAGGATAGTTACTGAAATTTAGGCGGTTTTTCTTTTTCTTTCTTTTTTTGTAAGACGTTTCACCGCATACTCTACAAACATGCCAAGTTTCAGCCCTCTTGAAACTTGGCATGCTTCTTCTATGTGACAGACACACACAGATATTTTTTCAACAGGTTCTTTTACTTCCAGACTCTGTCTCAATTGACTGAACAAAAACGCATTTTCCCTTAACTTCTTCAATTAAACAAATCCGTTTTCTAAACAGCAGGACGGTTTAATTTTCCGTAACACAAAAATCAAAAACTACAAACTACACCCGAATATCTTGACTCAGATTCAACAGAAATCAAAATAATATCGGATAGAAACAGCAATTATAGACTACTATTCTGAACACAGATCGACCGATGGAGAAAGCAGATTTATTTGTGGGGTAGTTGTTTCTGAAGTCACTTGTAGTTTCCTAAATGAGTTTTGCCGAGTCTTCAAAAGCAAAAGGTTACGCAAATCGTACATGAAAAAACTACTTAAATACCCACGCACATAAAATCTTTCTTTCGAAAGCTGCATGGCTCCACTATCAAATAGCAAATACTGAACATCTAACACACCGTAAGAATCATTATTTCCTTTACGATTACAACGGAATCTTGCCCGCAAATAGAAACGCGTAAGCTGCCTGCTGACCGAGTGGTATGAGGTGGTTGGTGGCTTATGACCATTCGTTCGAGATTGGCCCGGGCTTGAGCCATGGATGAAGCTCGGGTGGAGTGCCTGTCTCATGGCGCAGTCTCTTCCCCTTCTTCCTTCCCTGGAACAAATGGTTATAAATTAGGGACGGTTGATTGTTTATAACTGTACGAGTTGCTTATAGCGGTGACAAAAATCCCTCCTAACCCCCCCCTAAAAAAGAAAGAAACGCATAACACTAAAATGGCCTCTTTGATTAGTTTGAAGTTCAGTCACCCTGGCTACGAGGGTCATAAGAAAATTTCTGCACACTTTAATCTAAAACAGAAGCGGATGATGCAATCGGGAAAATGATTGCGTCATGTCAAAGTCAGACTCTCAGCAACGCAGTGGTGTTAAAACGACCCGCTATCATTTGCTGTGTGGACGTGGAAGGGTCTAGAAATGGAAGCGTGCAGCTCCTCAGGTCTAGTCACTGCGTCAGACCAGCGCTCGTACGTGAAAATAGAAACTTTGCGGGGGGGGGATTCCGACACAGATCCACACTGCCTTGAAAGAAGTTTGTGGGGAAGGAACTCTTGATCGAAGCACAATTTCTTTCTGAGGACAAAGTTGAGACCGAAAATTCGTCAAAATCGCCCCAACCTGCTGGAAGCGGGAGCAATCTTGCTGCATGACAACGCATCGTGTCATGGTGCAGCGTCGATAACGGGACTTTTGCCGAAATATGGCTGGGGAACTTTATCCCACGCACCATACACAGGCCCGTAGCTAGACAAGCAAGCTGGAAGAGGCGGCTGATGATTGAGATCAAGCGAAGGATGTAAAGTGGTCGGGCAAAAGATGTGAAAGAAGTCGGGCAAAAGATGTGAAAGAAGTCGGGCAAAAGATGTGAAAGAAGTCGGGCAAAAGATGTGAAAGAAGTCGGGCAAAAGATGTGAAAGAAGTCGGGCAAAAGATGTGAAAGAAGTCGGGCAAAAGATGTGAAAGAAGTCGGGCACTATACTGTTGTGCGAGTCGCTAGTAAGAGCAAAAGGTTACACGGGTTAGGCGCAGCCCGACCTGGCCCTCCCCTGGCTACGGCCCTGACCATACAGCCCTGATCTCAGTCTACCCGACTTTGATCTTTTCACAAAGTTAAAAACTCGGCTCGTGGCATCCGCTACGAATCGCTGGATGAACTGTCATTGGACGTGAATCGAGTAATACGACAGCTGAACAAAGATGGCGTACTACGGGTCATCCAGGATCTACCTTACCGCTGGCGAGCTGTCATTAGCAGTTGAACGGCAATAAAGCAAGTTTTCTCCGTTACTTCACAATTTTCTCAAAAATGGACAGTGTGCAGAACTTTTGTTATGACCCCCGTAGCAATCATTCAAGCAGCTTTTCTTGGATTCCTAGGTCATTCATAGTGGTCTTTGAATTCGCAGATGATGTTACGGAACCCTTTTGTCCAGATTAAACAGAATTTATAATCCATAGTTAATTAGCATCTGAGCACATTATAGCGAGGCGCACTTTTTCGCGGTGATGGGATTCAAAACTACATCTTCCCACTCCGGAGCAGCTGCTCAACTTGCCGTTTTGACATGTGCGTCACCTCTGTGGTACATCATATTATCCCCCCCTCCCCCAGAAAAGGCGGGAGCACAAAATCGCAGGTTTCGGGTCAGCCAACAAACCCTGCTTGAAAGAGCTCAATGCAGAAGGATTTCTGATTAATTCCAGACGATGTGTGGAAGCATCATCACACATTTTTTCAAACCTCACTGCCAGGAAATTAATTTTTACGTTTGTGCGCCAATATAACGAAGCTGCCCTTTTTGTCGGCGATGGCATTCGAAACCACATCTTGCTACTCCGGAGCGGATATCCTACCGATTGAACTACACCGGCAAGGCTTATCGCTGCAACTTGCCGTTTTGACATGTGAGTCACCTCTGTGGTAGGTACGGCACAGCACGATCAATCATACTTTTAATTCTACCTTCATAACATTGGAGCGTCATGTAATCCGAATTACTGTTATACAGGGATATGTTTCATGTTTAGGCAATTGTTCACAATATTCTTCAAACTTTTAATTAAATTTATGAGTAAACTGGGAGCTGAAAACATTAAGTTCACGCCTTCAAATTCTTGATGAATAATACACTGGCGGAAAGTGAAAAAAGAACACCAAGAAGGAGACGTCTGATACCAACGAAATTTATACAGCATAATAACGGAATACAGAGGATAACGTGATCAAAACATTATGGCAAAATACAGCTGTATTTGCTGGTAAACTGAAAAATAACATTTCCATGTAACATGGTTAGTATGAGGTTGAACCGCCATGAACTGCGTCACACTGTGCAATTCTGGCATGGAGTCTGTCGTACAGATGTCGGATGTAAGTTTGGGGTATTGAGTTCCAAGCATCCTCAACCTGGACGCGTAAATCGTGGATGGTCGTGGCTGGCCGTGGAGACCAGATAAGTCGTTGTACCATAAAATCCCACACGTGCTCAATGGGGGACAAATCCGGTGAACGTGCAGGCCATGGAAGGTGACTCACACCCTGAAGTGCATGTTGCGTTGTACGAGCCGTGTGTGGGCGTGCGTTATCTTGCTGGAAAACACCACGATGAACCGACCTTACAAATGGCACAACAACGGGCTGAATGATGTTGTTGATGTAGGAGGTGCTGTTTAACGTACCCGGTACAAACCCTAGTTGTGTACGGGAGTGATAGCTGATCGATCCCCACACCAGGAGACCAGGTGTAAGCCCTGTGTGTCGCTGGCGGATGCAAGAAGGGTGGAGACGCTCCCTTGTGCGTATGCGAACACGCATACGGCCATCGGAGGCTCCCAAGCAGAATCTGCTTTCATCGCTGAACACGAAAGATTGCCATTGCGTTCTCCAGTGCAGACGTTGGCGACACCACTGCAGCCGTTCCTGACGGTGGGCTGGAGTCAGAGGTACACATGCCAGAGGCACACGTGCACGTAGTTCTGCATCCAGTAGACGGTTGCGGATTGTTCGCACAGTCAGCTCAGGTGCAACGGCAGCTCGGATTTGAGTCGCAGTGGATGTTCTGCTTGACAACGCCGCTTTTCTTATGCGTCGGTCGGTCCGCTCATCAGTCCGTCTGTGACTCCCGGTTCCACGTCTTCTCGTGTGGGAATGTTCCTCAGACCATCTACGCCACCATCGTACCACCACCGATACTTCCCGTCCAATTCACTCCGCAATACGACGATACGACCACCCGGCCTCGCGGAGTCTGACTAGACGACCTCGCTCAAAGTCCGATAACTGCTGAAATCGTACACGTCTTCCATGTCCAGGCATTGCAGCTTCTTCAGCGTCTTCGCACGTGTCCGTACGCCGACGACTGATTACATTCACTTCGCCGTACTCCTTAAATACCACCGACGATAATTTGCATATTATGCCGTGCTGTGGCGTAAGCGCTCACCGGTCGGTCCCGAAACTAACATCACACCTACGTAATCGCGACCCAATTAACATATGTAAATTTCATGATCGTCCGCTAATTCCTTCTTGGTGTTCTTTTTTCACTTTCCGCCAGTGTATATTTAACAGTTTCCGATCATGCTCTCTTCTCTCAAAGGCAGGTATTTCATGAAAACATTATTTCAAATGTTTTTAAATTTTGTATATATTGTTACTTTCCACACGCGACCCGCGTAGTATGGCAACTTTTGTATTAGTAGTCCGTTAGAAGCATAAATATGAAATACACTAAAGTACAAAATGAAGCTAAATCGTATTGCTGAGATTTCACTTCAACAACAATTCGAGGGACATTTTTTAAAAAGAAAACTCGAAGCGTTGTAGTTTTCGAAAAGTTCCTTTAAGGTTCCCATGTCTATTTAAGTTTGAGGGATCGGTTTCGGAAGAATTATATCATCCACGAATTCATTGCTGGCTCTGTTGGTATCTTTTTTTCTCCGATACAGCATCGATTACATCATTCCAGGAATACTGCTAATCGTCAGATCGTCACCAACATGGAAAAAATTGTCAATATCCCTTAAATGGTCAAAATTCATAATCCCAGTTTACAACATGTTAATAAAGACACGTCAGCTTCATTGCAGTCTTGGTTACTAATAGAAAATTCTCATGATAGCAAACTCGATTTCCTGAAAGAATTCGTAATTGTTGAAAAGTGAAACGGTATTTCATGCATCTTTCTCCAAACGAATGGAATCCAATTCAGGAATTTGGGAATATAATCATTTTCCCTTTCTATCAATTAATTGGAAAACCAAAAATCGCCTGAAATAGCTCTTGGGAAGCTTTTGATTTGCTGATGCTCATGGGCTGAAAAATGGAAGAAACATGTGAAGGCCAAAACAGAAGTTTTATACTGGACAAATCTTGTTCATGAGGATGCGCTGAAAGGTTATTTATGAGAGTAAAAAATGTATATTACCTTCTTAACTCATTGCTCCAACAGCACTAAAACAATTTCCTATTTTATTTTATTTTATTCTACGGCCAGAGACTAATTCTAGTCAATACATCAGTGAAATTCTTGGCATACAAAAATGTATGGTAACAAAACATAGACACATTTTTTTACTACAGTTTTTGGTGCAATAGGTCAATTCGGCTTTATTTTCTGAATAATGAGCAAACGGAAAATTCCTCTGTTTACGATGAGATATACCATCCTGATATATATATATATCATCATCATCATCATTGTCAACCATTATCAATCCACTGCTGGACGAAGGTCTCCCCAAGTTTCCTCCACAACGGTCTGTCTTGTGCCAGTCTCCTCCATGTCACCCCTGCATACTTTCGAATTTCATCCACCCATCTCCCATGTGGTCTTCTTCTGGGTCTTTTCCTGTCCCTTGGAATCCAATCTAAAATTTCGGCTGTCCATCGATGATCTGTCCTTCTGGCAGTATGTCCAGCCCATTGCCATTTCAGGGATTTAACTCTGATCATGATGTCTTCCACTCTTGTCATTTTTCGGATCCACGAGTTCCTCTTCTTATCTCTCCTGGTTACACCAAGTATGCACCTCTCCATGCTTCTTTGAGTTGTCTGCAGCCTTTGTATGTCTCTTTTAGTTAAGGTCCACGTCTCTGCACCATATGTAAGCACTGGAAGGATGCATTGATCAAACACTTTTCTTTTAAGACATAATGGCATATTGCTCTTGAAAATTATGCTGTTTCTTCCAAAAGCTCTCCAGGCAAGTTTTGTACGACGATTAATTTCTTCACCAATGTGACCCTCACTTGATATCTGCTGTCCAAGATAAACGTACGTGTCTGTTATCTCCAGCTTTTCTCCATCAATCGATAAATCTTCATTTCTTGTAAAAGCATTGAACATCACTTTTGTCTTCTGAAAGTTCATTTTTAATCCCACTTCTTTACTCTTGTCAGCAAGTTCCTGGATCATACTCTGCAGCTCTGATGGGGTAGTTGCAAAAATGACTACATCATCAGCAAAACGAAGGTGGGTTAGATAATCTCCATTAATCTTTATCCCCTTGTTTTCCCAGCTCAGTGACTGAAAAACACCCTCCAATGTGGCATTAAAGAGCTTCGGAGATATGGTGTCACCTTGTCTCACTCCCTTTCCAATTTTTACGTGTGTTGTATTTTCAAACAGCCGAATCTTTGCACTTGCATTTTCATAGATGTTATTAATAATATTAATGTATGCATCTTCAATACCGCAGGTTTTCAGAGCCATTGTAACTGCTGATGGTTTCACCGAATCAAAGGCTTTTTCATAATCGATAAAAGCCATGCACAATGGAAGTTCATATTCCTCGCTCTTTCAATTAGTTCTCTCAGCACGTGGATATGATCTATTGTGCTGTAGCCACTCCTGAATCCAGCTTGTTCTCTCGGTTGAGCCATGTCCAGTGTTACCTTCAAGCGGTGTGAAAGAACTTTGGTGAAGATTTTATAAACTACTGATAGGAGGCTGATAGGTCTGTAGTTTCCGAGATCCTCAATGTCACCTTTCTTATGTAGCAGAATCATTGTAGCGGTGTTCCAATCCTCAGGAATCTTTCCTTCATTAAGGCATCGAGTGAAAATTTGGGCGAGTACTGTTTCGATTTCTCCACTTGCTTCTTGTATGATGTCTACAGTAATTCCATCTTCTCCTGGAGCTTTTCCCCGCTTCATGTTCTTGATTGCATGTGCAACTTCTGCTGGAAGGACTGGAGGAACTCTGGTACTGGTATCTTTCATGATGTCTGGAGTGCATGTATCATCCCTTTCATATAATTTGGAGTAGAAATCTTTCACTCTTGTCAAAATTTCGCCTCTATTTCTTGTTACAGAACCATCTTCTTTTCTCAGTGCCATAATCTGTTTTCTTCCCTTACTGAGATGTCCCTTTGCTATCTTTAGGCTTTGGTTGTTTTCAATTGCTTTCCTCACTAGTTCACAGGTGAATTTTCTTACGTCTTCAGTGATACTTTTTCTTACTGTCTTGCATAGCTCTATATATTCCACTTTGGAAGTCACATCTTCTTTAGTTGTCCTCATCTCTCTTCTTTTTGCATCAACATTTTCGTTTTTCCTGATAATTTGTTTACATGCAACTTGTTCTTAGACCCAGCTAATTTTGTTGCTGTTTCCATAAGAGCTTTGGTTACTTTTCTGTTTACTTCAGAGATGTCCACTTCTTCTGATGTTAGGCCTTCTAAAGCAGAGAACCTGTTCTTCAGTTCCAACTTGAAGGTATTATGGTGTTTTTTAAGGTTGGTTATGTCAATAGATTTTGTTTGTCTTATGAGCTTGCCACGTTCAAGTTTAGTGTTGAGGTGCATCTTACATCTCACCAATCTATGGTCACTACCTGTGTTGAACTTGTTTAGCACACTGCAGTCTTCTATGACGAATTTTTTGTTACACATAATAAAATCAATTTCACTTGTCGTCCCATTTGGATGTCTCCATGTCCATTTCCTGTGTGGCTTTTTCTTGAAGAAGGAGTTCAAGATGAAAAACCCTTCTGCCTCTGCAAACTCAACAAGAGTATTTCCACGCTGGTTTCTGTTGCCGTGACCGAATTTACCTACTGAAGTTTCATTCTGTTGCCGTTGCCCTATTTTTGCATTGAAATCTCCCATAATTATTTTCAAGTGCTGCTTACCTTTATTATTTAGATGACAAATTTCCTCATAAAATTCTTCGATTTCTTCTTCAGGATGACTTGTGGTGGTGCATAAGTTTGAATAATCTGAGCCTGGTATCTTTTCGAGAGTTGGATAACAAGTCGTGCAGCTCTGTCAGAGGAACTTTCAACTTCTACAACTTTATCCTTCAGTTTCTTGTTTATTATAAATCCAACACCACTAGTTCTGCCAGTATCTGTCCCACGATAGTAGAAGAGATGTCCACTTTTCAGTTCGATGAGATCTTCTCCTTTTCTCCTTACCTCACTTAGCCCCACGATGTCCCAGTTGATCCTTTGTAGTTCCTCTTCCAATTCAAGAAGCCTTGAATCAGAAGATAGGGAGCGTCCATTGTACGTAGCCAAGGTCAGCATCAGATGGCAGCCTAGTCCGGTCCTCCGGGGATTCTTAGCACCCTCTGCCTTCATGTCGCACTGGCCGCTGCCTTGGCCAGGTACATTCCAGCTGCCGGAGACTGAGGGCCAAGATTTAAGTTGTGGAATCATTTTGGAGGGGTTTGGCCATAACTCACCACGCTGGCCAAGCGGGTTGGTGAGTGTGGGATAGAATTTCCTCTAATCCCGATGGTATAGTTATACCGCTATTGGCGGTCGTCAGAGCCCCTTTAGTGGGAACAGGATGCACCACGAGAAGGCGGGGTTGACATTTGTCAAGGAGAGGCTGTGATGTTACGCATCACCTGACCTTACATCCCTATATATATATATATATATATATATATATATATATATATATAATCAACCATTTTCAATCCACTGCTGGATGAAGGAATCTTCCATGTCACTCTGGCATGCTTACGAATTTCATCCACCCATATCCCATGTGGCCTTCTTCTGAGTGTTTTCTTATCCCTTGGAAAGCCCATGTAGGGCCGTACCGGTGGCGGAGTGGTTTAAGCGCTGGCTAATGACGGTTAGTCCAAGTGGGTACAGGTTGGAATCCCGGTGAGGAATGAATGTTGTGTTTGTCTTACGGCACTAGCTCTTTCATTTCCCTGGAACCAGTAGCACTAAAGTAGGGAAGGCGACCTCTTGTAGCATATTGAGTTACTCACGGTGGTCGTTAACCCTTCCCCGCACCAAAAACAAAAATTTAGTATTTCACTTATCCAACGGCGGTTAGTTCTAGCAATATATCCAAGCCCACTGCCACTTGAAGGTATTTGCTTTGATCATGATGTCAGCATCAACACTTCGCATTTACCTGATACATAAGTTCCTTTTCCTATCTTGCTTGGATTCACGGATTCATGCATTTCTGCATGCTTCTTTGAGCTATCCGCAGCCTCTGTGTGCCTTTTTTACTTAAGATCCATGTCTCTGATCCGTAAATAAGAACTGAAAGGATGCACTGATTAAACATTTTCCTTTTAAGACATAATAGTAAATTGCTCTCTAAAATTGTACTGTTTCTTCCAAATACACCCCAGCAAAGTTTTATACGCCTATTAATTTCGTCTTTGATGTGGCCCAAGCTTGATATCTGTTGTCCAAGGCCCAGTTACTTCTAAATTTGCCCCATCAACCTCTAGTTCTTCAGATCTTGTAAAAACATTGTACATTAACTTTGTTTTCGGTAAATTCATCTTTAATCTCATTTTACTCAAGTCAAAAAATCCCTGGGTAACATACTCTGCAGCTCCGAAAGGGTACTTACGTACAAAAATTACTATGTCGTCAGCAAAACTAAGGTAGGTTAAACTAAATTCATTCATCCTTATTCCCTTGTTTTTCTAGTTCAATGATTGAAAGACATTCTGTTATGTGGATTAGAGAGCTTTGGAGATATATTATCACTCTGTCCGACTCTCCAGTTTTTATAAGTGCTGTGTCCTCGACCAGTCGAATCTTTGCACTTCCATTTTCCTAGATGTTATCAATAATATTACCTATTATTAATAAAAGCCATACACAATAGGATATCATATACGTTCGCTCTTTCAGTTAGTTTTCTCAGTACATGGATATGATCTTATAGCCCTGCTATGATCTACAGTGCTGTAGCCAACCCTTGTTCTCCTGATTGCGTCATGTTCAGTGTTTCCTTCAAGCGATATGACAGTACCTTAACGAAGATTTTATAAATAACTGATAAGAACTGAACAGTCTGCTGTTTCTAAGGCCGGTCCTCGAGGTTCCCTCTTTTACGAAGCATATCTAATGAAAATTCGGACAAGTGTACTTACTATTTGTTCACTGGCTTCATCATCATTGTCAACCATTATCAATCCACTGCTGGACGAAGGTCTCCCAAAGTTTCTTCCACAACGGTCTGTCTTGTGCCAGTCTCCTCCATGTTACTCCCGCATACTTTCGAATTTCATCCACCCATCTCCTATGTGGTCTTCTTCTGGGTCTTTTCCTGTCTCTTGGAATCCAATCTAAAATTTCGGCTGTCCATCGATGGTCTGTCCTTCTGGCAGTATGTTCAGCCCATTGCCATTTCAGGGATTTAACTCTGATCATGATGTCTTCCACTCTTGTCATTTTTCTGATCCACGAGTTCCTCTTCTTATCTCTCCTGGTCACACAAAGCAGAGATAAGATGTAAGGTCAGGTGATGCGCAACATCACAGCCTCTTCTTGACAAATGTCAACCCCGCCTTCTCGTGGTGCATCCTATTCCCACTAAAGGGGCTCTGAAGACCGCCAATAGCGGTATAACTATACCATCGGGATTAGAGGAAATGCTATCCCACACTCACCAACCCGCTTGGCCAGCGTGGTGAGTTATGGCCAAACCCCTCCAAAAATGACTCCACAACTTAAATCTTCACTGGCTTATATGTATGTAATTAATAAATTAAACCCATCACTAAAACATAACTTTCCAAGTGACCAAGGTAGGCGTTTTTAATTCTAAATTAACATTCACTTTTAGGGTATCTTGTAATTTATTAACATTAAATATTTTGTGGGTTGAAGTATAAATAACTCCATTGTTCGAACCCGGTGGCATATTTTATATAATTCAACAATTCAGTTCATCTGTAAATCATTTTTTATTTTCAAAAATGTAATGGAATTACGTTTTGCACACCAGAAGAGCCTCTCCTCCAGTTATTTCACAACGCTAGAGAGCTTTAAATACAGAAAATGAAATCTGATAGTATCGATAGGTAAATAGACAGGAAGGGCAGGGACGCCCTACAACATGCAAATTATTGGTCGGGAGTAAGTGCTTTGGAACACGTGATCTTAGAAAGTAGATAATTATTATTTTTTATTAATAATGAAAAAGATGGCCCAACAAAAGCAGTAATTCTGAGATGATAAGTTTTTTTTTCATGGAAATCTGACCACAAAAGCAGCCGGAGTGCATTTCAAGAATTTTTTTTTTCAAATCGAATTTAGCCTTATTTTTTCCTACCTTTAATTACAATAGATCTATGACGGACAGATTTTGCGCATTGTGGGTTAAGACACGAGCATCCTCCATTTCATCGTGACGGTCAGCCTAAAAGTTTTTCAACCACGCGCTTCGTTACGCAAAGTTAATAACATAGCACCTCAGCAGCAGTTTCTCTATTTAGGGTCTCTACTAAAATGTAAAAAATCATGAAGGAAAGCATAGGGCCTATCCAGTGGCGGTACAGAATACGTTAAATAATTTGTATATATATTCTTCCCAAGGCATGCGTGAAATATAAGTGGCATTGCAGTGAGCATAAATGCATTGTATTTGATTCCCATAACTTTCTAATGTGCTTATATCCCAATCTATGATTCCTATCCTGTGCTTATATCCCAGTTCAGGGTCGTACTGATACGGGTGGGTGGGGATCAGGACAAAGAGGGCTTCTAGTCTCAGGCTGGTTAAAGAAATAGCTAGACATTTTTGACTGCAGCTTTGAATGAAGCATTGAAAGAAAAACATTTTTTTTTCAATAAATAAGTAAAACATTTAGAAATCATTTTCGCGGTTTCATTTTATAAAAACTGGATGACGGGAAAATAGCTATTACCAAAGGACTTGAAGCCCCTTTTACAGCCATGTGCACCCATATTAACAAGAGAATGTGAAAGAAATATCAGTTTAATGAGAGAAGTTTTTATACCAATGAGGATAAGATGTTATGCATTACTTTCTGTTTCCACATAACTACGCATTTTCAGAATATAATGAACTAAAAGGTGTTCTTCGTGGGAATGAAGAAACAGAGACCCATGTCATTCTTTGGTAACAGAGTTCAGAAAAATTTTTACTATGTGAAAAACATTGTGGCGTTATGGTAAAAGTGTGTTTGTATATTCAAGAGTAAATAATTTAAGTTGTTTTAATTCTTCTGTGCCACAATTCTTAATTGTTACTTATTTATTTGCTTACTTATGTTTTGTATTTTCGTAGAAATCAGAAAAAGTCGTTACACGCTATCACAAGGCAGTTACGTGTGTGGTCGTGAGGCATTTCAAAGAGGTTGGCCTTAAGTACTCTAAAAGAATAAAATTTGTATGATGCCATTAACTTTTGCGTAAGTGTTTTTTAGTACTTTGTATTGGTACAAAACTAAGGCAGTCATTTTAACTACAACGTGCACCACACGCAGGAAAATACAATAGTTTTGGTTTTGCAAAAAAACACCTGTAGTTTCCAAAGAATTTTAATCTATAAAAAGGCCATAAAATCTAGTTAAAATTTTCAGTAATTGAAAGCTAATAGATTTTAGCAAAAGGGTCTCGAAAATATTGGGGGGGGGGGGTCCGGTACACCACTGCCTAAATCAGCGTACATTTTTCCACTTGAGATAGATCCGTGAGCTGAAAACGAATGCCCTCATTTATAGGTAAAAGTGTAAGGAACCATTACTGTTTTATTTTACTAAAGAGATTTCTATTTGATGACTGTATATGCATTCTCTAGTTAGTGAAATTTTTTTATAACATTAAACCAGTTGCGTTCATACAGCATCATATCCAGGACATGGTCGGAAAGGAAGAACAAACCAAAGAAATTAGGTATGATTTTAGTTTAGTACTAAATTCATTTACACTCAGATTTTTCTTTCCAATTGGTACAGTTTAATAATTAATATTGAGTTACTACAAGCGACCATGATGTACCAAATCGATTACAGAACACAAGCCTGTCCATTTACATAAACTCACAATGCGTTTGCCTGTCTGCTAAGAGAGTTAGAAGAGTATTTATATATATTTAAAACGTTTCATAAGAACCACAGCTAAGTCGCCTACTTATGACTAAAAATTTGAGATGAAACAGTAGGTTGGTTTGTTGGTCGGTCGAATTACAGCGAAAGAAATATGTGTATCAAACAAAGCCACACAGGAACGTCTATGCAAACGGGAAGAAAACTCCTGCCATCATTGTCCATGGAAGTTAAAACTCTCATGTTAAGCAAATGAATAACCAGTTATTCCTAGAAGTATGACTGCTGATGGCGAATAAAGAATGGGACTACGAACATTGCAAATGGTGGAAGGAAAAGGATTACCATGTGATTTCAAATACTCATACTTCAATGATGAATCAAATAATGAAATATTTTACACAAATCTCTACAACTGCTCTATGATTTGCAAACTTATTAAACGTGTAGTGAGTGCAGCTCAATGCCATAAATTTCAGATGGTTGAAATCACTTTGCTAATTCCTACACCATTATATTTGGTCTTTTTTTCTTTTGGTTTATTTTAATAAGGCTTCTTAAATCAAGGAAAAGGGGCATCTCAGGATTTCAAACAACGTGGTTTACGATCTGTTAAATAATCCCTTAATCAAAACACTTCACAATTCTACCATTTACATACAGCCTCAAAAATATATAGTAACCAGCTTGATATGCATAGAAAAAATTGTAAGGAAGGAGGTGATGTAACATCCCATATGAAATGTGTTCTAAATTCAATATAATGATAAAGCACTTTTTAAACTGACTAGAACCATTAGGATAGTATACGTACATATAGTTCTGAATGCTTCACTGGATAATTTCCCATAATTTCCAAATGGTTGCATCTACACTGCTGGCCACCCAAAATTGAAAACCAAGAAGGACACGAGATAGCAAAGCCAGATTTACTGGACACATAACAGATACAAAGATGAAACGATTGAGATTACAGGCCCGTGTAACTTGCGGAACACGCAGACATCAATAGTTCGTGTGGCCCCCATGGCTGGCAATAACGGCCGCTACACGCAGCAGCATCGAACGAAAGAGGCTTTGGATTGGGGCTTGGGGTATGTCGGTCCAAGCTGCTATCACACGTTGCCACAGTTCATCAGGCGTAGCCGCGGGTGGTGCTTGCCGGGCCACTCGGTTGCTGATCAGCGACCAGACGTGTTTGATGGGCGACATATCGCGAGAACAGGCGGGCCACGGCAGCAGTGACACCTGGTGGACCGTGAAGCATTGTTGCACGATGCGTGCCACGTGCAGGCACGCATTGTCCTGTTGAAATGTGACCGCTGGCAGGTCCTGCAGGTAAGGGAGGACTACCGGCTCCAAAACGTCGGAGATGGTGCGGTGGCTGTTGAGTGTACCGGCGATGCGTACCAGAAGAGTGCGGGTGTCATATCCAATTGTGTCCCAAACCATAACGTCAGGCGACGGACCGGTATGGCGATGCATAACGCAGGCGTCATACAGTCTCTCGCCGCGGTGCCGCCACACGCGGATCCGACCATCGTGGTGTTGCAGGCAGAAGCGGGATTCGTTGGAGAAGACAATGTCGTGCTATTACGTAGTCCAGGTGCGGCGTTCAATGGCCCACTGCCGCCGCACTCGCCGGTGGTGTAACGTCACTGGTAATCGGAGCAATCGGCGCCGTGCGACAATTCTCCGCTCCTGCAGACGACGTCGAACGGTACGTGCTGACACAGGTTGTTGCGCAACACACCCTAATTCCTGCTCTAACGTTCGTGATGAGGCGGTGCGAGCCGTCAATGCCCGCCGCACAACATGCCGGACATCTCGTTCGGTGGTGTACCGCGGCTGCGGCAATCGCTCACGTCGGTCCGTCCGTCCCTCCTGCACCCACCAAATCCATACTCGCCTCACTGTGGTTGGATGTCGTCCCACACGGGCGCCGATGTCTGGGTACGATAAACCGCTGTCGCGATTTGCCACTATTTGTCTTCTGTCGAACTCCGAAAGGTGGTGGAATGACTGCCGTATTCTGCGAAGAGGCATCAGGGAGCTTCCCACGCACAGGTCCGGCAGCACAACACACTTCCACTACTTACACCCCGCCTTCTGTGCACCCTTCTTACAGTGCTTCTCGTTGGCGTGCCGGGCGCACATGATTTGCATATGCCCTGCAATGCTAATCGTTTGCATGTCCTCTCGCGGGCGACGCATGCTGCGAATTTCAGGCCAATCGGATGCTTACTTCTTGGTGCTGCATTTTGGATGGCCAGCAGTGTATTTTAAAAATACTTTCACAGTAGGCGCCAGAATTAAAGTGCCTTCCAGAGGAGTATTGATTAAAAGATCCACGTTGCCGTTCAGAATTTTCTAACATTGGAGGTACTTCTAGAAATTTCCTAACATTGGACGTACTGCTAAACATTTCCTAACATTGGAGGTGCTGTCTGGTAATATTAAAAATTTTAACCCTTCCAACACCCTCAAAGTGCTGGAATTATCACTAGAAATTTAGAGAGACTTAGGCATGACTCTGGGGCGTACAAAGATTTCCTCACTTTTGAGGCAGAGGATTCAACTGCAACGGGGTCTATAACAATCCTTGGCTACAGAATGGCTGTGGAACTCTATAGACCACCGCCAACAAGAGTCAGTGGCTACAGACGAGGAAACAGAGGATCCTACTGAGGGAGACGAAGCTTCAATGCCGCCCAACCCAATGTAGTGCAGACATTTGCACAGGCTGTAGCACACTCGATAGCAACACTAAAACCCGTTGCGACTGAAACATCAGTACCCTCTTCTAGTGTTCTTGCTTTGGACGATAAGAAAAGGATGGAGCTAGCCACCTCTATCCTGCTGGGTCTTAAATAGCAACATTACTATTTTATTTTTAAAATAGTTATTGCCCCATACAAAAAAAAGGACCCTTTTGAGGGCCGGGCCAACTTTTTCAAGAAGGGACTACCCTACTCGTACTCAAAATTAAACCTGATACTGTTAAGTAACAGGGGTAAACAATGGTATATATACAAGGTATACAGAAGTATATTCTAATTCATAAGTGCAATTGTTATTTTTATAACAATTTCATACTGGGTAAGTTTCCGGAATGAGATGTCATATTAAGCAAATATACTAAGGTGAAATGAAAAATGTAAAATGCATTGGCCCTAAAATAATTACAAAACAAACTAAAATGTAGATATACAGACGTTTTGTTCGTGTGGACTTAATTGCTCAATTCTTAGCTTTTCTGCTGCTATACATTAGTAGCTCAGAGACTCAGGCGAAATACTTGGTCACTCTCTTATATATGGATTGTGAAGCGGCTTTATGAGCCAATGATAATTCGCAAATAAGCGGAGAAAAACAGCTATCCAACAGAAAAAAATCTTTCCTCTGATTGGCCCTCTTGAAATGGATGAAGAAGCCGACTCCAGAAAGAGAACTTAGCAAATGACAATCCTTGAATGCTATTGCAACTTTGATATAAAAAAAAATAAAAAATAAAAAAGTAAATAAATAAATTTATATATATATATATATATATATATATATATATATATATATATATCATCATCATTGTCAACCATTATCAATCCACTGCTGGACGAAGGTCTCCAAGTTTCCTCCACAACGGTCTGTCTTCTGCCAGTCTCCTCCATGTCACTCCCGCATACTTACGAATTTCATCCACCCATCTCCCATGTGGTCTTTTTCTGGGTCTTTTCCTGTCCCTTGGAATCCAATCTAAAATTTCGGCTGTCCATCTATGGTCTGTCCTTCTGGCAGTATGTCCAGCCCATTGCCATTTCAGGGATTTAACTCTGATCATGATGTCTTCCACTCTCGTCATTTTTCGGATCCACGAGTTCCTCTTCTTATCTCTCCTGGTTATACCAAGCATGCACCTCTCCATGCTTCTTTGAGTTGTCTGCAGCCTTTGTATGTCTCTTTTAGTTAAGGTCCACGTCTCTGCACCATACGTAAGCACTGGAAGGATGCATTGATCAAACACTTTTCTTTTAAGACATAATGGCATATTGCTCTTGAAAATTATGCTGTTTCTTCCAAAAGCTCTCCAGGCAAGTTTTGTACGCCGATTAATTTCTTCATCAATGTGACCCTCACTTGATATCTGCTGTCCAAGATAAACATACGTATCTGTTATCTCCAGTTTTTCTCCATCAATCGATAAATCTTCATTTCTTGTAAAAGCATTGAACATCACTTTTGTCTTCTGAAAGTTCATTTTTAATCCCACTTCTTTACTCTTGTCAGCAAGTTCCTGGATCATACTCTGCAGCTCTGATGGGGTAGTTGCAAAAATGACTACGTCATCAGCAAAACGAAGGTGGGTTAGATAATCTCCATTAATCTTTATCCCTTTGTTTTCCCAGTTCAGTGATTGAAAGACATTTTCCAATGTGGCATTAAAGAGCTTCGGAGATATGGTGTCACCTTGTCTCACTCCCTTTCCAATTTTTATGTGTGTTGTATTTTCAAACAGCCGAATCTTTGCACTTGCATTTTCATAGATGTTATTAATAATATTAATGTATGCATCTTCAATACCGCAGGACTTCAGAGCCGTGGCAACCGCTGATGGCCTCACCGAATCAAAGGCCTTTTCATAATCGACAAAAGCCATGCACAATGGAAGTTCATACTCCCTCGCTCTTTCAATTAGTTCTCTCAGTACGTGGATATGATCTATTGTGCTGTAGCCACTCCTGAATCCAGCTTGTTCTCTCGGTTGAGCCATGTCCAGTGTTATTTTCAAGCGGTGTGAAAGAACTTTTGTGAAGATTTTATAAACCACTGATAGGAGGCTGATAGGTCTGTAGTTCCTGAGATCCTCAATGTCACCTTTTTTATGTAGCAGGATCATTGTAGCATTGTTCCAATCCTCAGGAATCTTCCCTTCATTAAGGCATCGAGTGAAAATTTGGGCGAGTACTGTTTCAATTTCTCCACTTGCTTCTTGTATGATGTCTATAGTAATTCCATCTTCTCCTGGAGCTTTCCCCGCTTCATGTTCTTGATTGCATGAGCAACTTCTGCTGGGAGGACTGGAAGAACTCTGGTACCTTTCATGATGTCTGGAGTACATGTATCATCCCTTTCATATAATTTGGAGTAGAAATCTTTCACTCTTGTCAAAATTTCGCCTCTATTTCTTGTTATAGAACCATCTTCTTTTCTCAGAGCCATAATCTGTTTTCTTCCCTTACTGAGATGTCCCTTTGCTATCTTTAGGCTTTGGTTGTTTTCAATTGCTTTCCTCACTAGCTCACAGTTGAATTTCCTTACGTCTTCAGTGATACTTTTTCGTGCTGTCTTGCATAGCTCTATATATTCCACTTTGGAAGTCACATCTTCTTTAGTTGTCCTCATCTCTCTTCTTTTTTGCATCAACATTTTGGTTTTTCCTGATAATTTGTTTACATGCAACTTGTTCTTAGACCCAGCTAATTTTGTTGCTGTTTCCATAAGAGCTTTCGTTACTTTTCTGTTAACTTCCGAAATATCCACTTCTTCCGATGTTAGGCCTTCTAAAGCAGAGAATCTGTTCTTCAGTTCCAACTTGAAAGTATTATGGTGTTTTTTAAGGTTGGTTATGTCAATACATTTTGTTTGTCTTATGAGCTTGCCACGTTCCAGTTTAGTGTTGAGGTGCATCTTACATCTCACCAATCTATGGTCACTACCTGTGTTGAACTTGTTTAGCACACTGCAGTCTTCTATGACGAATTTTTTGTTACACATAATAAAATCAATTTCACTTGTCGTCCCAATTGGATGTCTCCATGTCCATTTCCTGTGTGGCTTTTTCTTGAAAAAGGAATTCAAGATGAAAAATCCTTCTGCCTCTGCAAACTCAACGAGAGTATTTCCACGCTGGTTTCTGTTGCCGTGACCGAATTTACCTACTGAAGTTTCATTCTGTTGCCGGTGCCCTATTTTTGCATTGAAATCTCCCATAATTATCTTCAAGTGCTGCTTACCTTTATTATTTAGATTACGAATTTCTTCATAAAATTCTTCAATTTCTTCTTCAGGATGACTTGTGGTGGGTGCATAAGTTTGAATAATCTGAGCCTGGTATCTTCTCGATAGTTGGATAACGAGTCGAGCAGCTCTGTCAGAGGAACTTTCAACTTCTACCACTTTATCCTTCAGTTTCTTGTTTATTATAAATCCAACACCACTAGTTCTGCCAGTATCTGTCCCACGATAATAGAAGAGATGTCCACTTTTCAGTTGAATGATATCTTCTCCTTTTCTCCTTACCTCACTCAGCCCGACGATGTCCCACTTGATCCTTTGTAGTTCCTCTTCCAATTCAAGAAGCCTTGAATCAGAAGATAGGGAGCGTCCGTTGTAGGTAGCCAAGGTCAGCATCAAATGGCAGCCTAGTCCGGTCCTCCGGGGATTCTTAGCACCCTCTGCCTTCATGTCGCACTGGCCGCTGCCTTGGCCAGGTACATTCCAGCTGCCGGAGACTGAGGGCCAAGATTTAAGTTGTAGAGTCATTTTGGTATATATATATATATATATATATATATATATTCTATAAAGAAGATACCTAAGCAAAAAAATACATATATAATTTTGACTCACACCTAGTACAACATAGAAAAGGTTATGTATCTACCTGTGTGAGTAAAAGGAGAAAAGATAAAAAAATAAAATAAAACAACTGAATGTAGAAGGTGTCGAGAATACTGAGCCTTGGCTTTATCAAGGACCAGCAAAAACTCTGCATTTTCTCACTTCCACAAAGACCTAGTTGGAAATGGGTTTCTGCAAGGCCATAGATGCAAGTAACATTCCCACCTAAAATAGTTTAAAAAATATATATATAAGTCATGTCCTCCGTAGAGTAGCATGACCTAGCACTAGTTAACAATTTCGCTTGCATCCATTAACCTTCATGGCCCGACCCATGCTCTTCATCTGTTACTATTAAACAGAGAGAAGAAGATTAAAGAGAACTCAAGCTGTGAGAGTGACATAATAAATTGAAATGATTTTCAGCTATAACGAAATTCCAAGTTCGTTTGAGAGAGAATTTAAACCTGAAAAACAATGCAAAAGAAATCCAAATTTTACATTGCAATTAAAAAAGGAAATGTTAATTTATAACGAACAGATTTTTGAAAGAAAACTTGAGTCTAAAACCCCCTACTCTACAACTTATGACAGCACGAAAACGAGAATAAGTTAAAGATAATAATTAACTAAAGAAAACTTTGTGAAAGTTATATACCTTAAACAGTTAGTTGCAATATGTACAAAGTATTTCAGCAGTGCTTTAAGTGCATAATTAATTAGTTATTAAGAACTTAACTACTTTGAAAAAACAGCGCATAGACAGCGCATAGAAAAGGAACAAGCTTAGCCTTCTTCTGTTCCTAGGTACCCCAAAAGACGCTCAAAGTTACAAAGAAAAGTAAGAGTTAAAACCCGTATAAATGTTAACAGACAAACCAATGCTTAAAAGCTGAAAAGCTAAAGAACGACAGAGAAAAGGTACATAAAGTACAAACATTGAACATATAAAACCTAGAACCCAAAAACAAGGAAGAGAGCTTACCTCTTGTGTGACAAAAACTTTTCTCCTCACAAGAGGAGAACATGGCTGACCCCTTCCGCCACCCCTAGACGCTGGGGGGCAGTGAGGGTGGGGCTGATGGCCTCCTCATACAGCAAGAAACCAACGCGCAGAGATTTTAACCAGAGAAAAAAATATATAAACTTAAGACTGTGTTATATATATATATATATATATATATTCTATAAAGATACCTAAGCAAAAAAATACATATATAATTTTGACTCACACCTAGTACAACATAGAAAAGGTTATGTATCTACCAGTGTGAGTAAAAGGAGAAAAGAAAAAAAAAATAAAATAAAACAACTGAATGTAGAAGGTGTCGAGAATACTGAGCTTTGGCTTTATCAAGGACCAGCAAAAACTCTGCATTTTCTCACTTCCACAAAGACCTAGTTGGAAATGGGTTTCTGCAAGGCCATAGATGCAAGTAACATTCCCACCTAAAATAGTTTAAAAAATATATATATAAGTCATGTCCTCCGTAGAGTAGCATGACCTAGCACTAGTTAACAATTTTTCCTTAGTCTTCAGTTTTGCTCTTAAGTATATATATATATATATATATATATATATATATAACAATCAAATACAATTAAAAAAAATTGTACGTTATGTTTACCTATTTCAGTACAATTATTATATATCATTGATTGCTAGCTATATGTCCAGGTGCCTTGCATTTTTTCACCTAAAATGAGCAAAAACGAAAGAGGATTTGAGTGAGTGAACTGGACGTTCTCTGTGTTGCTTTTTTGTGTGTGTTGCTTTCTTTTCAGTTTCTCCTTTCCCTTTGCTGCTGCAGGATGTTGGTTTTGCTACTGTGTTGCTTTGTGTGAAATACTGCTGTCTGAGGTGCAGGTAAGTATGTCGGACAGCTTAAAACTTCATTACTTAACGGGAAACCGTATACTTCCAGAATTCTTATTTTTTCCGTACTAGTCTTTTTCTAACTTTCCTAGCAGGACACCCTGCTCCCGTTTCTGTAATCATTTTCTTTTTTCTCCTACCAAAAGGTGCAGCACGCTGAAGCATTAGGAATGTTAACCTTAGTTAGGAATGTCGCCTTGGGAGGCGATACACCGCTGCCAGCAATTTTGCCACTGTGGGAATGCTCCCTGGAAGTCCTGTTCGCGAATCGTGTCAAGCACAGTCTGCGAATTCGCGCTGGATCTCGTCCACGGTTTCAACACGATGACCCTTGAGTTTCAGCTTCATCTTCGGGAACAGAAAGAAGTCGCAGGGGGCTAAATCCGGCGAGTAAGGCGGGTGAGGAAGGGTAGTCATGCTATTGTGGCTGCAAAACTGGCGAGTTGCTAACGCTCTGTGAGCTGTTGCATTGTCGTGATGGAGCAGGAAATCGCCCCTGCGTCACATTTCAGGTCGTTTGCGGCGAATGTCCTCCCTAAAGCGGCGCCGAACCTCGCAGTAAAAAAGGGCAGTGACGGTCTGCCCCTGGGGGACGAATTCACGGTGCACAACCCCACGAATGTCGAAGAACACGATGAGCCTGCTTTTGGTTGCGCTCCAGACCTGTCGGGCCTTCTTCGGTCGTAGAGATGCCGGGCTCTTCCACTGCGACGACTGTTGTTTGGTCTCAGAGTCATAACCGTAGACCCAAGTCTCGTCCCCCAGTGATGACCCGCGACAGGAACGTTGGTTCATTCACCACCTCTAACAAAGATCTTGACAGAGTTCGACACGGAGCGCCTTCTTTTCGGGGTTCAGAATCTTTGGCACAAACTTTGCAGCAATGCGGTGCATGTTCAAAACCGACGTCAGAATTTCTTGCACTGTTCCGTATGACACATTGATAATGGTAGCAATGTCTTGAATGGTTCTCCGACGATCCTCATGCACCAGTTCCCTAATTTTGTCCACATTTTCGGGGGTTTTGCTCGTGGACGGTCGCCCTGACCTCTCGTCGTCTTCCAGTGCCGTTCTGCCGCTCTTGAAGTGCGAGTGCCACTCGAAACACCTCGAACGACTCATTGCTTCATTGCCATAAGCCTGCGGTAACATTTAATGCGTCTCCGTTCCCTATTTGCAGAGTTTGACGCAGAATTTGATGTTCGCTCGCTGCTCTAGTTTGCAGTCCATACCGAAATCGCAGCTGTGTTCTGCACGTGGTCACCAAATATCATGTAGCACAGCTCCCGATGTTCACAAAACGACGTCACTGCCCTCGGCCGCTGCTCGCGCATCCGCGAACTGCCATCTGTTGGCGCGCTACGTACCTAGTCTCGGAACTGTTTGATCGCACAACGTATATACATAATATCATGAATGGCGGGTATGAGTTACATGTTCACTAGAAGAACGGAGGGAATCCGTCATTTTTTTCCTCTCTACTGGCCCTGAGCAATAAATTTCTAACGCTCTTTATGTGAGTGTTCCATATGATAACGTTTATGCACTATTAGATCGGCGTACCACATTATAGTTATGTTAGAATAGTAACACGGGGAAATTTCCTTTCCTATGTGTGGTATAGTGAACTATTCTTATCATAACAATTCAAACTGTGTTACGATGAATGTGGGTTCGACATCAACTTTATCCACAGAAACTTATTTAACTTTTAACAGTTTAGTTCAGTAAAATTATTAAGATGCTCTGTTCAACTTCAAAATTTTGGATAGACAATTGCTGCTACGAGAGCAGACCCTAATGCCTTTGAATTGCCTTATTGACTACAGAAAAGAATGAATAAATTGATTTTCTGAGTTTTCGTGTTCAACAGTAACCTTAAAAATCTGTCACTCAGTTACTCTCAATAGCATAAAATTGCTTATGAAAAACAAAGAAACCCCCTCCCACTCTGGATAGTGTCGAGTCAATTTTAAAAAAAACTGAGTGCATAAAATAATGCTTCAGAGAGCAGTAAAATTAATTTTGAACGTAGGGGAAGGGAAGACAATTGAGACTTCAGCTGCATTCTGAACTCCAAATGAATGTGAAACTTAGGTTTATCAGCGAGAGGACTCAAAGGTTTTTATACTCTTTTTCATGTATAGAAAGGTTGGAATTTTGTTTGAGACACTCTGAATACTTTATAACAGATCTGAATACATACTAAAGAAATTTGAGCCGATTAAACAAGATATCAGAAGAAAAATCAGTATTCTTTAGGTACTACCGAATATTGAGTTTTCAGAATTTTAGAATGTGACTCATTGGAAATTTAGTCTTGATAAATACCTGTTATCGGTGCATATACAGTGCAAAAAAATTAACATTTGTTTTTCTGCACATAAAAAAATCCTCGGTTAACGGACAGTATTCCAAATAGAGCACACAATGATAAATAATTTTGTTAGGTAAACCAGTTTTTCAATGTATTTTATTCGTAAGGATTGGCATTGACTTAAGCGTCCAAGTGAATCTATAATCACCAGATCTCTCCTCTCGGACATTACTATACTAGGGGAGGTAAAAATTCATAATGCAAGTTTTAAAGGAAGAACTATAATAAGTACATTCTAAAACTGATAGCAGGTTGACTTTGTACCCTATTAAAAGCCGAGCTTTAAATGAGCCGCCACTTCCTGAGCTCCAGTCGGCCTCCACTTAGAAATACAACAACGTGGCATACTTCCC
This sequence comes from Macrothele yani, assembly GCA_039090855.1. Lineage (NCBI taxonomy): Eukaryota > Metazoa > Arthropoda > Arachnida > Araneae > Macrothelidae > Macrothele > Macrothele yani. The sequence goes on along the minus strand of CM077023.1, from coordinate 60,768,975 downwards.
GCACTATTTTTTTTTTTTAGCGGGAAGTGGAACATGGCTCCGACACTTGATATCACCCATGCACCAAAGATTGAAGGAGGAAGTCCATTACTCCAGCGCCAGACACAACAAAATTCCACTGACATATCACAACATGGAAGAAAACCGTCCTTGACAATGTTGTTCAACTAGCGCTGTTCCCATTCAACACAGAGGGAGATCGAAAAAATCTTGCGGCATGTACCTAGGCGCGTGCATACCATTCTATAAAGAAATTTGTTACGCACTTTCTACCCAATAAATTTGACGTTCTAAAGATTTGTGCGCTACGTTACCGCAATAGATCTTACGTAGTGTTTAAAAATTGTTACAGATTGCTTAAACAATATCTCCTAGCAACTCTAATTGGTTGAAACGGTTGCAGAAGAAAACTTTTACCCACGATCACAGCAATTTCTTAGAACATACCTTACATTTGATAATACCCAATTTTACGCATCCTTCGAAAATAATTCGAAAACTTTCGATCCTTAGAGTAACCTATCATTTTTAGCTGCTGACGGTTTCGCCTTTTATTAGTTTAATGTCCACAAAAAATTCATATGATCTTGCCTTTTAAGACTCATGTTGGAACATTCCAAAAAAAAAAAAAATTCACAGTGTGAAATAGTCAGCTTTCCTTATAGTATCATGTTATATTAGGAGATGCGAAAGCTTAATAGTTAAAAACCGTAAGTGCAGTCTCGAATATGGTTAAGTCGTACTTGTGTCTCTCTTTTTCCCCCTGAATCGAAAGATACAGCTACTTTTATACTGAAACTGCACCCGGACACAGTGGCGTAACTAGCACAACGTGATTTCCCCCCCCCACCCCAAGATTTACTTCAGCACCCCTAAGCACAGTAGTTTGTTCAAACACCAGGGGGATGCATTTTTCTCAATGTGTGTGTGTGTGGTGGTTGTGGGGAGGAAGGGGTTAGGAAGTCAGGGAGAGTGTCTGCAAAAGTAATGATGGTACCTAGAGCCCTGTAGTTTTAAACTTAAGTAATAGATTTGACAATACGTGTAACTGCTTTGTCCAAAGCTAAAATAAATCAGTTGTAGAAATCACCCTCTTACACATGGCAGAACTGCGGCTGCTGTGAATAAATGTTGACGCCTGTCGTGCACGTAATTCTAGATAAATGACTGTTTTTCCACATCCTCCACGGGGAATCCCATTGTGGCCTCGCATTTTTCTTCAGAAGTGCAGAGAGAGAGAGAGAGAGAGAGAGAGAGAGAGAGAGAGAGAGAGAGAGAGAGAGAGAGAGAGAGAGAGAGAGAGAGAGACGATTGGAGAGGGATCGTATTATTTGCAATCCATTGCAGAGCAATCGTATTTCAACCCGAAGTCAAAGAGCCGAACACTTTCAATCTGTAGGACATTCAGTGTTTTAAAAATTAAACTAGGCACTTATTTAGGCAAAGCTAAATATATCTTAAAGCAAAATATGAATCTTTGGGTTAATTAGTGTGCGTGTTCGAATTTTTCATAAAACTATAACTGGCAGCTACGGTACGCCCCCCCCCCCAACAGTTGCGGGGTGGTAGTTACGCCACTGCTCGGACAAACATATTTGATGCGCGATCCAAAAGTTTTGGGAATGATGATGTCTTACAGCAACTTTTTATGAAAGCGGCCGCCATTTTGTGTTATGTCAGTCGCTTCAAAGACAATGCTGAGAAAAGACTTTACGATGAGATCTGAGATTTTTGAAATCTTAAGAGCGCATAATTAGTATCAAGTTTTGTTTGGGCTTGGCAAAACAACTTCAGAAACGTATATGATATTGCAAACTGCCTTTGAAGAATATGTTTCATCAAAAGCACAAACGCAGTCTTCACGAATTAGAGATGGCAAGACATTTTTGGAAGACAAGACGAATTCTATGCTTCTGAATTTTAGTTTCATTGCAATATCCAAAAGCCTTCACAGCAAAACACCAGAAGCAGTAAACGTGGCACCTTCTCCTATGAAGCATTTTATGGTAATGATTTCCGGTATTACAGGGAAGCATTTTTAATATTGCAGTGAAACAAGATTTCTAGTAGACATTCTGAAGAATCACCGAAACTAGTAGGAAGTACTTGTTTGACACTGTCACGAAAGAGTTTCAGGCTTCTTTTTAACAATGGTAGAATTTCTGGGTTCTGTACATCAGGGCCCAACGGAACTATTTCCGAAGGGCTAATATGGAGAGTTTGCCACAGTTTAAGTTTTCAGTACATGTCATGAACTTTCAAAACCACACTTCACATTTCACCCGTTTCTCGAATAAAAAAAGAAGTCCATTTAACTCTCATACAAGTAGACAGCTCACAGAAAACAATGTGTTGAGACCAACCGTCTCAATAATCGCCATTCTGAACAACAACAGGATAATTTCTGTTAAACACATTTAGTTTACAATTTAAATATAAAAATTCGTCGTTCGTAACATTTCATATAAAAACCTGAAATCTAACACTTTTCTTTTGTTCCACGAAAGCATCTCAAACTACTCACAAAAGTATCCTTAAACTCTAAGTAGCATAAGCTTGAATTCGCAAAATAGTTCAAGTACGTAAATGTGTTACCAAAAAATATTTGGAGGTGTTTTTCTGTAACATGAAAAATTACGAACAAAGAAAATAAAACAAAGCACACAGTTTGCATCCCAGAACTCACACATCACAGCAAACGCTTAACAACAGTTATTGCATGCACATGCGCTAATCTAAGAGAAAATAAACTATACGTCATGCTTTGAATTTTTGAAATGCCAGCATGCTACTTTATTCCTACAATCAGTACAAGTCCTTTGAAGCTTCTAGTACAAAATACAGGGTTCGATTTGCATATGTTACAGAGGAAAGATGGGCCTGGACCGAGTCAACAAAAGATCAAAATTCCTGAGTTAAGAAAATGTAACAAAATGAGTGTTGCCGAAAATCATCCACAGTATATAAAAAGATAAAATAAAATTTTGATTTGATAGATAGAACATCTTGACCGTGAATTCTAATACCAAGCCTTCTCACTTCTTGTTTCCTCCCGGAAAGAATGAGAGCATTTAATACTAAAAGACATTCTTGCTCGGTAATTTTTCAAAAGAAATAAAAACAGGTTACTCAGTCTTAGAAAACCAAATTTTCACTAGAAATTGCCAGCCAGTGCATTTATTTTTAATCAGACTCGAAAAATATCATGAAATATTTAACTCGGAAATTACACCACAGAACGGAGTGCAAACATGTATCTCCTGCATTTCATTTCGAAAAAGGAAAATCAGGGCTCTTTTTCTAAAAGTATACTGCTTGGAATGAAATCAAATCTTAAGGCACTTAATCTGATATTAATTAAAAGAACTAAAACAAAATGAATATACAGGACACGTATGGCCACTTAAAAATATCTTCCGGAATGGGACTAACGCTTCGGCAGTTGTGAGAAACAGGACCCCTTCCGCATACATGGAACTGTTTAAAAAAATAATCCTGCTGAAAGTAAATTTTGAAAACAACGAAAAAAAGAACAAGTTTTCAGAGTAATTTCGGGACTTTCTGCATTGGCAAGAAAACACATTTAGGGGCTGCGTTTTTCAAAAAAACGTTTGCTCCACGACTGCTTGGACTTCCTGTAACATGCAATTACCAATTTGCCAAAAAGTTCAAAAACTTAATTCTATGGAAAAAAGTTCGATTTTAATGAAGCACAAAGGTGGAGTAGTGTATCAGTTCCGACGGCTTCCTTGTACTCACATCAAAACATTTCGAAAATCTTTAAAGAAAAACAAAGTGTTTTCCATGAAACAAATCGAACCCTGTCTAGAGGACTTTTATTCTCTTTTCTGTTAGAGTAGCTTAAGGTGGCAGGGCCCTACCTCTAATTCTTTACTAATCCTCTTCTTGTTATTTTGTAGTTTAAGATCAAGGAATGGCATCGACGTGACGAGCATATCCGCCGCTTCGGAGAGTCGCTGGATTTGACTTTCAACAAGAACTGGAGTTAGCGACAGGGGGAAGCAGGCTGGCCGTAATCTCCTCCGCCCTTGGGACAACAAGAAAAAGCTTTGTAACTTTCTTTTTTCGTCTAACAGGCGGGCAGCCCCATGGCTAACACGCCCGCATGATGCAGTAAAAAGAAATTAAAAAGTACTCCGCATAAGAACTGCGGATGACCTCAGCCAACTATACAAAGCTACAGAATAGGCTTGCCAACATTCAAAGAAAGTTCGAAGATTATCGAACTCAGCTCTGGTCTTCGCCTCAAAGGTACGTTTTGTCTGTTTGTTTGTTTGTTTTTCAAAAGAAATGTTGAATGGGATTCATTTTCAAAACTTCACATCGCGGAAAGTGTTTGTCATCGATAAGACAGACTGCAGTTTTAGAATCTCCCATACACAAGGGATGGTCGAGATCTCTTGGCAAATTTCCGCACAACATGAAAATCAACAGTAGTCCGTGTTTCTGTTTAGCATTAGAATATTTTCCATGGAGTTTCAGGGAAATAAACTCACATGGGAATTTATTTACAGTGTGGCTTTAGATATAGGCATGAAAAAACTATTTGAAATCTCCATAAAGAGACCATTTTTTTTTTCATAAATCACAAAGACACGTTCAATGTAGTGCCTTTTTTAGCCGGAACCTTGGGAACGGAATTCTCTTCCGGAAGACGCAAGATAGTTAATCCAGTTTTGCAATGAGTGCCTTTGCTCTGACTTCTACACTATCTGAAATACACAGTCGTCTCGGGCAAAAATTTCTGTTTACTAGAATGATTCAGTAAAACGTTATGTTCAGCCTGGATGTTTATAAATTTTGTGCATACAACTTACGGCCAACGAATATTCACAAAGCTGGAAAATAAGCACACGTAAAATTAGTTCCTGAAATAAACGACTTTTCAATATTTAAATTTCGTACCTTTGTTCTTGAACCTCAAAGTTATGTACTGAAGAATAGGTAAAGATATTCGTAGCTACAACATTATATGTTTTGAAGTTCCAAAATTTTGACTTCACTAATGCATGTGGTAAATTTCCATATCTACTGCAGTATATTGTTCTTGGTGTACAAGTACACCTCGTAAAACAAAGGTTAAATAAAAAAAAAGTGTATTGTTGATAGGGAACGGCGACACATAAGACACTTTACATGTCAAAGAAAGTTGGCAAGCCTAAATATCTAAATGTAATTACAAAGCTAAATTTTGGCAAATGTTTTTTTTTTATTTCAGCCATTCTTGATCACAGTTCGTGAAACATTTTGAAAAGTAGAAATTCTGCATGCATGACTTGAAATTAGAAACAAACCAAGTAAATTTCATCCATATTCACTGGGATTCACAATGATAAAAAAATCACATATATGACATAACTCAAAAATTCACCACAAAACAAACAAACTCTTAGTTTTACATGCAGACTGAAAAATGACTTGTTTAATTATTGTGTTTAATTTTTACAAAGGAAAGGTCGAATTGTCTGAAATATGCATGAAACATGTGCACGCATGAAAATACGTTTAAAATGTTAATACAAATCTCCAAACTGTAATAGATGGATCAATAGGAGATGTCACTAACTTTAAAACTCTTATCAGAGAAATTGGCAAGATAAAGAAGCAGACTGCTAGCATACTTTTGCTTTATCAGGCTAAATCAACTAATCGATGACCATGTGACTCGACAGCTCACAGTGACATAACCTTTTATTTATTAATACATGAGAAACACAAATAATTTGGAAAATAATTGTATTCTTCATTGTAATTATTATTAATAAATAAACATTTTATACTGCAAAAAGGAGGAAAATATCGCTTGCTTTCCTTCAGTCGTCCTAATTATTTAAATTAAACTACATTTAGAAGGGATCAGGAGAGCAATCTATCGTACATCATTCATTATTCAGAGAATAAAATTTAATAGATTGACGATATACAAAAAATCCGTTACAACTACTGTCTTTGTCACGTCCAAAAGTTTACGATCTGATTCTAACTGAAGCTAGCAAGAATATTGTTACAGAGATCATAGTACTCTAACAATATATAGCTGCTACTGAAGCTCGACCAGCACGTCTGAAATTTTTAGCGCATTGCAATAGTTCGTTAAAGCTCTTATTGGCTTGCAACAGAAACTGAATCAATGTTGTTATTTATTTTTTTATAAGGGTCAACTGGTATTTCAGCTCGTGTGTTTAGAAATTTCCAATTCAGTGAGTGGCCTTTCAAGAGGAATAATAAGTAAAAAAAATCTGGTGTGGCATTTATCAAACGTAAACAATTGAAAACTTAATTGCATAAAAGCACAACCAACCACAATGTATCATTTTACCTTGCTAATGCCTTCAGAGTTACTGTGATTTATGCATTTTGAAGAACCGCCTACGGGTGAAAGAACAGTCGATATTCGTACAATGGAGTTATTCCCAAAAAATCTCGTCTATTTGGACGTTCTCTTAGGGTAACTATTAGTCGAGAGGTGTTCAGTAGAGAAGGAAGCAACCATTATCCTAAATACACATTTTCCTTTTTTTTTTTTGCAAAATTTGAAGTGTTTATATGCAACAAAGCAGAGTAAGTTTTCCAGTTCACTGTAAAGATTAGTTCATATCGTTTAAACTTTCGTTCACTAAGCCCGAAACCTTACGTTTACTGAGAAGCGCGTTTTGATATTTTCGTACTCTAAACACAAAAGCATATCCGATATGTGTTCACGTTCTATATACGAAAATAATTCACGCTTTTTAATACACCATTCACGCTTTTCGCGGCCATAACTAGCGTTAAGCTGACTGTACCAAACGATAGTAAGCGAAACCAACTGAACCAGAAAGGTTCGGCGGATTGCAATGTAAGCAACTTATTGGTGCTAAACCAATGCTATCTCCAAAGTTAGATTACCGGCTGACGATTGCGATCATTCTTCAGATTTTACTGTCTTCCGAAAGTCATTAAATATTTAATTTTAATTTACCCAAAGTAGTTAGTACTACAAGATTAGAAGCTTTTCTTTTAACAAGCTAAGAATGCTAATGAATCGCAGACGTAGTCGCTCAGTAAAAAGAAGCGGCAGTGCAGATGACAGAGGAAGGAAATGCAAAGAAGTCTGTTGCTACAACAAGACTGTAGCAAAATAAATCAAAGCAGTACAGCAGATAGATACTCAGCAGAAGAAAACAACGGATCTGGCAGCCAGTAACCATTAAAAATTTGATTTTTCCTTCTGTTGAAGTCAAAGCTGGAAGTATAGATGGGGAAGGCTGCTAACTTAGAAGGGAAAAAAGTGGGCTTGTGCAAAGAAAAACATCAACGGCAAAAACTTAGGTCGTTACTAAGTTCCTATAACAAGAAAGGCCCTGGCATTTTACTACAGTCAGTAGAGCAATATCACTAAAACAGGCTCAATAAAAGCATTGACGCACAATATGGTTAACAGCGTTTTTACTATAGATATCCGGAGTTCTGAGAAATTGGCGATTTCTGACACGGATTCTGTCATCAAAATACACTGCTGGCCACGTAAAATGCAACACCAAGAAGGACACGAGATAGCAAAACCAGATTTACTAGACACATAACAACAGATACAAAGATGAAACGATTGAGCTTACAGGCCCGTGCGACTTGCGGAACACGCAGACATCAATAGTTCGTGTGGCCCCCATGGCTGGCAATAACGGCCGCTACACGCCGCGGCATCGAACGAAAGAGGCTTTGGATGTGGGCTTGGGGTATGTCGGTCCAGGCTGCTTCTACACGTTGCCACAGTTCATCAGGCGTAGTTGCGGGTGATGCTTGCCGGGCAACTCGGTTGCCGATCAGTGACCAGACGTGTTCGATGGGTGACATATCGGGAGAACAGGCGGGCCACGGCAGCAGTGACGCCTGGTGGGCCGTGAAGAATTGTTGCACGATGCGTGCCACGTGCGGGCGTACATTGTCCTGTTGAAACGTGACCGCTGGCAGGTCCTGCAGGTAAGGGAGAACTACAGGTTCCAAAACGTCGGAGATGATGCGGTGGCTGTTGAGTGTACCGGCGATGCGTACCAGAGGGTGCGGGTGTCATATCCAATTGCGCCCCAAACCATAACGCCAAGCGACGGACCGGTATGGCGATGCATAATGCAGGCGTCATACAGTCTCTCGCCACGGTGCCGCCACACGCGGATCCGACCATCGTGGTATTGCAGGCAGAAGCGGGATTCGTCGGAGAAGACAATGTCGTGCCATTCCGTAGTCTAGGTGCGGCGTTCAACGGCCCAATGCGGCCGCACTCGCCAGTGGTGTAACGTCAATGGTAATCGGAGCAATGGGCGCCGTGCGACACCTCCCCGCTCCTGCAGACGACGTCGAACAGTACGTGCTGACACAGGTTGTTGCGCAACACACCCTAATTCTTGCGCTAACGTTCGTGATGTGGCGGTGCCAGCCGTCAATGCCCGCCGCACAACATGCCGGACATCTCGTTCGGTGGTGTGCCGCGGCTGCGGCAATCGCTCACGTCGGTCCGTCCGTCTCTCCTGCACCCACCGAATCCATACTCGCCTCACTGTGGTTAGATGTCGTCCCACACGAGCGCCGATATCTCGGTACGATGAACCGCTGTCGCGATAAGCTACTATTCGTCCTCTGTCTAACTCCGAAACATCCTGGAATGACTGCCGTATTCTGCGAAGAGGCATAGGAAGCTTCCCACGCACAGGTCCGGCAGCACAACCCACTTCCACTACTTGCACCCCGCCTGCTGTGCATCCTTCTTATAGTGCTTCTCGGTGGCGTGCCGGGTGCACATGATTTGCATATGCCCTGCAATGCTAATCGTTTGCATGTCCTCTCGCGGGCGACGCACGCTGCGAGTTTCAGACCAATCGGATGCTTCCTTCTTGGTGTTGCATTTTGGGTGGCTAGCAGTGTAGAATGATTGCTGCTATGCGGAGGGAAGAACTAACTACTCGATTAGCACCCGTCCGTGTCGTATAATTGTTAAGTACGAGACAAAAAACTTAAGGCATTTCCGAAAAAATTTCCAAAATAGCGCCTTTTGTAATGCTAAAGTTAGACACATAGAAGAAAAGCTAAACGGTTTGAAACAAGGCTTAAGAAAATAACAATTAAGTTTTGTAGGAATAGCATCCAAATGAGGTGTTGCGATTAGTACTACAATATCACACGCCCTGCGTATGGAGATTCGAGAAAGTATTACAGGTCTTAGACGAAAAAGAATAATACAAGGCCCAATTCAAGTCAATTCAGAAAAAAATTCTGAAACTGGAATAATAAAAAAATAATTAATTCATTCTAGGGCACTTGGCCAAAAGGCCCAAAAATGGCAAAAATTAACTATCCCATCTTTCTCTCCGTCTCATACTTAATCATCATAATGCCTATATGTGTCACAGACTTACGAAAATCTTGACCCGTTGATTTAAAACCGCCCATAATTTGGGCGCTTGGCTTATTTTAAGCAAATGCAACTACTCATAGTACTAACAAGTTGACCTCGATGCTACACTGTTAAAAATTTTGTGGTAGGTTGCACCAAAAAGTGGTGCACAGCAACATTACTGAAGCTGCACCACTTTCTGAGAAAAGATACACCACTGTATTGTGCAAATAAAACCCAACACATGGTGCAGCCGTGCACAACGTTTTGGACCATTTGTTGGGTTTTCTTTGCACGACACAATGGTGTATCTTTTCTTAGAAAGTGCTGCAGCTTCTGTAGTGTTGCTGTGCATCACTTTTTGCTGCAACCTACCACAAAATGTTTAGCAGTGTACCCAAAAGTAACCCTACCATACCAGTGCATTAGGAAACAATAAAAACCTCTACTTAAAATTGCAAATTAGCAGCCAGGTGGATCGGAGCCCACTTGCAGACCTAACCTACTGGCGCTCAATCCTCCTGACCACAACCGATATTGGAGTAGGGAGTGTTCGCACCGGCTTTCTATCCTCCTCACACTGATATGCACTGTCACATAATCTGAATTTCCGACTTTTCACCAGACACTTTCCAGAAGACGGACTTTTTTCTTTTTTTTTTCCAGCAAGAAAAGCTCAATTAGATCCCCGATCCGCAGTTACAATTACAACCGAAGTTTGTAGACTGCGGGTGTCCTACTAGTTAGGACGCGCAACTTGCTGGCAAACACCCACAGCGGCATTGAAGTCTCGTTAAGCAGGTGGTTTCGAGTACAGAATTTTCAATATAAACAAGTCCACGCATGCACTTTAAAAAATGTTTACGCAGTACTTTTGTTTCAACACTTTCCAATCAGTGTCCCTATTCCGTATTTCGATATTTCTATTTCTGCAACCCCAAAATCTCCATGAGATGAAGGAAGTCGGCATTAAACCTATTCAGAGAATCGCACAAATACAAGTTTTTCGGTTTCACCATTTCTTCTTATCGAGCAGCCGTATATTTTTTTATAGTTTGCATATCTGAACCTGCTTTTATCGTCAGAAAAAAAAAATACAAAAGTTCGTCGTATTAACAACGGCAGGTACAGCCGAGCTGACGGCTTTCGCGAGGAGGGTTACCGTCGGACCTCACATTGCTGGTTTCAAGATTTGTGAAATGGCGGGCATCTTGCACTATCCGAAGTCAATCATCAGTGATATTATCAAGAAATGGAAGCAAGATGGTACCACTATTATCCAGCAGCGCACCGTATGACCACAGGAGATCACCCTTCGGTGACCTTAAGGTAACCGAAGGGTTCAAACAGAAGTTTCCGTTTTAAGCAGGGATTGAGATCTAAAAGAACTCGCATAAATCTACCACCACTAAAAGCAATTAGCCTTTTTGCCTTCCATGCTGAAAATACTTGTTTTATTGCTCCCTATAGCAATGGAATTCTGCTCCATGGTGCGAAAAACCACGCTACGGTCTATCCGATCTTGGTGTGTGCCTAACGAACATCTGTAGCCGGAGGACTTTGTGTCAACATTAAAGTTCAGTGGAGGTGGCGTGATAGTGTGGGTTTGTTGCTCGTCCTATGACCTAGAATATTTGGTGGTGGATGGACCGGAAACCATGAATATCGCAGTTTAGTTAAAAATTTTGGGCAATATAGGCCCATATTTCATTGCCACAGACGATTTTCCATCCCCCAACAGGGCACTGACATTAACAATGCTGTTACAAATGGTTCATGAACATGAATTCTCAGAAGTTTGATTCCCAGTTGCAAAACTTCGAAGTGAATCACATCCAGCTCCTACGGAATAAGCTTGAGCGTTGGACTGTGATCAGACTAACATGGAAGACTACACTGAAGAGCAATTGAATTAGAGACAGCTGGCGTTATGCACATGTGGCGCTGTGGGCTGCCTTGTAAACGGAAACGACATGACGTATGCAGCGATCCGACAATATAAGGAGTGATGCGACGGGAATCAGTAAGAGTCGCATGCAGTACGGGTAAGACGAAGAATCTAAGCGCATTTGATCGTGGGCAAATTGTCCGGGCCCGACGAATGGGTCACTCCACCTCGGAAGTCGTGCAGGCACTGGGATTTTCACGAACCACTGTGTCACGGGTGCACCATGAGTACATCGAATCCGGTAAAACCATCCCTGCAAGGGCCAACTGCCGTGGACAACAGCGTGTGGATGAGCGGGGTCATCGACGGCTAGCTCGCATTGTAACAGCGGATAGGCGTGCCACAGTGCAAGAAATCACTCGGCAATTTAACGATGGTGCACAAAAACTTGTAAGCAGCCACACCATCCAGAACCATCTCCTCGCTATTGGGTACAGAAGCCATCGTCCCACGAGGGTACCGCTGCTGATCGCACCTCACAGGGTGCAAAGATTAGCATGGGCGCGGGGACATCGCCACTGGGCCCTAGACATGTGGAAAAATGTTGCCTGGACTGTTGAGTCGAGATTCACGTTGGTACATGCAGATGGCAGGATACGAGTACGGTGCAAACCACATGAAGCGATGGATCCTTCTTGCCAGCAGGGTACTCTTCAAGCTGGTGGGGGTGGCATTCTCATCTGGGGACTGTTTACGTGGACTGAAATGGGACCCCTGGTACGTGTGACATGGTCCCTCACAGGTCAACGTTACCGGGATATCCTGGACGACCATTTGCTCCCGTTTGTGCGTCTTCAACATTCCACTGGGGACCTCATCCTGCAAAAAGACAATGCACCGTGCTATCGCTCCCGAATTGTATCCGAATGGTTGGATGAACACTCCACCGACGTGACCTCGCTTCTTTGGCCATCTAGGTCACCTGACCTCGATCCCATCGAGCACATCTGGGATACCATCGAGAGAGATGTTCGAGGCTCTGACCCCCTCCATCAAATCTTCGTGAACTGTGGGAGCTTGTTCAGTGGTCGTGGATCCGTATAGCTTCCCAACACTTCTGGTGTCTTGTAGAGTCCATGCCGAGACGAATCACCGCCGTCATCAGGGCAAAAGGCGGTGCTACACGTTACTAGAAAGGTATCTCTAATTCAATTGCTCTTCAGTGTACACCGGCTACATCAAATCATTCGTAAGCGGAGAGTGGAGTGTGTAACAACATCCAAAGGAAGACTGAAATGCTATTGAGGTGAGTGGAAGTGACGTCATTGAGAAACTGAGGCTTGTTCCTTTTATGAAATTTTGACTGGTTCTGTGGACTCTAAAATTAAAAGCACTCAACGTATTTAAAGTACTTTCACGGTTCAAAGGTGAATGCTGTGCAAAAACTTTTTTCGGGCACGCGAAGAAGTGCATGATTACTTCATGAAACGAAAATATGAAAATTATCTATACCAATGTAGTCAGTCGTTTGCACTGGTGCTCAAGATTATGATCGCACCACTATTACTCAAGTTCAAGCTGTGAAAACATACGTCACCACTAGGAAGGTGCCCAGGAGTTAATAATTAAATCAATTATGCACAGAGGAAATCCTCTACGTCTTTTAGGCTGGGACGACAAAGTCTGGGAGGAACGCAGGTCCAATACTGGAATCACCGATTAAGTCTCAATAAACCCAATTAGTCAAACTTAAGTCTAAAGGAAAGAATAACCTTCAGCGTTTTTGTTTTGTAAGGACACTAATCAAAATCAAAGCTACTCATTTGAACTCCTAACTACGAAATTTTAAAAGACGTTAAGGGGAGACTATACCAGCTGTCTAAAATGGAACTCTTGATTTCGTAAAATTTCAGTTTTCTTTTTATCATGTGACCCCCGTAAGTAAACCTGTTTCAAAATTAACGGAAGATGTTGGAGCAGATGCAGTATCATACGATATTTTTTTTTCTTTGTGTGTGTGTGTGTGTGTGTGTGTGTGTGTGTGTGTGTGTGTGTGTGTGTGTGCAGGTATTTGGAAAAAGTATTTTTTTAATTGATGGATTCATTTAAGTTCTGCTTATTGAATAGTACTATTTTAAGAACGCCCTGCTTTGGATAGACCAGTCTGTTTTAATTGCGAAAGTTAGAAGAACCAAGAGCCGTATGAGACTGGCTAAACACCACCTACACATCCTGTCCAAAAGTTACAAACCTCGAACTGGAGTACATTCAGTGGGAAATGCTAATACTTCGCGATCACATGCTTCTAGCCCGTTCATCTTTGACGTATATACAGAATGATAGTTATTGCGATAGCAGCAGCACGTGGAGCACAATCCCAGACGAAACACATAACGTCTCCTCGTTGGAATAAAGCTTGACGGCTTGATTATTGATGCATGCTTAGCTAAAGCCGCGACTTCTTGGAACATTAAAATCACAGATCTTTCCAAAGCGGAAAGATAAGAGACACCTCGGCATTTCTCTATAAAGCACAACTGCTGCAGGAATCATGTGCTCTACAAACGGAATCGCAAAACATCTCGGTTAATAAAGTGCCGGAATCGGCCCGCCTGAATGCAAAATTTAATAACAGAGTTTAAGTGAGGCAAGAAACAAACTACCTTCCTTCGAACCATGTAATCGGCGCTAAAACATCTGGGTACCACTAATCAACTGCCGATATGAAAGCCTCTAGTGTCGGTGAGAAACGAATATAACTGGCAGGCCTTGAACGCCAAGCCTCGAAGATAGACAAATGGAGAAGATCATGAGGTTTGATAAAAGCCGTTACTCAATGTCTTACAGTGACGGCAGAGCAAAAGTCTGACGACAAACCTCATGAAGCCACGGACTAGCATATCTGCGGTAAGAGTTCACGTCGCTGCTCTTCTATGGGAGTATGAAGCACGCAGAGCTGGCACAGTCTAGGACCGCTCATTCAGTTGGCTCGTTGTGTAAGGACTACATTTGGGTCTTTTGGCGAACAACATGCATTCTCTTACGTTGCACATTTTATCCCAGCAGATCGGAATGCTTTCAGTGTGACAACGTGTTCAATAACGGCTCTTCCAATGTCTGTGATTAGTTCGATGGGCAGTCACAAGTCTTGAAAATCGTCCATGGCTCCCTTTACCCCAAGACCTTACTCTTATCGAGATGCTTGAGACATATTGGAAACAACTGTTCGCGTAGACTACCAGCCAGCAGCAATGTATTCTAGTGAAGGAATGGCTGTCCCAGTATTTTCGTGCTAACTCATACCGCGTTCGCGCTGTTACACGGACGAAAAGTAGTCCTGCTCGTTACTAAATCCAAAGTTCGTTATTTTTTGGCGAGGGTGTATGGATGACAGACTACACGCTGAAAGGGAAATCAACTTACAGTCACTGCAACAAACAGTTGACTGACAACAATTATTGTTAAATACTTCATTAATTAGGTGTTTATCTATTTAAATGCACAAGTAAGTAACAGAATCAGTTTCTTCTGGAAATTCATTATTTCGTCTATTTAAAAAAAAACAAAAAAACACCATCTCTCGTAAAAAATAAATTACTGCATAACTTTGCTTCGTTTCTTTTACACACCGAAGGATTATGTCGACAGCTATGCTCCAAATGCCTAACGGGAGTAAAAAGAACACAATATGGCACGTGTTCAGCAAAAGTGAAAACAAGTCACGACGTGGTAATTCCCCAAAAGGAAAAAAAAAGCTTGAAAAATTGATCAGTCTCAAATTGTCTTTTTTAAAACGGGGAACAACCAGAAGCCCCATGGTGGCAAGGCTATATGTAGGTTGGGGCATCAATTTAATATTCATTTTCTCCAAATAAGAAACGACAGAACCGGCCATGTGCGGCTTTGAATTACACCACACATGAAAAGAAATGGGGAACCCAAATTGAACAAACTCGTTTCATGCCCAAATGCTCGGTTAAAATTCCGCGAATTGATGATTTTGAAATGTGAACCAATCTTCCATATCTCCACTTGATAGGTGTCTGCCTTCTCATATAGTAACACCTATTGTATAGATGTTTACCTCTGTAACACCCGTTGAAGGTCTTCCTTCATGCGCGATTAAAGCCATCCATAAATTCTTTATGCCATCTGTAAATTGTTGATTTTCCTAGACATTCATCTTTATAAGCCCTCTGCATAAGACGGAAAGTCTTTCCGACAGACTTATTAAGTCAACAGCAAAGTTTAATGGAAGGCGCATCTTTGTCCCTCTTTCACATCCAATTTTTCGAAAAATCAGAGCGCGAAAGCACTTGTCAGGGGTTCACGAAACAACGCTTATTAAACTACGCACTACCGACGATGCATGCGAGATAAACAGGTATGGCTGGTTGCTGTGGTTACTGCAACAACTACGGTTTTTTCGAGACTCGTGCCAAGGCTGAACGCAGTATTGCACGTTTTTATAAAAATGTTCTGTTGTTTTGGGAAAGCTATGTATTTACTCACAATTTCATAACGCGGATTTTTTCCTACCTCAAATATATCATTTGAAACCTCGAATTCTTGATAGTAAGCGCTGCTTGTTTCAGACTGTGCATGTCATGGTAAAAGCACACATATTTCCTGAGTTTTCCTTGGAATCAGATAAATTTAAGTGATACTTCTTAATGAACGACACTGGGGTTGGAAACCCTAGTGAAGTTTTTTTATTTATGCCGCACGACGGTGAACAGCATGTGAGAACACTCTTTAATGGGAACTTTTTCTTTCATTCTTATACATCATGAATATTCCTGAATTAAGAAATATTTATTTCTCTATGAATGGGATACATTCTAATAGAAGTTTGTTATTGTTGTCTTTGACTCGATGATACGAAGTGAAAGACACCTGAAAACAGGTTTGGAGGCAATTATAACGTGCTCAAAGGAATTTAACATTAGCAAGCAAATTAATGTGTGAAATATACGTATACTCACACTACAATCATTGTAGGACTAACACTATTTTTATAGCACGTTTGTTTTGCCGATTCGCGGCATGAACCACGTGTACTTCGTCTTTGTTTGATATTAAAAAATAAATTTTTAAAAGGATCAAATGGTAATATAACATTTGGTTTACGGAAATTACTGTAACTACGTGATAATCAAATAAATGTGCAGGCAGATGGATGCCAAATTAATCAGGCAAGTACACATAAATGCCTCAGAAAACTTGAAATTACATCGCCTCGGAAAGGGGAATCGAACTTGAAGCTCCCGATTTATGTTCAGGTATGTTACCGTTACACCACACAGAACGAAGAACCTCCAAGCAACTGTGGATGTGTTTCAAGACTGCTGCGGGTTCGATTCCCGTTCCGGGGCGATGTAATTTTCAAGTTTTCTGAGGCATACATGTGTATTTGCCTGTAACTACGTGGTTTTAAGGTAAGTTAACTTTAAATTTTTATCAATAGTTACAGTATTTTCCGTAAACCAAATATTATTTTGACTACAATTTAATAAAGTATTACCATTGATATTTTTAAATATTTTTTTTTAATATCAAACAAAGACGAAGTACACGTGGTTCATATCGCGAATCGGCAAAACAAAAAACCTGCTATAAAAATAGTGTTAGTCCTACAATGATTGTAGTGTGAGTAAACGTGCATTTCACACATGAACTTACTTGCTAGTGTTAGATTCAAATAGAAGTTCTGGCTTTAGCGTCACACCTTTTTTCAGAAACGGCTTTACAGCATAAATTCTATAAATGTTTTTAACACGTTCAAAAAGTATCAACTTTCAATGACGATTCTCAATTTTTCCTTAAACGCAGAGATTTCTTTGTGATTTAGCCGAGAACTATTCGTTCGGCCTGTAGAAAAAAAAAAAAAAGCGTATAATGACAATTTTAGCTTCTATTAAGCTTAGCATGAAATTAGAAAATCAGAACTCCAAATTTTTGGAAGTACTACATTTCCAATGCGTGGTGCTTGTGAGGAATATTTCATTAACAGTCTACTAACACTTGGATTGCAATTAAAATTAAAATAAGTATACACTGAGTGGTTCCTGTATAAAGTAAACCCTAATATGCGTACAAATGGAACACTCATAAGTGGTACATCTATTGAAATAGCAGTTGCATGCAAGGACTGTATTTATGCAATTTTGTATCACGAAAAATTATGCAAAACACTTATCTTTATCAACATTAACACAACTTAAATATTTTCAATCAGTTCACTGTCTCACTGACACTTTCCTAATATATGCAGAAAAAACAGCATTTTGTACACGTGGAAGCGTGAGTGTTAAACATAAAGTTTTATCAGAATTAAGGGGAGCATCCCCATCCAGGAGAAACTGACTCCAACGTTTGTGCTTGTATATCTTTGTTGTTTAATAAATAACTGATCACACATTTCGGTGCTTTAAATACACTGTGTCAAACTCAACTTTTACTCAGCGCATTTCTTTCCTTGAAACTGTTATTTTAAATTTTACACTGACTGCGAGTGTTCCTTCTGGCAGAAATATTCGGAGGAGTGCAAACCAAAGTGAATTTTTTTACGTTTTCTAATATGTATACTCAAAAAATTCAACATACGAAAATAAATGAAAAACTTTCGTGTGTTGTCAATTACCAGCACTGAAAATTTTACTTGATCTACGTATATTAAAGCTATAGAACACTGGATACAGAATGACAGTGAAGTCGAAGTTAACGAAGATCTTTTCCTTCAGCTACGGCGAACTGTTTTATTTCAATACTGTTGTAGAAATTTTGGGTAGAAGTTGTTCATCCTGAAAACATTGAGGACATGATTTATCTTCCATTCTGTTCTTCGATGATCACTCCTTCCACGAGGGATTTTGTTTCAATACTGTTTTGGAAATTTTGGGTAGAAACTGGTTTCTTCATCCTCAAAACATTGAGGACACGATTTATCTCCCATTCTGTTCTTCGCTGATCAGTCCTTTCACGACGTTTTCGCTTTAATATAGTGTTTTGACTATATGTATATTGCATTCATAATTCATTCTTTTCATTTTATCATTCACTTTAAAGTTGTTTATTTTTATTAGGTTATACATTCATTAGTACAATCTGTTACGGGATCTATTATTTTTCATTTCATCTTCTTATCGTATTCAAAACGTTTCCCGTATACCTCTTAGTGAAACAATTATTCCGATTGCTTTCTCATGGATAATGAAACACATCCACGAGTTACTGTAACGAGTCCATGTGTGTGAACGTATGTTTTTTCTGAACCAGTGTAAGTCATACTTTAATATACTCCATGGCAGCTCAGGGCCGGTCAGCTACACAGCAAAAACGAAAAATGTCTCTATACAGATTGGAGACTGGTCAAGCAGAACGCTAGTTTATTCCCATCATTTTAATTAGTTCCAGAAGAATTCGCCTTTGTATTTCTGTTCTTTCCATTTTATCATTATTTCAATGTTATTTTTACAGTCCTCATCGTAAATAGTAATTAGTCATTTTCATTTTGATTTAAAATATTTTTCTTACTACATTCAGCTCTTCCATCCTGTCGAATTTCCTTTGTGTTTCCAAATAATGGCCATAACAAAAGTACTTCCTAGTATCTATTATATAAAAAAAGGCAATAATAAAAGTACTTCCTAGTATCTATTATATAAAAAAAAGGCAATAATAAAAGTACTTCCTAGTATCTATTATATAAAAAAAGGCAATAATAAAAGTACTTCCTAGTATCTATTATATAAAAAAAGGCAATAATAAAAGTACTTCCTAGTATCTATTTATTCAAGACTCTCAAAGCTACAGTTTACGCAACTTTCCCAATTTTGAGGTTTACATAATCCATTTTATACAAATAAAAATAACTGAGTGTTGATATTTGTCTACTTCTTTTACAAATGAACCTGTCTACATCTTTTACAAATGAAGGTGCTCATTTTCCTCTAGCATTAAGAGATCTGGTCCTTATTAGTGCTTATGACCTACTCAGCTGCACGGTTTGAAAAGGTTTTTTTAAAGTATTGTATTAATTAACAATTTAGAGCTAATTTCATGCAAAGCCATTCCAATAACTAGTTCAGCACAGAGTGGTGTTTGTATTCATGTGCAGTAGCAGTGATTTTGTTAAAAACAAGTAAGTGATCGACTGTGATGAACTTATTTACCAGATTCCATAATTAGCCTGTTTCTGTGGCCAGAGGTGAATTCCGTAACACTTACGGTTACTATTTATGCATTGAACGGCTTGTCTTTTCCTTCTTATTGGTTCTGCATTTAGACTGTTCAGAAATGAGGTAGTCACGTTATTTTTGTGTATTTCTATGCAGCCTCCATTTTCCAATAAAATTATCCTCCTTCATTTTTCAATATATGGAGCATCATCTTCCCTTTCCTTTCACTCGTCTTTTCCCTTTAGTTTTGTCTTTTAGTGTATGCTTTAAATAATCTTTACTTCTTAAACTGGGACGAATTTATTTCATTGCCAAATCTAAATATGTTAATACAGATTATCGTTTCATCAATTTCCTCAAAATTCTCTCATTTCACTTCTTTCTGCTCATCAACTCGTTCTATTTTATAAGACTATACTTCAAAGTTTGACAGCATCTTTCCTGTCGTATTTATGCTTCATGTTAAACAATAATCTTGTAATGTTAAAACGGTAATCTTTATTTTTAGTTTGAAGATCAACTTTATGTTTAGGGCCTGAATATTGCTAATGAAAATTACCTCTTGATGTAACTATTTTAATATCGGTCATTTTAACTACACGGGCCATTTTATGTGGCAGTACTTATAAAAAGGACTCTCAAAATTGTGTTAATGCTTCTGTAACACAAGCGAAAAACCTGTTTGGCTTTTTCATTAGTTGCGGCGTTTAGGAATTTTGCTCTCTCTCTCTTCTGCGCTGCTCACTTTTATTCCATGATTATAAATGCTGTTTCAATGTATTCATTACATTCTGCTGCTCATATATTTACCTGTATTTAATGAAATATGATGAAAATCTGAATCGGAATCTAAAAGAGAGAGAGAGGTATCATTTCGTTTAGCAGTGTTCAGTAAATATACACTAATATATCCCAGGCTGGAGAGAATGATTTCTGTACAAACTGAACTTTCTCTTAAATTTGTTTCTGATTTTATTTTAAACTTTCCTTCAGGGAAAAGATGAAGAAATAGACGACAATTAAATTAATTTCTTACTGGACTTGAATAAATAGAATGAACTGCATCAAAGCTTTACCATTAACCAGAGCAGATGAATTAACTATCAGAAATCTGCTAATGACTAAATTATATCCCGTAATACGGGATAGTTTTAAATAATTTCTTTATGGAATACAATTTTTGTAAACACCATTCATTTTTCTTCTTTAGTAAGTTTTTCTTGTTGGTGGTCCAACACCTTTAACATCTTCCGACAGCGTAACTTTCGAAAATCTGACTAATACAGCATTCAGCAGATTGTGTGATCAATTTATTTACAAGATCCAAATCTTCTGAGAGTCTGATCTTGAGATTTATTCTTCGTCATGGAGAAGGACCAGTTTCACAGTTTGCATCAGATACAAAAGGAGTGTGTCAGTTTAAATCAATGTTCACCTCATTCACATGCTAAATTCAGTCAAATGCAGTTTTGCTGAGCACGGCAAAAAACAAAAATCCACCGTTACCTTTCCAAATATCAAATTATTCTAAAAAGTTATTTCAATAATTTTAACTTCCTTTTGTCGTTACATGCAAGCAATGCTTCGCAAAGCGAAAACTTTGTGCTTTGTAGATGTACGGTACTTCAGCAACCATGTGTAGAAAGCACCTTCCTGAGTGTAGAAAGCATAGAAAGCATCTTCACGACCTTAAAAAGCTATCACTAAAACATTTGTGTTCTCTGTTTGATTTAGTCTTATGATTCGAAACAATCATTTGCGTAGAATTTTGAAGACTTGTTAGCAATAGAATTTCTCTTTCAACCTGTCGTATTGTGTACCTGAAATAGTCTTCCATTTTATATTCGTTTCTTATTTGATTTCTACTCTCTAATGGATTTTATTTTACCCACTCAATGAAGGAAAATGAATTTATATTATCGAGTGCTTTACGAATCTCTACACATGATATATATATATATATACATAACCTAACTGTCACCCAATTTTTCGCCACATACGATTCTTAACTTACTAACTAAAAGTTCCACTTTTTCTGAAAACTAACTGCTCGTCATTGACATAAACTACTTTATTTGACAGGCACAGCATGTTTCTAACTATATTTTAAGTACATGAGGAATCAGATTTGCAGCACTACTGCAATAATAGTTTTTTTTTTTTTTTATAAGATTTTTTTTTCTTTATATTTATAGCTGTACAATTTTACAGAATTCTACCACTTGCTTGTGTGGGTTATCCACACTACCTCTGAAATAAATTTTATGTTTTTGACTGCTCAAGCGATTAATTCGACAACGTTTTTCTAAATATCCTATTCTGTTTCACGTTAGCTTTCATTATCAGCTTTTCAGGATTTCCAAGTTTCACTAACGCAAATTTTTTATATGACGTCATTGCCTTACTTCGATAACCTCCAGTTCGGAGAAAATTTGGCACGCGTTACTTGCAATATCAGAAATGATCTACCTGTTTTTAATTCTGGCAAATAAAGGCTTGGTTTCGTTTGCTAAACTTTGTTTCTCCGTATTCTCTCTTCAAAATACTCTTCTAGTGTTCTTCCGAGATTTTACATACATACGAGGGTTGTCCTAAAAGTAATGCATCTTTGCAAAAAAAAAAAAACTTCTCTGTCAGTTGAGATATTTTAATGAAATTTGGCATAAAAATACAATGAAATCGGTTGAATATAATCATGTTATTCAAAAAAGTCCCCTGCTGAAATAAATTATTTGCGCCATCGTCCAAGCCAGCATGAGTAACCAGTCTGGGAAAATTCAGCGGAATATTGTTTAATCCAGGATCTCATAGTCTGTTAAACTTCATCTGTATCCCCAAAAGGTTGACCACGGAGACTCTGCTTATTGGGACTGATCATGTGAAAATCAGAAGCTACCGAATCAGAGCTGTATGGTGGATATGAGGTTACTTACTGTCTAACGCATTTTGGCAGTGGTCCAAGATGTTTCTAGTGAGGTATGAGGTTGGGCGTTGTAGGACTGAAGGAAGAACCATGTGTTGTCTCTTCTTGCGAATAGCTTTCCTGGGCATCTTTAGTGTCTCAATACAGCGATAACTGTTGACAGCGCCACAGTGTTAAAGAAAAACAACAAGAATGATGCCTCTGACATTCCAGAAAATTTTTATCACTTATTGTTGAACGCTGCTTTTCAAACTTCTCAGTCGTCTTGTTCCGCCATTCCATAGACTGCACTTTTTTGTCTCTGGGTCGTAAAAGAGTGTCCAGGTTTCATCTTCACTAAGCACACTGCAATGAAATGGGCCCTGTTTCGTCTTAAACTACCCCAGCAACAACACACTTCGACACTTTGGTCTTGATGATCCTGAGTTGATTTGCGTGAAACCCACAATGCACAAACTTTCCGATATCCCTTGTCAGGAACCCTTGTTTCTACAGCACTATGAGCACAACGCAATGCATCACAGATTTTCCGTATGGACACACGTCGATCTTGCCATTAGTTCTTATCGATGACTTAAGTTGAAAGGCATTTTCCTACGTTGTTTGTCGGCCACTGAGGTTTCTCCTGTTCGAAACCTTTTTCTCCATTATCTGACGAACGGGCCAATTTTTATGTGAAGATTGTTCTTAGCAAGAAAATAATGCCAGCTAAAACGCGCTGAGCATTACTAAGAAAATAATGCCAGCTAAAACGCGCTTAGCATTACTAAGCATCTTAATTCTTAGGGCACTGAAAGTATTAAATTTTTGCAATTATTTGCAATTTGAGGGTAGTGACACCAAATTTTTATGACCGATTCTATAATTTTTCGCTTGGAAGTACAGTTTTCTTGAAGCGACATTTGATGAAAGCCCATAAGTTCTCTATGTTTCTCTAGGATTTAGGTATAGTGAGTTTCCAGGCCGTTTTGAAAAAATAACTCTATTTTGATGGAAAAAAATCCTTTTAATTCTTGGCAGAACGACATGGGGCCCAAGGCTAATTTTTCTAACACTGGACGTCAAATTTTCTATCAGTTGCCAATTTTTCTAACTGTGGACACAGTCTTGTGCCCAATAACTTCTTATATTTCTCGGCTGTCATCATACCGACCACAGGAACAAGCGCACCAGGGACTTTAAACGAAAAACATCTATTTAAGAGAGTATTTATGTTTCACGATATATGCAATGTTCTATTGGGCTCATTCTCATTTCTGCTGACAGCTTTGTCTCTGTACTAGATTGACTGTCGTCACAAAATTACATCATCTTCCAATCATCAGCTGTCCAATATATTTTTTTGTTGTTTGAGCAAGCTAAGCGTGTTTTTAGGATCACAGCTGTGAGGAAATGCTTTTACGGGAGTGCACGGCGCGTCTCCCGGTTTCCAGTAATCTACGACATACTGTCACTAAACATACACTATATTGACAAAAATAACCGGACACCCCTTCAAAAGCAAATGAACTGATCCGCTGCTTTGTTAAGATGCGCGGTACATCAGCAAACGGTATAAACACAAGCCTACAGCTGACGGCGATCATATGGCACTGTGAGGTTGAGTGAAAATGCCGCGGCGGGAGAGAACTGACATTGAGGCGTTTAAACATACCCAAGACAACTATTTTGGATGTACTGAATAAGGGAAGACACGTGGTGTGCCTGAAGCAGCAAAACGTACCGGCAGACCAAAGAAAATCAGTGATCGGGGACGTCCAAGCCTCAGGAGAGTCGTTACAGCTAATCGACGGAGTACTGCACAACACCACAGTGTACAGGTGAGTAAAAATGCTGGAACCTCGCTATGTACACGTAACATTCGCAAAGAACTTCATTCAATGGGTTACCGTGGTCGTGCGGCTGCTCATAAGCCCTTCATCTCCACTCGGAATGCTACTCGTCGTTTAGCATGGTGTAAGAACATTTATGGTGGACCGTAGATCAATGAAAACGGGTCCTATGGACTGTTGAATCCAGATACACGATCCATCAGTCTCATGGCCGTGTGTGGGTATGGCGGCAGACGGGGGAACGCCATTTATTATACCACAGTGTATTGTTCCTATACGGTCAAGTTTGGAGCAGGCAGTGTACTCGTGTGGGGGTGTTTTTCGTGGTATGGTCCCGGCCCATTGGTTATCGCGAACAAACCTGTTAACCAGCACGTCTACCTCGATATTCTGGACAATTATGTCCTACCAACTCTGTGGCAATAGTATGGAACCGAGCCTTGTTGGTACCAGCAGGATAATGCACCGAGCCATAAAGCAAGGGCTGTTACGGCGTGGTTTGACGATAATTACGTATCGTATGTGGACTGGCCAGCACAGAGCCCTGATTTTAATCCCATACAGCACCTATGAGATGAATTAGAGCGCCGCATAAGAAGTTTGGAACCAAGGCTTACTACTAAGCAACAGTTAGCGGCAGCATTATGTACTGAATGGAAGCGCATACCTATCGCTGTGTTCCAAAACTTTGTCGAAAGCGTGTCTCAAAGGTCGGTGCATGCATTAAGGCCAAAGGTGGACCGACACCGTGCTAATGCATGTCAATAAATGCTATGTTGTGTTTCTCTTCTAGGTGTCCGGTGACTTTTATCAATATAGTGCATATTGACACCATACTCCAGCACTTCAATTTTAACATCATTACTGGACCTCTTAGGATCTAATTTACTGATTGTTAGGAACATTTTGTCATCCTTATCAATGGTAGAACGTTTTCTTCCACATTTTTCTTTGCAATTAGGCGAAAGTGAACCAGTCTCTCGGCATTGTTTCAAAATTTTATTAACATGACCCACTCTGAGACATTACAGATTTCTGTTTTTTTTTTTTTTTTTTTGATTGAAGGTTTAACGACCACCGTGAGCAACTCAATGGGCTATAAGTAGTCGCCCGTCCCTAATTTAGGGCCACTGGTTCCAGGGAAGGGAGAGAGCCAGTGCCGTAAGACAAACACAACATCCATGCCTCACCGGGATTCGAACCCGGACCCCTTTCGGACGAATGATCAGAGGCCATCGCTTAGACCACTGCGCCACCGGGGCGGCGAAATTTGTTTTTGTGTCTTGGAAGTGTGGTCTTTGAGTGTCACTATCTTAGAACGTAAGGAAATTGGGATATCCATAACACAAATCGCTATCAAATTTCCCTAAAAATAATCCGAAATACCACAATAACAGTTTTAAAGTACAACACTATTTCTCGTACATAAAAAGAGAAACACACTTTGAAAGTATTTCTTACTAGATAAGACACGTGCAGCTTACAAAATATAACTTGTAGGACAGCTCGTGGCAGTGTTGCCAACCTTCCAACTCACAACGCACATTAAATTTACGTTATGCATGTTAACTTGAACAAGACTGTAGTTACATACAGGGCCTGATTACGGCACGGGCTTCCTAGGACCTCTGTTCAACAGGAGCTTTCTTCTTTAAGATTACTTTTGGAAGTGACATAACCATTGTTTAACTTACTATTATTGTGAAAGTAGTACTTCATGTGGAATTTTGTTGCATTCTCTTATCGGTCAGTTTCAAAAGCTTTCATTCAAGAAGCAGTTTCAATTTTCACAAAAGCCTTTGTTATCCTTCGTTGAAATTGCTGCCTTAAAAATTATTATTACAAAGTCGTGGGCTATTAATCAAGTTCCACGACTTTTTCAGCTGTTACACAATCAGTTCCGTTACATACGATGAAATATGAAATATCTGCTTCATTTGACGCAAAAGTTGAAGAGCCATATGTATCACGTGACATATCCTGAGATGGAAACGAGTCACTGGTCACCGGGTCGACAATTCCATGTGGGTAAAATGGGTCGGGTCAAAGTGTTCCTGACCCGATTTCGACTCGGTTTTATTTCAGTTATATTTCAGAAAAAAAAATTAAAAAAAATTCAAAGGACTCTTCAGAGGTCTTTGAAATGATAATGCAGAGTATGATCCTGGAACTTGCTAAGAAGGGTAAAGAAATGGGATTAAAAATGAACTTACAGAAGACAAAACTAAAGTACAATGCTTTTACAAGAAATGAAGATTTATCGATTGATGGGAAAAAGCTGGAGATAACGGATACCTACATTTACCTTGGACAGCAGATATCAAGCAAAGGTCACATTGATGAAAAAATTAATCGACGTATAAAACTTGGAGAGCTTTTGGGAGAAACAGTACAATTTTTAAGAGCAATATGCTATTAGGTCTTAAAAGTGTTTAATCAATGTATCCTTCCAGTGCTTACGTACGGAGCAGAGAGGTGGACCTTAACTGAAAAAATATATACAAAGATGCAGACAGCTGAAGAAAGCATGGAGAGATTCATACTTGATGTAACCAAGAAAGATAAAAAGAGGAAATCGTGGATCAGGAAAATGATACGAGTGGAAGACATCATGATCAGAGTAAAATCTCTGAAATGGCAATGGGCTGGACATATTGCCAGAAGGTCGGACCACCGATGAACAAACGAAATTTTAGACTGCATTCCAAGGGACAGGAAAAGACCCAGAAGACAAAGTGGGAGATGGGTGGATGGAGGAGACTGGCCCAAGACAGTCCGTTGCTGAAGAAACTTAGGGAGACCTTCATCCAGCAGTGGATTGATAATGATTAATGATGATATATTCGAATTTATAGTTCAAAGCAGATTTGTCCCGGTCAGATCCGGGTAGGGTGCGGGTCGGATTCCGAAATTTTTGACCCGTTTCCAACTCTCGACATGTCCAGGTGAAAGATCCTGGGCCTTTGGCCCCGGGTACCTTAGTCGGGCCTTGCTTATACATATGATTTTTTCATCTACCGGGATATATATCGACTCGGCGATGAAGAGTCCTAATGAAAAGAAAATATATCTTGATTAAATTTACTTTTTCAGAAAATCAAAGGAATTCTTTTCTGCAACCATGACGGTATCCCCAACGATTAATTTTTTCTTATTTTCTTCTTACGTGAGTATACTAAGAGAAGTAGTGTCTACAGCCGGTGATGTTGATCCTCTAGCCTAAGATGTATCAGTGAGAAAGTTCTGAAGATGCATCAGTGGTGAATGTGCCATTATTACACTGCAAGGAGAGAATGCTCCGAAGATAAAATGAGAAGTAATCTCCTTCTCAGGAGTAGTACAAAATGCTAATAGTGGTTCCTATGCTCCTCCTCCTAACATGAATAAATCAGAGGCGGGCTCTGTTATTTTTAGAAAGAACTCGGAGAGCTGCAAAGAGGGAGAATGTGTCTCCGGGCGAAGTGTTAAAAGGGATACAGATTCTGAACCCGCTGAAAGCCGGTGTGTAGGGAGATTCTAATTGGATCGCTTTCCCGCTCCTACCGGGGGATGGTTGGGGAGCCTCATTATCTTCTGCAGGGAAAACGCCAGGAAAGATGCGAAACGCCCATCGATGGAAGGCGGTGCTTCGATTTTTATTTCAAGCATCCTAGAGTGGCGAGAAACCGGTAAACATCATCCACTAACATAAAGAGTTTCTCACACATCTAGGAATATGGAGAGGAAGAGATAACGAGAGAAGCACGTGCTACTCAATTTATTCGAGCATGGCAGACTTTCAGCTGGTACTACCTAGCTGCTTGGTCATCCAAGAACGCTCAACTTCCTGCTCTCTCTCTCTCTCAATATCTTCATTGTTTTCTTTATTTTTTTTTTTCAGGCACTCGTTCCTCATCCACCATTTTATTACACTATTATTATATTTCTTTTCATAATCCTCTTTGTTTGGTCGGCCCACGAAACCCAATTTTCTGGAATTATTACTTTACCCTTAAAAATCATGATCAATGTGTTTGTATTTTTGTCTGCTTGGTTTTCGCAAATGCATCAATGTACACCAACGTCCCACTTCATTTAATGCATTTCGAAGGACAAAAATCACCACTGCTTGCTCACGAACATCCTTTCTTCTGATGTGATCTACAAATCTTTTTCTTTTCGTTTCAGGCTCCTATTTCAAGTCCGAGCAGTTAACAAGTATCATATCGACGATGCTCCTGATATAAAATGACTAACGAATTCCTTTACGTGTCGGGCACTGTCGGGCAATAATGTACAGTTCTCGAATTAATAATAATCCCCAAAAACTTCCAGGCACATGTACAAAGAATTCTGGACCGATAATGGTACGCCGAGTTTTCTAGTTATTTGAAAATGGTGGTTCCACAATTGAGCTGACCAAGCTATTACGCGCACAGTGCTTTGCACTTTATCGACTTCTCCTGTGCGGGGCACTCTTTGGCCCCATATAGCTTTTGTGCCATCCAAACGCTACCAATGAAGCAATAAACAAACTTCTGAAGCCTGTTCCCTAACCCTTCTTGAATAATTTCTTCCACATACAACAGATGTTTATTAAATTAACACATACATCTATGTGTATGTATGTAGGTAGACAGAGAGGTATAGTAAAATTACCAAACTTTTTTTCACCAGGTTCTTTATTTTTCTTTCAGAAATACTTTTGAAGAAATACTTACTCATTTTGTGTTTTTTTTTTCTTCTATTTACAACATTTAACTACAGGTCATTCATCAAAAGAAGAACCATGAGTATGTTCGATTTCTTCTACTCCAAGGGATGAAAACACTTTTTTCTCTAAGTTAATTAACGTGACACTACCCACTTGTCTGCTGGTCCCCAAGAGTGGCAGAAGAAGAGGTTAGGGCAGCTTGACTTCTGCTGGTCCTCAGAGTGGCAGAAGAAGAGGTTAAGACAGCTTGACTTTTGCTGTGGAGTTTCGTGGAGAACGGGAATATATAGTGGATAGTCTTGTAAGAAATGGTACACTCTCTTGAGTGTACAACTGATAGCGGATGACTGTCTAAAATTTTACTTCCCTGTAGCTTCAACAGACAGCTGGGCATCCAGTAATACCTTTGGCTTTCCCTTTTTTTCCCAACGTTACATTTCCTGAGCTTTAAAAGAAACTGGGTGTGAGTGGATTCACCGCGTGTCAGGACGTTCTGGCCACATAAACATTAAACTTTACCCTTCCAGCGAGAAGGGCGTGAGTGCTTCAGTCGATTGTTCAATCCTCATTCCAATTGCTCTCAAGAGGGTGAACCATTTCTTACACCAGTATTTATTCACCCCCGTCCCCCACAAAACTCAGATTCGCTGATCATAAATCAAACTGTCCGAATTTGGCCCTGTGCCACCCCTAGGGGCCAGCAAACAAGCAGAAAGTGTCACGTAAATTAGCTTAGAGAAGAAGAAATCGACCATACCCATGGCTCTCCTTTCGACGAATGACCTATACATCCATCTACTGTGTCGTACTGCACGAGACACTTTTATTCTAGATCTACGTTCACTTAGCAGTGCTCCACTCAATTCTTTGCGGTTTGTATAACTTTTTACGTTCTTTACATTATGACACAATCTCCCATCATGTCCAAAATCTGTTTCACTTTCAATTGTTTTCCTCTTTCTTATAATCTATGGAACCAGCACGAGTTTCTCCCTTTTTTTAACAAACTCTTCTCACATTATAAATCATTTTCATAAATTTATAAGCGTTTCCACGACAATTTTTTCACATACTATTCATCAATATTTATTAGCAATTCATGGACATCATCTCTTCCATCTTCATCTCTCTTCCATGTCAACTATTTTCCCATGTCAACTATTGTACAATTCTATTAAGCACACTCTTTCGTACAATGTGCTAAATCATATCGTCGATTTATTTGTTTTCTTACACGTTATTTATGGCAGAAGTGTTGGAGTCTCTGAACCACAAACTCAGAGTGAAACGTTTTTCATTTCTCAATATGGTCTCCCAGAAATTCTACGCATTTTTGAAATTTTTTCTACAAAACTGAGGGTACTACAGAGTAACGATATTTGGAGGCGAGTTCAGACTGCTACTAAACGACAGGAGCTTCGAAATATCATGCCATGAAGTTCATCTTTAATCAAGAGATGTTTACATAGTTTCATCATCTATGAGACTCTCAGGATATTTCTCATATTTCTCAATGAATTTTAATCGGCGGCTACCCAGTGTGATTTCTTAATAACTGAGCGACGCTATTTTCAGTATGTGAGAGAGAGAGAGAGAATGTTATTGCTGATATGAGGTGTACATCGTTCAGTTATCTCTGAAGGAGACTCAAAACGTCTTAAATGCTGTGCTGTAATATCCATGAACACACTTCTTTTTGTGAAAAAATATGTTTAAGTCACCTTATAACAGAGGTGGGGAATCTTTTTAAGTTGGAAGGCCGCATTAAGTTAGCTGTAATCTAATAAGGCCGCATTAAGTTAGCTGTAATCCAATAAGGCCGCATTCAAGAAACTTCAATTAGATATACTTCAAAATGTTACATTATTATTAAAAAAATCTTTATTATTATTTTGTAAAACTAACTACTATGTACTTACCTAACTTTAAAAAATGAAAAAAAAATTCTGAAGTTAACTAACCTTTTAATGACTTTGTTGTGATTGCTTTTTGTTGGAAAGCATTTGAATATTTGGTTTCAACATGGAGGTCCGCAGTTTCAGCTGATCCTCTAGATGGGTATCTGTCATTTGTGACCTTAAGGGTGTCTTGATTTGGGTTAGGTAGGAGAATGTAAATTCGCAGCAATAAGTGGTTGAACAGCAAGAAAGCATTTTTCGTGCATGTTGCTGAAGGCGTGGGCATTCTATTGCATTTTTCCATATTTCAATTGGATCTTTCGTAGCGTCAAATAAGGACTTTAAAATGTCATCTCCTGGGAGCTCAATTGATTGCATCTGTTGTTCTTTAGGAGCCATGGAGAGATAAACTAGGTGAGGTTGAAATCCTAATTTGAGTGTGATGTCATGATTCTCAAAGTCAGTGAATCTTCCATTGTTTTCTCCAATTAATAATTTTATAACAGCTGCGTATTCTTCAAATGATTCGTATGAATCATCTTGCTCATCAATGATCTTGGCCAAGTGGGGGAAAATGTTCATCCGAAATTTTCTTTTGAAGAAGTAATGTTTTAATTGTGGCCGTCAGTAGGGGAGCATTATTTCGTTGAATCTTCTATTACTTTTTGGTATTATAAATACGGTCATTTTAAGATTAAAATAAAAATAATAAAATACAAACAAAAACATAATAAAAATAAAAGGATTTATTCAGCAAAATTTGGATTCACTCAAAAGGCCGCACTTAATGGCCTAGAAGGCCACATGCGGCCTTAAGGTCGCAGGTTCCTCACCTCTGCCTTATAACGTGTATTGTCCGTGACACAAGGCCATCATATAACCGTACTATGTACTTCTATTCAGCTTTATTTCATCATCCACAGAAATTTTTTCTCGGTGTTCTTTCATTTACAAAGTCAAAAGAGCAATTCTGAACCCACAGCTTCCTGTCTCTAACACTCCATTCATCGACGCCACTCTTAAATTTTCCCTGTTTCGTAATATGATACTTTCAAACGTTTCTTGGTATAGCCTATTTCTTCCTTCACAAATGTGTAGCCGCTGGCTCTGTACATAGTCAACTTCGTTTTATGTTTTGAAATTTTCATTACATGATCCCATACTATTTATATTGTTTGCTAATTAGCTTTTTCTCTTTTGATATCTCCAGCTTACCGTTTTTTTATACTGTTAAGTCAAACGTCTAACATTTTTTTTAAAGATCATTACTCGAAAGCAATTTTAAAGCTTGCATTTCAGTCCTTGATATCATTTCATTGCATTTCTCATGAGTCATCGCTTTTATAATCCCATCGGTTTATCAAATTTGATTCAGCGTACTTCATATATTTTATTTTCATCTGCTTCCTTATTTTTTCTGGATATTTGCAAAGTATTTTTCTTGGCGTGTCATTTCTTTTGTCCGGGAGTCCACGTAAAATGTTTACATGGCCATTTGTAATATGACCATTGTACTTGTTTGAACGTATCTTAACACTTACGATGACTTTACATGATACACAACACTGTTTCTCTTACATTTTACTAACAACAGTTGTTTCATTCACAGCTTATGTTTTAAATGATTTACTTACGAAAGAAAAGCTTTCTTCGCAAAATTGTCAAAATGATATCCTTTTGAGAATTTTTTCTGCGTGTATACAAAAAACACATGAAAATGAAAGTGGATGTGAGAAAACCTATCTATGTCTACGCATCGTCAGCAGGAGGCTCCACAACCATGCTCACGATTTTAAAATTCATTTGACGAGACATGCAATACTATTTTCGAAGTAAAATGAGGAGCACAGGTGCTGCAAAGACTCCATGCTGCTTTTATATTCCCTGTAGATACCCTGAACTTCTTCCATACTAACTCTAAACAT
Source organism: Macrothele yani (assembly GCA_039090855.1). Lineage (NCBI taxonomy): Eukaryota > Metazoa > Arthropoda > Arachnida > Araneae > Macrothelidae > Macrothele > Macrothele yani. Next base: position 60,736,245 of record CM077023.1, on the reverse strand, counting down.
GCGAAACAGTTCAAAGTTCTTCATTCTAACAAACCTAATGTAATATAATTGACTGTAAAGTATTACACTTAGCGTCTGTTGGATTGCTCATAATTACGTATTACTTTTGTCAGTGCTTAAACTAAAATCCGTAAAGCTTTCGCCACAATACAAATCACCGCTGTAGGTAATAAGCACATTAATCACTATTTAATTAATAAATCATGAAATGCAACTATGTAAAATATTCCAGATATATTTTAAGTTTAATAAGACAATTCATGAAGAGTCATTTCGGATAAATTGACGACCTTCTTATGTGTCCTGCTGCCATCGGAGGTTGGCGGCCAACAAGGCCATGTCGACATTTGACAATGCTACACCAAACAGTTCTTCGGAATTCAGTCCATTCCATTCTCTCAGATTCCGTGGCAGCGACATTCTTCTTCGACAGCGGCTGGTTCTTCCTTCAATTCCCTCTTAAATGACAAGCTATGACAGCAGGTACCAGAGTCATATCGTAACCATGCCCGAAAAACTCTTCTTGTTAACTTCCACAATATCGAATTCCTTATTCATTCTTCTCAAAACTTCTACATTCCTGATCTCATCTACCAAAGATGTTTTCAACATTCTTCTATATTACCATACATCAAATTCTTCCAGTTTTCTGCTGGTCGCCTGGGTCAGTGTCCATGACTCTGCCTCACTCAAGAGGACTGGAAAACCGTAGCAAAGGTTCATCTTCATTCTCAGTTTTAGTCCCAAATCCCTACCGCACAACAATCGCCTCATCTTCTCTTGCTATTTCAATCTTCGATCTAATCTGTTTGGAACACTCTTTCTATTCTGTTAATAGGCACCCAAGATACTCGTAACAGGATATCCGCTCACCATTTATGTTTAGGTTTCCTCGAACATTCTTTGATGTACACACAGTAAAAAGCTTGGTCCTCTAGTTGACAATCACAAAGAGCAAAACTGCGTCATGACGACTGATTAAAATGATCAGGCGGATAGAAGTCTTCATAAACATGGGCGGGATAAACAGAATGATAAGTTCAGTGTTCCTGACAGTGGTGAAACAGTCATATATCAGTAAGTAAGATGGTCGAACGGCTTGCTTGAGAATGTCCCCACAATACCCAAAGATTCAGAATAATGAGTTGGATGAAAGAATCAGAAATTTTGCATTCTGAGTAGCCGGAATGTTCCAATGGTGAGTTTCAGAAAATACATTAATGTAAAAATGTACAAGATGCGAAGAGATTCGGTTGATACTGGCAACAAAAAAAAGGTATTCACAACTGTCATGTTTTTTTTTGTTTTTGTTTCGGAGGTTTAACTACCGTGAGCAACACAACAGGCTAAAAGCAGTAACGTGTCCCTAACTTAGGGTCACTGGTTCCAGGAAAGGGAGAGAGCCAGTGCCTTAAGACGAACACAACATCCGTGCTTCTCCGGGATTCGGACCAGGACTCATCTCAGACAAATAGTCAGAAGTCAGCCACTGCGCCATTGGGGTGCCACTGTCATGTACGACCTCGATTATATAGAACGCAAGGACTACTAAACTCGATGTGTGGCAACAGCACACATTGTATTAAAGGACAATCTCTTCAACAATGAATCACCCAAAGTCCATCCCTAATTTGGGTTAGTCACTAAGTGAGATGAAGAAACAGAACTGCTCAACAAACCTGGACCCAAAACTACGCAATCGGTATGAGATAACCTCTTAATCATTTAGCCACTGGGATGTTCTATATCTCATATCACCGTTGATAGCAACTACATAAGTACGATATAAGGAGAGCTGTCAGTAGCATCAAGAATGTTGAAATACAGACATCTGCACTGAACGATTCTTCTACTCAGAATCTATATTTTATGAAGCTAGAGGTTTTCTCAGATCACTGTCTTGCGGCGCCACGGAAGCAATGTTACTCTAGCTTCCTAATTAACACGCTTCATTTAAGCTTTGAATGTAGAAAGTTACATAGGAGGCATCGCTCATGTACTGTGTACGTAAAGACCTTTTGTATCATTGTGGGTGACTTAATGAGTTAAATGTGGTAAGGCATAACCGTGCTTTTTCTATTCGTTACCACTGATTTCAGTTTTGCACGTAACATTTCAGATCTCAGCAGATCTTTCCACAGACGTATTTGGTTGTATGCCTGCTGAACATGATATTTCGACTAGAAGATATTTCGAATAAGAATAGCCATGTGTCACTTATATTTAAAACCTTCTATATTTATAATAAAGATATCCAAACTTTTACAGCGCGTGAAACAGCCATGAACGAACGCCCCATTCCAGAAGCAAAAACTCATTGTGCTTTCATTTTCTCTTATCATATTGTTGCAGACACTGTAATTTGATATGGAATCTGAATGTATTATTAAGTATTCTTTGTCTGACGTATCCTCAGAAGCTATTTCTACAACCTCTAGTGTAAGTAGATCTGAGCAATGGGAAAATAACTCGCCGAATTTGATTCGGAAGATAGAAGAACTAAATAGAGATTGATCGGCTGATTTTACCGTCTCCTGGTGTGACAGTACATGAGTGATATGAGGTCATGTTCCGATTGAGCACCCATTAATTTTCGTAGCACGTCAGCCAAGCAGTTAGGCACGCCACAGCACTTTCTATTCGAGACGAGTCGCTCTATCTTATAAGAGTTTGAAGAGATTTTGAACTTTCGTTGCGAGATATGTTTTCTTTTTGCATTAAGATAAAAGGCCTTGAAGCCACACTTTTTGATATGTTTAGTTTTATTTCAGGGTTTAACGACTATCATGAGGAACTACTAAGGGTTATAAGCAATCGTTCGTGAAATTTGGGGCCACTAGCTCCAGGGAAGGGTGAGAGCCAGTTCTGTAAATCAAACTCATCGTCCATAAATTACTCGGGACTGGAGCCTGGGCACAGCTCGGACGACTGGCCAGAAACCTGCGAATCTGACCACTGTCCATCGGGGAGGCCCACACTTTAACTTCAGTGCTCAATTTATTCTTCATAATAGGGTAACGAGACACGAAAGGGTGAGAAATTGAAAAACAAAAAGATGTTTTTAACGGAGTAAGCCATGTTTAAGATGTGTTTTCATACACATACAGCTACACTTAGGTGAACAGGATGAAGCCAAAATACTGTGAATATGCAAACTAAAGACATGGTAAACAAATCGGGTATTTAAGGGAACAAAGGAGTTACAGTTAGGACGCCGGTCTGATATCCTATTCCGTACGGGATCGAGTAATGAAACCTCACTGCGCTAGTGCAAATGTTATACAAAGTTATCTGCCGTGCATGCCAGCTCTGGTTACAAGTGATATCATCTGTTAAACTTCACATAGACACCATTCCACCTGTACCACAATCCTAGGTCAATTGAAACATTTAAGAAGCATTCGCCTCAAATACACTATCCGGATTAAAACTAGAATGATAGCGCCAGATTAATGTAGCTGCTTGTAGACGGCCCAAAATCTGTGATTCACTGCGATGCGCAGTTAATACGCCACGCTTCCTTTATCCTTTTCTTCCATTTAACAACGACTGACGAGCATCGAAGGCTAGGAGTCGCCCCATCAGTAGCCTAGGGGTGAGTGTCTCCCAAGAAAGGAGAGAACCACAATCGAAGAAACGAGCATCCGCCATGACAGAATTAGGACGCAGTGCGTACCATACCGTACTGTGACATGAAGGTAAGGCTACAGACGCCCCAACACTGTAGCCGTTGTGCGTCTGTAGCACACGCTACCTTGTATGACAAAATATTTTCTAATGGCACATTAGCACAGACAAAGTTACTTTAAACATTTTACACAATATTTTCTATTCGAGAAGGTTTCAGCCTTTTCTCGTACGGCTCCATTGCAGATGTACCTTACAATACAGTGGTCCGGAAAATTACTAAACGTGTTGATTTCCATCGCTACGTATCTGCGAACTGTGCTAAAATTGAAAAGGGATTTTGCCATGCTAAGTGAAGTGTATCACTCAAATGGACTACATGCGAGAGCTCCAGAACTTCCTCTGCTCTCCTAGCTGGTCCATTTCGACACGGTAGGTACCATATGCGTAACGTGGTGCTGAAAACTGTGCGAAACATTTCTGCATGAATTCCGCAACCCTGCACAGCACGACACTCCTCGTCATAACATTTCAACTGTTTTTCAATACAGTAATGAATCTAAAAGCTCAAGCTGTGTCTTTTCTGAAGTATAATAAACGGTGTAGTGTGTGTTGAGCAAACTCTGGTCACGTTTAAAAGGCGCTCCGTGACGTTATGTAACGCCGCATTGATACATCGAATTCTATAAAGCGGTTACCATTACCGTATCTCATGCTATAAAGAAAAGCATTTCATGAAATTTATACTGGTTGAGATTTCATTTCAGACATTGTATTTTGAGTTAAAACATTTTGGAGGAAAAACGTTATGGAGTTTTAATGGCGCAAAAATGCAATATGGGTATGTGAGTCATAAATACAAGCTTGGTGAAATTGGCAGCCAGCTGAGAACGTGAGAACATGACAAACCAATCAACTGGCGCACCAGTTATCCCCGTGTAGGAGTTTCAGGGTTATGAATCAATATGACTAAGATAGAGTTATATAAAAGTAATTGTTTAGACAGCTTTTACTTGATCGGATATTATGGATCTCTGGTTACTGATTTAAACTGGAGAGGGTCAAAACCCAAAACGGCTTGAATTTTCGGTAATCTTAGTAAGAAATCTTTTCTCATAAAAGGTTCCAAGGAGAACCTTAAGGAACTCCGCATCGGAATTCGTAACAGCAGTCCAATATCTGCTCTAAGCGACACATCCACTGTGATGGTATTCTCACCTTGCCGTACGCTATGTTTACTATTCACACTGATTGATTTCTCAAGTAACCTGGAGAGAGGGTTGCATTGGGAACTATTAAATTACATTATGTTTCATGCGGGTACATGGTTTGCACCCGCATGCAACACAAGTGCCTTCGATTAATTAATTTACAGATCTGCACCTCCATACTTGTGCAGATGCTGTATATCTACTGTGTTTCTTCCCTTCCTTAACCTCTTAAATATTTTTCTTCGATGAAAAAACTGTGCACAACAGTTTCAATGTTCGCCAACCTGTATGCAAGAACTTCGAGCCCGAACGTACATAGAACTAACATGGGCGCCCATAACTTAATTTTCAGAAGAGGCAAACAGAAATTGCAACTACGAATAACATACACAAACACCATATGCAAATTTCCCTGTGCTTTCTTGTTATCTAACAGCTTTTACTACACTCTCAGCACTTGAATTTAATTGGAAACCAGAAGATCCCAAAAACTACATAAAAAAAGATGGATAAATGAAACTAGACAGTACGTTAGGACAATGCGGAAATTTTTTTATCTTTCTTTTGTTCCTTTTGGCCACTTGGGTCACCACAAAACCCTAGAAATCACTCAACTGCCCATCAAGAATAAAAATATATATATATATATCCTCAAGACAAATTTCAGGGGAAATTTTCGAGAGATCTTTGTCCAGCAGTGAATAGCTAGCTGCTGCAGAGGACGATATATTTTCCGTTTCTTCGCCTTTCATACTTTTCCGTACTATACGTATGAACCATGTTCTCCAAAATACAATGGAAAATTTCATTGTGACTTTCTACTGTAAATTTTCGCTTTTTCTATTGGAAATTTCCAACGTTTTTCTTATTTTTCCTCAATACACACACATCCAGAAGTTCTACAGAAAAATATTACCAATCAGTGTTATTGTAAAAATATCTGTAGTACCTTCCAAGGACAGAATGGACATAGTCCGATTTCCAGGGGAGGTCAAATGCCCCCTCTTACCCCCTCTATGGGCACCCATGAAACTAACAACTTTTGAAATACGGATGAAGAACGATTTCATCAATAGGACTAAGATTCAAATGTTGTTTGCTTATTTCTATGTAGCCACGTGCTGCTGTCTAATAAAACATCCAATCTCAAATAATTAGGCGACGTTTTTTCATAAATTATTAGATTGAAGTTTTATGATGATGCAGTAACTAATTCATTCGTATATAAAAAAAAAAAAAAACAAAAAAAACATGATGCACCCTAGCCTTATACCGGTAATTCTCGGCATTAACTAAACCTGACTGATAAGAAAACGAGAAAAATGTAACACAGGAATCAGACGATCAGCTGCTTTCAATGAGACATCAACGAAAATATACTGAACATCTGTCTTTCGCAGGGTCTGGAAAACTAACATGTGAGCAAACACCGATGTAGAACGCAGACTGGTACGGGTACAAACTAATAAGCATAATAACAACAAAAGGAAAATGAATATCGTGCAAACGCTGAGAGAGCAATGTCGTAATCCTTTCAAAAGTAACAGTCAGTCGCTTCATGACAAAAATGGTGATACAAAACTACAGTACATGGATTATACGAATAAAAAAATACATTTACATGAACGTTACTTTAGAAATTTTTTGAAAAAAATTCGCTTTATCTAAATTCCCTTATTTTTAAAATTCTAATATTTTAGTGAAGAAAAAACGGAGACGAACGAAAAACAGAACAAACTAGAAGATTCGGCCGATGGGTGTCACTTGCTTCCATACGCGAATTGCAGTTTTGTATAACACATCAACCAGACGTGATCGTGCAAACAAACCGCTTTAGGAAAGAATTAACAACACACAATGATTATGAAAGGATGAACTGTTGGTCCTTATAAACGGAAAGAACTTACAAACTTAATGCCTTTCTGGCAAATTTAGTTAAGGATAAAAACTGTATTGTCAGCGTACCTTGATATGGTCAATATGTGAGAGTTATGCGTTACGGGGTTCGTCGTACAGTTATTAAAGGGACTTTTCCTTCCCGTTTGGGTTTGGTAGGTATGATGAGATGCAACTCTTTTTTTGCGGACGTTACGAGAGAATAGTATTTCACGAAAAATAGCAAGATCATTTGCGATCTTAAATTAGTCATTTATTATCATCTAACTTCCCTACTGGGTATGTCCTGAAGTTATATTAATTACTGATTTGTTATGATTGCTTCACATTCGACTAGTCATGGGCACGTTCTACTTAATCTCTCTTCTATTTCTTTACTTATCATTCTCGCTTCCGAAGCCATCTTCCTACACCTCCTTTCTCGCTCACTCCCCCGTAACCGTCTTCTTTTCTCAAAGCCTATTCCCGCTATCTCTGTTCCCTCTAGACTTCTTTCTTACCGCCCTCTCTCTGACTCGTGTCAGTCGTTAGCTTGAAAGGCTCGGCCTCTGACGCCTACTGATGCAATAAAACGATTATTCCCCTACCGAATGCCCTTGCTGATGACAATACCCATGATTGTAGCGTAGGCTAATAAAACGATTGAAGCACTTAAGGTTTTCTAAAACGACCTTCCGTACAAAAGAACGATTCTCTGTGAAACACATTTTTCCAAGTCTAGCTATTGATGCCGCCTTAGTTAGCATCTTCGAACACCCCGAAGTGCCGCCTGGCCTTATGTGAAAAGAATTAATACTGAAATGCTTTAAAATCTCCAAAATCCATGTAATATATGTTTAAGGGCCATTTCAATAGGTAACATGGAGATGCGTGACAATCTTTTCATATAACACCAACGTATATATTCAAATTACCATTTTCAGAAGTTCAAATGTACGCAGTTCTCGAGTTCAGCGTATTTCTTCCTTTCTTCCATATCGGAAATGTACAAACAGATATACGAGTGATAAATTTTTATACTGATTGTTCTCTATGGAGAAACTGATCACGCAGAAAAATCTTCCTACGAGCCATGGATTTTGTTTTCTTTTCTTTTCTTTTTTTTACTTATGGAAAACATGAAATGGGTATTCGAGTGGAAGCCCTAACAACAAAAGTAGGGGGGGGGGAGCCGCTATTTTTGATGGGGGTGGGGTAGTAACAGCATTCTTATAGATTTTACTCAACGACAAATTTGGAGAAAAAACGTAAATTAAGTAATAAAAATAAAGGAAATATAATTTCATTTTATATGATATTTGACGTTGTGTGATAAAGTTTTCAAGCCGAAGCTGTAGCATTATTTTAACGAATAACAATAAAGACTTTTTCAATATATGCAACACAGAATGAAGTCCTCAACATATCACAATTAGAAGGAAGAACATACTTACATATGAAATATACTTTACGAAAAATTAGAGACAAAATATTTAAAACTCTGACATTTAATTTTTCAGTACTTACGATTTCGACATAGAATTGCGTCATTGTCAAATTGCATTTTGCTCTGCCATGGTAATATAAAAATAAAATAAAAGCATATCCATTTGCTTCAAATATGTAACATTAAGAAAACCTAAGAAACTTTGAATTTCAAACACTTGTGCCACACTTTGCATAACATATGAAAGGTTATCTGTCATCACCCAAATGCAGCGAAGGAATGTTGTCTTCGTCCTTTCGCCGCTTTTGACGTCTGCTAGAAGATTAAACTCCTTCCAGTAGATGTTATGAATGACATTAGGAAAAATATCTTAACTAGAATGTTTACTAAAACATACACATAAATTTTGTCAAATGCAAAGCTTTCAACAAAACGTTTTTAATTTTCTGAATTGTCTTCATCAAAACTGCTTTATTGATAAGATTTTGTAACACTATACATTTACATAGTCTTTCAGAACACATAACAAAGATTTTGAAACTTTCAAGCCCCGCAAACATAAGTAAATACAATTAAGAAAAATAACGTCACACTTGAGTTACTAGATGCAAAAGTTCAGCATGAAAATATGATGCAGGATGTCTTGGAAGCTCTGTAGTTGAATAATGGTAGTTAACAGACACAGCATTAGTTTTCTTCTTTGCTGATTATATCTGATTTCTATAACATTTACAGGCCACTTCAAATCTTAATTAAAGGCGGTGTACATGCGATTTCCTTTAGAATTCATTGAGGTTTACATGTTATTTTGCATCTCAATTCAAAACGCACACGTGATTTTTACATCTGAGTTTAAAACGTTCATGAGGCTTCTCCTGTGAATTCAAGAGAATGCATATGTGATTCCCCACTTGAGTTCAAGATGTGTAAGCAGTTTCGGATCTGAATTTAAGTAGATGCGATTTCACATCTGAATTCAGGATGTGCACGTGATTTCACACCCACTTCAAGATGTATTTCGATTTGGCATCTGAATTAAAACAAATGTGCATATGATTTCAAATATAATTTTCAAGGAGATTAATATGAAATTTTGCATCTGAATTCAAGAAGATAGGCACATGCTTCCTAACACTGCTGTTCACAGAGCCATTCAGTACGTAGCTATGCATTTTTACAACACACAATCAAATTGAATATTCGCTGTTAAACTATTACTACTGCTATCACATCTCTAAGGCACAATCAAGATGTCATAGAGACTTTTCCTACAGATTCTGTATTCAGGAATCAGTTAAAGCTGTCTGACCTTAGTTTGTTCAATTTCAACAGACCAATTGTACACTCATAGCTCCAAGCTTCTTTATTTCCAATTTACGAATGATCTAACTTGACGGAAGCAAGCTTAAATTTTCACTTCAGCACGAATACAATTTGTCTCTCCTTTTTTCTTCGTTTTTTTCTCTCTTGCTTTACGTTTCTAGACCCCTTCATCACTGGCTATATTGCTCAAATAGCTCTGTTACTTCTCTTCAGAGTCACTGGCTTCACATGGCTTTTTAAGAGCGTCAACAATTAACCGAATTTCGTATTGACTGTTTATGGCCGACTTATTCAAAATGGATATTTTTAAAAATATTACAAGAAAATTTGTGGTCTGTTACTATAAGACTGAATGTCGTAATATCAGTAATAGAGTATATTCTGAATCTACACGTTTACATCGCTACAAATAATTTTTCTTTGTAATTGTAGAACTTCATGGATCTGTTGGCATCACCATCTGTTTCCAGTTGAGAACTTAAATCAACGGTTTTAGAACGCTTTGCTTGAACAATGCTTGATCCATACGCTCTACAGAATCCTTCTGTACGCCTTCACAATCCAAATTTTATAGACTCACCTAAAAAAATATACATAGAATTCAATTCTAAAAACATAATTTTAAAAAACATATATATATATAAAATATATTTATACTCATTAGGGAAATGTTAATTATGGCATGTATACACACACACACACACACACACACACACACACACACACACACAACAAAGCAAATATTCTACAAAATAGTATTACTCAATTCGTAAACATTTTATCTTCTATGTACATAGTTATATACATATTCTATAATACGTATTTCTCTTCAAACAAAGCCACTGGCTTCCTATAATGGAAATATATTGCTGAGGATACCCAGTGATTCTGTTTGAAAAGTTTCTTAAAGCTAATGAAGCTATGCCACCATACAATTCATATTTCATATCTGATAATACAGGCATCCGCTTAAAGCAAAAAATGTTCACTTCATTATAATTAATTCCAAATAGAGAATGTACTTAGTACTTACCATGAAAGTCTGCTGTAGAACAACATTGTATGTGTCTCAGAACACTGAATGCCTTTGCCAGTCAAGTGGTACGCACTGCAGAACCTATTCGGTTTATAAAGTACATGAAAAATAAATGTGAGTTATCATTCATATCAGTGAAGTGGACAACGAAAGCATTTATTACCGATGCACTCAGAATGACTGAGCTGGGAAGAAAGTTCACGGCTATATTGCAGAGCAAAGTCCTATCAGTCTATAGATTTTTCTTTAATATTACCCAGATTTCTCTTCGTTAAATCACGAAGAGGCATATTTGCGTCTACGAACTAGTTCTTTTCGAATAGGCTATTAAATTTTTCGGCATATTACGTGTACTCAAGTGTTTCAACAGAATTTTTGAAACTTGCTATGAGGTAATCCAAAAGCTCTTTGCTTGATTCTTTCTCAGATGTTCTAGATCTCAAAAACCAAGATACTACAATTCAGTTAGAAAGGTTGCTTTATACTGAGAGAAGCTATATGTTACAGGACTGTGCTGATGAAAAAATTATTCGAAATGCTGAACGAATCAATTTTTCGTCTGAATCGTTTACTTATTACTTTCATGACTATCTGATGTCATCTTCAAGTCAGCTGTCATTCCTGTGACAATCGCCTCACTGATCAATTGCAAACATGGTTACAGTTTTTGCTAATTTTTATGGGCATTATCGACAACCACAGTCACAGGACAAACACACGATCCACAGTCTAATTAAGATGATTACTCTAGCCTCGCAATGCATACACTGTAAAAAAAAAAAAATCTTAAATTCAAAGGCCATTTTACTTGATTCTTTCGACCTGTTCCGTGAAATGACGTGGAATCTGAGGCCATTTTACATGATTCTTACAACCCTTTCCGTGAAATGACGTGGTAAAAGCCTACATTTCACTGCTTTTTCGTACGCCAGAAAAATTTTGAATTTTCAGAAACTTTTCCGTAATTCTTTTTGTATATTAAGTGAAAAAATCAATTTTCACTTTTTCCGTATCAATATGAAGGAAAATTTCTAGTAATAGGAGCGATTAGCGGAAATACTTGAGGTTTGATTAAGTATTAAATTTCAATCGTCTGCCGGAGGATCTGATTTTGAAGTTCTGTAGCGGAATCGGATATTGTGGATAGCACATCCCATGAAATTTTGGGTACTGTGTCATCGGATATGTTCCCCCTTTCCCACATTTTGTGCACCAGCTATTGTATATTGTGTTAGCGTAAGAAACCGGGTACTTTAAATTATTGTACATGTTATTGTAGGACGTCTATGTAACAGTTTGCGGACTCCTTAATAAAAAAGCTGTTATAGGCATCAAGAACAAATTTTATATTTAAGAGTTTCGTAAAAGAATACGATAAAGCAGTACATTTAACCTTTTCTTAAATATAATTGAAACTCATTGTCAGTTTAAAAAGATTTCAAGCTCCAAAGCATTCTGTTGCTTCGAAAAATCACGATGGAAAAAAATACGTAATTTATAAATCCTCCCATAGAAAAAAAAATTATAAACCTATCCAAAAAAAAACAAAAAAAAACCGTCTAACAGAAAATAAAATGACTAATTCACCCACATTAATAAAAAAAAAATCCATCGTGCGACTGGAATTTTACCTTATACATGCCTGTGCGTTATGTATCTTTCTGGCTCAACGGTGGCACACGCAGCTGCCGTTGTAAAGGTCCTTGTTTCGAAATCCACCATGGGCAAAAGAAAATAATTCGTTAACTTCCTGCATCAGAAAAGAAGATCTCTGGTAAGAAGGCGGAAACACTCAAAATCGTAGATTTTGCGAAAGACGGAAAATCCCGAAACAGACTTTTCTCAAACTAACGGAATTTCTGAGTACAGAAATTCTGTCAAAATACTGACGTAAGAAGAAACGAAAACTTTTAAAAACGGAAATTTTGTTAAAAGACGAGAACCTACCAACAATTTTGCTGCACCTTTTTTTCATGAATTTTCCGTGAATTCACAACTTATTTTTTACAGCGTATGGGGTGGTAATAGTTTAAAAAATCTGTTCTCGTAAAGTTACTGTGCTCAAATCACACATGGAAATCTCTGAAATGTAATTGATTGCTGACTTCCAGGTACCTTTATTACATTCATGGACTTCGAAATCCCAAACTCCACAATCAGTTCTTTGCTGTTAAACCTATAATGCCCAAAATCTTTGTTATAATGCCCTATAATGACCTAAATGTTCTGAATCTTTGCTATTGTATTCCAAAGCGTTGATTCCATGTGAATTACCAAAATTTTCGTTTAGTTTCAATATGAAGTGCGTTTGAATTCTTTTCTTTGTTTTTCTTTCTTTCTCCTTCTCTAAAAATCATTTTCTACCAGGTACAAACATTTAAAAATATTCCACGAGATTAAATTCTCCTCCAAAGGCCCAGAGTCCAGGAAGGCCATTTCCGAAGAAAGATGTCCATAACTGTCAGCAAAAAAGACGCAGTACACTCATTACACACATACAGGTGAGCTTTATGGTTTTATAGTTTGACATGGCCAATAAGAAAGAAAGGAAGGAAAACCTAGGATCAGAAGTTCATCTCATATAGTGAGGACACAACTTCTCAAACTACAAGGACCGTAGTGAGTTTTTTGTCTGCTTAGGAAGCCTATTCCTATTCCAATTGCCCCAAACTGGAACAGCGACCGAAACATGATGCTGAACTTCGCCACACTTCACATGTAACAACAGAGGCGTAAGTAGGCATTTCTGCGCCCAGGGCAAACTATAAAATATTGCGCATCATCATTTGTTTTTCCATATATATGCCCATCCCGGAATGTCGGCGAACTGGCCCGCGATTTTTACACCATCTGGCGTGCTATACCTCAAGATAGTATCCGTGAAATGTGTGCGTCTATGCCACGCCAGGTAACGGGTTGTATCCGAGCCAAAGGTGGCACTAACAACGTACTGACTTGCTCCACTCTGTAGTTGTTTTATACGAAAACTAGCCGAATTGCTCTAGAATTGCAATCTTTTGCTTGCGTATACATGTACATTGCACGTACCAATTTTCATCTCGATTAGATGATTCCTTCTGGGGGTTTCGTTGTTTTTTTGTTTTTTTTCAAAGAGTGTATAAACTACGAGGTCGGCTTTCATATAATATTTAAAATTCCTTAAAAACACTCTTCCGAATTTTTTTCACAGCGGCATGAGAGACTAAGAGAGACGTAGGAAGTACGTAATAAATAAAAGATAAATTTCACGCTCAACGTGAAACATCGTGATGCGATTTAAAACGATCTGAAGACTAAAATTAACCGTGACTTGGTGACAAAGCAATTAAACTTCATAAAGATGAGCCACTTTTCTTGCGATGCAGAAAGCAAATCACGTCCTTAAAAGAATAAGTTAACGGAAAAGTTACAATTAATAAATTCAAACAAAAACATACGTCACAAATGCGAAAGATTTTCCTGAAACTCAGGTTTGACCGCTCGAACGGACTCAATGACGAAACAATCTGCAAAAAGGAAAGAATGTGATTTCAGCAAAAAACAAAACAGAAAACGAGAAGTCCTCTCTTCCGGCCAATATGACGCACATAGTTATCGGTAAATCAAACGCAATAAAGCGCAGAAGCGTTACAAAAAAGAAGAAAGTAAAGGGCCGAAGTGACGAAAGACAGCAGGTGAGCAGCCCAGGTGCAAGTCTGTTACGTTCGAGTCTGACAGATGCGCACCAAATGCTAATCAGACAAGTGAACTGCTGTTGACGACTAAGTATACCATTCGCTAAGGCGACAATAAAAAATCAACTCTCTTAACCATTGACTCCTGAACACCAAATAACAACGTTTGAAAGTCTTGGGGAACAATGCAACTGACGGGCGCAGCAGAATATTCCAAAACGCCCACAGATTCTACACATTAAACGTCGATAAACGTAGTTTTTAGCTAAGCGGCACGCAAAAGGGTTTCATATTTTACTACTATTATAAAATAAAGGATATATGAATGTCATTCTAGAACAATGATCTCTCGGAATATTCCGATCCAATGCCTAAAAGATAATATAACATCCACCCCCCCCCCACCCCCCGCGTGGCGCAGTGGTATAAGCGCTGGTTTATGACCATTTGTCCGAGAAGGGTCCGGGTTCGAATCCCAGTGAGACATGGACGGCACTGGTTCTCTCTTTTCCCTGGAACCAGTGGCCTTAAATTAGGGACGGGCGACTGCTTATAGTCAGTCCATTGAGTTGATCACGGGGTCGTTAAACATTCAATAATAATTTTTAAAAAAGTAACCTGCCGCCCCGGTGGCGCAGTGGTCTAAGGCGCTGGCCTCTGATCATTCGTCCGTAAGGGTCTGGGTTCGAATCCCGGTCAGGCATGGATGTTGTGTTTGTCTTACGGCACTGGCTCTCTCCCTTCCCTGGAACCAGTGACCCTAAATTAGGGACGGGCGACTGCTTATAGCCCATTGAGTTGCTCACGGTGGTCGTTAAACCTCCAATCAAAAAAAAAAAAAAAGTAACCCGAATTTTTTACAACTTTACATGCTTCGGAAATAACGTACGCAAACATATGCCGGTCGAGCACACTTGTAAAAAATATGTTAGAATTGCTCATATTCTATTCCGCATACATCGAGTGTATGTTTGTGTCAGCGTTTAACACAAGCGCGCAACGGACAGCAGTCGTACCATAGTGTTACGGAGATTTTGGAAATCATTCGTTTCTGAGGAATAGTATGACATTTTCTGCAGTAGGTCTCTTCGTCATCAGTATACCGAATCGACGACACCCTCTAAAACAATATTTCGCAAGCAATCGAACTTAGTACGGTAGCTAAGTGTTTCATTATCTTATTTTATTGCCCTCCGCAGCTATTAGTACAATGTGGTCGAAGGAACAATCAGACTAGGTAATGAGTTTATTGCTCTTCATGGCGACAGAGGAATGCGGGATGGCATAGCGAGGGTCCCAACAGAGGAAGGACGGAGAGAACATCAGGCGGGCACAGAAGTCGAGAGACATCGGGCAGGCAAATATATTGGAGGAGCAGGGTACTTCTTCGCCTCCGAACGGCGAGAGAATTAAAAGTTACGTAGAATTGGAGGGAGTATGAAAGGTCGGATAATTAAGAAACAGAAGAAACAGGGAGAGGGGTTAACGCTTTAAGAAGAAATCTAAGATTATCCCAGGACAAACCAACAATGAATATTAGACAGTAATAAAGAATAGATTTAATACCTCAAGTGCATTTAATACTCTCTTCGTGATATTCACAACGAGCCGCAATTAGGAAAAAACATCGAAAAAGCCCCGTTAACATCCACACAGTAACAGTAAGTTAACATGTTGTGTAACGTACCAGGAGATGTGACGTACCTGCCAGAAGGACGCACACGACATAAAGGCAGATAGGAATAAGAATAAAACGTCCGCGTAGCTCAAATGGTAGAGCGACTTATTCCGGAATGAGGGGATCCGGGTTCGAATCCTGGCGTGGACAGAAATGACGGAGAAATTTACTTCGTTATAATGGCGCCCGAACTATCCGGATGACCCGACCGTTCAAAATCTCGCATTGGTGTGATGTTCTTTCCACACCGCGAGATAGGAAAAATAAGAGAATCCTTTCTCCAGCACTTCGAATAAAAAAAAAAAAAAAAAAAAAAAAATAAGGGGGAGATGATGTAACGTACCAGATGTGACGTACCTGCCAGAAGGACGCACACGACATAAAGGCAGATAGGAATAAGAATAAAACGTCCGCGTAGCTCAAATGGTAGAGTGACTTATTCCGGAATGAGGGGATCCGGGTTCGAATCCTGGCGTGGACAGAAATGACGGAGAAATTTACTTCGTTATAGTTGTTAGAAAAAGAAGTTATGGGATTCACGAACGATATATAAATTCGGCACTGATGTTTTGAAAATAATGAAAAAGATAATTCTTTTTAACAAAAACAAATTTATCCAGTAATTTCTGCGTTCAATAAGATAACCATTAGGTGCTTAATTTGCTTTAAACACGCTACATAAGTAATATTACTTATGCTAAGGCGAACCATAAAGAATTAATTAGCTGCTGTGGAGGGAAGGACCTCCCAGCCTCGGTAAACCTTTTTCACTTTACCCTATTCTCAAACCAAATTTCCCACAGAAACAGATCAAGAACACAAAGTTCTGAGCTACCTGTTACCGAAGAGCAGCTTGTGTTAAAATTTAATTGCTCACCTATTCAAAAATTAATGAAATTTACATTTTTTATTTTTTATTTTAATTTTTTCAACTTCTTTTTTTTTCTGTCTAGAAAAAAAAAAAATCAGAAATTTTCGGGATATTATACTCCATTCCGTTTTCAAGCCAACTGCAGTTCTTAAGCCAAAATCCGACGCTAACGAACAAGTACAAAAACACAGAAAGAACATGCGGGCTGGTCAAACAGTCAGCTCGGGATCTGGAACATAATTCCTGATAATCAGCTGCCCCGGTGAATCCGTCCAATGAAACAACTTAGATGAACAACTCCCCCCCCCTCCCTCCCTGAAAATTGAGGTATTTTATTAACTGACACGAAGGCAAATAAATTGCAGCATTCAAAATCTGGAAGTCTTTTCTTTTCCTCTTTGCACGGGATTGATATTGGCGGAATAACACTCACTGCCTTTGTCGTCCATATAAAGTATAATGCACTCCAGTCTGCAACGTCAATGCTATGTGCTGGGACACAGCATTCACTCGGAGAGATGGGGGGATCATAATGGTTTGGACCATCAGTGTGTGCATTGCAATAGCAAATTATAAGAAACACCCAATAGCAATCAAACACATGCCATCTTCACTTTAGTGCGCAACTATGGCGTTGATAGTTTTACAAATGGTTTTCTGCAAGGGATTCCGACGTGTACGAAGCGTAGATAGTGGAAATAAGGAAAGACTTTTGTGTGTTTTAAGCGACTTTGAAAGAGGGCGGTAGGCAGGCAAGCACAGCACACCTTCTCGGGTATGCAAAAACTGCATCGATGGTGCACAATGAGGAGCACAAGCAACAAAACAAGCAGTCAGCGGTCTTCCTGTAGACGGAAACGATTGGTTGATGTTCCAGGGCAACGGAAGCTGGAGAGAAGTGTACGAGGTAACAGACGAACTCCAGTGCGCCATGTAACCGCTCAGTACAACAGCGGTATCAAGAGGAGAATTTCAGCATACACAGCCCACCGTACATTAGCGCCAATAGGCTACAACAGCGAACTACTTGTCTTCGTGGACTATTCGTCTCTGCTAAGAACTGACTGATTCGGCTGCAATGGCCACGGGAACACTAAAACTGGACCCTCGAAAACTGGGAAAGGGTCGCCTGATTCGATGAAACACGTTTTCAGTTAATACCCGCCGATGAAAGGGCCACAATATGGCGTCAACAGCACGAATTGGTATATCCTAGCTGCCCAGCGTTAACTGTAAAAGGTCTGGGATCTGTTTTCATGGAGAGCATTGGGTTCCTTGATACAACTGAAACAGCATTTAAATGCTACGAGGTATCTTAACATCATTCCGGACCAGGCACACCCGTATAAGTGCATGGTGTTTTGTAACGGAGAAGACAACTTCCAGGAAGACAATGCGTCATGCCACAAGGCTTGGATCGTCATACAGTAGTTCCAGTAGAACGACAGTGACTTCAGTGTGCTGAAATGACCATCACAGTTCTCAAATCTTAATCTAATTAAACACCTGCGGGATAAGATTGTTAGAGCCATTCGTAACAGAGATCCTCTTTTAGCGAACATTGGGCAATTGACGGACACAATCACATACGCTTGCCTGAACATAACTGCAGAACAATATCAACACCTCGCTGAATCTATGCCACATCAAATGAAGGCAGTTTTGAAGTTCAAGGGCTGCCCGCCACGTTATTAGGTAGGTAATCCTAATAATTTGCTTCTTCAGTGTACATACCGCAGAAGTTCTGTATTATCGATAGAAGGGCGAGTCAAAAGTTCGTCCCGTTTGCAAAATGGTGACGAACTTTTGACTCACCTTTCTATTGATAATACAAAAGAGAAATGGTGCAAGAAATTCAAACATACTCACCTCATTCTGCAAAGTACAGGCCGTTGTTTTCTATAGTTCTTTGCCAACGTTCCAGCAGAGCCACGTTCCAACGTGGTGCCAAGCGGCAGGTTCCGAGGAGAGGCACTCACTGATGCCAGATTCCACATCCACCACTGAAACGAAGTGTCCTCCTTGTAGGAAATGGGCCACAAAGCGAAACAAATAGTAGTCGGATGGGGTAAGTACCGGGCTGTATGGAGAACGGGGTAGTTATTCGGCATAAAGGTTCCGGTCCGCTGAGTGACCATCTGGCTCATGACTTTCCTCTCGAACCGCCTTCTTTGCAGCACTGGCTGTGCATCCTGACGTGTCCTCAGCCACTGGTTCTCAGAGGCAAGACAACGTAGAAATATCCACTTTTCATCACCCATGACGATACGACACCAAACACTACAGTCCTGTGGATTTGACAGTAGTTTCAGACAGAGAGCTACACGTTGTTCCGCCTGCTGGGTGTCAATTCATAGAGAACCATTCAGTGACGCTTGGAAGAGAAACCAAGACTGTATAGGTGACGAACGATGGTGGATTAGGAAGACCCAGCTTCAGTTTCCAGCTGTCGTGTACTGGCATCGGAGTTCGCTGTCGCAGTTTCGAATATGGTGCCAGTGTTGGTGGCATTTGGACGTCCTGATATCGGCTTGTCTTCGAGACTAGTGTCCTCAGGATTTAAAGGCTGGAACCATTATCGTGTAGTGCTGTTGTCCACTGTTTCCTCACCTTCAACTCCAAAAATTCTGCTCGCTGCTGCGTTTAATCTTTTCTTCAATAAAAGCGTAGGAGAGGATGGAGGTCGATAAACAGCATAGCACGTTTATCGACCTCCATCCTCTGCTCACCTGATAACACAATGTGGCTTCATGCCAAATGCACGTCATCAGTCTCATGTGTTCCACGTAATCGCGGTACCTAGACAACGCAGGCGCGCGTTTTCCACTGAAATGAAACCCCAACATTATGTGTAGCTCAAAACGAGACGAACTTTCGACTCACCCTGGTATAAATTTCTTGTATTTTTATAGCGTCTAAATTCTTTTGAAAGCTCCTAAGAAAATGCAGAGTTCGTGAAACGCATAGAAGCCGCCTCGGTGGCGCAGTGGTCTAAGCGATGGCTTCTGATCATTCGTTCGAGATGGGTTCGAATCTTGGTGACGCATGGATATTGTGTTTGTCTTACGGCGTTGTCCCTTTCCCTTCCCTGGAACCAGTGGCCCTAAATTAGGGACAGGCGACTGCTTATAGCCCATTGAGTTGCTCACGGTGGTCGTTAAACCATCACCCCCCCCCAACAAAAATCCTTTCGTGTATTAACGGAAAAACTCCGTTCTCACTTTCTTCCTATCCTTATGACGAACACATTCCGGCAATAGGAGAGATTCGCGGGAATACCCGAGGTTTGATTAACTGTTAAATTTCAATCGTCTGTCAGAGGAACTGATTTTGAAGTTCTGTAGCGAAATCGGATGTTGGAGACTGCATATCGCATGAATTTTGGTTATTGTGGCATAGGAAATTTATTCTCCTCTCTCCCATTTTGAGCACAAGCTATCATACACTCACGGACAATAAAATTTGCGCACCTGGAAGAAATCATGCTACAACCGCGAACCTTTGCAAATAGCTAGAGTGCGTGCTGGTATGCAAATGATCCACGTTTGGTGCGATTGCGCATGACCACACACCCTGTGGTGGCGCTGCAAGCACGAACCGGCAGCCTTATAAACCGGCGTGTAGTCGATGCCCCATGAAAGCGAAAAGCACCAGCCGACGCAAGCAAGAGTACACAGCGACAAGAATGCCCGCCGGGTTGACGTCAGAGACGTCGATTTACGCAACTTACGGACTTTGTGAGAGGCCTGATCATCGGCCTGAAAACCACAGGGTGGTCGGCACTCCGAATAGCCCACCACGTGGATCTTTCTGACCATACCGTCTGACTGTGTTCGGAGCAATGGACAAGTAACGGTACCGCCACACGGTGTAGCGGGTCCGGACGGACCAGGAGGACCCCCGGTGGAGGGGATCGACGGATCCCACTAGGACCCGGTCCACTATACAGGCAGATGTAACGGCTCCTGTGTGCCCACGAACCATTTTCCGACGCCTCGCGGAAGCGAATCTGCGATCCCAGCTCCCCTTACGTGTGCTGCCATTAACACCGGAATATCGCCGGCTCCGCGTGCAGTGGTGCCAGGCCCAAGCGACGTGGAGCGCCACAGACTAGGGACGTGTGGTGTTTAGCGATTAGTGCTACTTTGTTTTGGGGACAGATGATCGTGTCCGGGTGTGGAGGTCCCCGGGTCAACGACACAATCCAAACCTCGCTATAGAACGCCACACATCCCCCACCGCAGGCATTATGGTCTGGGAAGCCATAGACTACGATAGCCCATCAGCTCTAGTAGTGGTACGAGGATCATTGACGGGCCGGCGGTATGTTGAGATCCTACGGCCCCATGTGCTCCCATTCCTGGCCGGGATTCCAGGCGAGCTATACCAGCAGGATAATGTCCGCACGCACACGGCTCGGGTTGCCCAGGACTGCCTACGTCATGTCCACCCACTTTCATGGCCTGCCCTCTCCGCGGAGATGTCCCCTATCGAATATGTGTGGGACCAGTTGAAACGCCAGCTGCCGCCGTGCCACACTATCCGGCATTTGGAGCACACCGTCCAACACGTGTGGGTCAGTCTGCCGCAGAACAACATCAGGCGTCTGTTCGCCTCCATGCCGGACCGTATTGCAGCATGTATTGCCGCACAAGGCGGTGCTACTCGCTAGTGAAGACGACCGGACTGCGTGCCACAGATCCCTCTGTAATTGTCCTGCAGCTCTGTTTTTGCCATCATGTGTATCATTCATCTGTATCATTACGTCCATAAAATTTCAGTTCAATCCGATGCTTCCTTCTTGGTGCACAAATTTCATTGTCCGTGAGTGTATTTTGTGTTTCCGTAAAAAACCGGGTATTTAAATTATTGTACAGGTGATTGTACGATGTCTATGTATCAGTTTTTGGACCCTTAAAGACTAAGGCTGTTATAGGTGTCAAGAGTTAATTTTATATTTAGAAGTTTTGAGAAATAATACCATAAAAAAGAACATTTCACCATTTCTTAAAGACAGTTGACAGTCAGTTAAAAAAAATCAAGTTCCACAGCTTTCAGTTGCTTCGAAAAATCACGATAAAAAAAATTGTGTTAAGTCCTCCTACAGAAAAAATAAAATTATTACAAACGTATTAAAAAAAAAAAAAAAAAAAAGCTCCAACAGAAAATAGAACGACTGAATGACTCGCATTAAGGTGGTTCCACCTAAAATCTCTGCTTTATTTCCAATGGTAAAATTTCTTTATATATTTTCTCCGCAATTAATATATTTCCAAGGATGAATATTTATACATCGATAAAACTAACTTCAAGTTATAGCATGGGATACGTAATACTTGCTAAAACATAACCATAATCAAGCAATCCAACATTTGTTTGTCTACTGACGTCATCAATGTACAGATCTCGCCATCTATTAACAGGTCTGAACATTACTCAAAGAAAAATGATTGATTTTAAATATAATGATGGTTATGTTTTAGCAAGTATTTAGTATACCATGCTATAACTTAAAGTTAGCTTCATCGATGTGCAAATTTTCATCCTTGGGAATACATTAATTGCTACGAAAATATGTAAAGAAATATTACCATTGGAAACATAAGGCAGAGATTTTAGGTGGAACCACCTTAATGACAAAAAAAAAAAAAAAATTCACCGTCGCGCTATGGGAGTTTAACGTTGAACGTGAGCGCTATTCCCGAGCCTTTCTGGCTCAGTTGTTAAGGCGCGCGGTTTGTTGAGCCAACCCGAACGACGTAGGTTGAAGTCCCACTCGGCACGAAAGGAGGCTCTGACGCAAGAGCTAAATAATTGAGGTTCTTCGATTTTGCGAAATTTCTGTGCAAATACAGAAAAACTTGAAACGTACTTTCCTGAAATAGACGGAATTTCTAACTACAAAAAATCCGTAAAAATACGGAGGTAAAAAAACCAAAAAAAAACCCCGGGTACTTTCAAAAACGGAAATTTCGTTTAAAGACGGACACTACACGCTATTTTCAGAAAATTTCCGTGAATTCACACCACTTATTTTTTTTAACAGTGCTCCTTGTATCGTACGAGTATTGTGCGTACGCAGAATGTTTCAGGATTCCTATTTTTTAAATAAAAATTTACGAATTTCTTAAACACTTCATCAGCGCATAAAAAAGAAGACAGCTTTATTGTTATGGGTATGGGTACATCAGCAACGCAGCAAATACTAACCGACATTGCCTCTCTTAATATTGATCAAGTGAACCAGGTTTTAAGAGAAATTGTATGATTTTACTAACATAAGGGAGTTAATTAAAGTCAAGGATAACGGACATCCGCACAGGTGCTGAACGCGCACTATGAGACAGCTCAAAAGATGTGGGTGTATGCCCTTTCTCCTGTGTTGCAACACTGTTTTCGTATTCTCTGCTGGCAGTAAAAGCCAGCCGTGGTACACGTACAGTAGTTACTTTGAAAATGACCGTGTTTGCCACACTTCCTTAAAGCATAATACAGACATGTTTAAAAGAACATGTGGCGTCATTTAGGCAACCATTAAAACTTCTCCTGGAACAGAAATCACCAAATAACATTAGAATTCATGTATTTAATCATTTCTAAGCATTTGTAACCACCAGCATGGCGCAGTTGGGAGGGGGACGTTTCTGACGGGTGTTCGAATCAGAGTCCTGTCGGCCATCTAGCCTGCGGTTTTTCCGGGGTTTTCTGCAGTGTTTGGGGACGCGAATGCGTAGATGGTTACCTCTGAAACTGGCCTGAATGAGCTTTGTCCCTGAACCCGCAATCCTCAGGATGCATGAAATCTGATGGATTCAAGCATCTACGGGTCAATAACCCATGATTGATGAAGCATTTGTCCTATCACACGTCGAGCACAAAACCAATTATTACGTGATCATTCAAATAAGACAATACTGGATCATTTTTAGAGAAGATATTAATAATCTTAAAAAGCAATCATATCATTTACTCTCCCACAAAAGTGTAAGAAATAATTTAAACATGCATCTACCCATTGAAACTGTTGCTGAAGACGCTTTTGATAAAAGGAAAAAAATCATGTTATCTCTAAAAAAAATACACTCACGGAGAAGGAAATTTGTGTACCTAGAAGAAAACATGCTACAACAGCTAGAGTGCGTGCTTGTATGCAAATATTCCACGTTTGGTGCGAATGCGCATGACCGCACACCCTGTGGTGGCGGCAAGCACGAACCGGCAGCTTTATAAACCGGCATGTAGTCGATGAAAGCGAAAAGCACCGGCCGACGCAAGCAAGAGTAGAGAGTGACGTCGATTTACGCAACTTACGGACTTTGAGAGAAGCCTGATCATCGGGCTGAAAACCGCAGGGTGATCGGCGCACCGCATAGCCCGCCACGTGGATCGTTCTGACCATACCGTCCGACTGTGTTGGGAGCAGTGGACACGTGACTGCACTGCCACACGGCGGAACGTCTCCGGACGGACCAGGAGGACCCCCGGTAGCGATGATTGCCGAATCGTGCCCCAGGCACAAATGGATCCCGCGGGATCCCGGTTCACTATACAGGCAGATGTAGCGGCTCCTGTGTGCCCACAAACCATTTCCCGACGCCTTGTGGAAGCGAATCTGCGATCCCAGCTCCCTTTACGTGTGCTGCCATTAACACTGAAACATCGCCGGCTTCGTGTGCAGTGGTGCCAGGCCGGAACGACGTGGAACGTCACAGACTGGCGACGTGTGGTGTTTAGCGATGAGTGCCGCTTCGCTTTGGCGACAGATGATCATCGTGCGTGTCCAGGAGTGGAGATCCCAGGGTCAAAGGCACAATCCCAACCTCGCTATCGAGCGCCACACCTCCCCCACTGCAGACATTATGATCTGGGTAGGCATTGCCTAGGATAGCCGATCAGCTTTAGTAGTGATACGTGGATCATTGACGGGCCAGCGATATGTGGATGAGATCCTACGGCCCAATGTGCTCCCATTCCTGGCCGGGATTCCAGGTACGCTATACCAGCTGGATAATGCCCTCCCGCACACGGCTCGGGTTGCCCAGGACTGCCTACGTCATGTCCACCCACTTTCATGGCCTGCCCGCTCTCCGGACATGTCCCATATCGAGCATGTGTGGGACCAGTTGAAACGCCGGCTGCCGCCGTTCCGCACTATCCGACCACACAGTCCAACACGTGTGGGCCAGTCTGCCGCAGGACAACATCAGGCGTCTGTTCTTCTCCATGCCGGACCGTGTTGCAGCATTATCGCCGCACGAGGCGGTGCTACGTGCTATTGAAGATGACCGGACTGCTACAGATTACTCTGTAATTGTCCTGCAGCTGTGTTTTTGCCATCATGTGCATCATTCATCTGTATCATTACGTCCTTAAAATTTCAGTTCAATCCGATGCTTCTTTCTTGGTGCGCAAATTTCATTATCCGTGAGTGTATATGCAGTCATATAAAATCGATGGTATAAAAACAAATACCAATCATTCAAGTTCTTGACTGAAGCGCCCGCAGAAGACATTAAAATTTCAGTTGCCACTCACTGAAAGTCATTAGGAGTGCTAATCGTTTCCAGTTACCAAATATTATTTCGTCACCAAACACAAGTTGCACACTGCAGCACAGTAATAAATACAATATTTGCAAAGCTGATTTAGAACCGAAGGTTCTAACATCTAACCAAAATGCACTTCTGTTCTAAATTTGAGTCATGCTTCTTTCGTATTTAATTTATGAGAAGGCAAATTGAACTTGCTTTTGTAAAAAATAACTTTCTCGCACAGAAGCTTTACGTGGCAGATGCATTGTAGAACTCTCAACGCACACTCTATGATCGTGCAACTGAAACTGTACCATGGTCACAAACATCAGACGGATCTGTCTGAAAAGCATCATATGAATGATCTCACGTTTACAAAATATACGAGACTTCAAACAGAGATAAAAGGCTACACATGATCTTAGCATGAGTCAATGAGAGGTATACACTGAAGAGCAATTGAATTAGAAACAGCTGGCGTTCTGCAAATGTGGCGCTGTGAGCGGCCCTGTAAGAGGAAACGACATGACGTATGCAGCGATCCGACAATATAAGGAGGGATGCGACGGGAATCAGTAAGAGTCTGACGCAGTATGGGTAAGACGAAGGATCTAAGCGCATTTGATCGTGGGCAAATTGTCGGGGCAAGACGAATGGGTCACTCCATCTCGGAAGTCGTGCAGGCACTGGGATTTTCACGAGCCACTGTGTTCCGGGTGCACCGTGAGTACATCGAATCCGGTAAAACCATCCCTGCAAGGGCCAACTGCCGTGGACAAGAGCGTGTGGATGAGCAGGGTCACGTCGGCTAGCACGCATTGTAACAGCGGATAGACGGGCCACAGTGCAAGAAATCACTCGGCAATTTAACGCTGGTGCACAAAAACGTGTAAGCAGCCACACCATCCAGAACCATCTCCTCGCTATGGGGTACAGAAGCCATCTCCTCGCTATGGGGTACAGAAGCCATCTCCTCGCTATGGGGTACAGAAGCCATCTCCTCGCTATGGGGTACAGAAGCCATCGTCCCACGAAGGTACCGCTGCTGACCGCACATCACAGGCTGCAAAGATTAGCATGGGCACGGGAACACCGCCACTGGACCTTAGACATGTGAGAAAATGTTGCCTGGACTGATGAGTCGAGATTCACGTTGGTACATGCGGATGGCAGGATACGAGTACAGCGCAAACCACATGAAGCGATGGATCCTTCTTGCCAGCAGGGTACTCTTCAAGCTGGTGAGGATGGCATTCTCGTCTGGGGACTGTTTACGTGGACTAAAATGGGACCCCTGGTACGTATGACATCGTCCCACACAGGTCAACGTTACCTGGATATCCTGGACGACCATTTGCTCCCGTTTGTGCGTCTTCAACATCCCACTCAGGACCTGATCCTGCAACAAAACAATGGAGCGTGCCATCGCTCCCGAATTGTATCCGAATGGTTGGATGAACACTCCACCGACGTGACCTCGCTTCCTTGGCCAGCTAGGTTACCTGACCTCAATCCCATCGAACACATCTGTGATGCCATCGAGAGAGATGACCCCCCCCCACCTCCATGAAATCTTCGTGAACTGTGGGAGCTTCTTCAGGGGTCGCGGATCCGTATGGCTTTCCAACGCTTCCGGTGTCTTGTCGAGTCCATGCCGAGACGAATCGCCGCCGTCATCAGGGCGAAAGGTGGTGCTACACGTTACTAGACAGGCATCTCTAATTCAATTGCCCTTCAGTGTATTTGCAGCAGAATGCAGTCACCGAATGAACTCCGGTCAAAGCTGGCAATAACGAGGCTAAGTTTCCAATGCTTGAACAATCTGACACCAGATATTTCAATTTGAAAGAGGGCGAATAGTTAGGCTTAATGAGATTAAGTGGCCAACCAGTTAAATTATGATGCACCTCTTCTGTTTACGAAAGGCACAGAAGAGGTGATTATATTGAATATATCTTCCTCTTGCAATAGCCAGAGGAAGATAATATTATATTGAATATTATCTTCCTCTGGCTATTGCAAGAGGAAGTTTCGGCGTGTGGTGACACCTGTAGTACAACCCAAAGCCTGTTACACCATTCTTGCCAAGTATGATGGGCGCCATCTTTCAGTAGTACACTGCAACCATTTCCAGACAGTGTCTTCATAACATTTCTGGTTGCTGGAGCACACAGGCTCTCATGGCAACATAAGATGGGGATGAGAATTGTAACCAAGGTCATTCTCATAATGAAATTGTAAAAACACGTGCAGACGAAAATAATTTTGGTAGTCTTGATCATGATAGCTGAGAGAGAGAGATTAGAACTAGATGCTTACCAGTTATGACACGCAGGAAGAGTAAGAAAGAAAAAATAAATAAAGGTAGGCTCAGTTCTGATTGAGCAGTCAGTTTGGAACGTATTACTACGACTTGCAGATCGAAGAACTGAAATGAGCTAGTAGAGTATCTTTTCAAAGCGTTTATTTAATATGTTATAGCCAACACAGGTCTATAATATGAAACACATTCGTCTGTTTTTACAAAGTGTTTATTACCCTTATGAGTCTGTCTTTTTATTAGGTGTACAAATAAGTTTTTAAGCATTTTTTTGTGACGTATACCGCTAATTTGCATATCCGACATCCCCCCGCGTTATTGTCATGTGACCGTAACTAGTCCAGAGTACAAAATGTGACACAAAAGTTTGCCCAACAATCAAACGCACTTGCCCAATAGCACAATCCCTGATAGCTGTCAGGTATCTGAACTCGTTGCGGACCAAGTTCACCCATTCACGGCAACTGCGTTCCCTGCTGGTGATGGCCATTATCAACAGGATAATGCGCCATGCCACACTGCCAAAATGATCAAGGAGTGGTTCGAGGAACATGCTGGTGACTTTCTGTTAATGGCCTGGCCTCCAAATTCACCTGACATGAACCCAATCGAACATTTGTGGTTCGACTTGGAAAAGCGGGTTTGCGCTAAATCACCACCACCCTAAAACGTACGGGAACTGGAGGACCTGCTGTTAACATTATGGTACCAGGATACCCCAGGATATCTATCGCCCCCTCATCGAATCGATGCCTCGCCGAGTGGCTACTGTTTTGCGGGCTAAAGGGGTCCTACAGCATATTAGGTAGGTGGTCATAATCTAATGGCTCATCGATGTATACATTTTCATAAAAACTATATTGTCCTAATTTCATTAAACTGAAAACTCATTGCCGCCCCCGGTGGCGCACTGGTCTAAGCGATGGCTTCTGATCATTCGTCCGAAAGGGGTCCGGGTTCGAATCCCGGTGAGGCATGGATGTTGTGTTTGTCTTACGGCTCTGGCTCTCTCCCTTCCCTGTAACAAGTGACCCTAAATTAGGGACGGGCGACTGCTTATAGCCCATTGAGTTGCTCACGGTGGTCGTTAAAATTCCAATAAAAAAAAAAAACTCATTGTTTGTCTTAACGATAGAAATCCTACTTGCTCGAATTTTCTATAAATATTTAGAAATACAGCCACTTTCGCATATGTTCTTTACAAGACGCTGAACAATGCTGACAAGAGTGTTTTCATAGTAAAACGAATTTCTAAAGTGCGTCATAAAATAATAGCCTTTGCTGTTTTACGGATTAATTCACAGACCATACTTAATATGCATAAGGCAAAACTTCCTTATGTGCATGCTGAATACCAGCCTCATAATAAACTAACGAAAATTATTTACACTAACAGGTTAGGCATTTCACATAATAAGTTGATTGAGTGAGACAGGAATTTAAATTTAAATTGGGAATCGCTGGGTTTCACCAATTTGTGGCAATCTGTTACCATAGTTAAATAATGATTTGCCGTCATCAAAGGATAAATTTTGGAAGTTTGTTTTCGAACCTCTGCGAGTATCTCGTCGTCCGTCCTTAATTTAAATTATGTGGCTCCAAAGAAGGGGCGCATCCAGCAACATAAGAAAACAGAATTCCAACTTCGGAAATGTGGTACATGAGTCACACATTGCTGCGACAGCTATTTGATTTCTAAGAACAACAGAAGCAAAGCTACTAGATTACATTGTAGGAAAAAAAAGAATTGCGGAGGACAGGAAGGAAAAATAATAAATTAACCTTGCAGTTAAACAGTTTCAATGCGAGACTTTTTAAATTAAGCTATTCAACCACAGATGAAAATTTATTCACCCAAATTTTATGATTACTGTGTACTTATAATTAACATTTATTTATTTCTATTCCAATTTCATGTACACAGACATGACAAAAGTAAATAGACACCTGTCGTAATGTCATTTTTGCTATGCAATGGAGTCTCTATTGCATCGCATGCTCGAATTTCCCTTAATACACTTTGCAGGACAACGTCAGTGACTAGGTGACACCAAACGAACATGCCTCGACACAAGGAAATAAGTGACTTTCAGCGAGGACGAATCGCGGGGCAATCGGATCTCTGAGCCAGCCAGCGTCGGGTTGCTACAAATTCCTCTTGCCACAGTTATTCGAGTGCTATTGATATTCAAGAAGGCAGGCAAGGAAGCACCAGCATCAAGTACGGGTCGCTCTGGGCCATCACAGAGGTGTCTTCAAGCTGTCAAACGTTCTGTGGAAACCAATCCTCGTAGCAAGGCCGCTGAGATTGCAGAACATCTCCAAGTAAGTTCAAAACTGCTCAGCGGTGTCGTGTCTCCACCGGCTTCGCTATCATGGAAGAGAGACTCGACGCAAGCCTCTTTTGCGAGAAGCAAATATTCGTCGCAGATTGGCATGGGCGACAGACATAATTGAGAGACCCTTAGCATTTTGGCACACTGTCATATTCTCTGATGAGGCCCGATTTGCACAATTTTCAGATAGTGGTAGGGCATGGGTGTGGCGATTTCCCAGACAGAAATTCAGCTTGAAGCACCTAGATCTAACTGTGAAACATGGCAGTTTTTCCGTTATGATATGGGGAGCCATATGGATGACTGGTCGTTCAGTCCTCATAGAATGTCAAGGCAACATCAATGCACAAAAGTACATAACCATCCTTGAGAAGGGTCTGCTACTAATATTCTCCAGTGATTAGATGTCAAAGGCTACCTCCTGGCTCATGGAGGATGGCGCTCCATGTCATAGGGTAAAACGTACCCAAAGAAAGCACGAAC
Source organism: Macrothele yani (assembly GCA_039090855.1). Lineage (NCBI taxonomy): Eukaryota > Metazoa > Arthropoda > Arachnida > Araneae > Macrothelidae > Macrothele > Macrothele yani. Next base: position 60,705,833 of record CM077023.1, on the reverse strand, counting down.
AAAATGCCATCCCGAAACTGTCGTGGCCAAACCAAAGCCCTGATATGAACCCAACTGAACACCTGTGGGGCACATTGGATGGAAAATTACGACGGATGCCACAGAAACCAACCAACAAGGCACACCTCTGGCCTTGTTACGTGAATCGGGGGCTCAAATTCCACATAGTACCATTGCTGATCTCATATCCACAATGCCTGAGAGGGTGAAAGCCCTACATACTGCAAAGGGTATGGCCACCAGATATTAAATCCAGCTACAACTACAGCTCCTTCCATTTCAAGCGGACAGAAAATAAATATTATTGACAAAGTCTATTTACTTATGTCATGTCTGTGTACGTTGGAGTTGGAACCAAATTTTGCGTTCGCTAATAATCATTGGGCAGTTACTATAATTTCAATGATACGTTAACCAGCTACACTCAAAGAGAATCTTCGATTTACTTTTTAAAACTGCGAGAATTTAATTTGTGTCTGCGATTACTTTGCCGATGTAATCATCAGGTTTAGATGCAGAATTTGCAAAATTAAGTGTCTTCTAAACTGATTAATCACTTTGATAGATTTTGTGAAGTTCTAACTTGGGGTTTATGAAACTGTTGCTGATATTTCACGAGTGATTGGATTTCACATACGCATGAAGATAAATACCTGATTTTAGGCCAACAGTATACGACATGACCTTAACTGAAAGGGTGCTTTCAGGAAAATAGGCGCGCCCTCCTGTTTTTCCTAACGTATTTCCTACACAAGTAATGGTCACTACACAAAGGTTAGTTTGTGAAGGTTCCATCGTGCTGCAGCTGGTTTTGAAATATATAGTGGAAAAACTTCCTTCTAGACAACGGTTTCCCGTACGTTTCGTGATGCAGCTCATTTAATTTTTACTGATTCAGTATTCAGCACAAGGTAGAAAAGTTTTTCTTTGTGTGATTAACGTTTCAGTTCTGGCTGACATTCTTATCTTAAGGAAAGAAGTCAAGCTTCCTCTTTTTATTTTATTTTATTTCTTTTTTATTATAAATAACCATGCAAGGAAAATTTCGAACCGCGTCAGTTAATATCGTTAGTTGCGGGCACTTTTCTCAAACAATAGGTACATTACATAACAGAAGAAAGTACATGAGATAATTGCAAGCCAAATATGTTTGCAAAAAAACGTGCCCTCAGTTGTTTTTTTTTGTGGGGGGGGGGGGGACGCATCACTGACTTTTACTGTATATATTTCCTCAGTTGCATATTTACTTTCCTCGTACATACGAACTTTTAACCAAATCCACGAAATTCAGCTACTAAGAAAGTGCGACAAAGCGGACTATAAAACACATGTTGGGATCATAAGTTCCCGATTTCACTAAGAGTTCTTTTTTTTTTTTTATTGGAGGTTTAACGACCACCGTGAGCAACTCAATGGGCTATAAGCAGTCGCTCACTAAGAGTTCATAAGTACACATACACTTTTGAGCCTGGATTCAAATCGCGAGGAAAACATCGAAGTCGTATTCGTTCTCATGTCTCTGGCTTTCTCTCTGCTCTGGAGCCAATGCTACGAAAGTAACGAAGGGAATTCTTTCTACTTAATCTGAGATGTTCATGACGGGCGTTACATAAAAAACACTAGGGTCATAACAAAAGTCCTGCACACGTTATCTAAAACGGAAGCGGATGATGCAATCGGGAAAATGATTGAGTCATGTCAAGGTCAAACGCGCAGCAACGCGCAGCAACGCGATCTTGAAACAATCTTGGTGTCAGAACGACGCGCTATCATTTTCTGTGTGGACGTGGGAGTGTTTGGAAATGGAAGCGTGCAGCTCCTCAGGTCAAGTCACGGCGTTAGACCAGCGCTCGTACGTGAAAATAGAAACTCTGCGGGAGAGGGGGGATTCCGACACAGATCCGCACTGCCTTGAAAGAAGTTTGTGGGGAAGGAACTCTTGATCGAAGCAAAATTTCTTTCTGAGGACAAAGTTGAGACCGAAAATTCGTCAAAATCGCCCAACTTGTTGGAAGCAGAAGCGATCTTGGTGCATGACAACACATCGTGTCATGGTGCAGCGTCGGTACGGGAACTTTTGTCGAAATATGGCTGGGAAACTTTATCCCAGCCACCATACAGCCCTGATCTCAGTCCACCCGACTTTGATCTTTTCACAAAGTAAAAAAATTGTCTCCGTGGCATCCGCTACGAATCGCTGGACGAACTGTCATTGGACGTAATCCGAGTAATACGACATCTGAACAAAGATGGTGTATTACGGGGCATCCAGGATCTACCTCACCGTTGGCAAGCTGTCATTAGCAGTTGAACGGCAATAAGGTAAGTTTTCTCCGTTACTTCACACTTTTCTCAAAAATGGACAGTGTGCAGAACTTTCGTTATGACCCCCGTAAATAAATCTTACTCTCTCTCACGCACACACTTCTTCTTCTTAGCCTGTTGGCACTCACTGCAGAGTATAGGCCTCCCCCAGTCTTTTCCAACTTCCTCGAACCTTAGCCTCAGTCCACCATTTACCACCTCTAAATTTCTGAAGGTCATCTCTCCATCTTGTTCTCTGGCGACCCATGCGTTGCTTTCTATCTCTCGGTTGCCATTCTGTTATTAATCGTGTCCATCTTTCAGTCTTCCAACATGTCCAGCCCATCTCCACTTTGATTCTTTTATTATTTTTATAATACCTATTATTCCTGTTCTTTCTCTTATAAGTTCATTTCTAACTGTCTCTTCTTGTTATCCCCAACATTCTTCTCTCTAACTTTCTTACCTATACTCTTATTTTTTCACATTGTCGTTCTGTGATACTTCACGTTTCACTTCCATATGTAAATACGAGGTAAATACATACGCACATACTTACGTGGACACAAATTCCAAATTCAAAACTAAAAACATCGCAGACGCGCACAGACACACATACCACAGTACCTGGATATTTAATTACAACCAAGTACAGTGGAACCTCGGCTATACGTTTTTTTAGGAGACGGCCTTAAAAACTTATAGCAGTGGTCTAAGCGCTGGCTTACGACCATTCGTCCGAGAAGTGTCCAGGTTCGAATCTCGATGAGGCATGGATGTTGTGTTTGCCTTACGGCACTGGCTCTCTCTCTCTCTTCCCTGGAACCAGTGACCGTAAATTAGGGAAAGGCGACTGCTTATAGTCCATTGTGTTGCTCACGGTGATCGTTAAACATTCAATCAATAAAAAAAAAGCTGTATAAATGTAAAAAAACGTATAAACGAAATGTCAAAAAATACCATAGTAAAATTTATGCTTTGATTATAGTACAAGATATTCCTTAATAATGATTTATTTAAAATCGAACTGACGGCGAAAGAAGAAAAAGCCTTAGAAATTATAATATATTTTATTGCATTGCGAAAATCATAAAGCCTATTATGATCAAAGTTCTCTTTTGACAACCCTATCAGTCTATAAATTTTCTTGATTCTAAATTAAGTGAAATTATCACAACAAAGAATCTAAGACTAGTACTTCAATGTACAACCCAAGAATTAACAGTACTGTTTCTTCGGAACCATTGTGCATCCATTTAAAATCAGAATACTGGATATTGATGAAACATCGAGGATTCTTTTCTACTACGTCACGAAATTTAAGGAGTCACAAAGTTACGTCCCAGAGATTTTGCAACTCTGAAATAGTGCATATGTGTGTGAGTAGTGAAATGCGAAACCAATTTTTCATCCAAAGTAAATAACATATCATTCTCTGATGGGATCAAGGTTCAATTTTGGCTGCACCAAGAAGGAACACAACAAGGCTGTCCCGATTCTCTCAGAGTTGTAACATACCACTATAAAAGAATCAAAGGACCGTGTATTTTTAATCAACTGAAATTCCAATTTTAACGTATAATAGCAAAAAGCGTATAAATGAATTACGTATAAACAATTAGAAAAGCGATAGAAGCTACCGTAAAATATCGGGATTTACGCAGAATTACGTGTAAAAGTGAAAAACGTATAATTGAGAAACGTATAACCCAGGTTCCACTGCGTGTGCTATGTCAGTAAGGTAGGCACACTTACGAGACCAGTAACTTATAAAATCCCAAGTAGGCTACCAGACTTGATAAAATCTACCTAATGCACACAATTTTAATTAAAACCTGCTCTCTATTTCACAGACTCCATCCGCAACTTCATCAAAATGAGATAGGAACAGCAGAATTTATAATAGTATTGTATACATTTATTACATATTCGGACTTATACGAGAATAATTTTTTTAGGACAAGGGTGGGGAGAAGATATAATTCAACATTAATAAAAGAAAATAATCTCTACTGAAAACTAAACAAGCTCCCATGTTTGGGCTTCCATCTTTTTAAACGATAATAGATAACTGTGCTTGAGTTCGGTGTTCCAAATAAATTTGATCAACATTGATTCGTGCAATTCTTTCTTGTAACTGCTACATGAAAAGTTCCACCTCGTATGAGTATATCTTTCACAGGCATTGCATTATTGTGGTTCCAACAAAGCGACCAAGAAATGTGCTATACCGAATGCACCACGAAAAATTTTAGTTTGGCTTTCCCTGTAGGAAAGTGCTCCAGTTTGTTTGCAAACTAATGACAAGAGGGAGATTGTATGAATACTTTATATCGAGACTAATCAATGTCCAAAAACTAATTCTTTTCGAAGCATTTGTACCCCAAAATGTATCAAATATCATACTTAAGCAATAACAAGAACTAACTTCTGAACACACGTAATATAAAATGGTTACTACATATAAGAATAATTTGTCTTACCTTTATCAGAAGCTACTGCGAACACCAGTTCTGGTTGCTTTGCGAGCACTGTTTTAGATTGTATTACATATGGAGATCATATGGTTCCAAAAATTCCTAATGTGAAAGAAGTCACAGATGAGATTGCAAAAATTCAAGTCTGAAGTAGTTCGACACAGCCAGCCAGTAGAGCCACCTGTCCTGGAAATAACGTTTCTAGAAGGATGGCACCCATCATCTCTGAAGTCTCAGTGATTAGAATGGTGTTCAATATGCAGCACATACCAAGTTTGGCCCCCTGCTTATTTGGAGATTTCCGTGGAGTCTGAGTATCTGGTTAGTTTCAATACTACGATAGATCCGCATACAATCTTTTTTTACGATACTCTAGTGCTAATGCCAACCACGCCAGAACAGATTATACGAACCACGAGCGAGCAGTACTATCTCGAACAGTACTCTAACTTTCCATAAAAGTTGTGGTATCGGCAAAGTGCACTCTTGTAATGACTGAAAGAAAGCTGCTTTAAAATTACTAAACGAAGTGATCTCGGACATACAATCCAAAATGAAATTTTCGTATTTAGACTAACCAATTTCGAGTTTCACAGCGTTAGGTTCGTATGCAATCGGGAAGCGTCACGCTCCGAACAAGTCACCTCAAGGAAGACCAGATATGGTTAGTCTTATGGATTTATCAAATGGAAAATATGACAAACAACTAAAAATCCAGCAATTCCGTGCATCATTCCTTCCTCCAAAGCAACGGCGAGTAAATGAATGTTGGTTTGTTGAACACTGTCTGCTTGGATTTTTACTAGCATGTTGCGATGATCTTCAGGAGAACCGAAAGGCATGGAGCTGACTCCTACAAAACTAATAAGTGAAATAGGCCATTTAAAATGAAGACATTCTCCAAATATAAGAAACTCCCAAGTAAAATATAATGGCATTGAAACTAATCTTCTTAGACTATTATTAATTACAGGAAATTACTCAGTTTTTAGTTATACTCCGAACAAAATTTGCAAATTAGACTCCTTTTTCAACAAAAAAAAAAAAAAACCACCCAAAAGTGTGCAACTTTATTTTGCTTCTCAGGCAAAACGACACAGTTTTCTCATGAGTTCAAATTAGCCACACATCCTGAGACATACAGCACGCATGAAGCAACCTTCCTAAAGGCCACGACAGTACCGGGATGGCATTTTGTTCGTGCCATGTTTGGGTACGTTTTGCCTTATGACATGGAGCGCCATCTTCTATGAACAAGGAGGTAGCCTTTGACATTTGACCACCGGAGAATATTAGCAGCAAACCCCCTTCAAGGATGGTTATATATTTTTGTGCTTTGTTGTTGCCTTCACATTCTATGAGGACTGAACGACAAGTCATCTATATGGCTCCCCATATCATGGCTGAAAAACCACTGTGTTTCACAGTTGGCTGTAGGTGTTTCAAACTGAATTCTTGGCTAAGGAATCGCCAGACCCGGGCCCTGCCACTGTCTGAAAACTGTGCAAATCGGGACTTATCAGAGAATATGACAGTTTGCCGAAATGCTAAGGGTCTTTCAATCATGTCTGTCACCCATGCCAATCTGCGACGAATATTTGCTTCTCGCAAAACAGCTTTGCGTCGAGTCGCTCTTCCATGATAGCTAAGTCGGTGAAGACACCGCTGAGAAATTCTGGAACTCACTTGGAGCTGTTCTGCAATCTCAGTGGCCTTTCTACGAGGATTGGTTTCCACAGAATGTTTAACAGCTTGAAGACACCTCTATGAGGGCTACCCGTACATGATGCTGGTGCTTCCTTACCTGCCTTCTTGAGTTCCACTAGCACTCGATTAACAAAGTACCGAAATCATTCAAGGGCAGAAAAGAAAAGATAAATAAATTATATTAGCAACTTACATTATTTAACACGCCGTATGGAAGAATTCACCTGCGTACCTGAAAGGAACTTCATTTATAAAGAAAGGAATATCTCCATGTGGAAAACATTAATATCAGTTACAGAGAATTATTTTTACTCTGTGGGCTATCGTGCAATTGCCTGTGTGCAGTAACCTCAGGTTAAAAACCTAGCCGAGAACCGGTTTATCCAAATTCCAGATAAATCGAAATTCAGTGCCCTAAGATGAGTGTTGTGTAAACGAAATAAATAACACTATAATCCGATGTAACTTCAAAACTGTTTAATATACTCTCATAAGTTAAAAATATCGTCCATATCGTTTTTCAAATAAAATTGCTCTGTACTACGATATTTACAAGTGGGGAAAAAAACAACTGGAAACTTAGTTCCAATGATCAGTCCGGGGAAACTAAATTGTCCAAGGCAAAAATAAATAAGACTTTCTTTCACACAAAGAAAACAGCACAAACATCTTTCGTCTTGTCTTCCAAACTTTAAACATCCTTTCAGGGAGAGGTGTCCACCTACATGAAATCATGAACAAAAATTTGCTTTAAGGCTAAATTAAAGAAAACTAAATTAAAAAAAATAAAAAAATAAATTCATGCCACAAAATCCGAAGGGACAATAAACTACGAAGCGCGCCCGAAAAAAAAAATTTCCGCACGCCATAAAATGAAATGAAAAACCAAAATAAAATAAAAAATGAAGAAATAAGTTTCATGCAAATAACAGTTGGTACACATACTTCATCTGTTCTGTTCCTCACAATTTGTAGCGCAGGAACAATATTTGGTGAGAGCTACGAGTAGCTGTTCTGCAGAGAGAGTACGACGCTGCATCTTGTCAAATGCATTGGACGTTCAGAATTCTGAGAGCATTTCTTCTCCAGCATGACGCCCTTGACATTAGCATTTTTTTTAGCACAGGAAAACAAGAGCACTTTTTGTTTTCTTTTTACACCAGCAACTTCATGTTATGTCATGTTCAGATTTCAAGGGCAAGCAAGGCAAATTCCATATTCTTAGAAACATACCGAAGTTTTTCATTATTCTTTCCCACGGGGATGTGGGATAATGTAAACTACGAAAACTTTGAAAAAAATCACAAGCTTCTCAGGGCCAACGGTGGCTGCTGTTATGCAGCCAAATATCTAACACCTAAGACATGCTTTTAAAAAAAAATCTCTCATCATTTAAAATTACGAATTAAAGAAACAGAAAAATATCTTTGGAATATTTATCTATGAACAGGAAGGAAACCGCATACACAAAAGCACTAGTCCTCACATGAGACTTAATATTTACAGTTACTTCTGGCTGATGAACTAAATATTTCAGAAACAAGAAAATTGGAGCAGCTCGGCTGCACTTTGGTCCTGTGAGACGTAGGAGTCAGTAGTATGAAGTTGCAAACACGATTTATTTGCTGCCCTGTTAACAGTTTTATTCAGCTTTCCCCATTGTTAGTGTAAAGGTAGCTCCAAAGCAAAATCTGACGGCAATGATTTTGCTCAATTTTCAGCAACGAAGGAAAATCTAGCTGTACACACAACCACCAATACCTTTCCTTATTCGGGACTTTGATGTGGCGTCGCTTGCGATAGCGGCCGGCTTAACTGAACGGACAGAATGAGCCACAGTGAGATTCTCGATTTAAGCTACATTTGTTTTAAACTACAATTACTCCGATTTTTGAAATCATATTCATTTTTAATTCACTGTTGCCATATACCATTCTTCGGTGCCTAAAGTTTAAGTCACTCTTTAGTAACGAATCAGTGTGGAACAAAACCCACACGTATCAACCGTTTGGAGATAAACGTTAAAAGCGCAACAGGCACATACATTGCTTTAAACTAAAAATTCTATTAAGTGTTTTAGCTTTCTCAACAACACATGTTCGAGTTGCCATTAAATGTTGGTAGTATGGCAGAATGCAAAAAAATTCTGATCTCTGTCTGGGACATGTGACAATAATAGCGATAAAGTGTATTCCTCAACAATGAATAAATAATAAATAAATTTAGTACGAATGAAAAGTTAGTTCTTAATGCAGTAATGGGAATGGAAACTGGAAGAACACTGAAGAGCGGCCACTTTTTGACGGAATTTAGTGATAATGTTAAGAGTTATCGCAGAAATAAATATACACTCTGCAAAAAAAGAAAAAAAAAGGACACTCCGAGAAAGTCGTTCAATCCTGATGAAACTCTGCATGCAAATACCCTAGGGCCAAATATGCAAATTATTAAAAATTAACGACCAATGACGAAATAGTGGCTTGCCAATGCGCATGAGAACTTCGCATCGAGGAGAGTATATCAAGAGCAGAGCTCGCACGCAGGGACAATTGTGAGAGCAGATTGAGGGTTGCATAAACCTCCACGGACTGTGAAGATGCCTCGACGTCGGATCCGTGCACAATACGAGCAGTTGAACGAGTAAGAGGGGACGCATAATTGGGATGAGAGAGGCCGGTTGGTCAGATTGCCGTATCGACAGGCATTTGGGTCGGAGCGACGCGGCAATCGGACGGTGTTGGCGCCAATGGGTCGAGAAGGGCACAAATCAGCGGCACGCGGGAAGTGGACGGCCGAGGGCATTGACAGAACGCGAGGATCGAGCGATTGTGCGAGCCACACGAACATAACCGAATTCGTAGTTCTTAACCATCCATGGCCATCATGTTGCGTCGTCTACAGGTACGAAAGTGGCCATCCGGACCGTTGACAGTTGACTTGCGGCATGGGGACTACATTCGAGGAGGACACTCCGACCCCTACCACTGACCAGTGAGCGTCGCCGGCACTGGTTGCAGTGATGTCTGGCCCGATCAACGTGGGATAGTGGCCAGTGGCGCCGTGTTATCTTCAGGGATCAGTCACGATTTGCTCTTCGCTCCGATGACTAGTGTACAAGTGTCTGGCGACATGCTGGCCAGCGTACGGATCCTGCCTTTACCGTAGAACGGCCCACGGCTCGTACACCGGGAGTGACTCTCTGGAGAGCCATTTTCTACGACAATCGGACACCCTTGGTAGTCAGTCTTCCGTACCACTCTTACGGCTCAACGGTACGTCGAAGACATTCTACAACCTGTTGTTTGCCATTTCTGTCGTATCACCGAGCAATTTTTCAACAGGATAATGCCCGGCCATACACGGAACGGTTTTCCCCGGCCTATCTCCGTAACGTTCACACCCTTTCATGGCCAGCCCGATCGCCCGACCTCTCACCGATCGAACATGTTTAGAACATGATGAGATGCCACCTGCGCCCATCCCCGAATATCGGCAAACTGGCTGGCACTTTGAACACCATCTGGCGTGCTATACCTCAGGACCGTGTCCGTGAACTGTATGCATCTATGCCACGCCGGGTAATCGCTTGTATCCGAAACAGAGATGTCGCTACAACGTACTGATTTGTTCCACTCGTGTAGCTGTTTTATTCGGATAAAACAGCTACACAACTGCTGTAGAATCGCAATAATTTCCTTTCCTATGCATGTACATTGCACATGCCCATTTTCATCTTGATTGGATGACTCCTTCTGGGTGATTTTTTTTTTTTTTTTTTTTTGCAAAGAGTGTAATTACGTTTTGAAGGAACTTGATGCAATATTAAAGGAGACACAACGTTGCCTGTAAACAAATACTAGAGTTAAATACACTCTTTTTCTTTTATCAAAAATTTGAAAAATATTGAATATTTATAATTAAAATTTATTTGAATTTACAGAATAAATGCCTAAAATAAAACCAATTGCTCCGTAAGTCCAACTCAGAAACTTCAAGAAAGGAGGGATAGTCGGCCTACGAGAGTAGGAAATGTCGTTCTGCGATTAAGCTGAATGAGTTGACAAAAAGTACCAACAGCTCATCGAACTTTTCCGAGGCATCAAAACAGGAAAAGTCGAAGAATATCCTTGGAGAATAAATATATCAGTCACTTCTTTCCAGATTAGTAGCTTTGTTGTGCATCACGTTACTTCTCTAACAGTTCATAATCACTTGATGGAAGCAAGGGTGAGACCTCGAGCCACACTGAACTGTTTGCCTCACACTCCTATTCACTGACATGAACGTCTTTAGTAATGTCGCGCACGTGCCACGTGGACGCTGGAATATGTCATTCAACAGAGTTTCCTGGTGAAAATCACTTCTGCCTCGGCGTAAGTGATGGGCAAATGACGCCGAAGAGAGTGAACGAGCAGACTATATATATATATATATATGTGTGTGTGTGAGAGAGTGAGAGAGAGAGAGAGAGAGAGAGAGAGAGAGAGAGAGAGAGAGGACGAGCAGAATATATACCTATGGGTGCATCACAAGCTTCTAAAGTGACAGTGTGGAGAGCCATCGGATGAGGCAACTATACAACCGTCTTGTTCGTGGTGGGCAGTATGATAGCCCATTATTAAGCTGAAAATGTAATAGACCAATAGTGGTCACCCCATTTGTGGCGAATGTGAATAATGAGATGTTTTCAGACGCGTACACTTATCGCTAACATTACCAGATCAGCTCTTCTAAAAATGTACATCCTCCCATGGCCTATGGAATCACCAAATCTCCCCACCCCCACCCCATCCAAAATGTCTGGGACCTGACTGGAAGGCACCTGAGCTGAAATTCGCTATCGATCGCTCAATCAACTGAGAACTCAAGTTGAACAGCCCTAGAATGACACACCGCAAGATGACATCTCACCCCTTTTCGACCTAATGCACGGTAGAGTCAGCATTTGTATTCAAAAGGCAATCCGTTTTCATTAATAGCTGAAATAAACTTTAATGGAAATTTAATCATTTAGTCATATAATCACCTTTTATACTGTCACTAACTTGAGTCAGAACTGAACCACTCTTTGCTGGTGTTCCCATTTCAATTTCCTTTAATGTACGTACACATAACAGGAAAAGATATTATTCAGTATGAAAACAATCTTATTATTTTTCTTTTGTGGAAAACCTGTTGACCTCAACTAATATAAACAGCAAAGAAACGGTCATACCGCAAATATATGAAGAAGCAGCTTCATGGAACCAGCTGAAGAGCAGATGCGATGAAACTGTCTTAGGACGAATGATACCAGAAATTAGCTTGTTATCAAAACAAACAACACTGCTGGCCACCCAAAATGCAACACCAAGAAGGACACGAGATGGCAAAGCCAGATTTACTGGACACATAACAAGAGATACAAAGATGAAACGATTGAGCTTACAGGCCCGTGCGACTTGGGGAACACGCAGACATCAATAGTTCGTGTGGACCCCATGGCTGGCAATAACGGGCGCTACATGCCGCGGCATCGAACAAAAGAGGCTTTGGATGTGGGCTTGGGGTATGTCGGTCCAGGCTGCTTCCACACGTTGCCACAGTTCATAAGGCATAGCTGCGGGTGGTGGTTGCCGATCAGCGACCAGACGTGTTCGATGGGCGACACATATAGGGAGAACAGGCGGGCCACGGCAGCAGTGACACCTGGTGGACCGTGAAGAATTGTTGCACGATGCGTGCCACATGCGGGCGCGCATTGTCCTGTTGAAACGTGGCAGCTGGCAGGTCCAGCAGGTAAGGGAGGAATACCGGCTCCAAAACGTCGGAGATGGTGCGGTGGCTGTTGAGCGTACCAGCGATGCGTACCAGAGAGGTGCGGGTGTCATATCCAATTGCGCCCCAAACCATAACGCCTGGGGACGGACCGGTATGGCGATGCATAATGCAGGCGTCATACAGTCTCTCGCCGCGGTGCCACCACACGCGGATCCGACCATCGTGGTGTTGCAGGCAGCAGCGGGATTCGTCGGGGAAGACAATGTCGTGCCATTCCGTAGTCCAGGTACGGCGTTCAACGGCCCACTACCGCCGCACGCGCCGGTGGTGTAACGTCAATGGTAATCGGAGCAATGGGCGCCGTGTGACAAGTCCCCGCTCCTGCAGACGACGTCGAACGCTACGTGCTGACACAGGTTGTTGCGCAACACACCCTAATTCTTGCGCTAACGTTCGTGATGTGGCGGTGCGAGCCGTCAATGCCCGTCGCACAACATGCAGGTCCTCTCGTTCCGTGGTGTGCCGCGGCTGCTGCAATCGCTCACGTCGGTCCGTCCGTCCCTCCTGCACCCACCGAATCCATACTCGCATCACTGTGGCTGGATGTCGTCCCACACGGGCGCCGATGTCTTGGTACGATAAACCGCTGTCGCGATAAGCCACTATTCGTCCTGTGTCGAACTCCGAAATGTGCTGGAATGACTGCCGTATTCTGCGACGAGGCATCAGGAAGCTTCCCACGCACAGGCCCGGCAGCACAACACACTTCCACTACTTAAACCCCGCCTTCTGTGAACCCTTCTTATAGTGCTTCTCGGTGGCGTTCCGGGCGCATATGATTTGCATATGCCCTGCAATGCTAATCGTTTGCATGTCCTCTCGCGGGCGTCGCATGCTGCGTATTTCAGGCCAATCGGGCGCTTCCTTCTTAGTGTTGCATTTTGGGTGGCCAGCAGTGTAATTTAATGTCCCAAAACACTACTCCGTGTTAAACTCAACTGCAAATTATTATTATTTTTTTTTCAATCGGGGTTTAACGACCACCATGAACAACTCTATGGGATATAAGCAGTTGCCCGTCCCTAATTTAGGGCTACATACTACTTGGATTGGAAAACTAAACAGCTTCACAGTTTCATTGTTAAGAACAACTAATTTGTGACTACGGACTCAGTTCAAAGAACACTACAGTTGTAGTCACTATCTGTTACTGATACCAAGCTTATATTAACTGCAGTGCGAAGAATTGTAAAATCTTATAATAGGCAGTTGGAATTCATTGTAAGAAACCGAGGATTCTCATTCCAATCTGAAAGACGATTTGGTACGACTGAATAAGTTACCATAAGCTGTTGGTTATATATAAAAAAAAAAGTGCGGCCAGACTAAGAAACTCGGGGGCCCAGGGCCAGAAGAGTGGCGACGCCCCCATCGAAACAAAATCTTTCACCAATGTTTAATGCTGAAAATCACGTGACACTATATGGGCTCACATTTTCAACTTTTGCATCAACTGAGAGATCTATTTCATATCTCATCCTATATAGCAAATTTGATTGTCTAAAAGTTGAAAAGTCGTAGAATTTGATTGATAATCTAAGAATTTGTAATAATAATTCATAATAATCTTAGAATTTGCAATAAATTCTAAAGAAAAATTGACTGTATGTGATCTTGAATTGAGGAAGCAATTTCAGAGAAGATATATTCTATGTTTTGTGAAAGTTAAAACTGTTCCTTTGATGAAAGCTTTAAAGATTGCCCAATAAGAGGGTGCAATAATAATGATGATGATAACAATAGAGCAATAATAATAATAAGAGCAATAATAATAATAAGAGCAATATAAATACAACGAAGTTCAAGAATGATTAGCTCATTTCCAGAAACACACTTTTAAAAAACGAGGCCGAAGTTCAACAAGGGACCCAATGCCCGTGCGGTAATCAGGCCCTGTCGATAGTATGAAACATTTATTACGTCTTCAAAACATATTTATTCCTTTTAATATCGTTTGCACTACATGAATCGATGTTGCGTAGAGGAATTTTTAGCGAAGAGAAACCGCGAATATATTATGGAAATGTTTTTTACTGTCCATCAAAAATTTTACAGAAACGCTTTAACTTTCTGTACATGTTATTTTTGAATATTCTTTAAGAGATCAGTTACAAATCCACAATATTTCAAATGAACTTGCTCAAACAGTTAAGTAACAGTAAAAGAGAGGAAAAAAAAAAAAAAAAAAAACCCTGTCGGGCGAGTTTTTCAGGAATCAGCAGTAACTCTTCCTTGTACTATTCGCGTCCCATTATGATCACATGCGTAATTGAATATGAAGCAGCCAGTCAAACACTATTGTTTTAAGGCCATGAAACATATGGGTTTCCTAACGTACCAAAATAAAACATATCTAATGAAGCAAAACGTTATAAGTGAGGTTAACATACCGGCTTCCCAGAATCTCCTAAATTATCACAACATGCCCCACTGTAATATAAAATGTACAATTAAGAGTATTTCCATCTAGAACAGCAGAATCCATAATGCTACCAAATTAATTTTTTTTATAAACGTATTGAGCGGAAAGTTTTTTGTGGAGATGAAACGGTGCAAAAATACGAGTCGACTATACGCCCTTGAGGATTACTGGCAAATTAATGCAGCCAGCTGGCCATTCTCTGCTGCGTACGGGTAAGGGACAAAGTGCGTCCGGGACCAACTTCACAGGTAACCATCTACGCATTCGCGTCCCCAAACACAGGGAGTCTGCGGGAAACCCCGGAAAATTCGCAGGCAAGATAGCCGGCAGGACCGGGATTCGAACACCCGTCTCCCACACAGCGCATAGCGACTTAACCAACTGCGCTATGCCGGTGGTAATCTACCTTTTATCGCTATGCCGATGGTAATCTACCTTTTATCGCTATGCCGGTGGTAATCTACCTCCTTTCAAAAGTTGCGCATCTTTGCATATCGAAAAATCAGAGCTTTCAGTAAAATAATAAGAAAACATTTGTAAAAAGGGAAAAGACAGTTTTTTTCTAGGGCAGGGGGGGGGGGGCTTGTTCTTTTTTTTTTAATTTTTTTTAGTGAAGGTGTAACGACCCCCGGTGAGCAACTTAATGGGCCACAAGCAGTCGCCCATCCCTAATTTAGGGCCACTGGTTTCAGGGAAGGGAGAGAGCCAGCGCCGTAAGACAAACACAACATCTATGCCCTACCGGGATTCGAACCCAGACCCATGTCTGACGAATGATCATAAGCCGTCGTTTAGACCACTGCGCCACTGGAATGTGGGGTAGGGGGAGGCGGCTTCGCTTCTTTATTAATTCACTAACCTCCTCTTCATGAAAGCGATTCAGTTTTTGCGAACAAACGTTGTAATGTATCAATCCAGGAAATTTAACACTACTCTGGAAGAATTTGGAATTTACAACGTCTGTGCCAGCCACATGACTGCACGCACGGCAAGCAGTCAAATTAAACAATCAAACAACTCATTTAACTTTCTGCAAAAAAACAATTTGAAACAAGATAAAATTACAGAAAATCTCGATGTCACATTTATTTAGAAGTTAGCAGTCAATCATCTTATTGTTACAGCCTGGTCATTGGTACACTTATCAAGGTTCCAAATATTGCTGGTTGCCTAAGTACACTAGCGTGCAAAAATTAAGGACGAGACGGTTTTTCGAACGTTACGTCGGGCAGAAGTGCTCCACATCGACTCAAATCATACCAAAAGATCCCCAAGATGTAAGAATATGGGACAAGTGAACAAAACCGTCCAAACAAGGAATCCAAAGGATACAAAGGCACTTTATTGAAAAGGTAGCTTCGAGCACAACTGGACAGAAGACAGAAACGTCCATGTGACAGGCGGCTGCCAAGAAAAATCCAGTCTTTAGTAGGGAAGATGATCACCCCTTACTGCGTTGCCGGATTTACAACGTCTGTCCATGCTGAGAACGAGGTTGTTAAGGAGCTGTTGAGGCATCGCGGCCCATTCCTCTTCTAGCGCCAATCGCAGCTGCGGAATCGTTGCTGGCGGCTGGTGACGTGCTGCCAAGCGTCACCCGAGAAGGTCCCACACGTGTTCGATTGGATTTAGGTCCAGGGACCTTGCGGGCCAATCCATGCGTTGACTATCTTCAGTCTCCAACAGCTCTGCGACAGCCACTGTACGATGAGGTGTAGCGTTGTCGTCCATGAAGAGGAACTCAGGACCCACAGCACCTCTAAACAGACGCACGTGAGGCAGGAGAGTACAATAGCGGACACCAGTGACTGAACCTCCTTGGTAGATGTGGAGGTCAGTACGGCTACCAAGCATGATACCGCCCCAAACGAGAACTCCGCAACCTCCAAACTGGTCCCTTTCGATGATGTTGGAGGTGTGATTGCGTGTACCCTGCTCTCTCCAGATGTGTATACGTTCAGAATCGCTCGTCAGACTAAATCAACTCTCATCCGTAAAGAGAACTCGACCCCATTGCTGATTTGTCCAGTTCTTGTGTTCCTCGCACCACAGAAACCGCCGTCTCCGGTGAGCAGGCGTTAATAGCACACACCGTACTGGTCGTTGTGCAAAGAGACCACCTTTGTGCAGCCTCCTGGCCACGGTAAAACGCGATAACGGACGTCCAGTTGTCTGTTGCATGTGCCTTGCGATTTCTCCCGCTGTCTGCCGTCTGTCTCTTCTCGCCTGATGGACAATATACCGGTCGTCCGCCGCCGTGGTTGCTCGTGGACGACCACTGCTAAACTCTCGGACAGCTGTTCCTGTCGTTTGAAATGCTCTCCTAGCTCGTGAAACGATGTTGTGAGCAATCCCGAACTCCTCGGCCACACTAGCCACACTTTGACCTTCCAACTTCTCAATGACGCGACCTCGGGTAAAGTCATCCAGATATAGTCTACTTAATTGCCTGTTGGCCATATCACACGGTGGCAGCAACTCGACGTCGTTCAAACCGATGCACACCGTGCAATAGCTTTCACCGAATTGCTGAGCGTTCACCGCCCATGTGCTTTATACCCTTCCGACCCCCCCCCTCCCTCCACGTCATGCTGCATATATGCGCATGCCCTACCTGTACCGGACCCTAGTCTATCTCCTGAGTGGTGTTTCGGTCCGTTCTGCTTGCTCGTTCCGCTGTTATGCTAATTTCTCCTCTTCGTCCTTAATTTTTGCACACCAGTGTATATAAGACATCAACATCAAACTTACGAAAGCATGAATTTTGCTCTCTCACTCACTCACTCACAAATGATATTAGCATTGTTAAAGTAGAACATACAGTTTCAAAAAATTCCGTACCTTTTCCTGACGGCGTTCCAAACTTCAGTCAAGTTCTTGTGTATAATTAAGAAACACTGAGCATTTTTTAAACACTAGAACAAGCATATTAAGTTATGACACAATATAGTAGTCTTGGTTATAGATCATAGGGATACGAATTTTAATACAGCTGACTTTCATCTGCTCAAGCGTGCTTTTCGTACTACAATTTCAATCAGTTTTTAGATTAACACTTCATGTCAATTTCTTAATAAAAAAACCCGTTACTCCATTTTCTGCAGTTAATCTGTCCGTCTACATATTTTCCCCAAAATAGAGGAGCATGTTTACTTCAATGTTGAAATAATACGTAACCTGAGAACAAGGAAAATTTCCTGCTTACGTAATGGAAACTAAAGCTCCTGGACACGGAAGTTCTTTCACAGCCAGCCTTTTTCTCACAGAAAATCCCTCATGCACAGTGAATTCATAAATTTCAGCACTTTCGTAATATATTATTTCATAAATATTCAAACAATTGATGTAAATACAGCTTCATTTTATGTCTCAGTTCAATACATAGAGGCATTTATGGTCGAGCAGATCGTAGAATTCTGCCCCGACGCCTCCTAAAAATTCCTTTTAATAAAGTTGTTGTTATAATAAAGTCAGATATTTAAATTCAGCCAAACTGTACAACCCAGCAGTAAACACAAGGCTGACGATTCTGTGTTCCTCGTTTGTGTTAAGATACTAATACAGTTTAACTGAATGGGAGTTTTAAAATTCTTCTCGCTGAATAACTCGTGAATTTACTGTTGAAAAGCTTTTACAATACGATGTACCTGTGAAGAAGTGGATTTACCTTTCTGGAAGAATTCTATTTTATTTGGTACATATTTTATTAACATCCGGCGGCAATTATTAATGAGTCTCAGTAAAAAAAACAAGGTTAAATTTGGAGGCAACAGCAGGTCAGATTTTTGTAATTTAAATACCCTATCTCTCACAGTTGGAGGTCCTAAAGGCATCTATCACACCTGTAGTGCAACTTTTCTCACTGATGAGGACTGGTATCCAATGGCGTCAATCCATGATGTGGACACAAAGCAATCTAGCAAAAAACGGGACGCATTTCCCGTTTGAAGTTTCTGACTTTGGATGACAGTCCTGTTTGCAATTATTGGCAGATTTGTTTGTAAGGTTTCATGGGACCGAAAGACATCACATGGCTGAAAAAAACATGTAGAAATCACAGTTTAGTCCCAGTGTAAGCTTGGACCATGGAAAATACCTCATCTTCAAAAAGAAGGCTCAACTTCATGTGATATACAAAGAACAATTGAACATAACCTTCTTTAAGGACTAAGCACCTCGCAAAATTGCTCGAAACATTCCAAAGGGAAAGGAGGGGGCGGGGGTGTACCGCTCAAGGAATGCCCTCACGAAACCAAGATCACTTTACCTATGAACCCTAGGCCTTTCACAAATTATGCTGTGGGCCACTTGGTGTTCAAATTTAGTTAGTGGCGTGGCACACAATAATGAACTGATAAATAAAAAAAAAAAAAACAGTTAATCGCAAAAATTTCGTTCAGAGTATTCAGATCGAAAATGATAACTGCTCGGAATTCGCAATTTTTAGAAACGTGAAATCAAAGACATGGTGATGATCAAAGCTATATCCAGTTTAAACGCACCTTTAAGAATTTTTCTGTATTTCTAAACAAGTGACTAAATCTAAAAAAAAAAAAAAAAAAAAAAAGTCAAAAATTTAAAAGCTTCTACGTGATTTAGCGCTAAAACCTGATAAGACTAACTATTTCGATTCATTGCGTAATATCATATATTTTCTTTTTTAATTTTTGCTTTGAAATAAAATCTGTTTTAAGAGAGATACCCTTTTATTATATATTTCGAAACTTTAAATAAAGTTTCCTTTTTTTAATGTGTAGAAATTTAAAATCAAATAAAAGCTTACCAGGTAACTTCTACGTTCGACCGTTGTGAAGAGCGTGTCAAATCTTGCATTCGTTTTTAAGTCTGAGAATATTCTTGACGCATCTCATCGGTTGAGCAAGAAAATATCTTTTAGAACAAATTAATGACAGAAATAGGTACTTTTAGATGTGTCTCATGATCACTGCTGCTACAAACATGGTCATTTTCATTTTAATTAAAACAAAGCAAAATGAAAGGAGTTCATCGTATGCCGCACTACAGTTCAGTACACTTAAATACGTCAACATAAAGGGCAGCTCAGTACAATTACACATCAAAAACAGACAACAATGCATTTTTGATAAAATTAAATCACAACAGACATGCAGGGAACATTTTCAAAGGAACATCAGCATTCCGATAATGAACCAAATATCTCTTAGTTCTGTTTACAATTCGGTAAACAAATAAAGGAGATCACTGCTTCCCTCTATCCCTCATTTGCTGGCTAATTTGTTTGAGAACGCTAGATATATTAAAGTTGGCATTTTTTTCTACAAGTAATGTAAAACAATGCCGCAGCAGGGCAGAGCAACTGAACGATAGAAATCCGCATTAAAACACAGTTGCGCAAAAAAATAATGTTAATAACGTGATCAACTACAGGTTTCATATAGATGGTGAAAACCACCAGATCAAGTTTACTTTCTTCTTTTCCTTTGCTTTTTTCGACTTTTATTCCTTCCAGAGCACATTTAAGGATAAAGGGGGCCCCGGAGCTGGACAGAATTTTGGGCCCCAGTATTAATGACACATCCAGGATTTCACTATGGGTGGTCGAATAAAAATACCCAGGAGAAAACATTCCCAAAATATGATGAGGAAGCCGTAAAAATATCCCCGCCATATTGAACTGTATTCCATGATTCATGGACGAATCAGTGTTGGCAAGAAAATGTAAAAATGCAAGGTTGAAAAACGGATGTCAGTTGAGTTCTGTTCTAATCTCCCTCACCACCAATCCAAGGGTTCAACTTGTTGAAATTACATCGTAGTGGTTGTCAAAGTAACATGCTCCAAATATCACGATTCAAACGAATTTTTAATGTATGAAAATTTCCCCAATTACAGATGTGTGCAAAAATATATCTGTAATGCTTTCGAAAGCTTTGAGGATGGAGTAGCGGGGGTGACCATACTTTTTGCGGACTCTTAAAAAAGCGGAAAGAAATAGAAAAAAAAAATTCACAAGGCAATTTCTCAAAGTTTTTGCTGTGCTAACAGCAAAAAAAAAAAAAAAAAAAACACAGAAAAAAGAAACTGTAGAACTTGGCTAATTCTTCAAGCATCCTGCATATATCTGGGGCCCCTTGAAAATGCAAGGCCCGGAGCTGCAGCCTCCCTAGTCCCCTCTTAAATGGGCTCCGATTCCTTCCCACCCCTGTTAAGTTAGTTAATATAACATACCAAAACGCAAAAACACCTTGAGTCGCTGGTTTAATTTTCACGAAATCCTTTGAAGATTAAAACGCAAACGTAGCCCTTGCAGTCATTTTTTAGAACTTTTTTTTCAGCATGATTAATAATGTGAAAGCTATGATTAATATAACTGTTCTTGGGGAGGAGGACGTACAAGTAGTCGAACTGAAGTAACAGTGTGTTAGCCACTAAAGCAGTTTTCATTCGAAAAACAACAGCGATTAAGAAATCACCAACTGATTCTTATAAATAAAAATGAACAAATCAATTTTACATAACATCCCGAATAAACAATCATTTGAAGTATCTCTTTATATCCTTTTTTTTTTTTGTTCTACAAGAAGTCCTTTATATCTGGCACCTCTAAACACAGTCAACAGCTCTGATTTTCTGCGATCGACAGATTTTGATTCAAATTAAACAATTAAACCACGAGAAAAAGTTAGTTACATAGCTTAATAATGTAGTAATCAACTCTGCATCTTGCATCTGTACTACTATATATATATATACAAACGTACAAACGAACATGCCGTCGTGCTCTCAAACATGCACATTCTTTGCAAGAATTTGCTGAACGGAATCGAGTCCATCGGCCATTGATGACTACATACGATTTTTATGTAAAAAACCTTCAGGTTTCTTAACGCATGCATTTCTTGACATTTCCGTACAAAGCGGCACATCTAATGCATGCACATGAGTGGGGGGGGATGCAAAGACATATTAAAACAAGAGAACAGACAGTATGTGGGTTGCACAGTGCTATTGGAAAAAAAAAAAAAGAGTGGCAGGCACTGATAGAAATTTACATATGTTTTGAGGAAAAGAGTCCCAGCGAAGTTGACCGTCAGTTTTTCTACTTTTACAAAATTACGTAAGCATTACCCACAACTAAATAAAAAATAAAAAAAGTGTTGAATATATTTGAAATCATGCGAATCCACGGAATTCAACACTGCTGTGAAGTGAAAAGAAGACGTGAAATCTGGCTACAACAAAATTCTCTGATGATACTCGAGATCATCTAGTAGTAGGTAACAACACAGATGCATTCAACAAAATACTTACCGGGGGCAAAGACTGAGAGTACATCTGCTGGAGTTGATTGTGAGTCGCCGCCTGATGCTGCTGTTGTTGTTGCTGTTGTTGTTGTTGTTGCTGCTGTTGCTGTTGTTGCTGTTGTGACTGCGGCGGTGGCGGTGGAGGAGCTTGCTGCTGTTGCTGCTGCGGTTGCGATGGATGCTGTTGTTGTTGGTGTTGATGAAGATGTTGTTGCTGTTGCTGATGCTGCTGATGATGGAGCATTTGGGATGGGGAAGAAACGTCCTTGTTGCCTGGCGATGGGGAGGAGTGACTGTTGTTAGTGAGCATGGGGATTGGTGGACTGGGCCTCATAGGCAAAGGTGGTGGGGGCTGATTCATGTTCACAGGGCCACCTCCTCTGGACACTGCATTCATGTGGTTCATATGGTGATTAGGGTGGTTTGGTGGGAGGGCAGGAACAAGTGGTGTCTGGAACATTGCTGAAATACAAATACGAATATCACATATTTCAAAAATATTATACAAAAAAATAAACACACTTAAAAGCAAATATAGAAGCACACCTTTGATTTCATTTTCAAAGTGCTGCAAAATACCGTGCTTTATGGCAAGGGATATTCACTCTGAAAGCATTGGTTTTAAAGTGCTTGATCGTCTATTTTAAGAACTTCAAAACAATACTTTTACAGTTAAGTAAAAAACTTCAATCACACACATCAAAAAAAGTTCTGTAAAAGGAACTGAAACTGGTGTAAGCATCACTGGCGAAAGCTGCGATATATATTCAAAGCATTTCGTCACCACCTGAATCTCACAATTGTTAAAATAAATTAGTAATTGCATACAGCCAAAAGTTTTGATCTGACATCGGATGACTTTCGTTAAGTGCGCCAAAAAGTAAGTTTCTACACTTTGATGTGAGATAAATCAAAATTTGCTTTTACAAACTTCAGTGAACTGATTTCTGTGAACATAGAAAAAGTCGCAAAGAACATGATTACATGAATGTAAATGTTTTACGTTGCCATTTTGTGGATGTCTCTATTTCTTTCATAAATATCTAAGACGATATGTCGAACCCCTTGGTCCGAAATCATATGAAGAATAACAAGTTTCTAGGCAGCCATCTGAGAAGGGGACAAAGAATTTTGTACATCCAACGATGAGTCTTTACCATTTTGTTGAACGTTTTAGCCATTTTGAGATATCTTAGTGATGTAAGACAACTGGTGTGGCTACACCTTTAGAGATACTGCACAGCACGAAATCAAACTAATGAGGAAAGCAAAGCTAGTATGCACGCACACAAGTATGCTCATGAAGCAGTTGTAGAATTTGAAAAAAAAACTCCATTGATCCCTATGCATCAAGTTCGGGCTCAATTTTAAGAGCCCGAGCCCGTCCGAGGCGGAAGTATATCATCTCGAGCCCGTTCGAGGCCGAAGTATAACAGCCCGAGCCTGTCCGAGCCCGAAGTATGACGCCCGAGCCCGAAGTATGACGACAGCCCGAGCCCGAAGTATGACGACAGCCCGAGCCCGCCCTAGCCCGAAGTATATCAGTCCGAGCCCGAAATATATCCGCCCGAGCCCAAAGTATATCAGCCCGAGCACGTCCGAGCCCAAAGTATATTAGCCCGATCCCGAATTTTATATGGCAAGACAGACCCTGGCCTGAACGAGCCCGAAAACTATGAATAATCCGTTCAGGCATAAATTAAAAAAAATACCCTATTCAATACTTCCCCTCGTCTTCCCCCTGCAATTAGCCAATGTTTTTTCTCAACTGAAAAGTGGGGAAGGGATATCTATCAGTTTCTATAGTATAATACAACATTTTATTTGACCAATTCGTTTTCTCCTGAAAAGCTTCGGGTGGCCGGGCATCCAGAAAGATCAGGCAAGTCTGCAATCTGCGCACATTGCTTAACAGAATTAGCAGGGAACTGCCGCGTGGAGGCAGATGGCAAACTTTCGTCGGGATGCTATCTTCTATCTAGTATCGATGATTCTGGAAGAAGTTTTTCCTATGCAGCGGAAATCTACTAATGCTTGTCCTATGGAATTTGTTATCCAAACCTGGAATAAATAGCCCTTCTGAGAACCCACTCCTCCCCCAGACTCAGTAGCCAAAGAATTCTCTTCACTAACTTGAAAGTGTAAGAATATAATAAATAATTCGAAATCGCATTTAAATAAGAAAGAACAAACTTCTTTCACACTCAGCACCCGAGCCCGCTTCGGGCCAGGGATTGCCCCGTCTCAGCACTGCTGTGTATGCCAGAGGCTGGTGGTCCACACCAAATTTTACTGGTCCGCAAATAACAGCAATATTAATGCATTTAATATGCATACTGTATTAGTTTTATTGCCCATCTTCAAGTTGGGCTACAGTGAAGCATAAGCACTAATTTAAAATTAATTAAACAAGAGAGTACAAATATTAAGAAATATTTTCACATTGATTACAATCTGTATGATAACTAATGAACATGTAAATCACATTTAACTTTAGTTAGCATTTTGACGGGTAAAAGCTTTAGTGGCATTCCCTTTTTTTTTACCTGATTGGATCATAGTGACAATGCCGGAAGTGAATCAAATTGTGCAGCATCCGAGGCATGTAGTAGCACCATAATCAAGTATAAAACAGCTTCAGTGTTTAGTTTGTTTCGTCATTCTGTTTGATTTACCCCATATTTCTTAACCTCCTTCCACACTCTGCTGATGTGAAAGGAATGGAACCTAAAACATCAATCATAGCCAAAATATTACAATGCTCAATATGACACTGTGGATTTCTCTCTTCCCATGGCAATTTGACTGGACTCTACATTACAGGAATACAATAACTTTTTTAAGGAAATTCACTCAACTTCTATACTAGCTGTTTGAATTTTAAATTTCTGCAGTACATCATTTTATTCATCAATCAGTGCGATGATTTCTTCCTTCCCAAAGTTCGCTGAACATGGTTTCAGTGGATATTCAGACAAGGATAAGAGCGATTTAAACTTCCAATACTCACTGCAATTGAACTTCCAGTGATGCCACACCTTTAACTTGCTCAATTATTTGCTTAACAAATTGGGAAAAATGATGATCACTGTCCTGCACTTTCCGTTTTGTACCACATTTGAATTTCGGCCCCCAAAACATACATTCCTTACATATTTTTGGGTTTTTTTTTCTTACAGGTCATTGAGAGCTTACATAACTGCACATACAGAAGTCTATAAGTGAAACTGTGTAGCATTTCAGTGCTGAAAGGTTAGGATAACATTTTGAAGACAGCAGACCACATCTGACAATTCTATTGCAGCACAAATTAATGTCCCTGATGTCGTGGATTTTCACAGTCAGTAAGCAATGGATACCAATTATGTTTGGATGACAAATGGCTTTCCGGTTGCAATTTCAGGGCATCAAAAATGGCCCAAAAATAATTCAATGTTTTATCCAAATGTGGTAGCCATCAGGTTCAATGACATTATCTGGAAACAGCGACTGCTCTATTGGAATACCTCGCCATTTTGATAGTTGTGACGTACTACAGAGGTGAATCACGTGCCAAGACGACAAATCTACAGCGGTATATTCCGTCCGTGTATCTTAGCTGGGAGAGCAACATACTCCGGAGTGAGGGGGCGCTCGTTCGATTCCCATCACGGACAAATTTGTGTTTTCACATTGGCGTCTGAACGTAAAAATGGATCTACTCGCCGTTGGGTTCTTCGATAAATGTGTGACATTTGTTCCACACATAGACTAGAATTAATGAAAAGTTCGTATTTCGCTTACAAAACAAAAAATGAAGAGGGAAATGATGTGACGCACGTGTCAAGACGACAAATCTGCAGCGATACATTCTGTCCGTGTAGCTTAGTTGGGAGAGCAACTTACTCCGGAGTGAGGGCCGCGGTTTCGGTCACGGGCAAATTTGTGTATTTACACAGTCCGACTCGATATTTAGCGCTCTCGGACCACCAAAGAATTCGAACGATGCCATGAAGCCGGCGAAAACGGCAAACACGGCATGCAGTGGTTTGGCAGACATTATTTTCCACTTTAACTCAGCATAGCAGTACTACACACAGATTTGTTCACATAATGTATCTGGGGAAAAAAAAAAAAAAAGCCTTCTGTATTTTTTTCTTCGGAAAAACGAATACGTTTCAAAGCACAGATGAATTCACTCGAACCGTATTTTTAAATAGAAATGCAAGCGTTTATTCAGACTTACTATACTCTGCAAATTAATTGGGACAAAGTAAAAAATCACTCTTTTTTCCAAAACTATGCCTTTATATCATTCTATGCCTTGATATACACTGATAAATACCTGTATTAGTATGAAGTATGTCCTCCTTTAGCAGAAATGACCTCTTGAATTCGTTTTGGCATTGACTCCACTAATTGAGTGCACATATTTTTGACTTCATAATCGTGGAACCACACTTT
This sequence comes from Macrothele yani, assembly GCA_039090855.1. Lineage (NCBI taxonomy): Eukaryota > Metazoa > Arthropoda > Arachnida > Araneae > Macrothelidae > Macrothele > Macrothele yani. Next base: position 60,679,374 of record CM077023.1, on the reverse strand, counting down.
CATAGCATTCGTTATCATGCGTTCTTTGGTTGTACAGTCCATTTTACCTAAACGTCTCTTCAAAATATTCCACTAGTTTTCAATGGGATTTAAGTCTGGTGAATTTCCAGGCCAATCAAGCAAATTAATTTGATTTCCCAGCATGAAATTCTTGACCAATTTCGAATTGTGACATGAGGCCAAGTCATGTTGAAATGCCCGGTCAAAAGTTTGCAAGAATGGAACAATCCTACGTTGTAATATTTCTACGTACTTGGCTGAATTCATCATACCTTGAACAGGAACTAAGCTTCCAGTGCCATTTGATGTGAAAAAACCCCAAAACATCTGTTTCAGAGAGTGTTTTACAGTTTGTTTGACATGCTCAGGTCTTAAGGGTCCACAGTTGCTTCGTCTAACGACATTTGCTTGGTAACCCTGCACAAATAAATTAGTTTCATCACTGAAAATTACCTTTTTCCAGTCGTCAGCAGTCCATGATTTGTATTTTTTGGCCCATGCTAAACGTTTTATCTTCATTTTCGCATTCAAATATTCTTTTTTCGTTGGTCTTCTTGCCTTCCGGCCAACTTCTAGAAGCCTACGACGTACACAATTGAATCACTAACATCACAACCACTAGCCAATAAATCTCTTTGAAGGTCGGTGCTTGTTTTTTTTTTCTTTTTTTTTGGATTCATTTTACTATTTCTGATTAGATATTTATCGGTTCGTGAAGTTGTTTTTCGTTTTCTTCCACATTTACCTCTCCTTTTTGGAGACGATGCCCCAGATGCATTGTATCGCGTAAGCAGTCTTGATACACTTGATTTGCCTACACCAACTGCAGAAGCGATATCTCTCACTGTGTGATCCTTCAGAGCAATTATTTTAGCACGCTTCCTTGGGGAAATATCAATTTTTCAATACACGAAAGCAACACGTATTCACAGAGAACAAAAACTAACATCCACCTGTCACACACGAAAGCTCACAACTGAAGCTGAAGTGCCTATTTCCTGTTTAAAACCACATTCTTACTATCAAGTTCTAACAGTCACACCACCTCACAGCTGATAAAACAGGTTTACGTGGGTTTCCGACATCAACTGGCGACCACATTACAATTCTGAGAATAAAATAGCTTGTCCCAATTAATTTGCACGGTATAGTAAGTTCTGAAAAATGTCTTACTTCCTTTATGCCACTTTACAGCTACTAGGGAGAACGAAAAGCTTTTCTGGGAAAGCACCCGCGTGCATTTGTATTATAATTGACCCGAAAATCTCAGGTGAGCAGTTATTTGTTCTAGAATATGATTCCGATCTTTTGATTGAGTTTTCAATTCTCTGACTGCACTGCTATTAACTATTTATAAGAAATGATATTAACCCTTTAAGCGGCCGATGCTCCTGAACCAAATCATGACCAATTGCATTTTCTGCGCTCACGAACCTGAACCAAATCATGCCCAATTTCATTTTCTGCTCAATGCCCATTTTTTGTGCTCACCAAACATAAATGTTCACATAGTGGCCGGAATTACCAAAGCTATGGCAAAACAATTCCTGTCACCCTCTCATCTCGGCAGTACCTACCATAAACCTGTCGCTAGTGATAAGTGCTTCCTTATAGTCCCCTATTCTCTGCTCCATGGCCAAGACATGATGGAGAAGATCTGGTGTGATATAGGCGGTCCGTTCTAGCCCTTTATTCCCCGCGTTCAGCCCACATCTCAGACACAAGGCCTAATGGGGAAGGATTAGTCCAGGGGGTGTAAACTGCGGCCTTCTAGGCCATTAAGTGCGGCCTTCTGAGTGAATCCAAAGTTTGAAGAACAAACCCTTTTAATTTTATTAATGTGTTTTTGTTCGTCTTTTATTGTTTTTATTTTAATCTTAAAATGAAAATATTTGAAATACCAAAGAGTGAAAGAAGATTCAACGAAATAATCTTCTTCAAAAGGAATTTTCGGATGAACATTATTCCCAGTTAGCAAAGGTCATTGATGAGCAGAAGAATCCATACGAATCATTTGAAGAACACGCAGCTGTGATAGACTTATTAATTGGATAAAATGAAAGGTTCACTGACGTTAAGAATCATGACATCGCACTCAAATTAGCATTTCAACCTCACGTAGTTGATGTCTCCATGGTTTCTAAAGAACTGCAGATGAAATTAATTGAACTCCCAGGAGATGACATTTTAAAGTCCTTATTTGACGCTAAGAAAGATCCAATTGAAATATGGAAAAATGCAACATAATTCCCACGCTTTCGGCAACATGCACGAAAAATGCTTTCTTGCTTTTCAACCACTTATTCTGCGAATCTACATTCTCCTACTTAACCCAAATCAAGACGCTTTTAAGGTCACAAATGACGGATACCCATCTAGAGGATGAATTGAAACTGCGGACCTCCATGTTGAAACAAAACATTCAAATGCTTTCCAACAAAAAGCAATCACAACAAAGTCATTAAAAGGCTACTTAACTTTAGAATTAGCATTTTTTTTCATTTTTTGAAGTTAGTTAAGTACATAGTAGTTAGATTTTTACAAATTAATGCACAATTCGAAGGACATGTAATTGAAGTTTCTTGAATGCGGCATTATTTGATTACTGCAAACTTAAAGCAGCCTTCCAACATGAAAAGGTTCCCCACCTCTGGGCTAGTCCCTTGAAACGGACATCATGCCATTGGGTAGAAACAAGTGACTCAAACATCTTCTCTCTCCTTTCTTAGGTTCACTCTCATTGTTATAGCCCTTTTATCATGTAATCAGTGAGAAAGGATTACTGGCAATCAACCTCCTAAATCGTCACTTTGAATAACAAAACTAAGGAGGAAGCAACGCTTCTGATGAACAGGTTCACTCGTTCCAGTCGCGTTCAGCCCACATCCCAGACAGCGAATATATTCGCTCAAGCTGATTTCAGCGTGTTTTGCTACCCCCCTCCCTCGAAAGAGTTTCATTTATGTTTTTTGGTTAAAATGCGAGTTAAATTAGAAAAAAATGTCTTAATTTAATAAAAATGCACTAACTTACATTAAAAAAAAATTGCTTTAGCTTTTTCTTCTATTTTTCATTAACTTTTATTTTGTTCTGGTGAATTTCAAAAACTTCCTCCCCCCCCCCCCGAAAAAAAATTCCATATACGCCCCTGTTAATTCGTTCCAGCCGGTTAAATTGTGAAATGCTGCATAAATTAAGCATTTCTTCTCTTACCACCGACTCTCTATGCTGACTAGAACATTACTTCGAAGTACACCATGATTTTTCGATTGTTTCAGTATCAGTACAAATAGTTTCTTTTTTTTTTTTTTTTTTTTTTTTCGGGACTTGAAGAAACAGCACGACGCATTTAATAATTTCTCGTGAGGCTGGGAAATCAATAATTTGTTTCATTAAAAAACTATATAATCAGTTAATAACTAGATCGTTTCACGGATTTTAGCTCAGCTTGTGACGTGCGGCGTCACTTTAGTGAAATGAGTCACCCTGTTTGTAAACAAATGATGTGGGTAAAGAAAATGATTTTAAACTACATGATCAGCATGTAAATGCCGTTGCGTGAATAGTCCTCATTTTTCACTGAGTTGCCGTGCAATTTTATTTTCCGTTTTCATGTCAATGCATTAGATTAAATCACTCGAAAGGAAACTCTTAATAGTTGGATTTTGCATAAGTCATCAAAATCGGGTTGTTCGCTGTCACACAGGTTTCGTGACAAGTTAAAAACGTCCTTTTTATGAGGAAACGCCTGCTTTTAATTTTCGATATTGCTCAATAACAGAGCAGGTATTTTCTTCAACTATGGATCGAACATAACACAATCCCTAAAACAAATGAACATGTAACAAATGGAACCAAATCTCGGTCGTGACGTAAGGAGTGTTGTACGTTTCTACTCATTCCCTGACGTATTCAATGTTCATAAGAGTACAGAAAAAATCATTCAAGTGAACACTATGATGTCTAGGTATATTTATATCCGGTAACGAGAACTATTTCCCAAAGTTCGATAGAATTTTAAAACACCGCGCCACGTTTGTTTTTCTTCGACTTTGTTTCTTTCTGCAAAGCATTGCAATAAATAAAATGGGTGTGTGCGAGAATTGTCGTTCTGTCCTAAGAGAAGGTGGTACAACACTGCTCCACAGACACCTGAAAATTCAACGTTCGTTCGCCTTTTAAGAAATAAATGAATATAAGAATTTCCAGAAACACTAAGTGCTTCCAAAAAACACAGTTCGACATGAAATGAATTTTTCAAAAAAAATAATTCGACATGAAATGAATTTTTCAAAAAAACAATTCGACATGAAGAGACATTTTCTGAAAAATAATAATATTGTTTGGTGGGCAAATTTAATAGCCCATATCAAATCCTTCACGTCACATACACACAAACAAGCACAGAGGTGTAAAAGGAAAAGGTCAAAGAAAGTAAGAAAAGCCTTGTTCCTGATACTGCGTTGTTCTTTCTAGTAGTCAATTTTGGCAGACCACGAAATGAAATCGCTTGTGTACTCCGATGCATTTACCATTTCCCATTCAAAAGGACACCAAATTGAAAGAATGGCAGGTGAATAAGAGGAGCACCCAATAATTCAACTTCGAAGAGAAACTGCGTGAAGGTAAGAGCTGGAAATCTACACTGCTGGAAATCATTCATGAAGAACGAGCCAGCTTGAAGTGTCTTCTTTGGAAACGAGACTTTTCCACATTTCTTATTCAACATACAAACAATACTTTCGATTTATTTGAAAGCAGCTAATAATAAATTATCCAAGTTTAGTTTGTAAATCACTACTAGAAAGAACAATGCATTATTGTCCCCAATCTCACGTAAGTTCAAAAGAAAGCATGTCATATCCCCAGAAGTCAGAAAGAATTATGAACCGTTTCGCTATACGAACAATTCTTAGAGACTACGACACGGATATTTATAGAATAAACAAAGATGACTGTTATAACCGTTCCAGCAAGAATGAAATTAAAAAGTCACACGTACGTGCTATCGACTAGAGCATCAAGAATCTTATAAAGGATGTCCTTTTTATATGACAAATTGTAGAGATAATTTCGTCACTGCACCGCAGAAAATCTGAAGAGAATTGCTCCGAATATCAACATCAAATTGTGCATCCGCTTTACTGATGGAAAAGTCGAAGCGCCACAAAAACCATATACCGGAATGTGTTTGTTTACGGCCGCTATAAGTTCAATGTTCTCAATCATTGGAATGCAGAAAAATGTGGGCTAATGAGATGAAACCATGCCATCAGCGAATGTCTGATAAAGCACATGTGCTTCTGCAGTTTCAACGGAATATTCTAGCATCTGCTCACTTGTTTGTTCCGCAAATTTACAGTGTTACTAAACAGACATTTCAAATTCTTCGAGGGAAGCAACGGAGCCCAAAGGTGAGTCCTTCAGAAAGAACTTGCAGAACAGTTTCTAGCGACGGTATATTTAACAGAAGAAGTGCATGCAGGAAAGGAAGGTATAATTTGACGCTTTAATTTTTTAAATACACATTTAGAGGTCAACTGATTCAGTGCAACAACAAAACAAAGGATTCATTATATCTATTAATCCATAAAATGGACACTGTCTACCTGGGCGTGGATTTTACAAATTTGGAAAATGTCTCTTTTGAATATTAATCCACAAAATGGACACTGTCTACCTCGGCGTGGATTTACAAATATATTAATCCATAAAATATCTATCTATAAATAAATAAAAACCTGTCTACAAATCCATAAATTTCCTGGGCGTGGATTTACAAATATATTAATCCATAAATATATATCTATGAACCCATATATATCTATTCATCCATAAAATGGACACTGTCTACCTGGGCGTGGATTTACAAATATATTAATCCATAAATATATATCTATGAATCCATATATATCTATTAATCCATAAAATGGACACTGTCTACCTGGGCGTGGATTTTACAAATTTGGAAAATGTCTCTCCTCAATATTTATCCAGGCAGAACGGAATGATCGACAGAATAAGTTTATACGTATAATGATATTTTTGATATTATGTAACGTAATTGGATTTTTGATAAAATGTTTACCTTCTGAGTGGTCTTCCATTAGGCAACTAATAGTCGTTTATTTGCTGTGTCGGCTGGAGTTTCACGACACACAGAATTTTTGTGAAAAGGTAAACTAACAGAAGCTGCAATCACACAACAGCTGGTTCATAGATATCACGAATCTAAATACAAAAACCAGTTTCCCCTCACATTAACTGCAACCCCCAGGAAGTTTTATGTTGCATTTCTACGTTGTGAAGCTATTATCTGCTTTACGGAAAAAGAGCCACTAGATTTCAATGCCCATTTCTGATCTTTTACAAATCTATCTCACGCTCCTTGATTTACGTAAGAAGTTCCTCTTGTTATCCGTAGGAAATAATTGCATATGATGGAGTCTTTTGAAGTAGCTTATAGAACGGGCAATGTGAAACACAACCCAAGATCAGACTGTCGTTACAGTCCGCTATTTCACGTTGACAGGATAAACCGAGTCATCATGAACTGTTAGCCCATACAGTATCTGCCAGTACTGAACCCTCTTGGCTAACTACTGTTTTATGAAAACACTCTCCCTCTGCCTCTTTGTTTGCCAGCATAAGTCATTTCTGGTAAAAAGAAAACATTATTGATGGTGTAAGGCATTACACTGACCTTTCCACTCGTTAGCACTAAGAACTAAATACATTCCTTGAGTGATCAGCTGGCGTCCTTCGGGGGAAAATGTTCAAAATTGCTTAAGTCGCATAGCTTGCTAACATTACTATTGTGAATATGTTATAAACTACTAACTACTTTCGGCAAATGTTGTCCATCTATTTGCTCAATCAATATTAGCACATCACACTATCAAGTGCAAATGCATGAAATAATGTGGATGTTTATTTCACCGGAAAGCTTAATATTCTCCGATATATTCATACTGTGATGCCTACTCTTCCTTCTTTTAAAACATTAAACTAAGCTCATCAGAAAACTGGACTAGTTTCACCTTCAAACTTTTCTTTAGAAAGCTGCAGAACTTGAACGAGAAAATTTTCTGGTTATGATAATCAAAGAGGCTGCAAAAGTGTAGTTCAGCTTTCTGAATGTTTGGGAAGAACTGCTAAAATTTATTTCAGAAGCTACTTGTATGCACAAGCAATGATTTAGAGCTGATATGTACTTTCCAATGAACATTTAAGCCCTAAATATCAAGACTTCGAGGAAAAAAAGAGTTTATTTAATATTAGTCCAAGATTATGCACGAAACAGTATCTGTAAGTTATACCACAATGTTATCAGTGTCATTCATGGTTGATGTCTCATACTCAGAACCAAAAACGGAATTCAGTGATTCGGGATCAGATCACTGTAACATATTTAAATATTTTAAGAGGTTTATACTGGAAATATTTCAGAAACAGTCTCTCATTTTGGATACACTTGCCATAACAGTTATACTTTGTCGAATTGGTTAGGACTCCATGTTGCACAGAAAACTGCAATCAACATTCCATGGCCGCTGCCATTTAAATATTGCAAACAACTCAAAACTAAGGGTCATATTTTAATTTTAATTTGCTATTCAAACTATTAAAAAAAAATCTCCCTGAAACTGAAAACTATTCGCGACTGCAAAAAAAAACTCTTTCTTCAAAATAATGTGAAATTGAAGATACACCAGTACCACCACGAGACATATTTTTACGATGCTTACGTTTCTCAACCTGCAGTGATAAGAAAATATCCATAGATAAACAAAATTGCAAAGAAACTGATTTCCACGCAAGTTACAAAAAAAAAAAAAAAAAGAAAGAAAACCTGAATTAGAAAAAAAAAAAATGGAGTTAAAACACAAACAATTCACTTAAAAAATCGAGACATATCATACCTAATTGAAAACAGTCTTTTTGTTTTTCATTCTTAATCAAACGTTTTCTATTATAAAGTTTCTTCTATTTCGCAGAAGTGTTGCCTCGAAACTATAATGACATTTAGCGGGTTCTCAACTAGGTCAACGGATTATGTGTCATTTCGTGCACACCTGCGCAAGCAAGAAATGTCACATCCTGTGTAATAAAATAGCGGCAAAATGTGCAACGCCGTGCTGCAGAGACAAGGAAAATATTTAAAACTGTGGTACAGAAAGAGCTTCATTATAAAAAAAACATATGAACTAAACCCTGAATTCAGAAAAGAGCTGCTAGGAGTTCAATTACAACTGTATGACAACTCAAGTAGCACACTGACATTGGCCAACGGTTGGCCCAATGATATTTTTGAGTCGGCAGCGTTGATCGAAGGTTGCGTTGTTTATCGAAGATTGGCCAACGGTTTTTCCAACCACACATGACCAACCATTTATCAACAAATGACCACTTAACGGTTGTCCGATGGTTGTCCAACAACACGTTACCAACCCATGGTTGTCCAAGAACACATGATCCCATTGGAAAACTGTTTGCAACAGTTTTCCAATGTGGGTCCAACCGTTGAACCAACACATATCCAATTGTTGGCCGCCGAGTCGCCTCGTCGCTGGGCCAACCGTTGAAAACCCACGGTTGGTCCAACATAATATTGCTACCTGGGAAGCTATTAGTTTTGTTATTCAGCTATTAACTAAACATGAACTTTTATGCACTTTGATTGTTCGCGTGTTTCGCAAGAACATGTGCACAAAATAACGACTGATACACTGTTTTCCAAAGGAGCAGCGTATGTAGCTGATTTGAACAGTCAATACGTGCATTTCTGAAGTCAGTACTGATCAGATCAGATCATATGTAGAGGATTTTACAAAGAGAGTGTCTGACCCCATGTCTTAAACAATCCTTAGAAATAGGATGCTAGGAGATTTGGGCTAGAGTGCCTGATAGGAAAGTCACACGGAAGTGAGGTAGAAAGGAGGAGGAAGACGCCCTTATTTATAACCGGGGGGGGGTAGAGAGTACCCGGGGCCCGACAGCTTAACGTGCCCATCCGACGCACGGTGGATATTTAGTGCTTCGAGCGTTCGTACCTGCCTGGGATCGAATCTGAGGTTTCTCCGTGGCAGCCACGATCGCTGACCACTATGCCATCCGCGGCCCACAGTCAGTACCGGGTATTGTTTGAAGGAGACATGCTAATAGCGGTGGACTTGGTAATTTTTCCTTCGCGAGCTTGCAGCTTGGTAGATCAAAAGTTGCTGATCTGATACACAAAATGTTTATTTGAAGAAATGCTTAGTTACTGATATAATGAATTTTAGCCATAATTTAAGATCTTTCGTCGCTGTTGTGAGATAACCTCATAGCGCTGCACTACAGCAAAACCCAGGTCCATAATGAGCAGCAATGGAGATAAAAGTTTTCTGTTTCTCCGTCGGAAAACACATTTTTGACACTGTCTGCTCTAGGCTTAAATATTTTGTCTAACTTGTATTGGAACGGTCGCACTTATTCCACTGCTAAATCTGTTCAGACAAAAAGTATTGTCTAACTCTTTCCAGCTAGACAGTAATGTTCTCTTTTAGCATTATGCAAGCCACAAGTTCGCCTAAAATAGTCGTAACGTTCTAACAAGGTACGGCGTTATTTTGGTGGCAACATATGACAAAGAATTTTCGGTAAGCAGACAAAACACTTCCTGATGCTGTGTAAAAATGAGAGAAGTTTATTAACAAGCTGGCACCCATCGATTCACTAATATTCCTTTCCCACAGTATAGGCTTGGCTTTTAGAGGTATTATATGGTATGCAATGATCTCAAAAGCAGTCGCCGTCAGCCCTTACAACGAGGTTTGTATAGTTTCCATCGCACTACAAATAGAACGGTTACCTAACATACGCTTTAAGTCCAGCCAATTAACTGCAGCACTAATCGCTTTACCAGCTCGTCATTTCTGCCATAACATGGAAGCGTGTTCCCTACGTGGCAACATGTTCCGTAAAAGTTTCGACCTTCGACTATTTAAATGCAAATCCTAGGGCTTCTGAGGAGTTCATGGATTTAATAAAAGAAACAAATTCATCATAGACGCATTGCAAACTCGGCCTTTCAAAAATCAGTCTCCTTTACAATAAAACTAAAAGAAAGACTTTTTTTTTTTTTCTGATTCTTGCACCTCCGAAAATATGTACTGAAGTGTAACGTATCCATTTTAACTCGAAAGCTAAAAAAAAAACCTCCTCGGTACTATACATACGAACATGTAACACGGGCACACCCAATAAAAAAAAAGGTGTTTATCAACACTGCAAGAGGATATTGTAATTATTTGCAGCGACATAGTTAAACCAATCTGTCAAATACCACATTTAAAAAAAAAAAAAAAGCACCCAGAAAATTCTTGCGTATGAACACACTTTCACGATGTGAGGTTATGAATTTGTTTTTAAAGACAGAAAAGCACAATTTAAATATATGAAGTTAACAGCATTATAAATAGCTCCATGTTGATCATTCATTGCCTAGCGGAAATAAACTCTGCTGATGTTTACCGAGGAGCAGAGGACAAAGGTCCCGCGCAATGACAATTTGTGAAATAAATACTCAGGGCCAAAAGGTGGTGTTCACTTCTAACTGTACAGTCTACGGAACAGAATCCTGGAAATGCCACAAGAGTGGATAATTAGCTTGTTAATCCATTCTCCTCCCGGCACAATGGTTCCTCCAGCTTAAACGGCAACCGCAGTCACAGACTATTCATTTGGGGAACCACACCGACCAATGACATCATCCGCTGTGGAATTCAAGATGGCGCAAACTCCGCCTCTGAAAAGGAGCTGTAGACGCCCTTGAGTCGCAGAGACCAATAAAATTCGAGCATGACACTGGTGCCCCAGGGAGTGCTGGCATAGTTGGCAGAATCCCAGTCGGCAGGAGGGATGCTTCGTTGTATGCTGGAGCCTATCCTCTTGCAAAACACCTGTCTTTTCCCACCAGTTCATTACTTACTGCCGAGGCTAAAGGTATTTCCTAAACATGCCTGCAATATATTTCGAGTGGCTTTAACCGGAAAGAACAGACACGGGGTCAAAATGTAACTGCACAAGAACAATTTGTCACATGCTCACTTCTAGATTCTTTCAAGTTGTCACCAATAAGGTACAGGAAAAAAAAAAAGGGGGGGGGGGGAAGAAGAATGCTATCGATTTCCACAGGTATAAAGCAAAATTCCTGCACTGTAAGAGAGGAATCGATGTTCACATGGTGAACACTTTCAGAATATTGTACTCATGCCCAGTATTACCGCGCCCTTTACAGGGTATCCGCGAACCACTATTACGTCTTATTCGCCGTAGTGTGATTAATTTAAATGGCCAAAAATCTGCATAATTAATTAACCTCCAATAATTTTGTCTAGTGGTGTCAACGATGAGCTTGGGTTCCCTAAATAAGGGTCGACAAGTGTATCGCATTGTGTTTCATTGGGATAGCATGGGGTTTCCATGCTCTTCCATATGTCGCAAAGAAGTTTAATAATAATAAAAAAAAAACAGAGGAACATCGGTAAATATATCAGTGAACTGAAAATGTCTACAAAACCTTAGGAAAATGACTGAGCGACACAAATAAATTCAAACGTAACGATTTATTCATGGAAGGTGGTCTTAATTCATGAGTACCGGTGGAGTTATTTGCCTTTAGATAAACATTCTAATATTATAGTAGACTGTAGTATGCAAAAAAAAAAAAAGTTATAAATCGTTAAATTCACGATACTTGAAGTGAACGCTGTGCGCTAGAGAAACACATAGTAAAAAGCTGTGGCTGAGACCACCAAGAATTGACCCTGCACAGCATGTCATCCCTTTCTTCTACCCTTTTTCTATTCAGAAATGTATGAGTCGGGAAAGCATCTTACCCTTTTTCCTTGAAGAGATCGGTGCTCAGCTTGCCTGACGGATGTTGCGTACCACGGAGCCTTGACTTATCAAACTCTCTCCTCCTAGAGCAGCTTAAACTAAGCGACCTTACTACCTCATCACCCATCTCTACTCAGCTAGTTTCTCAACTTCCGACTCTCTAACTCATGTCTCGAGTTTTACTTCTGGTCTGACGCCCCGGCGGAGCAGTGGTCTAAGCGATGGCTTCTGATCACTCGTCCGAGATGGTCCGGGTTCGAATCCCGATGAGGCATGGATGTTGTGTTTGTCTTACGGCCCTGGCTCTCTCCCTTTCCTGGAACCAGTGGGCCCTCTGGTCTGCTTCTCTCTCATGAAGATGCTTCTGGTCTGCTTCTCTCTCATGAAGATGCTTCTGGTCTGCTTCTCTCTCATGAAGATGCTTCTGGTCTGCTTCTCTCTCATGAAGATGCTTCTGGTCTGCTTCTCTTATGTCTACTTCTCTTATTTACCTCTTTTTTTTTTAATCCTTTTTCCGGCGTCGAAGGTCCGGATTCAAGGGGTGTAACCGCCCGGCCCTTCAAAATGGCGTCAGGTTACGTCATTGGTCACTTCAGGTCCATCCAGCCTTGCGACTCGCGTTTATCTCGGACTCCTTTCGTACGATTCGCAGATACTCACTCTTTAGAGAACTCGACCAGCACTAAAAAATGTGTTCTTTCAGCTGTCATCCCTTTCTTCTACCCTTTTTCTTAACGAACACGCCTAGCTTCCTTGGACGTGAGTTTGTCACATACGGAATTTCCGGCTACGTGCCTTTCCCAGGTTTTCGCTTTTTCAAGGAATCGACGGGACCCTTAACGTAAGGTGAATTTTTGAAAGAGCAGACACCCCCTTAGAGTTTATGGCATCCTTGCTTTTGAAAACACTCGAGAACCTGAGCAAAGTGACTGCAGCCCGGCTTCGTGCACGTGAGAATTTCGGAATAATGAATGCCTTCTCATTCACTAACTCCATCTGGGTATCCACGCCCGTTCCCCGCGGAGTGCGAGAAAAAATGAAAGAAGTTTTATGGCTTTAACTTGCTCGAAGACCGCTCTAACTATCGGGGAGAAGAAAAATAATTAGAAGTCCTTGCTCGACTTCAGCTGAAATTTATTATTAATAAAATCGTTTTTTTTTTTTTTACATTAAAAAATATTCATTAAGGCGGAATCTGTATATCGCTTAATTATTAAAGTTGAAATAAAAAAAAAAGTTACTGGAATACGGAGAATTCCGCGGTAACAACAAGAAAGACTTGGAAGTTTAAATAGGCACAGCAATAACACGTTTGGAGGTTGATTTAGTATCAAGTATTTGTGATTTTGCTATTCCAAGTATTCGTAAAATACAGAACAAAAAAAAAAAAAAAAAATATGGACAATTTATTTTTTCTCTTCGTCTGCACCAATAAAACGTTGTGTTCGTATGATTCCTGGTTTGGTGTTCTTCACCCAAAGGGGCCCTTGCATAAAATCTCAAAAATATATCAATTAAGCACTCATAAATGTCTTCGTATACTAATCATGGCAAAACATTCAAAAGCTAATCCTGGTTGACATGCGCTATACACACATATTCACAAAATAAAAATCTCTTATTCTTGAACTTTGGTCAAAACTTCTTCAAATAAAAAGATTCCAGATTTGAAAGTCATTTTCATAATTCCTAATAATACCAGTGAAGTAGCCTAGAATTAATTAGGTGGTTGTAAGTAAGCCCATTATACTTTTTATGGAAATGGGAGCTGCGGCTTCTCGTTCACCCAAGTCTGCCTGATATTTATTTCCTTGCATCTGATAACGGATTAAAAGCACTATTTCCGAAATTCGGAGCCCTGTAAGTTTAAAGTGAAATAAGAATGTTAAAATACATGTGGGAAGATAATAAGCGGGAAACAATTGCTTGCTCTGCAGTGTTTTCCAAAGCATTCATTCTGGTCTGAATTCATTTCCATTCATGGGCACCACATAATAGGGGGCAAGAGGGGACATGCCCTTCCCTGGAAATTGGACCATTCCCTTTCTCTTCTTTAACGGTACTACAGAGATTTTCGCGATGACACTTATTCCGATTGCTAATAATTTATCTGTAGAACATCTGGATGCGTGTGCATGCCGCAAATATAAGAAAAACATTGGAAATTTCCAGTAGAAAGAGCGAAAATTTACAGTCGAAAGTAATGATGAAATTTCCCATTGCATGTTGGAAAACAGCGTGCATACATATACAGTAATGAAAGGCGAAAAAATGATGAATATATCATCCTCTGCAGCAGCTATTCATCCATATCTCTCGAATTTTTTTCCAGAAATTTGTCTCGATTGCATTTTTTGATCTTGATGACCGTTGAGTGATCTCTGGAGTTTCGTGGCTCATGTGACTGAAAAGATCAACCGAACGACAAAGAAATTTCCTTATTGTCCTAACATGCTGACTAATTTCATTTATCCATCTTTTTCTATATAGATTTGGGGTCTTCTGGTTTCCAGTTAAATTCATATGTCGAGAGTGAGGTTAAAACTGTCAGATAACTGGAAGGCATAGTGGAAATTTGCATATGGTGTTTGTACATTCCATTCGTAGTTATAATTTCTGTTTGCCCCCTCCTAAAAACTAAGCTAGGGGCGCCCATATTTCCATTCTGCATCCATTTCTTTATTTCTGGATTTGGGATTAAGAAAACCTCTCTTCCAGGGATATTGATTAAAGGAAAGCAAGATAACAAGACTGATTACTGACAAGCAGTTTTTAAGCAAAAGCCTCGAACGCAGCGAAACATGTCCGCACAAGACCAGAATTGTATCCCAAACACTACCCATGCCAAACCATTCAAACCCTGTTCTTGTCGAGCATGAAGCTAGCTCCCCAACGACAAAACCCCTGGGAAAGGTGTGATCCGCTGATTTAAGGTGTGAGAGCTCATTCGTATGAACAGGAAGAAAAGTACTGAGTGAAATGAAGCCGAAGGATATGTGCAGCCGTAATAACTCTTTGCACAGAGTTCCACCTAAGAAACACGTTAAGATGCCAAGCTTGCAATAAAATACGCCAGGCTTATTGTATTTCTATAATTCAAAATCTATAAGTAGCATATTTGAACAACAAACAGTCGCTCGCACTGCTTAGGCGATGTCAAGCATCACTTCTCTAAGGAATTAAAATTCCCTCTTAATCGTTGAGAATCCTAGGATGAATTGTTTGTGCGGTATTATTCTGATTATCAAAAAAAGATTTCGAGTCACTAACGAAGATTTTACTTTCGCAATACAGCATTCAGCCCTCATCTTTTTGGAGAGAATAAGGAAACTTCAAAGAAGTGAAGCGCACGATAACAGTCCAACGAAACTATCACATTGTGCAGTTAATCTGTTAGATAAGGGTGTACTAAAGTGAAACAAGTTTTGACTTTCAATATTGGACTTCAGTTCTAAATATGCATTTTCACTTGTATACATTTATTGTCCCGAGAAATTTCATCATCATTTAGGGGGATGTAAGTAACCTTGATGCTAATTCGTTGGATTCAAGTTAGATCAAAATGTTTGCACATCTATGAGCTTTGCAATTTTTTTAAGGGTATTTAATTTTATACATTTGTGAGACTGCTATTCTCTAAATAAGTCATCAAAAAATGAATAGTAAAGAGGCAAGAAATGTACCACTATTTCAATTTCGCCACGGTCTAACACCTGTTTAGGTCAGACGAGTCACTTAACATGAGGCACACAGGAATGATGATAGCAAAATCAGAGCCTTCCAGCTTCCCTGGACAATTTGGTTATTTTGATACTTGAGTAGTTTAACTGACCCCAACTCCACGAGATATTTTTAGCTTTAAATTGTCCATTATTAATTCAAGATAAATAGCTTCAGGGCGGAAGAGCATCAGTACCACACAAACCATTTTTGCTTTCCTGGGATTAAAAAATGCTAAGCCCTGTCTGTCACTGCACATCATATGAACCTGAACTACACAACTTGTTGTGCACATGATGCTATCGCCCAAACAACACGACTGCTCGAGCTCAGAAGCTACAACCCTGACCACGTGATTGCTGGTCCACATAAAGACAGCGACTAACTCCACAACTGCTGAAGTACATATGACTTAACAGCCACATTACTGCTGCTGCACATGAAGCTAGAACCTTGCATGATAGCTCTTATCATGAAGCTAGCACACTATCCACATGGCAATTGGTACACAGGAAGCTAACGCCCTAAACACACTACTGGTGGCCATAAGGCGAATACCCTAACCACTCTATTGGCACACATGAAGCTAGCAACCTAACCATATCACTAATGGTGCCACGAAGGTATCATCCTAACCATACGACTAGTGGTACGCAGGAAGGTAACTAATTCCTCGGTTACTCATACACATGAAACAGGCATTTCAAACGCGTGACTACTTGTACTGTACATAGGAAGCTACGAACCCTGACAACACGACTACTGGTACTGTACATAGGAAGCTACCACCCTGACAACACTACTACTGGTACACGTGAAGCTAGCATTTTAATACACAGGTACTGGTGCACTTAAAAGCTGACTTTCTAACCTCGCGACTGGTCACGCACATGACACTAGAATCTTAACGATAGAACTGCACTCACTCCACTCATTTAATGGCCAATGCAAGACACGAACTAAATGGGATAAATACAACACAAGAAAAAGTTGGATGAACTTCTGTCAAACTATAATCAAATCTTGAACGAACGGATGGTAGCAGGGTGCTGAATAACTTTGGTAGAAGCGCTGACAAATGACGGCCGGCCTTTGTAAAAGAATAATAAGCCATTCAAAACCAGTCGATTCCATGTTGAATCTTAGGTCGTCATTATAAGACAGCGCGGCGGCATGCTTCGTACTAGGAATACAAAGGACATATTCTAACTATGTACTTTTTATTCCTCGTACAAAGCATGTCGCGTAAGATCATGGAACACTAGCAAACAGAAATTAGGTAACGAAATTCGAGCTTGCTGCTTTTCACAACTGAAGGTCTTGCCTTAATCCTGTATGCCACAGTTAGTTTTACAGTAGAAATAGCTGGGACAGCTATTTGATCAAACTTTTTAGGGGAACCTGCCATGTGTAGCGCACACACACAAAACCGCCAGGGCAAGAAGAAGAGGAGAACGGTCAGGCAAATAAGTAGTACGGTCAGCTGAAACAATGAATTTTCACGTTTTGTACAACAGGAAAATGAGCAGTTTTTGTGCAAGACAGCAGGCTAAATATAAAGTTAATACCCAACAGTCTGAAACACTGCTAAGGAGGTGGAGGGGATTATCTGTAATTACAGGTACAAAAAACGATACATCTTTCGCTTTATTTAAAACCACCAAAGGAAACAAAAATTACACACATGAAACCGCAGGATTCAGTTCTAATGGACGCTGAGGAGCAAAATCAGTGGCACCTGTGTTAATTATGAAAAGGGAGAAACTCACACAAAATATTTCAGTCACTTATTTAAAAATTGCAGTTTATTTTACCCTGAAAAATATTAAACTGCAAATACATAAGTTCCAAATACTGTAGAAAGAACATAACTTTTCGACAAAACCTCTTACGTCAGTAAAAACACTGTGGAAATAAAGTAATTTTTGCGTGGTTCGACTCGAACCCACGTCTCCTCGCTCCGGAGGAAGTTATTTTCCAGACTAAGCTACACCGACTTTGGCCTATCGCTGCAACTTGCCGTTTTGACTCTCAGTAGTACGTCACATATATCCTCTCCTTGAGAAAGGCGGGGCCACGAAATCGCAGGTTTCGGGTCCGCCGCAAACCATGCTTGAAGGAGAGCTCATTGTAGATGAAGGAATTCTCATTAATTCCAGACGATGTGTGGAAGAAGCATCACTCATTATTCTCGAACCTCCTGTTACCTGTTTGAAGGTTTAACGACCACTGTGAGCAACTCGATGGGCTATAAGCAGTCGTCCGTCCCTAATTTAGGGCCACTGGTTCCAGGGAAGAGCGAGAGAGCCAGTACCCTAAGACAAGGCCAACATCCATGCCTCTTGGGATTCGAACCTGGACCCATCTCGGACGTATGGTCACAAGCCAGCGCTTAGACCACTACTTCAACGGGGCGCGGCTCTGGAACCTCATGGCCTGGAGATTCGTTTTTACGTTCGGGCGCCAATATGAAAATAAACTCTCTTTCCTGCTGGCTGTGGGATTCGAATTCACGTCTCCTCGCTCCCTACTAAAATACATCGACCTTGGCCTATCGCTGCAACCTGCTGTTTTGACTCTTGAGTCATCTCGGTGGTACGTCCCAACACTGATGGATATCTTCGCATAAGCCTAGATACAAGAATCAAATAAGAATGCTACAAGGTCCATGGTCCATTATAAGGTGTTGCCCTTATGGAAATTATAAGGTGTTACTATTCATGTGTGATTTGATCTTCAGGCAATCTGAGTAACTACTGTAAGTTTTATCAGGTCAAAACAAATTAAGAGGTTTTTAGCATTGACTTCTTTGCCTACACGCACTGAGACAGACAGACTTAAATTTACTTTGGGTCGTATCAAGTTTTGCTTAGTCTCAAATGGGAGTTATTAAATCTAAGCTAAACATGAAGCCAATTGCCCGAATACTACAAAAAGCAGAAGTATGGCCTTTTTTTTTTTTTTTAATCACTAGAACTTGATTGCTTTCATCCAATTTGTAACCTGGCAATATATTCTACAAGACATTTTCAAAGTAACTGTACTGTTGATGATATGTCATGCCAAAATATTTTTTTTTTTGTTCAATAAGCACACACCACACTAGATAGACCTCAGTGCTTATAAATAAAGGCTCCTTAAACGCATCTGAAAATTTCTAAGAAAATTCATTGATGGCCCTACTGAAATATCTACAATTTCGTTTGTCTCCGCTCTCTATATATGAGTCATACTTCATAATTGGAGTTTGTGTCTCAACAAGTATGATAGTCCAGTGTGACAAACAGTAGTTTGGCGGTGCGAGCTAACATCTCACAAAACGGCTGACGAACCAGCTGTCTCCGCGCCACGACTGGGGTCGTCAAAAACATCCGCACGACAACAGAAAGATTGGCATTTCAAAAATCTTATTCCTGGAAACACATATTTAGCGTCTATCCTCAACTACAGATAGTGGTCGATATGAATGAACATGTACTGGAACTACTATGAGAAATTATCGTAATAAAGGTAACCTTTTCTTAAAGCATTCGAACATACACCGATGAGCCATTAGATTATGACCACCTACCTAATAAGCTGTAGGACCCCCTTTAACCCGCAAAACAGCAATCACTCGGCGAGGCATCGATTCGATGAGGTGGCGATAGGTATCCTGCGGTATCTGGTACCATAATGTCAACAGCAGGTCATTTAGTTCTCGTACATTTTGGGGTGGTGGTGATTTAGCGCGAACCCGCTTTTCCAAATCGAACCACAACTGTTCGATTGGGTTCATGTCAGGTGAACTTGGAGGCCAGAGCATTAACAGCAAGTCACCAGCATGTTCCTCGAACCACTCCCTGACGATTCTGGCAGTGTGGCATGGCGCATTATCCTGTTGATAATGGCCATCACCAGCAGGGAACACAAATGCTATGAATGGGTGAACTTGGTCCGCAACGATGGTCAGATTCCTGACAGCTGTCAGGAATTGTGCTATTGGGTTAATGGGGCCTAAAGATAATGGGCCACTTTTGATACGTACTCACTACAGCGGCACGTGAACGAGACGCGCCGTTTCCAAAATCGTAGTTCCGAGGCGCCGGGCCATCACAATTTGTCCTTTATCAAATTCCGATAAATCGGCAGCTTTTCCCATTCTGACTCCGAACACTCTACTAACCGAAAGCCGGTCCTCGGGTTATATACATACTGCTCTGTGAGCTTCAACTGCGCCACCATTCGGTCTCCAGGCGCGCTCATTTCTCTAGGCTGGGGGTGATCATAATGTAATGGCTCGTCGGCGTATAAGATAAAGCACTATTCGAAAAATACTACATCAAAATTTCCGCGTTGCAGAAAAAAAAAGTACTCTATGAATGTACGAGTGTACTCAGTTTCAACAAGGAAAATGTTTCACGCCCACTCTGTCATCGCGCGTTCTATGCAATAAACTGATATTTCCTCCTAAAAACAAGCTATTATATCCACGAGATCATTTGATATGCCCAAACACAATAGAAAGAGCTTATGAATAACAATATTATAAAATGCATCTTCAACTTCTTTCATTTTTTTCGGATTAAAATAAAGATTGCATTCATTTGCATGCATGCACACGTATGCAAAAAAACTAACAGTACAATGGCAAACGTGGAACCAGAATACCAACACCATAGCATAAAGGGTTATTTTTACAGAGTCCAATTCTTTTAAATATGAAGCCAGAGCTATCCTGTGTGTGTCTCTGTGTGTGTGTCTTTCCTCATAGGGCATTTCATGGGTATTTATTTGTTTGGAAACAGGTGCAGTACAAGTCGGAATTGGTCCTATATAGACACGCTACTATAGGCGATATGAGAACACGATTAAACAGAATCGGAACTTCGCCCTATTTTATAACCATCAAGGAAATTCAGTATAAGCACTTAGGAGTGATACACAAGATCTCAGTCAAGATATAATAAACCGAATTTCCAGTATAAGAAGAGGGAAACATGCTCCTAAACTGTTTCGCAGTTTTCATCTGGTACAGTATAAATCTGAGGCAATCCTAATGAAATTTAATCAACAACACATCATATGTGAAAAAAAAAATTCATACTATAACCGACAGTGCATGAACAATGTAAAAACAAATTCATAATCTTCATTTAAATTCACAACGTGTTTACGAATTGACCTTCACGTTACAATTATCTGACCCTAAAAATGCTGAAAATTTCAAAAAAAAAAAAAAAAATTAAGTGACAAAGGAATATAACAAAGACATATGAGAT
Source organism: Macrothele yani (assembly GCA_039090855.1). Classification (NCBI taxonomy): domain Eukaryota; kingdom Metazoa; phylum Arthropoda; class Arachnida; order Araneae; family Macrothelidae; genus Macrothele; species Macrothele yani. The sequence continues at coordinate 60,658,510 of CM077023.1, read as the reverse complement.
GCATCAAGTTAATCAAACATATGATTTATGAGAACGATGAATAATCATATGATTTTTTTTTTTAAACACATGTGCAAAAATTATTCGAATAGTAAGAGGTGGTACCGGTTAGAGTTTTCTTCACGTGTATGTGCAACTCTTATTTTATATAAGGATACTCAGAAATTTTGGTGAAGTTATAAAATTTTGTATCAAAAAGTTAAATTTTAATGCAGATACTTCAAGCAGCCAAAAAATTTAAGGGTGGTTCATTAAATATATATATATATATATATTTCCGTTAGATGAAACTAATTTGAAATTTATCACGGTTCACTTAGATCCCCTCTTCTCTTCTTTAACCCTACTAAAATTAATTTGCAATTCAGTTGAAATTTGTGGATAACATCATCACAGGTGATGAAACGTGGTTCTACTTGTTTGATATTCAGCCAAAACGTGCTTCTTCAACATGGAAATCACAGTCTTCACCGTGATCAAAGAAATTCAGGCAAGATCGCAGCAAAGGGAAAGTCATGTTGGAGGTATTTTTTTTATTCTCACAGCATTGTCTATTCCGAATTTATTCCTGAGGGCACAACAGTTAACAAAGAACGTTATGTGGACATTTTGCGTCGCTTATGGGAGTCAATCCGTCGTAAACGGCCGGAGATGTGGCGAAGTGGACAATGGTACCTTCTCCATGACAACGCTCAAGCACATCGGTCCCTACTGGTCACGGAGTTTCTCGCCAGAAATCGTACAAATGTAACCCCACCTATTCACCCGACTTAGCCCCCTGCTATTTTTATCTCTTTCCACTGATGAAACAAAATCTGCAGGGACGTTGTTTTGTGTCAACAAATGAGGCTTTCAGCAATGCTTCCAGAAGCTTTAAGAGGGCTGGCAAAAGTGTATCGTCGCCCAAGGGGATTATTTTGAAGGTGGTTGTGCATCAGTGTTTAAAAGTATTCAAGGTAAGGAACTATACGTCAAGTTCCCGAACTTTTGGTTCCTACCTCGTAGATTACCCAAAGAGTGAACGTACATTTAGGAAAGCAAAATGTGGGAATAAACATGTCACATAAATGCACAAAATGCTGACATGATGGGGAAGTTCAGACGGATCCGTTGACAAAAGCTAGTGACGAGGAGCACGAAATTACCGAGATCATATCAGGGAATATCATTTTCCATTACTGAGAGCTCTGCTCAAGGTGCTTCCAGGATTAATCTTATTGTATAGAATTCACAGTCAAATATATTATCATACGATGCCCCCAATACATGAAAACACGACCCACAAACCAAGATATGGGATGTAGTTGTTCTGCCAAAAGTCACATCACTTCATTTCCCTAAGGCGGTGTCCAATAAATAAATAAATAAATGTTCAGCAGAAACTTTGATTAGCAAATCTTAGATCTAAAAATCACTGTGGTATACTGGTTAATTAAGGAAACTTTCAGCACAGATAGATCTGCACGTGTTACGCCGTGTACAGCTAGTAATATTTAATTAAAATTGCTTTGTAAGCATACCTGGATTGCTAACCCATTCTTGTAATGCTTTTTGTAAGCGTCGAACGTGTAGTGGCTTACTCGCCATACCAACCAAGGCCATAATCTCCAGAAACTCCTCCTCTCCAGCTTCACACAACTGCTGAACATCGTCTCCACCTAAAACAGGAAAAGTTAAAATCAGGTTTTGGCTTTTCTTAAACCTGTAATTCACAAAATACTGCTAAAATCAACGAGCATGGAAAATTTCAGTAATTATTAAATCTAATTTGCTGTGAAAAAAAGGAGCATTTTGAACAAAATTACCCAAGAAGAATTTCAAGGAACATATTTATGTATGTAAATATTTAAATCATGAAAATAAATCATCTTCATGCAAAGGAATTTTTAGTGGAGGACAAAAAAAGATGTAAAATATATAAACTTATATTGGCATGCTTTAAGTTAGCAGAAGGAAGCATTTTTAGAATTCCTTAGAAGGGTAGGTATGCTTTGGGATAACCACATGTAGTACGTACACACACACACACACACACACACACACACACACACACACACACACACACACGCACGCACGCACATTTACGAATACTAAAATAAACTGAAAATCCTTACTTGACGAACATTCTTGTAATTGAAGCAGACCCGAAGACAGGAAAGGACCAAAAACACACTCGACTGTGCAAAAGAAATTGCGAGGAGGTACAAAGTACTGTTGAAACTGAGTGAAAAGAGAGCGGACGTTCAATAAATTCCTTACCATGAAACTAAATTCGGAAAACTTCTTACAAACAGATTCTGTAAAACATGATATGGATGCATTGCCGGATTAGGGGGGAAGGGGTCTATAGGTGCTGGTGCCCACCATTACCAAGGGCGAAGGACGCATGCCTGGGCAAACATTAGATAGAGATGTTTATAAAATAGTTTTACTTTTGTCTCGCATATGATTTCTAGTTGGTCCGAAACAGAGGCTAGAAGACGAACAGATTACAAGGCAGTGACTCACCAAGGGTAAAAGTTTCATGTTGCTGTGTACAGAGGGGTCAGCGAGGCAGTTTCAGCTTTTTCACTACCATCCGCCCACACCTCCTAATTTGCTCTTGGAACCGTTAATGGTCGACGCTCCCCTGTGGCTTCACATTGCATAACAAAAAAGATGCACTAAGAAAAGTATGCTGTGCTAAATCATTATAAAATCCAAGACATAATCTAGGAATCTTAAGCTTTTAACTGATGTTCTTATGAGAACAATGGAAAATACAGTGACTTTTTATGAAAACATTTGCAGGTATTTATTAGTTTGAAGAATGCACTACGTATTAATCATCACAAGCATACAGCTACAGTTTCGTGTTCTAATGAACTTCATAATGATTTTCCTTCACAAGTTCTTTGGGGGCCCACTCAGATATCTTAGCCTAGGGGCCCACTACGGTCTTAATCCGGCCCTGTACAGACGAAGCAATTTTCTTTCGCTAACACCATATAAACTGAAACACTGCAGACAGTTGGAAAAACGTGAAATTTTTTGTGACATTTTAGGACTAAAACTGCATTTATACATGCATTTAAATGCCCCAGATAATTTTTTCTCTTAATCTTGCCCTGTAAAATAATTAACTAATAAAAATATTACCATCCTATCTACGGAAGAATGTGTCGTCGTAAACCGCAGTTTCCGTGAAATAACTTCTTCAGTGAAGCTCTGCACAGAAGAAGTTGGAAACAGTTTCCTAATTCTTTGTCTCATACCATGGCCATTAGATAATGTTAGGCCTCATGAATATATGACAAGAAAATACGACCAACTCTACATAAATTATTCACTTGTAAGCAAATAGTTGCTATTATAAAAAAAAGCCAGATTTCTAAACAAAACACTAAACTGATTAAAGTAGAAACGAACGTTTTAACACGAATGTAGGACAACGAACCACTGTTCTCAATAAAAACGGTAAAATGTTGCATGAACGGGTGTAGCAAGTGCCGCATTCATAAATGACAAGTCGAAATGGTGAAAACGGATAACAGAGTTTAAGGAGCGCCAATAATATATATCATTGTGGCATTCCGTTTTCTTCACATTACTTCGAAAATTAGATACCTTTTCCATATAATTTCAGATTAGAGAGGACACAAATGTACAGTTTACCGTTTCTTGCCTTGCCTTACTGAAGGAAGTTAATTTTGTTTTTAAAAAAACAATAATGGAATATAGCAGCTTTGGAAAATTCAGTTTACAGAATTTATTTGCATTATCGAGTATACCTTTAAAGAAAAAAAGGAAAAAAACCTGACTTTTCGATTGGTTTTAAGGCATTATAGAGAAAACAGATCTTTTCCGAAGAATGCTATTTGAGGTGATCAAATTACAAAGATAGTGCCTATATTATCCCGATCTAACTCGACAGCGATGCATAACGGATAAAGCAAACTGGCGCATTATACTTTGCTCACATTCAGCTCAACAACGTAAAACATATATTCCTATAATATGTATTTAAATATATTCTTTCTCCTGATGAAGACATAACTAGTTAGATCGAAACATGCTCAGTTTATTAGTCCGTAAGTTTTTTTCAGCTTACGGATGATCTTTTGTGTGTAGAAATAATAAAATCGTCGTTTCCAACCAGCATTATTATTGATGTAAAAAAAAAACAGTTCCTATTAAACTTTTTTTTTTTTTTTACTTTTTTCAACGTGATGAAATCAGAACCCGTACCTTTAAACGAGCAGAAGCGAACTGTCACATACACTAACTAACCTACAGGTACCTTTGTCCATTTTGTGGCATCGCTGCCATGTGAATGAACTAAGTGTACTTTTACACTTCCGAGGAAAAATTAAGTGCAGTGCAGAAGTAAGTAAAAACATCTGTAAACAGCCCACGACGATAATAATTTTGAATGCCTACAACAGAAAAAAAAGTAACGGGGGGGGGGCAGAAATTATTTCCAGAAGGCTAAGATACGAGGGTTGTTCAAAAAGTAACGAGAATGTTTTTACGTAAGGTAGAGTGTAATACGGTAAACATACCTACACTTACATACTTTCGAAGTATTCTCCTTCTACCTGAATACATCGGTCCCAATTTTCTATCCACTTCCGGAAGTTACGTTCGAAGCCTTTGCTCGACATGTGGTTCAGGATACCCATCACAGCATTGTTCAATTCAGTATATTTGATGCAAACTGACGCCCACGAAGGTTTTTTTGTTTGTTTTTTTTAACTTCAGGGAGTAGGTGGAAGTCACATGGCGCCAGATCCGGTGAATGCGGAGGCGCGGCATCATTTTGATGCCGAGATCTTGGATAACCTGCTGGGTAATCAAAGCACGATGTATAGGGGCATTACCTTGATAAAAAATTAAACCAGTTTGTGTATATTCTGGGCGTTTTGGGAATTTTTTTTTTTTTTTTTTTTTTTTTGAGGATCTTTGAGAACTTCAGAATAAAAAACCAGGACCTTCCCAGCACTTGCTCGAAACTTTTCATCTTCCAGGCACTCTTCATTATTCACAAATTTCTTGTGCCACTCAAACACTCTTGCACGGGGCAAAGCATCTTCCTTAAAGGCTGTTTTAATCATTTCGTGCATTCCTGTGGAGGTTTAATTCAAACGCACGCAAAATGTTATGGCTGCTCTGGGCTCCAGTTTTAAATCTCTACTGAGTTACAGAAGTATATCTGAACTCGACGCAGTCTACTACAAGAATAAACTTGCGGAGCGCTGTAACGACGCGTCGTCATGTGACTGACCTTGTAGGTGTTCCGACACAGGCAGCTGCATTTTTCTGCGTGGGTTTATTTTGGCGCTATGACGTCAGTCTCGTTACTTTTTAAACAACCTAAGTATTTGACCATATTTTCTGAAATCTTTAAATTAAAGAGAGATAAAGAAAACTGTTTTGTACTTAATTGCCATGGTGATGGCCCTTAGGAAACAAATTTAAAATGTGGCAACCGTGCTTAAAATCCTAAAATGATGTCTCTTACGATACAAAGAGTTTCGCACATCAAGAGTAAATAATCCTAACTTTTTCAAATACCATTACATTAAAGTCAATGCCCTTGAAATTGTGAATTACGTGCGTTTCTGTTAAAGAAAACGCAGCCAGAAGAGGAAGAAAAACTGTTATCAGTATATTTGTTTTGCAGTGTGACAACTTGTTCTTTATTTGCATATCGTGTCTTTGATATGCGGACTGAAACCATTTGAACATTGATTGCGGAGACGCAGTGCCACGACCCCTGAAGTTAATCTAAAAACTTCATTCAATAGAATGTACCTGTGATAATCAAATACAGAAAAACAAGTTCGACGGCAAGAGCCCACTCCTTGGAAATTCAGGAACATCGAAACATGCACCACAAATCTCTTAAATTGCACAAAACCGGGAACATGTACTTTTGAAATCTATTTCTGTAAGGAATAAATATTTTCCCTGCATTTTTCGATAAAACTTAAAAGACAAAATGGCGAATTCCCATGAGATACCTAGCTAGGCACTTCTGCGTCCGGGGCAAACCACAAAATACTGTGCTCCCATATGTCTGTCTGTCTGTCTCTCTATGTATGTGTGTCTGTGTGACTAATTTAATGGTTATATATATATTACTAATTCCATATAATAGTTAGATATAAATAAATATTATATTAAATCAGTATATAATATCTACTCGTATATATAACTGTCATATTGAACAAGTAATATTGTTGGGCAGTGTGTGTGCTTATATATATATATATATATAAGCACAGTGTACAGGTGATATAGATATATATATATATATCATCATCATCATCATTGTCAACCATTATCAATCCACTGCTGGACGAAGGTCTCCCCAAGTTTCCTCCACAACGGTCTGTCTTGTGCCAGTCTCCTCCATGTCACCCCTGCATACTTTCGAATTTCATCCACCCATCTCCCATGTGGGCTATATATATATATATATATATATATATATATATATATATATATATATACACTATATTGACAAAAGTCACAGGACACCCATTCAAAAGTAAATGAACGGATCCGCTGCTTTGTTAGGGTGCGCGGTACAGCTGCAAACGTTATAAAAACAAGCCTACAGCTGACCGCGATCATATCGCACTGTGAGGTTGAGTGAAAATGTCGCGGCGGTAGAGAACTGACTTTGAGAAAGGAAAGATTGTTGGATGTTATATTAGTGGGTTGTCCATAAGAGAAACCTAGAGGCGTTTAAACATACCCAAGTCTACTTTTTCGGATGTACTGAATAAGTGGAAGACACATGGCGTGCCTGAAGCAGCAAAACGTATCGGCAGACCAAAGAAAATCAGTGATAGAGGACGTCGAAGCCTGAGAAGAGTCGTTACAGCTAATTGACGGAGTACTGCTCAAGACCTAGTGTACAGGTGAGTAAAAATGCTGGAACCTCGGTATGTACACGTACCATCCGCAGAGAACTTCATTCCATGGGTTACCGTGGTCGTGCGGCTGCTCATAAGCTTTTCATCTCCACTCGGAATGCTACTCGTCGTTTAGCACGGTGCAAAGAACATTTATCGTGAACCGTAGATCAACGGAAACGGGTCCTATAGACTGATGAATCCAGATAAACGATCCATCAGTCTGATGGCCGTGTGTGGGTATGGCGGCAGCTGGGGGAACGCTATGTACCACAGTTTACTCTTCCTACGGTCAAGTTTGGAGCTGGTAGTGTACTCGTGTGGGGGTGTTTTTCGTGGTACGGTCCCGGCCCATTGGAAATCGTGGACAAACCTGTTAACCAGCACGTCTACCTCGATATTCTGGACAATTATGACCAACCGACTCTGTGGCAATATTATGGAACTGAGCCTTGTTGGTACATGCAGGATAATGCACCGAGCCACAAAGCAAAGACTGTTACGGCGTGGTTTGACGATAATTCCGTATCGTGTGTGGACTGGCCAGCACAGAGCCTTGATCTTAATCCCATAGAACACCTATGGGATGAATTAGAGCGCCGCATAAGAAGTTTGGAACAAAGGCCTGCTACTAAGCAATAGTTAGCGGCAGCATTATGTACTGAATGGAAGCGCATACTTATCGCTGTGTTCCAAAACCTTGCCGGTGCATGAATTAAGGCTAAAGGTGGACCGACACCGTATGAATGTCAATCAATTCTATGTTGTGTTTTTCTTCTAGGTGTCCGGTGACTTTTGTCAATATAGTGTATATATATATATATATAAGCACACACACTGCCACTGCATATATATATATATATATATATATATATATATATATATATATATGAAGAAATTAATCGGCGTATAAAACTCAGATGGAGAGCTTTTGGAAGAAACAGTACAATTTTTAAGAGCAATATGCCATTATGTCTTAAAAGAAAAGTGTTTGATCAATGCATCCTTCCAGTGCTTACGTATGGTGCAGAGATGTGGGCCTTAACTAAAAACATACATACAAAGGCTGCAGACAACTGAAAGGAGCATGGAGAGGTGCATGCTTGGTGTAACCAGGAAAGATTAAAAGAGTAACTCGTGGATCAGTAAAATGACTAGAGTGGAAGACATCACGATCAGAGTAAAATCCCTGAAATGGCAATCGGCTGCACATATTGCCAGAAGAACGGACCATTGATGGACAACCGAAATTTTAGACTGCATTCCAAGGGACAGGAAAAGACCCAGAAGTAGAAGACCACATGGGAGATGGGTGGATAAAATTCGAAAGTATGCGGGAGTAACATGGAGGGGACTGGCACAAGACAGACCGTTGTGGAAGGAACTTAGGAAGACCTTCATCCCGCAGTGGATTGATAATGGTTGATGATGATGATATACAATATATTGACAAAAGTCACCAGACACCAAGAAGAGAAACACAACATAGCATTTATTGCCGTAAATTAGTACGGTGTCGGTCCAGCTTTGGCCTTAATGCATGCACTGACCTTTCGAGACATGTTTTCGACAAGGTTTTGGAACACAGCGATAGGTATGCGCTTCCATTCAGTACATAATGCTGCCGCTAACTGCTGCTTAGTAGTAGGCCTTGGTTCCAAACATCTTATGCGGCGCTCTAATTCATCGCATAGGTGCTCTATGGGATAAAGATCAGGTCTCTGTACTGGCAAGTCCACACATGATACGGAATTATCGTCAAACCATGCCGTAACAGTCCTTGCTTTATGGCTCGGTGCATTATCCTGCTGGGACCAACAAGGCTCGGTTCCATAGTATTGCCACTGAGTTGGTAGGGCATAATTGTCCAGAATACCGAGGTAGACATGCTGGTTAACAGGTTTGTCCACGATAACCAATGGGCCGGGACCATATCACGAAAAACACCCCCACACGAGAACACTGCCAGCTCCAAACTTGACCGTAGGAAGAGTACACTGTGGTAAATAGCGTTCCCCCGGCTGCCGCCATACCCACACACTGCCATCAGACTGATGGATCGTGTACTGGATTCATCAGTCCATAGGACTCGTTTCCGTTGATCTACGGTCCACAATAAATGTTCTTTACACCATGATAAACGACGAGTAGCATTCCGAGTGGAGATGAAAGGCTTATGAGCAGCCGCACGACCATGGTAACCCATGGAATGAAATTCTCTGTGAATGGTACGTGTACATACCGAGGTTCCAGCATTTTTACTCACCTGTACACTGAGGTCTTGAGCAGTACTCCGTCAGTTAGCTGTAACCACTCTCCTCAGGCTTCGGCGTCCTCTATCACTGATTTTCTTTGGTCTGCCGGTACGTTTTGCTGCTTCAGGCACGCCATGTGTCTTCCATTTTGAATAAGTACTGCTCAATCCAAAAAAGTTGACTTGGGTATGTTTAAACGCCTCTCGGTTTCTCTTGTGGACAACCCACTAATACAAAACTCAACAATCTTTCCTCTCTCAAAGTCAGTTCTCTCCCGCCGCGACATTTTCACTCAACCTCACAGTGCGAAATGATTGCGGCCAGCTGCAGGCTTGTTTTTATACCGTTTGCAGCTGTACCGCGCATCTTAACAACGCAGCGGATCCGTTCATTTGCTTTTGAAGGGGTGTCCGGTGACTTTTGTCAATATAGGGTTTATAGCTCCCAGAGAATCTTCAACAAGGTGAACAACATTCTTATTTTATCCATCCAATTAAAGAAGAATCACGGTCCCTATTGTTGTCGACAAAGGGCGCGGTTCTTCTTTAGTTGAACGGACTATAGAACCGCTCTTTTATTTCTAAATCTCAGTAACTAGCAGTTCTTGAACATTTTGTGGAAGAAATTCGAATTTCAAGTGTACCAGAAATTGTTGAAAAAGTTTCACTTCTAATTTGAATCATATTGCTAGCAGTGGTTTTAGCGCACTTTCTTGGACTGCGCCCGGGGTAGCCGTCCCATCTGTCCTGCCCTAGTTAACGCCTCTGCTTCCCAAGGTCACAAGGAGTGACCTTGCTATCTTTTGTCCAGTTTAATCTGATTCAGGAAGGGAATTTATATGACTCTGTTCCAGGATTCAATTTGAGTGTGGGAACTAGAATAAATAAACCTTATGATCTGTATATGAATATTTTAACAGATCATCATCATCATCATTGTCAACCATTATCAATCCACTGCTGGACGAAGGTCTCCCCAAGTTTCCTCCACAACGGTCTGTCTTGTGCCAGTCTCCTCCATGTCACTCCCGCATATTTACGAATTTCATCCACCCATCTCCCATGTGGTCTCTTTCTGGGTCTTTTCCTGTCCCTTGGAATCCAATCTAAAATTTCGGCTGTCCATCTATGGTCTGTCCTTCTGGCAGTATGTCCAGCCCATTGCCATTTCAGGGATTTAACTCTGATCATGATGTCTTCCACTCTCGTCATTTTTCGGATCCACGAGTTCCTCTTCTTATCTCTCCTGGTTATACCAAGCATGCACCTCTCCATGCTTCTTTGAGTTGTCTGCAGCCTTTGTATGTCTCTTTTAGTTAAGGTCCACGTCTCTGCACCATACGTAAGCACTGGAAGGATGCATTGATCAAACACTTTTCTTTTAAGACATAATGGCATATTGCTCTTGAAAATTATGCTGTTTCTTCCAAAAGCTCTCCAGGCAAGTTTTGTACGCCGATTAATTTCTTCATCAATGTGACCCTCACTTGATATCTGCTGTCCAAGATAAACATACGTATCTGTTATCTCCAGTTTTTCTCCATCAATCGATAAATCTTCATTTCTTGTAAAAGCATTGAACATCACTTTTGTCTTCTGAAAGTTCATTTTTAATCCCACTTCTTTACTCTTGTCAGCAAGTTCCTGGATCATACTCTGCAGCTCTGATGGGGTAGTTGCAAAAATGACTACATCATCAGCAAAACGAAGGTGGGTTAGATAATCTCCATTAATCTTTATCCCTTTGTTTTCCCAGTTCAGTGATTGAAAGACATTTTCCAATGTGGCATTAAAGAGCTTTGGAGATATGGTGTCACCTTGTCTCACTCCCTTTCCAATTTTTATGTGTGTTGTATTTTCAAACAGCCGAATCTTTGCACTTGCATTTTCATAGATGTTATTAATAATATTAATGTATGCATCTTCAATACCGCAGGATTTCAGAGCCGTGGTAACTGCTGATGGTTTCACCGAATCAAAGGCTTTTTCATAATCGATAAAAGCCATGCACAATGGAAGTTCATATTCCCTCGCTCTTTCAATTAGTTCTCTCAGTACGTGGATATGATCTATTGTGCTGTAGCCACTCCTGAATCCAGCTTGTTCTCTCGGTTGAGCCATGTCCAGTGTTACCTTCAAGCGGTGTGAAAGAACTTTAGTGAAGATTTTATAAACCACTGATAGGAGGCTGATAGGTCTGTAGTTCCTGAGATCCTCAATGTCACCTTTTTTATGTAGCAGGATCATTGTAGCATTGTTCCAATCCTCAGGAATCTTCCTTCATTAAGGCATCGAGTGAAAATTTGGGCGAGTACTGTTTCAATTTCTCCACTTGCTTCTTGTATGATGTCTATAGTAATTCCATCTTCTCCTGGAGCTTTCCCCCGCTTCATGTTCTTGATTGCATGAGCAACTTCTGCTGGAAGGACTGGAAGAACTCTGGTACCTTTCATGATGTCTGGAGTACATGTATCATCCCTTTCATATAATTTGGAGTAGAAATCTTTCACTCTTGTCAAAATTTCGCCTCTATTTCTTGTTATAGAACCATCTTCTTTTCTCAGAGCCATAATCTGTTTTCTTCCCTTACTGAGATGTCCCTTTGCTATCTTTAGGCTTTGGTTGTTTTCAATTGCTTTCCTCACTAGTTCACAGTTGAATTTCCTTACGTCTTCAGTGATACTTTTTTCTTACTGTCTTGCATAGCTCTATATATTCCACTTTGGAAGTCACATCTTCTTTAGTTGTCCTCATCTCTCTTCTTTTTTGCATCAACATTTTGGTTTTTCCTGATAATTTGTTCACATGCAACTTGTTCTTAGACCCAGCTAATTTTGTTGCTGTTTCCATTAGAGCTTTGGTTACTTTTCTGTTAACTTCCGAAATATCCACTTCTTCCGATGTTAGGCCTTCTAAAGCAGAGAATCTGTTCTTCAGTTCCAACTTGAAAGTATTATGGTGTTTTTTAAGGTTGGTTATGTCAATAGATTTTGTTTGTCTTATGAGCTTGCCACGTTCCAGTTTAGTGTTGAGGTGCATCTTACATCTCACCAATCTATGGTCACTACCTGTGTTGAACTTGTTCAGCACACTGCAGTCTTCGATGACGAATTTTTTGTTACACATAATAAAATCAATTTCACTTGTCGTCCCAATTGGATGTCTCCATGTCCATTTCCTGTGTGGCTTTTTCTTGAAAAAGGAGTTCAAGATGAAAAATCCTTCTGCCTCTGCAAACTCAACGAGAGTATTTCCACGCTGGTTTCTGTTGCCGTGACCGAATTTACCTACTGAAGTTTCATTCTGTTGCCGTTGCCCTATTTTTGCATTGAAATCTCCCATAATTATCTTCAAGTGCTGCTTACCTTTATTATTTAGATCACGAATTTCCTCATAAAATTCTTCAATTTCTTCTTCAGGATGACTTGTGGTGGGTGCATAAGTTTGAATAATCTGAGCCTGGTATCTTCTCGATAGTTGGATAACGAGTCGTGCAGCTCTGTCAGAGGAACTTTCAACTTCTACCACTTTATCCTTCAGTTTCTTGTTTATTATAAATCCAACACCACTAGTTCTGCCAGTATCTGTCCCACGATAATAGAAGAGATGTCCACTTTTCAGTTCAATGAGATCTTCTCCTTTTCTCCTTACCTCACTTAGCCCAACGATGTCCCACTTGATCCTTTGTAGTTCCTCTTCCAATTCAAGAAGCCTTGAATCAGAAGATAGGGAGCGTCCGTTATAGGTAGCCAAGGTCAGCATCAAATGGCAGCCTAGTCCGGTCCTCCGGGGATTCTTAGCACCTCTGCCTTCATGTCGCACTGGCCGCTGCCTTGGCCAGGTACATTCCAGCTGCCGGAGACTGAGGGCCAAGATTTAAGTTGTAGAGTCATTTTGGAGGTGTTTGGCCATAACTCACCACGCTGGCCAAGCGGGTTGGTGAGTGTGGGATAGCATTTCCTCTGATCCCGATGGTATAGTTATACCGCTATTGGCGGTCGTCAGAGCCCCTTTAGTGGGAACAGGATGCACCACGAGAAGGCGGGGTTGACATTTGTCAAGGAGAGGCTGTGATGTTACGCAGATATCATGCACATACTTTGAAAACAAAATGAAAAAAACCTGATTAAATCCATATTGAATAATCATAAACACACTCGCTCTAAAAATAATTACCAAATTTTTTTGGGATGATGTTCAGTTGAAAATAAAATTTAGCATAAATTCCGAAAAAATTTCGAAATTCCGTAAATCCAAAGCATCGTCAGTTTTTAACTTCCAGCAAACCGTCAAGTGTGTTTTATTATTGTTTAATAGACATACTAGCGTGCGGTTTCCCACGGCCAGTTGTTGAATGCGACCTTGATTTAGCCGCAAACTAAATGCGACTCTCAATAACCGCGTGACCCAGTTTGTAGCGACAGGCATTAGGAAAGAGGGGTTGAACCAAAACAGGAATTTCTCAGTTGAAACAAGTCTGTAACAGAGTCGAAATGAAACAAATCCGGTTTACGTCTCTCTCTTTCAGTGTGTGTGCGTGTGTCTTGAAGATCTCTCCTCGGCAGACTAATTGGCTGAAGTCAGCATCCGTCTGGAGTGGCGGAGTCGGGTACCCGACATCGATTATAGTTCCGAGTGTCACCGATTCGCTCGGAGAGTTATTTATCAGCAGCTTCAACAAATCCAGCACGCAGACAGCCTCTCTTTCGCCGTAAGGCACGTAATGTCATAGGTGTTTGAACCTTAAAGTCTTCCGCTGATAAACACTAAGAAAAGCAAAAATGCATTTAGACCTTACTTTCTTTCTTGCAAAACGCTCTACGCAAAGTAGCTACCCTTTTTACGTTTTAGCCTACAAATTCACGGAACTTGCATCTTCCCACGAATAATTTTATTTTAAGGTTCTCAGTTCCTGAGATGCAAATTACTACCACATGGCGGTTATAGAGTCGAAATGTGAACCGTTGGATGCCTTGCCGTAATTTGCACTGGGAATCCGTGGGGACATAGTACAACACTCTGTTCATTGTAACCAGAAGTACTATCATTAAGTCAGTTATATCACGACTTTTTTTTTTTCTGAATCTGTTGAAACAAGAAATCAGCACAAACATTTTTTAATTTTGTTTCGTGGTTCAACAACCTCCGTGAGCATCTAAATAAGTCCTTAGTTAGGGTCACTGGTTCCAGGAAAGGGACAGAGCCAACGCCGCAATACACCACCAACGTCTTATTCCGGATTCGAACCTGAGCTCAACATGGACAATTATAGGCGTAGTCAAGGAAGGGGGATCATCGGGTTCGGACCCCCCTTGAGGGGGATTAAGTACGAATTTAAAGCGATATATATATATATATATATATGTACATACATATTAAAAAAATATTTTTTCTTAGTAATGTTTTTTTTGTTCATTTTTTTTTTGCCTTTTGAAGGTTTTGGGCTTACTCCCACTTGGAATATTTTTTCCAGGAGGCTTTTCACCGATGAACTAAATCCATGGACCCCCACCCCCGCCCTTAAGACATTTCTGGCTCTGCCACTATTCTAGCCACTCAGCCACCAGGACGGCCAATAAGCATTAATTACATAAATCTGTTTACCGTCAAACGTACTGAAAATGACCCCATGCTACAAAATTTAGGAGAAATGACTAACTGAAGAACAGATGTGTGCTTTGGAACGGCTAAAAAGGGTTTGTGAAATATCTTTCATGAAAACTTTTCTGCGCATACATTCTAACATGCCATATATATTTTTGTTATATGTTCTCCAAAATTGAAAAGAATCGCAACAAAAAAGCTCATCTCCTTTTTAACATTTGTCATTTGTTCTTCCAAAAATTAAAAAAAAATAACATGCCTTATTTACATGGATGGGTTTCTAAGCAAAGATTATTTCATCGCCTTAAGGCGCTAACAAGGTATGACAGTGCCAAAACAAACTGGGTTAATCCCTTAAGTCCAGATCTGGACGAAGGGAACGTGGGGGGCTATATCCCTGAGAAGGTTAAGGGTCTCTGCTGCCGCGGGTGGCCTAGTGGGCAACGTTCGTGACTGCCGCGGAAAGGACCTCAGGTTCGATCCCAGCAGGTACGAACGCTCGATCCACTAAATATCCGCCGTGCGTCGGATGAGCACGTTAAGCCGTCGGACCCCGGGTACTGGCCCCCCGGCAATAAATAAGGGCGTCTTTCTTCCCCTTTCTATTTCGCTTCCGTGTCACTTTCCTATGGGGCACTCTAGCCCAAATCTCCTAGCTTCCTATTTCTAAGGGTTGTTTAAGACCTGGGGTCAGAAACTCCCTTCCTAAAATCCTCTACATATGTTCATTTGATAGGGTATCTGCGTCACCAACGGATTCTCTTGCCAAAGGTGGGAAAAGGCCAACGAGAGGAAGAATCACAAAGATAGAAATATGCATAAAAATTGATATCTTGTTGATCAAAATTTCGTCCAACTTTTGAATGTCAAAGCCCTTTTCCTCAAGCATTAGAAAAAATCAGTACAAATGTTGTATATAAAAATAGAACAGGTGCTCCAATTCTAACGCTGAAAAAAAAAAATATATTAAGGTATTTGTTCACAGTGATGACTAGCTCCGAATCGTCCGAACCATTCGTGGCGTTCATTAAAAATAAAAACGCAGACAAAATAGTCTGCAACTGCAAGTGTGTGACTCTTGCGAGTCTAAAATAAAATATCAGCATAAACCAAGAAAAGTGGTCAGAGGTAGTATACAGGCTCATATTAAGGTGCTAACAAGGTAAAGGTATGCCAGCAAAGTAAAAAAATATATACATACTTCAGTTTCAGGTACAGCACCTAAGAAGGCACTATTTAAGGCAAGGAAAGGTACGTACGTGTGTGTGTGTGTGTGTGTGTGTGTGTGTAAATAAAAATTTAAGCTACGGTTGTAGGTAATGATTAAGTGATATCTAAATTTGATAACCAGTTTCTTAAGAAATAGGAGTATGATAGCAACGTACCTTGCTTGCTCATAAATGTATATTAATATTTTTATTTATTATTTTCTTTTAATTATACCATCTGTACCACAGATCCGCAACAGCAAAGAAATGAAACCCTTCATTACTGAAGCGATACGGATGTGCACTAAAAGGTGACGCGCGCGGGTGTATTTGGGTGTGTGTGGTCCCGGAAGCTGAAAATTAGAAGTGTACATATACTTATATACATTGAGTGTTCACTGAATTACGACCACCCCTATGCAAAGTGAGTTACGCCCGATAGTGGTGTGATCAGTTAACTAAAAAGGTGTATGTAGAAGGTTGGAGATTCAGTTGAGAGTAAATTTCGAACATATTCAAATGTGATGCGACTTCTTCCCTTTCTCCCACTCCAAAATTTTTCTATTGAGTTCCCTTACTCAACACTCCTAGCCTTCTTTCAAACGGGCATTTTTAGACCTGGGATCAGATACCCCCTTACAAAAACTACTAATTTCGCATAGCGTTGAGAGCGAAGTTACGGACGTGATGGGTAAAGCCATAGAGTGTACGAAAGGTTGGTGCTTCTGTTCTGGAAACGGCGACACTTGTGGGTTGTTTGAGAGCTTCGGTGATTAAAGTGTACCAGAAGCGGTGCCAAAATGGTGGAACAACCAACCGGCCACACAACTGTAAAGGACTGCGAAAGGCAGATTTCAGAGGTGAACGACGGGTGTGTCGCCTTGTACAGGGCAATCGGCGCAGCACAATTTCGAAGCTGATGACCCAGCACACTGTGGGTCAACCAGACATAATATTCCCCGCGACTGTACGTCGTACACTGGCACTGCTGGGCTACAAAAGCAGACGCACTATTCACCATACTCATTTACCAACAGTCCATCGACGTAAGCGACTTCCCTGGTGCCAACAGCATGCGGATTGGACGATAGATAATTAGAAGCGGGTGTGATGGACACACATCTCACGATAAGTATTCCATTCTGTTGATGGTTGAGTCCGTATTTGGCGTCAGCAGCGTGAAGCTATGGATCCTTCATGCATGGCATCGACCATACACAGGCCGATGGTATGATATGGAACATGTTTAGCTTTCATGAACCGGACGCCGGCTGCTACAGGGACTGCTTGCAGACCTTGTGTACCTCACAGTGTTGTACCTCTGCCCAGACGAGGATGGGTTCCCAGTGCAGAAATGGTTCGACGAACATAGAACTGATATGAGATATCTCGGATGTTTTCGCCTGATCTCAACCTAACTGAACATCTGTGGGACGTCGTGGAATCTTTTTCTTTTTTGATTAACGACCACCGTGAGCAACTCAGTGGGCTATAAGCAGTCGCCCGTCCCTAATTTAGGGTCACTGGTTCCAGGGAAGGGAGAGAGCCAGTGCCGTAAGACAAACACAACATCCATGCCTCACCGGGATTCGAACCCGGACCCCGTTCGGACGAATGATCAGAAGCCATCGCTTAGCCCACTGCGCCACCGGGGCGGCCGTCGTGGAATCAGGTGAGGCAGTTGGTCACACCACCCCGTTCCATACCGGAATTGTGGACCGCAGAGTTTGAGATAAATACTGTAAACTTATGTATAATTCAAGTTGCGCGTTGTTTAATACCACAATACCTAAGATGTTAACGGTATGACAATAGTTCATATTTGATAAGGCATCAGCAAAATTAAAAAAAAAAAGTCATATCTGAACCTGACACTTCTGTATCAGTTAAAATCTTGCGTACATATTTTATTTCGTAAATACAGTCTATTTAGATAACTCATCAGTTTTTTAAAATGATGAAAGATATGAATTGAAAGAAAAAAAACATTTCGTAAATATCAGTTCATTAAGCAAATTTTCCAGCTTTAAAATAATTTATTTAAAATAGAAAAATCCCCTTTTTTCGCAAACTGGTCTCTTAAATTTCTATAAGTCAAGGAGTTTTAGGAGTTTTTTTTTTTTTTTTCAGTTTACTTACAGGAAGCTCCGTATATAGTCGTTAAATCCACACATTTTAATTAGTATTTCCTATTCATCTCCAGTAAATCAACATTACGAAATAAGAGTTCCTTAATCCGAAGTAAATGTTTTTATTTTTTCAATCAGGGCGTTAGCCTAATAAACGAATACCTACAATGCCTCCCTTCTTTTTGTCAAAGTTCAGTTATTTTTGGTTCTAAATAAGGGGTGTAAAATCCAATGCACCGTTATTAAAAAAATAGAATACGTAAGGGAGATTAATGGTTTATAAGGAAATCCTAAGTAGCGAAGAGGGCATTAACGAACTGTCCGGTCCGCCGATTTTGACACTGCCCAGCGCAATGTTTTCTGTATGCAGTTTTTTCCTGTATGCAGTGTTTCGCACATTAATAGATCATTTTGAAAGTTTCTGTTAACAGGCCTGATGCTTCCAATGACGCAAATTTTAAACTGCGGTATTATATAGCTGCATATTATTTAAATCTATATAAAAGCCTGTGTAGAAACTAATAATAACCACAATGCCTACTATTCCTTGATCACACTGCAATCAGCCTGCGCTGCAAATTGAAGATGCTATCGGGATGTACGGAGATAAATCGAAGTTTGATTGATATTTCAGCCAGAAAATATCTAAGACATTTCTAATCTTGACTGATATTGTCAGAATTTAAGTTGCGAAGCATCGCAACAAAAGTAGTTTATTATCACAATCCGCTATCCTCACATTAAGAGCGGACTATGTTATTGACTTTTGGCTTGAAACTCATACGCTAATGTAAGCGTTTCTTTTTCGTCTTTTTTTAATTTTTTTCGTACAAAAGTTTATTGTAGTGACTGCAGGATATTATCACTTATTCTATATCGCTGCAAAAATTTACACAGCCAATCAAAATTATGAGATTTGGAACTCAAGTATTCTTACAAAGAAATATAGCATCACAATCCAAAGCACTATTGTATTTGCACAATCCAGGAACTTATTTATTCTTCCGGATTTCCTTATATAAACAGAGAGTCGGCTGTTCTGTACTTAATGTAAACTGCAGCACTGGTGAATATTAACATAAAAAGCAACCTGCAAGGACCGACTTAGACAGTTTGGGGCCCTGGAAAAGAAGCTTTCTAAGGGCCCCCGGCATCCCGTGTTATGTGTATGATTGAGGACGGTCTAAGGAGCCTTAGTCTGAGCTTTTTGCGGTTTAATTCCGAATCGGTTCGATACTTATCGGCAGAAAGTGTATATTCCGTGTGGAATAATTTAACAGAAGCGTTAGTCTCGATTTACACCTCAGCGTCTAGTAACGCGATGCAAAGCAAAGAGATAATTAACCAATCACGATTGTAGTTAGTTATTTCATGACCGGTTATTTCTCTTTCGTCGTGTCAGTTGATGCTGAGCTGTAAATGACGCAGAGTTATATATTACTTGATAAGCAGTAACATAACTATATGAGGGGGGGTACGTGCCCCGAATGTCCTCGCGTAAATCAGGCCCAGCAAGAACCTTCTCTATTTTGTGTGCTAATAAATCTGTATTCAAAGTAGGTAATACCGGAAGTGATTGAAGCTAAGCAGACTACTGGTCACCATTTATTCTGTGACCAAGTTTGTACACTAGATATTTATCGTTCTCTAGAAGAAAACCTGTTACACAATGGTATCACTGCGTTTAAAGCTTTGTTTAATAATTTGAGCATTTTACTATCATTCATGGTATGCGAGATTTGATTCGCTTACTAAATGTGCTGCAAATTGATTGAACACAAGGACCTTTGATATTGCTTTCCTAGCACATACGAGGTTTTCTAGATCGCTAATACCGTACTTTCATTGAGTTCTTATTCACCAGAATATTAATTAAAAATTCATATCCTGGATTGTAAAGATGAGACACAATATGTGTCCTAATGCCCATCGAATTCCGAATGATTTCTTCTACTTAATCTGAGATCCCTTCCTCATAGAATGACGTGTGCATACTGAGAAAGATTTCCATGAAGTCAGCTTAAATATCACCAGCCACCGTCCACTTCTAAGGTCTTCTACGTAAAAGTTAGTTTTAGAAATTTGAAAACGAGCCAGAGTACGTGAGTTATGGGCTGTATGGGGTAAGAGCCAGATGTGGCTGTAAAGTGTCACGCACAGGACAGGGCAGGGAAGGAACAGAAATCACGAAAACACGGTGGTTAACAATGCAGTCAACTCAGACCATGTAGAAACGCCACTCCCTAATCAACTACCGTGTCAGACAATCTCTTGAGGATAAAAGTGAGTCTGACGAAATTAAATGAAAATTCATATCAGGAATCCGCTTGTTTGTTTGAGTTTTTTCCCTAACTAAACTAAAAAAAACAAAAAACAAAAAAACAATGTTGTGTTAGGAAATTTATTTCAAACTGCTTAGCATTTCACATCAGATGGTGCTCAGCTGGAGTGAATGTGAATTTTATGGGAAAATAGGGAAACCCACATGATATTATGGTCTTCAGCAGCAGGATGATTACCATAATTACATAGTAATCCTGATAAAGCAGGAAACTGTTCCACAACTAAAAAACAACAAATGGTAGGAATTTCGCAATAAATCACGAACATTCAAGTTTACACGTTTGAGGTTGGGGTACAAACTAAATGCAATTTCATTTATTAAAAATAATAATAATAAAGTTGAATGAAAAAACTTCTATATTCGTTTGCTCCTTCACTTTAGTTTGTAAAATGTTTATATTGGGTTGAAAAATAGTGGAAAAAACATGTGTCAAGTAAATCTGCAAATAAGTTCTAGCAAGATTTGTTATTGGTTCAGTCATAACGAACTAACAGTCAGCTTCCATGTAAAACGATAAGATTTCTGTTTAATTCATACTTAGTAGTAACAAGCCAAATGAAATGAAGAAATCACTGCGAAACAGAAACAATTCCAGTTCAGCGTGCCTATATTAATTGGCTTGCTGTAGTTCCACGGATCTCTGGTTCTTACGAGCCGATTTCTGAAAAATTTTAGTCAATTGGTAAAGAATTTCAGAATGTTTTTCATTCTTTAGTAGGGTTAGAAGAATTAAACGCTTACACCTAATCCTTACAAACATTTAGCAGTTTTAAACACATATTTTACCCTTAAAAGAAGGACGAATTTGAATAGTCAGCATGATCTAAAAAGGGTTGCTACTTAGTTACCTTGGCAAACCATTTACTGTGAAAATAATTGCTTTGAACTAATAAATAAATTTTGATTTAATGTTTTTTTTTTCGTTTAGCTACGAATGAATATGGGAAAAGGTACCTTAAGATTTCACTGAGGAAAATAAACTAGTGTTATTTTTCTTTGCTTTTTTTCTCAGAAGAATTAAGAAACTTAATGCCCCCGCCACATACGCTCCGATTTTTAGTGGAAGGATATTTCAACAGTGTGGATTTGATAAACTTAGCGTTAGCCAGGGCGAGTCAGAATTCATTGATAACTGATGAAAAGCGCAATTCGCCAACATGCTCGAGTACAGTGTACGACACCTTTGAATTCCTTCATGATATAAGAAACAGTTTGGCTTCTTTCATTCTTTCTTTTTTCTTTCTACGTTCGCTAACTGTAGGTTTCAGTTTACATGGTGTCAATTTTCTCATCATTAAGCGTTTATTTCATTCTCATGCCGTATTAATATTCCGAATAATACTTAATTAACTTCAGCTACAGTGTGAAAGAGAGATTCATCAGAGAATACGAAACAGGTCAAATTTCTGAAAGCACACAGACATTAGAATCACGTACGGAAAGAGAAGAGTCTTCGAGCTTAATGAAGTTTGCATTTAGGGTAAAAGAAAGATAACCATCAGGAAATACGAAATAGATCAAAATTTTGAAAAACAAAGACAGGTAGAGAGAGAGAGAGGAGCCTTCAACCTACCTGATATTCGGTTATATATACTTTGTCCCCATAGGGAAAAAGAAGGAAAAAGAGGGAAACTGCCGCACTTGTGGGTATGAATCTAAATCGTGTCTTCAAGAAATAATCCGCAACCGACAATGAGTGAAAATAATGTGGTTGTTTCACTTTGCCTTCCACATGATGGTCAAAGCGCAATGTGGAGTATTCCCTTTTTCATTTTTACTTTAATACTTACCGGCGTATTTCCTTTCTGCTGTTTGCTTCATCATCTGCTATCCAAGTATGACTGATAACAGGACGATGCGGAAGGCAAAGAAATCTCACATTACTTTTCTGCATCGTACTGCAATGAATTTTAAAATTATTACGCGGTTTGTTGCATGGAAAAGAGTAGCCAGAATGTAGATTATTTTTACTCCAATAAGATTGGATGTTCCGCGAATTTTGACAAAAAATGACCTTTGAAATTGATGCTATTACATCAAAGTCAGATTTGAAATAAAGAAAGATCTAAAAGCGAAGTGAAAAAGACATATAAGAAACGCAAAACACCGAAGAGAAGATTGCCCTTTATTCTTTCTGTGTTGCTTGCTTACATCCATGCTTCTCTCTTAAAAATTATTCTTTCACTTCTTTCTTATTACTCGTCTACTTACCCATTTACTGTAACTTACCTCTCTTCCACTCACTTGTATTTCTGCACATGTACTTAATTTTTATTACTTACTTTCCCACATACCTGACGTAGTAAATTAGTATTCATCCACTACAAAAATCCGAATATTTCCAAATTATTTTTCTGTGATTATATTCCAGCTACTTTCTTTGCAATTACATTTCTGATACTTTTCTATGAAATTACCTTTTGATAATTATCTTTCTATCTAAGCATCATCCTACTACTTACTAATTTGCTGTCTAATACATACGACTTTTCTGCTGTTTAACATTTAATTTTCTGACGTATTTTTACATTTCTGCTACTCACTGACTTTTTCCAGCGTGCTTACCATTTCACCAATAACTGACTTGCTTTCACATACACTTACCTCAATGCAATTTGCTGATTTGTTTTCGCACACCCTCACTATTCTACTACTTGCTAATTTGCTTTCTTACGCACTTACCTTTCTATTACTTATCTTCACAGTTTTGTTAACATTTAATTTTTTTATAGATTGTTTTGCTCCCTTGCCAGCACAGATGCTTATTTTCACACTTGTTCTTACTAGTCATCTTCCTGACTTCTCTATTTTTCTAAAACCTACGTGACTCTCCTATCTGATTACTTGCTAACGTAATTGCCAACACACTTACTTGATTTTTCCTTCAGCAACTAATTTGCCAGCTTAGTTACCTACCTACTTGCTCTCTCACTTATCTACTTACATTCATGCTATGTCTGTATTTATCTGGAGAGCCGCTAATTCACTGTAAGTAGGCGTACGCTTCATTTGCTCCAAAGCAACATAAGGATGCACGTTCACATGCTCTGAAAGCAAAGAAATTCATTCTCATATGACTGAAAGCAAAGAGAAGGCATGCTCTGAGAGAATGTTAATACTACACTTAGAAGTACGAAAGATAGACCGACTACAATAATCTAGATTTCATTAATAAAATAGATGAGGTTAAGAAACGATATCTTGTTATATACAAAAGGAAAATTTATAGATTGACGTATGTTAATATTTTTAACTGTGTAATATCTGAAACTTGCTTTACTATATTATTTCTTTTCTTATACTATGTTATTTTACTTTTCTTTCATCTAAAAGTAATCTTGCTGATTTCGCCTGTTCTTATGACCGACGCGCGACATATGCATTGCACGTCGCTCCAAATTCAAACTGAATTACTTGTGCATGTGACTATACAATAAAAAAGGCATTCACCCCCTTAATATAAAAACACCTCCAGTAGTACTAACCACTACCCATTATACAAAAGCAGAGCACATTTAAGGAGACAGGGGGCCCAGTATTAGTGACACATCTAGGATTTAGTGACACATCTAGGAGGGTGGATGAATAAAAATACCCAAGAGAAAACATTCCCAAAATATGATGAGGCAGTCACAAAAATATATCCTCCGTATTGAAGTGTGTATCCCATGATGATGCAACGAATCAGTGGTAGCAAGAAAATATAAAAACTCATGGTTGAAAAATGCATACCAGTTCAGTTCTACTTTATTCCCCTCCCCTTAGGGTTCAGCTTTTTGAAATTACATCAAAGTAGTGGGCAAAATAATATGATCCAAATATCATGATTCAAACGAATTATTAATGGATGAAAATTTCCCCCAATTATTGATGTGTACACACACACACACACAAAAAAAAAAAACTTCTGTAACGCTTTCGAACGATTCGAGGATGGACTACGGGCGCGACTATACTTTTAGCGGACTCCTCCTAAAAAAGCGGAAAGAAATAGAATTTTTTTTCACAAGGTAGTTTCTTATAGTTTTTACTGTGCTATCTGCAAAAAAAAAAAAAAAACTGTAAAACTCTCCCAATTCTTTAAGCATCCTGCAAAATTATGGGGGCCACCTTGAAAATGTGGGGCCCGGGGATGCAGGCCCCCTAGCTCTCTTTTAAATTGGCTCTGTACGAAAGGGGTCATGGCTAGTAACACTGTATTAGAAGCTGGTAAGAAATGTTTACATGCGCAAACATTAGGTGAGGGCGCAGCTTATGCAAATGAGTATCAAGGGGTGTTGTGAATGTGAAGCAATTAATCTATATTTCATTAAGAGGAGTTCCTCTTTTGAAAAATTTACACTCCTTTAAAATTATCATGCGATTTTAAAAAATGGCTGTCCTGTTATTTGAACAAAAAATACCTTTCCAAGTCATCATTTTAAACGTTTATTTTTATAGTTTTACGTACAACGTTTATCATTCTTCTTCATACAGTTCCTATCAACAGTTAAAACGTCTCCCTCGTTAGAAGGGGTACACGAAAATGCTCAGCAAGAACTTTTCTGTTTAATCCGTTACGTCATTAATCTTGATTTGTTCAGAGTTCTGAGTTTGGGAAAAGAATGGGTTTCTGACTCTTACTTTGTTACGATTGAAAAAAAGAAAAAAAAAGCACGGCCTTAACTTTTCTTCTGTCTGTCGATTTTAAACGAAACTGTAAT
This sequence comes from Macrothele yani, assembly GCA_039090855.1. Taxonomy (NCBI): domain Eukaryota; kingdom Metazoa; phylum Arthropoda; class Arachnida; order Araneae; family Macrothelidae; genus Macrothele; species Macrothele yani. Next base: position 60,633,366 of record CM077023.1, on the reverse strand, counting down.
TCTGAGCTGCATCATGCATTTAACACATAGGCATTGTTTTCCTTAGTGGCAAAAAATCATGAATCTCTCGGATCTACAATATTAGCTGATTTCATATTTTTCATCAAATAAAGGTGTCAGCGCTAAGCACGAGTAGTAAAAGTAAAATAAAAGACTTCAGATCCTTCATTTTCCGTCGAGAATAATCACACTCTGGCCGGAACTCATAATGTAGTCACATAATTTCATTCAGTGACAGTCGGTCATCGAAAGAAACAGAAAGACAAAGCTATCTATGTATGACAGCATTTACTTCCCCTTACACAAAAAAGGCTAGAATTGAAGTCCATAAGATAGGGAATTCAGTTCTAGTTGTTTTATCCCAGTATTTATTGCTCTTTACAAAGAACTCCAGAGTTTAAACTGCAGATATATACGACGTTTTCATTGTGTCGATATATTTCTTGGCATTGACGTAAGAAAACATACGATTGAATTACTGCACCTGTGCTGCCTCTAACAAATTGCATTATACAACATTCAGTCACACGAATAAATCATTTATGTTCTATTACATTGTCTTTGTAGTATTACGCACACAAACGTCAAGCATTAGTTTTAGCTATTTCAAATAATGTTCTTTCAAGAATTTTCACAGCGATCAACACCCTGGGAAAAAAATTAACACAATACTTATACAGAAAGTATTGGCTACGGGAATCTGACAATAATTCAAGCTTTCTAGTTAAGCTCTTTTGCTGTGTTCTCTTATTTTTCCAACGGAGTTACAGTCTTTTGTCTTTTTATTTTATATATTGCATTTTTTAAACAAGTATTCCTTACCAATCAAGATATAAACCAAAAGAAAAAATCCAACCCTCTCTTCTTTACTACACCAGGGCCAGATTAAGACCTTAGTGGGCCCCTAAGTTAAGACATCTGAGTGGTCCCCCAAAGAAATTATGACGGGCTATTATTATGAACTCCGTTAAAACACGAAACCGTAACTACTAAATCATCTGCAAAGTTTTCATAAGTCATTGTATTTTTCATTGTTCTCATATGAGTATGAGTTAAAAGCTTAAGATTCCTAGATTCTGCCTTGGATTTTTTAATGATTTAGCATTGTATATTTTTCTTAGTGCATCGTTTTTGTTATGCAATGCCTCAGGGGATTTCGACCATTAACGGTTCCAAGTGCAAATTATGAGGTGTAAGGTGGATAATGTGAAAAAGCTGAAAACTCTCTCGCTGACCCAGCTGTATACACAGTAACATGACATTTTTACCCTCGGAGAATCACTGCCTTCACATTTGTTCGTCCTCCAGCCTCTGTTTTTGACACGTGGAAATCATACGTCCGTCCGTCCGTCTCTCTCTCTCTCTCTCTCTCTCTCTCTCTCTCTCTCTCTTACTTGCCCACTTCTGGGCCCCAAGGCTATAGCCCCTATAGACCCCACTTTAATCCGTCCCTGTACTACACTACAAACACTTTTTATAATATTTGGTTTCGGCCTCAAAAAATCCACCAACGCTCACTTCCGTTACCAACCGTATTACGTAAATTTCGGTATTTTATCAAATGAAATAAAGACAATAGAATTCTGGTAAAATATTATTTCGCAAAATTAATTTAAAACCTTACATTTCTTACGAGGTTTTTTTTCCCTAAAAGGTCTTAAAGTATATGCATCATTCATATGATAAGTGTTCTTTACTGGAATTACAATATGACAGCTGAGGGGAGTCAAAATTCATATTTGCTACAGCTCTCGACATAAGTAACATATTGACATGTTTAAAGAAAATCATATTTAAAATCTGCAAGCTCAATTAAACGAACACGTCGCTATAAAAGAAAAAAAAACAAGAGGTACAGAAAATCTGATAAAAAATTTAATTGTAGATGAAATAGAAAACACATCCTCCCGAAGAATATTTACTTCAGTTCATTTGCAAGCAAAACAAAATTTATCAACAAATTATCTTGAACATAATCTTAATGTGCGTGATATTACAACCATTAAAAATATAAAAGTTACGCAAGTTTATTGTACTAAAACAACTCGTAATTTTGCTACTATTGTATTAATCATCATCATCATCATCATTGTCAACCATTATCAATCCACTGCTGGACGAAGGTCTCCCCAAGTTTCCTCCACAACGGTCTGTCTTGTGCCAGTCTCCTCCATGTCACCCCTGCATACTTTCGAATTTCATCCACCCATCTCCTATGTGGTCTTCTTCTGGGTCTTTTCCTGTCCCTTGGAATCCAATCTAAAATTTCGGCTGTCCATCGATGATCTGTCCTTCTGGCAGTATGTCCAGCCCATTGCCATTTCAGGGATTTAACTCTGATCATGATGTCTTCCACTCTTGTCATTTTTCGGATCCACGAGTTCCTCTTCTTATCTCTCCTGGTTACACCAAGCATGCACCTCTCCATGCTTCTTTGAGTTGTCTGCAGCCTTTGTATGTCTCTTTTAGTTAAGGTCCACGTCTCTGCACCATACGTAAGCACTGGAAGGATGCATTGATCAAACACTTTTCTTTTAAGACATAATGGCATATTGCTCTTGAAAATTATGCTGTTTCTTCCAAAAGCTCTCCAGGCAAGTTTTGTACGCCGATTAATTTCTTCATCAATGTGACCCTCACTTGATATCTGCTGTCCAAGATAAACGTACGTGTCTGTTATCTCCAGCTTTTCTCCATCAATCGATAAATCTTCATTTCTTGTAAAAGCATTGAACATCACTTTTGTCTTCTGAAAGTTCATTTTTAATCCCACTTCTTTACTCTTGTCAGCAAGTTCCTGGATCATACTCTGCAGCTCTGATGGGGTAGTTGCAAAAATGACTACGTCATCAGCAAAACGAAGGTGGGTTAGATAATCTCCATTAATCTTTATCCCCTTGTTTTCCCAGCTCAGCGACTGAAAAACACCCTCCAATGTGGCATTAAAGAGCTTCGGAGATATGGTGTCACCTTGTCTCACTCCCTTTCCAATTTTTACGTGTGTTGTATTTTCAAACACCCTAATCTTTGCACTTGCATTTTCATAGATGTTATTAATAATATTAATGTATGCATCTTCAATACCGCAGGTTTTCAGAGCCATTGTAACTGCTGATGGTTTCACCGAATCAAAGGCTTTTTCATAATCGATAAAAGCCATGCACAATGGAAGTTCATATTCCCTCGCTCTTTCAATTAGTTCTCTCAGCACGTGGATATGATCTATTGTGCTGTAGCCACTCCTGAATCCAGCTTGTTCTCTCGGTTGAGCCATGTCTAGTGCTACCTTCAAGCGGTGTGAAAGAACTTTAGTGAAGATTTTATAAACTACTGATAGGAGGCTGATAGGTCTGTAGTTTCCGAGATCCTTAATGTCACCTTTCTTATGTAGCAGGATCATTGTAGCGGTGTTCCAATCCTCAGGAATCTTTCCTTCATTAAGGCATAGAGTGAAAATTTGGGCGAGTACTGTTTCGATTTCTCCACTTGCTTCTTGTATGATGTCTACAGTAATTCCATCTTCTCCTGGAGCTTTTCCTCGCTTCATGTTCTTGATTGCATGTGCAACTTCTGCTGGAAGGACTGGAGGAACTCTGGTACTGGTATCTTTCATGATGTCTGGAGTGCATATATCATCCCTTTCATATAATTTGGAGTAGAAATCTTTCATTCTTGTCAAAATTTCGCCTCTATTTCTTGTTACAGAACCATCTTCTTTTCTCAGTGCCATAATCTGTTTTCTTCCCTTACTGAGATGTCCCTTTGCTATCTTTAGGCTTTGGTTGTTTTCAATTGCTTTCCTCACTAGTTCACAGTTGAATTTCCTTACGTCTTCAGTGATACTTTTTCTTACTGTCTTGCATAGCTCTATATATTCCACTTTGGAAGTCACATCTTCTTTAGTTGTCCTCATCTCTCTTCTTTTTTGCATCAACATTTTGGTTTTTCCTGATAATTTGTTCACATGCAACTTGTTCTTAGACCCAGCTAATTTTGTTGCTGTTTCCATAAGAGCTTTGGTTACTTTTCTGTTAACTTCAGAGATGTCCACTTCTTCCGATGTTAGGCCTTCTAAAGCAGAGAACCTGTTCTTCAGTTCTAACTTGAAGGTATTATGGTGTTTTTAAGGTTGGTTATGTCAATAGATTTTGTTTGTCTTATGAGCTTGCCACGTTCGAGTTTAGTGTTGAGGTGCATCTTACATCTCACCAATCTATGGTCACTACCTGTGTTGAACTTGTTTAGCACACTGCAGTCTTCTATGACGAATTTTTTGTTACACATAATAAAATCAATTTCACTTGTCGTCCCATTTGGATGTCTCCATGTCCATTTCCTGTGTGGCTTTTTCTTGAAGAAGGAGTTCAAGATGAAAAACCCTTCTGCCTCTGCAAACTCAACGAGAGTATTTCCACGCTGGTTTCTGTTGCCATGACCGAATTTACCTACTGAAGTTTCATTCTGTTGCCGTTGCCCTATTTTTGCATTGAAATCTCCCATAATTATTTTCAAGTGCTGCTTACCTTTATTATTTAGATAACAAATTTCCTCATAAAATTCTTCAATTTCTTCTTCAGGATGACTTGTGGTGGGTGCATAAGTTTGAGTAATCTGAGCCTGGTATCTTTTCGAGAGTTGGATAACAAGTCGTGCAGCTCTGTCAGAGGAACTTTCAACTTCTACAACTTTATCCTTCAGTTTCTTGTTTATTATAAATCCAACACCACTAGTTCTGCCAGTATCTGTCCCACGATAGTAGAAGAGATGTCCACTTTTCAGTTCGATGAGATCTTCTCCTTTTCTCCTTACCTCACTTAGCCCCACGATGTCCCACTTGATCCTTTGTAGTTCCTCTTCCAATTCAAGAAGTCTTGAATCAGAAGATAGGGAGCGTCCATTGTAAGTAGCCAAGGTCAGCATCAGATGGCAGCCTAGTCCGGTCCTCCGGGGATTCTTAGCACCCTCTGCCTTCATGTCGCACTGGCCGCTGCCTTGGCCAGGTACATTCCAGCTGCCGGAGACTGAGGGGCCAAGATTTAAGTTGTGGAATCATTTTGGAGGGGTTTGGCCATAACTCACCACGCTGGCCAAGCGGGTTGGTGAGTGTGGGATAGAATTTCCTCTGATCCCGATGGTATAGTTATACCGCTATGGGCGGTCGTCAGAGCCCCTTTAGTGGGAACAGGATGCACCACGAGAAGGCGGGGTTGACATTTGTTCAAGGAGAGGCTGTGATGTTACGCATCACCTGACCTTACATCCCATCAATCATCACCATTATATACCAGAATGCAAAAAAAAAAAAAAAAAAAAAAAAAAAAAAAAACAGCTTAACAAAACTTATGATTTCTCATATACTTGAGACTAAATTTTCTCAATTAAGCCTGTATGCAATTAATTAAATTATCAAGCCTCGATGTTTAATTTTAAAAGAAAAGCGCATACTCAGATGTACAAGTTTAAAAAAAGAGTACCAACTTCCCACTTACAAACTAAGTAGTGTTACGGGAAAAGCTACATCTTTCAGCTTAGAAAATGATGAAATCACTATCATTACTTCTTTCAGCTTAGAAAATGATGAAATTCACTATCAGTTCAAGGTTGATATTCCACATATGCAGCAACTGATACCACGGGGGAAAAAAATGAAAGTCCCCATGTTGGATAGTGCACTGTACAGTATTGGGCAACGATAAGCTTATGAAGACACACCTGCTGCTGTACAGTATTGGGCAACGATAAGCTTATGAAGACACACCTGCTGCTGTACAGAGTATTGGACAAATGGAAATATTCTATGTTGTTATCTGCACAGAGAATATCAACTAATGTTTTACAGAGTATTTTGAATATTTATTTTCACAAAGTACCTAAACTATTTTTTGTACAAGAGACAGTAGTCATATACTTTTTGCTTTTTAAATAAAATGACCAATATACACCTAATCTTTCGTGGTTCTTTTTTTTTTTTTTTTTATGATGTTGTTTTTCGGTATACGCCGATTTTTCTTCTGTGAGAAATCAGACTAATTCAGGTAGTTCATAGTTGAGAAAGTGATAAAATCACATAGAATATAATAATCTTAATTTAAAGAAGATTTCAAACTTCCTTCATATATCAATTCTCAACGACAGCAACAGATTCTATTCGACCTACCCTTAGAGAAGACCACATCTTAAACAATATTAATGCTCTGCGCATTCCTACAGACAGTAATTATTTTGAAGACGTTTACTGCAGAATATTTTGCAAAAGAAATTATGGCCAAACATTTTAACAACGAACTAAAAGGAAACTTGCATTGCCAGTCAGCACACATCTACCATCACAATGCACTGTGAAAAAAAAAATGAAACTTGAATGAAATGTCATAAAACATAAATAACATGCTATACTATATTGAGAGATAGATGAGGCCAAAACTTATTTCGCAATCAGATACAAGTATATACCAACACAAAAGATGAATAATTCGCTTTACAAAGACGAGTTAGGATAAACGAGAGCTAAGATGGTTTTCTTTAAAAACCGCTCAATTTTAATAAGGATAGAACGGAATATCAAATATTTTACAATAAAGACAAAATGGTTCAGAAAAATACAAATTTTATTTCCACGAAATGGATTAAACAAACATTAAAAAAACTGAACATTGCCAAATTTAGTATTGCCATTTTGGTGCTTATGATGAACAACTGTTCATGTATATTAATAATATAACTCTAAACGTAATTGCAATTACTACTGCATTACTATGACACGTAGTTTCGTCATATGTACTACGGGACATGCAAAATGTAGCAAACAAATTGATTTTTATTACAAGACAATTTGAATATCCTTTTCTTATAATATGAATTCATGAAATCAGGATTTCTACACGCATTTTACTCGTATAGCACATTGCAATACAGCAGTTGCTCTGGCTCTTTAAAAGTTTTTGCCAACCTATTCGTCAAATTCAATTTTTTTTTTTTGCCAAATGTAATCTGAAATCGACAATTTTTTTTTCGCTTTCCATTGGAAATATAAAAACCATAAAACCGTAAAATGTTATAATAGTACAAAAACAATAGGTCATAGATTCTTTACAATTAAACAGCAAAACATTACGTTATAGATCCCGAATCCTAGTAAAACGAAATACAGACACTTATTTTCAACTTTCAATTTATTACTATTTATAAAATTTCTAAACAAAAAATTATTCACAGGATAAATTCAAATTAATTGAAAAATTGGGTATTATATTTATTCTGTGGCTTGGTTCTAAAAGGGCCACTGTAAAAAAAATAGATTTTGAAAAATTGCACTTCATCACTTATAGAATATCACCTAATAACTACTTTCATGTAAGTTGTGCAATATTGGTTGATGGTTCACATCAGGATGGGCAGCGCGACCCCTGCAATATATAACCTGAATGCACAAAAGCTCCAGCTCACTTTTATTAGACTATCTTGAAAACACTGAACACTGAGATACAGTTATTTGCAAAAGTTTAAGACCACCTAACATTTTTTTTTCAATTTTCACAGGTATATCTAAACATATAATTACTGTATTTAGAAGCTATATTTAAAAAATATAAATATAACATATTCACTTAAGACCCTTTCTTCAAAATAAAAAAAAAAAAAAAAAAAGCTTCAAAATTATTCAGATTTAGTACTTGGTATGACATCCTTTATTGCAAATAACTGCCTGAATACAGTGTGGCATGCTGAAAATGAGGAATCCGCAGTATTTATTGGATATTTCCTTACACTAAACATACTTGATCGCTAGCCACTCGAGCACAGTGGTCATCAGAAAGTCCATCACTACCTTGGATCTGTGACATGGAATACTATCATGCATGAGTGTGATGCACTCATGAATATTCAGCTTATTCCGTACCATTTCCACATACCTAAATCCTTTCGCTGGGTGTTGGGCGACGGGAAGTATAGAGTAGAAGTACCAGGTTTTGACATATGCATTCCATATCGTCTGGCTTGTGGGACATTTCATGGTAGTAACTGTGTATTTTTCATCAAATTTCTTTCCTTTTGGATGCTGACGCGTCATGTATGCAATAGAAATTGTTGCAAGGTCGATTCATCTGACAAAAAAAAAAAAAAAAAAAAAAAAAAAAAAAACATGACCCCAATTTTTAGCAGTCCAAGTTTGATGTTTCCTAGAAAACTTTGATACCTTTTTCCCCCATAACGGGGGTCAGTCGACGCTTACGTGCTTGTTTGTAAAACTTTAATCCAAATTCTTCGCTCAAATGCCTCGAAACAGGGCTGACACTAACTTCTGGCCCCTTAGAATGTGAAGACGCTCTGATCTTCTCGCAACAACTCCTCGGGGAGCTCATGATGATTCGTCGTGTGGCATGGCCATCTCGGGGTGTTGTTTTTCTCGGAAAGCCACTCATCTCCCGATCGCTAAATGTCCCATCATCTTTAAATTTCATGATCACATTATGAATAGCAGTCTTTCTGACGTGCAACTTTGTGTTTACTTTGCGTACAGAGTATCCTTTTTGGTGTAAAGTCAATATTTGGTCTCTCTGGACTATATGCTCAGTGATAATGCGAGACAGAGAAAATGCAAATCACAACCTTTTTGCACGGAAACCAGTGGTCAACTGAACTTCAAATGCTCGGCCGACTCAATAAATCTTTGCTGAAGATGTATGATACTATCACAAAATGAAATGAAGCAAGCAATCACGAAATGAGGTGATGTTATCTGATGAAATGGCAGAAAAATGATTAGTGGTCTTAAATTTTTGCAAATGGCAGCATATAAAGAAAAAAATAACATGAACGTACTTTACCAAATGTTTTGGTAAATTTTTCATACATAAAATACAGCTGATAGTAAACATGCTACCCTGGATTGAAAATGTTAATGGGAAATAAATTGCAGTAAAAATAAATAAGTAAAACATTTCCATTGCTCAGATACCTATCTGATTTACAGCAATTTATGACGACTCCACTGCAGATAAAACTATAACAAAGCAGTCAAATTTTACAAACATATTAATAATTTCATGTTTTTCAGAGATCACACGCAAAAAAAAACTCAACTTATACGGAATGCTCTTGACATCGTAATTTTTTATATTCTAGCTTAAAAAAAGAACCCGTTCTGAAATGTTGGAATTATCAGAATACAGCTTAGATCAACATGTAAAACGTTGATACGCGTGTTTTCTTTCCAATAATTTCCGAGATATTGCTCTATTAATCTCAGGGCATTTACAAGCCATATATACATGCTGCCCGCTAATCCAACTTTTAGTACGCTAATCTTTCGCGCTGTGAACCTGGTTTGAGCCTCAGGTGAAGCACAAATGCTTGTTTTTCATTCACACTTTCCTCCTTTACTGGAGCAAGCAACCGTATACTTGGAAGGAGTTTTTAATACTAGTGAAAGCCCTCAAAAATTCGGACAGAAAATAAAGCTATCGACTTACTTTATATCATATCCTTGCGAATATTTTAACATTCCTTTCACAAAATGCGGGTGGAACTGCAATGTAAAGCTTAAGTATTATCCACGGGGGTCCTAAAGTAAGCAAAATCAACAATATTCGAAGCATAAACTTGATGTAAGAACCAAACGTAAGATTTAATGAGCCACTTTACAATAACACTCACTCTACCGTGGTTATCTTAGGAAATACTTCATTTCAACACACAAGATGCACCTCCACTAGGTGCAACACATTTATTATGGAATAGATATTTGCTTGCTTTCGATTGCACCTGAACACTGTATATGGGGTTCAGCAAAGGGTGACATTTCTTAGGGAGCCATATACAACGTGGGGGAATTCTTCATGGGTGCAGTGAACTAGGGGCAAGATTTTTTAGGCGCAGTTTTTGACATTTTATACTTCCTATGATTCCTAACGGGAGCTTTGACCCCTTGAGAAAGTTTGACGGGAGAAGAGTAATACCGGGATGGGCCCGTACATAACCCTTTCAGAGTTCATGCCAATAGTTCAACAAAGGTGATTTCGGGGTTCAAAGACCGAAGCTGTAACCCATTTCCGCTGAGCGACCCACGTCATGAGAAAGCGAAAGGGGCAAGGAACGAGGGACTTTGGCACTCCCCCCTTTCTTTACCCTTTCTTCTTTCCCCTTCACTTTCTCCTTTTACCCTCACTATTTTTTATACACATCTTTTATTCCTGTAGTACAGGTACTCACCCTGCTAGATGCTTTCACATGAACCAAGTGTTCACGGTATCACTTGTCCTCCTGCTTGCAAGTTCCATATTTTTTTAAAGTATGAAAATTCTGGGTTGGTGGAAGGGGCGAATTTCTAGGGGAAAGTAAAGCGGTCATTCCCTCCAGAAGAAAAAAATTATTTTAAAACATGGAAGGCCTTAGGAACAAGGCCTTTCGCGAACCTCGAGTTCAATAACACTGTGCTTCGGAAGCAGATATTCCCTAGCTGTTAAACGTAGTGCTCATATAACCGTAGGAATTTTCTTACACGATAGCAGATTTTTACATTCTGTACTGACGACCCTAACTACGTATATCCCATTCAACAAAGCAGTCGGATGAAATAGCTTTCCTTGCCACAGATATCAAATTCCTATAGCGTGTTTTAAAATAATTGAGAGACACTAAATAGTGATGTATTTAGTGGGAGCAATCTGGGATACTGTTTTTGGTGAAGGACCTTAGCGTACTCTATTTGGATAAAACTGTACAATTTTCAAGAGCAATTTACCATCATGTCTTAAAAAAAAAAAGTTCAATCGGTGCATCCTTCTGGTTCTTATGGATAAGAGGCATGGAACTTGACCCCCCCCCCCAAAAAAAAGCCATACAGAGGCGAGATCCAAAGTGAAAATCCTCCAAATACGTGGTGGAGAGATGTATGCTGAGTGTAACCAAAAAATACAAGAAAATTAACTCATGGATCAGGAAAATGACGAGAGTTGATAACATCTAGAATAAAGTAGAGCTTCAAGTGGCAATGGGCTGAACATATTGCTAGACGAACTGATCACCGTTGAACAACTGAAATATTATTGGATACCACGAAACGGGAAAAGACGCAGAATAAAACAATGTGAGAGATGTGTGAATGAAATTCTAAATCACGTCGGAATGACATGGAAGAGGATTGCTCAAGCCAGAGATTTCTGGAAGAGACTAGGGGAGACCTTCATCCAGTAGTGGATTGAGAATGGTTGATGATGATGATATAGTGATGTAGTTAATGGAGGCCTTGCTGGGCCCAGTGAGGCTGGGATACTTTTTTATTTAGAGGAGGAGAGCATAGAATATTTTACTGACCCAATTTGAATTTTCGTCACATAAAAATCAAAAACTTATGACAATTTACATACAGGGTGATTCATAAAGAAGTATACAGTTTCAACGCACTATAAAACAAGAACAATGTAAGATATTTTATGTTACCTGTAACAGAATTGTAGGGGAATGTTTCAAGTTTATTTAGAGACAGTCACAGATGTTCTATGTGTGCACCCTTAGTCACACGACACACATCGAACCGGTAATCCATTTCCGCCCAAACGCGAGGTAAGATATCTGAATCAAGTGCAGTGATAGTGGCTGTGGTACGCTGTTTCAGCTCCGCTAGGTCAACAGGAAGGGGAGTGGCGAATACCTTGTCTTTTACGTACCTCCACAGGAAAAAGTCACAAGGTGTTAGGTCGGGACTTCTGGGTGGCCATTGGGTCAGTGGCATGTTGTAGTCCGCGACTCGTCCAATCCATCGGTGAGGAAGATGTTCATTGAGATAATCGCGCACGTCACCTAACCAGTGCGGTGGTGCACCATCCAATTGGAGAATAAAGTTGTCACTGTCGTCCTTCAACTGTGGCATCAACCAAAGACTTAACATATCCAGAAAAGAGCCTCCCGTGACGGTTTTCTCGTGAAAAAAGAAGGGGCGGTGTACTTTCTTTTTCTTCTGATATACGCGGTCGTCCAGGACTTTTAAGTTTGCACAATCGTAGATAGATTTTCTGGTTGGAGGTTGTTTTCCGAATCGTGATCGAAAATGCAGTTGCACAACAGTTACAGATTCCGTTTTGCTCAATTCAAGAACAAAAAACGCCTTCTGCACTGCAGACGCTGCCATTTTGACTGACTATTAACGTGACACGCGCGCTGTCGCCTACGTCAGTTCCCTCAGTAGCGGGACACAAACTTTATGAGTACATCTACCTAACGGTCGCAGTTGTGGTCCGTGTCTTCAACTGTTACTGTTTTACAGCATCTGGAAACTGTATACTTCTTTATGAATCACCCTGTATAATGATGTCCTCAAAGGCAACACATTTGAATGCGCAGCGATTGCAAACTTCTGCTTTGTTGCTTTCGGAGAAATTTTCTAGTTAAAACTTTTTCTACGGTAAAAATTTTAGTGCATTTAGATTGGCATTTCTACTCCTACACCGTAAAAATTCCTGAAATTCACGAGCCACTTTCCGTGATTCCTGTCGTGAATTAACGAAGCATATTTCTGATACAACCTTTTCCGTGAAATGATGGAAAGAAACCTCAATTTCACGGATTTTTCGTTCGTCAGGAAAATTCTGAATTTTCAGAAACCTTTCTGCAATTCCTTTCGCATATTAACGGAAAAACTCCGTTCTCACTTTTTCGTATCCATAGGACGAAAAAATACCAGTAATAGGAGAGATCCGCAGGAATACCTGAGTTTTGATTAGCAGTTAAATTTCAATCGTCTGCCAAAGGAACTGATTTTTGAAGTTCTATAAGATCAGATGGTGTGGATAGCATATCGCATGAATTTTGGTTATTGTGAAACAGAATATTTCTTCTCTTCTTCCCCATTTTGTGCACCAGCTATTATACATTATGTTACCGTACGAAACCGAATATTTAAATTATTGTACAGGTGGTATGATGTCTATGTATCAGTCTGTGGAGTGCTTAAGACAAAACCTATTATAGCTAGCAAGAATAAATTTTATATTTAGAAGTTTTGTGAAATAATAGTACAAAACAGTACATTTCACCCTTTCCTGAAGATATATGAAAGTTATTGTTAGTTAAAGAAAAAAATCTGAAGTTCCATAGCATTCTGTTGCTTCGAAAAATCATGATGAAAAATAAATTCCTTAATTTGTGATACGTCCTCCTACAGAAAAAAATAAAATTATTACAAAAGTATTAAAAAAAACTTAACAAAAAAAAAAAAAAAATTCACCGTCGCGCCATGAGTGTTCAACGTTGAACGTGAGCGCTTTTGTTGAGTCTTTCTGGCTCAGTGGTTAAGACGCGTGTTTTCTGCACAGCCAACCCGAGCAAACGTCGGTTCGAGTCCCACTCAGCGCAAAAGGATTTTCTGGCGTAAGAGCTGAATATTTCAGGTTCTTCGATTTTTGCGAAATTTTTGTATAAACACGAAAAAAAAAAAAAAAAAAAAAAAAAAGGAATTTCTGACTACGGAAAATCTGTGAAAATACGAAAGTTAAAAAAAAAACCGGACATTTTTAAAAACGGAAATTCCTTTAAAAGACGGACACTTACCGGCAACTTTGCTGCAAGTTATTTTCAGAAATTTTCCGTGGATTCACACCACTTATTTTTTACAGTGTACCTAGCAACATCAAGCTATTTAGTTTGGCTTTTCTTTCCTGCGATCAGAACTTTCTAATCTGATTTTGTTACTTTTTTTGGAGATGTGTTTTTTTTTTTTGCTTTTTTTATTGTTCTGCATTAGTTCCATGTAAAACAGAATCTAAAAAGAATCTTCGTAGAAATATAATACGTGCGTGGGTACAAATGCAGTTACGTATACGCAGTATAAGGAGGGGTGGCTACTTTAATAGAATTACAGTGGAATCGTACCATATGAGCATTTAACTGAGGCGAAATCAACTGCACGCGTTCAGCATGAGTGAGAGAGAGAGAGAGAGAGAGAGAGAGATGGGGGAAGGGGGGATTTCAATAGTGTAGGCCTTTCTACCCGCTGATATACACTGAAAAAACAGCCACGAAGTAAGCGTAATTTAAGATACGTGAACCTGCAGCGTTTCCAGTCTGTCGCAGTTACCCCGTGCGCTTCATATTGTAAACACCTCGCCACGCTGAGTACGATTCTAGTGTTCAAATGCACGCATTTTTCTTATAACCTTTAAACGCAAGCCGACTGAACCAAGAAAGAGCGATCTATTCCAAAAACAGCGATTTGTTCCAAAGCTGGAGGAAAAACTAGCTACATTTGACCTCCTGATAGATTGTATGTCGATGTGCGTGAATACGACTTCGATGAATCTAGCATCCATGCCATCAAGATTCAAAAGAGAGAATTACTTCAAGCCGCGGCATCAAGTGCTTCAGTAAGTGCTAAGGTGACGAACCGAGTGCGTGATAAGACTTCGGTGAAAACTGAAAAACCATTAAACTTATTGCTGCAAGACATAAACCGTAAACGTGTGCCTATCGATGGCAACATGCTGCGAAAAAATGCTTTTAGTCTCTATGCCCTGTTCAAATCTTTGCACCGGGAAGGAGCAGCCATTTGATGAGAAGGAATTCAAAACCAGACAAGGGCCGCCTTAACGGATTTAGGAACCGCTTCAAAAACAAAAAAGTGAAGACTACTGGTAAAGCTTCATCTGCCGATGAAGGGATAACAAAAGGCCATCCAGAACAATGAAAGAAAATTACAGAAGAAAAGGGGTATCTTCCGGAACAAGTTCTTAAGCCGACGAGGAGAAATGTCCAATCGCACTTAAGTTTCGAAATCAGAAAGACAAGTCCCTGGTTTCAAAGTAGCTAATGACCACTGTCTTGTCGTGCTGTTTTGTGGCAATGCGACTGGGAATTTAATAAAGTCGGGCTTGACCTACAGGGCTTCAAAGCATCCGTACCCTAAAAGGCAAGAGCAAAAATCTTCTGCCTGTGCTCCGGCAATCAAATAAAAAGGATTGGGTGAAGGCATCATTTTTGCTAGAATGGTTTCACAATCATTTCATTCCAAAGGTAAAGTGGTTCATCGACTTGACTTTAAAATGATGCTGCCAGAAGAGAATGCTTCTGGGCAACCCGGGACACTATACTTAGCTCATAACGACATTGAAGTTGTCTTTACCTAATCCAAATACAATCTCCATTCCCCAACCTCTGGACCAAGGTGTGATTTGCTGTTTCAATCCAAGTACAGAAGGCTTACGTTTTCGCGGATACGTCTCGCGATCGATGCTGAACCCTACCTTCATTGGATAGTGTTGAAAGTCCTTCAACAATGCCGCTTGTATCAGTTTTACTAAACATCCAAAGCATGTTAGTGACATTTATGGAAAGAATGTGTGAGTGATTTTAAGAGTTTTCGGACCAGTATATGAAAGGAGTGAAAAGCCCAGATCAGGTGGTCATGAAAGTTGGTGGTGATGGCTTCGTCGACATCCTCGACGAAGAAATTAAAGAAGTAGTTGAAAGTTAGAGAAATATTGATTAAACAAGAGTTAGGGAAACTAATGAAATGGTTTACAGAAGACGAAGATGGCGATGACAAACAGGAACAGCCAGGAAGTTTGAATCTTCACTAACTTGCTGAAGTACTCTAAGCAGCAAAACATTTCAATGATTTAATTGTCAAGTACGATTCCTGTATGAAACGAAGCCTCAAAATCAAACGTAACGGATGATTTGAGACCGCACAAAGAAATATTTGTGTAGATCAACGGCCAAGAGTATAATGTTACAGTTATTGTCTTTTGAGTTCTTTTAAGCAGAAACAACCAGAAGCAGATAAGCTTACGCAATCAACATCTCGAGCTGAACCACAGCCAACCATTCTTTCATCCGTCTGACATGTAATTTATCAATAGATACTGTAAAATTATACTTTGCATATGTACTCTTTATTATAAATATTGTACATTGTTCCACATATTATACATACATGCATGAACATATTGCTGTACATTAATGTATACACAAAATCGTGTATTTTGTACTTTATAGGTTGTTTAAGAGATAATTTTGATGAATTTGTACTTTATGGTTGTTTAAGGGATAATCACGTACTTATGGGCTGTTTAAGGGATATTTTTAGGATAATTTAGAATATACGAGAATTTTGCATTACGCGCTAACTTAAGAATCTAACCACCGAGTAAGTCGAGATTTTACTGTAACTCTTATGTATACGAAAAGGAACACTAACAGGTGGCGTGATTATTGAACAGGTCAGAAATATGGTTCAGGTATGTTCAACCAGACAAAATCTATATGAAACACTCAAATGTAGCATCACTTATTGGTCACATTTCAAAAACATGGGAATTTGTATATACAAAATCATTGCTCTGTCTAACAGAATATGTTTCTGAATCTGATTAAAATGGTTGAAAGATCATTATTTGCCGAAATTCAATACAGGTGGAAGCTTGAGTGGATAACTTTTGGTTTACAGTTACAACAAAACACAATATATATATATATATATATATATATATATAAAAAACCCACCCTATCCTGAGGAAAATATTCTCAAAAGTGTGAGCTTCTATAGTGTTCAAATTTTACAAATAATTGATGACATGTTGTGATCCTTTACACCGCTTTAATCTTGTATTCGGGGAATTTCTTAAAGCGTAACTGCTGCCAAACCGATTCTGAGTGTTTCATTCCATAGATATGTGAGGATGTATAGCTAAGAAAGTAGTCACTGCGTACGCGCAAGCGAACTTGGCTCATTTCAGTTAAGTATGTTCAGTCGCATATTTTCATGTCCTTGCCACGAGTCTATGTAATTTTTCCTCGAATTTTATTTATTGTAAGTCCACTTCCCTTCACATTTACACCGTTCACCAATTTGCGAATTTGTTGGTAACATAAAAACTTCCCTACAAATCAAAAATACCAAAACTAAACGGAATACGAAGCCATATAATTGTACAGGAAGACTTCTTTAACTTTGCCAATTAGATTGCTAAGTACGTATACCTGTTCCTTTACATAGGGCCCACGTTTCAAGAAACTTTTGCACTGGCTCATCTGTGGTTTGAATGTTACTACACATACCGAAATGCCACTATAACTGATCAAAATTGTTAAACATCACATCCCATATGCTTAAACAGTTGTTATAACACTTATTTTGAGCGTAATTCATACTGTATGAAATATCTTTAGTTTCTTTTTGGTGTCTTTAAATGATCTGTACATTGTTGATTAAATAAAAAGTCACGTAGAAGAGCACACAAGACACCTGGTCCTCATAGAAGTCTTTGTGGCACATAAGAGTGCACACGATTTTGTTCAAAAGTTTGGACATAACTATTTTTACACATTTTGCCATATTTTTTTAATTTGTGCTTAATTGCTTTGCGTATATCTGAGAGTTTCCTCTCTGAAGTATGTATATTTATTTACAGCTCCCATGAATACCTAACGTCGCTTGAGATTACGTGAAAATAGAGATACATGGCTATTCGCGAAACAATGAGACGTTAAGTGCAAAGTGCGTTTTAGAATGAAACATTAAGTGCGTTTTAGAATCAAGTAAGTACCTGAACAGGTATTTCAAGGTACTTAGATTTTCGTAAACACATTATGTGTACCTTGCTAACGCGAATGAAAAAACTCACGTTCACTTTTTCAGGGCTGCTATTACTACTTATATGTGCTTTTTATACAAAACGGTAAACGGCGGAAAAAAAAAAGTACTCCAACAATAAATCACTCTCCAAAGCAGTGTCCTGTCGAAAAAGAGTCACACGAAATTTGCTATGCGTCCCATGCGACAGAGATTCAGAAAGCAGACACAATTAGCGACGAGAACAAAGTACAACTATGATTTCATTTATCAGCACGCATCGTTTTCCCATATAATAACCCTTAGTAAAAAGCAAGTCTTCCTCTGAACTACTGGATGTGCGATAACCATCATTTAAAAGAGTCTCCCGGTTGGGCTGCGAACCATGTCTCCATTTCTTGTTTCGTCATATGCAAATGTGCCAGAAAATAACTCTCTATCTAATATCAAAACATGCAGTGATACTGACAGTTCTTTTAAGAAGGGAAACTTCGGTCACTGAGGTTGGAAAAAAAAATATCTATAGTTGTTCCTTCCTATAAAAGATAATCGTTTTTTTTTCTTATCGCTTGTAATTTGTTTCAGTTGAAGTAAGGTGGTACACCCTTCAAAAAGGAAATAGTATTTGGTAAAGCAAACAAAAACAAGGAGAATCTTCAAACGCCGAATAATTCTAATGACTGAGGCAGTGAATCACTACCTGAAAAATAGTGTCCGAGTATAAATCAGGTATGTTTCTGTTAAGAAAGTTTCGAGTGAAATTGCATTCATTTATTATGTCCGGCTCGACAGCTAGTTTGCTAAATGTTTCAGGAATGCAACCCCAGGCAGGAGTTTTTCATTTCAAACGCTCTCCGAACAAGGATCTAACGTGAGACTCCGAGGCAGCATATTATCAAAACGTACATTACTGGGCACTCATCTTTTGATTTGAATAACAATGGAGTCAAAAGTAACTAATGTTCAGGTCTATGATGCGCGTGCTTCAATATTTGTTGGTACACATCTCAGAAAATTTTCTTGCAAAGTATGTTTTTGTAACATGTGGTTTCTCAAATACATTTTTAACCACCATTTTTATGTATTAAAGCAGTTTCCGATTTATGCTGCATCTCTGTCCTTTTTTTAACCAGATATAAGTTACGTATAATTACCCAGCATTTAACTTTCCATTTCGTTCACTTTCTTATGTAAATTTTAGTTCTCTCTCTTTATACTTTCCACACTTAACGTCATATCTGAGGTCCCCAAAGTTTCTTCTACATGTGGCACCACCAGCAGGCAGTCGCCTCAGTACTCAGTTAAGATAAATGCGACATGTACGATGTTTGAAGTAAATGTATTAGGTGTTAGAAATTTCCATCGCTAAACCTACTTGATAGTTGTTACCAATGATTAACGACGTTACCTTGTTGATCGACAGTTATTCAGTAACTCCGTTAATGTGTTAACTTCGTCTGTAAATCAACTTGTTGATTCTTTATACTGTATTACATTGTGTGTATCTTTGAACTTCCTGTGGAAGTTCAGCATTACTCTCTTCAAGAAACCAAATAAAGACGTTAAGTTGGATACCGGGAAGTGGTTTTTGATTATATTCATCATTCTGAGCGTAGTAAAACATTATAGATACCAACCTTGCATCTATAAATCCTACTAACTACTTTTATTGTATCAATTGTAAACAAATTCCCAGTAACATTTTTGTCATTTTTAAAACTAAATGAACGGAAATTCTGATATTCGGAATGAAAGCCTAAAATTTTAAGAATGACGTATTTGAAGAATATTCGTTCAGCTAGAGTACCACTGGTAAATGGAACTCTGGAGGTTTATATCCCGGGGACAACTCATTGCCGACCATATACTTAAAAACGACTATTTTATAGTCTTCATATTTCATGAAAGTTAATTTAGATAGCGCGGATCTAGAACATAAAGCCGTGTTGAAATTTCTTGTGCCCACAGAAATCCCATCAACTGACTACGTTATGAAAACTCGATTTTAGAGTGAAATTCTGAGATTAGCCTATATCTACCAAACAAACTTAATGCAATTCATTCACGCACAGGCAGGGCCTGATTATTGCACGGGTTCCTTTTTTTAAAAATTGTTCCTAGAAATGACTTAATCATTGCTGAACTTTTTGTTGCCATTATTATTATTATTATTATTATTATTATTATTATTATTATTATTGTGAAAGTAATATTTTATATAGGGTTTGTTACACTCCAATACTTTCATTAAATGAGCAGTTTCAATTTTTACGAGAAAAAAAAAACTATTACTCTTCTCTGAAATTGCTGCCTCACTTCAAGATCATAATCAAATGTATTCTAGAATTTACTACCTTTATTACAAATTCTAAGTTCATTAAAAATAACTATTACAAATTCGTATATACACTATCTACCAACAAGTAATTGCACACCTGTGATAGCAAAGGAAAACGAAGTTTATTCACCTTCAATAGTTGGTGGAGCCTCCACGAGCGGCGATTACAGCTGCGACCCTCCGGGGCATACTCTCAACCAGGCGCATTACGACGGCTAGCGGTATTTTTTTCCACTCGGCTTGGAGAAGACAGGTCAGTTCCTTCACCGATTTCGGACGGTGGGGGCACCCCTTAAGTCGACGCTCAACTCGTCCCAGAGGTGCTCGATAGGGTTAAGGTCCGGGCTCTGCGTAGGCAAGTCCATTCGATTAACCCCATTGTCACCATACCAAGCCATGGTGGACCTCGCAACATGACAGGTGGCATTGTCATCTTGAAAGTAACATGGGTCCACCCTGTAAAACTGCCACAACGTAGGAAGGCATGGTCATCCAAAATGGTGCAGTAGGTCTCGGCGTTGAGTCTACCAGGAATTGCGACCAAGGGTCCCGTGCCATACCAGGAGAAACACCCCCATAGCATAATTCCACCGCCGCTGAACTTCACAGTTGGCACAATACATTCCAGCAGGAGGCGTTCTCCAGGCAGACGTCAAACCCAGACACTGCCATCCGAACGGTAGAGGGTGAACCTTGATTCGTCGCTCCAGAGAACCTGTTTCCACTGTTCAACGGTCCACTGTCAACGTTCTTTGCACAACGTTAGCCGAGCAGCGCTATTGGACTTTATGATTAAAGGCTTGTGGGCGGCAGCACGTCCATGATAACCGAGCAGATGGGGTTCCTTACGGATGGTATTCATCGAAAGAACACTCCCGGATGCATGTTGAAACTCCTCGCGGATGTGGCCCATCGATTTGGTGCGGTTCTTCCGAATTTCTCTGGCCAGCACCCGTCGGTCTCTAACTCCCAGTTTTGTGGGTCTGCCGGGTTGGGGCACATTCCGACAGTCACCTCTCATCTCCTACTTGCCAATCACGTAGGCCACTGTCGATATTGGGCACTTCAACTCGCTGGATATGTCACGTATGGATCGGCCATTCCTGTGATACCTGACGATTACACCTTTCTCTAAATCAGAGAGCTCCGAACTGCGTGGCATCATACATGCGACTGGTCGAGTTGTGGTTTCCCACAGGATATTTAACGGCGGCGGCCGTGACGTGTATCAGGACCGCAGATATCGTCGATTGCAGGGGTGTCCAATTACCTGTTGGTAGAAAGTGTATATATCATGTTATGTGTATCACGTGACATCTCCAGCGCCATACATCGGTGAAAATTTTTGTTTCGGTGAGGCCACACCCGTTACCTGGCCCAGGGCACCCGGATATCTTAGTCGGGCCTTGCCTACAACTGTTTGGGGCGCCAGCATTCTGGCCAAATTTAGACGAGTAGTAATGACTGAACACCAATAGGTAAAGGAATTTAAGTTTTGTGACACAATCTCACCGTCGGTGTCCCTGTTCTAGAGGAATTTTACAAATTCCTACAGGTCAAAATCAGAAAACAATTCGTCATATATCGTGAGAGATCACGTTGGTTTTAAGAAACAGTCAGCTTCACACTGTTGTAGAGCAAGACATTTCTCCGGATAAAGATAAATTTTAATGTCAATAACTTCTTTTTTGATTTCTACGTAAACTCATTCAGTAAAACGTTTATGTACTTCACCTTTTATAAGCAAATTTTTAGTGTTTTTGATTAAACTACAAATATGTAATATCTCTTGCCAAAATAAAAAGTTCTTTCAGGAGAAAAATTCAGAACACCAACATAAAATTCACGACAACTGTTTAACAGCATTTTTTGATAACAGATTGTTCCCATTCAAATTTAGAAGCACTGGAATACTTCAACGAATGATACCCTGAATGAAATGTCTCCGAATTTATAGGGAAAGACTGAGTAATATTTAAACTTGTTTTCAACCTACTACACTTGGGCATTTTGGCAATTCTTCTCTTGTAACAACAGAATCTAACACTTTTAATAAGATATTCCGTATTCATCAAACATCTAGTGGTGCGCATTACCCTTTCCTTGAGAAACTAAATGTAACAGCGTGCATGTATAGCCGATTGTTAACTCAGCAGTTCACACGGCGACATTACGATCGCAAATGACTGCTAATTCTAGAAAACCGCTAAAGAAACTACAACAATTTAAATAAGCTTATTCAGAGGTAAATGCTGTAATCTGCCAAACGAGTACACGTACTTAGAAAACATTAGGAACTTGCTTCTCATTTTATGAGAAACTGTTTCCGAAAGAAGTGACTGGGATTCAGAGCAAGCAAAAATTTTCGCAAAGGGCGAATCAAGAAAGATTAAAGCTAGTTAGTCATCTAGCTAGGTCAAACCGTAGAGGTGCTACACCCTTTAGTAGAGAGAAGAACAAAAGTTTGATATAGGGACAAGCACACATAGAGATACTGAGCAGAACGTATTGGCAAAGTTATCTTTCGTTAGAACATTATTTTGCAAAGCACTGCGCTCGCCATTTTACTTATAGTTGCCCTTTCAAAAATTTCTGAAGAAATAGGAGCCGAAATATAATATTTGTCAGGTGCTTTATTCAAAAAAAGCAGAGCAGAAATGCTTGTAAAAGAAAATAAGTTACGGAAGGTATTCAGTTGCATTACGTGGATATACGTGAATTCATCTACTGCCTATCACAATGCACCATATCAGCAGCTGAAGAAACAGGCAGTTTCTATATATATTTGGCACGAAATCTGCACTTCGAGGACAAGAGCTGCAAAGGAAACGGATGTATATTTATTCGTTGCCGCAAAGCAAAGAATAAATATACATCCATCAGAGCACGGAAGTTCGAAAGAGAACACTCAGCACTCCTTAGAGTTTCGTTCCTTTTTTGAAAACACACCACGGGTCATGTTCAAAGAACGTGCTTGATTGGTGATTTTTTTTTTAGGAGCAGTGAAATCACGATGCTATGTAACTTGGGAATAGCGGAAGATTGAAATCTATAGTCAGTGACACCATAAAGGGTCGAAAACACGGCATGAAAATTTTTTACTACAAGATCTATTATATAAACGCACGCTTAGCACGGAGTAAATCAATTCTGAAGGAAACGTCTTCTGTAAAAAAAAAAAAAATTAACACTGGTGAAAAAAAAAAAAATTCACATAATTTTCGGTACATTGATTCATCGAGAAGCAAGTAGATAAGTAATTCAACGACCTCTGTCACCATGGAGAGAGAGATAGGCAGTGTTCACCACGTGCCTGTTTCGAGAAATACGAAATATACTACGTATTTAAGTTCTGAGCATTCTTGAATAGCATATGAACTTCGCTTGATTCCAAATCCAAGATCATGTAATGTGTTGCACATATTCAAAGAGTTAAAAGCCATATATATATATATATAAATATGACATCTGGCAATTTTCAGTTTAAATTTGGTAAAAACAGAAAGGAACAGTTATTGTCGGAATGATTTCGTTCAGTTTTAAAAGCGTTACTAAAAAGATATTTTTAAATACAATAAAATTCAGAAACGAATGCCACTAATAGCAAAAATAAGCTCAGCTGTAAAAGAAAAATATGTATTGCTAAAAATACAATGACAACTGGCTCTTAAGGTGTGTGTGAGTAATTTAAACTTATTTTCTATAGTTCTACAATTCTTGTTATTCTTTCTCATGAAAATTTTACTTTCAAAAAAATCATATTACATCTGTGAAAAGAAACATCTGAAGGTTTATTTTCATAGATATAATATGACCTCTTATGACATTTATGGAATGCACTTGGTTATGTATATACAGTATATATAGCTAGATGGAACCTTCGAAGAATACGTGGAGCAATGAGGTCTTTTGTTTAGAGTTTTGAATAACTACTTTTGTATCCGTAGGAGTGAAAATCAATTTATCACCAAGAAACTTCGGCGCGAATTTAATTAAATAAATATTCAGCACAGTGAATGTAAAATGTAACCAGTGAAAAATCAAGGTAAACCTTTAATAATTGGACATTAAAATATATTCTTCAATATATCAAAAGCCTTTATTCATAACAGTGCTTCAACAACCAAAGCTTTCTTGACTATTTACATACGAACATTTCATACTTTTTTCATATCTTTAAACTTTTCAATGCCACAACAATTGATCTCATTGGAAAAACTGTTCACAATTATGCCCGATCTAACACGTATATATCATAACTAGAATACCAGTGCTCCGAGCTTTGGTAATCCTTTTGGCACACAATAATCAAAACTTACACCACACAAACTCAAAATCCAACAAACCAAATACTCTGACGTCTCTGGTGTAATCTAACGAGATATGCAATGAAACTTACACAACTGTGACGTACTACAGAGGTGAATCACGTGTCAAGACGACAAATCTGCAGCGATACATTCCGTCCGTGTAGCTTAGTTGGGAGAGCAACTTACTCCGGAGAGGGGGGGACGCGACTTCGATTCCGTCACGGACAAAATTTCCGTTTTCACACAACACGCAGGACAGAAAAAGGGTAGTGATGGCTCATAAAGTCATCACTATCTTCTCATATGGTTCTGTCATCGAAGCAGTTTGCACATCTGCGTCGATGTGTTACATTTTAGGGCTGGGATGAGGTACGGGGGATGTGCATTTTCTACGGCGCTGGATGTCTCCCTTCCTTGGAACGAGTGGCACCAAATTAAGGAACAGGCAACTCATTATAGACCTAAGAGTTGCTCACGTTGGTTGTCAAACCCCGAAACAAAACAAAAAAGAAAGTTACGTTTTACACCAGGTGGAGTTGGCACGGACGTGACAAAGTGCGCAAAGCGATCATCTCAATCCTCAACAATATATGCCTGTGACCTACAAAGATGCTGCACTAATAATGAAGTTTTTTTTTTTTCAGAACGCCAGCAATGCACTGCCAGAAATTCATGAATATCAGTGTTAGAAGAACATCCTTTGCGGTGATGAGTCTCCATCGGACAAAATGATAATATCAGCTCATACAGATTCAGCAACTGGGCATCGCAAAGACTCCACATCGTTCACGATATTCCTCATCATTTGCCATAGGTCACACTAAGGCATGATTTTAGAGCTTCCTTCCGGACCAAACTACTGGAAGGTGTAGGATCTCATTCACATTAAGTTATACAACCAAAATAGAAAAGTCGAGATGCTGGATAGAGCAGCTATTTCGCAGGACAGAGGTGAAGTAAAAAAAAAAAAAAAAAAAAGAGTTAAAGTTTTAGATTTTAATAGCACCAAGCGCATGAAATTCGGGTAAGGAAAGGAACTCCACGATCAGGAGGATGCAGCGGCGAAATTGAACAAACGACGAGCTGATAAGACATCAGGGTAATTCTTGAAGTAATTCCAGTCAAAGCAGTACGATTCAGTTATTCCTGGCTTCTACAGTCAAGAAACAGGGGGTTGTGAAATCGGAAGAAATGTTTTTCATCTGTCAAAATTCGTTAGATAAACCATTTTTTAATTTCTAGTTATTATCAAAAGTCCTCTCTCTCCCTTTTTAGTAGTTTGGATCTTCTATTAGGAGATAGGAAATCGACTGTTTAGGGTTTGGTGGTACAAAGACGAATTTATATATTCTCACGATTGCAATTATACGAGTTAGAAAATCTCAAAACAATAGGGTTTTTTTAGGACTGTGGGAAAGTGCTTACGGACCGGCACCCTCCCATTTACTGCCAAAATGTCTACTGCTTAATTTTGGAGATCGCACGCTAAATCATTTATTTGGAAAACTCTCCCTATAAAGTGTTAAAAATATTTGAGAAGCAAATAGTTATAAGGATATTTAGACCAATTATGGGGGATATTCAGGTGGACTAGGAAACAGTTTTCTTGTTTATTGAAACCATCTTTTCGGAGACATCCAGCCCGAGAGTCTACAACTTAGGCCACTACAAACTAGAAATTTTAGAATATTCTGAGGTAAAAACGGGGAGAGTCATCGTCACTCCATCACGCCAACAGCGGGCAAGTCAGGATCCTACACTGTGTGTTTTCGCAGGATGATGCACCACCTCACATCGCCCGCCCATTGAACGACCTGCTGTGCGACAGGAAAATTAGTTGCTTCCGGCCCACAGCGTGGAATTCCATTCGTGCAACATCACCCATGGTGATTCCAAGTTCTCAACTTGGAAATTACGGTGCGTCGCGATAGAATTCGTACCTTTGCATATCTTTAGGAAGAGCACCCCACTTCATGTGCCAACAGTTACTACGCACAGAGCTGGGGGCAGCTGTTAAAAACATTGAAATGCAGATGGAACAAGGCTCATGGAAGATATCTATACTCCGAATCAACCTAAGAGTGAACCACTATGAAGGGTACGAAACAGCTACCTCCGCTACGAAAAATAGTCCCTATCGTTTAGAGCGAAAATCATCAGAATTATTGCTTAGAATCCATTTTTGTTTGCTCAACAGTTTATCAGACAAAATTGCTACATAAAAAAAAAAAAATCTAGGAGTTAGAGGGCTTTTAGAAATAAATTTGTTCTGAGAAGTTGCTGACTCAAGAGCTTCGCATTTTCGGCTATTTCTGCCTACTTGGGATACAACTCGGACAGGAGGAAGGGATGGAAGACCTCTCCCAACATTAACAACACAGAGGCAATAAATTGACAATCGGGGAAACTTGAACGGTGTGTTACTTAAAGAGGCAGTAGGGGAGGCAGTTCGGCCTCCACCAGACCCCACTGCTTGTGAGATGTGTGGGTGTGTGTGTGTGGGGGGGGGGATCAGAAAGGAAACAGTAGAAGAGCACATTGACGCGGATGGATACCGTTCTTGCGTTCCACGGCGAGATGTGATAAGGCTCTCCCGCCTTTCCCAGTAGTACACTTTTAGGGTGAATTGGAGTATAGATTGAACGGTGTCTTTAATGATCATACACTATACGGATGACAGCTTCATATTATTGCTCTTAGACGTACCTCTGTAAACATTGTTCTCTTATTATATTATTCTGAATGTTCTAGAGAAGCCACATACAATTTTTTTCATTGTCTCCAATACTCAGCACTCGAGACAACTTGGAGAGGCCATAATTCAATTATGACAATCTGAGGTATATAGATAGAATGCGATTAATAATACTTCATCAAATGTGAGCATCAAACTTCGATCTGGTATAACAATTATTACAACATTGGGTCAGATATCCACAAAAACAAGATACAACTCATCGACAGCGTTACATCGCCACGATACAAACCATGTCCTTAAAAGAGTTCCAATATTGTTCGAAATTTCTATGTAACATTTTTGTAACGTTCATGCACTGTTTAAATATAATTTACCACCGCCCTTACATTGAAACTGGATATTCATTTTTTTCCTTGTTTTGCTCTAGAGCAGAAGGGGAAAATATTAAAGCAGAAGGGAAAGAAGGATTGTTCTGGTGATGGAGTATTCAAGGCCGCGGGCTTCTGATTAGTTGTGCGAGCTGAGTCCAGCTTCGCATTTGTCTTGTTTTTTTTTTTTTTTCCCACAGCCTGAAGCTGGCCATCCCAACCCAAAAGGATTCGCATAATTTCCTGAATACTGGGTATTATGGGTTTACACGGTAGCACCTAATGACTTCGTATCTGAAGAGAAAATAATTTAAAAAAATTGAGGGCAGCACTTCTGTTCACATTAGACTATGCTACGAAAGTGACTCCCTAGTGAAGAAGCGGCAAATAATGTATCACAAATACTGCAAAATTTCATTTACTGAACTTTTCAATACCCCAAATTGCTATGAGGATTCATGGTTTACTGAACACGATATCCACGAGCAAACATGCAGGATACTTTCACCGTTCCACTGCAATCTTCCGATGACCAAGTGAACAACGTGGAAATAAATGAAACAAATTAAAGCAACGGAAGATCATCTACTCTCCGTAAACAGCGGTATATGCATATGCAGAGGCTGATTTTTGTCAGATGAACAAATACGATGGCTGCACAGGGTGACAGCAAAATGTAGGTTGAACCGGAAGTATATAGAGGGGAAACTTTAAAACCTTGTTATTTTCTATTAGCGCAAATACAGATGTTTCCTCGAAGACTAGAGGCAATCTTCCAAATTGAAGATCTCCTTCTCTGAAGTGTAATCTTCGGTATAGTTATGACGCAACGCCTTTTACGCGGAATGTATGTTAACCAGTGAATTCGAGGTAGATTTGGGATAGAAAGTATCTACAGAGAAATTTGCTTATCATGCGAAAGATGCTGCACTTTACTACAATATATGAAAGCAACGAGGAAGTGAATTCCTGTCTGTGTTAAAACGTCACTCACCTCACCCCCTCTTCTTTAAGTAGGATGATCGAAGTTGACAGAGAATAAGACTCGCACACAATCTATCGAACTGAATTAATAAAGCAATGTTTAAGCGTTTGGGTTAGAAGGTTGGTACATTAGTGTTTGTGAAAATGAACGGTGTTTTTTATTTCCTCCTGAGCAGTGCGCACAACAACCCTGTCCAGTGAAATCTTTAATTTGAATAGTAATTACGACAACTAGAAACAGCTAGAAGACGTTGTTTTCAACAACCAGAAATAGCCTTAAGCTTACGTAAGAATCATGACTCAAGCCACAATGATGAAATGAACAGCACTGATAAGTACAAGTATAATACCACCTCTCAAGCATTTCGATAACAAATCTGTTTTATGACTTATAAAGGAGATTTTCTTTTAAGCAGAACAACAAGTTTTTCATAAAAATTCTTTTCCGGACTTTTTCAAGACAGCAGCATTTTAGATTACATAATTTTATTCGGTTATAATTGTACGGACGGTATTTCGCACCAGTTTCCTTTCTTTCTGAATACAGCGGAGGAACAGCCATTTTCTCAATGTTTAAAGTAAATTTCATTCAGATAAATAAATACACGAAATCCTCTGCAGTTAATAAATCTTAGAAGGATTTAAAATTTTCTCAATTTAACGAAAATGAATATATCAAAATATAATTTTTTTGGATGCCAGGTTTGCCATTTATTTTAATGAACTTATTTCGTCAAGGAAAGAAAACACGCTGTCTTCGTTTCAACTATACGTCCAGTCACGAAGTTCAGATTTAGTGTCACGAATAAGGTTGAAAGGCTACCTGAAAATGTAGGCCAACTATTACCGACGGCGTGCTCAAACGACCGAAAGTAAGTGGAAACCGGTGCTTGCAAAATAAGCAATACTTGTATGGGGTAACAAGATACAATTAGTAAAACCGAATTTTGGAGTGAACCAAATGTTTCTCTTAAAAAGAAGTTAATGAATGAGATATAACAGAGAAAAGAACTGTAAGATACTCTCCCAAGGTCTTTTGTGTAACTTGAATAAGAATAATCTGAACTTGAAAACAATTTTAATACAGTTACGTGTCAATATTAACCTTGTATAATACTATTTTAATATTACCTTCTAATATTTTAGTTGGTTTATTTTATCTTCTTGTGTTTTAACCGATAAAGTATGTCTCTCCCCTTTTCCACTCTGTTCATGGCTATCTCATAGCATAGCCATAAACAGAATGGAAAGGATGAGACCTTTCATATTTGTGTTCTAGCTGTTTTGTGTCACCCACTATGTCAATTTTCCAGTGAACGGAGTGAGAGGGTTTTCAGAATTGCTGGATGTTATTTTTTTTTTTTTTTCAATATGGGTATCTAACGTAAATAAAATTTTCTCTTTTGCAGGAGAAATTGAAATACTAAGCTTAACATAATTCTGACGAAAAAATGATATACAAGAAAAAAAATATTTTTCTTTAAATAATTTATACAT
Source organism: Macrothele yani (assembly GCA_039090855.1). Lineage (NCBI taxonomy): Eukaryota > Metazoa > Arthropoda > Arachnida > Araneae > Macrothelidae > Macrothele > Macrothele yani. The sequence continues at coordinate 60,603,605 of CM077023.1, read as the reverse complement.
GTATAAAAAAAAAGCGTTACATGCACAAAGCTCAGTTCTTGTATAAGTGGCACACTTAAGGCCTCACGTACAGTACGTGATCAAAGGTATCTTTTCTTTTTCAGGCGAAATTGCAATACAAATATAAATTGCTTAGCCAGTCCCCAGTCCTGACAAAAAGAAATGGTATGCCAAAAAGAAATGTATTTTATTTTATATAATTATCGCATCTATTAAAAAAAAAAGCTTTACATGCACAATGTTCAGTTCTTGCATAAGTGATACACTTAAGGCCTGATGTTCAGTACGTGATCAAATGCAGACGAATTGTATTTGTTCAATAAAATTAATCGAAGGTCCGTCCTTCCTTGAAAAAACAACAACATAGTAATTAAGAAAAAACATTCGACCGTGAAATCTAGCTGGGGGGGGGGGGTTACTGAACATACAAAAGCTAAAGAGGCGAACGCCTATAAATCAGGTCAACTAGTTGCATGGAACGGAGCGACCTAGTGTTGTGAAGAGAAACACACATCCATGTTTTGTGCAAAATTCGAACCAACAGCACGAGGAGCTAGAAGCCCACCCCATAAAGCCACTAGGCCACGGGTGACCATTCTAGAAGAAACTTCCTCTGTCCAACCACGCTCTAACTGATGTGCTCTCTGTCATTTAACAAGCGTCTTACTGCTTATTAGCTGTCCCATAGGAATGAAGAGGTCTAACGTTATGCTGTTAGCAACAATATTATTTTGATTTAACATCCCCAATGAACATCTAAGGAGCATTTTGCCTGTCCCTAATTTAAGGTCACTCATTTCAGAGAAGGGTGAGAACTAGTGCCATGAAAAACAACACATGATTAATGTCTTTCTAGGGCTAAGCACGAACCCAGTCCAACGGTACGGACAGACAGAATCTCGTAACCTTGAGTACTTGACCACTGAGTGATTACTTTCTCTTCTTTAGTACATTCTGTCGGAATACAAACTCATTATCATTCTTCCAAATAATGTCCACCATCCATCTTCACTTGAGGTAGAACCGAAAAACTCTAAGGATCAATTCTCAGACTCTCCCACATGAAGCGGAACGCGTGTATGTAGAAAAGTATTAGAAAATACTTCGAGAGAAAATCATACTTCGAGAAAAATCATGCATCATGTACTATTTCCCACACTAGAAAGTGTGTGCATTAGTGCATGATGGCTACAGTGAATAAGCAGAATAAACAGGTAGGAAGTCTGAATGATAAAATACAATACATCCTGGATTCGTCGATAACATCTTCAGGGCAAAATGCATTAACTATCATCAGGTCCTTTTAAAAGAAGATAATATTAATCATGGAACGAAACTTATATTCATGCATCATCTCTTTGGTGTCCCGACTGCACCATTGATATCCACATGTCGCTTCTCCTCAGTTTCTTCAGCTCTACGGTAGTAAAGCAAACCCTATTCACGTAGTAGTTAGTGTCACTGGAATACTCTACCAACAACTTTAAAACATGCAGTTTATGCCATCTTATTTTGCTCGGGTTGTTCAGTTCACAAGCACTGACGTGTTCCTTCATGATATTACTGTACTATGGCAGGCGCCAGTTTCGGGGTGGTAGCCTCAACAAGCAGTACCATTCATTTTCCCTCGGACTTTGGTATTAATCGCTATCAGGGAAGAAATAAATACCATAGAGATCGAATGTGTCACATCGTAAATGGGAAGACATAAGCTCCATTCGCTGCTTCGATACTATCGTCAAGTTTTTTTTATTTTTTTTTTGAGGAAATTTTGTGGATACTTTTGCGAAAATTATGTTCATTTCGAGAATGCAGCCGTTAACAATCAACCCCGTGCATTGCACTGTTTGACTAGAACTGCTACTACTATTAAAAGAGCGAACCAGTTATTTATACACAGTCGAGTTACATTATTGTGACCACCTCCTACTTTTGACGTCAACAGCGCGTAGCCAATGAAAGAAGGCGCATGTCATGAGGTGGCTTGGAGTGTACATAAGGTGTGCTGTAGGCATTCTGAAAACATATCACTCGTTGCTGTCATGGATAAAAAGAGCGATTTATCAGATTTGCAGAAAAGGATGATTATCGGCTTTCGGGCCAAGGGTGGCAGTATTTATGAAACTGCAGTTTGTGAACTGTTCGCGTGCTGCTGTGGTTAAAGTGTATCGTGATTGGAGAAATGACACCATTGCTAATAAGCGACGTGGAAACTGCGGAGCACCACGTGCCATTGATGCGAGAGCTGAACGTGGGCTTCGAAGGTGCGTGAGGGCCGATCGACACGCTACAGTGAAGCAATTCACTGGACGAATGAACCAGGGGGCTACCAGAAGTGTGTCCAAAACGTCAGTTCAGCGAACCCTGCTGCTTATGGGGCTGCGATGCAGACGGATGGTCACCGCGCCTATGCTAACGAAAGTGCATAGACAGAAAAGGCTTACATTTGCACGGCAGTATCGGAATTTCACCTGCCCTGATTGGCAAAGAATTGCCTTTTCCGATGAGTCACGTTTTCTGCTTCATTGAACGGATGGACGTTGGCGTATAAGGCGAGAAACATCGGAGAACAAACACTCTTCAACCATTCCTGGCAGAACTCAGGCTGGTGGGGGCAGCGTTATGGTAAGAGGAATGTTTGCGGGGCATTCTCTGGGTCCACTCATACATGTAGAAGGCACTATGAACCAAATTCGTAATGAATCCATCTTTGCAGACCCCGTACACCCATAAATGCTGATTGTCTTCCATGGGGCGGATGGGATCTTCCAGCACGACAATGAAACGTGTCACATAGCTAGAAATGTCCGAGAGTGGTTGGAAGAGCAGGGTGAAGACTTCAAAGTACTTCCCTAGTCCCCTAATTCCCCAGACTTAAACCCAATTGAACATCTGTGGAACCACCTCGATCGTGTTGTTCGCTTTATGGATCCTCCACCACGCATCCTCCACCACGTACGTAGCAAAGCGTACGTAGCCTCCAGCAGCTGTCAGATGCAGCATGGCTCCACATACCTATGAACACCTTCCAGTACCTTACTGAGTCACTCCCAGCCCGTCTAGCTGCTGTCCACGCTGCCCATGGCGGTTATTCTGGATATTAGCTGGTGATCACAATAATGGGACTCGACCGTGTATAATCACACGAGTCAAATGAAAACCTTAAAAGTGCGATAAAAAATTTCAAAATACAGTGTCATTGTCCTGAAACTTAGCAATATTGTTACCAATGACTAAAAGATTTTCTTACAGGTGGCAGCATGGTGCAGTCAAGCTTAGTGGCGTCACAGTAGCAGTGCAAAGAGGGCTGCCCCACTTGAGACATTCACCAAAGAGGAGCAACGTTCTGTCGTCCGTTTTTGAGTAGTGAAGGCGTGGAACCTATTGAAATTCATTGTTGAATGAAGTTGCAGTATGGTGATGCATGTCTGCCACTCCAGCAAAGCGTACGAATGGATTAGGAAGTTCGGAAACGGAGTGAGTTCTGTGACCAATTCTCCGCGATCGGGTCAGGCAAACAGAGTAGTGACACCAGAGTCCATTACAGCAGTTGAAGGTATTCTGATGGGAAATCGCTAAGGGACAGTGGATGAAATAGCCGCACTTTTGAACATCAGTCATTGTTCAGCGCACCACATTCTCCATGGTGTGCTCCAATTCAACAAAGTGTCTGCAAGGTGGGTGCCACCCAAGCTGACTCCAGAACTGAAACAACGATGTGTTGATGCCTGTCAATAACTTTTGCGGCGCTTTGAAGCAGAAGGTGATGGCCTCCTACAGGGAATTATTACTGGAGATGAAACCTGGGTTCACTATCATCAGCCATAAACCAAGAAAGCGGGCAACGAATGGCACCATTCCTCCTCACCAAAACCGAGAAGTTCCGCACGCAGCCAACTGCAGGAAAGGTTAGGCTGACTTTCTTTTGGGATGAACGAGGCGTAATTTCGGAGCACTACATGCCCAGGGGGAACACTGTAACAAGTGACATGCATTCAGATCTTGTTAGGCATCATCTTCGGCCTGCCATCAAATCCAAACGTCGTGGAATTCTGAGTATTGGTGTCGTTGCAACAAGAAAACGCTCGGCCCCAGACTGCCCGTGCAACGGTTGCAACCGTACGAGACCTGCACTTCGAGTGTTTTCCACAACCGCCGTATTGACCAGATCTTTCCCCAAATGATTACCACATCTTTGGAACACTCAAAGATACGATGAAAAGGTGCAGAAGGTGGTGCATGTGGGGCTGCACACGCGACCGAAATGTTTTTCTACGGGAATCTATGCACTTAGTAAGTGCTGGAGGACTTGTATGGCACAAAACGGAGATTACGTTAAAAAATGACACAGGTGTGTACAACTTTTGTTCAATAAATTGTGAGAAAAAATTATTTAAGGTTTTCAGTTGACTGTCCCTTGTACTATAAATATTAAGAACACGTCGCTGAAGATCATCTACTGCTCGTTCTTGAAATTTTATTTACTTGCAAACATGACATGGATTCATATCTACAGTTGAGAAAAGAAATTGATCGCAATCACGGTTTAATGTAGAAACAGTACAGTGGCAATCGTTAGTACGTCACCCAGTGGTTATGATGCCATACTTCTCGTGCTGGGTTCACTTTCAAGATGATGAGGTTTGCTTGCGCTTTGCTTTTCGTTCTTCGGGCTTTCCTCTTTTCCTATCCCGGAGCTAGTAACTATGAATCCGAACAGGATGATTCATCCTAGGCTTCGATACTCTTGAGGACCATAAAAGAAAGTTAGTGAGAGTGACCAAAGATGGAAACGGGTCACCGGGTCGACAATTACTTGCGGATCAAACGAGTCGGGTCAAAGTGTTACTGACCCGGTTTTATTTTTGAAAAGAAAAAAATATCTCAACGAACCTTTCAGAGGTCTTTCAAATAATATTTCATAGCTGTAGACTATGATCCAAGAACTTGCTGAGACGGTTAAAGAAATGGGATTAAAAATGAACTTTCAGAAGACTAAACTGAAGTACAATGTTTTACAAGAAATGAAGACTTATCGATTGATGCCGGGGAAAAGTTGGAGATAACGGATACCTACTTTTACCTTGGACAGCAGATATCAAGCAAGATCACATTGATGAAGAAATTAATAGACGTATAAAACTTGGAGACCTTTTGGAAGAAACAGTAAAATTTTTAAGAGCAATATGTCATTATGACTTAAAAGAAAAGTGTTTAATCAATGCACCCTTCCAAGTGCTTACGTAGGGAGCAGAGACGTGAATCTTAACTAAACAAGTTAGTAAAATCATGCAATGCATTGATTATGATACGCTTTCCAACATACCAGAAGTCATTACTCAAGCTATGAGGATAATGGCTGTGGAAAATCTTGCTCCTGTGATCTGACCTTGACCCCCTTTCGATGATAAACACAATTGGTTCTGTATACCTCCGGAACAACACACTAACGTTTTGTCGCAGTAGAAGCATTTGTATTCAAGTTATGAGGATAATGGCTGTGGAATAAATCTCGCTCCTATGCTCTGACCTTTGACCCCATTTCGATGATATTCAACAGAACCGGTTCAGTATACCTCCGAAACAACATGATAAAGTTTTGTCGCAATCAAACAGTTTTACCTAAGTTATGACGCATAAGTGCAATGGAATGGATCCGGCTCCTATGTCCTGACCTTTGATCCCATTTTGCCCATTTTCAATAGGGTTCGTCAGCAGGTGGTCCCCTACCATATATTAAAATTTCATCGATATCAAACCATTTTTACGCGAGTTATCGTGCCGACGGACAGACAGACGGACAAAGCTGGAGCATACACGCTTCTTCAACCTACGGTTGGAAAGCGTAAAAAAGACATACAAAGACTGCAGACAACTGAAATGAGCATAGAGAGATGCATGCTTGGTGTAAACAGGAAAGATAAACAGAGGAATTTGTTGATAAGGAAAATGACAAGAGTGGAAGACATCGTGATCAGAGTAAAATCCCTGAAATAGCGATGGGCTGGGCATATTGCCAGAAGGACATACCGCCAATGGACAACCGAAATTTTAGATTAAATTCCAAGGCACGGGAAAATACCTAGACGACCACGTGGGACATGGGTGCATGGAGGAGACTGACCCAGGACAGTGCGCTGGTGAAGAAACTTGGGGAGACCTTCATCCAGTAGTGGATTGATAATGATGATAATATATTCGAATTTATAGTTCAAAGCAGATTTGTACGGGCCAGATCCGGGGCGGGTCCAATCATGTGACGGCCGGAGCCGGGTCCAAAATTTTTGACCCGTTTCCAACTCTGATAGTGACAGGGGGTGTTCAAAAGTTGGATTCTATTCTTACAACCACAGCGTATGGAAATTACTGCTGTTGGGTTAAAGCTTATTTATACACACAAAACATAAACACCAAAAGGATCTGTATCCCGATTTGACGAAAATAATGACAAAAAATTATTCATCATAGTTGAAGAATAAATCACGTACATGAGATCGTAAACAGGTCCATCTAACTCCAAACTTAACCACTTCGGCCATAGCGAGTGAAATCCGCATCACTACTGCGCGGATAGAGCTTATGAGATTCAACTTGAACATAATATATATGCAAAAGAAAGCAATTGGAGCTGCACATCCTGTACACAACCTAATTTAAGATTTCGCGTAATCTGCAGTTACGAATAAAATGAGCTGCAGTGATGCATTATCATGCGTTGTACACGATATCAAATTATCGTTGAGAACCCTGGAGTGCGGAAAAAGAATATTGATTTACACAAAGCTTTTCAAATCTTTAAACTTCTCTTTCCTAACACGCATTTCTACTTCGCTTTTTGCAATAAGCTTCCTAGATTGTTCTCGACCACATTTCCTTATCTGCAGGGCAAAAAAAAAAAATAATAATAATAATAAAAAAATAAAACAGATATACAGAGAGAGAGGAAAAAAAAAAAAGAAAGGAAAAGAAAAAAGGAACCTTATTCAGCTAAAGATAAGGTTTTAAACAAAAGATCGTCCTCAATACGGCAAAAGGAGGGAATAAAGAAGAAAGAAAGAAAAAAAAATACAGAGGGGAGGGTATGAAGAGGCGGTGTGTGTGTGTAGGGAGGGGGGGTATCCGTAATAAGACGGTGGTTGAATCGACCTGTTTTGCAGAGGAGGGAGTTTTCCAAGGCTCGTTAAGTTTGCCTTCACATATCGAGCGAAACCGAAGGGCGGTCTTTATGGTCCATGCGCATGCGTTTCCCGCACACAGCTCTTTTTATCGCCTGCCACTTTCTTTTTTATCTGCTATCCCCCGTGTTGTTTTCTTTGTCATTATTTATCCTTCGCAGAGCACACCATGGCTAGAGAAAATGGCAGTCTTGACTCCTCCTACTTTGACATGCTTGACTTTGGGAAAAGCTGTGGGCTGCGTCACAAGTTAAGCATCACCGCTTATTAAGTTGACCATCTCATGATAGCTTGGGAGGAAGTGCTAACGATAGTAAAGTTCACCACCTAACTGATGATTTTTTAGTTCGAAATTCTAATGCTGAATTTTTTCCCCCTTACATCAAAAATTGGCAAGCAGTGGTCAGGCTGAACAATACAAAATCTTAGACATCACAAGCGGAAAAGTGTAATAACAGTGTTGTAACATCAGAAAGCGAAATAAGAGCGCAGCGCTACTTTTTCGGTTCGCGGAAAGCGGCTCTAGGAATTAAGCCCTGTCTCGTAGGAGAAACTTACTGGCTGGGCAAAGGCACATTGGCATAGGAAGTTCGCACCTCCGATGCGCAAGCATGCAACAAAAAGTACAGTGAAAGGGACGAAAAAAAAAAAAAAAAAAAAAAAAAAAAAAAACATGTGCCGAGAGATTTGCACCACCAAGGATATATATATATTTCAGTTTTTATTTCCAGTGCAACCTCAGGCGTAGTTTCACTCAAATGAACATCCATAATCATTTGCGTCACTCGCGGAAAAAACTCAATCTTGTATTTGTGCTATTTTTGAGCACTCCAAAACTGAGTGCTGAAGTAGTGATTCTAAGGATGATAATGGGGTTGATCTAAAACAGCTGGCATTACCTTTCCAATCACTACAAATTCATATTTATTTCGATATTAAAGATTTTTGCCACAAAATAACGAAAACCGATACATGGCGTATTAGAATTCTTTTTCGGGGGGGGGAGTTTTTGAAATCCACTAGGACTAAAAAAAGCTAATGAAAAATAGCAGAAAAAATTAGAGCACTTTTCTTCTAATATAAATTGATGCACTTTTATTGAATTAAAGCATTTTTTTTTCTAATGTAAGTCGGTAGCGTTTTAACCAAAAACATAAAAAAAATTAAACACTTTCGTGGAGCAAGGCTCCCCTTATAAATACGCGCCTGCATCAGAGCAACTCTTGAGTCATATGTAGTCTCTTTACGATTCTAAACCGCTTCGCACATTTCCCGCTAGGGGAGATTAAAACTGCTAACTCTTGAACTTATTTTATGCGCGTGGGAAGAGGAAAGGTATCCCACCTAGAGTAAAAGTTCCTTTAATATCAGAAAAGTTTTGAAAAGGAGGAAGGGGGTTAATTTTTCAGTAAATCTAGATTTCCCACGTACTTTTGAAAAACACCTCTAAAAGTTGCCATCTGCATTAATCAACGGCGCATATGCTAGGATAAAAAATGAGCAAGGAAATAATAGCAACAACAAAAAGAAACCTGAAGAGTGGGTAGGTTAAATATAAAGCAACAGGAAGCCCGAGTCGAGTGGGCGCTCCTTCCCGATCACTTATAATTAGTTACCTACATACTATATACGTGTTTTTTGTTAGAATCATCCAGATCGTTAATAATTTCGGTCGGCTATTTTAAAAACGATCAGTTCATCAATAACTCTTTGTTTTACCCCGATGTCCTATAGTTTCCTGAAAAACCTAATTTTACTATCAACAAATTCCTAAGTTACAAATACTGAAAGTTTTTTTTTTTTTACGAATACTGTGGAACGAACAACAAACAAGTTAGTAAAATCATGCAATGCATTGATTATGATACGCTTTCCGACATACCAGAAATCATTACTCAAGTTATGAGAATAATGGCTGTGGAATAAATCTCGCTCCTGTGCCCTGATCTTTGACTCCATTTCGATGATATTCAACAGAACCGGTTCAGTATATTTCCGGAACAACATACTAAAATTTCATCAAAATCGAACCATTTTTACGCAAGTTATGAACCATAAGGGCAATGGAATGGATTCCGCTCCTATGTCCTGACCTTTGCCCTATTTCGTCCATTTTCAATAGCTTTTGTTCCCAGGTGGTCCCCTACCACATACTAAATTTTCATCGAAATCGAACAATTTTTACGCAAGTTATGAACCATAAGAGCAATGGAATGAATCCCGCTCCTATGTCCTGACCTTTGACCCTATTTTGCCCATTTTCAATAGGGTTCGTCTCCAGGTAGTCCCCTACCACATACTAAAATTTCATCGAAATCGAACCATTTTTACGCGAGTTATCGTGCGGACGGACAAACAGACGAACAAAGCTGGAGCATATACGCTTCTTCAACCTACGGTTGGAAAGCGTAAAAAAGAAAAGCGTTGGTTTTGTACTTCATGAAAAACCAGAACAATTTATTCTGGCACACAAGAATTTTCGAATTGTTTCCGAATGTCTTATTAAAAGAGCTCAAAGGCAATGAAATTTAAAACTAAAGCTGTAAAGCAAACATTTCCTCCACATACACGCGCGCACGCGCGTTTTTGCTTGTCTCACATGTTTGATGTTTTCAAAAAGGAAAACATATTCCCGTAATCACCAAATTTTTCATAAAACGCACGGAGGGTCGTAAAAATTTGCACAATAGGGAAAAAAAAGCAGTTCGATTATAAACATTTTTTTTTTATTCCTTCTAAGCTCTCATGAGATTAACACCCATGAATTTGACACGTTTCCTGCAAGGGTCACTGAAATCTGGGAATTTACAAAACTTTGGAATGGATATCTTAACCCTTTTAACCAGCTAGTATGAATTAACTCGGAATTAGCAAAAGGGATGAAATAGCTCAAGCGAATATATTCGCTGTCTAAAAGGTGGGTCGAATGCGGTTGGAACCAGTGAGCTCTCGCATCGGAAAGCGGTGCTTTTCCCTTAACTTTGTTATACAAAGTCGTTATTCAGGAGGGTGATTGGCACTTATCTTTTCTGACTGATTGCCTGCTAAAAGGGCTATAACGATGGCGACGAACCTAAGAAAGGAGAAATGTTGGAGTCACTTGTTTCTGCCCAATGGCATGATGTCTGTGTCAGAGAGACTATCCCTTCTCTATCATGCCTTAGGTCATGGAGCACAGAGTAAAGGACTAGAAGGGAGCGCTTAACACCAGCGACAGGTTTACGGTCAGTACCGCTGAGATCAGATTGAAATAGGAATTGCTTTGACATAGCTTTCGTAAGGCCAGGCCGCTATGTGAATATTTGGGTTTGAAAAAACATTTTGGGCACCACCTAATTCAGGTACACGTGCCGCTTAAAAGGGTTAAGGACACTACTTTAGGGAGAATGAAAAAATAAATAAATTTAAGAAAAAATTCTTCAAGCACTATTACTGGGGCACTCCTGAATTTTTCAGAAACTCAAAAAAAAATGTGTTTTACAGATATTATTTTACTAATGATATGAATCAAATTAATTCTGCAATGATCAATAAAAGGCACAGGGGCTGTATAACAAAGGTACAGAATTTTTAGGTGTGGAGATGCTGACACTGACCACTATCTGATATTAGTCCAATTTCAATTCATATTTTCTGTCAAGTCGAGGCATATGAATAAATGCACCAACAAAAAGTGCAACACTGAAAAATGCAGAAGTTGCCAGTCAATATGCAGAGAGAGTGCGGCAGAAATTGCTGTACCCAAACGCTAGTGAAAGATATGAAGACATGTGCCAAATGTAAAAAGGCAATAACTAAATGTGCACAGGCAGAATGTCCTTGGAATATAGGAATATAGAAACAATAAAGACTGTTTTAATGATGAAAGTAAGACGGCTGTTTCAAGAAGTGAATTAAGGATAAAACAGATAGAAGACCCGAAGCCTGATATTAAAGAACAATATACGCAACACAAAAGAAAAACTAGTAAAATACAAAGACCAGAAAAACGACTGAAAGAAAATAGAAGAATTCAAGAAGAAAAAAACGGTACAACGAACTAAAAAATAATTTTCGGATACAGCAAAATCATTAAGCAAGGTTTCAAACCCCAAAACCGAATTATAAAGAACAATAAAAAGATCTTGGTAACAAAAAGAAAGGATGTCGTGGAGGAATTGAAACAACACTTTTTCTGAATACACCAACATCACAAAGTGATCTTCAGCTTCTAAACAGACCATATATCACAAAGTGATAAGTCAGTATCCTTATTGAATTCTATACTGCAGAACCTTTTATAGAAGATTAAACATTTCAGGAGACTAAAAATGCGATACATAGGTTAAAGAACAATAAAGCTCTTGGAGAGAACAACTTACAAAGGGGGACCAAAAAAAAATCTTCGGTGAGCACCTTAACGCAAATACTGTATTAGATAAACACTATGAATTCAGAAAGGACGTCCATTGATTTCAGACAGGCATATGATAGCATAGATAGAGAGTTGTGGAAATTCACTCATATTAATGGATATATCACAAAAATATGTGAATTTAGAGAAAGCGTGAAAATGAAGAGCCTATCTTTAAGATTCGTTTTCTGCCAGAACTCTCGGAACCCAACGAAGTAAAATTTGGTCTTCGACTGGCAGATTACTTATCACCAATGTTCAATTTTGTCCTGGTAAAAATAAAAAGAGATTACCGAATACTGTAGAACGCAAATAAATAAGAAGTGCGTAATGTTTGCATATGCAGATGATATTTCAACACTGGGAGATTTTTGTGAAGAGGTTTCTCAAAGTGCTTTCTAATTTATACAGACGTAAGTAAATCTATGGGACTTCGTTATTAATCTATAGAAAACCGAGTACGTGTATATCTCAAGAAATGATCAAGATCCACCTGACCTCATAGCTGGGGACTGGGTATTTGAGAAAGTACATCACTTCAGATATATGCAGGTAAACATCAATAGCAATAATGATATGCTTCAGGAAATTAAGGAATAGCTGGCTAGTGCTAATAAGTCCTACTTCAGTGTTACAAAACTCTTGAAATCCAAATTATTATAAAAAAAAAAAAAGAAAAATATTAAACCTAAGCTATATATTGCTGTGAAACCTGGTCAACTGCGAAAGATGACAGACGTCTCATGACGTTTGAAAGAAAGAGTACTGAGAAAAATATATGATGCACTACACAATGTAAAGACGGGAAGATATGATAAGAAGATATAATGAGGAACTTCAACAGCTCTATAAAAAGCCAGATATCCTCTCATTTGTTCGAAATAAAGAGACTGGAATAATTTGGGCATGTGTGGAGAGCAGATGGACAAATTGTGGAGGAGGTGCTTGTAAACAAAATAAATAAGGCAAGACCGGGAAGAAGACCCACGATTAGGTGGATGGACGTGGTGCTTGGAGATCTGAGAAGGATAACTACAAGACCTGAAGAGACATATGACCCAAAGCGATGGAGAGGTTTTGTGGTGACAGCGTTGGGACTAAATGGCCCGTTAAACTGAGGATGATGATGATAAAGGTCAGAAAAAATTTTAACCAGTTATGAAAAAAAAATCACATGACAAAGAGCTTTATTCTCTAGCATGCTCGATAAAAGTAAGTCTAAGCATATCTAAATTTCTCAACTAATTTCACATACCTTCTATTAAGGAAGTTAATCGGAAAGCTGAAAACCATGGAGTTTTTTTACAACACAGTAACCCCCCCCCTCCCCCAATTTTTTTTCGTGACAGTTCTTCAAAAATTTAACTACAACACTTAGAATTTTCCACTTCAATTTCCTCCGAAACTTCAAACCTTTGTAACAAAAAAAAAAAAAAAAAAAAAAGAAGAAGACATTTGAGCTCTACTAATTACTCAGACAATGTTAATTAGATAAATACCCTTGGCATCATCATTTCAACTATATGCTTTGAAAAGCAAGAATAACTTCAATAAACTGCAGTTCATAACATTTATTTTCAGGAAAGCTGGACAACTAAACTGACTGAGTTTTAGTAAAAATCATATAAATTTGTTATTTACAGCTGCCCCTACTGAAAACTATACTTCGCTAAAAAAAGATACGTGCGTGAAATATGCAGCTTAAGTAACCTTATATACTAAAAAGGATATGTACATGAAATACCTAACTTATGCACTCTTTAGCAGCCAGAATATGAAAACTTTATTCTGCAACTTGGGTCCCTTAAAGAGAGGGCTAAATCAAAAGGAAAAACTCCCTCCTTGCTGCTCCAAACCTATTCACCTCGCAAGAAGAAGGAGAAGAAGAAGAAGAAAAGACATTCCTTTCAAGAATAATTTGCTTAGCGCTTATTGATTCAAGATCCGAGAATTAACTAACAAGCTAACCCAGTGGAAGTAATCAGTTCAAAGAGAAATTTATTTCTCAATATAACGAGATGTTTTAGGGAAAATTAAATTCAGTCTACTAGCAGCAGGCAAATTCGGATACTACCTGCATTTGGTGCTTATATAACAAAACTGGTAATATATCCTTCCTTCAATATGCATTTCTTTTTCTAGAACGCTCGATAAAATGTTCACTTGCGGCAAATGATACCACTGTTTAATTTCTAACAAGGAAAGGGTCTTTCTTTGAAGCTTAACAGGCATCACAACTTCGTTTATACCAGTACACGTAGGCATGTGAGCAAACTTGGAACACTGCCCATAGATGATTATCAACCGTTCCAGCTTAACTGCATGACAGTACCTCGATTTTATTAGCACTTTCAGCAAAAATTTCCTCTATCAGAAGCAGTCTAGAACTACACTTACATAAAACGGAAGACAAGGTTGCATGCAAATCTTACGTGCTGTTCACCTGATGTCATAAATACAGGGTGACCGAGAATTATTGGGCACATTACAAAATTATGTACAAAAAAAAACTATGAGCATAGTCTGTTTTTCTATGTCACGTATTACTAACACGGTTTCTATATTTTTGTTTTGCAGGATTGTTATTCCCAGAATCCGATAGATGGCGCTAGGTGTGGCCTGATGAGGAATGTATGAGAAATGCGCAAACAGTGGTCATGTCATCCGTACAGCAGAAGGCGATGTGTGTGTTATGGCTTGCGGAATTAAAGTCTGTCATTAAAGTTAAAAGACGGTACCGTTTAGAGTATGGTTGTAATCCTCCGTCAACAAATTCAATAAGCGGTGGATGAAGCAGTTTAAAGAAACTGGCAATGTGGAACATCGTGGAGGAGCCGGTAGGCCTAGCGTCGGCGTGAGACGGTTGACCAAGTTAATGAAAGTTTCCGACTAAGCCCCAGGAAATCCGTTCGTAGCAAGCAGAGAACTGTGCATTCCGAAATCGACAGTTCACGATATCTTGCACAAGAAATTAAACTTTCATGCTTATAAAATTGAAATAGTGCAAAAGATGCATGTAAATGATCACACTGTGCGATACGATTTTGCTGTGGATATGCTGAACCGAGTGGAAAACGACGAAAACTTTCTCAGTACTGTAATTTTTAGTGATGAATCCACATTTCGTGTATCAGGTATTGTGAATCGTCACAACTGTAGGATATGGGGCAGTGAACCGCCTCATGCTGCTATTGAACTGGAACGTGATTCTCCAAAAGTTAATGTGTGGTGCGCCCTATCAAAAAGAGAAGTGATTGGCCATTTCTTCTTCTGCGAAAAAGCCATTCATGGTGACATGTACTTGGATGTGCTAGAAAATTTCGCTATACCCCAGATCAAAAGATATGACGTCGTTTTCCAACAAGACTCCGCATTGGTCAACGTGTGTACGCAGTGCCTAAATGAGCATTTCCCCAACAGATGGATTGGGCATGGTGGTCCCATTCCGTGGCCTCCTCGCTCTCCAGATCTAACTCCATTGGGTTATTTCATGTGGGGTTATGTAAAGGATCGTGTCTATCAGACGCCTTGTACTGATTTGTAGGAACTGAAGCAGCGTAACACAGCTGCTATTAATTCCATAACTCCTCAGATGCTTGCCAGTATATGGCATGAAATCGAGAATCGTTTGGACGTACTACGAGCAACCAAGGGATCTCACATCGAAATTTATTAACTTGTGTAGTTACATTGTAAGTTAGTACAGTCAGTTTCTTTCTATCTGTTTAATGTTTTGTTTTATATAATTTTGTAATGTGTCCAACAATTCTCGGACACCCTGTATATAAATACGCAAAACGTCCATGACCAACAACTATCATGAGAACTTTGGAAAGCTCCTGTGATTTTCCTGCAGGAAAACTATTACAAAATGAATTACCTAAGATGAATGAATGACGCATCACTTTGCTTTCCACACCGAGATATAGCTTCACTAGAGGTTGAACCCCGGCTCATGCAAAACGGTAATTAGCGTAACAGATCCCGAATAATTCATTTCTGTTGGGTTTGAATTACCTAAGATGAATGACGCATCATCACTTTGCTTTCCACACAGAGTATAGCTTCACTAGAATGAATTACCTAAGATGAATGACGCATCACTTTGCTTTCCACACAACGATAGCTTCACTAGAGGTTGAACCCCGGCTCATCCACAATGCTAATTAGGGTAACAGATCCCGAATAACTCATTTCTGTTGTGTTTGTCTAATGGTTCTGATTTTGCCCCTTCCTTACACACACAGCCTTAGATGTGAGACCAGAAACTCACTACAGACTAAAGGATTCTCTCTCAAGCGTAAGAGAAAAAATATATATAAAGCTTAATGTGGATCCTTACGTAAGCGTCGCACAGAAACTGGAAATTTTTTGTTTTGAATGTTAATAGGCATCACTACTTGTAACAGATATTGAGCAACAAATAAAATTCATATCAGTTGGCATATTTACTGATATGCAGAGTAGACAATAACAGGTTTTGCAATATTTCCAATGAGACGCTAAATTAAGCACACACACACACACAGACAAAGGATTTTTAAAACTTTTCTTTATAAACATTCATTTATTACAAATGCCAGCTCCTTGATGTCTGACTACTTACTTAAACTACAGAAACAGAGGTACTAAGTCCTATTAAGTATTACTGTATTTGTATTCCTTTTTAACCCCGATACGTTCTTCAGCATATGTATTTTTCCTTAATCCTGTTAAGTACTTTTGTACCTATTTCGCACAAAACAACTTAATCCACAAAGGCCATAGGAACTCACACAAATTAAGGTCAAACATCTTAAAAGTCAAAGGCTGATATGGGAACAGCATGTTACTGTACACATAAAAGCAGTGCTCTACGGTTACTTCTAAACACAGTAACTTCGTTCAGTTAAATAATTCAGAGTAATATATAGAATTGATCATTCACATTCAAGAAGAAAGCACTGATACTCACAGCTCCTTTAAGGGAAATAAAACAGTCAACTTAGGTTCAACTTTGCAGAAAATCACATACTCTTGTGCTATTCGAAAAATTATTCGCTCGCAGTAATCAGAAACCTTATAGCATATAGACCTTTTACAGTTATTGGTACTATTGCTCAGGAGCACAACTGTGTAAGAAGATGCTCCATCGTATCGTACCAATACTATCATGCCGCCCAACCCGCGCGATCGCAGGCGGACGACGGGCAATTGCCTATAGATATACGAGTTTCTGATTGTGGTTAAACCCAGAAAAAAAAAAAAAAAAAAATTAAACCACATATCATATGCTGCTACAAATACATGAATAGCTGGTCCACTTATCCACTAAAATGATCTGAAACGTGAAATGAATTTACAGCATACAACACATGTGGCTTCTTGGGACCTTCTACAAACCTTGATCAAAATGCTATGGGGCATAGATGCGCAATCATGCTCCTTGTTTTCATTGTGCGCAATTCATGTTTCTTGTACCACTCGATGTACCATTTGAAATTCATCAGTGGCCGTAAAATCAGTTTTCGAGCTCGCCACAATTGAAAAGTCGAAACTGAATATGAAGTTCGCATGATAAATTTTTGATAGAAATCTTTCCGTACCAAGCAAAACTGACATCTTACACAGTAGAACTAATCGTGATAAGTTTATTTGTTCTTGAAGATTGCCAAAATATCAAGACTGGATAGTACTTGAACCAAATCTTACGGTTGCTCGCTGATAATAGATTCTTTTTCCCTTTTTTATGTTCTCACCTCATCTAAAAGAAAGGGAAACATTTTAATTGCACGCACGTGGTCAAGCGTAACTGCAGCATACAAAGGTATCCTTGGAAAGCGGGTGAATCTGCTGACGAAATATTCATTTAAAATCTCTAGTAGTTGTAATTTCTGAAGTTACTGTATGAATTTATTAATTTGCTTTCTTCATACAGTTACATTGTTTAAATTAATTATGTAATAATTAGATATCTTACTCAGTCTCCAAACAGTTTGTCACGACGCTGCATATTTCTGGACGTTTTGTCTAAAAGCATATCACATTTCTATAACGTCAGGCCGAAATCTGGAATTTCCGTGGCTCACGAGTGCTTGTTCCCACCCATTTGAAAATTAGGAACTCAAAACATTTTAACATATTTGGTTCCACAGCTGATATGAATAAAACTCACCACTTGTCCCTAGGGAACAGAAGTCATGAATTAAGATTTAGGAGCAGATCTGAACTATGAAACTTATGCATCATGTCGACAATACTGACTTATCCTATCATTATTCACAGATCCTAGAATTACAACGAATGTAATACCTTCGACGCCAGGTGCTCGTATTTTGGTGTTTGGGAATTTTTTGAGACCAGTTGCCGGCTTCAGTGGTATAAATAAACACAAAATGGACAGGACGAAACTTTTAAAAGATTCTTGCAGCTTACTGTTTTTGCAAGTAAAATCTGGAGAAAGGTCAGATCATACAGCTTTACGGTTAATAAGCACAAAGGGCACATTATAATTAATTTTGTTTCCTCTTTCAACATTTCTGTTGAGAACTTTTCAAATCTTTAATATTTGAAGTTCCAGATTTGCAAGATTATTCCACAGCGTTTCATCTATGAAGAAACTTGACTTACCCTAAGGCGACGAAATTGCCATAGAATTAGCAACCAGGGAAGAAAAAATATTATTTTTTTTATTCAACGTCATTTGATATTTACTTGCCGTAAGCATGAAAACTTCACCTGTTTTTTCCTTATATAACATGCTCTTGTTCGCCAAAGATCCTTTTGTCTCAGGGCTTGTGTCTTTCTTTGAGCACATAGCAACCGGCGGAGAGGGCTGTTATGTGAGTGATGACTTGTATCTAAGAAATGCTTAAAGATCTCTTTGGATTTGTGCCAGTGGGGAATCTTCATCTTTCAGTTATGCGAGGTCGGAAATTTCTCTTTCCACAATGTTCTAAGAATAAACGTCACTCGTTTGGTCAACTTGAATTACATCACGAGTCAATAAGAACCGCCGACAGCAAAGGAGTCTGCTGAAAATTTATAGGCTGCTATGCTGACAGCGAATTGCAAGTGTTCATCGCGTATAAGCCTGTTCGAGTGAATACAATGAGCAGGCAAAAAACGCACTCCTTTCTATTGTAAGCTGATTATATTAGAGAGCTGAAGAGTATCGTGACGACAGATTAAACTCTCTCTTTTCTGTTTCAGTTTGGATGCCGATTTACATTTTTCACTCTGACTATCATTTTCTTATCTTTATTTTGAACAAAAACAAACAAACAGAGAAGTAATGTAATATTTAAAGCACAAACATTTCGTCAGTTTGTTTCCCTCAAATTTCTCACACCACCGGGAGAAAAAAGAAGCGAGTGAAGCAGAGATACATTTGAATAGTCGCAACACTAAAAATAATAATAATAATAATAAAAAATCCCTTTACACTAGTGGTAAAAGAAATTTGTGAATTGACGGAAAATTTCTGAAAATAACGTGCAGCAAAGTTGCCAGTAGGTGTCACTCTTTTAACGAAACTTCCGTTTTTTAAAGTTTCCGTTTCCTCTAACTTCAGTAACTTGATAGATTTTCCGTAGTCAGTAAATCCGTTTATTTGAGAAAAGTCCATATCGGGGTTTTCCGTTTATATGCAGAAATTTCACAAAATCTTCAGTTGCGACTTTTTCAGCCCCCCTCCCTTTTGATCAAAGATTCTTCATTCCTGATGTACAAAATTACCAAATCTTTTCCCCTTTGACCTTGGTGGGGTTCGAGCCGACTTTGTCTAGGCTTGTTTTCAACGTGAGCCAGAAAGGCCCGTAACGTACAGTCACGAATAAGGGTGAACCCTAATCGCGCGACGATGAAATGTTTTTGCTACTAATGCGGGGGAATTAATCCTTTTATTTTGTGTTGGAGTTTATTATTTTTATGAACAGGTTTGTAATAATTTATTTTTTATTTAGGAGGACTTTATTACAAATTACGTATTTGTTTCAGCGTGATTTTTCGAAGCTTTGGAACTTGAGATATTTTTAAACTGAAAATAACTTTCAATTATTTTTAAGAAAAGGTTAAATGTACTGCTCTACAGTATTATTTAACAAAACTCCTAAATGTAAAATTTACTCTTGAGAGCTATAATAGCATTTGTCTTAAGGGGCCCACAGACTGATACATAGACATCGTACAATCCCCTATACAATAGTTTGGGTACCCGGTTCCTTACGGTAACAATCTTTTCCTTACGGGGGAAAGAATATCCAGTGACACAACAAAAATTTCATGCGATATTCTATCCTCAATACCCAATCTCGGTACAAAATTTCAAAATCAGGTCCTCGGACAGACGATTGAAATTTAATAGTTAATCAAACCTCAAGCATATTTTTACGAATCGCCCCTATCCCCGGAAATTTTTCATCACATGGATACAGAAAAAAAGAGAATAAAATTTTTTTTTTCGTTACTATACGAAAGAAATACCGGAAAGGTTTCTGAAAATTCAGAATTTTCGTGGGGCACAAAACATTCGAGAAATTCAGGTTTTTTTCCATCATTTCACGGAAGAGATTGTATCAGGAATATGCTTCGTTAACACATGAAAGGAATCGCGGAAAACAGCTCGTGAGTTTCAAATTTTTTTTAATTTTTTTTTACAGTGCAGGCGTTAAGATTACGTAAATTTTCTTTACTGTAAAGATTTGGCGAAACAACAACACACAAAAACAAACGATGAAAAAGGAAAGAAGAAAAGGCATTTTTTAAGTTAGCCGTCTGTTTGGTGAAATGATGTGTTTTTTCATGATGTGTGGGATGTACTCCATATTTTGACATTCGATGTGATACCTTTTAATGGCCACTACTGAGAAAAGTCTAGTGTCTTGGCTCAGAGCAAACTTTTCTGAAACTTGAGGATTGTGTTTGATAAACTTTGTATGTTTGCAACACGCGACATCACTTTCTACATCTTCTGTTACGGTTAGGACGAGTAACGTAAGAATACCTATCATCTCACGCTATGAATACCCCGTAATGTTTCCCGTCCTATTGTGTGATAGATAGCCTACATACTTACGATTCTAGAAGAAAATGAACTGTTAGTCACAAAAATGCAAGGACTGGAGTTTCTGAAATTTTTCATGTTCTTTGTCCGTGGCGTCATACTGTAGAATTGGGAATTAGAAAGTTCGGAAAATAAATTCCTACGGTGCACTTTCTATGTAACTTTGTATGTAAATTTTACCTTTGGCAAATAGGCCCCATTACTGGAAATGGGTTCAAACCCGGCATTGGGGCCTAACTATTCCAGGGAGCATCAGAATCACTTTAATATTAGCACTTTTCTATTTTCAGTTACTTTTATTCTTTTCTTTTGCAAGTAATTAAATTTTTATCGTTGAAAATATAAAAATTTGGTTACATGGGGAAAAAGTAAAAACAAAAAAGATACATGTAAATTAGGAGGGTTTTATAAAAGTAAAAACGTTCACTGCAAAAGCCTGTACCACTCAAAAGAGCTGTTCAAGAAAACTGAAATTTTTTTTATCTCCGTTTGCTTCATCTGCAACTTGGTGTCGCGCTTTCTGACTGAAATCATAACTCCAAATTTCCTTGGTCTGTAGGTAACAATCACAATACTCTTCCAACAGTTATATAAATGCTATGCGAAATATGTCACCAGCCATACAATTTCCAAGAATATTATTAGCTTATTTCTAATAATAAAAAAAAAAAAAAAGAAGAAACATTTTAGAACATTAACTATTTCGAGGCATAGCAGTTAAACAGTTTGCATTCATTCAGACACAAAAGTTGACGCGATTGCAGTTAGCTTTGAAAACTAAACAACCAGCCTGAAATATTTATAATGTATCATCCATATGGAAATTCAGTAAACTTTCCTATAGGAGTGCGGTGCAATCTGCTTGTTGATTTCGGCATTAGTCATATACATCAGTAAATAATTTCCTCACGAAAACATTACAATTCCACAGCAAAAAGGAGAAAAACGTAATTATTTTTAATATAATATTAAAAAAATTAAATATTGCTCATAATAAAAGCACATTACAGTTTTAAATTTCAAAAAACTGTCAATGGACATTTAGCATCTGAATATCAGATCGTCATGGGGTTATATTGATTAATGAGAGCTTCAACTGCAGTTGGGTTCAGGCCCCACAAAACAATCGGGGTCTTCTTACATTTTTGATCTTATACCCGAGAGAGTGTGTATGAAACTTAGAAAATTTTTAATCATAACACACGCTGCAACATACAATGCATAAAGCGGTTCCGATGAAATTCCCTTAATGTCAGTACACTGAAAAAAAATTTCTGAAATTCACAAGCCCTTGATTCCTTTCGTGAATTTAAGGAAGCATATTTCTGGTACAATCTTTTCCATGAAATGACAAAAAGAAATCTAAATTTCGCGGATTTTTCGTACGCCAAGAAAATTCTGAATTTTCAGTAACCTTTCCGCAATTACTTTCTTATATCGACGGTAAATTGCCGTTTTCAAGATGTGTTAACGGAAAACTCTGAATTTTCAGAAACCTTTCCGCAATACCTTTCGTATATTAACGGGAAATCTCCATTATCATCTTTTCCGTATCCACATGAAAAATTTCCGGTGATAGGAGCAATTCGTGGGTATACTTGAGGTTTGACTAACTGTTAAATTTCAGTTGTCTGTCGAAGGATCTGATTTTGAAGTTCCGCAGCAAAATTGGATATATTGTGAATAGCATATCGCATGAATACGACAAAACCTAAAATAGCTATCAAGAGTAAATTTTATATTTAAACAATACTATAAAACAGTACACTTCACCTTTTCTTAAAGATAATTGAAAGTTATTGTCAGTTTAAAAGATCTCAAGTTCCAAAGCATTCTGTTACTTTGAAAAATCACGATGAAAAAATAATTTGTGATAAATCTTCCTACAGAAAAAATGAAATTATTACAAACCTATTGAAAAAAGCTTCAACAGAAAATAAAACGCCTAAATCACTCGAATTAATGACAAAAAAAACTCCTCATCGCGCAATTAGTTTTGTTATAAACGTGATTCAAATTTTTCGAGTATTTCTGGCTCAGTGGCTAAGACGCGCATTATCTGTTGAGCCACCCCAAACAAAGTAGGTTCGATCCTCAACGCTGCAACAGGATTATCTGGTGTAAGGACTGAAAAATTCAGTGTTTTCGATTTTGCAAAATTTTTGTATAAATAAGGAAAAACCTGAAGCGGACTTTTCTGAAATAAATGGAATTTCTCATTACGGAAAATCTGTGAAAATACGGGTTAAAAAAACGGAAACTTTTAAAAACAGAAATTCCGTTCAAAGACGGGCATTTACTGGCAAGTTTGCTGCACGTTATTTTCAGAAATTTTCCGTGAATCTACACCACTCAGTTTTTATATTGTATTCACACCTCCAGTTCCAATTTGGAACTGACATGCAAATAGTGGGGCGGGAGCGGCAACAAAATTCGCTGGGCCAAGAGAACGGGTGATGCATTTTCGATAAAATTTCACTCAGGCAACGTCTTTGTGGTTAAGCATCGCATATTGCAATAAAAAATACAGTACTGGAAGAATAGATATACCAAGAGTCTAACTGTAAAGAGAATAAGCTTCTTTGTAACGAATGCTAAAATACATCAGATGCAATGTTAAACTATACGGAACATATCCAAACGGTGTTAGCGATTTTCATTAAACTTCGCAGGTCTCTCTTTCAGGATCTGAGCCATGTATTTGATGCTATACTGTGACAAGAATCTAGCATGGGAACTAGTCAGCATATGAAAATTCGCAGCACCGCAAAAGCACATGTGATACTGTCTAATTCAAGAATGGGGCTACGATAGGTCCTTCCGAAAGAGCAATGCGATTCAGAACAAGAGTGATACGCAGGGCCGGCTGGACCATAGGGGCAACCCGCATCTTCCCGGGGCCCCGGAGTTTATAAAATAAAAACAAAATTATTTTTGCTACAATTCTCTATATTTATTGCCTTTTTTCTAAGTTTTGAGGGCGCGAGACCCTTAAAAATATTTTTATATTTTTTTTTTTAGTTTGCAATCCCCCTACCACTTTCAAATTAGCCCTTCGTTGTACAGACACTTAGATTTGCAGATTTCAAATTATTACTGTTATTATTATTGTTAAAACCACCTT
Organism: Macrothele yani; assembly: GCA_039090855.1. Classification (NCBI taxonomy): domain Eukaryota; kingdom Metazoa; phylum Arthropoda; class Arachnida; order Araneae; family Macrothelidae; genus Macrothele; species Macrothele yani. The sequence goes on along the minus strand of CM077023.1, from coordinate 60,579,870 downwards.
CAACTTTTCCACATTCATGAAATAGCAAATTGAATTTCATCATTTTGTGACTCCCTACCATATGTTCAACAATCTGTGTATAAATCAGGCACTTAAATTTAAAAATTAAACAAAAGAACAATATCAAATATGTTTTCAGGCTATATATTAGGGAGGTCAACTTTTCAGTTCCTTTAAAAAAAAAGAGTACTGGAAATGTAATATATATAGCGAACATTATATATATATATATATATATATATATATATATATCATCATCATCATCATCATCATTGTCAACCATTATCAATCCACTGCTGGACGAAGGTCTCCCCAAGTTTCCTCCACAACGGTCTGTCTTGTGCCAGTCTCCTCCATGTCACCCCTGCATACTTTCGAATTTCATCCACCCATCTCCCATGTGGTCTTCTTCTGGGTCTTTTCCTGTCCCTTGGAATCCAATCTAAAATTTCGGCTGTCCATCGATGATCTGTCCTTCTGGCAGTATGTCCAGCCCATTGCCATTTCAGGGATTTAACTCTGATCATGACGTCTTCCACTCTTGTCATTTTTCGGATCCACGAGTTCCTCTTCTTATCTCTCCTGGTTACACCAAGTATGCACCTCTCCATGCTTCTTTGAGTTGTCTGCAGCCTTTGTATGTCTCTTTTAGTTAAGGTCCACGTCTCTGCACCATACGTAAGCACTGGAAGGATGCATTGATCAAACACTTTTCTTTTAAGACATAATGGCATATTGCTCTTGAAAATTATGCTGTTTCTACCGAGATTAGTTCAAGTTATCTTTTAATCATTTTGTGAGAAAGTTTTTATAAAAATGCCAATACAACCTAAAGGCCCCTTTTGCAGGGAAAGAAAATCGCAGGTGTTAGCAGTTTTTACTTTCTCTCTCTCTCTCTCTCTCTGAACTTTCAATCCATATTATGGTTTTTTTTTCTTAAGCTCACAGCAATTTGAGATAATCATTTTCCCCTTTATGATAGTTTTCGTGTGTTTTCATTTTTCATGTAATGATTTTATTAAACTATTAGATTTATTTTCTGGGGTACCACTATGAAATTTCGCCAAGGGCCCAGCAAAAGTTCCACCCGGCCTTGCTGATACGTTAGCATTTTTACAACTGCTCGGCTAGTACGTACAATTTTGATATCAATCTGCTGTATGAAGCTTTAAGCACCTTTATGTTATACAACTTTCACACTTTTAAGGCATTTACTTCGTGCGCATGTGTACTTCATCATATGTGTCAAAGTCGCCACTACTCATGAGAAGAACCAGGCTGTTCCAAAAATCTCTTTGTGTCGGGTGCTGCACAAAACAACTGCAAAGTCCAATAGAATAAAAACATGCAGCACTAAATTGTATCCACTATTCAAAACAAGTTGATCATGAAAATAATTATTTTAATCAGTTTTCACTTTATGCATTACTTAAATCAGGAAGAAAATAACTTCGAGAACTTACCATTAGCACAAAATATTTGAAATAAGAAAATTACGAAGTGTCTTTATCGTTTTATATTGTTGGTTCTCAAGCCTACAGTGCTTTTCCTAAAATGCTAAATGTTCATCATTTATACAATAACAGAATGAAATTATGCCAACTCTTCGCGGAATCGGGTGACTTGTAATTTCCCGAACCCCACACTCAGCTTTAGAAGTTGCCCATTTTTGACTTAATGCTAAACGTTTTAAGTACAGGGAAAAAAATAATTACAAAACAAACAGACAACCCTTTATTCATTAGGATATGAACTCCAGTTAAGTCTCACATGAAGCTTTAGTTTAGGCAACTCTAATGGACAGAAGTTCCATAATTCTTCAGGAAAGCCACAGAGCTGGTAGCACAATCAGCTACGCAATTTATGAAGTCTTCACACAAGCATTTTCAAAATATACTTACCTGATTAAAAAAACCTGACGGTGCTACTACGCCAATGTTACATATTGAAATCATCACAACATTATGATAGTAAAACACAAGCACTACATAATAATTTATACACCACATACTTCTGGATTTTCATTTCCTGGAAAATGCGGACAATCTCCCACGTCATTACATTTGCTTTATGCTTTATTTTTCTGCTCTCAGCAAAATACCTATTGAAAAAGTGCTTTCTCAGAAGAATCTCTAGCATACTTTTCAAAGAATTTTAAAATACATACTTCTTGGAATGGAAATCTTTTCACCCTACCGACATTTAATCTTTCTTTCCCAGTCTTTTTCATTTTTGTTCTAAAGATTCGCAGGTGAAATACACGATGTCAGTACTTTTCTGCCCGTAAAACTCATGCAAAATCTAATTCGATGATATTTTAGGTACCGAACTGTGGAAGGATAAAGAAAGCAAGAAAGATGACACCGAATTTTCGGGTGTAATAAGCACGTCTTTTGAATCCGTTCTGACGCAAATTAAATTTATCAAAGCTATTCAAAATCAATGGAACCGGTATGGAAAACAATAGTATCTGACGGAAGAAAGAAGTTTTTCAAATCGGAGTTTTAGGAGCAGAAATAACGCAGAAAACTCACTCTACCTTTGTGCCCCCTAGCGGAAAGTCTATGATTTACTTGAAAAATTTTGAATTTATAGGAAAAACATTTCGCATCAGAAACACTATCCAACAAAGAAGGAATTTTTCAAATCGGACTCTTGGAAGTAGAGATATTGACAAAAATAAGATATACATCTACGCCCCTTGGCGTAGAAACCATGCATTATTTCAAGAAGAAAATGTTCCTAAAAGGTTTGTTGACATGAGTAGTATCGGTCAATAAACAACTTTTTCTGCAATCGAGATTTTAGAAGCTCATATTTTGCTGCAAATACATCAGAAGCGGAAATTATGACTAACGCCACCTGGTGGCCAAACCATTTTTTACAAAAGTTAGAAATTATGTGCAAAGGATTTCCCATCAGGAGCTGTATCCGGTGCAGAAAGAATTTTTCAAATCGGAGATTTAGAAGCACAGATATACGGGGAAAGCAATTTACCTTTACGTTCCCTAGCGGAAAGTCAATGAATTACTTGAAAATTTTGAAATTATATGAAAAACATGTCACAATGGAAACACTATCAAACAAATAAGGAATTTTTTCAAATCGGAGTCCTAGAAGTAGAGATACTGATAAAAAATAAGATATACATCTACGCCCACTGGCGCAGAAACCATAAATTATTTTAAGAAGAAAATGTTTCTAAAAGGTTTGTCGACATGAGTAGTATCGGTCTACAAACGACGTTTTTTTCAATCGAGAATTTAGAAGCTCATATTTGCTGCAAATACATCAGAAGCGGAAATTAAGAATTACGCCCCTGGTGGGCAAACCATTTTTTTTTTTTTTTTTTACAAAATTTAGAAATTATGTGCAAACGATTTCCCATCAGGAGCTGTATCCGGTGCAGAAAGAATTTTTCAAATCGGAGGTTTAGAAGCAGAGATATAGGGGGAAACGCAATTTACCTCTACGCCCCCTAGCGGAAAGTCTATGAAATACTTGAAAATTTTGAAATTATATGAAAAACATGTCACACTGAAAACACTATCCAACAAAGAAGGAATTTTTCAAATCTGACTCCTAGAAGTAGAGATATTGACAAAAATAAGATATACATCTACGCCCCCTGGCGGAGAAACTGTGGAATATTTTAAGAAGAAAATATTCCGAAAAGGTTTTTCGATGTGAGTGGGATCAGTCCACGAAAGAATTTTTTCAATCGATATTTTAGAAGCTCAGATTTTATGGCAAATACATCAGAAGCAAAAATTAACACTTACGCTCCCTGGTGGCCAAAGTATTCTTTACCAAAAATTAGAAATTATATGCAAAAGATTTTCCATCGGTAGGTGTATCCGCTGAAGAAAAAAATTTTCAAATCGGAGTTTTAGAAGAAGAGTTATCGGGGAAAATGTAATTTACTTTTACGCCCCTTAGCGGAAAATATATGCGTAATTTGAAAAAGTAACTATATCTAAAATACTCTTCGACATAAATGGAATCGAAAGATAAAATATTTTTTTCAATCGGATGCTTAGAAGCAAATATGTGGAATAAAACGTATTTTTGAATTCGACATCATCTGCATTTACGCCCTCTAGCGGCGAAATTGTACATCGTAAAAAAAAACGAAATGAAGGATCATCATTCGCATATTTCAAGCTTCCCAATGCAAAAATAATTTTTCAAATCGGACTAATAGTTGCAGAGATATCGTAAGTACAGACAGACGGACGGACGGACGGACAAACTGATAACATAAGCACGATCTTTTTTTTACAAAAGATGTGCTAAAAAACGCTCACACATGTGAAACTGATTGCATGGAATCTTACAGTGTCGCACTCGACAGACAGAAAGTGAGAAAAAAAATAACATACGTGCACATTCTTCGTAACCTTTAGCGCAGAAACAGAAATTTCAATAATCATGAAAAATGCAAATTCTCGTACGACAGAAAATGGAATTTATTTTCTGAAATGTTCTAAAGTTTTCGTTGTGTTTTCTTAACGTTATGTGGCTTCATAATTCATAACGAATAATTCGTTACATACACTGCCATCTTTTAATTCATTATTATCGGCTTAATTCCGAATATTTGTGAAGAATAAAAATTCTGATTCGAGCTTTGCACAAAATTTAGTACCTGAAAGCTCACAGAAAAAAGGTGCAGAACGCACACGTTTGATTCCGGTTTTGCATATAAAGTGCTGACGTCATCGTCTCATTAACTATACTAGTCCCTGACGAATAGTCACCATATTACTTTCGCAAAATCTTTACCAAAGCAGAAGTTTATCAAAAATTCTTACATTGCGAATTAGTCAATTTGCACAAAAAATTATCATATCATCAAAGACATATTTTTTAAAACATTCTGAGTAACACTGATAAATTTAGTAACCCTAAAGCAAAATCTGATTTATAAATCACAAATTGTGTTTGATCGTATTTGCAGCCATTAAAAGACTTGCAGTTAATTACGCAGAGAATTAAGAATATATTCTCTGCTTTGTTGCAGTTTTTGTTGTTAAAGGATTTTCGCTCACGTGAATATCGGTCAAAAGTATAATTTAGAATATTTTTTGCAAAGCTCTAATCTAGCAATAGCTAATCGTATACATGTCAGCGACTCAACTAATAAAGGTGCGATTAAGAAAGTTATAATTGGAACACCTTACTGTGATTTCTACCACTTTCAGTTAATTTCTTCGGTATGAGATTTTTAAGAAATGCGCATTTAGAAGTCGAAAGAACACCAGATGACCAAAGTGGAGAAATTCCAATCATGCATCTGTATTGGAGGGATTAATTCAGAAACATATATTAATTTGTAAAACAGTTCTTCACGGTTCTGTTTCACTTAAGTACAATTTAAAACCATAAGTAGAACCAGTAAAACGTGCGCGCGAAATTTTAAGTCATTTAATAACACCACGTCATAGCGGAAACCGGAAAACTGATTTTTTTCTATTTTATGCAAATATTTTTTGTTTTTTTACACGTTGTTTTAAACAATTAGTTGTCTTAGCAAACCAGTGCTTCAACAAAATAATACAGTTTTTCTTTTACATTATATTCCAATGATTACTTAGTTTTTTGCTTGCTCCGTCTAAACAAATTTGAAAAAAATAAATAAGAAAAGGTAACGTAATGAAGGAATGTCTACAAGTTTTCTTGACTGTAGGTACAGTGTGGGGTATCTTTGCATTCTGGAAAGCTGTTGTGGTACGTAACTGATGGCAAGCCAAGAGCAGAAGAAAAAGCATAGCATATGAATAGAAAAAGAAAAATTTGCTTCTTTAGTTCAGCAGTTTCCGAGCACTGTTGCTGTCTCAAGATTCTTGTGCGAGACAGAAGAGATAGAGGAACTTAACCCTTTAAAGCGGCCGATATACCTGGATGAAATGGTGCCCAAAATTTACTAAGCTTCCGAAACATATATGTCCTCATAACGATCGGGTTTAACAAAAGCTGCGACAAAACAGTTCCTTTCCCATTCTCATCTCAGTAGTACCGACCATATACCCTTCTAGTCCTCTTTTCTAGCGCTCTCTTCAAGACCTCTTTTCTAGCGCTTTCTTCTAGCGTGCTCTATGACCTAAGGAATGAAGGGAAAGGGCTTGATTCTTTCCAGTACCATGCTGTTAGTGTCTAGTCCCCCTGACACGGACATCATGCAACTAGGCAGAGAAACAAGTTACCCAAATATCTTCTCTGTCCTTTCTTTTGTTCGTCGCCATTGATATAGCTCTTTTAGCTAGTTATCAGCCAGAAAGGATTAGTGTCAATCATTCCCCTAAATGATTGCTTTGAATAATAAAGCTAAGGGGAAAGTAACACTTTCTAATTCTCAGGTTCACTTCTTAGACAGAAAAATAATCCTTAGGCCTAACTTCAGCTCATTATTCTAACCCCCAGTTAATTCGTTCCAGCCGATTAAACGGTTAATGAGAGCAAAAAGAGAGACAAGCATACGAAGACAACGCGGAGAGAGGTTAGAGACATAAGTAGAAAGACACAGTATGAGACAATAAGCGAAATAAAGAGCGGTAGAGAGAGAGAGAGAGAGAGAGAGAGAGAGAGAGAGAGAGAGAGAGAGAGAGACAGACAGAGAAGAGCTGCAAAAAAAAAAAAAAAACCACTAATGTTTAAATAAAAGAGTCACCTTGCTTTATTTAGGACAAATAGATTCAGTTTACAGAATTATTTTAAAAATACAAAATGCTCACATATTCTTCCTGCTAAATATTTCAGGGAAGAAAAAGTAGACGACTAAATTTCAGCTGATTTTCCACCTTTTCCAATTTTGTTAAAGAAGAAAATACAGCTTTTGAAAAAAATTTCCGGGCATATAAATTAACGTAAATACTACACGATTTGTATTTAGTGTTAAATGATTCAAAAATGGTTTGCAAGACACAATTACTGATTTCTCCTCCAGCAGAACTTTACCATTCACAGGAAACAGGGAAAATAAATTCGTTTTTATGCTTATGAAAAATATTCTGTTCCTTTCCATCCATTTAGCATCACATTTGAGAAGAAATCGCACGTGACACATTTCAAAAGGAGTATTTCCAGTCGATTTCCTGTATTGAATATTTCGACGTAAAACGCACACAAACAGTGATCACTTCATTAGAAACAACCTCCTACTTAGTGCGATCAAAAAGTTCCGAGACAAGGTACGTAGCGCGCCAACAGACGGCAGTACGCGAATGCGCGAGCAGCGGTCGAGGGCAGTGACCTTTATGAGTCATTGTGCCGAGTGACGTCGTTCTGTGAATATCGGGAGTTGTACTACACGATGTTTGGTGACCACGTGCAGAACACAGCTGCGATTTTGGTATGGACTACAAACTAGAGTAGCGAGAGAACATCAAATTCTGCGTCACTCTCGGCAAATCGGGAACGGAGACGAATTGTTTTGAGTGGCACTCGCACTTCAAGAGTAGCAGAACAGCACTGGAAGACGATGAAAGGTCAGGGCGACCGTCCACGAGCAAAACCCCCGAAAATGTGGACAAAATTAGGGAACTGGTGCATGAGGATCATCGGAGAACCATTCGAGACATTGCTATCATCGTCAATGTTTCATACGGAACAGTGAAAAAAATACTGACGTCAGTTTTGAACATGCATCGCATTGCTGCAAAGTTTGTGCCAAATATTCTGAACCCCGAACAGAAGGCGCTCCGTGTCGAGCTCTGTCAAGATCTTCGTCAGCAGGTGGTGAATGAACCAACGTTCCTGTCGCGGGTCATCACTGGGGACGAGACTTGGGTCTACGGTTACGACCCGGAGACCAAACAACAGTCATCGCAGTGGAATAACCCGGCATCTCCACGACCGAAGAAAGCCCGATAGGTCCGGAGCGCAACCAAAAGCATGCTCATCATGTTCTTCGACATTCGTGGGGTTGTGTACCGTGAATTCGTCACCCAGGGACAGACCGTCACCGCCCTTTTTTACTGCGATGTTTTGCGGCGTCTTAGGGAGGGCATTCGCCGCAAACGACCTGAAATGTGGCGCAGGGGCGATTTCCTGTTCCATCACGACAATGCAGCAGCTCACAGAGCGTTAGCAACACGCCAGTTTTGCAGCCGCAACAGCATGACTACCCTTCCTCACCCGCCGGATTTGGCCCCCTGCGACTTCTTTCTGTTCTCGAAGATGAAGCTGAAGCTCAAGGGTCGCCGTGTTGAAACCGTGGACGAGATCCAGTGCGAGTCGCAGACGGTGCCTGACACGATTAGCGAACAGGACTTCCAGGGAGCGTTCTCCAACAGTGGCAAAAACGCTGGCAGCGGTGTATCGCGGCCCAAGGAGACTACTTTGAGGGAGATCATAGCCAGACTTAAGTAACGTAAGTACTTTGTTGTATATCTACCTAGTCTCGGAACTTTTTGATCGGATCTCGTATTATAAGTCTATGAGCAGTAACGTTTTAAATAACATTTCCATGGGAAACCACAGAGCAAGAAATCCAAATTTCACTAAATTTACAACTTTTGGAAACTAATTTATAAGGGGATCAGCAAAGAAATACTTCATATACTGTCAAACACCTGTTTGCGTAAGCAATTTTTAAAAAAAACTATAGTTTACAGTATAGGATCCAATGAACAAAAGTTCACTCTATTTGTAGACACGATCACTCATTATAACTAAGTCCACAAATTTAGCATCGGTGGTGCAGTCAGTCTACGGTGAGAGATAATCAACGAAATAGTAAATTAAAAAAAAAACATATTTTCACGGGAAATTCCAATGGACGTTGAGGAATACGAAATAGGTTTTCGATCTCTTACAGATCATGTATCATATTCTAGTTGCTGCTGCTGAAAAGAAACAGTACATTTACTACAGTAAAGCACAATGTTAGGTAGCACACAACGCACTCTCTTCTTTCTTCCATTCTTTTTCCTTCGTTTTAGCTACTGCACTTTTGTTAGCTAAATGGAGCAATTTCTGTAAAGCAAAACTTTTCTTCAGGTACAAATTGCAGAAAAAAAAAAAAAGTATTGTTCATACAAGGTTAGTAGATGACAAGGTTATACTCATCCTGCATTTCCGGTGATTACTTCGTGACGCCACTGTCCAAATCGCCATGTTTTTTGTATCTGCACCATACCAGAGTGTCAGACTCTGGTATGGTGCAGATACAAAGAAAACAATCTTCATAAATTCTACCAGATTTTTTAATGCATAATGTTTTCAATTTTTAATTTAAAAAATTTGGGGAACGTTGCCGAGAAGCTTTTCCTATTCCTCATAAAGAAATTTTTTATTATATGACAATATATGTCCTGCTGTGCGTTTTCCCTTCTAAATTTATATAAAAACAACAAAAATTCCCCTTGTAACTAAATTAACATTTACAAGTATAACCGTCTTCCCGCCCTTTACGTATCAAAAATATGCTGGAAGTATTTTGAAATCTCCGTTACTAAAATATTTACGTGACTGTTAATTTTTTCTGTATTTAATGTAAATGTGCTTTTGTATAAGCTTTTGTTCTGTGTTTGAGTTATAAAAATTGGTGGCAAGACATCTTCCTCCATATAGCTACAGTTCGGATCTACGATTCACATGTTAGGACGGTGACGTCACTATTATTCATCTGTTACTAAAATATTTACGTGACTGTTAATTTTTTCTGTATTTAATGTAAATGTGCTTTTTGCTTTTGTATAAGCTTTTGTTCTGTGTTTGAGTTATAAAAATTGGTGGCAAGACATCTTCCTCCATATAGCTACAGTTCGGATCTACGATTCACATGTTAGGACGGTGACGTCACTATTATTCATCTGCGAGGAAGGCGGGATGAGCAAATCTTAGTTTTACATCACTTTTATATTTAAACATTCAATCAATGTGTACGCCACATCACATTAAACTTCTCCGCGTTTTGAAGACAATAGTCTGTTTCTTGCGCCGAGAACCAGTGTTGGGCTCCTACATTAGACATGAGTGTTGCTCAGTTCCGGTTCTTTTTTCTGTCAAAATTTCACAAGGGCGCCGATTACTGGCCTTCCGATGCTTGAGGGTCGCTAATAAATAAGGCATCAATAGAATAGTTCTTCTATTGCGATATTAACCCAATACGTCATAGTTTTTACATTGTTTAAATGGGATAACTACAACGTTATTTTCAAAATTACAGCCAGTATAAACGTCCCTTAGCTTAGACATGCCATGAGTGTTCGTAATAAGGTGATTGTTTAGATCAGCTTGAAAGAAGAAACATACTTTATTCCACTTTTTTCAAGGATTAAAAAAAAACCTGAAGAAGCAACTTCAAAACAAGTTAATCAATGTTCATTATCTGTGTCGCTTTAATCCAAATCAGACTTCCTGTTAAACGGAAAAGAATTTAAAAATCAGACTTCCTGTTAAAGGGAAAGAATTTCTTAATTTTCATAGTTTCAGAATAATATAAAGATAAATACTCATTTCTTTTGCTTATGATGAATATCAATTAAAGTCTTGCAAATCCTTCCGTAAGCGTACAAAATATAAAAATGAGATTTCTTAATACTAAATTCTTCTCCTATTTTCAAGTTAGTTCTCCCTACCACCAAATTAAGTATTTAACTATTGAGATACTTGAAGAAAAAGTGTATAGAGCCAAATAATTTGACAGAATTGTAGCTGTTTCGCTTTTTTTTTTTTTTTTTTTAAGTGTTACTGATCGTGCCCTTTTGACCTAACTACTTAACCGAAATCGAAGATTTCGAAGAGCAGGAACAAATGAGGAGTGAAGCTGTCTGTAATACCAGAGCTGCAAAAGGAAAAGTTACACGCACTGATCTGGAAAAATTTACTAGAAAGCACTTATGAGAGAAACCAGCGCCGACTAGCCTGTTTAATTTCTTATTAATGTCACAGAAGAGCAAATTCAGTTTGTGCCCAATTTTAATGCTGCCATTTTTATCCTTTAGTTTCGTCACCAAGAAGTTTACGACTTCATATCCTCATATTTCTTTATCAAAAACAGATTTGTTTATCATAACAGCGCTGAGGAGCAAACAAATAAAGAGTGTATTTGTCCCGACTACGAGATAACGGCTAAATAATAACCTGAATTCGTATTTCGCTCCAAAGCAGATGACCGGCGGTGTAACTTAAGATTCTTTTAAAGTTAAGGCTGCCCTAAAACAATAAAACCAAACTCAGAAAGACCAAATGAATCATTTCAAACTAATCTTATTTAAAACGACCGTAAATACTCTTTGTTATTAAATGCCCCTCCCCATTTTTTACAATGGAGTTTTCTTTGTTTTAAATAGCAGTAATTTAGAAAACTACTGACAAATTACTTGTGTCCAAATTTAAACGCTAACAGTAATTTATAAAACTACCAAACCCTACTGCTCAGGCATAAATTTTGACGCCGGTAATTTGTCGGCTTGGTCCAAGTGCTTGACGATTTGTCTTAAGCTTAGGATTAAGCAGCAATTAACGATGACATACTTTAGTTGATCCTGAAATAGTCTGTATTAATTGCGAGTATTTTATTCTACGTATCAGAAAATAATATTAGTAAATGCAATGTTTAGTAATTTTAAGGGTTAATGTATTATATTCCTAAAGATCGCAAATAGATAAAAGCTGTATCTACACTGTTAACATTGCGAAAGAATGAAAAACATGTATACATATCATTACAGTGTAAACTGTTTTGGAACACGGAAGGGACAATTATTCTAATTATTAAATCGATATTCGAAGAATATAGTAGGATTCAAACCCGTCTGGAAATAAAGGAGCCTAACTTATTTCAAAAATCGAACTGCATATATATTGTAAGTGTTAAAGTAAGTTAATTTTTAAGAAAGCCTCGGGCACTCAAACACCTTAAACAGTTTCATATGAGAAAACACAAGGTATGTATACAATTTCAAGACAGACACAAATACAAAATTTTGAATGCATAAGAACACTAAAATTTCATACATTTTTTTTTTTTTACATTCTTACAGAATTAAACTTTATAGCATCACTGAACAAAAGAGGTGAAATATCCGCAATATCAAATAGTATAAAAACCACATACTTAAAAGGAAAAACTTATCATTGATGCCATAGTTATTTCTTATATTATTTATTGGTTGTACTGTAATATTTCCTTTAATTTTAACTCCATTTATCCTCAATTCTTTATCTTCATAAATTATACAATACTGGTAAAGCCATTTATGACTCAAAATTCACGACAACGTTTATTAAAACATTCTACTTCTTAAATAAATTTCCGACAAATTTTAATTTTACATAAAAACACTAAAATTTCATAGATTTTTTTTACATTCTTACAGAATTAAACTTCATAACATCACTGAACAAAGGAGGTGAAATATCCGCAATATCAAATAATATAAAAATCACATACTTTAAGGAAAAACTTATCAATGATGCCATAGTTATTTCTTATATTATTTATTGGTTGTACTGTAATATTTCCTTTAATTTTAATTCTATTTATCCTCAATTCTTTATCTTCATAAATTATACAATACTGGTAAAGCCATTTATGACTCAAAATTCACGACAACGTTTATTAAAACATTCTACTTCTTAAACAAATTACCGGGAAATTTTAATTTTACCCACTAATTATAATTTTTTTAAAATAATGAAACCATTATTTCTTGTTCGCTGGAGTTCCAAATTTTTGAAACTGCATACTTTCAAACCTCCGTTTCACACACACTTTATTTACAAATAACATAAAATCTACCACACTGATCATTCGTGTTGTCCACGTATAACAAACGAAGAAATTCTTTTTGCAGAAAACTCTAGCTCAATAACCAATCTCACATATCGAATACAACTTGAAAATTAAAATTCCTTTCCCACAGATATTTTGAACTGTAAAACATTAAAGTTGCATAAAGAGAAGAACAGTATTGTTCATACAAAAGAACAGTATTGTAGGAACACCAAACTTGCTTTTTCCGTTTTTCTGTGTTTACTTTTCGATATTACGAATGTTACTCAGGGTAACAATTTTTTTAATTTGTCGGTATGAAAAGAAACCAGTCATATTTGTTCTTTATTGCGTTAATATTTAATGAAATTTCTTCACTGGTAACTTCTAATTAACTGAGTTTTGTCTATAAATGATTACCCTAGTTTAAAGGTAATTATAAGACACTACATTGATATTCATTAACGATTGCATTTATTATTTAACCACAGCATTAATTATTAATTTTACTTCGTTGATCGTTGTAATGTAAAAGTAAAAATAATCGTTGCGTAGAAAAGAGACTGAATGCGTTCTTTAATGTTTTTTAACATTTTTGCAAGATTAGTCCGCTGTGTACGCCTTATCGTGATGAACAAACGATTTACGTGACTTATTAGTATTGCGACATGATTTCAAGCTGCCTAAAGCAACTAATGCTGCTTTCGAGTTCTATTCTCTTGGCCACGCAGATGCAATGTGTCATCCGGCACATCCAAAAAAATGCCACTGTGCATCAAAACAGAAAAACACTGAGTATACAAGTAACTTCCAGATTGGGGGAAAAAATCTTGGTTCGAATCAGAGCTAGCTCTTCTTTTGCTTTGCAGGAGAGTTGACTTTCAATTTAAGTCTCACGAAACCACTTTTCAGAATTTCGAATTTTGAGAAACGATGTTACTTTTGCCGTTTCCTGAGAGTTTCAGAAGTTTGTATTCTGCATTCGCGTTAGGATATTTGCACTGTCGAATGGTTATTCAGTTGGCTGTGACATTCTGGCTGCGACTGTAACATTTGCACAATCGAGAGTTTCTCCTGTCGACATTCTTGTTTCGCTCTGGACCATTTGCATGGCCGATTGATTGTTCCTGCTGCTGGAATTTTGGCTTCGAACTCGAACAGTTGCTTCGTCGGGTGTTTCTAGCCTACCCTTGTGCAAACCAACTGTATCACTAACAGCTAGTTCTGTATTCGTTTCCGAATATTTTATGTGCCACCCGTGCCACATAAATGTGCACCATAAAATCCAACATACTAGACACATGACACCACGAAATCACTTAAACTTTATACCGGAATTCTAGAATAAGTTATATTTTACACAATTTTAGTAATCATCTATGGGATCAAAGAAATGTGTAAAGAAAAGGGGGAGAAGAAAAGAAAAAAAAAAAAAAACGGAGAGAGAAAAAATTAAGTACTGCATATATATTGTGTTACCAAACTCTTATCACAAAGAACGCCGAAATTTGGATCTTAGGCCTAGAGTTTCGAACACACTTAGCTCCAAAGTCTTCCCAAACGAATGTTTCTCCCTTATTAATAGAAAAGCATTTTTTTTTTTTCAACACTAGTAGCTTTCTTTTGAAAAGAACAAAGTTTTTAACAAATTCAGTTAGTGGAGTGACAGTTTCAAAGGAATTTTACTGAATCAGATGAGGTAAAACTTAAATTTCTGATTCAAGATTTCATTTCATTTATTTTCCCAATTCCACTAAAGTGCGTAGTCAAGCCAAACGTCCTGAACGTATCAAATTTACGCATATATGGTCTGATTAATAATTTTCTACTATTAAATTTTACATTTTAGTTTGTCAGAAAATATTTTTTTACTTGCTTTCGAAAATAATTATAATTATTGACATGTGTTAGCTGACAAAGTAGATTAATCCATAACACCAATTCCTGGTAATCAATAAATCTTTGTTGGGTTAAAGTGTTAGGCATTGGTAACAAAAATGTATTTCTGGTTCTAGTTCGATAGTCATAAACCACAGTGTTCAGCTGAATTAAATGTTGATACCTATTCTCTTTTATTCTTTTATGCATAAATCCTAATCATCGATATTGCCATAATTTCCCAATATCTAAAAATCCATAGATATTAATCCGTACCCCATATTCACATATGCGTCTATTATTTAATACAATTTGATAACTACTGATCTTCGGTGAAATTACTGAACACACAAAGCTCTTTGAAGCCCCTTCTAACGCACATTACTGCATTTTTTTTTCTATAAAAAGAACCACCCCATTATGTTCAACCATCTGCAAACTAGATTTATCCTCCGATAACTTCTTTGGAATGTTTAAAGAACAGGGAAGCTCCGAAATTTTGTCTACGGACATATCTTCAAGTGAAAAGTTTTTTCTTTTGAGTTTTAATTAAAATATAACACACGTTTCTCGTTCATGTAGAAACACATTCAGCATTTAAACGAAGACATCATTTTCTTAATATAGAAGCAAACGGTTTGACATGAATTTTGAGAATTCTTTGCAATCACACGTAAGAAATAGTTCAACGACCGAACTGAAGAACATTTCCATTTTGCGCTAAGTTGCAAGGTAGAGAAATAGCAAGAGACCGTTCCTACCGTAGAAAGATATAACTCGTTAACCCCCCCCCTTCCCCTTTCGTCCTCCGGAAGTTCTGCCAGCTACTTCTCTCGCGTATTGTGTTGATGTACATAGGAGTACCAAGGCTGGGGTATGCTTCGCACTCCCGAGCCCGGGGGGGGGGGGGATACTCAGGTAAGTTCATCGAACTCAGGTACGTGCTTCGCCACTACAGATTGAACATTTAAGTATAGCACTGATTCAAATATGTAAGAGAAATAAATTAAATTTGAAATTAATGAATTAATGTAGCAAAATCAATATAAATAAAAAAAAAGTCATGAAAATTTTCAAACTATATTTGAGCGCAACGTATTCTATAAGATATTTAACATAATAACACACAAAAACACCATTTAATTATTCTGCATAAGTTGAATAGTTTCCCTTTTTTAACATGAAATCACAAGGACTATAATAACAGGAAAATATCCAAAAATGAAAACGCGCACCTACACACACACAAAGAGAGGGAAAGAGAGATATGATTAGCTATTGATAATTTCAAACTTTCCATCTATCCACCTATCTCGTCCGCCCGACATAGATGGATGACGGAAATTTAAACTTTAATTGTAAAAAGTGAAAAAAAAAAAAAAAAAACAGAAGAAAAACCACAAACTACAAGCAGCTTTATAGTCATTTTAAAAAGACACAAAATGATAAGCAACTGTTAGATCATAGTTAGTGCAACCACTGAAAGAACTTCTTATAAAATAAACTAAAAATCTTTTCGAGCAATATTCATACATAAGTCACCTCTAATGCAGAAGTTACAAAACTGTGTTTGCTTGAAAAGTTCAATACTTTGAATTAAAACAGGTTCAAGATGAAACCATGCTTAAATGAAAATCTGCATAATCTTAAAACCTTAGCTGACACCTTTTATACTAAGAGGAATCTTATCGGACAGCGCCATCGATTTTGAAAGTTCTGTATTTATTTTATCATTTTTTTTTACTGATTTTGCATTTTGTTTTTAGCTTATGTTTAAGCAATTTTTCAAGTGCATTGCCTGTCCTGCGATAAATTACAAGCATTTTTTTTTCCTATTTTTATTTCACTTTTTTCGCTGCCGACTTTCACAGAAGTGCTTGACAAATTATTTTTTGGTTTTAAGCAAATATTATCGAAGGGAGGATCTTGTTTCATTTGCACTTTAAAATTTTACAGTTTAAAAATGGGTTAGTTCTTATTTCTCCGGACAGAACTTTCTGTAATAGGCTTAGAGGGGAAAATGAGCTACTACATGTAATCGCATGATGCATATTATTTTGCTCAGTTTTCCACTTTTCTCTCGCATATTTAAATGTTTATTTTTTTAAATACTGTTTTACGATAACATGAATCATAATGCACAAACACACACGAACCAACGCGTACGTTTTTTCTAAAACTTAAAAAAAAAAAACAAAAAAAAAAACAAAAAAACAGTGAGATTTAAGTAGGCATAAAATTCCAAATCTAGTTAGACTAAAGAAACACAAGAGCGAAAACAATAAGGCAACATTGATCCTCCAAAAATTAAATTTCAGTTTCCAGAAATTTTGGCTTTTGAAAACTATTACATCGCAGTTTTAAAAATTGAAAATTAAGTTGTAAATTTAATGTCACAGTTACATTGATGGTTTAATCATAAAGCGGTTTTAAATTACAGTAATCTTTGATAAATACCTTAAACCTGTCTTACTTTAGGTGACATATTTTAATGATATCATTCGAAATTTAATGCTGACACATATATATTTAATGTCACATATATATATTTCTTTGCTTTGTTTTGATTTGATTAGCTGTGTGCCATGAAAAAAATAAGTGGCCTGAAAGTGACAGTTCAATAATCTTGAAGTGACAGTCCTTTTAGAAATTTTTGAACGAACGGCCAACCATTGTTACATGGTACTTGCTGAGTGCATTGTAACTTAGTTTTATACTCAAATTACTTGGATTTTACATTTTATTACTTTATAAATCTCGAAATAGGAAAAAGCATATTAACTGATCTCACCATCAAGCGCGCCAGCTATTCAACAGTGTGTAATGAACTGTGCACCACATATTCTAATGCTGAAGCTAATGAATTAAGTTAAAATTAAAACGAAAGCTCTTTTACCCAGCTTGATTTTTACCACTTGTTCTACTGAAAAACGCTTCAAGAAATTTATAAGTCAACAAAGCCCAATCGATCAATTATGTGTATTTTCCGGAGATCATAATGAAAGTAAATACTTCAGTTTGCTCTCAGACAATGCTTTCTTTATATCAGTTTTATGTTATCTGAAGAAAAAGCTCTGGCAAATTTATGTCAAATTTTTGTCATATATACTCAAAATATTAACTTTGTTGAAAGGAAACAGCATCCCTTTACTTACAAAAAGTGGAGACAAAAATTTTTCTTGACAGAATTATTGCGCTTGAACTTAGGTTGATATATTTTTCATTTAACATGAAACTGGAAAAAAAAAAAAACTCCACCCCTACGAATGTCAAAATTCTCAATGAAGTTTTTAAGGCAAAATGTAAGCACCAATAAGTGAGGCTATATAAATAATTAAAATTAAACTGTTTAGGATTGCCGTTGATCCAGGTGGGTAAACAATATTGACAAGAACATATCAACCATGCAAATTTCTCACCAGGAACATATATTAGTGTTATAGTGGTGAAACACACACGTATTTATTACGACAATGATATAAAATCAGAGATTATGAGGTACACTTGAGATACTATTGAAGTTAAACCTAAAATATTGCAACGACAATGAAATTAGTAATACTTTGATTTGATCAAACAGAGCTCACAAGCTTTAGAAACAATGGGAACAATAAAAATTTCATGGAAAAACACAAAACGTATGTTTTTGTTCTCAGCTTTACTCAGTACAAAAAACGTGGAGGCGGCCTGATGTAAAAAGCTTTAAAACAAATAGGAACTATAGGAATTTAAAAAAGTCTGCAAGGAAAGCAGACTACTGCATTACGCCGGATGTTTAACTGAAACATGTCCTTGAAATCTTTTGACACTGCAGGAGAAAAAATGCTTTCATTATATGCTGAAAGAATAAAGACACACCTGCATTGTAGATATATTTCCCGATTTTTTGTATGCAAATAATTCTGACGGGTGCATGCCATTGAACTGTCAAAGAAGTAAAGTAGTGAGCACCAAACAAGCAAGGAACACATATGTGCAACTTAAAAAAAAAAAAAAGTGCCGAGAAACTCCGAGAAAGTTGAAGAAAGTTAAACTCCGAGAAAGTTGAAGGAAAAATTCGACACAATATCTTGCGGACAAGTTGTTGATACCAGCGTACTAGCTTCAAGATAGCGAGCACAATACTGAAACCCAACAGCAGTGGGCTTCGAACTATGCAACGGAAATTTTGTACAAGAGTAAGTGGCATCTATACCATTCAACGATAATAAAAACAACTGAAAAAAAAATCCTCTTCAAGACAATGTTATATAAAGCTGAAACGCTAAGCCTGCAAATACAAGAATGTACATAAACGAATGAAAAGATGCAAATATATCTAATGAAAAGATACAAAAATGATACAAAAATATGTGGAATTCTTCAGCAAAATGAATTGTTCACGAGAAAGAATTAGAGGAACTTTTATGAGCTTCTAAAGTCTATTACGTTTATAATAAAATAATATTTCATGCAAGAAGATAGCAATGAAATAATAATTAAAGTATTATAAAAATTACACAATTATTAAGCGAAACAACGTTTTCAAAACACAATTTCCATAAACTTTAATTTCCAGGCAACGTCTACAACTCTAAACCAGACACTGAATAGTCTAGATTTCATAATAAATTATGTAATTACAGTGATAATTACATACTGCGTTGTCAAAAATGTGAAAATTCATGTAGAAAAATTTTGAATGCTTATTTATACTGCCCCATCTCCATTTCCCTCACGCATAGTGATCCAACTTTATTGATGAACACAATTTAGCTACGATTCTATTTATTTATTTATTTATTTATTTATTTGATCATCTTAAAAAGGAAAAACCGGCCTGAAGAATATTTTAGATCATCAATCTGAAAAAAATTTCGTATCAGCTCTGAATAAACATTACAAACAGTTTTAGCACCTCATATATATATATATTCACCCAAACGCTCATCATCTTATTAGCTCCCAGTTAAAATTGAATGCACGAAGCTGTACTACCAATTGCCACCGTTTCATGACAAACTTCCCGATACTACTACTGTTCAAGCCAGAGTAATTCTCGTGACAGCCGACAATCCAACACCAGTGATCGTCTACAATTTTAACAGCATGCATCTGGCGTTTATACATGTCATTCAGTGTCAACTTTCTGAAGGGCACAGCGTTTCCTGACTGTTGTTTTGTTTGTTCCAAACCACTGTATTTAGGTATATGATACACTTTGTAATTAAACATTACTCATCTACTAAACTTTCGATGATCAGCTGCACATATATATGGAGTGTTGACAATAATAACTTTTCGAAATTTCTTCCAGTGTGTGACTGAGGGATTTTCTCACGTATAATTTATTTTTAGTTAAATGTCTGTAGCAGTTTATCAGAACAATGTTTTGTTTTAAGAGTTTCATAAGTAGTACAATCAGAATTTTATATAGCCTTGCCTAAAAGCTACTTGAAAACCATTAAATTAATAAAATTTGAAACACCTGAACATATGTTTACACAGTTATAATTACACGGTTCTAAAATAACGGCTCCGGCGAACAAATAACAATTCAACTAGCAAGATAAGATGTCTGCAGTCATATACATTCGATATTAAATAGCTATGATTGGTAAAAAAAATGTATATACGTGTTATGTAGATATACGAAAATACTTTCATTTAAAATTAACTTCATAAACTAACTGATTTTTAAACAATACCAAAACAATATTGAGAGATAAGTACGTTTGTTATCGTTTAAGCAACTATGGACATGGATTACATTAATTTGTTAGGATACTAATTGACTGACGGAAAGAGAGAGTTTGGTTTATACCTGAGTTTTATGAAGCAGAAGTTCATCGACCAAGTTCAAGAACCGATCCACCTAAAGATTTTTTTCTTTTTTTTTCACTTTTTGTGAAGGCAGGAGGAACGCTACAGAACAGCAAAGAAGTGAAGTCCCCCTTCAGTTCTTTTTGTTCATTCCGTTCCTTACCTCAGCCATCGTCATCCTCGAGTTCTTTGTGTCGGTTCCTTAGAGGGAATTAAAGGGTTTTACTTCGGGGGTACAAGACATGATCAACGCTCGCAGAGTAAGATAGTTCCTCACTACCGCTGCAACCATTTTGGGATAGATTACTCGACATTTTAACGTGCAGAAGTGAGCCCTTATAAAGTTACTCCTGAAACATGCTGAATATCGAATTTTGAAAGGTACACTCAGATCACATGATCAAAAGATAAAACTAAATCAGCAGTTTCAAGACTACAGAGACATTTAATGGGTCTGCCACAGAGGACAGATCTCTATACATACTTTATTTCAGTGTGTTTCCACTTTTCCCTTTTTTCACTTTACATCTGTTCTCCAGTTTTCGAATGGTTTAAACGGTTTACCTTTCTTCTTTTTCGGTTTGTCTTTCTCTTCAAAACGGTTAACCTTTCTCTTCAAGATTTTAGGATTAGAATCTTGAAGTTAAGTTATTTTTACCTACTACCTGCTGAAAGGCCGTTTTCATTTTTGCAATGAACTACTAAAATTTGCCCGTTTTAGAACATTTTCTTAGCTTTTTGGTCCCTGTAGCAGCCCATAAACTAAAACACCAACTGCAAAAGGAACCCACTCCATTCACAGCAGGGTTCTTAAAATGTTTAACGATATTAATTTGCCCTATTTCACATTTGGAAGAGTCCACTTATAACATAAAAAAGAATAAAACATAAGGAAAAAATAAAAAAATCATAAAAAAAAATTCCAGAAAATTCTTCGTTAACAATTATGGTAACGTGTAACTGATAAGTCACGTGATGTTCGGCGGCAATGTTAATCATGACACCACCCATTCGTGATGCCTAAGAACATAATTTTGATTTCCTTTCATTCGCTTTAATTCCGACTATTGCACGTTATTTCAAATGCTGATGATTTTATGTTAGAGGTATTTCTATTATTTTTTATCACAACGTTACTTCTCTATTTAGCAGTCTTTCTGATACTTCTTTGACTAACACAAATGCAATGGATACTTTTTCTCACTAAGTGTTCAGAATGCAACGCGTCTGCTTTAATTTTAAACATCCTCGTCCTCTTTTTGTTCTTTGTATATTATTCCATATAATTTGTCCTATGATTTATATAGGGAAAGTATCCTTATT
Source organism: Macrothele yani (assembly GCA_039090855.1). NCBI lineage: Eukaryota > Metazoa > Arthropoda > Arachnida > Araneae > Macrothelidae > Macrothele > Macrothele yani. The sequence continues at coordinate 60,558,146 of CM077023.1, read as the reverse complement.
CTCTGAGACAATTTTCTTCTAAGCTGTATTAAAAAGACAACCTGGAAGTGCAGTATATTTTTGAAAATCCAACTTTAAAATCGTATTCATGTATTTAAACCATGTTTTCATAATTCAACGTCTTTGTCATATTTTCTTTTTATACCAGTGCTCCCCCCCCCCCTCACCTACAAGCTTGAAACGAAGCAAGGTAGCAGCCTGCATTTTAAAGCTTCCAGTTTTCCGATTTTAAATTTTCTAGTCTTGTTGTTTCTATATTTTTAGCCACCGAAAGCAGGCTCACGTTTAAAAAATAAACAATGTAGCAAAATAGACCACTTAACTCGCATAATTCACAAAAAGAAGCGTATAAACACAGGAAGAAAGAAAAAAAAAGACACCTAGACACACTTGGAATTTACATATCGGCTACGTACAGCAGATTTATTTTCTTGAAGAACATATATTCTAACGAATTGTTGCTTTTTGATAGTCAATTCTGAAGGGAATTGGCATTGCTGCTTTTTGGTAGTCAATTCTGAAGGGAATTTGATGGGAAAATTAAAGAAATAAAAATTGTTTCTGAAAATTTTCGAATCTACGTAATTTACGAATTATTTGCGAAATTCGAAACCAAGCTAATCCGGAAATTTTACTGCAAGATTGAAAAATTTTGCAGGCTGATTATCCGTATTTTTTTTTTTTTCAACAAACAGTTCTGTATAGTAACTACCAACATGAAAATGCTAATACTACTACATGAACTGAAATATTTCGACGAAATGAGAAGAAAACCAAATCAGATTAATATTTGTATTATTCTCATTTTGAAATTAATCGATTTCCAAAAATATAAATTTTTACTTTAAAAAATTCTCAAGTGAAAACGCGCACACCTGTCCTATCTTCAGAATATTTAATACACGGCGCGACATAGAAAATGCCACACCAGGCAGTATTTGTAGAAGCGCCATGCAAATAGATCGGTGCATATCGACATTTAGGTTATGTAAATGAATGCAGTTGCGATCCAATCATGTGATAGGTGAGGGAGATGCAAAGATCAAACAGCTCGGCGTAGCTAAGTTTGGTCGTCCTCACTTGGGGGTGTAGACCAGTGCATCGGAGTTATCTCGGTGGCGAAAGCACGTGTAAGGAGTGTAAATAATCAGCGTAGCTAAGTTTGGTCGTCCTCACCTGGGCGTGTGGACCACTGCATCAATGTGACCTCGGTGGAGAAAGCACGTGTAAGGAGTGTAAATAATCAGCGTAGCTCAGTTTGGTCGTCCTCGCCTGGGCGTATGAACCACTGCATCGGAGTGATCTCGGTGGAGAAAGTACGTATAAGGAGTGTAAATAATCAGCGTAGCTAAGTTTGGTCGTCCTCACCTGGGCATGTGGATCACTGCATCGGAGTGATCTCGCTGGCGAAAGCACGTGTAAGGAATGTAAATAATCAGCGTAGCTAAGTTTGGTCGTCCTCAACTGGGCGTGTGGACCAGTGCATCGGAGTGATCTCGGTGGCGAGAGCACGTGTAAGGAGTGTAAATAATCAGCGTAGCTAAGTTTGGTCGTCCTCACCTCGGTGTGTGGACCAGTGCATCGGAGTGATCTCGGTGGCGAAAGCACGTGTAAGGAGTGTAAATAATCAGCGTAGCTCAGTTTGGTCGTCCTCACCTGGGCATGTGGACCACTGCATCGGAGTGTTATCTGCATTGAGTGATCTCTCTCTTTTTCATTTAAAGCAAATGGCATGGCTAGTATTTACTTTAAATAAAAAAGTACCAAAAAAGATCCAAAGTAACAGTTAAGTTTATATGAGAGAACATGCCATAATTTTCATATAAATACGTAGTAATATGTACCCAAGAATTTAATTTCACATCGAAGATGTTCAAAATTTTTATTTTCTTAATGAGTTAAAATTCAAGAAATTAAATTCAGTCCAGTTCATCAGGCCATCTCTCTTTCTTCTAAACCATTAAGAAAATGATTTCTTTTGTAATTCTCAGAACGTGAGACTGTATTCGTACATTTCTCGTGAGCATATAAAGACTATAAAAAGTCACTAGTCCCTTATTTAAGGCCAGTGGCCCCAGAGAAGAGATAAAGCCAGCACCGAAGAGAGAAGTACACCAGCAACTTCTCATCCGGAACTTGAACCTGCGCGGGACTCTGACGATTAGTCAGAAGCCCCGCCTCTGGCTACTGGGCCACCGGAGCAGCTAGTACAATGCTGTAAAGCCAGCAAATGAATCAGTGATCAATTGACAAACGATAGGTCTATGAAAACTGGTATTAAGGAAAAAATTAAATTAAATATTTAAAATTTCGTCTGAATCCTTTTAGCACTAACCAGGCCTGTGCGGTGGGACTAAAACCACCAGTTTCTCTGTATGTCGAAATGTATCGAGTAACAGATGAAGAGCATGGGTCGGGCCATGAAGGTTAATGGATGCAAGCGAAATTGTTAACTAGTGCTAGGTCATGCTACTCTACGGAGGACATGACTTATATATATATTTTTTAAACTATTTTAGGTGGGAATGTTACTTGCATCTATGGCCTTGCAGAAACCCATTTCCAACTACACTGTTAAAAATTTCACAGTTAGATTACGGGCAACGGCCGGCAACTGGGGGCCCGGCCGTTGCCCATAAAACTATGGCTTGGCCCGTTTTTGTGAAAGCCCATGAAATTACGGTCTGAACCCTAAATACTAAGCCCATAATCTGAAGAGCAACGCCCATAAAAAAATAAGTTTGACCGTACTGAGCAATCCCATAATTTGAAGGGCATCGCCCATAAAAAAATAAGTTTGACCGTACTGAGCAACGCCATAATTTGAAGGGCATTGCCCATAAAAATAAGTTTGACCGTATTGAGCAACGCCATAATTTGAAGGGCATTGCCCATAAAAAAATAAGTTTGACCGTATTGAGCTATGCCATAATTTGAAGGGCTATACCCGAAAAAATAAGCTTGACCGTATTAACTTAAGCTGTAATTTGAAAGGCAATCCCTGTAAATATGAAGTTTGACCATATTCAGTTAAGCCTCACGGCAAGTAGTCACCGACTTTTACATAAATGCATTTTTTGTGGAAGAGTGTGCAAGTAAATGCATGTTTTTTGTGGAACAGTGTGTGAGTGTGAAATTGTTACTTACATTATAACTGAATCAATTCAGTTCTAAATGTGAGTAATGATATTTTCATATCTTAAAATCAGGTTTATTACAATATGATAAATAATGACATCAGTTACACACAGATTTGTTTAACATTAGGCTTTACGAACTCTGTACACACAGTTGGTTGAACAATACTTACGTTTCTTTTAGACATGTTTTAATTGGAGAATTATTTCTAAAGCACAGTTGGTTGAACAATACTTAGTTTCTTTTAGACATTTTAATTTGCACATACGTACTTATGTAGTATTTGTATGAATGAATACAAAGGGCAGTTATGTAGTAAAGATATGTACAGGCATATTTTTGTATTTATATGTTATATCAATGACAAATAGAACTACAAACTGGCATCCGAGTACATTGCGTCTATAAGGGTATTCAATCCACAATGGTGTCAAAGTTGGTTTTTCATGTAGGTTTTGGCTAGTATTACATTTGACATAGGGTTGAATCATGCTTTTTTTGTTTTCACATTCACTGCCTTGTGTGCTGGTTCATTTTACATTCTACTGAGCACTGTGTTGTCAGTGTTCCCAGAACTTTTACTGTCTTGTTTCCTATCTCTAATTTTTGGATATTTACCTACTTTTCACATGTTTAGTAAAATTATGTCAAAAACTGGAAGTACTGCTTTTGAAAGATCACATTGCTTCCCCATAATTAAGGTATCAGAAAGAAAAGAAAAAAATACTTGAATGGAAATGAGAGCTTTTGAACTTGATAGGGCATAATTTCAAATCTCAGACCCCCACCCAAAGAAGAAACACTTGTTTAGACCCTGATTCTAACTGAGTCATTGTAGAACATTAATGCATATCAATATTTCTAAAATATTAAATTTTCCTGTTTGGAATGTTTTAGAAATGACTTCAGTGATTAAACCTGTTCTTTCATTGTTGTGTTGCCACAAGGAAACCATTTGAGGGCACAAAATTTTTTTTTTGGAAAGCTATTAAATAGTTGTATTTATAATATCTTGGCAATACCTGAAGATACTGAAACAATTTTTATTGATGTACAAATCAGGTGTTTAGTGACAAAGGAAAAGAACACGGCAGAATCTTTAAATTTCTCAAAAAACAATTTCATCGTATCATTTTGTACCAATTTCAGCACTATCATCTTAAAACATGAAATACATGCTTTGCATATTGAACATTTTGAATAGACCTTTAAAATAGGAATTACAAAATGTGTAAAAAAATTTTTGTATTTTTTAACTTGAAAAAAAAGTGGCTTCTGATTTATCTTAAAATATAAATTTTCCTTGGCATCCAGGTTTTACTACCTGGGTAGGTAAATAATTTATGTATATACCCAGCTGCGCATGTAACATTTCAGATATTTTCCAAGCTCTGCTTAAAGTGACACAGGTGAAAGATTTCACTCGCAGAAATTTAGAATGAAATCAATTTTTTTTTACATTTAACTTTAATTACTACATTTGCAAAGCAAAGAAACTGTTCATGATATATTTTCACTGTCATTTTCTTGGCCAGCATTTACCAGATTCAGTAAAAAAGAATAACAGTCGAAACTCGTTATAATGAAATTCAAGGGGGACAAAAAAAAAAATTGTAGCAACGTATTGTTCTTAAAACATTACAAATTTTTCATTAAAAAGTTAGTATGTACTACAGAAATTTTCATTACGCATAAGATTGTAATGCTGTAAAAGTGAAATAGTGCCCACAGAGACAAGCAAAGGTAATTTTTTTGTAATGGGAAGTTTTTGCTAAAGTAGTAATAATGAAATATATAAGCTTTAATTAATATGTATGTATGAAATTATGTACTGTATATATTTTTACTTATACATATCAGGGTTTGAAAAATACCATGCCTGGGTTGTGTGAATCATTGACCTGGGCAGGCAAATAAATAATCTAGTTGCCCTAGGTGCCAGACTGGGCAATTAAATCTAAAAATGAAGTTCAGAATATAATTTTCTACTACAAGAAAAAAGACAGTCATCGCATGTCATGTTGCTTTTCACTGCTAATCACTGGAAGTTGTATTATTGTTACGCAGTGCCAAGGACAGAAGAATATAACTTCTTTAATTATATTATGCTTTAGGTCCATAAATTGGAAGCATATGTAATTTTGCTCCAAATGTTTAAAGTCAGCGACTGAATGCATGCCTCTGATGGAACTAGCCTCCTGTGTTTACTGACAAAGGGTTAAAACTTCATATTTTAATGTATTTCATATTTTTTCAGATATTTCATATTTTAAACGTGTTTTAAAGATTTTTATTGTAATATGGACCTGTGAGTCTGACACTGTGAAGAGAAGCTGCGATAGGAATAATGCACCGCTCCAGTGAAGATGTGAAGCTTTGATCCGTTAAAAGGAAGGTTTGTTGCTGTGTGGAAATGACGGGTACAAGAGAAAGAGGACTTACGTTATTGGCAGAAGAGCAATAAATGTTGTAGTGATACGCTACAGAAAATAGGTCCATAGCAGCTACCCTTTATTTTGTTGTATCCTGTACGTTGTTGGCAGGAAAAACCGGATAAAACCTCTTCGATTTGCAAAAGATACATATGAGTAAGATAGAAACTCGCGTGCGAACAAGCTATTAACAGAAGAACCAAAAGTGCAGAGACACAGCAAATGTGTTCAAACCAAAACCGAAATTTATAGTTCCCCAGTTTTCTGTACAACATAGAAAAGCATATTAGTACTTTCAGTAAATGTGTACTTCAGCGTCCTAAACTATTTCGTTGGAAAAATTTAACTGTGGGTGAAAAGTTCGATGCACACAATTTTTTAAGCATGCAAAATAATAGGGAAAGGTGAAAAATTATATTATTTTTAGATAAAAAGGAAATAATTTTTCCGAAGTATTAACCTGCGAGTACGATGGTTTGTAGCAGGTGGTGCGGGAGGCTGAAGCGATGCTAACGGCCACCACGTGAAGGTGCTGTGCGACGGAGCGGAGTACGAGTTGGTAGCAAATGCGTGGAAGAATACGACAGCAGTAGGGTATATTTTTCGGAAGAGTGTCGTGTAATCGTGCGCAGAAGTAGTTCAAACTGTTTTATTCATTTTTGAGAAAGATATGTGCAGAATGTCGTTATTAGTGGTTTCACAGTGTCTCCGAATGGAAAGAAATTAAGGAATGTAAAATAATTTATGTACGACAGAAGTTTTGAGGAAGACGTTTTGGTTCCAGTTGAACCCAAAGTTTTAGTTTTGGTTTGGAAGATGTGCACAGGTAGGTGATTTCTTCAAGCACTTCATTTGCAGTTCTGCTGTTATTCAGTACATCGTAGCTCACATTTTTTTCCTCGTGACATGGATATTTTTCAAAATAAGCAATTTTCTTCAATTCATATATCGCACTATGGCAGGGAGACAGCTTCTTGTATTGTGGCGGATAATGAAATTTTAAGCCCTGACGAAATCCGAAATGACTGACGATTTTGTACTTCCGCTTTCTCAAAATTGCCCTTCAAAAAAACAAAAACTTACAATGCTGCGCAAATTCAACCTCTTTCTTTCTGCGTATGCCTACAAGACTTTTCGATGACTACGTACTGCTAAACCGCTTCCTTCTTAATTCTTCCGCCCGTTACATGCCCTTCTCAACGAAGCTTCCATTCACCGGACTTCACCTTGATGCCGTTGCCGCTCTCTCGTCCTATGCCTACCGCACGTACTCTTCCAAACCATCGCACTCTCAGGTAAATACTTCGGAAAACTTTCCTTTTATCTAAAAATACTATATTTTTGCACCTTTTCCCATTATTTTGCATGCTTAAAATATTGTATGTCACACTTTTTCCACACAGTTACATTTTTCCGACGAAATAATTTAGACGCTAAAGTACACATTTACCAAACTTTCTATTTCGGATCAGGGAATCATATGCGAAAGAATGAAAATTTTCACGTCTGCTTTAAAAACAATTACAAAACATGAACAAACTATATTGTGTAGCATATGAGTATAAAATGGTTCGCTCTCTTGGCAAGAAGGTACTTGCTTGGACTTGTAGTCATCCGCACGTGAATTGCACGGCGAAGCAAATCTTCCTTTCAACAAAGCAAATCTTCACATCGTTGCCGTAGTGATGTGTTAGGCCTACCACAGCGTCGCACTCACAAGTCAATATTACAAGTTTCCGACAAAATAATTTAGGACGCTAATCTACACATTTACCGAATAATCTGCCAATGATGAAGATTGGAGTGCCATTTCAGGTGGATTCAGTAGTTTTAAAGAGTTTGTAGAAATCAATGAAAATGCATTATCGGGGAATTGAGGGATATTCAAGAAATAGCCAATGAAATTCAGGATGATGATGAAGAGACATAACGAAGAATTAACAAAAGATCCCCAGACTGTCACGAAAGCAGTGTAGAAGCTTTGGAAACACTGTCACTACATACAACTCACCGATACATCTAATTGCCACACATTCCTGTTTAAACAAACTTGTAAAAGCTGTTTTCAATGAGAGGCAACAGCAGAAACAGTCTTCAGTTTTACATAACTTTAAAAAGCCATAAATATAAACAAGGTATGTAATTAAAATTTTGAGATCAAGTAATTTACATTTTTGAGTAATCTACGCTTTTAAGGTGTTAAATTTAACTAAGTAAATTCAATCATTGATATTTTTCTTATTTTGCATGTTATTCTCATGTTAATTACATTTTAAACTTAATTTTGGCTGGAATTACACTAATTTTTACTTATGCTGCGCTCTTATTTATGCGTGCTTTGGTTTGCGCTGACATATATGTGAAATATTACTGTATACATGTGATAATGAGGTGATTATAGATATAATTAAAAAAAATATATTTTTTGGCTCTTCTGGTTTCCAATTAAATTTATGTAATTTATGTGTTGAGTGGTAAAAAGCTGTTTTCAATTAGAGGCATATGGGGTTTGTATATATGTAGATTTCCATTGTTTGCTTCTTCCTGCTGAAAACTAAGCTAGGGGTGCCTATGAGTTAACTGAATATACCATAGTCACAAAATGATTGATAATTATATACTAAGGAATGTGAGTGAAATGGTATTCCTAAAAGCAATCAAAACCATGTAGCAGTCAGGGAGAATCACAAATGTGTTTCCTGAACGAAAATGTGACATTTCATCACATGAAACTTTTTTCCACCTCTAAATTGAGGCCATTGGTTCTAGGGAAGGAGAAAGCCAAAGCTGTTATGTTATGTAAAAAACAAATTTCTTTTTTTAAAGGTTTTAACGGCTAATGTGAGGAACTAAATGGGATATAAGCAGTCCCCGTCCCTAATTTAAAAGTCACTGGTTCCAGGGAAGAGAGAACGCCAGTGCTGTAAGACAAACACAACATCCATGCCATACCGGGATTCAAACCCGGACCCACTTGGACAAACAATCATAAGATGGTGCTTAGACCACTGCACCACCAGGGTGGCAAAACTAATGCCTCATATGGGACTCAAACCATATGTTAAATTGTGACTGCTTGCCAAAAACCTTGATGTACAACCAACTCTGATACCAGTACGGCTTGAACATCCTCTAGACCAATAGTTCTCAAAGTGGGTTACACTAAAATAATAGGGGGGGGGGGCATATGCGGATTTGTTAGCAACCATACCGAGTCACATAGTGAACCAATTTTCAAAACAAAATTAATCTGAATTTATGGCTAGTGCTGGTACGATGTGTGGTGAAGTTTAGCATATTTAGCTGAAATTTCTGAAAAATGAACTAGTGGAACTTCTCATTACAGGGTGAAAACAATCTGTTCTATGTTGAAAAAACAAAACACAAGCAATGACCAAAAAACTTTATGAGAAAACCAAATTACAGGGAACAGCTCTGACCAATTTTCATAACTGAATTCATTATCATTAGAAAATGAGCAAACAATTGGAAACTTGATGTTAAACAGCTAATAATCGTCCATCTCTGCACTCTCCAAACATTTACAAGGCAGTATTTCCCATTCCCACTGAATGAACTAGTTACTCATTCACATACAATGCAGAAATGTGTAATCTTCTATTGCCAAATAAAAAACTTATGAGACATCTTTTAACTCTGGTTGGTTTGAAAAGCATTTGTTCTTTGAAATCACCGACTAGTTTTTGGATTCCAATGGAAAAAGAATTTCCAACATTGTCGAGCACTGCCTTAATTAAGTATTTGTTGCCTTTTATAACTACATATTTATGTGAAACTAGTGTTTTATCCTTAACCACCAAGAAAACTAAATATTGAAATAAGCTGGATGTTGAAGATAACTTCTTTGTACATAAGCAAGAAAACTCAAAATATTGATGAACTTTGCAAGAGTAAATGAGCTCATACATCTTACTGATACTAAACAAATGACTTGACCAGTTTTATTTGATTTTTTTTTTTAGCCATTTGTGCAATTTCTGTGACATCAGTGTATGTAATTTTAGCAAATATAAGTGTGTATTTGTATTTTTTATATATTTTATACCCACATAAACACACTGGAATAAATTTTTCATTAAAGAATATGCCTGTACATATCTGTACTCCATAGCTAATCTTTGTATTTATTGGTGCAAATATAATACTTCACAAGTTCTTAAGTACATGAGCAAATGAAAAGGAGTCTTAAAAAAAAAACCAAAGTATTGTTCAGCCAGTTTGTGCTTTAGAAATAATTCTGTCTAACTTCAGGAGTTGAACACTATGCCGTAAAAAAAAAAAAAAAAAAAAAGCACAAAACGGTAAGACAATATTTATGCGTGTTATATTGCAAAATGGCATTCATTTCAGACTACAAACATACGAAAACAATGCTGCCCTACGTAATTCCCAAATCAGCATGTACAGATCGAATTTATTCGACATCCTAGACAACGCTAGGTATATACCTGACGATAAAGACTTGCACAGATAGTAAAACATATATGGATGTGAGATTTATGCCCCTACCCCAGTCAAATGAAATCTTAGCTACTACATAGATTTTCCTGTGTGACAATGCTTCAGCCACCCTCGTTTGGTGGTGAAACTTTTAAAATTATATATATATATATGTACACAGTTCGTGAGCTTACTATCAAACAAAAATGTGTGTAATTGATTTCGTTACTTTTACATATCATAATAAACTTAATTTTAAAAAGTGTCTACTCACATGTTTTGTTTCTTCAACATGCTGGGTTGCTGGCGTCTTTCCAGTACATGTTCGTGACTTCGTGTTCGTCATCGTCAGTTAGGGATGGGCGATATTTATCAATATCTCGAAATATCGATATTTTTGTCCGATATTTCGATATATAGTATTGATATCCAAGTTACGATATATCAGAAAATCACTATATCGGTGCGATATTCAATATATCAGCTTATGGCTGATGTGATTTAACTTGTGAAATGAAATCTGTGTTCTTTCCTCTGGCATGTCACGAAAATTATGTTGCTTGAGGACTATCAAACTGCGATCTCATTATCGAGATTCACATGATATTATGTCACCTTCCGATTTCTAGAACTTTACAAGGAAAAATATCTGCTGTGTTGAAAATTTTAACTATTAGTTGACAGTAGGCACCCAGAAAACAAATTTAAGGAACGGTTGATAGCAGATTGTTCTTTTGCCTATGAGCATTATGTTTGAAGTAAACTGGCACTTTAACCAAAATTAAATACATACCAATGACACACAATTTGAAGTTAAGCATTTTTTTTTTTTTTTGTTAGTGATAAATTATGTAGATCTTAACAGCTGGGTAAGGAAATGCAAAACAGCTTTTCGAGAGTTTTCTTGATGTCTTACAAGTTATGTAGTATAAAGTTTGTTGTAATTCAGGCTATGTATATATCAGACGTAATTTTTTTGTCATCCTTTGATAATTATCTTGTAAATACATAGTGAAACTTCCTGAAGTAATTATATAATCTGGTAAAAATATGAGCATAACAACTTTCGTCTTGATCTGCTGATTTTTCCACACTTACAGCATGTAATTTCCTCTGATTGTCCATTCGTTTTTTGTTATCTAGGAGAGACAGGCTTTCATACATTAATTAGTAAATATATACTTGATGAATTTGGATTATGATATTTTTTTATGTTTTCATACATTAATTAGTATGGCTTTAATTAATTAGTAAATATATATACTTGATTAATTTGGATTACGATATTTTTTATGTTTTTATTTTTATAATCATATTTTAATGGAGGACTAATAATCATTAGCATTTTTTAAAATATCTTTCTGGAAAAAATAATTGCTTTCTATGAAAAGGCCATCACAAATTATTCGTACTCTAATTACTGTTTTTAACAAAAATGTCACTTGTAAACATATTATAAGCACTTTAATTTTTTTGCTTATGCCATGGGAACTATTTTTGCTTACACCATAGAAGTAATTATATCTGTATACTCCATTAACATTGTGTTCTGTCTTAAACGATAAAAAAAGCAAACATTGTTCACACCTTCTGAAAAATACAAATGTATACAAAATGCTCTAAAAATTACAATAACAAAGTTTTTTTAAAGATTTTTTTCCATAACATTTCCTTGCAAGCTGATATAATGTTGTTAACTTTGACATTTGCATCCCAATAAAAATAGTTATTCTTTCTATAATTCAGTTATTCCCAAGTTAATTGATGGTTAAGATTCCAGTCTGCTGGGATTAATAAGTACTTTTGTTTTTTTGTCATTTATGCCATACTGAAGCTTCAACTTACCTTTCCTCGAAATGTTGGAAATACATATTTCTCATAATCTCACATTGATGAAAAACTCATGAAAACATTCCTTTGCAACTGGGATTTTTGGAAACTTCTTGGCAGAAACCATATCCCTGCTCGTCGAGCAATGCCCACACATGAAACAAGAAAATCACCTTTTGGGTTTTGGAAAGTATATTCAGCATTTCTGCAAATTACAAGCTCACTTCTGTTGCATGATTTTTTTATTTATTTTTGCATCAAAACTTTCTTCTATATATTTTTTTTTATTTTAGGATCTGAAAAACAATATTTTATGTGTTTTTCATATCACTAAAAATACAGCTTGAGAGCTGCAATCTTGCATAAAGATAGTTTTAAGCTATAAAATGTAATAATAAAGGACAAATAAAATTGCTCCCTTTTAGCAGGAGAAAGCAGCTCTTGAAAAAAAAAAAAATTTAGCTGATGTTTCTAAGAAATTATCTGAGACAACTGGTAGGATATTTATTCCCCACATTCACTGCCAAGCTTGTGTATTATAATTAGTTATTACTTATTACCAAAACAATTTTTTAAGGTAAATAATATTTTTATGTCTTAAGAGACACATATGGTTGAGTCGTCATTAGACTATGTAAATGCTATCTGTGGAGAGTAGTTACTCAATTATGTTTGCTCATGCTGATGAAACAATCCTGTTGGCAGAGAGCAAAAGTGAGTTGCAGCGTATGTTGTCCCACATGTATGAAGTTTGTATGAATTTCAAACTTAGTATATGAAAGGAAAAACCCAAAGTTATGTTTTTGACAGATGAATTGTTAGTATTAAATCAAACAGATCAGTCTAAATGGCAAAGAGATTGACCAGGTAAATCAATTTACATATTTAGGAAGCATGTTTGACAGAGAAAACAAATTAGGTGGTGAAATTAGTAGGCTAGTAAATTAATCTTTGAAAGTCACAGCTGCTTCAGGAGGATTTTGAATAAATGATGAATGATAGGTTCTCAAAAAGGTCCCTAATAGTTGTGTGTGAAAAAGTACAGTAATTGTTCCTACTCTGATGTGCAGCAGTGAAGGTGGAGTACTGCAGACGAAACATAGGAGTGATTTGCGAGCTGTAGAGATGTGTTACTTATGGGGGTGGGGGCAAGATATGTTTTGATCATGTGAGGAATGAAGAGGTTTTGTAGATGAGTAGTGTGAAGCAAAATATTGTTTGTAAGGTGGGGACAAATATTCTTGGGTGGTTTGGAGAATGAGTGGTGAGATGATTACTAGGAGAATTTATTCTGCACAAGTGACAGAAAGAAAATGTAGAAGATCAAGGGAGGACCAGATTCAGGAATTCCTGCATGAGAAAAAGAGAATAAATGTGAAGTACAAATGGTCTTGTGTGTGATGGATGTCAGTGAAGCTCAAGTTGTGAGCTGAGATCACTGTAAATGCAGATGTTTGATACATCAAGAGTAAATAAAATGTATTTCCATCAGTTTTAAACTTTAATCCAGCAGATAAGCTCTCATCAAGAAACTAACCTATGATCTTAGAGAACAGCTTAGTGATATATATGCATGTAAAGAGAAAATCCCTCATCTACAGCAAGTTAAATATAACTAGAGGTGAGGAATCAGTACTAATTTTTGTGTTGTTTTGGTGTTAATAAGTGAAACATTAAATGCTATATCCCATTTGAGTTCAAAACTGTAAATTTTTTTTTAAATCTGCTGACTTCCTTAATTTTAAGGATAGACTCCACCAATGAGCATTTAAAATGTAAAAAAAAAAAAAAAAATGATATGATATCGAAGATAGCTCCTCAGGTGTTTTAGACTTGATAAAGAATACTTCAGATATTTATTGTGTACAAGTTTTTAATGGAGATAAGAAATCCAAAGAAATGGACTGAGAACTGGAAAAAAATGCTTGAAGTGAAGTGGTGTGTGTGTTGATCTCCATGAGCATCTAAAGTTGTTCCCGAATGTGTAGAAGCTTGATTCACCATAAGCAGACACATGTCCCTAATTTAGGGCGAGTGGTTCCAGGAAAGACAAGACAGGAACAACTTCTTTATGTATTTTACCACTTGGTAGGCACATTTTCCATGATTATTTAGATACTGAATAGTTTCCATGACATTTAATGAACATTTCATGACTGAATAGATTTTATTCATGACATTTAATAAATAGATTTCTTGGCTGAATAGATTTCATGACATTTAATTGCTAAAACCTGGAAAGAGCGACATCTTTGTTTATTCACTGACGCCACATATTTGGAGGATTTTCACATTTAATGAACAGTGCTTCTTATTTTAAAAATTTGACTGTTTTCTAGCAGTTTCTGAGGAAGAAGTAATCTTTTTGTATGAGAATTTTCCTGATATTGATGCTGAATCAGTTGTAGCAGGTATAAAATCACATACAATTTTTGCAAACTTGATCAAATGTAAAACCGATGGGCGCAATGCAAGGTATTCATATAATCCGAGCATTGTTTCAGCTAATATATTAATATAGTCTTTAATGGTAGTCTAAGAACTCCCTTCCTACAGCTAGTGTCAAACATTTGGCACAATGTATTGCCTTTTAATCAAACCAAGAACCCATATTTATGAGTACAAATGCAATTTTTACATTGCACATTTATTAGATTTTAGCAGGAAAAGAATTTTGAAAAAAGTAACCTTGTATACTGTAAAGAAACACTAGAGAAATCAAATGAGGAAGAGCACTGCACGTTAAAACTTTTCTGGACAACAGAATTTTGTTAATGCCATTCCGTTTAAGAATAACAGTTTTCACAAAAAAAAAAAAAAAAAATATGTTCACAGTTTTTATCAAGAGAGAAAGAGACATAATGACAAAATGGATAACACTGGGCAAATTAGGCCGAAACCTGTTAACAAGGTTTGTTGTATTTTCAGTTTTTTTTTGTTATTTTTTTACAAAAAAAAATAAATTATATATGTATCTACAGTGTATATGCACACTAACTTTGAAATAATATATTTTCATGTATGTGTGCAAACTTCTTCAAAATTGCATTAAAAAGCTCTAGCCATTTACTTCTCAACAATATTATGACTTTGCCGAACATTCTGCATTAGAAATTGCAATAATATGCTGTGATTACAGGCTAAGGGGGTAATGTTTCAGACAGAAGTAACCCAGTGATTTTGTTTTAGGCATTTTACTCCACTTTTGTACTTAAATAAACATTTCGAATAATGGAAAAACCTTAACATGTGTAGAATAATCAAATCAATGAGACTTATTTACCCAATTGCCTGTGGTTTACTGGTCTTCTATGTAGCAAAATATTTCTGCCACAAATTCCATTTCAAGTGTGTTTTTTTATTCATATATATTCTTTAAAAAGATGTTGAGTGTACTTAACAGGAAAGTTGACATCTAATTTGTTTACTTTTAAATGATAACCAAAACCTTCAAATATTGTTGGTGACAGTTGATACTATCCACAACCACAGCCCCCCCATTAGTGGAAGGGGAGTGCAGATGTTATATAAACACAAAAGTGCACAACACTTTTATGATTGCTTTTTTGACTAATTTTGTCTCGCTGTATCAACAATCTTGCATAGGTAGCAATGTTAAGTACAGAGAATCATGATAACATGTTTTGTTAAAAAAAACAGTTTCTGCATTTATGTTCTGTAAATTTATGTGACAACTTCCTGCCCTTTGGCCACTTTCATCCCATCTGTGCTCTGCCCCTTCATTAAGAAATACAACAAGGGGCATATATAGATTTTTCTGAGGGCGTGCCAATGAAATGAAAAAAAATTAAATCCACCAGGACAAAATAAAACAATGAGAATAGAAAAAAATAAAAAAAAATTGTAACGTAAATTAATGAATTTTTTTATTAAATTAAGTATTTTTGTTTCCAATGTAAGGCACATTTTAACAATAAATAAAACACATTTAAACACTTTCGGGGGGGGGAGTGGGCATAAATATATGCCACCTTACATTACATAAATGTATAAAATATATAATATAAATACGCCCTTACATTACCTTGGCTACGATGTAAACAACCCTGATGTTGGCTTTCCAGCTCAGCATACAAGATATATTTTAGCGAATTTTTATGAATTATAAAAACGTAAAATGTTAATTCCGCTGTCGAAAATATTTATTTACGTAACAAAACAACGTAAAAGGGCAAAATAAAAGCACTAACCCATGGCGTCGGTCTTGTAAAAAAACGTTAAATATCAATTCCGCTATCGGAAATAATTATTTACACAACAAAACGACTGAAATGGCAAAATAAACGCACTACGTTTATTTCCAAGTACAGCGACTGTCTTGTAAAAGGTACGAAGTTAGTAATATACAGTACTTTTCTGAGATATCACTATTTTAATGGTATTAACAAAACTTGATTGCAGCTATATTTTCAAGCTGCAGGATAATTTAGTAATGGCTGAGATTTGTGCGAACAAGCCAACAGCCAATTAGTCCCAAGTTCCCAATAGCCAATACTTAGCACAACATTGGATCGGATTCAGTGATAACCCTGATGCAGTATGCAGTGAATAAACCGAAATATCAGTCTTATTGAGATCAGAAGTATTGAAAAATATCGAAAAATCAATCTGATATATTGATCTTTAAATACAGATATTTTCGATTCAATATATCGGTCTCAGAAATATTAAAAGATATCATCATACTTTTGAAAATATCGCCCATCCCTTCGTCTTGGTAAAAAAACGAGCAATCCCCGTAAAATCACGTGACGACTCGCTGACCAATAGCAGAAAGCGACGCATGCCGCATTCCTTTTCTGTCATTATCGTTCATTGGCTAACCCGTGCCTCTTAGCAACGCCCATAAAATTACGGATAGGAACCGTTTTCCTACATATCCATGCCCGTTAAAATACGGGCATCGCCTTGAAACTGCAGAAACGAGCCTTGATCGTAAAAATACACGGGCAACAAGACTTTTTTTACGGGAATTTTTAACAGTGTAGGTCTTTGTGGAAGTGAGAAAATGCAGAGTTTTTGCTGGTCCTTGATAAAGCCAAGGCTCAGTATTCTCGACACCTTCTACATTCAGTTGTTTTATTTTATTTTTTTATCTTTTCTCCTTTTTACTCACACAGGTAGATACATAACCTTTTCTATGTTGTATTAGGTGTGAGTCAAAATTATATATGTATTTTTTTGCTTAGGTATCTTCTTTATAGAACCTGCCTCATTATATACACTACTACATAAACCAACACGATGCCAAAGAACATCGCAAGCTCAGTGAACTGAATATTTCCATTTAGCATAATTTTTTTTAATACACGCTTTGAAAAAATGAGCGACACGAAAATTCCCTTTTGTTCATAGCTCTTTAAATATTTAACAAAAGAAGCGAAGTTTGAGTTACTGTGCCGTTGCTGTCATTTAGCTTCTGCTGTTCAGTTAGTAGATATTGCCAGATTCTGTACAGAACAGCTATGCATAATTTGCTGCTTAATAAGCGTGCATCTTTTCGTTCGTACCTGAGTTTCAAAACCTCATCACAATTTAATATCTCCGTCGTTTTTTTTTTGTTTTTTTTTATATTATCACTTCTTACTTCGTGTTAACTTAAGGATCACGTATACACCCATAAAAATCTTCCTTACTTGGTAAAGTAATTAAAAATGAACTCAGTTATTAAAACAAATCCTTTTGTACCGTGTATTATTTTTGATTTCACAAGTAACAACTATAAAAATACGAAAGCGAAAGGAAAAAAAAAAAAGAAACGTGACTTTAACTTAATAGCATAGCCTCCTTGCGGCTGAACTAAAAAATGTGGCTAAAAAAATCTGCGAAAAATTGATGCACATACAGCATTCCCCGTAAGCGTTTCGCAAAGTTTAAAACGAATGCAGCTATATTCGAAGTCCGACAGTTTCTAAAATACATTTTCACAGGAAACTACAGAACCCACTGAACGCACCCTTTTTAGCGCTAATTATTTGACATATCACGAGGACATTTACATTTTACAGATAACCTATAGCAACCAGTCTGAACAAATTTCTACTACTGTTTTATTTCCAATTTTCATATTTTTCATTATTTTTTTGAAATTGCGAACGTATAGCTATGTGTAATACACTTTTAAGTAAATAAACTTTATCTTAATATATTGTGGATAATTTTACAGACTAAGTGTCTACTTTATTAGGTAAACCCTCATGTCACGAGGATATATATCCACAATTAGGGAACCTGAAAGTCCGTGTAACACTTAACACCTGTAGATAAATAGCGTATTCGCAGGAAAAAGGGCACTACGGAAAGGTTTAGATTGATATCACGTGCCTACAGCACATTTGATATCACGTGCCTACAGCACATTGAAACATCGCACTAATTATTTATGAAATAAAGAATACGGGAGCAAATTTATTAAGAAATATTATTATTAAAGCAAATTATTAAAGAATACGGGAAAAAAAATTTTGACACCAATTTTTTCTAAGACGAATTTTTTTCTTATTGACTTTCACTAAAGGTTCAACAAAAGGCCCACTCACGTTTGCACGTGTTTTGAATTCATACAGACAATGATTTTGTTTTCTTTTCCCATTTTATTGACATTTAAACAGGATATGTGACACGGAAAGCTGATTTAGTTTAAGTTCCCTTATTTTTCCTATTTTTTTTTTTTTTTTTTATAAGTGATGATATATTTGGGTGTTTTGCGGACGGTTTAGCATTCCTTAAGAATACTAAACCATACTTCAATAGTTATAGAGTTACACCACAATAGTTATACAGTTACACCACAACGGTTATACAGTTACACCACAACGGTTATACAGTTACACCACAACGGTTATACAGTTACACCACAACAGTTACACAGATACACCATTTCAATGGTGTCACCACATGTGAATATTCCTTTCCATAATCCTAATGAAGCGCACACTTAACGCGTGTACCTGTTAACCTGTCTGCCTACCTATCCATCAATTTTTGTATATATGTTAAAATAAAAAGAAGGAAGGAGAAATTTAGTTTTAGTTTCAGATGCACCCCTTTTTATTTCTTAAAGCATTTTACCTAGATTATGGAAAGTAAAATATTCAGCTAAGAGGTTAACTAAAAATTATTAAATGCCCTTATGCTTCATAATCTGGAAACGTAAGTTTTCTGAAAACCGTTAAAATTTTTCTGATCTAACACTGTCGATTGCATAACTGCACTACAGTGCTATCCCATTACGCTAACGCGGATTAAAGTATTTTTAAAGGATACATGAAAAAGGTGGGAATTCGTTTAATTTAGGAACTGTTCGATATAGGCACATTAGCTACTCAGTTAATTAATAAAACGTAAAACGCTTCTAAATTTCCTGTCTAAAGTGTAAATATTAAAGGACGTTTTGTCTTAGCAGATAAGTTATTCGTTTGAATAAGTAAAGGTGAATAAAAGATGCGAAATGAAAATTCCTTTCCAAACCATCCATCAGATTTAACTATGAATGTTTACTCATTAATAAATTAAGCACATGGCAATCACACTCGGAGTGATGTTTGTATAGCAAGTAAATGTGTAATGAAACACTTCGCTGTCGCCTTCATTTTAAAAGGATGGAATGCGATGGAATCTAAGCCAACAGACATTTTTAGGTACGCGAACTATTAAGAAAATCATACATTTTTCTTGGATCAGGAAATAAAAAAATTGCGTAAATCAATGATTTAAACAGTCGGTTTTATTTCTTATCAATAAATATGGACACACCGCTCATAAATAGTGATTTCATGGAAACAGGAGTTCATATTTTCTTTCTAAACAGAAATGACTGCTACTCTTCCTTCCTGACAACGGCTTTAATCTTTACTGATGGAAAGCGTTTATTAAAATCAAATTGCGAAGGAAAATTTTAATCTTACATGACTACTAGAATTTGAATTTCTTTTTTCAGCATACACATGTTAGCTTTTATCAGCATACTTTAACTGGAAATTACATCATATCACATCTTGAATTTCATACTTCTGGCATCTTTCTACGTAACTCGTTACTTCCTGTGATACAATGCACATTAAAGGCATTTCTCGAATTCCCAATTGCTAGTGCAGGCTCTGTAAATCGTTTTGATTTAATTTACTTCAAATTAATTTAATTTACGGATAGGTTCAGCCTCCTGAAATAGTTTACCTTCTCAGTGAAAAATTTGAAAGTTTGAAATACAGGTAATGATTTCAAGTAACACTTCACGATTTCTTGTGGCTTAAAGATCACAGTGATAAATTTTTCACTGAAATAAATATAAGCTCCAAAATTATCTTGTAAAACCGATATTTATTTCTTATACCCAATGTATTAACAAATGGAAACCACCTGTAGGCGTTTGTTGGTTTTGCTAGC
Source organism: Macrothele yani (assembly GCA_039090855.1). Classification (NCBI taxonomy): domain Eukaryota; kingdom Metazoa; phylum Arthropoda; class Arachnida; order Araneae; family Macrothelidae; genus Macrothele; species Macrothele yani. The sequence goes on along the minus strand of CM077023.1, from coordinate 60,537,879 downwards.
CGCATCTCTACTGACGGAATTTACTTACGATAAGAGGCTACTTTACGATATTTACGAATAGGTATTCTTTATCAGAAAAACCTGTTATGTGATAAACTTTTTCATACGCTAGCCTTCTTGTATGGGTTCGAAGGATCTGACGTCTTTTCAGAACTGACGGTTCCATGAGAAAAACAAAACTTCAGATTTTATTCATAGGGTAATTTCAGCTGTAGTTTATGATCATTCTTAATTCAAAGATTCAGAAATACTTTTTAATTACCACTAACACATATTTTATTTAGTTTGCAACTAAATCAGATGGACGGAATTCAAAGAAAGTTGTGGACTACCGAAATTTTTATATTCAATTATTTAGGTCGGACATATGAATGCGACAAAGAGATTAAGTGGCTCGGTATCCTCAACAAAGCATTAACATCTAAGCCTATGTATTGCTCACAGTTCAAATATCCCAGAGAACCAAGCAGCTGAAGACCAACAGAGAAGTAGGCTCATAGTCATGGAAGGGCTGATCCGGGCGGTGATCGACCGGATCAGCCCTTCCATGACTTCTCTTTGCTTGCACAAGCGAATTATATATATGTATATAGTAATAAAACGTCTGACCTTTTGCCAGACATAAATCATCTGCTGTCCCTCCTAATTTCTCTGTATGGCTACGGGCCTGCAGCTAGGGTCGCCTCAAAAGGCAGTGTACCGATATTTGTGGAAAACCGTGGGCAAACCACAGATAAGAAAGTCGGCATATGGGAATTAAGTTATGAGACCGTTGATGATGTAGGCGAACTAGTTTCTGAGCCACACAATAATAATATAAATCTATAATGAAACGTACGGACATACGCATTCATACACGCACAAACATACACACAAGAAGGTAGAAGATAGACAGACAGACGAACATAAACAGACAGAACAACAGAGACATAGATATAGATATACGCAAGATGTTCAGCAAGTGCTTATGGAGGTTGACACCACAGATATCATATAAGGAACTAGATTGGCTGTCTGCTCTGTTGAGCATACGCTTGCGCTTTGACAACCGTGGAGCCACATTGAGCGGGTCAAGATGTTGGAGTGGGGCATATTAAGAAGGGTAATTTGGACTTGGTTATTGCGTAAATCGTGGTAAAAACTTGCTCGGATATAAATCGTACTCTAAGATACGAAAATATAATTGCGCTTACTTATTTGTCTTTATTCCAATGTTAAAAGAATGTATCTGGGAAGGCATTAGTTCGCAAGATAAATTTAAAATTGGTATTGTATGCAAATACTGAAAATAACTGGAAAACATTTTTACGACTGTAATGAGGCAAATATTTAAAATAATGAAAAATCAAGCGATACATTTGATATCAATAAGTTGCTATTAAATCCAGAAAACTATTGATTTAAACCCGAAAAATAATGGCTTCCACATACTTTACATAGGAAAGTTGAAATGATGTTAATCGTTTTCCTTGCTAGCGGTTACCTGTGCCATTCTGGTTGGTTTATACTTTTGCTCAAAAATATTAATTTTATTAAAGATTTCGATACTTTGTTATTCACTAAGGAAATTTCAGTTTTTAACATTTTAAATTACTTATTAGGACAAGCATGCAACCAAAGGACGCACTGAATGTTAAGCATTCAGTAACAAAAAATCTCAAAATTGTATTATGTCTCAACAAATAAAAAATAGTGTGATTTTTTTTTCTTATACAGCACATGACAGAATGCCGTTTCTATTGAATTTAAGCCCTGACCGAATCTGAAATACTGCAATATTTTGCAAGAGCCTTGGCTTTGTAGTTTGCGCTGTGCAATATTATTGTTTTTTCACTTAAATTGTATGACTCCACCGTTAAATGTGTACTAACTGCTTAGAATATTAATATAAATAACAAATCACAGTACCAAACTCATATTCCGTTGACTTAATGCAAAGTACTCTTGTTTAAACGGAGAGCGATGACCCGCTGAAAATGGCGCCTTTATTGTCACGCCTCAAGAGCTGGGTGTCCGATCTAGCTTCTTGTATATGATATCTGTGGTTGACACAGTGGTTGTGAGTTCTGCACCATCTTTTAGCAGCATAAAAACATCGAGTTACTGGAGTTCAGCAAGTTGATTTGCTACGTCAGTCAGCAATGGAGAGGAAAATGAAATGTTATGCAGCGGACATTGAACGAATTACTAACGAAAGAAGAAATTACGTCGACCAATATTCATAAGCGTATGGCAGGTACTGTGGAGATTCTGCGCCAGCCTGTGCCTTCTTGGAGCTCTTCAGAATCTCCGAAAGTGGAATGCATTTTCAGATATGACAAGGAGGTCAAGGTAGCAACACAGCCGTGATTTGCACGATACGTTAAAGATTTTCATTACAAACTGGAACAACACATTGAAGTTGCGAGGTACTATATATACCGAAAAGTAATGGCACACAACTGCCATAATACAAGATGTTTTGGCTTAGAACTTACTGAACATCCCTCGTATATACATATACACACGTAGATAAACAATATAATGATAGCAAATTATCACAAATGATTCATATGCGGATAGAATGGTACAAATAATAAAAATTTAATCAATTAATATACTAATAAATTTATCTCAATGCGAGAATAATTTCAATGTAGTAAGACAAAGACAAAAAAGCAAGCGAAGCACGCAATTAAGAACAAGCAAGAAGCGGGATGTAAGGGAAAGAACATTAAAATTACACAACATCGCAAAAACCTACCTTGAAAAATAAATGAACAATATTCCACAGACAGAAAACAGCGCATGTTGAGACTTACCTTGACAGTTTATTGCCCATTATGCACACAGCCCATAGATAACAGCTTAGAAAGGGCACCTACGTACCTTGGTCAACGAAAAAATCTGAGCATACAATGTCATTAAAATTTTCTTCCGGTTCTTATTCTAAAAATTGCAGTATGATCGGATATACAGAACATGCAATTACATTTTGTCTTTTTCTCTCTCCTTTTATTTTAGTCTATAGGATATTACTACGTAATTAGTACATAAAACATACTGCACCTTCAGTAGCTGCACTCTTACCTTACATATACAACGAAAACACTCGTAAAATTTGAAATCAGTAACGAAACAATATAGCATAACTATAATTATAATGCTCAACATTTATATTGTAGAAGCATATGTACTTGGCATACTGCGACCTACCGTGTCAGGTAAACGTGGTGCGCAGTAAGTAGTGCAAGGAGAGAGAGAGAGAGAGGTTATATTAAAAATCGATTTAATTTAGCTTTCGGCTTGATATAATCAAAACACCTACCTTGACAGACCAAACTGGCGTTACGTAAGAAGTTCAAGTTACAATATGCAAGGTAGAACGATACCTACCTTGATGCATAAAACAGTCTTAACATGCCAGTGAGTTTACAACAAGCAAGCAAAAAAAAAAAAAGAAAGGAAAAAACAGGGTAGACTGGGAACAGCGGAAATGCAAGACGTAAAAAACACAGAAATAAAAATAGTTAAAAGACCCACCTTGACAGATGAAAGTGTCGTAATATGCAAGCAGATTGGCCCTCTGCAGCACTCGGTACAGTTGCAACTCTGATTCATTGGTGGGTTGCGAAGTCATGGCGACTGGAGAGAAAAAAACAGGATGCGTCTTATTAAACAACTAAGTAACATCATAGTCTCGTAACAACATCGTGACTAATATGAAAATAATTCCAAATAATTTATAACGACATAAAAGTTTTGCTTTCGTTTACAAATTGAGTACAACGAGAACTTATTTTTTTTTACTTGCCGCATTATTTTGAAATGTACTAGTAACTATGAAATTTTGAAACCCTCCTGTATTTGCACTCAACCCTGCCTGCTACAATGATAAAATTAGGTTTCAGCATTAACGATTTAATAAGGTCGTTTGCGGAAAAAATTAAAAACCTCTGACAGATGATTTCAAACACATTAGAAGAAAATAGGATCATATAATTCGCAATAAAAACTTTGGATTTGACGACATCAAATAAAGTTCCTTTTAGTTAAACACTGAATTGCTTGGAAGTACAAAGCGTTAATTTTGCCTGAAGAGTTCACTTTCGGGGTGCATTCGGAGTCAACAATTGCCTTCACATACAGCTGAATGTTTTCAGAGCTAGAAATTACCATTACAACTTTCACGAGCTTAGCTTTCGGAGGAAAGAAAGAGTCCATTAAGAATTAAAGCCTAAACTCAAAATGTAAAAGGTCTAGCATCATAACTGCGATAGGAGGATTCGAGCTAAACTCAGTAGGTTTTGTTTTTGTAGCAAATTTTCGTTCATCCGTTAAAAACCGATGAAGTTCTATTTAGAATTACCTACCTTGTTAGCTGATAACACCATAGTATGCAAGCAAGTATATGCAAAAAGCAGGAAGACTGAGAGCACGAAAGTCGCAAATCACAGTGAAATGACCTACCTTGACAGTTGAAAGCAAAGCAGTAAGAAAGCAGATCAATACATGCATGCATGCATACATACTCACATAAACACACCCAAGCTTGAAAATATTAAGAATTTAAGTGACCATTTCCTTAAGACAAATAATTTCTGCTATAAGGCTCAGTTATTAAACTGGATAGGACTTGTTTCAATGAACAGCGAAATTTCTGTCACACAAATTTCTTGAACACGTCGTCACCTGTAGCAATCTGCTTTTAGAGTACAAAATATTTCTGTTTAATGCTTTATCAAGTTGCTCCAAGCAGTAAATTGCCCTGTCAGTTATTTTTTTCCTTGATTGGCTAATGTTTTGTGTTTTCTTTTCTTGTAAATTAAAAAAAAAACGGTTACAATAAATAAATCTCCCAGATCTGCTTAAGAATTTTGCCATACGTAGTAAACATCCAGAGGAAAGGGTCATACAATAAATACACATAAGATAGGCTTACATGGATACTTCGCAGAGCTTTTTGTTCCTTACTTTATGGAAAAGTGCATTCTTTTTTTTCTAGACGAAACATACAAACTGAAAATCGACGTTTTACACTGCTCATTATAACGCTAAATATCAAAACATCAAAACATTTGTTTACAAAATATTTCTTTCGAACTGACAAAATAATTTTACATTCTACATTTCAATCTGTTAAATTAGCCAAATTATAGTAAGGCAAACAAGATCAAAGATTTCGTGAAAAGTGAAAGAAGTTAAACAAATAATTAATTTCACAGATCGAAATTAAAATAAACAGATACAAAAATAGACATAAATTTAACAAAGCAAATGATCTAAAGATTTATTACACAAATTAATTATTCTAGTGCTGATAGTTTAAGTAAGTTAAATGTAAATCTATCATTTCAGGTAAAAACTTATTGAAGTCACGTAACCTATATTTGAATCTTAGTGTAACAACTTAAACAAAGTACATATTATCGGTGTTATTGAAATTAAATATAAAAGAGAAACTGCAGGAAACTTCTACTCAAATACAATACTCTTTCCATAATGATAAGTCGACAGAGTAACAATTATAAATGACAGTTTTACTCTCAATATCAGCTGAAAAACTGAATATAGAACTCAGCATTTAGAATTACAATATTTATCTTCTTGCGAACAAGGTCTTTCTCTCTTTCTACCAGAAAACCAGCAGCACCAAATAATGAACATCTATTTACTAGCTCTCTATTAATAAATTTTCTTAGGCCCCCTATTCCCGTTGATTGTGACTATACAAAACAACAAAAAGCTGTTTCCTCGCATTAGGTAAAATGTTATTTTATTGATAGTGAAATTAAAAAATTTTGCATTTCATTTATTTTTCTTTATTTCGTTGATTTCTTTACTTCTGAATTATATTTACTGAGGAAAACTAGCCTAGCTGTGTCGAGTGTAAGCTACTTGGTAAATAATTTCGGCTTTTATATTTTTTTCAAAAGCTTCAGCATAAATATTTAACTGAACAGATACTTTCACTTTGCAGCTCTCCAAAGAGCAATCAATGTCGCCTATCATTTATTTTCATTAGACTTTTCCTATTTAGTGTACAGTATGGTAGTAATGAACATATTTCATAAGCTTATATTTCTAGTACAGCGATTGTTTTGTATTAGGACAGAGTTATTTTGTGTCGTAACAAGAATCTGTTTCACTTTAAGGTGTACAAAGTAAAACTGAATGATCGTTCAATATGCACGGTCGCTTGTCTTTAATACACGCCAAAGCAAAAATACACACTCATAAAATGTTACACCGAATTGGAACTATCTAACTTACAATGGAGCAACAAAATTAGCCACCCAAATTATCTTACCAAATGAGAAAGTCAGTGGTAAATTGCATACAGCTTGTTACACTAGCTGAAAAGCCATAGGAAAGCTTCAAAACGTCACAACTGCTTTATTTTGAACAGTGACAAATTGCTAAAAATTACTTTATTGCAGAAGTCCTCAGGTGAGGAGCCAGACATAGGGCTACTACAATGAAGAGTCGTTTTTGGATTATTATTATTTTTTTTTTTATACGAAATGCTCGACATGCTCGACGCTTGCAGCGAGGAGCAGTAGCCATGGTGAATAAATACATACCCTAAAGTAAAAAAAGCCGTTTTCGACTTCACCTATTATGGACCAGTTACACGCGGTCGAAACATGACCACAACATAAAGAGGTAATCATGTGCCATGGTGGGATTTCTTCTCTAAACAGTCTTCTAATCTGAAAACGTTCACAGCAAAGTTATGAAATATTTTCGCATCTTAATACTTATATACCTATACATGTATATTTCCCTTCCGCCCATAATGGGCAAATGCCAATCGATTAAATGGGCAACCGCGATGGAACAATTAAAAAAAAAATGTAATTTTGAATTGTTTACTCGAACAATGATGTATGTGTCAACAGGCTTCAAACAGAAAAGGAAAATCGGAACAAAACTGAATACGGAATGTGTGTATACGTATTGGGCCGACCGACATTCGTGTTATTCATGATTGTATTTGGACGCTTCCCAGTGGATTACTTACAAAATGACCATACATTCAGCTTGATTAACCTTTATTTTTCAGTTTTCGCTTGGTTTCCATGGAATTCAATCAATCATACAACAGAAATTCTTTAGAGTCCTCATAATAACATGACATCAAAAGTTAGAAATCTAGTTTTTACTTGTGACAGTGGGTGTTTTACAACACGGATACCTTCGAGTTCAAGTTCATAATTTTTATTAAATTGTCAACAGATCCTGTGGATGATTAACAATATGTCATTGATTTGGAACTTCCTCATACAATTAACATGAGTGTGCGAGCATGCATTTAAGTTTGCGACAATATTAACGGATTCCACATTTTGAAGACAATCACTGAAAACTACTAATTTGACTTAACGGAATGAAGTAAAAAAAGCTATATTGATTCTGGAAAAAAAACAAACCAGATTCTGATAATGTCATGAGCAATTTTAAATATTCAGAATATATGCTGTAGAAATTTAGGAAAGTATAGTGATCCACCCATTCCCGCTTTGCTTCTTCATAATAGAATTCAAGAAGAAATGTTCCCGGCTCCATTATCAACTGAGAGTAGTTCAGGACTGACTTCACTAAACTGTTTTCGTTAGCACGTTATGTCACAGGTGTCCTTCCCATGAGAAATAAAAAATCAAAAACCAACGAGGCAATTTTTTCGTTCAAACAACAACAACAACCCATCCAGTGTAAAGGATTCATGATGGTAACAGAAATTTACTGTTATCACAATAAAGTGTCAAACATTTTTCTTGAAAAAAAAAAAACACCCAAGAATTCGGCTCGAAATAAAATGACATCAAATTTAGAAATAACTGATGCCTCCGACAACAAATACCAAGCAAGGGCCACATCAGAGAAGAAATTATTTGGTGCATAAAACTTGCCTGTAGAGCATTTTGAAGAAACAGTAACAATTATCAAGAAAAATTTAACGTTATGTCTTTAAACAATGTGTTTAATCAATGCATCTTTCCAGTTCTTCCTTGTAGATCAGAGACATGGAACTTAATTAAAAAAAACTCCCAGAGGCTGCGGACAACTGAAGAAGCACGGAAAGATGCATTCTTGTTGTAACCAAAAAAAAAAAAAATAGGAAAAGGAACTCGTGGATTACAAAAATTTCAATAATATATAACTTCAAAACACGCCGAAGTGGCAACGGCCTGGACATATTGCTAGAAGATTAAACCACCGTTGGACAATTGAACTACAGAGTGATCCGTTTGGGTAGGGATAATTTAAAAATGCTGTGGTATGGCATGTAACAGATATAATACGTCAATATTTGGCAGAAATTACCTTTATGGATGGGAGTTTGTCTAGCCTCTACACGACCCTCCCCCTTTGCGGACTCGGAAGAGTTCATACCGGGTGCTCAATTCTTGCCACGTGTTTTCTAACATCTGCGGAGTAATTTGTGCAAACGCTGCGGTACGGAGGTCAAATTCTGGTCCTTTTTCTTCTCTGAGGACACTGTATGATCAAGACCACACCTGGACATGATACAAATCCTCTTGGTACTACAGCTGGATAACGATGTCATTTTACAGCAAGACGGTGCTCCACCCCACTGGAAGTCAGGAGCTTCCTCAACAATGCATTCAATGACAACTGGTGTGGCCGCGATGGCCCCTATTCCTTGGACTGCAAACTCCCCGGATCTCACTCCCCCGATTTCTTCGAGTGGGAGTTTGTTAAGAACATCTACGCACAACGACCCCAAAAGCCTGGATGACTTGATGGTGGAAATTTCTGCAGCGTTCGCACAAATCACTGCGCAGTTGTTAGAAAATACGTGGCAAGAATTGAGCACCCAGTATGAACTCTGCCAAGTCCGCAATGGGGGTCATGTAGAGGCCTAGACAAACTTCCATCAATCAAGGAAATTTCTGCCAAATATTGACTTATTATATCTGTTACAAGCCATACCACAGCATTTTTTAATTATTCCTGCTCAAACGGATCACCCTGTGCTAGTGGATACCACGGGATAGGAAAAGACGCAGAATAAGACAGTGTGGGAGATGTGTAGATGAAATTCGAAAGCACGCCGGAATGACATGGAAAAGAATTCCTCAAGACACTGAGTTGCGGAAGAGACTTGGGGAGACCTTCATCCAGTCGTGGACTGAGAACTGATGATAAGGAATGAGAAAATAAAGTTTTAAAATAAAAGAAGTAAATGAAACAATAAAAATAAACACACACACACAAGTCGCATCTTACATGTACCACTATCTGCAGCTTTTGGCGGGAAGAGGGGATCGTCCAAAGAGGATATCTGTAGAGAACTGAGTGCTGTAAACTTCGTAAATATTTATTTTATTTTTGAAGGAAGAGGTATTTCCTCGGGGAAATGGTTACCTTTTTCCAAATTCACCCGTCACCACGCCATCGCTTTAAAACTGTCCCACTCCTTACAGACTCACAGGTGTGTGGCATCATGCTGGTTATTAACCAAACATGTGACTCACCAGCCTTCCCTACCAGAAGTGGCTATTTTTACTGCCACGTCAAAGAGGTCAGCTGGCTAATTAGGAATGTACAGGGTAGTTCTTATCTGCATGTGAGTACATATGTGGCAACTGAAGCAATTTTCACGCTATCAACAAATAATGTAACCAGGCGTGGCTGATGGTGAAATGGAAAAGTTGTCAAATGTGTGCAAGCATATAATAGGGTAAAAATCGATAACTGTATGTTCGAAGGTAGGTAAATATATTTTTGTCCTTTAATAAATAAATCTGACAAGTAGTCGTGTACAATACTATTTGCTAATACGGAAATGTCCTCTTCTGTTATGCTGTTTCTAATGTAACCTAAATCGCCAATCACCTATCAATTCACTTCCATGAAAATCCACTGGGTTGGGAATTTCTTATAGTTACGGGGACAACATGACTTAAACACATTAAACTAACAAACCCAGACAGTTTGCTACGACACACACACACTTGCAGTTTTCCAAATGCCCGTAAGCAATTAATTTGTGGTTTTGCACACCAACGTCTGAAGCCTTTTCCTTCACTGGCACACCCCACATCTTCAGTTACTACTTTACTGAATGTCGAAACATGGCACTGCAGATACTGTTGATGAAAAGTAAAGACATTTGTTGAAAAGAATGTATCAAAAGAGAAAACATGTTTCATTTATGAAACCACTGTTTTTCCTATTCAGAGCTCACACTCTTTGCACACACAGACATGAATATAGCTCCAAATATGGTGATAGTCAGGGTTATAATTTTCTACGCAAGGAAATTAATTTCACCTTGAGACATTTGGTAATTCTTTTTGCTGCTATACCTCGTGACACTTCATTAGCAAGGTCACACGAACGACGAATACGATGACCCAAAAGTAAAAGAGATTTATGGACATATCCATTTGAATTAGACTTCTCCGCGAAAAAGGAAATGTCCTTTTTTTTTTTCTACATTTTGTTGTTGTTGTTGTTGTTTTTGCTGCTGAACACAAGACAGAGATTCACCTCAATTTAGTCGTAAGATGTATTAAGACAATTTTAGGTTCCATTAAAAAAAAGCATGGTGAATGTTCTTCAGATCCAATAATAAGACCAATAAATTTTCGCTTATACATTTTTGCCTTCCAATTTCTTTAAGGAACAGAGGTGACACCAAAGCGAAATCCATTTGAAGATGTACTGTTGTCACATTCAGAGAATCAATTATGCCAGCACCAATAAAGATACCGAGATTTAATCCTTTGTTGTTATTTTCTTCCGTAGTGTTTCTGTTACATAAGTATCACAGCACGAACAGTAGAGCACAAAACATAAACCATTCAGGGAAAGCAATATCATTTACGAATCTTCTTTCTCAATGAAATCATGATTTCAAATAACTGTTTCGGAAGTTTGGGGGTTAACGTTCTTACTAGGAAGTTCTGCTCAATGTTACTGTACTTACGTTAGGGTACGTACTTACCGTTTTTGCGTTCAGTGGAACAATTTGCGCGCTCTAACATTATATTCATTATATACCTGCAGATCATTTTTTATTTAAATACTGCTTCACTTTTAAAATGCCCGCAAAAAGAACTAACTTTGGTGGTCACTTCCTAGACAGTCTTTTTAAATTTATATGGTTTTGTACGTTTTGAATTCTGTAGCAGTCATGTTTAGAATAAAAATAGCAACGTTTATTCACAATTAAATGCTTATTTAACATCGACTAGTTTCGCAGAGCGTTTGGCTCGGCATCATCAGGACGAATCTGCGAAACAAGTTGATTTTAAATAAACATTTAATTGTGAATAAACATTGCTATTTTTATTCTATATCAACAACACAAGTTTTGTAGTCATAAATTTTATATAATTTTAGCTGTCACGTTTCTTGATTTTGGAAGTCATCTTGAAGATATCAATATGTGGACTGGCTTTAATTGCTATTATTATTTGCAATTTTTCAGTTTGACAACTCAACAATATCTTAGGCTGAAAAATAAGTTGCCCATCTCTAATTTAGGTCAGCTGGTTCCAGGGGAAAGATACAATCAGTCTGTAAAACCGAGGATCTCGGATTCGAACCAAGCCCAATATTACGAGGGGAAAACTGATCGTGCTCTAGATCACTCGGCTATCAGGCACCTGATAAGGCTGGCCTACCGTTATATAACGGTCTCGTCAGATATTAAATAAATAAAAATAAAACATACACTCACAAAAGATTTTCTATTTGCACAATTTTAATTTCAAGAAGCGCTAACGTTCAAAAGTGTGTGAACAACACTTCTGTATAACATTGCCGTCTTCCCAGTTTAAAGAACAACAAACTATACAATTCTTCCCCTCCGTCTTTTTAATTTTTTTTAATTCAGATAATAATCAGCACAGATCAAATGTTATGACGTCCTGCATTTCATCAGGGAATTTGCAGACTAGAGGAGGCCCGAGTGGAAAAAATGACATTACACTCATGTGTACATGTTACTCCGTGTGAAGCTCTTCTACTCATTGCTATTCGTTGCTATGAATAATTCGTTCGTTCAGTTTAGAAAGAAGTTTAAAGACTTAAACTATAGCATTTAAGGCTAAAAGGAGTCGCCCGTCCCTGGGTTAGGGACCATTGCTTCAAGGGATGGGAAATAATTTAAGCCAAACGGACGAAACAGAACATCCGTATCTTATTTGGGACTCCAATCAAACCAGTAGTATGAGGAGTCATAACTCAGGGTCCTAGACCTCTCGACAACAGGGAATGAATGATCTGTCGAAAATTCTTTCATCTTCATATATCAACAGTTAAAGCTACCATCAGTGACGAATGCGTTTTGCGAAAAACTTTTTATGCTATGCGCAACTGGCTCATGATGGAAAAGTGGACAATATAAAATGCTCCTTTTTTTACATATCCAGAAAATATTTTTTTCCTTTTATTTTCAGTTTCTGGAACTAAACGATCACTTTCCATAGTCTTGAAATTTCTGGCTACGATTTTCCAAATATCGACAGCTGTAGATTAATTGAATCAATGGTCCCTTAGGAAAACGGTGCTCATTTAGATACTTATATTTAAGTAGAATAGTTCGCATATAAACCTTTGACACGACCGAATGCGGCAGACGTATGTATGACAAATTCTCGTGACTCCAGGAATTCGTCCTGTGGTTGGTACTTGCATGTGTCCTAGTACTAAATGAATAACTCACTCAGTAAACTCCCTTTTGACATTAGCCAGAAAGATATAACATGAGCATAAGTATACTGTATGTGGGCTTGAGCTGATGTTTCCATTTCCTGAGACTGGTACTTTGTTTCGAAGCAGGCAGCGACAATGATGACTTTCACTTCAATTCCGCGTGTAATCTTTAAATTATCTTCCCTAGATAAAATTTATAGCTAACTCAGATAGGAACATTGTGATTCATATCACAGCTGACAGCAATGCAAAATTTCGTCAAATTTCTTTACAAATAACGGCAATAAAAACCTACAGTAAATTTTTCCAGCGGTTGATAATTTTATTTTACAAACTACTGTAAAATCAACATGAAATAGGAAAAGAACATTTTATTTAGTTGATTTTTTTTTTTTTTTGATTGGAAGTTTAACGACCACCGTGAGCAACTCAATGGGCTATAAGCAGTCGCCCGTCCCTAATTTAGGGTCACTGGTTCCAGGGAAGGGAGAGAGCCAGTGCCGTAGGACAAACACAACATCCATGCCCGACCGGGATTCGAACCCGGACCCCTTACGGACGAATGATCAGAGGACAGCGCCTTAGACCACTGTTATTTAGTTGCATTCAGCTTCGTCTTAATCGTATTATTTGTAATTGTTTAACCTGAAATTGTATTCCCAGTATACACTTTGAGCGAATGCATAATGAACGCACATCAGATCTTAACGAAGTAAATTTCTCCATCATTTTTATGCCAGGTGCGGGATTCGAACCCCCAACTCTCGGCTCCGGAACTCCAAGTGCTATCCACTATATTATAACTGGCATGTGCTCTCACTGCTATCTGCCTTTATTTCATGCGCGTGCTGCTGGGAAGGCACGTCACCATCTCACCATTCTATAAAAAAACTAAAGGAACGTTCACTTCCTTCGTTATTGAAGTTCAATTATTTACAGGGCACCGAAGAGTTTGAACACTGTAGAGGAATATTTAGTTTTTTGTCCATGGAGAACCCAAAAGAAAAGTTGTTCAGTAGTTTTACGAATACATGAGGCACCTGTTGTATAAGCAATTTAGCACTCAGCTGCAAGGATGGATCCAGAAAATTCACAAGGGGAAGGCCATAAAGTTTACAACAGTTTTACAAATACACGAGGCACCTACTACGTAACAGGCACCTACAATTTAGCAAAGGATTTTTTTAATATTTAATTTTTAAATCCAAAAGGAATTTTTCCAATCTGAAGTTGTTGTTTTTTGTTTTTTTTTGATTGCGGGTTTAACAACCACCGTGAGCAACTCAATGGGCTATAAGCAGTCACCCGTCCCTAATTTAAGGTAACTGGTTCCAGGGAAGGGAGAGAACCAGTGCCGTAAGACAAACACGACATCCATGCCTCACCGGGATCCGAACCCAGCCACATCTTGGACGAATGGTCAGAAGCCACCAGCGCTTAGACCACTGCGCCACCGGGGCAGTGGTCTAAGCGCTGGTGGCTTCGATCTGGTTTTCAAAACACGCAGATGCGTCTGCAAATACATATGTTGCAAACAGAAATTGCATTTTTGCCCTCTAGTGGCAAAGTTGTCCGTTAGGAAAAATTAGAAATTATATGGAAAATATTCATCAAGAAAGCAGTCCGACGAAAAAACAATTTATCACATCGGAGTCTTAGAAAAAAGAGATACCGAGAAAAACAGGGTGTACGGCCACGCCCCTGGCGGAAAAACTGTGCATTATTATGAGCAGGAAACATGTGCAAAAAGTTTTCGCCGTGAAAAGTATCCGACTGAATTTCGTTTTTTAAAAAGTACTCTTAGGAATGCAGATACTTTTTTTGTCGGGAGGGGGGGGGGGGGGTAACGACCACCGTGAGCAACTCAAGGGGCTATAAGCATTCTCCGTTCCTCATTTAGGGCTACTGATTCAAGGGAAGGGAGAGAACCAGTGTCGATGTGGTCTAACCGATGGCTTCTGACCCACCCCCGGTTAGACCACATCGGGGCGGCAATGCAGATACTGCTGCAAATATATCGGAAACAGAAATATGCTCTTCACCCCAAATGGAAAAACTATTCTCCACGAAAAGTTGGTTGTCACGTAAAATATAATCTTCACCACTAACTAAATCCGAAAAAAAATTCACACTGGCCCTTTAAAAGCAGAAATTTTGAGGCAAATGTAATATATTTTACGCCCCCTAGCTGGGAAACTGTGCGTTAGTAGAAGAAGAAATTGCATGCCATGTGGTCTACATTGCAAATGGTATCAAAAGAAAAAAGGATTTTTTTCAATCTGATTTTTAGAAGGAATATGTGATAAAGTATGTTTTGAATTCGATAGCATCTGCATTTACGCCCCCTAGCGGACAAGTTCTGCATCGGATAAAAACTAAAAGGTGAGGATCATCTTCTCATATTTCAGGCTTCCCAGTGCAAAAGAATTTTCCCCATCGGACTGATAGGTGCTGAGTGTTCTGCCCCCATGATAGCATTTTCCCCAAATGACGTGCTAAAAAATGTAGGACTCATAACATATAAAAATAGCTATCGTTTTATTTCATTCTCGGTTCCATTGCACTGCTCTGGAGAAAATCTGCATTTGAATAGCTAAGGAACTGACAAATTTGTGACTACTGTGTTTCACAAAGGTTTAATGCATGCTGTCAGATCAGTTAAGTATACAGTTCGGATCACGTTGCTGTTTCTGTAAATTTATAAAGAAATATTTAAGAAGTAAATTTACAAGTTGTTTATATAATATATAGTAATTGGCATATTAGCATCGACACCGCGAAACATTTTTTCTCTCAACTTATCGTCAGTACGAATGAACACCAGGCATGGAACCTCCCATCTGAAATTTTCTGGATGTGTCCCAACCACATACTCAGATTTCATATTTTAAAAGGAAAAAAAAAACTATTCTGAGAAAATTGCCACCAAATTTAGCAATTTTTCTTAATCGTAGTACTTGTGAACTTCTTTTTCAGTTTGTTGGATTCTCATTAGCATCAAAAGCCAGAATGAGTAGTTCTTCCATGATTCAAGCCCACTTTTTCAGGAAAGGGTGAAAACCAGAATTCAATAACCTCACTAACCTCCCTCCTCCTCACTCACTCGCTCATACACACATGTCTACATCATAAAACAATGTTAAAGGGCATTCATTACTTGAGTCCCTAATATCAAAAAAGTGCGAAACTTTCTTTTACATCAAATAATCAAAAACAGACGGTCTGGAAAAACTGTAGGAAATGTGAAAATTTTTTCTCCGTAATTTCAGTTTTCAAGTCAGTAGCCCATTCCATAACGTTATATACGAGCCTCTGTATTTTGGAGGAGAGAAAAAAATGAAACAACTGTAAAATCACAGGGCTCACCATTTGGAGTTCTAGAACGCTCCATTGTTTTTTAAATAAAAAATCTAAGATTATCATGCAACAAATTTGGTTTCACCTGCTTTAAATGGTCTGGAATGCTCCTGACGTGTAACTGCTAAACCGCTTCTTATTGGATATGATACTTTCGGGTAATAAATTATATTACCGGCTTAAACAAGATAAAAGGATGATAGCATAAATTCACGATACCTTGTTCTCAAAACTGACAAAATTTAACATCAAAGAACGTAAAGCGAAAACAAAATATTTTTTGTTCCTTCAGTTATATTTACCCTTCTTTTCCTTGCTAATAAACCTTGATCGTTGCACAACAGAAAAATCTTTGGAATTGGATACGTGCTCACGAATACTTAGGTGCTTTTAAATTTAAATAAGTGCTGCGATGATAAAAATATATAAAATAAGACATGTTACCATCTGCGCCAGATACTTTTTTGTTCGACTTTAACTTATGAAAAATGAAGAAACCTGGAAGAATAATTGATTTGGCGTTTAAAAAAGAGGGAGGGGGGTCGGAAAATCAGTGTTTTTGTGATTAAAGCAGATTCTCCTTTTGAGTCTTGGGAATTGGAGTCGCCGGAGTAACAAGCAAGATAATGGGGTTTATTTCAGAAAAACCATCACATGGTTTCAGTGCTTTCATAAAGTGAAATTAGTAAGCAACCGAAATTTACATTCAAATTAATATTATTCATGGATTCATCGACCGTCTGCCTCGCCTCTTTGTTGCCACGTAGCTTTCTTCACGCGATTTTTATTAAAATACACATTGAAAAAAGCAACCAGAAATATTTTGTACCTTATGCAAAGGACGGACGTTTGGTTCCGACCAAACTACTGAAATAGTGATAATTGACAAGACTACAATCTGGACGTCATATCAAAATTTCACTAGCCACCAATCCTTTCTCTTTCTTTCTCTCTCGCTCGCTCGCTCACTCTCTCTCTCTCTCTCTCTCTCCTAAGTGAAAGCTACAACAGAAACTGGGTATGTTTTTTCTTTTTCAGTGCATATGGCCAAAACCTAGCGGAAACCATCTGGTCCACTCGGCTAACAAGGTGAAGCTTTTTAGAGTAATGGCTAATGTGGCCCCAATAACTGAGGTACAGGATGACTCAAATATAGATGTACCATCGCTGCTAATCCAATCATTCAACTAGGATAATGGAGATGGCATTCTTTAAATAACTAACAAGTGGGTAGTTATACCTTTGTTTTCTACGCCATGTTGTATCTGCATTTATTATAATAATATTTTTTTTACCGCACTGAGCATTTACAGAGAGGCACAAAAATCGCATTTCATATATTCAAAACGGAAAAGATAATTACTATACTGAAAACTTTTTAGTGATTGCATGCATAAAAGTTAAACGTGCAAGAAATTGCTGAAGAGGATCCTGTGTATTTTTCCTTGTTTGACGACATCTAAGGCTAGGAGGTGTAGCTCAATCCTAATTTATGGAGACTGGTTCCAGGTAAGGAAGAAAATCTGAGCCATAATTACGAACACACGTGTGCATTTTACCGAAACTTGAACCCAGGAGCAAAATACCGAACGCCAGAAGTAGCACTCTATATTACTCGACGCACCGGGAAACTTAATTGAAGGGATACTGATAGTTTGAAGTACTTCTCAGAAGTTATTAAGTGGATGTGGATAAGTCTCGGAGTTTGCTTGCACTCCCTTTTATTAAATTAAAAATATTAAAGTAAATACAATTCTAGCATATTATCAAAAATACCGAAATTCCGATTTACTAAAATATGTCAAAGCGCTTTCACAGTTTAACAACAACTGAAGCTATAATTTTTCACAAAACAAAAAATATCTTCAAGAGAAGCTGAACATATTGTAGCTAAAACTTCAGGTTAGTTAGTTATCAGATGAAAGGATAAAATCTTGAAAAGAAGGAAGATCTGTTCTGCTTCTAGTCTAAATTGTAAATATTTTAAAGAGAGAGAATGACAGATTACTTGATCCCCATTTGTTTGACACTTAACAGTGAAAACAAAACTGCTTTTTATCAAGGGGAGGGAATTCTTCACCTCCAGAATATATATATATATATATATATATATATATATATATATAGAGAGAGAGAGAGAGAGAGAGAGAGAGAGAGAGAGAGAGAGAGAGATAGATAGATAGAGAGAGAGAGAGAGAGAGAGAATCTAAATAAAACTGTAATGCCAAACATGTGTGCATACCGTGTGCTAGTCTTCATCTACTTCCAAAACACCAGGGCCCATTTAAGAGGGGGGGGCTAGGTAGCTGCAGCCCCACATTTTTAAGGGGCCCCCAGAATTATGTAGGATGCTTGAAGAATTAAGAGTTCTACAATTCATTTTTTTTTTCCCAGATAGCATAGCGAAAACTGTAAGAAACTGCCTTTTTTCTTCTATTTCTTCGCCCGTTTTTAGAAGGAGTCCGCAGAAAGTATCGCTGCCCCCAGTCCATTCTCAAAGCTTTCGAAGACATTACAGATGTTTTGTACACATCTGTAATTGGGGGAAATTTTCATACATTAAGAATTCGTTTGAATCATGACATTTGGATCATATTATTTTGTCCACTACATCGATATAATTTCAACAAGTTGAATCCGGGAGAGGGGGGGTTAAAGAACTGAACTAGTATCCATTTTTCAACCGTGCATTTTTACATTTTCTTGCTAACACTGATTCTCGTCTATTAATCATGGGCTTCACACTTCAATATGACGGAGATATTTTTATGGCTTCCTTTTCATATTTTGGGAATGTTTTCTCCTGGTTATTTTTATTCGGTCACCCATAATGAAATCCTAGATGTGCCACAATCCTCGGGCCCCAAAATACTGTCCAGCCGCTGGGTCCCCTGTCTCCTTAAATGTGCTCTGCAAAACATCAAAACCTTCATGATTTTTATTAAGGAATAACGGATCATAAGTACCGGAGTTAATTCATTTGGAAGTAGAACATATTCATTTAAGTTCATTTAACAGTTTAAAAAGCATTAAACTGTTCTTTAGTCGAATGCTCTTTGCAGAGCATTTCACAAATTGATTATGCCTTTCCATACTCTAACAGTAGCATATGGTTTAACATTTGGACGTGGTATACAAATTTATCCAAACTTATTGCTTTAAAAAATTCTGTCCTTTACAGAGTTTTACTTTTATTTAATTAAAATGCAAACAGTTGATGACATTTAAATCAGCCTGCACAACTAAAATCATTTATAAACATTATACACAAGATTCTGCTAACAGTCGCAAATAAGTTGATAAGCCGTTATTAAGCTTTTAAATGACACGCTCATATTTTGAGATTCAAATACCTCCAAATTATTATTATTCTTTGTTCGTTGCCCCCGGTGGAAACGCTAATAATGCATTTAGAGGAAGACAATAACAAATCTTTGATAAGCCGCATTCGTAAAAGTATTTACGAAAGCCGAAACAAACAAAGCGAACTGTAATCACATCAGTGTTTCAACAGGCCTATTATTATACTCATGCGAAGTAGTTTTGCAAAAATCTAATGCAAGAGCACAGAAGGAAAAGCAAGCATATTTTGCCACATCACGAATGAATTATTATTTAAGACAGTTATATTAGATCGCAGAAGTCGCATCCCAACGGTGAAAAGTATATTTCATTTTTTTGAGATAAAGAACAAACGCTAAATTAATTCGCAACGTAGCATGTACCGAGATCAAGTGGAAAGCGTAAGTGCATTAGCAACGAAATCAAGTCGGCTAAGTGGATCATTTGCCTAGGTCTCTTTCAAGAGTTGCTCGTGAAGGGGGCAGACGTAACAAAGACGATGAAGACCTTCGTTGTTCATTGAAGAAATGCTCTGTGGTTGAAGGAATTCCACATTAGTTTAAAGTTCACTTAAACAATCTATGGAAAGCAGAGGCGCTAAAAATCTGACAAGACTGCAGATGAAATGAAACACAACATTCAATTTGAACATTATAAAAAACAAATTCCATTTCTTTCAGTTATATATCATTTCTTTTCACACAAAAATGATTTGACTATGCATTGCAGTATAACAACTGCACGTAATATTTTATTCCAAAACTGTCTTAGGGCGTTGATGCTGAACTACGAAGACTATAAGCGGTTTCTTTTTTCTAGCGACAAGAACACAAAAGCGTCAGCTCAAATCAAATACAGAAAGATAATACACCATTTTTAAATACAGACATTTGACGTGGACCAAGAACATCAAACAGAACTCATTGCTCTTTCCAAGTTTATAAGTGAGTCACGGAAAAATTCTCATTGGCCGCCACCGGGAATCGAACCCAGGGTCTTCCAGTTACGCGCCGGATGTGCTTCCACTGCACCACTCCATTTTTAAACTGAGAACGTTTCCTTTTTTTATGTTATCTAAATTTGCTACATTATAGTACCCAAATTCTGTATTCGAACACCGACGGAATTAGCTTGACATCAGTTGGAAGAGTGTGACTGTTGAATTATCAGAATTATAATTACTAGAAGATCATCGCTGTTATCTGCCACGTTCCACTATCATAAAACTTTCCTAATTTTTCAGGCACAGAACAGAGCATTGAGATTTCAGGAACCTCTGATGCATAACTAAACCAACGTCACCATTCTGAAACATTACGCGTGTCAAACCCTGCCTTGAAGAAAAAGACTACACACATTCACTAAGATTTAAACTACTTAATACTTAGAAAAACGCCATTCACCATCATTGGTGTCAAGCTTCTAAATCTGACGAGCTACTGAACAACATCTCCTGCTTCAGTTTTACCCTTCTTTCACACCTTACTGGTCACCTAAAACTTTCATGTTCAAGAATGACAAATACCTGCATCAAATGCAACACCAATCCTGCCGATCCTCGTTACATTCTGGCATGCATCAATCTTAATCCAGAGGACATCTACAATTCTTCAAACACCATCAATCAACTTAAAGAGCACAATCTTCATCTACTGGTTTAAATGCCTCGCGATTAGTACAAACAAACCAAACCACGTGTATCAAATTGCATTCGTGTCTCTCGAGATAATCTTCTTAGAGTTATTTGTTTTACTTTGTAAAACATGAAAAGTGTACAAATGTTGGAAGAATAAAAAGCAGAAAGGAAGACCTGATGAGATCAAAAATATAAAACAATAATTTATTTAGTACTGTAAACCCCATTTCCGACATTTGTGCTTGACCAGGAATATCAACCATTAATGGAACGTGCGGCAATCAAAAGTTGCAGTTACCATACCCTAGTTTCTGCATAGGCTTTCTTTATACTGTATATATGTAAATAGAGAGTCATAACCATGGATTTGATTAACTGATTGGGTACTGAAATTTGCAACATTCTTCGGGGAGAGGGGGGGGGGGGCAACGAGTACAAAACACAGTACGAAGCAGAAACCGAAAGCAGAACACGGTGGTTAGTCCGAAAGGCATCACATTTGCAACTACATACTCGCATAAATATGTAGGGAAAATGCTAGACAAAGCCCAGGAAGGTCAGTGAAGAGTTTTGAACCCATGTTTTTTTACTTTAGCCTCACTGGTGGTAACCACAAAGAGTTAAAAAAAACAAACAAAAAAAAAAAAACGTTAGCAATAAATACGGAAAAATGAAAATTTCCAAAATTTTCTGGAAGCATCATTAGAGGAGAAATAGTATATTTCCGGTATGGTGTTTTTTTTTTTAATTTTTACATAACAGTGAAAGTAAACAATCGAACTAACACGGATGCTTTTCCGCTTGACAAACGCCCTAGGTAAACCGCAGCAGTTGAAAAAGGAATCTGGTCAAGCTGCAGCTGCTATTAACAGAGCAAAAGCAGGTAAAATAAGGAATCCCTATAGAGCCAATAGAAGGATTTCACAGGAAAGAATAATTGCATTTTGACTACAAGTAATACCGATTTGCTAATATAATTTTCCTATATACTTGTAAAGTAGTAAATATTTTAGCGCGATCAAAACCTTAACAGTGCTGTCAAAAATAAAAATTTGAATTATATTTACATGTTAAAGTCGAATTCCCTTTTTCAATGCTGATGGCTCTACTTTTCCTATTTAACTGTTTAGTATCCTTCGAAGGACGGATGCTGACAGCATGCCTTCCCTAATTAGCCTACCTCAAAACATCTTGCCAAGTAGGTCAAAAAGAACTTCTGTTTAAGGTAACACACGATGCACCAAATAAATTTCTTTTTCCACAACAGCTGCACGATATAAATTGCATGTTATGCTATTTGTCACTAAAAACCTAAGGAATAGCTAACGACCTATGACAACTTAGTGCTACGAAAATTATGTTGGTCTTGACATATTGAAAAAGCAGAAGTAAACTGCGCATTTGGAAATCATTTATGGAAAAAGCGTGATTCCTTGGATACTCTTTTTTTATTAATTACACATAAACATAATAATTTCGGTCATTCAAGTTAAAAACCATAGTGAACTTGCATATTTAGGATGCAAATTAATTTCATTATTTCGTGTGAAAACGAGTATAGAGCTTAAGCATACGACAGAAGACAGATTTTTTTTAAATAATTTAAAGCATTAGTCTACAGCAGGGGTTCTTACCCAATGGGTCGCCGTAGCTTCTCAAAAAAAAAAAAAAAAAAAAAAAATGAAAGGATTATTGTTTTTCAAATTTAAATTTTAAACCTGCTTCGTGTTTAACACGTGCAAAGGCCCCGGAATTTCTTTAGATGGCATCACGGTGACCGCCAGCCTTGCTTCTTCCGGTCATTGGGATCGTGAGAATTTTTAGGACGTCACAGCATTGCAAAATTTCCCCCTAAATTTAAAGGGAAAACCCCCAACTTAGCAACACTGGCCCGCCCCCAGAATTCTATGACAAAGGATCAACAAATGCGACACGGAAGGGAGACAACAGAGAGACAGAGACAGACAGACAGACAGAGAGAGAGAGAGAGAGAGAGAGAGAGAGAGAGAGAGAGAAAGTATGGACTACAGAGGGTTTCAGCGAACATTCATTAATAATAATAAAAAGAAAATGCCTAACTTCCAAAGTTTCCATCGGATTTTGACGAAATTTCAAATGGAGTTTATTTTGACGTGTCTTGGTTATTGTAAAAATTGCTTTCGGTTATTTGAAGAAATTGAAATCTGTTTTATAACGGTTCTAATTTCCAATTATTCATACTATTTGTCTCACAATATGTTATTATTCATACCTTCTTATTATAAAGCTAACCCCCCCACACACACACACACACTTGGTAGCGCCACTGGTTTAACTGTAATTTCAAAAGCCATTGATATACTCTGTGTAGTAATGAATAATTACTGACCACAGCTGTGTAGTAATGCTACAGTTATTTACACGGTCGAGTCACATTATTTTGACCACCAGTTAATATCCAGAGTGCAGCGCGGACAGCAGCTAGACGGGCTGGGAGTGTCTCAATGAGGTGCTGGAAAATGTTCACAGTTATGTGGAGATAGCTGCTGGAGGGTGCGTGGTGGAGATCCATAGAGCAAACAACACGATCGAGGTGATCCACGGATTCTCAATTGGGTTTAAGTCTGGGGAATTAGGGGGCCAGGGAAGTACTTTGAAGTCTTCATCGTGCACTTCCTACAACTCACGGACATTTCCAGCTGTGTGACACGTTGCATTGTCGTTCTGGAAGATCCAATCCGCCCCCCAAAAGACAATCAGCATGTATGAGTGTACGTGGTTGGCAAGGATGGATTCATAACGAATTCTGTCCATAGTGCCTTCCACAGGTATGAGTGGACACAGGGAATGCCTCGAAAACATTCCCCAGACCATAACGCTACCCACACCAGCTTGTGTTCTTCCAGCAATGGTTGAAGAGTGTTTGTTTTCCGATGTTTCGCGCCTTATACTCCAACGTCCATCCGTTCGATGAAGCAGAAAACATGACTCATCGGAGAAGGCAATCCTTTGCCAATCAGCGGAGGTCCAATTCCGATACTGCCGTGAAAATGTAAGTCTTTTCTGCCGATGCGCCTTCGCTGGCATAGGTGCAGTGACCATCCGTCTGCATCGGGGCCCCATACGCAGGAGGGTTCGCTGAACTGTCGTTTTAGATACACTTCCGGTAGCCCCCTGGTTCTTCGGCCAGTGAGTTTGCTCCACTGTAACGTGTTGATCGGCCCTCACGCACCTTCGAAACCGACGTTCACCTATCACATCAATAGCACGTGGTGCTCCGCAGTTTTCAAGTTGCTTATTCGCAATGGTGCCATTTCTCCAATCACGATACACTTTAACCACAGCAGCCCGCGAACAGTTGACAAACTGCGCTGTTTCAGAATTACTGCCACCCTTAGCCCGAACGCCAATAATCATCCCTTTTTGAAAATCCGATAAATCGCTCCTTTTATTTATGACAGCAACGAGTGATATGCTTTCAGAATGCCTACAGCACACCTTATATACCCTCAAAGTCATCTCACGACACGTGCCTTCTTTCATTGGCTACGCGCTGTTGACGTTGAAAGTAGGAGGTGGTCACAATAATGTGACTCGATTGTGTATATTGTTACATTCGCAGTTTTAATTTCAAAATAGACCCATGTGTCACGAAGTTGATCGTCTTGTTGATTTTGGGTCGTGGCCAAAAAAGGTTAACAACTCCTGGTCTACAATTTGTGAAATAAAATGGAACCATTAAAAATGAAAACATAAACACGAAAGGTAACCCAATGGTCGAGTGTGCAGGCTACTGACTTCTCGTACTGCTCAGTTTGGGTTCGAATCCCGTAGAAAAACATGGATGTCGTGTTTATTCTTTCGGTGCTGGTTCTCTCCTTTCCCTGGAAGTGGTGGCTCTAAATTAGGGACAAGAGACTCTTTGTAGCCTTTGGTGCTCATGGTGAATGTAAGTAACTGGACACAACTGCAGTTTATTCAGGTACTGAGGAACTGAAGGTGTACAACCGTCGGATCGCCACCACTGAACATGTTATTTGCACAAATGAAAGATAACATGGCAACAATGTTCCGAAGAGTTAAGCAACACAGGAAGTTGCAGCGGCCATTAAAAAATACCATGCACAAAATTTCAGCTGCTAACTATTTGTATTTGTGGAACGGCGGGGGAAGTTCGAGAATCCGTAACGGATAGAATGCAAGTTAAAAAAAAAAAAATCAGAAAAAAATGTTTTGCGTTGCTTCGTGAACAATACTGTTCACTGATAAAAAAAATCAGTGAAACAATCATAGTTCATCGGTTAAGAAGTAAAAAGAAAAAAAAAAACACGAAAAAAGAGAAGCCACTGACTCATTTTCCTATATTTCCCTTGAATCCATGAGAGACAGAAGAGTTTTCTAATATTATACACTGAGTGGCCACTTTATTATTACCACCTGTTTTAAGCAAACGAGCTATGGCTGCACGCTGTTGCCGCCAGAGGGCGAGGCTAGTATAAAAAGGGAAAGCTTAGTGCTTGCGACAGTAGTAGAAGTGATTTTGGGGTGAGGAGATTTGTAAACAAGTTAGTAAAATCATGCAATGCATTGATTATGATACGCTTTCCAACATACCAGAAATTATTACTCAAGTTATGAGGATAATGGCTGTGGAATAAATCTCGCTCCTGTGCCCTGACCTTTGACCCCATTTCGATGATATTCAACAGAACCGGTTCAGTACACCTCAAGAATAACATACTAAAGTTTTGTCGTAATAGAAGCAGTTTTACGCAAGTTATGAGAATAATGGCTGTGGAATAAATCTTGCTTTTGTGCAATGACCTTTGCCCCCATTTTGTTGATATTCAACAGAACCGGTTCACTATATCTCTGGAACGACATGATAACGTTTTGTCGCAATCGAAACATTTTTTGGTAAGTTATGATGCACAAGGGCAATGGAATGGATCCCACTCCAGTGTCCTGACCTTTGACCCCATTTTCTATAGGGTTCGTCCCCAGTGGCTCCCTACCACATACTAAAATTTCATCAAAATCGAACCATTTTTACGCATGTTATGACGCATAAAGGCAATGGAATGGATTCCACCTTTATGCCCTGACCTTTGACTCCATTTCGTCCATTTTCAATAGGGTTCGTCCCCAGGTGGTTCCTTACCAAATACTAAAATTTCATCGAAATCGAACCATATTTACGCATGTTATGACGCATAAAGACAATGAAATGGATCTCGCTCTTATGGCGTGACCTTTGAACCCACTTCACCCATTTTCAATAGGGTTCGTCCCCTGGTGGTCCCCTACCACATACTAAAATTTCATCGAAATCGAACAATTTTTACGTGAGTTATCGTGCCGACTGACAGACGGAAAAAGCTGGAGCATATACGCTTCTTCAACCTACGGTTGGAAAGCGTAAAAAATGCGATTTGACGGACTTTCAACGTGGGATGATTGTAGGAGCTCGAAGCCATGGAGCAAGTATCACCGAAACCGCCGCATTCGTGAAATGTTCCAGAGCAGCTGTTGTTAAAGTGTTTAAAGACTGGACTGTCAGCCAAAAAACTGGGTCTCTACGTGCAACGTGTGGTCGTCATTGACTAGTGACTGCTCGGGCGCAACGGAGAGTGTCCAGACTGGTTGGTAGCAGAGAACAGAAGGGCAACAGTGCAGCAAATTACAGACCATCTTAATCAAGGGATCCCCTCAAATGATCTGTGCCTGCACCGTTCGCCGTACACTGCATCGGATGGGATATGGCAGATGAAGGCCTGTTCGAACACCTTTGCTGTCTGCAGTTAACAAGAAAAAACGTCTCCAGTTTGCACAGGAGCACAAGGATTGGACAGTCGATAATTGGAAACAAATTATTTGGTCCGATGAATCACGTTTTCAGTTGCACCATGCCGATGGCCGAGTGAGAATTTGGCGGAAACAGCACAAAAGCATGGACCCCAAATGCATTGCTACAACCCTTCAAGCTGGTGGAGGCAACGTTATGGTTTGGGGAATGTTTTCCTGGCATGCTATGGGCCCTTTAATACGTGTTGATCAACGTCTGACTGGCAAATCATATCTAAACATAGTTGCGGACCAAGTGCATCCTGTCATGTGGATGGTTTATCCCAATGGCGATGGCTACTTTCAACAAGATAATGCGTCCTGCCATAGTGCTCGTATTGTACAGGATTGGTTTCAGGAACATGCCGGTGAGTTTACTTTGCTTAGGTGGACCCCACAATCTCCAGATTTCAACCCCATTGAGAATTTGTGGGTTGAAGTTGAACGAGCCATCAGACAGCTGGATCCACAACCCTGCAATCTCACACTCCTGGAAAGTGCAAGCATGGTCTCAGATCCCACAAACCACCTATCAACATCTCGTGGAGTCCACAGTATTAAAGGCAAAAGGTGGCCCAACAAAGTACTGAGGGGGTGGTCATAATAAAGTGGCCACTCAGTGTATAATCATAACAGAAAATGTGCTTAAAACGGAATTCCTTTTTAAAAACTAAAAGATCTGACTTTAAGACACTTTTCTTTTTCTTTTTTTTTTTTTTTTTTTTTTTATTTGTGCTTATTTGACATTCTAACTTTCAGAAATGGATTTATTTATTTCACTTTGCTGAACGACATTATGACATGATTTTTTTTTATTGCACAGCTCTTGGGATTTAGCAGTTACTATTTTCCGCCTACTAAATTGAATATTAAATGAAATAGTCGTATTTCACTGCAAAACACATTTTTCTAATTTACTTATTTAATTTACCTTATCCTTAGAGATTAAGCGTTTCAACTTCCTTTTCAGTTTTTGTTCACACGCATCCTCAGCTCTTTAAAAATTGAAGATCAGAATGTATTTATAACAGACAAAAGCGCACATACATGCTTTCCAGTTGGGGTAAGCACTAGAGAAAATGCTTGAATACGCTAGTTTTTCAAGCGTACGATGTTCGAAGAGCGCCCTGATTTCTATTTATTTAAAAATTCTGAATAAAGAGAGTGATCGGTTTATAAGTTATTATTTTCAGCAATGAAAACTAATATATCTATATTCCTCCACTGAAATTTTGATTGTCATTGGAATCTTTGTATTGTGTGACTTACAAGCAGAACTTTTATTTATTATTATTATTAATGAACTGTTGATATCAACCCCATTTTCTAAATCAGTTGTTCATGGAGGTGGCACACTGTTGTACGCATTTACTGCAAACAGTTACTCATTCTTAATCCATGGCCACTGGTTATACCGAACGAGTCCTTTTCTGCCAGTGATTAGTTTTGAATCCACGTCTTCCTTCTTCGGAGTCTGATATTCTACCAATTGAACTACACCGACAAAGGCTTATCGTTTTGACATGTTCGACACCTCTGAGGTAAGTACGTCACTTGGTTTCTCGAAAGGCAGCATACCAAAACCATAGAGTATGCCTTTGGATCTGAAGAAACATTATGCCAGAAGTTTGTTTTTTTACACCAGAAGCTAGTTTAGGGACATTGGTTCCAGGGAAGGGAGAGAGCCAGTGCCGTAAGGCAAACACATCATCAC
This sequence comes from Macrothele yani, assembly GCA_039090855.1. Lineage (NCBI taxonomy): Eukaryota > Metazoa > Arthropoda > Arachnida > Araneae > Macrothelidae > Macrothele > Macrothele yani. Next base: position 60,509,335 of record CM077023.1, on the reverse strand, counting down.
CGAGACTCAAACTCGGACCCATCTCAGACGAATGGTCACAAGCCAGACCTTACACCACTGCGCTACCTGGGTGGCTACGTGAGAAGCCTATCCACATAATCACGGGAAGAAGGTATGTAACACATAATCACAGTATGTAATAAAAGTTTTCAGGTAACACTTACAAAATGTCGTAGACTGAGAAGATTGTGGTAAATATATCATAGAATAAATGTAACCTACTTTTACCAGTTACAGGATACAACAATATTTGTCAATAAACACTTTTACATTCTGTGAGACAAGCAGACAGAAATAATTTTAATTCTTCACAGCTTAATATACACAGTCGCGTCACATTATTGTGACAACCTCCTACTTTTGATGTCAAAAGCGCGTAGCCAATGAAAGAAGGCACCTATCGTGAGCTGGCTTGGAGGGTATATAAGGTGCGCTGTAGCCATTCTGAAAAGATATCGGGCCGCGGATGGCCTAGTGGTCAACGTTCGCGACTGCCACGGAGAAGACCTCAGGTTCGATCCCAGGCAGGTACGAACGCTGGAACTACTAAATATCCGCCGTGCGTCAGATGGGCACGTTAAGCCGTCGGACCCCGGGCACTGGCACCCCGGTAATAAATAAGGGCGTCTTTCTCCCCCTTTCTACCTCGCTTCCGTGTCACTTTCCTATCGGGCGCTCTAGCCCAAATCTCCTAGCTTCCTATTTCTAAGGGTTGTTTAAGACCTGGGGTCAGACACTCCCTTCCTAAAATCCTCTACATATGATCTGATCTGATCTGATCTGAAAACATATCACTCGTTGCTCCCATGGATAAAAGGAGCGATTTATCAAGTTTGCAAAAAGAGATGATTATCGGCTTTTGGGCCAAGGGTGGCAGTATTTGTGAAACAGCACAGTTTGCGAACTGTTCGCATGCTGCTGTGGTTAAAGTGTATCGTGGCCGCCCCGGTGGCGCAGTGGTCTAAGGCGCTGGCCTCTGATCATTCGTCCATAAGGGGTCCGGGTTCGAATCCCGGTGAGGCATGGATGTTGTGTTTGTCTTACGGCACTGGCTCTCTCCCTTCCCTGGAACCAGTGACCCTAAATTAGAGACGGGCGACTGCTTATAGCCCATTGAGTTGCTCACGGTGGTCGTTAAACCTCCAATCAAAAAAAAAAAAAAAAAAGTGTATCGTGATTGGAGAGATGGCACTACTGCGAATGAGCAACGTGAAAACTGCGGAGCACCACGTGCCATTGATGTGAGACGTGAACGTTGGCTTCGAATGGGCAGTGGAGCAACTCACTATAGCCGAATAAACCAGGGGGCTACCGGAAGTGTGTCTAAAACGACAGTTGAGCGAACCTTGCTGCTTATGGGGCTCGGTGCAGACGGATGGTCACTACACCTATGCTAACAAAAGTGCATCGGCAGAAAAGGCTTACATTTGCACGGCAGTATCGGAATTGAACCTCCGCTGATTGGAAAAGGATTGCCTTCTCCACTGAGTCATGTTTTCTGCTTCATCGAACGGATGGACGTAGGCATATAAGGCGAGAAACATCGGAGAACAAACACTCTGCAACCATTGCTGGAACAACACAAGCTGGTGTGCGCAGCGTTATGGTCTGAAGAATGTTTTTTTGTTTGATTGGAGGTTTAACGACCCCCGTGAGCAACTCAATGGGCTATAAGCAGTCGCCCGTCCCTAATTTACGGTCACTGGTTCCAGGGAAGGGAGAGAGCCAGTGCCGTAAGACAAACAACATCCATGCCTCACCGGGATTCGAACCTGGACCCCGTTCGGACGAATGATCAGAAGCCATCGCTCAGACCACTGCGCCCCTGGAGGGGGGGGGGGGGATGTTTTCGAGGCATTCCCTGGGTCCACTCATACCTGTGGAATGCACTATGGACCGAATTCGTTATGAATCTATCCTTGCAGACAACGTACACCTATACATGCTGATTGCCTTCCCCGGGGCAGATGGGATCTTCCAGAACGACAATGCGACGTGCCACACAGCTAGAAATGTCCGGGAGTGGTTGGGAGTGCACGAAGAAGACTTCCCTGGCCCCTAATTCCCCAGACTTAAAACCAATTTAGCATCTGTGGGACCACCTCGATCGTGTTGTTCGCTCTATGGATCCTCCACCACGTACCCTCCAGCAGCTGCCAGATGCACTGCGGCCAGCATGGCTCCACATACCTGTGAACACCTTCCAGCACCTTATTGAGTCACTCTCAGCCCGTTTAGCTGCTGTCCGCGCTGCAGTTACTCTGGATATTAGCTGGTGGTTACAGTAATGTGACTCGACCGTGTATTTATGGATAGGCCCTTCCAAAGTTCTATGCCGCCAGGAGACTAAAATAATATTTTATCTTAATAATACCTATGAATACACACTTCTCTGTTCTGTGAGTACAGGATACTGAAAAAACTTCAGTTCCTAACAGTTTAATATCTGAGACACGCGAGTACCAAGTGAAAATACAGGATTGCGTTCGAAATCACCACTAAGGAAATAAAATGGCGCATTTTTCATAGCATTCCAGTACACACTATTTTAAAAATTTCTTAAACAACACTTGGTTTAAAGTTATTCACTGAGTGAGCACTAAATACGCATGCTAATGTGACAAAAAATGGATTATTATTTACCAATAAGGTCATTAACCGTCACTTTTGAGAGCAAAAAGAAATTGGGGCCCCTACGTAAAACATTATGAAACTTCTACGTAAAAATTAATAGAATCCTTCTAGTTTTTTATTTTATTTTCTCCCCTATATGAAAACATAGAAAGCATATAATTTCAGAATTCAGAACATAAACATGAAACTTTTTTTTCTGCCCAAAATGGCAAAGCATTTTTCTAAGCATACAAGCCACTGAAAACTGCATTATTTTTAGGTAAGAACCATAATTAAGAGAATACCATATGAACAGATCTTAAAATATTCTTATAAAAAATTCAGATTCTGCTATGTGACGAAAAACATTATCTGAATGCTGTTTAAGACGAAAATGAAAAGTGTGGCAATGAAGCTTTATTTCTCTCTTTGAATACGTATTTATATTACTTTTCTGCACTCATATAAGGGTATGAAAAGTTTTTGCCGTGGTATTAACCCTTTAACTGACTGAAACGAATTTACTCGGGATTAGAGGAATGGGCTGAAATCAGCTCTAAGGAATATGCTGTCTAAGAAGTGAGCCGAACTCGGTTTGAATGAGTGAAATTGCAAATCAGAAAGCGTTGCTTTCCCCTTAACTTTGTTACTCAAAGTGGTCATTTAGTGAGATGCTTAACCTAATAATTTCAGACTGATTATGGACTTTTAAAAGGGCTATAGCAATGTCGACGAACCTAAGAGTGAGAAGATATTTAAATAAATTATTTCTACCCAGTGGCATGATGATCGTATCAGGGGGGCATGATGGGCTTTCCCCCATCATGCCCTTGGGTCACGGAGCAGAGAATAAAGGACTAGAAGGGAACTCTTATCACCAGTTACAGGTTTATGGCCGGCGCTTCTGAGATGAGTAGGGGAAAAGAATTGTTTTGCTGTAGCTTTAGTAAAACCCGGTCGGTATGTGAACATTTCTGTTTTGGGAGCACGGAAAATTTTAGGCACCAGTCAGTTCAAGTACATCGGCGGCTTAAAGGTTAACCACGGTAAAAACTTCCGTAACACCTTGAACTGTCGAAATATCATAGTACTTTGTGGGTGTTGGTCGTCGAAATCATCCAGATGACAAGAGGCAAAATATAACGAATAATACACTGGAGACTAAATATAACGAATATAACATATTGGAGACAAAATATGACGAAAAAATACTGGGTACAAAATATAACGAATAATGTATCGGAGACAAAATATACCGAAGCGTTACAGTGACTTATCCAGATACAGAAACACACGCAAGTCTGACGGACATTCACATTATTAGAAACTGGAGAAGTTAGCTTACAGCAAATAATACAATGCCAATGAGATGGTGCAAATCACATATAACCAGCATTGATACTAACTAGTAGTTCAAATACAAATTCCCAATGAGTCGTTAATGAAACACATCCTTAAACACCGAGGTCCCTTGTGACGATGCTTTTTACTATGGTTCTAATAGTAGAAGTATCCGGTCATTAGAGTCTTGTCTGCATGTGACAGTTTACAGTTCAAAGCACAGAACTCAGTGGCCAAAAGTTACAGGAGTCCAATAAAGACAACATGTCTGCTTTGCTAAACTTAGAAACAAGATTGCTGCAGGCACATAATTGAACTTTTGTTATGTGTTATTTGGGTGGTTGGTTACTTGGTTTTAGTGGGCTAAAAAGCGCCTGTTTGTCATTTACCCTACATTGGTTACACGGTGTAGCAGTTGCTGCAAATACCTTATTTTACACCAGAAAATTTTTTCATTGCTATTCGGTGTCCCTCATTGCTATTTCATTGCTATTCTGTGTTCATCGCTAATGAAACAAATTTGAAGAACTATCATTCAAGAATGGCTATAAGGATACAATGCAATAGTGAACTTGTTTGAAGCTTAAAAGTAGGCACGAAATCTGGTTCACCAACTTCATTTGCATCATCAGTTGCATTTTCGCGTGCGTGTTCAAGAAAGTAGTTTGGAACAAATGTTGCCTCTAACATCAGTGTTTTCAATGGTTCTGGTGGGTATTCGCAGTGCTGGAGCTTTACTTGTCCACTACAGTACATAACTTGCCTTTAATCAGCCGACCTAAAGTGCCAAATTGTGAGCAAATTTGGTTCCTATGTTCGATATCAAATAAACGACGGTTTTTTACAATTTTTTGCTTCTTTGTATGTAAACGCTGCCCCCTTTCATGCTTGCCCTGCATGTAAATCTGGAAGTAGTTTGTCGCGCACGATGGTCATTAAGGCGAATCTGTGTTTGGTCTGAAATATATATGTTGTCCCCGCAGCAGGTTTGTTCAGCATGCTGCGCCTTAATATGAATTTGTACACTGTTAAAAAAAATTGTGGTAGGTTGCACCAAAAAGTGGTACTACACCACTGCACCACTCTCTGAGAAAAGATACACCATTTTGTGGTGCAAACAAAGCAAACAATATCGTACAACTTCGCACAATAATGTGGCCAACCTTGTACAATAATGTGGTGCAAAGTTCCAACATGTTGTGTTTTATTTGCACCAGGCAATGGTGTATCTTTTTTCAGAAAGTGGTGCAGCTGGTGTAGTACCACTTTTTGGCGCAACCTGAAGCAAAACTATTAACAGTGTATATCTTCCAATGCTTCTGTTCTAGTGGCTGTATCTCTTTCTCGCCATTTCCTGACGGGTTTCCGCTGTGCTAAAGAAGTAGCTCTCGCATCGTTCCAGTTACACGTCAGCTCTAATTGGTGTATTATAAATTTGTTTTTGTGTGCACAACATACACATTCTTCGTTTTTGAACTCCTTCATTTACACAGAACAATAGAACATCAATGATGATGGCACATCCCACGCTGCTAAAACAAGAGAGAGATTTGCAGTCTATCATACTGTATAATATCATATACTGTGACATAATAGCGCTAAATGGCCTCGTTCGTGGAAACAATCATTTTTTAAAATCGTTAACGTTTAATCCTATGAGTATTTCGGAAAACCAGTTCACATCGGTTATAGTGGATTGCAGGTACACTATATTGCCAAAGGTCACCAGACACCTAGAAAAGAAACACAACATAGCATTTATTGACATACATTAGTACGGTGTCGGTTCCCCTTTTGGCCTTAATTGCATGCACTGAACCTTCCAGACATGCTTTCGACAAGGTTTTGGAACACAGCGATAAGTATGCGCTCCCATTCAGTACATAATGCTGCCGCTAACTGTTGCTTAGTAGTAGGCCTTGGTTCCAAACTTCTTATGCGGCGCTCTAATTCATCCCATAGGCTTTTTTTTTTTTTTTTTTATTGGAGGTTTAACGACCACCATGAGCAAACTCAATGGGCTATAAGCAGTCGCCCGTCCCTGATTTAGGGTCACTGGTTACAGGGAAGGGAGAGAACCAGTGCCGTAAGACAAACACAACATCCATGCCTCACCGGGATTCGAACCCGGACCCCGTTCGGACGAATGATCAGAGGCCATCGCTTAGACCACTGCGCCACCGGGGCGGCCATCCCATAGGTGCTCTATGGGATTAAGATCAGGGCTCTGTGCACACACGATACGGAATTATTGTCAAACCACGCCGTAAACAGTCCTTGCTTTATGGGTCGGTACATTATCCTGCTGGTACCAACAAGGCTCGGTTCCATACTATTGACACAGAGTTGGTAGGGCATAATTGTCCAGAATATCGAGGTAGACGTGCTGATTAACAGGTTTGTCTACGATAACCAATGGGCCGGGACCATACCACGAAAAACACCCCCACACGAGTACACTGCCAGCTCCAAACTTGATCGTAAGAACAGTACACTGTGATAAATAGCGTTCCCCCGGCGGCCGCCATACCCACACACGGCTATCAGACTGATGAATCGTGTATTTGGATTCATCAGTCCATATGACACGTTTCCATTGATCTACGGTCCACGATAAATGTCCTTTATACCATGCTAAACGACGAGTAGCATTCCGAGTGGAGATGAAAGGCTTATGAGCAGCCGCACGACCACGGTAACCCGTGGAATGAAGTTCTCTGCGAATGGTACGTGTACATACCAAAGTTCCAACAATTTTACTCACCTGTACACCGAGGTCTTGTGCAGTATTCCGTCGGTTAGCTGTAACCACTCTCCTGAGGCTTCGACGTCCTCTATCAGGGATTTTCTTTGGTCTGCCTGTACGTTTTGCTGCTTCAGGCACGCCATATGGCTTCCATTTATTCAGTACATCCAAAACAGTTGACTTGGGTATGTTTAAACGTCTCTCGGTTTCTCTTATGGAAAACCCACTAATATAACACCCAACAATCTTTCCTTTCTCAAAGTCAGTTCTCAGCCGTCGCGACGTTTTCACTAAACCTCACAGTGCGATATGATCGCGGTCAGCTGCAGGCTTGCTTTTTTACCGTTTGCAGCTGTACCGCAGATCTTAACAACGCAGCGGATCCGTTCATTTTGATTTGAAGGGGTGTCCGGTGACTTTTGTCAATATAGTGTATTTTGTGCAGAGCCGAAATTCTTTCTTTGGGTACAGAGGAGAAGTTCGAAAAAGTTTTTCTTGTTTGCTTATTTCGGGATTCAAAAACCACCATGAACAACTGTTAATACTATAAGCAGTCGTCCGTCCCTAATCTGGGGCCACGTTCCAGGAAAGGGACAAACACACCACCCATGCCTCAGCCAGGATTCAAACTTAGACCCAGCTGGGAAAACAAGCCAGAAACCAGCGTATCTGCCCTCTTGGCCACCAGGATGACCGTAAATATTTGATGCCTCAATGGGCGACCAGTGCATAAGTGAACATAGAAGAAACACTTCCTTTTCTTGTTTTGTTTTGTTTTGTTCGGGGGTTTAACGACCACCGTGAGTATCTCAATGGGTTATAAGCAGTCGCCAGTCTCTAATTTGATGCTACTGGCTCCAGGGAAGGAAGACAGCCAGTGCCGTAAGACAAATACACCATCCATGCTTCACGGAATTTGAACCAGGACCCGTCTCGGACGAATGATAAGAAGTCAACGCTTCGTAATACTTGGCCTCCGGGACCGCCTGTTATCTTTTTGTTATTTTTTTTTCAAACTTCACTGTCAAAAATTAAAAATATGTCATGTTTGAATAAAGTGCGATCTGTTATTTTAAACTAACAGTTACTTCCCCCATTGAACCTATTTAATATTATGAGCAGCAGCTCTACATAGATTCGGGGTCACTGATTACATAGGCAGGGTAAAAAAAAAAAAAAAAAAGAAATTGAGATTACAATGCATCAGTGGCAGACTTTGTCACGTAACTGATTCCCGCATACACTTAACTTTCAGCATAAAAGGTAAGAAAAACTACCACATGGTATCCAGAGGATAGTGGAGATGAATCAACGCTTAAAAGTCTCGTAACACTTCGATGAGAATTATAAGCGTAACTTTACCAGCTGTGCTACTCCAGAGCCAACTGAACACGCTAAAAGCCACACTGTAATTAAGTGTTAATCAATCCTGTACAACTAATTGACTAAAATATATCAGGTAATTCACTCAGATATAAAAACATATTGCTGGTCACTATGTATATAATTACAATGGGTCATTCCATGTCAGATCCAGAGCCATGTCACCCACCGACTCGGATTTTAATGAAACTTGGCATACCTGATAAAGATATGGGAAAATCCCAAGTTTCAGTTTTTTAAACCTCATAGTTTTTAAAATGCAGTGCTCCAAAATTTAGACGAACACCCACTTTTGCAGCTGTGCAGAAGCGTACCACTGTTTACATAACATGCTGTAGTTTATGTGCTACTAAATTTAGGACAATGAAACTTTGGAATCACATGGAAAAGGGTCCCTAGATATTGAAAACACTTTTCATTTTACTTGATACTGAAAACACTTTTCATTAACACCAGTTAAATGAGTGACACCTAGTGTTGAAGTGAAAAATTACAGCAAAATTTATACATTTTATGGGAGGCTTTGTAGAATATTGCTCTGGCATGAAGGAGAATTTTTTCTTATATTGATGTTTAACACATCCTATAACACATTTGAAAAAAAGAATGGTGGTTATCAGCATATTTTCTCAGATAGCTAAAATTATCTGAAATGCATAGACAGTTCAGCCATTTCCCCCACAAACCTGAACCACCGTTTAGGCTGTTGCTGAAAATTAGCATGTAGGTTTAGCTAACAAAGCTGCAAATCACTGCAATTTTTTTTTCTTCCACGTTCCATAGTTTCCGAGATACAGCACTCGAAAGTTAGGCCTAACCACTCTTTCAACAGCAAACTGATCCTGTTTCAAATTATGAAGCATAATCATGTGGCAGCTTTTCAACTAAAATCTTTGTGTGTGTGTGTGTGTGTGTGTGTGTGTGTGTGTGTGTGTGTGTGTGTGTGTGTCCACGTGCATGAGAGAGAGTGTTCACAAGGAAACACACACACTAAAACCCACTTGAAACACGTGCATATGGGAGAGAGAAAGTGTGTGTGTATGTTCAGTTCTTACCCCACTCACACATGCTGAGGGGTAAGAACCTCTGCAAAAAAGAAAAGAAATGTTTGCTTACTTTTTACATAAAATTTCAACTTTCCAAATTGCTACCCTGCAGCATACCTTGAGAATAATCAAGCATGTAATTTTATTAATAAATAGCTAGATAGCTAGCAACAAGATCCAAAGAAAGCATTTTCTTGTGTACCATGATTACAAGGATTTTTCCAGTTTTGGTAAATTTCCAAATCAAATTTAGAGGCTAACTATTTTTAAACATTTTCCTTATAGTTGAAAAAATAAATTCCTGTATTCTTCGTAATTAATAATTCGGATTCAATGTGCAGTTTTTGCTCCTTTTTTATCAATTGACAAACTGAAACAAAATCATATAGAAATTTTTAAACACTGACTAATTTTTACCTACTTTTGAAACATTGTGAAATAAATTTTTCTGCTATCAGTGTGCCAAAGCATCAACAGGAGTAACCATTTTTAGCATTGCATAGAACACATTTCAATAATATCAGAAGTTTGCTTTATCAGCTGATTTAATAATCACAAGAGGGTGTGGGTAGAGAAAATGTTGATAGATAAGAACTTTCTGAAATATTTTTTAGCGAATGAACTTTTATTTTGGGTTTCAAACTTCCAGTCAGTGACAGTACGGTTTTCAACTGCCAGCCAATTTTTAGTTTTGATTTGGTTTCCAACTGCCAGCCAATTTTTAGTTTTGGTTTGGTTTCCAACTGCCAGTCAATGTTTAGTTTTGGCTTGGGTTTCAGCTAAGAAGCCAATGAAGTTTCAGTTTGATTTCCAGTCTCATAACTTCTTTTGTTTTGGTTTGTTTCACTACCCTGGTCATGACCAACCCCTTTGGTTTGGCTTTCAGTTAAGAGTTTTAGCTTGCTTAGAGAGAGTAAGAGTTCAGTTATGTTACTGGTTTTTTGCTGAGAGGGGAAGTTTTCTTATTCTGTACATTTTCTCTTACTGCTTATTTCCTTAGTAATGGATCAACAAAACCTCTGCAGTGTTGGGCAGTTGACCCAAACACCATGTCAAAAAACATGCTATGTGTCACAAAGGGGACTGAAAAGAGTTGAGGAGATAAGAGAAGTTGATAGGGAAATACTGTGTTTCAGAGCTGAAATAGTAGACTGTATTGTGACATTATGAAATAATAGACGAAGTATTGTGGCATTATGTTTTCATCATGAATACTAACTACTATACAACAAAATTTGAGGAACAACAAAAATCATGCTGCAATTCATTTCAAGTTTATGAAAAACCAGTTAGAAAATCTCTAAGGATGGTCAGTCTAGGCTTAGCAAAGGAATTTATGCAAAACCATGTTAATGTCAAACCTGGGCAGAAGATGTGTTGTAACTGTAGAAATAGGATTACGAGACTTGAGGTAGCAAGCTCCGAATCTAGTAGAAGAATCACAACTGCACAGTATGAAAGTGAAAGCGTAAGTGACAACGATTTAATGCTGCTTCAAGAATCAGTAGCAAAAGAACAAACACTGGATGAAATCAATATTGGCATAAGTAATATTGGCTGTTCTCCTTTGAAGCTGCATTCTCTACCACAGCACAGAAGATTGCCATATGGAAAAAGGAAAATAAAACAAATACGATCAAGTGTTAAACCGAAAGTTGCACGTGTATTACAACATGATTTTTTCACGCTCTGAAAGTGAAGATACCCAGGCCAGTGCAACAAAGCAAAAGGCTAAAGATTTAGATAAGCCTGTGGCTCTAATGAAAGAGAAACTTCCCACACTGAACAGGCAAAAAATAAATAAATCCAAATGCTAACAAAGCCACCTCCATCGTGGTCCCAAAAGATGATTATTGAAACATTTCAGGTGTCAGAATATCTAGTGCGACAATCTAAAAAACCGATTAAAAAAAAAAAAGGAATTATGCCACTACTAGAACCAAGGATAGAGGAAAAAACTTAGCAATGAAACATTGCAATTAATTCAGGGTTTTTATGAAGATGACATTTCTTCTCGGCAGATGTCAGGAAAGAAGGATTTTGTAAGCATCAGAAGATATCAGCATGTGCAGAAGAGGCTAATTTTGTGCAATCTTAAAGAACTGTATAGCTCTTTTATTAAACAGCAATATCCTGACAAAAAGGTTGTATTTTTAAAATTTTGCGGTGTAAGACCAAAATGGTGTGTTTTAGCTGGTGTTGCTGGTACTAATTCTGTATGTGTTTGTACTATTTATCAAAATGTCATGTTACTTCTGAATGCTGCTCAGATCAAGGAATCGTATGAAACACTAATGGGCTACATGGTTTGCGACTTGAAAGAGCGTAACTGCATGCTCAGACACTGCAAAAACTTGCCCATCTTCAGATAACTTAGCAAATTTTTTTAAAACAAAATTTGAAGACCAATATGAAAATGATACCACAGAATTCAGTCAGTGGGTATCAAGTGGAAGAACAGAATTAATTAAACAAACTTCAACAATGGAAGATTTTATGCAAATGCTAGTGTTGAAGATGAAAAAAACTTATCCCACATGCATACATTGGAAAGGAACAATCCAGGTTTCTAAAGGAACTCAAAGAAATGCTTACGCCAGACATGGCAATTGTTCTCATGGACTTCAGTGAGAACTACTTATTTCTCATACAAGATGAGGCACAAGAGTATCGTTGGACACCAGAGGCATGCACAGTTCCCCCAGTTATTATGTACACCAGAGGCGAGACACATTTGCTTGAAATCTCAAGTCACTGTTTCTTTTCTGACGATCTGTACCCCGATGTTTGCATGGTGTACAGAATTCAACAAACAACAATGCAGTACATCAAGAATAAATATCCAGAAGTTGTGAAGGTTCACTATTTTACAGATGGGTGTGCAGCACAATACAAAAATCGCAAGAATTTTTTGAAATTGGGCAAGCATAAAAATTATTTTGCAATATCTGCATCATGGTCATTTTTTGTCACTAGTCATGGAAAAATCACCTTGCGATGGTATTGGTGGTACAGTGAAGCGAATCGTAAGCAGGGCCAGCCTGCAACGACCTATCACAAATCAAATCACAAAACCGTTAGATGCCTTTAATGTTTGTGTTGCAAATATAAAAAACATTCAGTTCCACTTTATATCAAAGAATGAAATTGAAATTGTGCCAAACAACCTACAGGAACGTTTTTTGGAAACTGATGTTATTCCAGGAACCAGGAGTTTTCACTATGTTTGTCGACTTTCATCAAATACCACAGGAATGAAGAGGATAAGTAGAGATGACAGATATTGTTTGACATTTAACTTCAAAAGTAGCACTGAATTTATAAATCGGCCACAGTTGCACACTCAATGCTATGTAGCATTCATATATGATAACTGGTTTTTTGGTATGATCACTGATATTGAAAAGGATGAAGACATGCATCCCAATGGTCCTGCATCATCATTTTACTGGTCACTTCATGCTGATATATGCTATGCGCCTGTGCAGCATATATTGTGTACAGTGCAACCCCACAACAGCCTGGGTCGAACATATTACTTTCGTGAAGAAGACAGGAAAGCTGTTTAGCTTAAGTGGTCTGTAGCACAGAAAAGTTCCCCCTAGAAAAACTCCCGTTAAGGCATGCATCGGAATAAACTGTAGAACAACACCTGTTATACGTGTAACTGAGCATTCTCACATTCAAGCAAGGAATGAATAACAGCTTAATATTAATATGCAGGTAATAATAACTTACAACCACCATTGATTCAGGATGGTGTCAAATAGTAGTATTTTTAGAAAATTTATTTTTTGCGAGTTTTTTTTTTTTTTTTACAGCTACTTGAAAAATGGTGCCACTTATTTTAAACAGATGATTTTTTTTCTTACTCATCATTTCAGTTTAATTAACTGTTAAAAACAGCATTAATTCATACTGCTGTGGTTAAAGGACCGAGCTCCTTATGAATTTTACGCTTAAATAAAAAGTATTCAAAAATGTTTAGTTTTCTAAGCCAGCACTGTACTCAGCAACTGTACATGTACACACGTTTTCAACTTAAAAGGTACCATGTAACAGATTCCACAAGTTGAAACAGGATCAGTTTGCTGTTGTAAGAGTGGTTAGACTTAACTTTCGAGTGCTGCTGTATCTCGGAAACTATGGAATGTGGAAGAAAAAAATTGCATTGTTTTGCAGCTTTGTTAGGTAAACCAACACGCTAATTTTCAGCAACAGCGTAAACGGTGGGTCAAGTGTGTGGAAAAAAAACGGCTGAACTGTCGAAGGAGCCTCTATGCATTTCAGATAATTTTAACTATCTGAGAAAATATGCTGAAAACCACCATTTGTTTTTTCAAATATGTTATAGGATGTGTTAAACATCAATATAAAAAACTAATGTTTCTCCCTCATGCCAGAGAAATATTTTACAGAGCCTCCCATAAAATGTCTAAATCTTGCTTTTTTCATTTCACCAGTAGGTGTCACTCATTTAACTGGTGTTTCAAGTAAAATGAAAAGTGTTTTCAATATCTAGGGACCCTTTTCCATGTGATTCCAAAGTTTCATTCTCCTAAATTCAGTAGCACATAAACTACAGCATATTATGTAAAAAGGGGCATGCTACTGTATATCTGCAAAAGTGGGTGTTCGGCTAAATATTGGAGCACTGTATTTCAAAAACTATGAGGTTTAAAAAACTGAAACTTAGGATTTTCCCATATTTTTTATCAGGCATATCTACCCGCCAAGTTTCATTAAAATCCCAGTCGGTGGGTAACATTTTGCAAAAAAAATCTGTGATCTGACATGGAAATGACCCAATACGTTTTAATTTTAAGTCTTTGTTAATTGAGCAAATGGGGTAAATAAACCATAGGCATGACGATCTAGGGAATCGATCCCGATACTTCGAGTGACTAGCTTGGTGCTCTTGTCATTTATAGTCCACGCTAGTAAGGTCTTTTGCGATGATGCTGCCATTTGTAAACAGCTTTAATACTGGTAGCCAAACTAAAAGACGCATTTCGGAGGAAAAATTGATATTGCTGCCAGCCCAGTAAAGAAATCCAAGTCCCATATGGGGATACGATGCTTAAGCACTTAACGCAAGCGATTCAGTAAGATGAATAAGAGGTCGTCATAAAATTCAATGCTGAATGAGAGCTTACCGTTAACAGAATGCCTAATGCAGCCAAAGTCGCAAACGTCTTTCGCCCTTCCGTGCAACGTCATCAATTATTAGTTTTGTCGGCATTTATCGCAGCTTTGAAATCACCTCGAAAAGCCCACAATTTCTTGCTCAGCAAATGAAAACGTGTGTTACTTAATCGCCGTCTTTACGAATCCATGCTAACCGCTACTTAAAAGCTGAAACTTAATTTCGATATGGCGTGAGCGAGGGCACACACACACCGCCCGATATTTAAAATTCCTCCGGGACGAACAGCTTTCTGTCGTTTTACCTTTTACGAGCATCAAAAGGACTCATTATCTTTGTGTTTTCCTACTCAAACGAATACTCTAACGAGACAGAGAAGGAGAGAGCTGCTAAGAAAGAGAACGGCAGAAAGAAAAGGACACACAGCGACAACTAATCATCTTTCACGCCATTCAACTCTTTCCAAACCTTATCCAGAACATGCGGTTATGGTTACACGCTGTGCTTCAAAATCATGATTAGAACACGTGTTGCGCGTGAAATGTTTGCCAGCCGAAAAATCCCCGTCAGATGTTCTTTCTACACGAACCCACAATACAGGCTCTTCTTTTAACCCTTTCTTTTTCTCAAAATGTGCCACCCCTTCTACTCAACTTTCCCCGATTTAATGAAGAAAATTAATGTCTGTACTAGAATACAAATGCATTAAGTGCAGCACGAAAGCAGATAGGCGGGGCTGTCAACTCACAAAACATTTACCTGGAACTTTGCCGATGGTTTCTTTCCTAATTTCTGTGTTCAACTTACAATCTAGACGCACAACTCCTGAAACAGCTTCAAAAACAAAGCACCCGAAAAACTACACCATGGCAGACAATTTTTGCTTTTCTTACATAAGGATGCTTAATTACAGTTCTTCCAAGGCATGAAACATCGCTAGAAGCAGAAGAGAGGAAGACAAAACGAAACGAAGAAACAAAAAAATCTTTCTTTTAGGGGTTGAAGTAAAGACTACTTAGAATGCTATTTTTCAGTCATGCCTTCCATTTGAATTTTATATTTTCAAACCCAGCGGAACAACTTACAGCGAGAAATTGGTAGATGCTATGGGAATGATACTACCGACACGCATACACAATCCCAATTTATGTATTCCATGGAAACCAAAGAACGTAAATGTTGACAGAAAACCTGACAACAACAACAAAAAAAAAAAAAAAAAAAAAAAAAGCGCCATGTACCTCAGAAACAGGTTGGTTGCTTTACTCTAACCGAAGACTAGTAATCTTAGATCAGTGGTTCAAACCAGAAAACTTAAGGAAGGGTCGTCTTCATAAGAGAATTGGGCCGAACCATCCACGTACATGCATATTTATTTAGGCTAATAGGTATCGCTTGAATCAAATTTTAAACCACAGGTTTCAGAAATGAATTAAGGCAGATCTTTAGCTAAGAGGACTTAGTAGATGCCCTAATCTTATTCCACTCGGCCTCTACCGATAACTCAAAAACAAAATCGAACTTGTTACCTCCCATTTTAAATGAAACAAGGGATATATAAAGACCTGCAGAAGTAATTGATTTCTGTAAGACCGCCTACTTTGTCTTCGACAAATACACTGAAGTGCCTACCCCCCCCCCCAAAAAAAAACCGGAGATACCTCTCTAATACAGCGTTGGTCCTCCTCGCGATCCGATAACGGCAGCAACGCGACCGGGCATGGACTCCACAAGCTCTCTGTAGTACTGTGGAGACACTGCACACCATGCTTCCTGAAGAGCATCCCACAATTCCGTAATATTCGCCGCTGAAAGATTCCTGGCATTGATTGCACATTGAACAGCATCCCAAATGTGTTGGATGACGATTAAAGCCGGCGAACGCAGGGGCCAAGATAGGACGCCAAACCCCATGAAATGTCCCTCCTGCCATAATTGGGCGACAGTGGACGTGTGCGGTGGCGCATTGTCGTGTTGAAAGAGGTCGCACCCCTCGGAGTGATTGCATGACACGAACGGGTGCAAATGATCCCCAAGAATGGTTATGTAGCCTCCACCGGTCAGAGCGGTCTGCATACGTATGAGGGGTCCTAATGCGTGCCAGCTGAAAATACTCCACACCATAACAGAGCCATTGCCGGCCGGCCCTGTCCCTTGTAGGCATGAGGGATCCATTGCCTCGTGGGGTTGTCGCTACACCCGGAATCGGTCATCTGCCCGAAGCAGTTGGTACCGTAATTCGTCGGACCAGGCTACACGCTTTCAGTCATCTTGTGTCCAATGGCGGTGTTCCCGAGCCCAGGCGAGGGGGACAGCCTTGTGTCGTCGGGTCAGCAATGACACCCGGGTGGTCCGTCTGCTCCGGAACCCCCCAAAACACAAGGAAAATTGTACTGTCCAAACGCTGGAGCTACTACTGGCCCCAGTATTGAATTGCGCTGTAATTTTTGGCAATGTTGCACGCCGGGTGGATGTTAAGACGCGTACCAGACGCCGCTATCCACGATCGTCCAGGGCTTTTCTACCGCCACACTGTTCTCACACTCCGTATGTTTTCCCTGAGTTTGTGTTGTACAGGTATGCCATTGAAATTGTTGACTGTGTAAATCCAAATTTCGTGGCAATTTTCGAGATGGAATAACCCATCTCCCAGGCGACGACTATCATATCACGTTCGAAATCGCTTAAATCCTGATAAGCTGCCATCTGAACTGCGAATGCTATTACTTGAGCTTACAGAGATATCTGCTTCTATATAAACATCGTTTGCGGACGATACCATTTATCGCATGAGTGTGGTGGCATGTAATGGAAATGGTAGCGCCCTACCCGGTTTTTTGGCACCTCAGTGTAATACCAGGTTAAAAAAAAAAAAACAGCCATCTTTCTTCTGATTAAAACTGGCTGGGTAGGACAAAGTGTAATCAGAGCAATCTCCAAAATAAATTGTGACTGTTTTATGTGCTCTTACAATGTTTGCTCTTCTTTTGGAATTTAAGGACATCCTCGCGATCATCTAATTTAAGAAGCCGTTGCCCTGCCCGATTTGGAGACACCAGTTTCAGAAAAGGCGAAGGACAAGTATTGCAAGAACGAAAACATATCGTATATGTATTGTCTAGTAACCGAACCCAGGCCCAGCAATGCGAGGATCCAGAAGCCAGCATTTCTTGAACCTGCTGACTACTCGATGAGCAAGTGACCCCCTTTTAAATGTTTCCATCCAATACATAAAACGTGCCTCATCAAGTACACTGCTTTACCATTAATATCGCACACCTGCATGTATACAAATAATCTTTATTTACAGAAAATTTATATTGTGTGCCGAAACCTTTGGTATTTGTGATGGCCTCCAGTCTTCGTGGAATACTCTCCGCCAGTGTTCTTGTAAGTGCCCGCCGATACATTCCGCCATTTGGCCTTCAAAAAGCAGTGACCAGTTCAGCTTTGTTTGCTGAGCGATCTCGTCTTTCAAGCACTGGACTATCCAATTCGTCTCAGGTATTTCCTATCTGGTTCAGGTCAGGATTCTGGGCTGGCCAGTCCAACTTTTTGACGCCCATGTTCTTAAGCTAATCTGTAACAACGCGAGCAGTACGACACAACACGGTGTGTTGTCCTACTGATAGATGTATGAACCTTTCCAAAAGTACTACCATAACGTTGGCAGTGCATGCTTGTCCAGAACGTCTAGCTAGATCTCAGCATTCACGGTTTTGTCTGAAACGACTAATGGGCTTACACCGAAGAACGAAAAATAGCTCAATTCCACCATGCTGTCTCTACTAAGTTTCATTGTCGGATCGATACAGTCCAGAAGGTACGTTTTTCCTGGCATCCACTACTCCCTGGAACGACAGTCACTGGTAGATTGTATACCGTGACTCGTACATCTAAAGCAGAATTTTCCATTGGTCTAATAGTCCAAGATCGATGTTTCTTACAATACGTTAATCAGCGAATGGCATTAATTGAAGTGATTAGCTACTTGTGGATGGATGCTCGACCGTGGTAACCCACGTCGTGCAGCGCATTTTACTGGTGCTAACATCAATCCCAATATTCTCACATAGGGTTTGTGTGATTTCAGACAATGCTGATTTGAGTTTCGATTGGAAACGCCTTTGCACAGCTCTCATGTGACGTTCTGTTAGCTTCGAACGCTCACCTGGTCTTTTCTTGGCAGATTCAGCACCAGTCCGCTTCTATTTGCATATCACAACCGTCGACTTAGGAATCTTAAATGTTGCTAAAAAGTCATGTACGTAGCGATTGCTTATGTGGCACCCTATTATCAATCCGCTCAGAAAATCTGACTCCCGATCGAGACACCTCGCATTCACAATCGTGCTATGGTCTCATCATGGAACTAGGGTCTCTGACGTGGTGCTTGCGTCGGATCTAATTCACTATCAATAAAGGGGTGTCCGTATATTAATGGTAGGGCAATGTAAATCATAGGCGCGTATCATCTTCTCCTACAGTTACCGGTGTTTGCAACAATGGAGCCCATAAATTTTAAAGCACAGCTGTTCAATGAAAGCTGATGCATAGCGAATAAGTAAATCGTAGAACATTCAAAGTCTATCAGGCTTCAGATGAGAACACTGCAAACTAAATATCAGCAGAAAAGAACATACTCTTGAAGATGTGATACAGATCATCTACGTACTAAGATGGAAGTGGGAGTACAGTCATGTGCCTAATATTTCTACGAACGGCGTGTGAAGAAAAAAAGTATAATCCTCATGCCGTTAACCGGTATAGGTGACAATGATTTGAAGATGTCAGCGACCTAAGGAAAGGGAGAAAGATGGGGGTAAAAAGAAGGGTTTTGGAAGGGAGGGAGTGTTAAGTAAGTTTGATAACGTTCCCAACGGGGGCTTCCTGTTCTTTCTGCCCTCCTCTTCAAATCTACGATAGAAAAAACTTCTCATATGGCACCTAAGGGTTCTTGAACCTGGTCGTTGAACTTGCCTTCAAGTAAAAGGTGAATTTCAGGTGCAAGTTACAAAACCTAAAGTTGGAGTGCATATTACTATCCACTCGCACCGAAACATCAGATTGTCAAGCATTAAACTCAAGAGTATTTTACTTTTACCAACACAGAGTGCAATATTGGTATTACACGCAAAGATAAATATTAAATGCGAAATTTTAACTCCATATCCTTGATGTCACGGACTATTTAACTCAGGAGAACCTAATGTTAATTAAGTCTAAGAAGTAAAATACAAGAAAAAAATTCAGAAACAGTGTTATACAATGAAATATGTCTTTTTAGCAAATTAAATATGAATAACTAAATAAAAATGGAGTAACACATTTTCATCATTTCAAGACTCTCATAAGATCAAAGGCTGGGAAAAGTTTTGAATTACTGACTCCAGGAAAAGAGGAGCATCAGAACCGAAAAACAAACACCACAGCTAAGCCACACCCAAAAACCAGTTCAGCGTGATGAGCTTGCATCCTAACAACTGGGCTACATTGAAACTCACAGACTTGACAAAATTGATCATATACAGAACTTTAACGTCAGAAATAAACAAACAAAATTTCAGCAGTTTGTTTATATAAATATTACGTACAAAACTGTTCGAAACTGGATTTTTTTTTTTTTTTCATTTTTAGAACACAAGCGCTTCCTTGATATCGGCTCCTCTATTTCCCATCCTAAAAGTTTTTTTCTTTTTTGCTGTTTTTTTCTTTTTTTCCCATTACGTTTTTCGAATAGTCTTGCATCCTTCAATAATCGCATTTCCTTGAACAGCTTTATATGTTATCCCATACGGTTTGAGTTATCCGAAATTACAACCCATATTCACAGCTAAAATTAACTACATGATGCTGTATTCCGCATACCCATGATTTGGATGTTTAATTTACCGTGGCTTAAAATCATCAGTAACATGATCTCGTAAAGTATAATTGTGAGCCCTTTTTTTTTAATTTAGGCTTTAGTTTTGCATTTGCCTTAAACCTTTCACATTGCGACCAGGTTTATTTTTTAATATGATAATTATATTTTTGTACGGGATATTTTTACTCATGTATTTACCAGCGCGTAATATTTGTAATTGCAAATTCCACGAGCAACGGAAAAGGAGAGGAATTGAAATTCCCCCATTCTCAATTTTCCAAGAAAAAACGAAGGTGTATCTATTCTTTCTGAAAAACAGCCAAGTGAATCTTGAAACTATTAAATTCCTTCATCTGTGTTCACCCCCCAAAGAGTTTTTGCGCACCGGGGCCTCTGTTAAATTTTATTGCTAGATACTGTTGCGTATCTTATTAAGGTGAAATGCAGAACATTACGTTTAGACTCCATTACAAACTTTCTTTACGCTGAAAACCTATATAGAAAAACCCTAAAGTCCGGCATACAATTATCACATGCTGAAATCCTATTGCTATCTTTCTTATCAAGAAAATAATGCGATGCAGGAACATTTCTTTAAAGTTTTAACTGGAAGCTAATGTGAAAATGCAATCAGTTCCTAACGAAAAAACTTGGTCACACAGCAGTCACAGCACCTCATGAAGAACAGATGGCTCACCAATGAAATCATTATCATCATTTGGAACTGTTTTGATGCCAGGCAAGCAGTCCTGTCTGAGTTCTGAAATCTTCCTGTCGTTTCAGTATTTCCCTTAGATATCCCGACCACTTCAGTGATATCCCGACCACTTCAGTGCTCTGATATCCGGACCACTTCAGTGCACTGTTAAATATTTTGTAGTAGCTTGCATCAAAAAGTAGTGCTACATTACTTTTGGGACAGAGCTAAACCATTGTGTGATGCGTCAAACGTATAAAAACATGACGCAATGGGTACAACTTCGCTCCACTCAGGTAGGATTCCACAATATGGTGCAAAATTGCATCATGTTTTTGCATGTTTCATGCATCACACCATGATTTACCTTTGTCCCAGAATTGAGACACACACACACAGGGCTGACGTAGTTTGCACCAAAAAGTGGTTCTACAAAAAAAATTTTAACAGTGATATCATTCAAACTGATCAAAAATTTCTATTGTTTCTAATATGCATTAAGCATTTTTCGTGAACATCCTATTTAATTCACAAATTTTCAGCCAGACGCATAAATAAAGTCGAGGAAACTTCATGTGGAAGACGGGATGTTTATAGTTCTGCATTAATATTATGAAATGAGATTTGCAGCCAGAGTAGCCGTCTCACAGGAAAGAAGACTTGCTTTCTTTTAAATTAATCCTTGAAGAATTGGAGAAGTGCTGAATGCACTTCTCCAATTCATCAAGGTACATTTATTAAATTTATTTTCATCATATTTGGCAAAAAATTACTCAATAGCATACTCATAAAATTAAATCGTAATTTCGGATTTGAATCATGATAACACTTTGAAAATAGGCAACGTAGTCTTTCTACAGTTTTGAAGTTGGAATATATCGAGATCTATTGATGCGCAATCCACAGCCTCTCGTAGATAAATGTCTGTCTCGTCTTCTCGTGGTCCATTATCACTGAAGAGGTTTTGACGACTGATCAATAGCTGTATAACTATTTCCGGTTTGATATTAACATGCATACTTGGTGTAACCAAGAAAGGTAGGAAAAGGAACTCATGGATCGGAAAATGACAACAGCTGATGACATCAAAGTAAAGACCCTCAAGGGCCAGTGGGCTGAACATATAACTAGAAGAACCGACCACCGTTGGACAACTGAAATATTAGACTTCATACCCAGGGGCAGAAAAAGATCCAGGAGAAGATCACGTGGTGGATGAAATTCGAAACACGTCGGAGTGTCATGGTACAGAATTTCTCAAGACATAGTTGTGTGGAAGAGACTTGGGGAGACCTTCATCCAACAGTGGATTGGGAATGGCTGATGATGATATGTGAAATGAGTAACTGCCCTATTTAAGGACGTGGTCATTGCAGAAATGCGAGCGGAAGGGGTTTTTGGAAGTCAGAAACCAATTATATGTTGTATTTCATTAAAATACAGAAGAGGGTCAAGGTTGTCAGACTCGCTCTGCTTCCTGTTTAACCCGAGTTGCCTATCCGGTTGAAGCATTAATAGCAGCAATGCACAGTTCGGCTCTACAAAAATGGAATCTTTACTCCAAGTCATTCGTTGGCCAGGAAGTAAGACTAACTTCTTGAGTGGCAGATAAGGCTTCGGCTGGAGAGGTTAAGCTGTATTCGAATGCAAGTGAGACGTGCGAGTTGCGTTCCGTCCTACAGTTCTGGTTCTTTCTCTACACTGCATTCATTAACCCTAAAACTAGGGATGAAAGATTTCTACCAGCCTAAAATGCTTATGAAAAGTAGCAAGCCTGCAGAAACTAACACGATTGTATGGGAACGCTCTTCTCTAGTTCCTAAATAGATTTGTTAGCAACTGTTCCATTTATAGATATTAATTTCAGCAATTTATACGCTGAGAATCTCCGCTGCGATATGTAGATTAAAGGATATTCTAATTGATCGTCATTTACATTCTTTCGGTTGCTAACCGACTGAGCATAAGGCCGAATCAGGTTATTCAAAAACTTGAGAGAACAGTGTG
Source organism: Macrothele yani (assembly GCA_039090855.1). Taxonomy (NCBI): domain Eukaryota; kingdom Metazoa; phylum Arthropoda; class Arachnida; order Araneae; family Macrothelidae; genus Macrothele; species Macrothele yani. The sequence goes on along the minus strand of CM077023.1, from coordinate 60,486,490 downwards.
AATGAGAGAACGCTTTTACGACAAGTGCAAAATTACGGCCTAAACGAAATGAATAAACTTCAAATTACAGCAGGTTTTGAGAAGCGAAACTAGATCTCAGCGCTTAACCACAAGCGCGCTAACCATTTAGCTAAAATGGTGGACATGAGTTGCAGGTGAATAGGTGAATGAGCAGACCTAACGTTGAACCGCGTTTTCTGCTACGGTTGGAAGACGCTAAAAATCAAGATGGTGAAAAAAAAATCAGTTACTGAAAGAATGAAAATAGAAAAAAAGAAAATGAAAAAAAAAAAAAAGAGAAAGCCTGCTCAACAATATGATCTGTTCCCAGCGTTAAAGCAGCCACACCCAAAAAACCACAGTTGCGTTTACGCCGGGAGGGCACAGGGCGGGTGGCACGGAACAGAGCAAAAAAGGACCTGCTGTCAACCCTCGCTCTCTTTCTCTCGTTCTCTCTCTTTTTTAACCCTTTCATTACGCAGTGGGTATCAAAGAGTTGGCTGCCCGCAGCTGCGCGCCTCGCCTGAAATCGATATGGTCAGCAATTGCCCGCACACGACTGGACGAACCTAGGAATCATTACTTATGGTAGCAGTAGCAGAACAAAAATGCTTCAACACACACACACACACACACACGCGCGCGCGTTTTATTCTTGAAACCTGCAAGAGTGGATCGGATGATTCATCCCACCCGACAGAGCACGATAGCCGGTACGTATCTGATTAGTAACAAGACTTGCGAAAGGTGAAAACGCGGACAAAGCCGCACGCGGGAACAGAGCTCTTCGTTTTTTCTTAACTGAACTGCGCCGACTTACATAATATAAATGGCGGATTATGACAACGTTTACAGAAGCAGAGAGAAAAAAGAAAAACAAAAAACATCCACGCGTGTGTAACACAAAATGCTGTAGAAAAACGGTGATAGGTGCTGCCATCTAGCAACGGCGTGCTCTCTTGCGTAAGAAGAAGAAACAAGGGACGCTTGGCCTCCATGTTTCACCTGCGAACGATTTTTATCTGCTCGAAATATGGCGCTACGATGAAAAAGTTCTACCGCTAAGAATGCTGATGATGAAGACTAAGACAGCAGATTTATAACTTGGAATGATGCGTTCTGCGCGCATATATTACAGAACGCAGAGCAAAGAATTTAATCACGTAAAAAATTCAAACACGAAAGAATTTTATCCTTTTAATCCTGCACACGTTCCGTGCCGCGATCAGAACATTCAATTTTGATTTAGAATAACGAGTTTCATCGTACACTCTCGGCTCTTTTTTATCTTCAGAGGATTTTTTTTGACTAAGTCCGATAATATACAACTCCCGAAATGCACAAATAGTGCAACGATTACCCACTACGTAATGAAAGGGTTAAAATTTTCAGAAACAGCGCACCGCAGTTTCATGCTTGAATACTCAAGTTGTAATACGACAATATTAAAAAACGGGCTGTGGGACGATTAAATGAACTGAGGAAAAGACATTCCATTAGTCACGTGGGCAGCTCGAGTTACTGCAATGTTGCTTCTCTGTTTGAAAACCGCTGTCTTCATGCAGGAGTACGACATACAGAAGTTCTAAACCTTTCAAATATTCAAATCTTGAAAAATCTTTAAATAATAAGGGAACATTTCTCCCGACTGTGACATGCCCAGAAATTTTTTTCGGGGGAGGGTGGTTACGAATTTTTTTTCGGAGGGGGAGGGGGTACGATTTTTTTTATACAACTAAATGTGTTATGAGTGCATTTTTAAAATGTATGCAACATCCGCGCAAAAATATTCAAATAAAAATTACTGGAAATTATTATTACTATCCTCATTACCTATATTCTTATCATTACATAATGGTTCACCACTTATATTTTGCTGTTTATCTGTGCAGAAAACGAGAATACAACACTTAATTGTTAAATGGTTAAAAGATACAAGCAATTCTAGAACGAAATAAAAATTTACCTTCTACTGAAACATTCTTTGTTTGTATAATGGTACTTTTTTCATTGTGTAAGACTAACAATCCCTGATGCGGACGACACTCATTTCGACAAAAAATTTTTTTATTTGTTCAACTCTTATGTTACTTTTACTTACTATTACTTGAGTCGTATTACCAGCCTTTTGTTTTTTTTGCTAGTCCATCTAAAATTTCTCCAGGTTTCGGTGTGTATTCTCCATGAATGTGCAGTAATGCTAACCCATTGAGTCTCAGTTCTGATATGGTATATTACGCAGAAATGATTTTAAGAGACGCAGTGTTGAAACCGAACGCTCAATTTCTGAAGTTGTCACTGGTAGAGTACCTAGTATGTGAAACAATGTTTTTATATTGAGTAACACGTCACTGTATATTAGCACAGTCTTAAACAGGATTTTTTTTTTTTTTTTTTTTGGATTGGAGGTTTAACGACCACCGTGAGCAACTCATTGGGCTATAAGCAGTCGCCCGTCCCTAATTTAGGGTCACTGGTTCCAGGGAAGGGAGAGAGCCAGTGCCGTAAGACAAACACAACATCCATGCCTCACCGGGATTCGAACCCGGACCCCGTTCGGACGAATGATCAAAGGCCATCGCTTAGACCACTGCGCCACCGGGGCGGCTAAACAGGGTTGGACTGGACACGGCTAATCGGCCCACACACGCACACATTATTGATTATGTTAATATAGACACTAAATATATTATTAATTTAAATATATTATATGTTTTTAATTATGTTAATATAGGACAAAAATAAGCATCTAAAGCTTCCGAGAAAAGTAAATAAATTCAGATTTAGAACGTCGGACTCATATGAATATCATCTACGTGACCAACTCTAAATCTGCCGTTCCTGTATTGATTACCTGTATTTTCCATGTATAAACTCGATCACCGTTGTATACCACAATTTCAAGCAACACATTCAAGCTCATCCCCCCCTTAAAAAAAGGCTGGTTAATCGGTATTTTCTTGCATCATTAGTCACCATTTCTTTAACGAATGCACTTATGTCTTTAGCTTCCGAATATGATAAGCACACTATGCAGTAAAAAGACTTACACTCACGGACAATGGAATTTGCGCATCTAGAAGAAAACATGCTACAACCGCGAAACTCTGCAAATAGCTAGAGTACGTGCTGGTATGCAAATGATCCACGTTTGGTGCGAGGGCGCATGACCGCACACCCTGTGGTGGCGCTGCAAGCACGAACCGGCAGCCTTATAAACCGGCGTGTAGTCGATGCCCCATGAAAGCGAAAAGCACGGGCCGACCCAAGCAAGAGTACATAAGTGACAAGAATACCAGGTAGACGCCAGAGACGTCGATTTACGCAACTTACGGACTTTGAGAGAGGCCTGATCATCGGGATGAAAACCGCGGGATGGTCGGCGCGCCGTATATCCCGCAACGTGGATCGTTCTGACCATACCGTCCGACTGTTTTGGGAGCAGTGGATACGTGATGGCACTGCCACACGGCGGAGCGGCTTCGGACGGACCAGGAGGACCACCGGTAGAGAGAATCGACGGATCGTGCGCCAGGCACGAACGGATCCCACGTAGACCTGGTCAACTATACAGGGAGATGTAGCGGCTTTTGTGTGCCCACGAACCATTTCCCGACGCCTTGTGGAAGCGAAACTGCGATCCCAGTGCACCTTACGTGTGTTGCCATTAACACCGGAACATCGCTGGTTCCGTGTGCAGTGGTGCCAGGACAGAGCGACGTGGAACGCCACAGACTGGTGACGTGCGGTGTTTAGCGATGAGTGCCGCTTCATTTTGGGGACACGTGATCATCGTGTCCGGGTGTGGAGGTCCCCGGGTCAACGGTACAATTCCAACCGTGCTATCGAGCGCCACACCTCCCCCGCTGCAGGCGTTATGGTCTGGGGAGCCATAGCCTACGATAGCCGATGAGCTCTAGTAGTGGTACGTGGATCATTGACGGGCCAGCGGTAAGTGGATGAGCTCCTACGGCCCCATGTGCTCCTATTCCTGGCCGGGATTCCAGGTGCGCTATACCAGCAGGGAAATGCCCGCCCGCACACGTCTCGCGTTGTCCAAGACTGCCTACGTATTCCAGACACTTCCATGGCCTGCCCGCCCGCACACGCGTCGCGTTGTCCAGGACTGCCTACGTCATTCCAGACATTTCCATGGCCTGCCCGCCCGCACACGTCTCGCGTTGTCCAGGACTGCCTACGTCATTCCAGACACTTCCATGGCCTGCCCGCCCGCACACGTCTCGCGTTGTCCAGGACTGCTACATTATTCCAGACACTTCCATGGCCTGCCCGCTCCCCGGACATGTCCCCTATCGAGCATGTGTGGGACCAGTTGAAACACCGGCTGCCGAAGTGCCGCACAATCCAGGGATTTGAAGCACACCATCTAAAACGTGTGGGCCAGTCTGCCGTAGGACAACAACAGGTGTTTGTTCGCCTCCATGCCAGACCGTATTGCAGCATGTATCGCCGCACGAGGCAGTGCGATGCCCTATTGAAGATGTCCGGACTTCGTGCCACAGATCCCTCTGTAATTGTCCTGCATCTCTGTTTTTGCCATCATGTCTATCATTCATCTCTATCATTACGTCCATAAAATTTCAGTTCAATCCGGTACTTCCTTCTTGGTGCACAAATTTCATTGTCCATGAGTGTATTTTGCATATTATAAGTCAGCCACTGTCTCTTTGTACCATCTTTTTTTATGAAATGTTAGCCTTGCTCTCAAGGAAAAAAAAACCGATACCGTAAGGGGTTGAATTAGATGCACATTAAAAAAGCTGATCAACTCATTCGAGCACGTCTTCGAGAATAAGTTGTCCTTGTCGAGGGTTTTTCCGCTAATACTTTGCGTACAACCTTGGATTTTTCCGCTAATACTTTGCGTTGACCTTAAATCTTTCGAAAACGAAGTACTTGACAAAAATATAACTTAATTCAGCATGCGTCAAATAATTTTGGTTGTCTGTGATTTCGGTTTGCTCTACGAAATCAGTCTGCGCCAAATTCAACGGAGTAAGATTTGCCACCTCTTCGGCTTTCCTTTTAATTTATGCGCAGGAAGATTCAGCGTGCTCTAGGGCTTCGGGTGTTGTTTCTGTTCGCCCTACTGAAACACTTAAGCTTCGCGTGCTCGAATCAGTCTGTAGAGATTAAATCAATTACTTTGGTTTTGTGTTAGTTTACAGGAAGTCACTTCCTTTTTTTATCAGCCTTCCTTGAAAAAGCCATGTGGTTAATGTGCGAAAGCTTGGAAAACTGATTTTTATTCTACGCCAATAAATTCGGATTTCTAGTATAATTATACTACGTATTTTCCAGCATGAGTTTCTTTTACTTTTTCCTGTTTCTCTGCGCCACCTTTTTTCGTTTGCAGTTTTCCATTTTTTAAAATGAAGCACCATGAGATATTTCAACTGATGAAATCAATTTTGATTGCGCATTCTTTGTAAAAAATAACAAATTTCTGAATTAAAAAAAATTAAATCCAAAGCTATTTTAATTTTAGGGATCGTAGAAATTTCCTGCCATGTAAAACAAGCAGCTGAATGCAATGAGATGGCTGTGCAAGTTCCATATACTATTGCCACCAGCCCACGCCTGACGCCTCTGAGTTTGCGGATTGAAAACTGAATCCTCTGTACGTGGCACTTTGAGCTTTAACCAACCTATGAGTCACGAAATAGTGCGCGCCAGGTCTTTACATATAGTTTTTTTGCCTGTCAGGCGGCGCCGGTAGCAAAAAAAAAAACTATATGTAAAGACACCGCACCATTAGATGGGTATTGCTGGTTTATAGAAAAGGAGGAATGTGAAATAGACGGTTAGACATAACAGTATTCCACTACAGGCATTACGGAGTGAATAAGAATTAAAGAGTCAGAGTCCATATTGAGCATCAGCAACACAGCGATGGAACGTGGTGGTGGAAGAATATCTCACATTCACAGTAACATAAATCCTTAGTTGGCATATTATAATTTCAAGAGATGTCAGCCTGAAAAACTTTCCCCAGCGGTCCGAAACCACACACACACACAAATTTATGAGAAAACGTATTGCTTATCAAATTCAAATAACGAGATTAAAAAAAAAAAAAAAAAAGCTTCAACAGCGGCCCACCGCGCGATCGCGACTGGCCAATCCAAACCTGGTTTTAAAGCACTTGATGCATCTTTTGGCCAGTGCTCCTTTTCTTTGCGGGCGATCCTGTTGTACAACTGTTTCAATTCTGCGATTAGTTCTTCTTGCGAGCCATTCAAGTCACCTGTATAAAATTCAGTTAAAAGTTTTAAAACATCAATATCTTGAGAAGATGGTGACACATTGGGATTTGTACTGGAATCCTGATAGACTGATTTGTGTAAGAGAAATCTTTTTCCAAAGCACTAATAAACATGCCTAAAAATGGTACATAAATTGAAATCCTGTAATAGTCTCCTGGGTTTTCTGTGTTTATGTTACAGATTTGGTTTTGTTTTGATGTGATTCTTGATATTTTAATCAAAACTCCTTGCTTTTCAGCGTGCTTTAGAGTAATCAGAAATAAGTCATGGAGCTCAAATTTGGCACTGCCTCGTCGCCACAGAAACTTTCAGTTTACCTAAGTATTGGCTTTTCATTGCAATGGGACATTCTGGTCCTTGGCTCGTTGCCGCTTCCTCGTCTTCGTGGAGAAAACACGTTCAGTTGTTGCCATGAGACATAAAACAATTTCAAATACTAACAAAACTTTGCTTTTCAAAATCGCGTTTTTGAAATATCGAAAGGCTCTAAATTTATTTTTATGGGTTAACACCCCAACCCTCTCCCTTGGGCACGCCACGGGTAACATGCATATCTTTTCACTTATAACCACTAGAATGACTAACAAAAAGCATGACGTTTTTTAGCATCTCCGTCATTTCATCAACAACACTACAATGTAACTTGAAGTTTAAGAAAGCCAGAAAGGTGGAATCGTCTAACGACTTTGTTCAGTGCTGGAATTTATGTGACCGGGCAAATAACCAAATTTTTTACCTAATCACTTGGGCCAAAAATCTTTTATTTTCCTTCCGAGGCAAATGTTTCATAATATATTATATATTATTTGTTTCCTGTTTTAATGACCATGAGCAATCCTAATAGTTGTAAGCATAGCCGGTCCCTAATTTGGGGCCACGGGGAAAAGCGCCACTCACGCCTCATTTCGGATTCGAACCCGGGCCCAACTCGGACGACTAGCTAGAAATCAGCACTCTGACCACTCGGATAGCGGCGTGACAACTTGTTATTCAGTACCTTAACAAATCACAAAATCTTGACTGTTTAATTCGTATTTTCTACGAAACAACTATCTGCTGAGATGTTGACAACAATCAGTAAATCTGGTCGCTCCGGTGGCGCAGTGGTCTAAGCGCTGGCTTCTGACCATTCGTCTGAGAAGGATCCGGGTTCGAATCCCGGTGAGGCATGAATGTGTTTGTCTTACGGCACTGGCTCTCCCCTTCTCTGGAACCAGTGGCCCTGAATTAGGGACGGGCGACTGCTTATAGCCCATTGAGTTGCTCACGGTGCTCGTTAAACCTCGAATCAATCAATCACCAGGGTATGGGATGGAGGTACAAAATCACATGCTAAGATTGTGTTTAAAACAAGAAAAGTCTTTCTCGTAACTACACGTTAAACTTTTTTTAAACTATTGTAACATATCTATTGTTCTTCTGGATCTGGAGCAATAGTTAAAAAATAGTGAGTGGTGTTCTGACGACCCGAGCTGGTATGATAAACTCCCTGGGTTCAGCATGTAAACGGCTGCACTTTGGGGTTCTTTCTGATTTTTTCATCATAAAGCCCCAATCACTCATTTATTACTTTCATAGGTCGAACCTCATAGTAATGAAACAGAGGAAAACTTCCGACTAGAAGTTTTCGCCAGTCCCAGTGAGATGAAACAGTGTCTAATGATGACGCAAGTGACGGACTGATTATCGTATTACAGCACTGTCAGGGGAATGTGTGATAACCGCCGAATAATATTCAATTGTCAGTAGATACGTAAGAGCAGGTTTACAAAACAGTTTTCTTGCTTTGTGTTTTCAGACTAGATACAAAAGGCCTTCTTTATAAGGGATCTACTTTCGTTAGCGTCTGTTAAAACCTCCGAACATTTCGTGGACAGAATAGGCAGCAACAGGGTTATACGCCACCTTTCTCTGTTGCTGCAATCAATCACTCATTCACTAGAGGAGGAACAACTCTCTACTTGTGGTCGAACAGTGGTTTCACGTCGGTATAAGAGTTACGCCTCCAAGATAATAACAGCTGGCTAACTTATGTTCGGGTCAGCCAAGCAGCAGATTACCAGGAATTGATGGGCGAAGCAGTTACTGTCAACGTCGCAGAAATAGTTGCACTTACACCTATGAACTGCCCGAAGGCAACCAAACTACGGTACACTACTAGCAACCGCACTAAGGCAAAATGACAGGTGAACTGCGTACTAATAACATCGGGGTCGCGAATATCTTAGTAGGGAGAGCAGCAGCAAATCCCCAACCAGATAGATGGTCGCGGGATCGATACCAGTAGGCTGAGCTGCCTTTAACCACCGAATATCGCCGTGAGCTGGATGGGAACGTTAAGCCGTCGGGTACGGGGTATTGGACCTTCCGCTACAAGTAAGATCATCTGCTCCTTCCTGCGCCCTTGCTCCCTTTCTCCTTGGAAGTGATCGTTGTGGCGTCAAAGTTCGTCACAAAATTGGCAGGCGAAATGTAGTATAATAACAACACTGTAATTAACAATTTCTGTACAACCATCAGCACAAAATCTTGGTGTCCATGAGACACAGCTACCAGCTAACTCAGGCGCTGACACACACACAGGCAGTGCGACAAGATCCTCTTCATTCTCCAATCTGTTTGAATTATTGTGTGACAAAAGCGACTAGCAGTTTCTCATCAGAAAGCTTATTTGACAGAAACCACATCGCTGAAAGATGTAATTCATCTACCGCAAAACTTAAATACTGTTGCTCAAAAAGAGACTGAAAAGCAAACTATTTTAGAAAATTACTCAAAAGATTTGTGTTAATGAAGTATATAAAGAACCGATTTGATTCATGACGGCCGGAAAAGGTGTAAGTTTCTATATAGCCCAGTTTACCGAAAAATATGAGAATACACAGAACTTAAATTCGAAACTTCAAACGTTATTATTTATATTTTGCTGCCTATGGGAAGGAGGACACACCATGCGTTAAAGCCGTCGGATAAGGAAAAAAAAGGTTCAGTCGAACTTTTTCTTCTCTTAAGATGCACTGCAATACGGAATTTCATGGTAAATCAAACCTTTAATACTTTATCCAAGAGAAACCTAGTTTGTTTAACACTTTCAACTACACTGGAAGTGATAAACTAAAATCTGACGCTTTTCTATATGACAAATCCCCTATTTACTTACAGTTTTTTTACTTTTCTATGATCAGTAATTTGGCGCACAATCGCTTTCTCTGGCATCTGCAAGCAAGCAGCTAAAGCAATGGAAACTGCTACATTTTTGAGAAGCTGGGAATAAGAAAAAAATTATCTACATGCTTAAAAAACAACAAACTCTGATAGGATCTTTTTGAAGGAATTAGCATTTAAACAAGCACGACTGCTTAAACCTGTTAGCCTTCAACAATTTAACTGGCATCTCACTTTTTTTTTCCCTTCATACAAACTCATGGATAATTATACTTTTTGATTTTTTTTTTTGTAGGAGATACAGTTCTAAGTTCCTGTCAGGATACATAAAGCTAGAGGATCGATCTCTCTCTCTCTCTCTCTCTCTCTCTCTCTCTCTCTCTCTCTCTCAGAAGGAAACTATTTTATTTTTCTAGTTCTTTATATATGTATCATCATCATTTTTCTTTTATATATATATTTATCATCATAATTATTTTTCTGTTATATATGCCATCATTGTCAGCCGTTATCAGTCCACTGCTGGATAAGGGTCTCCCCAAGTTTTTCCTACAACGGTCTGTCTTGCGCCAGTCTACTCCATGTCACTCCTGCATGCTTTCGAATTTCATCCATCCATCTCCCATGTGGTCTTCTTCTTGGTCTTTTCCTGTTCCTTGGAATCCAGCATAGAATTCCGGTTGTCCATCGGTGGTCCGTGCTTCTGACATGTCCAGCCCGTTGCCATTTCAGGGATTTTATTCTGATCATTACGACTTTCACTCTTGTAATTTTCCTTATCCATGATGAGTTCCTCCTCTTTATCTCTCCTGGTTACACCTAACATGCATCTCTCCACGCTTCTTTCAGTTGTCTGCAGTCTTTGTACGTCTTTTTTAGTTGAGGTCAACGTCTCTGCTCCGTACGTACGCACTGGAAGGATGCATTAATTAAACACTTTTCTTTTAAGACATAATGGTATATTGCTCTTAAAAAGTCTACTGTTTCTTCCAAAAGCTCTCCATCTGAGTTTTATACGCCGATTAATTTCTTCATATATATATATGCAGTGGGTGTGCTTATATATATATATATATATATCATCATCATCATCATCATCATTGTCAACCATTATCAATCCACTGCTGGACGAAGGTCTCCCCAAGTTTCCTCCACAACAGTATATATATATATATATATATATATATATATATATATATATATATATATATATATATATATATATATATATACACTATATTGACAAAAGTCACCGGACACCTAGAAGAGAAACACAACATACATATATGGGATGTAAGGTCAGGTGATGCGTAACATCACAGCCTCTCCTTGACAAATGTCAAGCCTGCCTTCTCGTGGTACATCCTGTTCCCACTAAAGGGGCTCTGACGACCGCCAATAGCGGTATAACTATACCATCGGGATTAGAGGAAATGCTATCCCACACTCACCAACCCGCTTGGCCAGCGTGGTGAGTTATGGCTAAACCCCTCCAAAATGACTCTACAACTTAAATCTTGGCCCTCAGTCTCCGGCAGCTGGAATGTAACTGGCCAAGGCAGCGGCCAGTGCGACATGAAGGCAGAGGGTGCTAAGAATCCCCGGAGAACCGGACTAGGCTGCCATCTGATGCTGACCTTGGCTACATATAACGGACGCTCCCTATCTTCTGATTCAAGGCTTCTTGAATTGGAAGAGGAACTACAAAGGACCAAGTGGGACATCGTCGGGCTAAGTGAGGTAAGGAGAAAAGGAGAAGATCTCATTGAACTGAAAAGTGGACATCTCTTCTACTATCGTGGGACAGATACTGGCAGAACTAGTGGTGTTGGATTTATAATGAACAAGAAACTGAAGGATAAGGTTGTAGAAGTTGAAAGTTCCTCTGACAGAGCTGCACGACTCGTTATCCAACTCTAGAGAAGATACCAGGCTCAGATTATTCAAACTTATGCACCCACCACAAGTCATGCTGAAGAAGACATTGAAGAATTTTATGAGGAAATTCGTGATCTAAATAATAAAGGTAAGCAGCACTTGAAGATAATTATGGGAGATTTCAATGCAAAAATAGGGCAACGGCAACAGAATGAAACTTCAGTAGGTAAATTCGGTCACGGCAACAGAAACCAGCGTGGAAATACTCTCGTAGAGTTTGCAGAGGCAGAAGGGTTTTTCATCTTGAACTCCTTTTTCAAGAAAAAACCATACAGGAAATGGACATGGAGACATCCAAATGGGACGACAAGTGAAATTGATTTTATTATGTGTAACAAAAAATTCGTCATAGAAGACTGCAGTGTGCTAAACAAGTTCAACACAGGCAGTGACCATAGATTGGTGAGATGTAAGATGCACCTCAACACTAAACTCGAACGTAGCAAGCTCATAAGACAAACAAAATGTATTGACATAACCAACCTTAAAAAACACCATAATACCTTCAAATTGGAACTGAAGAACAGGTTCTCTGCTTTAGAAGGCCTAACATCGGAAGAAGTGGATATTTCTGAAGTTAACAGAAAAGTAACCAAAGCTCTTATGGAAACAGCAACAAAATTAGCTGGGTCTAAGAACAAATTGCATGTGAACAAATTATCAGGAAAAACCAAAATGTTGATGCTAAAAAGAAGAGTGATGAGGACAACTAAAGAAGATGTGACTTCCAAAGTGGAATATATAGAGCTATGCAAGACAGTACGAAAAAGTATCACTGAAGACGTAAGGAAATTCAACTGTGAACTAGTAAGGAAAGCAATTGAAAACAACCAAAGCCTAAAGATAGCAAAGGGACATCTCAGTAAGGGAAAAAAACAGATTATGGCACTGAGAAAAGAAGATGGTTCTGTAACAAGAAATAGAGGCGAAATTTTGACAAGAGTGAAAGATTTCTACTCCAAATTATATGAAAGGGATGATACATGTACTCCAGACATCATGAAAGGTACCAGTACCAGAGTTCTTCCAGTCCTTCCAGCAGAAGTTGCACATGCAATCAAGAACATGAAGCGGGGAAAAGCTCCAGGAGAAGATGGAATTACTGTAGACATCATACAAGAAGCAAGTGGAGAAATCGAAACAGTACTCGCCCAAATTTTCACTCGATGCCTTAATGAAGGGAAAATTCCTGAGGATTGGAACAACGCTACAATGATCTTGCTACATAAAAAAGGTGACATTGAGGATCTCAGGAACTACAGACCTATCAGTGGTTTATAAAATCTTCACTAAAGTTCTTTCACACCGCTTGAAGGTGACACTGGACATGGCTCAACCGAGAGAACAAGCTGGATTCAGGAGTGGCTACAGCACAATAGATCATATACACGTACTGAGAGAACTAATTGAAAGAGCGAGGGAATATAAACTTCCATTGTGCATGGCTTTTACCGATTATGAAAAAGCCTTTGATTCGGTGAAACCATCAGCAGTTGCAATGGCTCTGATATCCTGCGGTATTGAAGATGCATACATTAATATTATTAATAACATCTATGAAAATGCAAGTGCAAAGATTCGGCTGTTTGAAAATACAACACACATAAAAATTGGAAAAGGAGTGAGACAAGGTGACACCATATCTCCGAAGCTCTTTAATGCCACATTGGAAAATGTCTTTCAATCACTGAACTGGGAAAACAAAGGGATAAAGATTAATGGAGATTATCTAACCCACCTTCGATTTGCTGATGACAGTCATTTTTGCAACTACCCCATCAGAGCTACAGAGTATGATCCAGAAACTTGCTGACAAGAGTAAAGAAGTGGGATTAAAAATGAACTTTCAGAAGACAAAAGTGATGTACAATGCTTTTACAAGAAATGAAGATTTATCGATTGATGGAGAAAAGCTGGAGATAACAGACACGTACGTTTATCTTTGACAGCAGATATCAAGTGAGGGTCACATTGATGAAGAAATTAATCGGCGTACAAAACTTGCCTGGGGAGCTTTTGGAAGAAACAGCATAATTTTCAAGAGCAATATGCCATTATGTCTTAAAAGAAAAGTGTTTGATCAATGCATCCTTCCAGTGCTTACGTATGGTGCAGAGACGTGGACCTTAGCTAAAAGAGACATACAAAGGCTGCAGACAACTCAAAGCAGCATGGAGAGGTGCATGCTTGGTGTTACCAGGAGAGATAAGAAGAGGAACTCGTGGATCCGAAAAATGACAAGAGTGGAAGACATCATGATCAGAGTTAAATCCCTGAAATGGCAATGGGCTGGACATACTGCCAGAAGGACAGACCATCGATGGACAGCCGAAATTTTAGATTGGATTCCAAGGGACAGGAAAAGACTCAGAAGAAGACCACATGGAAGATGGGTGGATGAAATTCGAAAGTATGCGGGAGTGACATGGAGGAGACTGGCACAAGACAGACCGTTGTGGAGGAAACTTGGGGAGACTTTCGTCCAGCAGTGGATTGATAATGGTTGATGATGATGATGATATATATATATATCAGGTGTAACCGCATTATACTTTTATGAAGTATTTCACAGTGAAATATCAATCTTGAGATTGACATAGCATAATTCTTCTCTTATAAATTATTCATGATGCCAATATAGAACATGGGTCATTACTATACAAGTTACACACATTTTTAGCAACTCCTCTTCCAAGATGCAAAGGTCGGAGCAAAGTTACTTGGAGATGTGTTCAGCACACTGGTAAATGGTAGAAGAAAAGTGGGAGGAAATCCACTGTGTAAAGAAAAATTTTCCTCACCGAAAACAAGCAAAGATCAATCGATACAGAATTCTAGCGAGTATGACAAATATGGGACACACACATTCTAGCAACTTGACAGTGCTATGCGGAAGAGCACTGTCGTAGTGGAATCGAAGAAGATTCCTCCGTAGGGGTCGTTTTCGCTAAAAAGATTAAAAAAAAAAAAAAATCTTCCTCAGCCGTTTTCTGCAACTAAGGTGACCATACGAACACAATGGTGAATCAGTGTACTTTCAATGGGCAGACTGTCACTTCGTTTCTAGACTGAAAGGTGCAATCCACGCCACAGCATAAAGGGAGGGGGGGAGAACCATTTACTGTAGCATCTTATGACACAGTAATGGTTCTTTTTGAACACAAGCCTGATACACACACTTCTCTTTTTGTACTTGGGAGTCATCTCGTTAGAGCTTTGACCATTTTGAGGTCTTTATGATCTTTTAACTTCCGTCCTTCACGAAACTTAGGCATCCAACAATGAAAATTTTTCACTTCCACGAAACCTTCAGGATACACTTTTGATATTCCCCTTAAATTTTATTTGAGATTTTCCAAGGTGATGTAAATGCCTCATCGGTTTGTACTTTTTATTGGAAATTAAGAATGCCACAGTCAGTATGTAAAACGCAGTACCGCTAAGGGGAGCGCTACGATTGATATGAATAGTGAAATATGTTGGCAATTTTGAGAGAACCCTTCACTGAATCCTCTCCTGTGAACAGAGCCTGCCACAGATTCGAAACATTTTAAAAACAGTACCAATAAATTCATTACAGTGTTTTTGTCGGAAAATCTGGAAACCCTATAAGACGAATGAACCTCCTAGATTAGACATAAGGTACTGAGCATGCATTAATTTCTGATAATGTAACCTGTGATGTATAACTAATAACAACTATTCTTAACAATTTAAGAACTGCAACCCTCCGAAAACTTGACGTACCCTCCGTTATGTCCTTATTCCGCTTGTAATTTATTTTTGGCATATACTTTATAAAAGTGCCACAAAATCCCATAGGAAAGTTCCCCCCAAACCCCTACACAGACTGACGCAACAATATGGATAATATTTTCAGCATATAGTACACGGATAAAAACTGTTCGTGACAAATAGTTATTTTTTGTGTAACGGAAAAAACCCTCCCTCACATTTTGATTCTACAGTATGAACCTATTTACTATGAAAACGAACCCAGCGTTTTCTAAGATTTTAATAATAATAATCTCCACAAAATTTGACTGAATTTTATGTCTCTTAGAAACCTCATCCTTTTGAATGTAAGGGAAGTGGACCAATGGACATGATTCGATTTCTTTTACTGTTTTCTTCCCTTGAGACCTTTGGTTGCTTCTTTAGTTAATGTTGAATACCTAACACAATCCACGTGGTCAGACTGAGTTATAAAATTTGAAATAAAATAATAATGATTTAACCATTTATATGCACTTTGATTCGGTGAAACCATCAGCAGTTACAATGGCTCTGAAAACCTGCGGTATTGAAGATGCATACATTAATATCATTAATAACATCTATGAAAATGCAAGTGCAAAGATTAGGCTGTTTGAAAATACAACACACGTAAAAATTGGAAAGGGAGTGAGACAAGGTGACACCATATCTCCGAAGCTCTTTAATGCCACATTGGAGGGTGTTTTTCAGTCGCTGAGCTGGGAAAACAAGGGGATAAAGATTAATGGAGATTATCTAACCCACCTTCGTTTTGCTGATGACGTAGTCATTTTTGCAACTACCCCATCAGAGCTGCAGAGTATGATCCAGGAACTTGCTGACAAGAGTAAAGAAGTGGGATTAAAAATGAACTTTCAGAAGACAAAAGTGATGTTCAATGCTTTTACAAGAAATGAAGATTTATCGATTGATGGAGAAAAGCTGGAGATAACAGACACGTACGTTTATCTTGGACAGCAGATATCTAGTGAGGGTCACATTGATGAAGAAATTAATCGGCGTACAAAACTTGCCTGGAGAGCTTTTGGAAGAAACAGCATAATTTTCAAGAGCAATATGCCATTATGTCTTAAAAGAAAAGTGTTTGATCAATGCATCCTTCCAGTGCTTACGTATGGTGCAGAGACGTGGACCTTAACTAAAAGAGACATACAAAGGCTGCAGACAACTCAAAGAAGCATGGAGAGGTGCATACTTGGTGTAACCAGGAGAGATAAGAAGAGGAACTCGTGGATCCGAAAAATGACAAGAGTGGAAGACATCATGATCAGAGTTAAATCCCTGAAATGGCAATGGGCTGGACATACTGCCAGAAGGACAGATCATCGATGGACAGCCGAAATTTTAGATTGGATTCCAAGGGACAGGAAAAGACCCAGAAGAAGACCACATGGGAGATGGGTGGATGAAATTCGAAAGTATGCAGGGGTGACATGGAGGAGACTGGCACAAGACAGACTGTTGTGGAGGAAACTTGGGGAGACCTTCGTCCAGCAGTGGATTGATAATGGTTGACAATGATGATGATGATGATGATGCACCTAGTTAAAATGAAAGCATTCGATCTCTGTAGCTGTTTATATCTTATTACTCAAATAAATTTAATAAACTAACTTATTCACTAATTGAATTATTCATTCATTCATTTTGGAACTCTCGCATATTTTGGAAATGCGTTTTTAGGCTGCTCTTATATGAGACTGTATAGTTACAGCCAAATCGCTTTATCGGAGAAACTAGCGAAGGGAAAGCTTGGGACTTGGGTAATAGCCAAGTTGGTTTAGATGACAAACCTCTCGCGCTCAGGACTTGCGTTCGTGTGCCGCGCAAGTCATTGGTGTTAGGTTTGTTATACAGTTCTCGTTGTCTTTCTTTGTCCTACAGCAATGACCGAGAATCTGGAAGGGCGATTCTTCACTGCATTAGACACGTCTATGGGTAATTCGAAACACACACAGCTAATACTCTTCCACACTTGGATTTCTCCTGTACAGCATTACCTAAACTTTCACGCCAATGTGGCATAAATATATGAACATCATTTCAAATTTGAACAAAGAAATCACAGGAAACCACAGTTATTTTCTTACTGTATGCGTTGCTGAAAATCGTTGTGAAAAACTTTTTTCAATTTCAATAAAATTAACTAGTATTATTTTGGAACAGAAAAACTGATCCACGATCAGAGATGAAAATGGGTCACGGGTCAACGGGTCGACAATGTCTTGCGGGTCAAACGGGTCAAGTCAAGGTGATCCTGACTCAATTTCGACCCGGTTTAAATTTCCGTTATATTTTTGAAAACCAAAATTTTTTTTTTTTTTTTTTTTTTCTAAGAAAAATGCGCACTGTGGAATTTTGTGCTCGATACTGGTGCCCGCGGCCTGAAAAATCATTTGTCATGCAAATTAAAGGAAGACTGTCCTCAGAAGGGAGAGTGCCTTTTATTGTCAGAGGCAATGATGAAAACAACATCCACATTTTGCAAACTTTCAACTCATCGTAAGCTTGTGAAAATTGGTGTTGCTGTGAGACATATTCTGAAGCTTGATATGTTATCAAGAAAACAATAACTGAAATTAAACATAGAAGTTACGTAATTAAAATTTTTTGACTGCAGCGCCATCAAAAGTAGGTGGGGCAACCTTAATATTACTGCGGAGGGACTTTCTGACGTTTTCAGATGATTTGAAAACATGTGTAAAACAATTAGGTTATGTCTTGCAAATGAATGATGACAGTTTCAATACTTCCTGTAAGTTAGTGAGTAAATTAGACATTTCCATAATACGTTTGTTTGATTTCCGTATAACCTACGTAAGATAACCCCGGCGGAGAGACTTTTTGAACTCCCTGTATATATATATATATATATATTCTATAAAGAAGATACCTAAGCAAAAAAATACTTATATAATTTTGACTCACACCTAATACAACATAGAAAAGGTTATGTATCTACCTGTGTGAGTTAAAGGAGAAAAGATAAAAAAATAAAATAAAACAACTGAATGTAGAAGGTGTCGAGAATACTGAGCCTTGGCTTTATCAAGGACCAGCAAAAACTCTGCATTTTCTCACTTCCACAAAGACCTAGTTGGAAATGGGTTTCTGCAAGGCCATAGATGCAAGTAACATTCCCACCTAAAATAGTTAAAAAATATATATATATAAGTCATGTCCTCCGTAGAGTAGCATGACCTAGCACTAGTTAACAATTTCGCTTGCATCCATTAACCTTCATGGCCCGACCCATGCTCTTCATCTGTTACTATTAAACAGAGAGAAGAAGATTAAAGAGAACTCAAGCTGTGAGAGTGACATAATAAATGGAAATGATTTTCAGCTATAACGAAATTCCAAGTTCGTTTGAGAGAGAATTTAAACCTGAAAAATAATGCAAAGGAATCCAAATTTTACATTGCAATTAAAAAAAAGGAAATGTTAATTTATACCGAACAGATTTTTAAAAGAAAACTTGAGTCTAAAACCCCCTACTCTACAACTTATGACAGCACGAAAACGAGAATAAGTTAAAGATAAATATTAACTAAAGAAAACTTTGTGAAAGTTATATACCTTAAACAGTTAGTTGCAATATGTACAAAGTATTTCAGCAGTGCTTTAAGTGCATAATTAATTAGTTATTAAGGACTTAACTACTTTGAAAAAACAGCGCATAGACAGCGCATAGAAAAGGAACAGGCTTAGCCTTCTTCTGTTCCCAGGTACCTCAAAAGACGCTCAAGGTTACAAAGAAAAGTAAGAGTTAAAACCCGCAAAAATGTTAACAGACAAACCAATGCTTAAAAGCTGAAAAGCTAAAAAACGACAGAGAAAAGGTACATAAAGTACAAACATTGAACTTATAAAACCTAGAACCCAAAAACAAGGAAGAGAGCTTACCTCTTGTGTAACAAAAACTTTTCTCCACACAAGAGGAGAACATGGCTGACCCCTTCTGCCACTCCCTAGACGCTGGGGGGCAGTGAGGGTGGGGCTGATGGCCTCCTCATACAGCAAGAAAACAACGCGCGGAGATTTTAACCAGAGAAAAAAATATATAAACTTAAGACTGTGGATCTGTATGATCAGAATGAGCAGAATTAACTCTCCAGAATACATGAGAAATATTATGAAATACACGAGCAGTTTATTTAATAATCTTTGCATGTATTAAATCACCTTAGTGAGCTTCTATAGATTACTAATCTGCCTCTATCAGATATAATCACTACATTTAAGGAGCTGTATGCAGAATTTAAACTTAACCAATTTGTTGATGTAGGAACTTGGAACTCTTATCTCAATTGCTGCATAAAAAATAACCATATCTTATATAATAATACTCTCTATAAGCAAGTGAACGGTATTCCAATGGGAACATCAATGTCCACAAATATCGCTAATCTATTCCTGTTCTTTAAGGAATATAAATTCATTAAAAATCACCCCACCTGCTCAGATAACTACCTTTACACTTTTAGATATATTGATGATCTGCTGTGTATCAATAATTCAGAAGTTATAGAGAGTGATTTTGATAATATCTATCCTAGCTCTCTTAACTTATGTAAAACAAACCACAGTAATCAGGAACTTGAGTTCCTAGACTTAAGCATTAAGCTCAACAGAGGTAACCCATCTATTAGCCTCTTTGATAAAAGAGTTAATTTTCCTTTCAAAGTAATTAAATATCTACACTGGAATAATAACATTTCAACCAAAGTAATTGAGAATGTACTAATTTCTCAGGTCCTAAGAATTTCAAGAATTTGCAGCAACAATTTGGATTTCAATTACCACATTAATATACTATTAGAAAGTTTTCTAGAGAACGAAATTCCTTCTTCTTTCATCAAAAGAACTTTAAGAAAATTATTCTGAATAATAGAGTAAGGTTGGCAGATCTGCTTTAATTTTCTACACAGTTAATAATATGATTCTGACCAATCAAAGCCGTAAGGAAGTTGGCTAGAGGATGCCTATTAACTACCTAAAGGAACCTTAGTGCTATGGATATGACGGTCCTATTAAAACAAAAAATTAAATAATATAAACAAAATCACAAAAAAAGCTTAAAAATCTGTTTATAAAAGAAAATAAAAACAAATAAAAAAGAAAACTAGTTATTCATCACTAGGATAGCTATACTAAAAATAGTAAAACCAACATTAAAATTAATAAGATTCTGATTAATCTATAGAAGCTCACTAAGGTGATTTAATACATGCAAAGATTATTAAATAAACTGCTCGTGTATTTCATAATATTTCTCATGTATTCTGGAGAGTTAATTCTGCTCATTCTGATCATACAGATCCACAGTCTTAAGTTTATATATTTTTTTCTCTGGTTAAAATCTCCGCGCGTTGTTTTCTTGCTGTATGAGGAGGCCATCAGCCCCACCCTCACTGCCCCCCAGCGTCTAGGGAGTGGCAGAAGGGGTCAGCCATGTTCTCCTCTTGTGTGGAGAAAAGTTTTTGTTACACAAGAGGTAAGCTCTCTTCCTTGTTTTTTGGGTTCTAGGTTTTATAAGTTCAATGTTTGTACTTTATGTACCTTTTCTCTGTCGTTTTTTAGCTTTTCAGCTTTTAAGCATTGGTTTGTCTGTTAACATTTTTGCGGGTTTTAACTCTTACTTTTTCTTTGTAACCTTGAGCGTCTTTTGAGGTACCTGGGAACAGAAGAAGGCTAAGCCTGTTCCTTTTCTATGCGCTGTCTATGCGCTGTTTTTTCAAAGTAGTTAAGTCCTTAATAACTAATTAATTATGCACTTAAAGCACTGCTGAAATACTTTGTACATATTGCAACTAACTGTTTAAGGTATATAACTTTCACAAAGTTTTCTTTAGTTAATATTTATCTTTAACTTATTCTCGTTTTCGTGCTGTCATAAGTTGTAGAGTAGGGGGTTTTAGACTCAAGTTTTCTTTCAAAAATCTGTTCGGTATAAATTAACATTTCCTTTTTTTTAATTGCAATGTAAAATTTGGATTCCTTTGCATTATTTTTCAGGTTTAAATTCTCTCTCAAACGAACTTGGAATTTCGTTATAGCTGAAAATCATTTCCATTTATTATGTCACTCTCACAGCTTGAGTTCTCTTTAATCTTCTTCTCTCTGTTTAATAGTAACAGATGAAGAGCATGGGTCGGGCCATGAAGGTTAATGGATGCAAGCGAAATTGTTAACTAGTGCTAGGTCATGCTACTCTACGGAGGACATGACTTATATATATATATTTTTTAACTATTTTAGGTGGGAATGTTACTTGCATCTATGGCCTTGCAGAAACCCATTTCCAACTAGGTCTTTGTGGAAGTGAGAAAATGCAGAGTTTTTGCTGGTCCTTGATAAAGCCAAGGCTCAGTATTCTCGACACCTTCTACATTCAGTTGTTTTATTTTATTTTTTTATCTTTCTCCTTTAACTCACACAGGTAGATACATAACCTTTTCTATGTTGTATTAGGTGTGAGTCAAAATTATATATGTATTTTTTTGCTTAGGTATCTTCTTTATAGAATGTGTATTCTGAATTTTCAAAACTGCTGCGTTGCGCGTTTTGATTTTCAGGTTATTTTGCACCCTTCGTTTTAAATTCTAAAATTGTTTCCTTAGTCTTCAGTTTTGCTCTTAAGTATATATATATATATATATATATAAAAAGGAGTTCAAGATGAAAAATCCTTCTGCCTCTGCAAACTCAACGAGAGTATTTCCACGCTGGTTTCGGCAACAGAAACCAGCGTGGAAATACTCTCGTTGAGTTTGCAGAGGCAGAAGGATTATATATATATATATATATACAGCAGATTTTTCGGGTCGGGTCCAAAATGTTTGACTCGTTTCTAACTTTGTCCACGATATGCAAACATCAGCATTCTCTTAACAGCTGAAAGAACTGACCAAAATTACGTGTTTCATGCAGATCCTTTGTCTTATTCAGGGAGTTAAATAATTTCCAAAAAAAATCTTATTTCAAATGTTGTTGCACTTTGCGCGTGCAACAAAGGAAACACAATGACACTCCACATTTCTCAGATCACAGGTTATACATCTTCACTGAAATTTAAATTAAGGTGGTCATTACATCAGTGATTATGTTAGCTGAATCAAAGAAAAAAAAAAAAAGAAAACTGCTATCTCTCTGTCAAGGAACCAATCGCCGTTCTGCTAGTCTAAGAAGTCTCTCCTCTGGGAATCTGCCTGACCTGAAAACCACTGAGGGTTGAGGGAGATCTTACAAACTTTTTGGGGGACGTAACAGGTCGACCTGACCCGACCTTCTTACCGTCCTACTCCCCGCCTACCAATTATTGTTATCTTTCAGACAAGAGTGTGGCCGAAAAAGACATGGGGAGGTTGGCGGTTTAAGGCTAGTACTTTTAAAATCACCAAGGTGTATCGGTAGACATAGATTTATGAGCCATTTAGAACGGAAACTATAATTGTACTTACTAGACATTTGCTCAAAAGTTGTGAGAAAGTTCAAGTTGACTGCCCACGCCGTGGGATCGGAGAGTAAACGCCCTCGTCCTGAAGATGTGATGTTTGAAATGCGCACGATAGAAAAGCCTGAATGCTTCAATGCAAACAAGAGTGAAGTACGGCTTACGGCACTTTTCATGACCCCTCGACATTTCCATTTTACGAAGCACGAATGAAAATGAAAGACCGTTTCAAAATTTAAAATAGCATTTATCCACAGATACTGAAAGAAACCGTTTGGCAACAGGTACCTATGTACAACAAAAGATTAGAGCAAACCTTCTGAGACACCCTCTGTCAACAAAACTTTCGCATATTACATACATTCTGATATTCCCTGAGCACTTTTTCTACGTGCTTCTGGTGCAATACAAAAACTGAGCCATTATCTGGAACAAAATAGCGAAAAAAAAATCAAAGAAACATTCTGTGCTGTGTCTATTAGATGACATACTCAATGAATTGTAGTAATTCTTCTACAGTGAGATTTAGAAGATTATAAAACTGCATTGGAAAACAACACAACACGGAATAACGCAAAATCTATCAAAACATAATTCAGTAAAATGTACAAGATGAGAGACATGCGAATGATTGATTCTCTGACAGACCTTCAAATAAACACCAGCGAATATTCGTGAATGGTCTGAATTTCTGAAAATTCCATTGAAACTTCCACATCTGACGTATATTTCAGCAGCTAGCTAACTTTGATTGTTATTCAGTTCACAGAACCTTAAATTTGTGATTTTCTTCCCAACAAAGGGGAATAAGAGTGTTTTGGAGCAATAATGATTTCACAGCCACAAACACACTTCTGTGACACAATTAAAAGCCGCAATTTTCGAGCAATTTTTGTAACAGAGATTTTAATACACTGAAAATTATTGAGTGTGCTTATCCATGTACAGGCATGAACATGCGGTCCGACTTCCATACGTAATCATGCTCTGAGCCAAACACACAGAACGAAATTAAATTACACCAAAATGTTGCAGGATTAAAAACAGATTGTTAAACGAACAAATAAACGAAAATGTGAAATCAGATGTGGTCCAAAGACGAACAAATGAAACGAATCACATAAGCTAAAGGACACTCGAAAACTGAACTTCAACAAAATAACGGTACGAAAAACAAAAAACACATAATTGCCGAAATCAAACATGCACTTCAGTTTATGATATTCAATCTACAGTAGCGCCTTTAGGGTTTCTAGTGGAACCTTAATAAGACACACACATACAATTATTGGCACTCACACAACGTGCGCCTCCGTCAGATAAACTATTTTGCTTGTAAAAGAAATATTGCTAGTGATTTCACTGAAGTTGACTGAGAACTACACTCGCCTAAGTCGAAATACAAAACATACCTATAGCTAAACTCGTAATACACGTCATTAAAGCATAATAGAGAAGAACACAGCTCCTCGCCCACAGTATATTTTCAAATCTAATAAATTTTGAAAAAATAAAAAATAATAACTGCAGCGAATGTGAAGGCAACCTGAATCCAAGGGTATACATCTAAAGAACCCAAACAGAAGTTATTCGTAAAATTAGCTGAAAGCGAAAATCTAAAATACCAGATCCGTTGTATCCTATAGATTTTGACTGTGAAAGTTCAAGCATGGCACCTGATTTGATTCACAAGATAAATATGTCTTCTTTTTTAATTAAAATAACACCATTCCAAAAGCAGCACGAGGGCATATCTAAACATGAAACGGATTTACTCATGTACCAGTATTCCAAAACGATGATTGAATTAACTCAGATCAAGTTCCATTCATGCTATAGAAAGAACATAAATCTGAGTTACACGTTAATTGTATTTAAACCTGTTTCACCTTTAAAAGAGAAGTTGCATTCGAAGCACCTAATAAATTTGTGCTGAGTGACCACGCTGACACTGCTTGTTTTTTCAAAAATTAAAAAATCACTAAGCTTCATATCTCACTTTACCCTCTACATTAATTTTCATTAGTTGCCATAGGTTTCGCACTCTATGGCAATTGATGAAAATTCTAATTTACACTTTGAAAGGATATCGTAACGGAAATGAGCATTTTCAGTGCTCTCGGCTTGCACTCAAATACAAAATTCAGGAGGAGATATTCTCGGCAAAATTCAGGAGGAGATATTCTTGGCCAATCAGCAATGAATTGCCTCACTTCATGTACTACTTCCAGTTCAGTACTGAGAGGTTTCTTAACACTTCCACGTTATTTCCAGTTTCCAGACCATCAAAATCCTTTTCAAATGGCAATTTCGATGAAGAACAAAGATTTAAGGAGCTGAAATATTCCCATCATCACTAATTCGCAATTAATTAAAAATTATTTTCCGCAAATCTTTTGGTAGCGACATTTAATTTTTTTCAAATATTCGAAGAAGCGACTCTTAGGTTGTAAGCCAATGTCTCACATAAATGATTTTGATGCTAATTTTTCTTGTAAAAATTTTAGTATGTATACAACATGGGCGCCGACAGGAGGGGCTGTCAGAGGGGTCACTTGACCCCCTCTAGAATTATTTTCCCCTTTATTTTATTTTATTTATTACTTTTTTTTTTTTTTTTTTACACTCACAGAACTGGACCACAAGGAAAGATGGAGTTTGGAGCGTTTAATTTAATATCCCAATTTTATTGGAAATTTGGAATTGGAAAACGATAACGTGAAAGCGAAAAATCTAGCAAACCGTAAGGTAGTACGCCCAAACAAGTTCCGCTCAGGGTGGTGTGTGCTGAACTTGAAAGGCTTGGCGTGGCCCTGCTCGACACTGTTCATTATTTTGAAAACAGTTACCAATGTACATGATAATACATGACTATTATTAACATACACTTTCTTCAAGAGCAGCATCAATTAATAATAATAACAATTATAATAATAATAGTAGTGACTGAAGCGATGAATAGTGTTCTAGTGTAGAAAGTAGTAGTAATAGTAATAATCTTTCATTTTCACCAATTACTGTTTTCTACATATTAGCCAAACCTTAATTAATTACACTTGACCCCCTTGAAAAACTTCCTGCAGGCGCCCGTGGTATACAATGTGCTCAATTAAATTTAACATCAATTATTGTTATAAGACATTTGAATGCGCCGATTTTCCAGAATTTCTTATAAGCAAAAATAACACTTAATAGTTTTGGATCAGCTCGACTACTGCAAAAGGGCATCAGCTTTTATTGCTGATATGTTAAACAACTTCGAATCTTTTCGGTTATATTTTTTAACATGCAAGTTTCCCGATTTCACCACAAAGCATTATATGTATATATATGTGTGTGTACTATTTCCACGTAGTCAGGATTCGGCTGTTAAGCTTCGTGATCCTACGTAGTAGTAGTAGTAATTACAGAGCAAAACATTTGAAATCTAAACGTTTTGTATATCATATTAGTTCAGTGTATTCCATTTTGTTTCCATGGAATTTCGTTGGTCCCTATTTGCACTTTAAGAACATTTGAAGCTCCTAATCTCAGTATGCACCCTTTTAACTTTTTTTTTCTTTTTTTGCTTGCTGTTTAAGTTTTTTTTTTTTTTTGTCTTCATTATAGTGTACATAGATGTAAAAAAACACTATTTTTTTTTTGCAAGTGCATGATTGATTATTTTTTCCATTGTATGTCTGATATGTGACTTTTTTTTTTTTGTCGTTCAATTGCAAATCTGCAAATTGTTACAAGTTTTCCTTGTATCTTTATCGTATTTACAGGCTCTATGCTATCTTGTTGTCTATGTTCTTAATTGCTACGTCTTCAGCATGTTTCGAATTCTTATACCGCTGTTCTTTGTTTCCTTTCTTTCGGCCTGTGCAGAGGCACACAAACAAAAGGAAAGTATGTTTCACAAAGTGTTCTTTACAGTACCTGGACACTTCAAGAGAACCAAACTCACAGTGAAGACAGTTTCAAGATAAACGACCTACTGAAGACAAGGTGAACTTAATATAACCTTATCAGTTGCAAATGAACTGCAAGAATATGGGAACTCAAACTTCGGAGATCAATTTTTTGTCTGTTTGATTGATTGTTTGGGGGTTTAACGACCACCGTGAGCAACTCAATGGGCTATAAGCAGTCGCCGTCCCTAATTTAGGGCCACTAGCCACAGGAAAGGGAAAGAGCAAGTGCCGTAAGGCAAACACATCTATGCCTCACCGGGATTCGAACCCGGACCCACCTCGGACGAATGATCAGAAGCCATCGCTTAGACCACTGCGCCACCGGGGCAGCAACCAATTCTTCTGAATAGGGTTTTTTTTTTTTTTTTCTCTTTTACATTTTGGAAAAAATTTCGAGAAAATATTCACCCACGTTTGCTCATGCAATTATAAAACGGCAACTTTGCTGTCCTTTCCCATTTCAATTAAGTTTACGAACGACGTAAAACTTATTTAATATATTTACCTACATCATTGAAACGAGATAAGTAAAAGTAGGCCAAAGTGTTTCGTTGCAGATTTTGTCAACTTGAATATTTCTTAAATATGGTATACTTACCTGGAACTGTTCTTCTAAGTAATACCACTTATAAGTGGGTGTTGCTTTTCACGCATAATATAAAAATGCTTCTAATTATGTGACCAGACAGAGTATGTCGCTCATGCATATAATAGGATATGTTTCTTGGCACTAGCTCAGTGGACCAAATTAAATGTAACTGTAGACAATGAAAAATTCGTGCTGAAAATGAGATTGATTGAAAAGCCGTCTGTAACGTGATAATATAAAACTTGAAATGATGGTATTTACAAGTTAAAAACCTTTAATAAGTTAAAAAACACACGTACACAAGATCTTTCGGACCCTGTCGAACAGGTCCATCATCAGGTAAAACTAATACAATGAGTGTCTTAAGTAGGAGTTCAAATTGACGTATATCTCATGCGCAGAAAAAATAAATGTAGCTATACGCAGTAGATAGTGCACGGATTTGAAACCCTATATCGAGAAATGTGGAAACCATGTTAAATGAAAAAGAAAGTTAGAAAGAATTAATTCACGGCAACAAGTTTAATATCGATAGAATCAACATCTTTGTATACTAAAAAGTTTGTTGAAGTTCTTGTACTCCTGTGTATTTTGAAAAATTATATACCTGCCGAAGAAAAAAAAAGTGCCAATTACAGTTTTGCAAGAAAAAATGCACCACAGTTTATTAAAACCTGCAGATTGCCTCTCCTCCCACGTTATAAAGTATTACAATGACTGATTTTAGTATAATGGTTCACGAGTTCTCGGGTTACAAAGTAAGAAAAGCGAAGAGCGCCGCAGTCCACACGCTACCAAGAATGTACAGAGAACATCAAAAGTGGATTGGTTGGAAAACTACGACAGGCACCTTTTCCGCCAGTCTGTTGTACTGTTGGAGCGGTTGCCTCTTTGCCGGCAGGGATGTCGATTTCGTTGGCGTGGTGTCGATTTTGTTGGCGTGGTGTCGATTTTGTTGGCGTGGTGTCGATTTTGTTGGCATGTTCGTTCAATACTGGATGCTGATTTCAAAATTATTGAAGATTGCATAAACACCAGGAGATTGGGCACGTTCTCTCTCATATGGAGAAGGGAAAAAAACAAACGATTTAAATCGCACCTAAAACCAAAATTCTTCTGTTTTGGGGGGAATATTTATACTTCGGTGGTGTATGGATATATTTGAATATTATTTAATATTATGAAACAGTGACTTTTAATTACACAATTTGAAAAAGCACATTGCAATTTGACTCCAGAAAAAAACGAACACTTATAAGTGCTTTTTTGATGTCAAAATGCTTCCTGCTTTTCTAAGCTGCCTAATTCAAGTAACTGTGTCATAACATCAGGAAATATACAAATACATCCACATAACCAAGGCCGTCTAGAAAATACAAGGCCATGACATTAGGGAGACGAGTTCCCTCTTTCAGTGACGTCACGCGAAAAACAAGGCTTCCCATTGGTTTCTAACATTGTAGTGCATGACGTCAAACATGACACCGATGTATCAGGCCGTGTAGCATGAGGGTGACCACAAACGGAGGGAACTGATTTCTCTAATGTCATGGCCTTGTACTTTTTAGACTGCTTTGATATAATAGTACTAACTATATGATTCTTGGAAAGTCATTTGTTTCATTACAAAAATCTTTTTCGCGATTTTGCTATAACAAATTATAATACATTCAACAATACAGACATACCAAAAAATCATATGCTGCTTTTAAGATGTTCATCTTCTTTGTTCTTTTCTTTGAAAGGAAAAATGGGAGCGCTGGCTTATGAACATCCGCAGGTGAAGTGTCCGGGTTCGAATCCCGTGAGGCATGGATATTGTGTTTGTCTTACGGCGCTGGCTAACTCCCTTCCCTGGAACCAGTGACCTTAAATTAGAAACGGGCGACTGCTTATAGCCCACTGAGTTGCTCACGGTGATCGTTAAACCTTCAATCAAAAAAAAAAAAAAAAAAAAAAAGGGGGTTGCCCGAAGGAATGATGCTTGCTTCCCCCCCCCATGAGTTTAATGACTTTTTTTCCCCACGTACAGGCAGGCTAAGAAAGGTGGTTTATTTCTAATTTAAGGTTGCTGTCTCCAGAAAAAGTTCAGAAACAGAATAAACCAGCAAATAACACCGATGTCTTGTTTGGGACATTAATCTGGATGGATGAACGCTGCAAGAAATTTATAATCGAATTGCTGGCGCTCATGGGTGTTTACACGATACCGTGTAACCTGGGGGGGGGGGGTAGTTTTGGGCGTCGTTCGTCTGGAAATAAATAAAACATTCAGTGATTCCTGCCATTCGCTTTATAGTAGTAGTAAAAGCAAAAATAGAAAAGATACAGCCGATCCACATTTTATTGCATCAGTTTCTTCGTAAGTTATGGAAGTTTCATAACTATAAAGTTAAATATGCCAAAGCAAATCGTTAATCGACTCCTGTGGTAAAATCTAGTAAATTGAAAGAAAGCATGTAAAAGAAATATGCAAAGAGATAAAATACGGTGAATGTAACTGACCCATTTTATCCAGCACGACATCGAACATATCACTGGAGACGTGCATACATTATGGCGCATTTCTTTTAGGGGGAATGTAAACAAATGTTCCGTATTCCTCAAGGCGCGATAATGGAGAGAGAGAAAACAACCGAACCTGACGATGTGAAAGCACATTTTCAACACCACGTGGAATCGCTTTCATTGTCGTAGTCTCAACGCCAGAGCTCAAAAATCAGCCAATCGATGATGACGAGCGGCGAGTAGAGTACATGAAGCAGTGAACCTGGTGGTGTTTACGTCATGACACGTTGTCGCGCTTCCGCATCGCCATTAAGTTGGGGGAATCCCCCCCCGTCCTTCCTTTTCCATCTTCATCCGACTCCCAGACAATGGAACACACATATAACGCCAAAACTACAATGGGACTTGAGTCTGACAATTGCCGATGGTATTATCAAACGGATACGAGCTATGTCCGCTTTCCGCAGTTGTGCTCTTTTGTTATTTCGATTCAACACCTTAAAAGCAATAATTCGATATTAATCATACATGCGATCGATTGCAGAGTGAGAAATTTACTAACGTTAAATTTTGTCTCTTCTATTTTTCTTGAAACAAACAATAATTCAGATATAATTAGCAGCGCGTATTTAACAACGGCTTAATATGCCGGCAGTTCTTGTCTTTCCACCAAATAAAGATAATAACAGAACATAGTTAAACTTAATTCGTATTTATTTTAATTGTGTCATAATTTTAACAATATAAAACTGATATTAAAATTACATGAGCCTAGAGAACAGAAGCGAATAAAAAAAAATAAAAAAGAGATGAAGAAGACTTCATGTGGCTTCAATAAATAAATACATTATCACGCACAGAAAAAAATATTGGGCTTTTTAAGTAACAAACATGAATTTATTTTCAACATAAAGATTACTCGTGTTCAGGAGCTAACTCCAAATTTTTTGTGTGGGGGCATATGCTTACGAATTTATATCATTATCAACATATCATCATCATCATCATTGTCAACCATTATCAATCCACTGCTGGACGAAGGTCTCCCCAAGTTTCCTCCACAACGGTCTGTCTTGTGCCAGTCTCCTCCATGTCACCCCTGCATACTTTCGAATTTCATCTACCCATCTCCCATGTGGTCTTCTTCTGGGTCTTTTCCTGTCCCTTGGAATCCAATCTAAAATTTCGGCTGTCCATCGATGATCTGTCCTTCTGGCAGTATGTCCAGCCCATTGCCATTTCAGGGATTTAACTCTGATCATGATGTCTTCCACTCTTGTCATTTTTCGGATCCACGAGTTCCTCTTCTTATATATACTTTTCTAAATTCACACACACATACTTTCTCTTAATCAAAAATTATACAGTATTAAAGACTTTTTTTTTTTTATTGGAGGTTTAGCGACCACCGTGAGCAACTCAATGGGCTATAAGCAGTCGCTAGTCCCTAATTTAGGGCCACTGGCTCCAGGGAAGGGAGAGAGCCAGTGCCGTAAGACAAACACAACATCCATTCCTCACCGGGATTCGAACCCGGACCCTTTCGGACGAATGATCAGAGGCCACCGCTTAGACCACTGCGCCACAGGGGCCTAAAATTTTTTCATTCATGTGTGTCTCACCGATATGAACGAAAATGCTTCTCTTAACTGTACAATACTATTCATAGTAATTTTTTGTTTGGGGGCTTAACGAACACCGTGAGCAACTCGATCGGCTATCGCCCGTCCCTAATCTAGGGCCACTGGTTCCAGGGAAGGGAGAGAGTCAGTGCCGTAAGACATACACAACATCCATGCCACACGGGTTTTCAAACCGGGACCCATATCTCGGGCGAATGTTCAAAAGTCAGCGCTTAGACCCCTACGTCAATGGGGCGGTATGGTAATTATTTTATTTTATTTCATTTTTATTTGACATTTTTAGTAATTTGAAATGCTTTTATGTCCGTGGCTGCTGTGTTACATACAACAGAAAGAGGTTTGTGTTATTAAAGCTATTCTAATTAATATTTCGGCGAGGTAAGGGAAAAGGCATAATTCCAGTATTCTAAAATAGAGGGATTACAGTAAGCATTTACCAAATGGATGATACGAATATAATATTAGAATCTTCGGAAGACTTATTCTAGGAACAGTTCGTGAGACAAAGGTCCTAGCTACATCATTCAATTTCATTTCAACCGTTTGGTCTTATTTGGTGTACAGCAAAATCAGTTGTGCTGGCCGTTTTTGTGACATTGCGGATCAAAGGTACGTATTCTGTCGTTTCAGTGCCGAAAAACTACTGTGGCTTAAGAATTCCGTGGGGACAATGCCAACACAGGTTTTGATTTTGGGGCCACGTGCCCCCACGGTTTTTTTTTTTAATTGGATTTTTAACTACTACCGTGAGCAACTCAATGGGCTATAAGCAGTCGCCCGTCCCTAATTTAGGGTCACTGGTTCCAGGGAAGGGAGAGAACCAGTGCCGTAAGACAAACACAACATCCATGCCTCACCGGGATTCGAACCCGGACCCCGTTCGGACGAATGATCAGAGGCCATCGCTTAGACCACTGCGCCACCGGGACGGCCCCCTACGGGTTAGGCGCCACTGCTCGTGTTTCTTTAACTTCGGTGTTAGACAGAGATATCTGGAACTGCAGAGGAAGTTTGCTAACTGCAGTGATTTACTAAATAATTTCTTTTCATTTAAACCACAAACAAATGTCTGTCGTCTCTGCATTATTCAAGAAAGAACCAGTACTGGGATAAAAAAAAAAAAAAAAAAAAACAGTGCGTAAAGGGACGATCAGGCGAGAACAATTCGCTTTGGAAAAGATATGTAAAAGATCGGTCAGTTATATAAATATGCTTCCCAACTAACTCGAAAACTCCATTTTCCAAACGTGAAGTGAGACATGTAGCACCCATGAAGAAATTATAAGGGCAATTATCATATTCGATTACTGAAATTACTGTACGTTTTAAAATTCCGCAAATGTGCATCAAATTCATCGTTCATCTACAGAATTGCGTTCTTACCGGAAAAACCTGCCCCCCCCCCCGCAAAAATATCTTTGAGGCCCTTTAGCGAAAATATATTAGCTTTAAATTACTGAAAATTTTAAATCCCATATGATCAACAAGGTTTTATGGTTGCTCTAATAACTCAAAATCTGCGGAAC
Source organism: Macrothele yani (assembly GCA_039090855.1). Classification (NCBI taxonomy): domain Eukaryota; kingdom Metazoa; phylum Arthropoda; class Arachnida; order Araneae; family Macrothelidae; genus Macrothele; species Macrothele yani. Next base: position 60,453,645 of record CM077023.1, on the reverse strand, counting down.
TTACAGGTATTTTTCGTAAAACCGAAAGTACTGCACTTTATAGCATAAAAGACAAATGCGCACGTTGTAATTAAATTATTGCCCTAGTTTTATACCACTACAAAGTATACTACAAAAAGTACTTGTAATGGTTATAAAACTAGGCCAAGGTCAATCGTATCATGCAAATTTTATTCTTTCAGAAAACTAAGAACTCTTGAAAAGTCTCATGATCACACACACAAAACACCTAACTGCGGTGTCACAGTGTCTAATAATATTTCCCGATTTATACAAAATTCCGGAACATAAGTAAGGAAAAAAACAAGTAACAATTAAGAATTATGTACTCTTGACTATATGAAAAATACATTAAATAATTTCTTTAGAATGTACAATGTATAAATAACGCAATTAACATAATTCCACATAGTTTTGCACATAGCATTTTTTTTCTTGACTTTGCTATATAAAAAATGACACAGGTCTCCCGTTTCTTCGCCCACCGAAGAACACCTTTCAGTTCATTATATTCTGAATGATGCGTAGTTATGTGCAAAGAACTTTAATACACGACATCTTATCCTCATTGGCATAAAAATTACATTCATTAAGCTGATATTTCTTTCACATTTTCCTGTTAATACACACTGCCGGACAATTAATTGCTAAGGACAGATGACAATAGCAACGATAGCAACCGCAGTGGTCTAAGGCGTTGGCCTCTGATCATTCGTCGGAAGGGGTCCGGGTTCGAATCCCGGTGAGGCATGGATGTTGTGTTTGTCTTACGGCACTGGCTCTCTCCCTTCCCTGGAACCAGTGACTCTAAATTAGGGACGGGCGACTGCTTATAGCCCATTGAGTTGCTCACGGTGGTCGTTAAACCTCAAAAAAAAAACCAAAAAAAAAAACGATAGCAACTATAAAATGGAAGGCAGGAAATTGTGGAAATTAGCATAAGTGCGGGATACAGTAAGACGTGTTGTGCGTATGCAAATTTTGGATTGTCGAACTTGTTCGTGACGTCATAGCGCTGATAAGAGATATAAAGGATTTGACGCGTATTGACCGTTGTTGTTCAAACGCAAAGTTGAAAGGGAAAGAATCAATTGACGAACTTGCAATTTTCAGTATGTCCTCCCGACATCACCTAGATGCTTTTACGCGTACCCGTATTAAAGATTGAAGAAGGGCGAAAAATAACAGTTGTTGCCAGGCTGTTCGACGTCAGCCACAGTGTTGTTTCAAGGCTTTGGAAATCATTTAAAACAAATGGAGAGTGTAGCAAACGTCACGGGGAGGTTGTGTTCGCAGTACGACACCTGCAGAAGATTGGTACATAGTGCTATCAACAAAAAGACACCGGCGCAGCACAGCTAGTGAGGTAGCAAATCAGTTTATGTCTGCTAATGGCAAGCGAATCTCCCGAAAAACTGTCGCCAGACGTTTGCATGAAGAAGGACTATACGACCGCCGTCCTGTTGTGTGCATCCCATTGTCCAGACGTCACCGTACCGCCCGTTTGCAATGGTGCCATCAACATCGCAATTGGACTGATAACGACTGGTCTGCTGTCCTCTTCTCAGATGAGAGTAGATACAGTCTATCGTCTGATTGTCCACGACAACTGATCTGGCGTGATAGTGGTACTGCATATTGTCCAGCAAACATGCAGGAAAGGGACCGATATCCGACATGTAGTGTCATGGCATGGGCTGGCATCATGATGAATGGCCGTACGTCCCTCTATGTGCTTCTAACTGGGACTATGACTGGCCAACGATACATTAATGATGTTCTGGTACCTCATGTTCGCATGTTCCGTGGTGCTGTCGGTGATAGATTCATTTTCATGGACGACAACGCAACATGTCATCAAACAGTCGCTGTCCAGGAGTGTCTTGAGAGCGAGGATATTCAACGCCTCGTATGTCCAGCACGTTCTCCAGATCTGAATCCCATTGAAAATGTGTGGGATGCTTTGGGGAGGAGACTTGCTGGTCGCCAATGTCCTCCAATAAACAAGGACACCCTCATCCGTGCACTGACAGAGGAATGGGATAAATTACCCCAACAGCTGCTTGATAATGTTGTGCAAAGCATGACACGACGTGTGGAATTTTTTTTTTTTTTTTGATTGGAGGTTTAACGACCACCGTGAGCAACTCAATGGGCTATAAGCAGTCGCCCGTCCCTAATTTAGGGTCACTGGTTCCAGGGAAGGGAGAGAGCCAGTGCCGTAAGACAAACACAACATCCATGCCTCACCGGGATTCGAACCCGGATCCCTTACGGACGAATGGTCAGAGGCCATCGCTTAGACCACTGCGCCACCGGGGCGGCACGTGTGGAATCTTGCATCGCCCTCCATGGTGGCCATGTCCCGTATTGACATTTTACGCCGGAACGCCTGCGGACGGTAATTGCATTTTTTTCACGTTTGCGTATTCTGCGCAAAATGGCCTGTTTGTCCCTTGAACACGTTCCAAAGCCTTCTGGATTTCAGAGCACAATAAATTGTCTTTCTTGTAATGTCCTGGCATTCTGACATTATTTTATTTCACTTGGCATCCAACCACACTTACTTTTTTATGCGCTATATAACCGTTTATGATCCGTCCTTAGCAATTGTCCAACAGTGTACATGTATAGGGCCTCAAGCTTTTTTTTTTTTTTTTTTTTTTTTGTATTGGAGGTTTAACGACCACCGTGAGCAACTCAATGGGCTATAAGCAGTCGCCCGTTCCTAATTTAGGGTCACTGGTTCCAGGGAAGGGGAGAGTCAGTGCCGTAAGACAAACACAATATCCATGGCTCACCGGGATTCGAACCCGGACCCTTTCGGACGAATGATCAGAGGCCATCGCTTAGACCACTGCGCCACCGGGGCGGCACCAGTTGTTTGGAACTGCTACTTTCCCGTCATCCAGTTTTTATAAATTAAAACCACGAAATGATTTTTAACTGTTTTACTTATTTAATTAAAAAAAATACCAAAAAATTATTTTCTTTTTAATACTTCATTTAAAGCTGCCGTAAAAAAATCCTAGCTATTTCTTTAACCGGTTTCATACGCAGTTTCCAATATATATATATATACACTGACGGAAAAAAAAATCCCAACACCAAGAAGGGGTGTGTTAGATAAACGACAGTTGGTAGGCGGTGAGAGTACATCTGTAAGATGACGTCTATGCAAATTTCGCGCTCGGCGCATACGTGTGGCGCTAGTAGCGCCCCTCGGAACATGCAAAGCAGGTTTGCTGTAAATACGCGCTGTAACGTTCGTGAGCGTTAGTTATTGTTGAGATTCGACGTAGGGTGTTGATGTTAGTCAAGAATGCCTTTAAGAAGACGAAGAAGCCATTATCAACAGCTCACGGAGTTTGAACGAGGTCGTGTAATAGGGCTTAGAGAAGGTGGATTTTCTTTCCGCAATATTGCAGAACGACTTGGCAGGAATGCAGCCACTGTGCATGATTGTTGGCAGCGGTGGTCAAGGAAAGGTACTGCCTCAAGAAGACCGGGTTCCGGCAGGCCACGTGGCACTACTGAGAGGGAAGACCGCCGTGTACGGCGTATGGCCGTGGCGCATCGTACCGCGTCTGCGGCAGCAATTCGAGCTGCAGTTGCCACCACAGTGACACAACGAACTGTTACAAATCGGTTACTTGAAGGACAGCTCCGAGCCAGACGCCCTGTAGCGTGCATTCCACTTACTCCAAACCACTGCCGTTTGCGACGTCAGTGGTGTCAAGCTAGAGCTCATTGGAGGACGGAGTGGAGATCTGTTGTGTTTTCTGATGAAAGCCGGTTCTGCCTGGGTGCCAGTGATGGCCGTGTGTTGGTTAGAAGGAGGCCAGGTGAGCGCCTGCAACCAACCTGTCTGCGGCAGAGACACACTGGACCTACACCTGGAGTTATGGTCTGCGGAGCAATTTCCTATGATAGCTGGAGCACTCTCGTGGTTATCCCACGCACCCTGACTGCACAGTTGTACGTCGATCTGGTGATTCAACCTGTTGTGCTGCCATTCATGAACAGCATTCCAGGGGTGTTTTCCAACAGGATAACGCTCGCCCGCATACCGCTGTTGTAACCCAACATGCTCTACAGAGTGTCGACATGTTGCCGTGGCCTGCTAGATCACCAGATCTTTCACCAATCGAGCACGTATGGGACATCATTGGACGACAACTCCAGATTCACCCCCAACCAGCATTAACCGTCCCTGTATGGACCGACCAAGTGCAACAGGCATGGAACTCCATCCCACAAACTGACATCCAGCACCTGTACGACACAATGCATGAACGTTTGCGTGCTTGCATTCAACATTCTGGCGGTTACACCGGTTATTAATGTACCAGCATTTCACATTTAAAATGGCTCTTCTCGCACTTATAATAAGCTGTGATCTTGAAACCTTAATCGATTAAATATGTTACCTATATACAAATGTATTGCCGCCATTTCATTCCTCTACAACTATTTTGTCGTGGTATTGGGATTTTTTTTTTCCGTCAGTGTATATATATATATAAAATATTTTTCCTGAGGCTCGAGGCTCTTAGCTTTGTGCCCCCCCCCTCCGCAATGCAGGGGTTATCAGTGCACCCTTGGTTCTCTGTTTAGTTTGCTGACGCTGATCCTGCAATACAGCAAGAAGAGTTTGGTGCTCTTATGTAGACCGGCATTGTCTTTACCTTCCCGTTTTCCCACATAGTTCTTCAAAAGTATTAAAGCAACCAGAGTAGTTTTTTTCTTTTTTATCTTAAAACTTCGTGCATTTACCGTTGGCCTGATTTGTTTGTTTTCATGCTTTTGACATCAAAGTGTTACACAGAAAAATGAAACCTAGGTTTTAACCAAGGTCACTTTCTCTTGGTCCCATAATTTTTTTGCAAATAAAAATCTTATTGACGATTAAACAACATACCTCTTTCAAATCTGTTTCAGATAACCAAAACTGCTAATCCTTTTAATTCAGCAGATCTGGAACAATATTCACATAGCTGTGATACGGAACTCAACATCACACTGAGATCTGCAAAATACCATTCCATACTTCCCAACATCTCTATGAACAGGGAGGCGCCAGCGAACCAAAATCAGAATACTTACACAAGATACTTCGAATGTTACTAAAGCTAATCTTCCAGTCCTCACCAGAGTGATGCGACGGATCAGTACAGCGAAAGAAATGTTATGTTGACTCCTCTGTTATTTTTTCTTTCTCGTATCGGGGTTTAACGATCACCATGAACAACTCTAAACAGCCGCACGTCCCGAATTCAAGGCCACTGGTTCCAGGGAAAGGACAGAGTCAGCGCCGTCAGATAAACACATTGCCCATGTCTCACCGGGGCCCATCTAGGTTTGAGGGGAGGGAGGATTAACGACCACTGTTAGCAACTCTAGAGTCTATAGGAAGTCACCTATCCTTAATTTAGGGCCACTAGTTCCAGGGAAGGGAGAGATCCAGTGCCCCAAGACAAACACAGCATCCATGCCTGACCCCGATTCGAACCCGGACCCATCACAGACGAATGGTCAGAACCCAACGTATAGAAAACGATGCCACCGAGGCGGCCCAGCTCGGATTACTAGACAAAAATCTACGCCTCTGACCACTCAGCCACCGGGGCCGCGTTGATTCCTCAAATGGCAAAAGGAAAAAAAACTTAGGAAAATAACAATGGTGTGCAACAGTGTGTGTATTCTCTTCACACCGAAAATACCAATACAAAATACATATGACAATTTCAGGACTCGTGAAATTCAGAAACAAAAGGAAGCACATGTAAGTACTTCAGGCACTGAATTTCTTTTCAGCTCTTCGGAATTCAGATACTTTTCTCTTTCACTGATTCCACATTTTTTTGCATTGTTATAAAGCACACTATTTTTTTCCTCTGGACTCCGCGAGAAAATCCAGGACTGTGTGTAAAGCGTTTTAACGGGTGAACATGGCGCTATAACGCGTCCAAATTGTAGAAGAGAAACCTGACAAAAGTGTGATAGAAGAGCACTTCCTCGTATTTACAGTCAGATTTGTTTTCACACTTTTAGCGTTAGCATCTCATAGTAGTATTTTCTTTCTTGCCACTACTTTTTTTTTTTTTTTTTTTTTTTGAATGATCACGATTTGCCAAAAAACTTCGAATATGAGAAAATAAGAAAATATCTTCAGCATTAGAAAAATTTCATGGCCATCAGGAAATTACATGATTCTCACTTTTCTTGTTTCGTTTAAGTATACACAAATTTTTATTCGAGTAAAGAAAAAATGCTATTTTTACATATAGAGGGTTTGCAATAATTCTCCAGTTGAACAAAATACCAGGTTTAATAGCTATATACCAACACCTAATTTTACGAACTCCACTTATCTAAGCCTAGCATTTGCTGCTATCAATTCGAAAACATTATGTCACTGGTCCTACCTCCACCTTGGGTCAACAGACGTAGCTGCATTAATTCAACTAAATGACGTTTTACAAAGGCGCTTCAAATTGTTTTCTAAAGAAATCCTTTTTATTTAGTCACAAACTAAATTTCCACAAATTATAAACGGAGGGGGGGGGGGGAGAAAGAATAAAAATCATTCGGTTATGCAGTATCTTCAGAACAGTGATAATTATTGTACACAAACGTTTGGCATTACATTCAACAAAACAGGCTTAACTTACGGTTCATCTTTGCCTACTTCTTTAGCTGTGGATGGGCATTACGTAGGTCGTTCAAAAAGTAACGAGACTGACGTCATAGCGCCAAAACAATCCCATGCAAAAAAATGTAGCGGCCTACTGTCGAAACACTTGCAAAGTCAGTCACTTGACGACGCGTCGTTACAGCGTTCCGCTAGTTCATTCTTGTAGTAGAAGGTGTAGAGTTCAGACGTGTTTCTGTAACCCAGTATGAATTTAAAACTGGAGCTAAGAGCAGCTATAAAATTCTGCATGCGTTTGAATAAAACTGCCACAGAAACGCACGAAATGATTAAAACAAAAGAAGATGCTTTATCCCGTGCAAGGGTTTTTGAGTGGCACAAGAAATTTTATAAATGGTGAAGAGTGTCTGCAAAGTACGCCACGCTCCGGTAGGCCTTCGACATCAACTACGGAGGTTAATGTCAATATCATCGAAGCACTCCTGCGCGAAGACCGCCAAATGACCATTGAGGAGGTTAATGTCAATATCATCGAAGCACTCCTGCGCGAAGACCGCCAAATGACTATTGAGGAGGTTAATATCAATATCATCGAAGCACTCCTGCGCGAAGACCGCCAAATGACCATTGAGGAGGTTAATGTCAATATCATCGATGCACTCCTGCGCGAAGACCGCCAAATGACCATTGAGGAGGTTAATGTCAATATCATCGAAGTACTCCAGCGCGAAGATCGCCAAATGACCATTAAGGAGGTTAATGTCAATATCATCGAAGCACTCCTGCGCGAAGATCGCCAAATGACCATTGAGGAGGTTGCCAATGGGATGCACATGTCATTTTGTTCCGCTGATGACAATGTGACAAACCAGTTGGGGTACCGAAAAGTCGCAGCAAAGTGGATTCCCTACTTGCTCACGGATGAACATAAGGCAAATCGTGTTATCACTTGTCGCCGATGGAAGAGCCAACTACGACGTGAACCACACTTTTTGGATCGAGTCGTCACATGATATTAAACATTTTTTCACAATTTCGATACAGAAACAAAACAACAAAGCACCCAATGGAAGCACCCAAAGAGTCCTCGATCCAAGAAAGCAACGGTTCATGCAAGTGCAGAGAAAATCATGCACCTGGTTTTCTTCGATGAAAAGGGAATTGTGTATGACCAATGTTCCCCCAGGGAAAACTCTTACCGGAGCCTACCTATTATTCCGAAGTTCTCAAAGCTCCTGTAAAGAAAAAAATTCCCCAAAAAGCCCAGAACATGCACAAACTGGTTGGATTTTGCATCTCCCTGCACATCGTGCTTTGTTTATCCAGCAGGTTATCCAAGATCTAGGCATCGAAATGATGTCGCACCGTCTGTATTCATCGGACCTGGCGCCATGTGACTTCCACCTATTCCCTGAAGTGAAAAAACTTTCTGGGCGTCGATTTGCATCAAATACTGAACTGAACAATGCTGTGATGGGTATGTTGAGGAAGGGCATGGGACACACTTTCGAGAAGTGGATTGAAAGGTGGGACCGGTACATTCAGGTAGAGGGAGAATACTTCGAAGGTATGCAAGTGTAAGTATGTTTACTGCATTACACTTCTGCCCCATATAAAATCAGTCTCGTTACTTTTTGAGGGACCCTTCGTATGTTACTAACATGACAGAATTTAAAACCGAAATTTACAAGAAAGACATTTCTCGTTTAAAAACATTTTCCCTTCTGGATTCTAGTATTCATGCCCCCAATTTAATACATTACAACAGTATACGTCTTTAATTACATTACAACAGTATACGTCTCTAAATACATTACAACAGTATACGTCTCTAAATACATTACAACAGTATACGTCTCTAAATATATTACTCGCTGAACAGATTCTACTTGAAGAAAAACCGTTTCTCATATTAATGACTTTTCATTGATATTTAGAACATCATTTCAAGATCACTTTACAGAGAGACAAAGACCACCCAAACAACATATTGATAGAAATACGAGGATCAAAATATGAAATCACTGTACTGTATTCACAAAATACAATCTAAATCAATATAGATATATTGCAAATTACTGAACTACATATATCGTATATGGAAAATGCATGCCGAGATTTCAATTTACCAACCACGTGTGTGTGTGTGTTTATAATATTTCTCTGAGCCCATGAAAATTTGAAGCCAAGGAGAACTTGCACATCTTGAATTTCCAGTTTTTGTTCGCAAGACAGGTAAATAACAGAAACTGAAAAATAAACACTTCATGTCTCATTCATTACTCAATCTTAGACCTTCGAAGCAAGAGGTTGTTGGCCTCGTAACTACTTTGCCACCAGAGGGGGTGTAATCTAATATGCAAATCCTTTACACAAAGGGTATCTCCACATAGACGAATAAAGTAAATCAAAACTACGGATACTTCACATCAAAAGCATTTATTGAATACTCGAAGGGCAATTTAGGTATAATTACCTATGATACAATTTTTCGAGAAAAAGTTGAAAAAAAAAATTAGAACTATAAAGCCTCATGCGGTATTTTTACTTATTTTTTACCGGAGAGGATGAGAAGGAATTTCAACAAAACCTCACAACGGTAACGATAACTGAGAATTACCCAGCTTTTATTCGGGACGACTAGTACCAGAGAAGGAAAACAACCAGAACAGAGGAGCAAGCACAGTATCCATGCTTTTTCCGGTACTGGAGGCCATGCCCTTGGCGCTAAAAGCTAGAATTGTAACTGTTGGCCATGAGGAAACCACTGATCCGATACTGCTGATGCGTATGGAAAAACCATATTCAAAAATTTCGCTTATGAGACTTTTTCTAGGGTACCTACCAAATTTGGGAAATGCAATTTCATGACCAATTAACAATTTTCATGATCATTTTTAAAAGACTTTCATATATATAGCCTCTCTTTGACAAATGTCAATCCTGCCTTCTCGTGGTGCATCCTGTTCCCACTAAAGGGGCTCTGGCAACCGCCAATAGCGGTATTACTATATCATCGGGATCAGAAGAAATGCTATCCCACACTTACCAGCCCGCTTGGCCAGCGTGGTGAGTTATGGCCAAACCCCTCCAAAATGATTACACAACTTAAATCTTGTCCCTAAGTCTCCGGGAGCTGGAATGTACCTGGCCAAGGCAGCGGCCAATGCGACATGAAGGCAGAGTTTGCTAAGAATCACCGGAGGACCGGACTAGGCTGCCATCTGATGCTCACCTTGGCTACTTTCAATGGACGCTCTCTATCTTCTGATTCAAGGCTCGTTGAATTGGATGAGGAACTACAAAAGATCAAGTGGGGCATCGTCGGGCTAAGTGAGGTAAGGAGAAAAAGAGAAGATCTTATTGAACTGAAAAGTGGACATCTCTTCTACTATCGCGGGACAGATACGGGTAGAACTAGTGGCGTTGGATTTATAATAAACAAGAAACTGAAGGATAAAGTTCTAGAAATTGAAGTTCCTTGGACAGAGCTACAAGACTTGTTATCCAACTTTCCAGAAGATACCAGGCTCAGATTATTTCAAGCTTATGCACCCACCACGAGTCATCTTGAAGAACAAATTGAAGAATTTTATGAGGAAATTCGTCATCTAAATAATAAAAGCAAGCAGCACTTGAAGATAATTATGGGAGATTTCAATGCAAAAATAGGGCAACAGCAACAGAATGAAACTTCAGTAGGTAAATTCGGTCACGGCAACAGAAACCAGCGTGGAAATGCTCTGGTAGAGTTTGCAGAGGCATAAGGGTTTTTCATCTTGAACTCCTTTTTCAAGAAAAAGCAACAAATTAAATGGACATGGAGGCTTCCCAATGGGTTGACAAGTGAAATTGATTTTATTATGTGTAAACAAGAATTTTGGTATGGAAAACTGCCGTGTGCTGAACAAGTTCAACACAATTAATGAGCATAGAATGGTAAGATGTAAGATGTACCTCAATGCTAAATTCGAGGATGGAAAGCTCATAAAACAAAGTGTATTGACATGACCAACCTTAAAAACATCATAATACCTTCAAATTGGAACTGAGGAACAGATTCTCTGCTCTAGAAGGTCTAACGTCGGAAGAAGTAAACATATCTGAAGTTAACGTGAAACTAACCAAGGCTCTTATGGAAACAGCAACAAAATTAGCTGGTACTAAGAACAAGTTGCATATGAACAAATTATCAGGGAAAACCAAAACTCTGATGCAAAAAAGAAGAGAGATAAGGACAACTAAAGGAGATGCGACTTCCAAAGTGGAATATATAGAGCTATGCAAGACAGTACGAAAAAGTATCGCTGAATAATCACTGGAGACGTAAGGAAATTCAACTATGAACTAGTTAGGAAAGCAACTGAAAACAACCAAAGCCTGAAGAGAGCAAACGGAATTCTCAGTAAGGGGAAAAAAAAACATATTGTGGCACTGAGAAATGATGGTTCTGTAACAAGAAATAGAGGCGAAATTTTGACAAGAGTGAAAGATTTCTACTCAAAACTGTATGAAAGGGATGATACATGTACTCCAGACCTTACGGAAGGTACCAGTACCAGAGTTCTTCCAGTCCTCCCAACAGAAGTTGCACATGCAATCAAGAACATGAAACGGAGAAAAGCTCCAGGAGAAGGTGGAGTTACCGTAGACATCGTACAAGAAGCAAGTGGAGAAATTGAACAGTACTCGCCCAAGTTTTCACTCGATGCCTTAATGAAGGGAAGATTCCTGAGAATTGAAACAATGCTAGAATGATCCTGCTACATAAAAAAGGTGACATTGAGGATCTCAAGAACTACAGACCTATCAGCCTCTTATTAGTGGTTCATAAAATCTTCATTAAAGTTATTTCACATCGCTTGAAGGTAACACTGGACATGGCTCAACCGAGAAAACAAGTTGGATTTAGAAGTGGCTACAGCACTATAGATCATATTCATGTACTGAGAGAACTAATTGAAAGAACGAGGGAATATGAACTTCCATTGTGCATGGCTTTTATCGATTATAAAATAGCCTTTGATTCGGTGAAACCATCAGCAGTTACAATGGCTCTGAAATCCTGCGGTATTGAAGATGCATACATTATTATTATTAATAACATCTATGAAAATGCAAGTGCAAAGATTTGGCTATTTGAGAAAACAGCAACCATAAAAATTGGAAAAGGAGTGAGACAAGGTGACACCTTATCTTCCAAACTCTTTAATGCCACACTGCAAAATGTCTTTCAATCATTGAACTGGGAAATCAAAGGGATAGAGATTAATGGAGATTATCTAACTCACCTTCGTTTTGCCGATGACTTAGTCATTCTTGCAACTACCCCGTCAGAGTTGAAGAGAATGATCCAGGAACTTGCTGACAAGAGTAAAGAAGTGGGATTAAAAATGAACTTTCAGAAGACAAAAGTGATGTACAATGCTTTTACAAGAAATGAAGATTTATCGATTGATGAGAAAAAGCTGGAGATAACCAATACCTACATTTACCTTGGACAGCAGATATCAAGTGAGGGTCACATTGATGAAGAAATTAATCGGCGTACAAAACTTACCTGAAGAGCTTTTGGAAGAAACAGTGTAATTTTCAAGAGCAATATGCCGTTGTGTCTTAAAAGAAAAGTGTTTGATCAATGCATCCTTCCAGTGCTTATGTATGGTGACCGCGGGTGACCTAGTGGTCAACGTTCGTGACTGACACGGAGAAGACCTCGGGTTCGATCCCAGGCAGGTACGAACGCTCAAACCACTAAATATCCGCCGTACATCGAATGGCCACGTTAAGCCGTCGGGCCCCGGTAATAAATAAGGCCGTCTTCTTCCCCTTTTCTACCTCGCTTCCGTGTCACTTTCCTATCGGGCACTCTAGCCCAAATCTCCTAGTTTCTTATTTCTAAGGGTTGTTTAAGACCTGGGGTTAGGCACTCCCTTCCTAAAATCCTCTACATATGATCTGATCTGCTTGCGTATGGTGAAGAGACGTGGACCTTAACTAAAAAAGATATGCACTAACTCAAAGGAGCATGGAGAGGTGCATGCTTGGTGTAACCAGGAGGGATAAGAAGAGGAATTCATGGATCAGAAAAATGACAAGAGTGAAAGACATCATGATCAGAGTAAAATCCATGAAATGGCAATGGGCTGGACATATTGCCAGAAGGACAGACCATCGATGGACAACCGAAATTCGAGACTGGATTCCAAGGTACAGGAAAAGACCCAGAAGAAGACCACATGGGAGATGGGCGGATGAAATTTGAAAGTATGCGGGAGTAACATGGAGGAGACTGGCACTAAACAGAGCGTTGTGGAAGAATCTTGGGAGACCTTTGTCCAGCAGTGGATTGATAATGGTTGACAATGATGATATATATATATATATAGTCCGCCATCATTTACGAACGAAGCGGTATATCCGCCATTTGTTTTTGAGTTACGGAACTCAAAGTCTGCTAGTATTATACTGTCAAGATAAGCGAAAAGAACTGATTTTGTAGATGCCGTAAAGAACCACTTTCTAAAACTATACATGCTCTTGATGTTTGAAACTTCGTCTGTACAGAGAAGCTGATTTATATAAAATTTCGTAATGTTACAGAAACGTATGTAGAATGCCATCAAATACTCGGTAACCCTGTAACGCCAGGGTGGTGTTAAAGTTATACATACATGATTTTTAGATTATTCACGACATTTACGTCAATCTTTGTCATGTTCAACTCATTTCAATTTTGTCAAAGGATCACATGTAAGTCATTGAACTACAAAGTAAGCGTAATCAAGACTTCCATGTTTAAAAATGCGAAGTCACTGACGAAAAATACGGCAAGAAAACTTAGAAAAGATCTAAACCAGTCCCAACCAGAAGTGAAGGGGTTGAGTGACAACGAAACACAAGCAAAGGCTGCATGTGTTTATTTGTGATGAAGAGCGGGTAGAGAACATGTCTTTGTGCAAATTTATTGTGAGGTATTTACACGATTAGTGTGGAGGCATCAGAAGGAACACAAAATTTTCAACTTACAAATGCCCAGAATGGACATTTGTAAGTTGAAAATGTATTTTCAAACTTTTCTAACACATTGCTCGTATTGTGTGAAAGATTGTTTTTTTGTATCCCATATCATTCTTTTTAATAACCCAGTAAGTTCATAACATATTCTTGCATATTAAGGCTGTTGTTCCAGCTGCAAAGAAAAACTTAATAATGAGTGAAAATTTATCATTTTGTTGCACAAACTCAAAATGGATTTAATATTGTTGCATTTTGGTTAAATAATGTTAGTTTTTTTTTTTTTTTTGGGGGGGGGGGGGGATATTTTGTTATGTTAAAGAACAGATGTTAGATGGGCCACCTGTTCCTAACAACGTCATCATGTAAGCTTTTCCAAACTCAGTTTTATTTTACCTCTTGAAATACTTACGTATCATCCATATCATTATGCTATTATCTACAGAAGAGATAAAAGTGTCTTCGTCATTACTTTCCCGTTTTTATATACCTTATTTCCAGAGCTACACCATTTTACGAGTTAAGGTGACATTATTCGGGACTAGTACCATATTAAATTTCATATCAGTTGCCTGATAAATTGCCCACATCACTATTAAGCCGGTGTTTTTCTTTTTATTTACACCAGTTTTACAAAGTATTAATTACTGAGCCCCCATTCGTACATGAACTCTATTACAGAAAAGGATCTGAAACACCCTTCAAGATATAAAAGTTGCAGAAGCGTGTTTGTTAAGAAGCCAGTGAAAACATAAAGACAATTCTGTTCAACTGGTGAAGTAATAAAAGTAATCACCAAGGTAAACATTGGGAAAAAACACTCAATGTTAAGTTAAGTTAAACGTTTAACAATGGTACTGGTCCCATGGCCGAATGATCATGGACTTCTAATCGATAAACATTTGCTTTACCAGCTTAGCTACACCAAAGATAGCTCAAGGTGCAGACATTCCAGCGAAACGCTGCTGTGTGACACCAAAATGCTGTTTAGTTTTCATAGTAGTTTGATTGCAAGAAAATTTTGGTTAAACCATCAGTGGGCAGCTATTCGAGTTGTAAAGACCACATTTGTATGTATCATTGGGTTCACCTGCCAACCCGGCACTCAAGAAAGATGTCCGAAAGACACTGATTGGTTGGTTGGATTTACCACTACACCCCACAAGACTTAGTTTGAGACACTAATGACAATTCAAAGATTTGGGACTATTTACTTTGTATTATAATACTTGAGTGTATTTCTATACCTTATAGAAAGCTGAAATAAAAAAAATATGTAACACAGAGTCCCTGAAATTAACATGAATATTACAGAAACAGAAAAAATACTAATAAGATGCATTTTTCGCGCTAAAACTTATTTTGCCTATTAAGCACAGAGCGACCACAAAGGGGTATAATAACTAAGACCAAAATAGAAGCTGAGGGGGGGGATATATCAGAGGCAAATTTGATAAAAAGGACGAGAAAAGATTAAAAAAAAACAAGATCTGATATGAAGCAAGAAAACTGCAATTGCAGAAATCTGAAACAGATCCAGTTTGATGAAGCAATCGAGCTGTGAGGTCGGCTGTATATTGTACGTACACCAGATGAAATAATGAAGTTAATTACTCACTGAATTAATCGCAATCAGAAGTATCCCCATCTCGCCAGTCGGAAAAGGAAAAAATTAAGGAAAAAAACATATCTGTTTTTTAATTACGTAAAGCATTAAGGACATATGGGTGGAATGAGCAGTGAATTTACTACTGCGGATGAAACAGACAAGCGCTGCCACATAACACGCCACACGCTCGTACATACATTTCAGACTGAAACAGCTTTCAAGTTACTTTATACGTATACATACGTTGCTTCTCTAGTCCTGATTCTCGGATATTTAATTGATTCATATATCAAAGGAAGGAATTACTGCTAATCCTACGCAGGCGGCAGCATTAAATTCTGCTTCCGGTTATTAGTGGATTGGGAAAAGCCTTCGAGGAATCAGTGGGCTACATGTTATAAAATAATATCGAGGAACGAAAAGAATTTGTTTAAGAATCGTTA
Source organism: Macrothele yani (assembly GCA_039090855.1). NCBI lineage: Eukaryota > Metazoa > Arthropoda > Arachnida > Araneae > Macrothelidae > Macrothele > Macrothele yani. Next base: position 60,437,921 of record CM077023.1, on the reverse strand, counting down.
GTTTAAAAAAAGGAAGCTGGGTAAGCGGCAGTCTGACAACAAGTATTAAGGGGCAAGTTTCTGAACCTTAAGACACTTGCAGTTATCATTCGCTGGATTCAGAATTTAGCTTAACTGACTAAAATTTTAAGATATCTCTGAAATTATTTCAGGAGCCAATTTTTGCAATGGATATGATCTAAAAATCTAGCACAAAACTGCTAACTTTTCAGCCCCAAGAATGCTATCTCGAATATCCGTGAAAGAATACAATCGATTCGTAAATCTTTAACAAACTGTATAAGTAATAATGCAAACTGCATAAACTGTACAACAGAAACTTAAAAACCAGAAAGCAATATACGATGACTGTAAATATAACTGCTTTGCAAAATATGAAAGGTGAGACTCATTTTTTGATTCATCAGAGCACGCCAATTTCGCGAAATAATGTTTGCACAAAAAAGTTGTTGTCAAAGGTTCTTGAACTTCACAAGATACACTAAAAGCGCCTAAATTCAAGACTTGATATCACGTGAGGTGCAAGTCGCCCGGAAGCGTAAGTCAAATATTTCCGTTACTATGTAATAAAATGATCTTTCAGAATTTTGGACAGTGTTACATATCGTAAGTTCATTGTCGGGTACATATTGGTAATATAATTTAACATCGATGTATTTTTTTAGAGGATTTTGAATGCAACGTGCCATAATTTGTAAAACATAAGCTGAAAAACTATTCATCAGAAAACGGCTTAAAACACTGGAAAAAGAACGGTACACTTTCCACAGCAAAAATTACAGATGACATTCACTCTACAAAAACCTGGATTACACACGTGGGATTTGTTAGATTATTATAGTTACGGACAAGAGTCTTAATCTGTAAGGTTATAATGGGTCATTCTCCTTAAAGTAGTAACTAATTGATTACAGCAAAGATGATGAATGTAAAACTTTTGTGAATGGAACCCTTATATTTATTCAAAATTTATATTACTTTTGTCAATTTGCATTACTATAATATTTTTTATATTTACGATATGTGAATTTTTATTAATTCCCCCTTACTGTTTATGCATAAATGATATGTAAGAATGCTTGGCAAAGTATGAGACTCCTACTCCTTTTGTTTTTCCTTCTCAACAACGACGAAGGCTGAACAGGTATATCTGCACTTTTGGCATTTCAGTTCACCTGTCTAACACACATCTGTAACTCTTTCACACATTTAAAGATAGAGTACACTTTTCTCGTCCTAATTATCTCAGTAGCTCAACTGCAGTTCCTGAAGCAGTGCAAAATGGCTCTGCCCAGTTGGAATCGAAATTTGAAGAGTGAATGAGAACAACAACACAAACATGCTATCCGTGCTCATCTAGGGTTTGAACCCAAGCATTGTAGTAAATCCAACCAACGTTCAACAAACATGCTCACTATGGACGACATATGGCGGAGCATAAAGTGAAGGTTATCACGTTATATCATATCGACGGAAACGCTCATGTAAAGTTCAGTAATTTTAGGAACAACGACTTTGTGCAACACTACACAGAAGATAAGTTGCGATTGGCAAAACCTTCCCCAAGCACCGAACACTATAACAGCATAAAAACTAACTATACAAAATGTTAATCTTAGAAATGACACCTCCAAAACTGGTCAGAATGAAAACGGAATGTCACAGTTATTATACGAATTAATTCACTTAATATTTATGTTTGCGTAATGACGAAGGTTTTTTATTTTATTCGAAATCATAAAGAAAAAATGTTTGAGCTTTCGTATTACTGACCATTTGGTGTAGATAACTGGTGTTAAAAATTACTTATTTAATAGTTTTATTTAAAATTAAAGACATTAATTTTCACCATTGCACTGATTAGCTGTTAAAAGACATGCAACAGCAAATGAGCACAATTAAAACCTTTGCACTCATGCACTGATCAGTTTTTTTCAAATATCTGAGCCCAAAGCGTTAATATACTGTACTTTAAAACATAAGCACACAGTGAATCTAAGTATCTATGCTGCAGGAGCCAGAGACATACTTATCTGAAGCATCGAAAAATGTCGCGCGCGCATCAGTTATTTATTAAATTGCTGGTACATGACAGCTAAAACTTCTGAGGTCAATATCTTTACGTTAGGAATGTTTCTGCCGAAGACAGAATTAGAAGGAAATGTCCACTAGCTCTGTCATGTGCGCTCAATAAATAGACCTATTGAATTCGTTGTCTTTCTTCCACTTTAATAAAATATAGTAACAGAATCTGAGGCAGACAACTGGTTTAGTATATTTTAAGTTCCCTTGTTCTTGAGTATGACAAATACGAGATGAAAATTTTAACTATTTTACATAAATTTACTACAGTTCAGCATTCTTAAAGAACAATTCTTACATGTAGCTGTTATTTCAATAACACCACCATCTGTCAGTGTTGCTTTTCGTAGAAATAAATACAAGGGTTAATGTACGCAATAATGTCTCCTTAGTGTAAACCAAAATCAGGTACAATTTCTAAAATAAGAACTTTATTAGTTTCTTATACAGTTAATTCAGCATGATTGTTTCCTATGTTAGCAGTGCTTAAAATTACAGCGAAACCAGAAAATAAACTTTTCGATTCACTTAAGAAAAACTAGAGAAAATATTTCTAAGAAGTTCAAATGATGTGAGTTCTTGTCCTATTTTTCGCATCTGCAGTACTTTTCGTGAGTAATGCATGATTTTGTTACGCTAATTTTATGGTAATATATTTCTTCTAAGAACATATTTTGTTATTTATTTATTTTTTATTGCTTTAGCAGATTTTGTAAACAGAGGAAATAAAAACTACAAATATTATATTTTCTCTTAAAAAGATATAATTTTGATCCAGTTTTCGTATATACATAAATATAACGTAAAACTCAAACGCTGTGCTTAGTACTATCAATTACGAGGAGAATCTCACAAGTTGGAGACCATGAAACAATCGCATTAGATTTAGTATAAAGGTAGGCAAACATGGTTCTGCTTTGCATTCATGTACCCCATTTTTTTTTTTTTTTTTTTCGCAGTTTACCTCAGACTAAAGAAATAGTTTCAATTACATGGCTTTAACAGTGTGAATATTCTCTGCTTCTCACTTTTTAATTTACCCAAGACAAATGATTTTCGAAAATGTCATTGCTTTGTGGAAGAGCGCGAAGTAAAGCTAAATTTTCACGAATTAAAGCAACTGAAAATGAATCCATCCTATCAGTGAGGAACCCTAAACAAAAGCGACTTACTTCCATGATAACACTGAAAAGAGTTGTAAACAACACAAGATAAGTGTAGATTCACTAGGGTCGAATAAACAAACAAAACAGCAAAACAGGCTGCCTTCCATTTGAAACCGTGAAACAAGAAAAGAAAAAAAATCGCTTTCCGGTGTAATGATTTTAGCTTAAATTAGAGTCATTTAGGTAGAATAAATTAATTAATAGGGGGCACAAGGTCAGTATGAAGCCTGAATTTCGGAAAACTACATTTTCTTCACCTCGATATCTAATTACAAATTATCACATCATTTACGCAATCCATGCACCGCAAGAAGAAAACTGTGGGACGAAACGTTTTATTTTGTTTCTCGTTTTAACCCTTTTTGGACAAACAGGATGCAGCATTAGCACGTAAACACCATAATAAAGAGGGCAAAAACACAAATGAAAAATAAGGGTTGAAACGGCTATCAAAAGTGACCTGCATCTCGAAGCCGGGATTTTCTTTCTGCGTCACATGATGTCTGACCCACAAAGTCATCCAGCCTTCTCCGACTATGATACGAACGGTAAAACTTTTCTATCTGATCCCAAGTCCACTATTTAACATTCTCAGTTCTTTGTGTCACATTCCCCCAAAGAAACGATTTTGTGTAGCACCATATACGACGGCCAAGGTACAAACTATAAACAATAATAACGCCGGTATAATATCTTTTCATCTGTCAGGTAATCTGAACACACGAATTTTGTTGTCGTTTCTCTTAACAAACGCATTGCTGCGGCGCTCTGCTTGAAACGACAACGTATGCATTTTTCCGGAAATTACACAACAGAAAAAATCAGCCATGATTTCAGAGCTAAATAAGTTATTCTATAAATACTAAAAAATAAAGAGCAGTGATATTTCTGGGGGAAATCCTTATGAGTCATTCAGCAGCATGTGAAAGAGATGATCCAAAAGGAAGTAAATCCACTATAGTATAGATGTTTTACTCATAGGCGTAGCCAAGGAGAATGGGGTCCTCGGTCCGGACTCACACCCCTTGAGTACGTATATATATATATATATCATCCAGCTTCTCTCCTCTCTTCTCTCTCTCTCTCTATATATATATAGTCATTTTTTTTAAATTTTTTTGATTTTTAAAGGTTTCAGGCTAATTCCCACTTGGAGTATTTTTTCTTGGGAGGCTTTCACCGATGAACTAAGTCCACGAACGCCCCCTCCCAGCAAGAAATTTCTGGCTTACCCACTGGCTGTACCCTAAATGAAAAATAAATAAAACAGGGGTAAAATTCCTAAAACCTTCTTTTTGGAGCAACAACCCAATATAGATTCACTCATATGAGTCGTTCAGATTCACTCGAGATAATGGTGTACAACATCTGAACACGAACCAATAAGTTTCAAGTACAGCACGAAATGAAGGCCTACCATTAAATTATTTATTTATTACAACTTCTGTATCGGGTGGTTTAGAAACTAACCTTAAATGACACTGGACTTGATTTTAATATCAATTAAGATATGGACCACTTATATATCTGGTTCACTCCCTTCTCTGAAGCTAGTAACCTTAAATTGCGTAAGGAAGACTTTTCACAATGTACCTTAAAAAATCCATTATTTCATTCTGAGGTATAGTTTAGAAAGGATTTCTTTATCACTGATACGGGAGAATAAGCTGTTCTTTGGGGGAAATGATTTCCTTCTAAAAACGAAAAAAAAAAAAAAAAACTATTTGATAATAAATAAAAAATAGGAAAGTACATATCGACTTCTTTTGCGCGAGCATTCACCTTTGTTTATAATCGTAGTTATATCACATGAACATAATTTTACAACAACACTAGTCCAACTGACATGGAGAGTGCGGCACGTATCCTAAACAAAGGATCGTGATCAAATATTGCACATAAACAAATGCTCATAAGAGAGTTAAGAAATGGTAACCTTTCTATGCGCAATCCAAATCAGAAATGCGCAAGAGATTAAAAAGGTTGACAAGTCATTCACTAATGCACTTGTTAATTCAATAAGCAGGCAGAAGATGTTTTGGACAATGCTCTGGTAAGCACTCAGCAATACTTAACACAGCTAGTTTCAAGCGATGTGCCCATTGTACTAACACTCATTGTTTCCATCACACATTCATTGATGACGTACATATAAATAGCTCGTCCCAAAACAACTGAGAATGTTTTTATAAAATAATGCGCAATACTGCGTTCGACCTCGGCACACCTATCTATCACGAATGAGTCGTTGGTAGTGGGCAGTTTAATCAGCGTTGTTTCGGGAACCCCTAACAAGTGTTTTCGCGCTGTGATTTTTCGGAAAAAATTGATTTGAAAGCGGAACAAAGATTCGCCATTAAATTTTGTTGTCGACTTAAGAAGTCTGTTGGAGAGACTTTCAGTCTTATGCAAAAGGCTTAGAAAGATGAATGTCTAGAAAAATCAATAATTTACAGATGGCATAAAGAATTTAAGGATGGTCGTGAGTCGACGGCTTTAATCGCGCAGGGAGGAAGACCTTCAACGAGTATTACAGAGGTAAACATCAATACAATAGGTGTAATTATATAGGAAGACAGACACCTATCAATTAAAGATATCGAAGACATGGTTCATATTTCAAAATCATCAATTCACAGAATTTTAATCGAGCATTTGGGCATGAAACGAGTTTGTTCAACTTTAGTTCCCCATTTCTTTTCATGTACGGCCCAATGCAAGGCCACACATGGCCAGTTCTGTCGTTTCTTATTGGGAGAATATGAATATTAAGTTGATGCCCCCAACCTGCATATAGTCCAGACTTGTCACCATGTGACTTCTGCTTGTTCCCCATTTTAAAAGACATTACGAGGAAGACAATTTGAGACTTATCAACAAATTAAAACTGCGCAGGAGTGCTTCAACAGCATTCCGCAGAAGACATTCAGAAAGAGGGAGGAACTTTGGGACACATGAATATTGATTTGTGGTCAGTCTATCTATTGCAGACCAGTATTTAGGAAAAGTTTACCACATCCTTGATAATTAAGGTACGCATATTTTTTTTTATAAAGACTTTCTCAGTTGTTTTGGGACAACCCTTGTATATTCATGATTTCTCAACTTACTAGATAGACTGACCACATATAATAGAAAGGGTTTCTGTGTTTCTCAACTGAAGAAACACTGAAACCCTTTCTCTTACGCATTTCGACTAGAAATTTTGTTATGAACTACACACTTTTCACATGCACAATGTTCATTTAAGTAACACAACAGGCATTATAAATTTTGAAACTGAGGATGTGCCCAAAATGTTTTCTGCTATATATTTTCTTATACTCCATTTCTAAGATTACATCCATGTGAGATTCGGCAAACCGGAGGTCTGCGGAAAAGCATGTAATGCAGAAACGTTCTCGAAACGCTTTCACCTGTTTCTGAGAAACAATGAAGCCATGCTACGCCAGGGATGGCGAACCTATGGCACACGAACACTATTTGGGTGGCACACTGATATGAAAACATTAAGTAAAAAATTAGTTTTTTAAAAACAATAATTTTACATTTAGATATTTTTGGTAAGATATTTTGATTTTATAGGTTAGATATTCTTGTTAGATTTCCTTGTGGAAATGTAATGAGGGAGGAATTAATTAAATTGCTGAGTTTGCCAACTATGATCACAGGGAAATATATAATGCGTGAAGTGAAGCAGACATTTGTAGTAAAAATGGGGATTGACTTAAATAAAATGGAGTCTGTGACTGCTGACGGTGCCCATAACAATGAAAACAATAGGTTATGAACCCAGCATGAGCGAGTAGCATTCAGCAACAAGTTATACATCAATGTGATTATGTAAGTATGATTATTTTAATTTTCTTCTTACAAATTAAATCAGGATCAAATTAAAATTGTCTTAGTCTTAAAATTCACCTACTTACCTATTCTGTTAATGACATTTTTATATTATTCGCAAAAAATTCATGACGAAAAAAAATAATTAAAAAAAAAAATGCAAGAGAGGTGGCACACTAGACACTTGAAAGCAATAAAGTAAACTTTAAGTGGCACACTAGTCAGAAAAAGTTTGCCAGCCCTGGTCTACGTGTATTCACCATGTGAGATTCAGAAGTTCAGTTTGAATGGGATCAAATTACTCTTTTTTAAAAGAACTGGTAAAGAAACACACAAAGCCTTTCTACTGCCATTTTTTTAAAGATTACATTACGCATGCATTGCATTTTGAAGCTGAGAATACCAGTTACATAAGATTATTAGTAATCATGGGCTAAATAAGGTGCCAACGAAGATTTCTTTTAGAAATTTCGCTAGCGATCACCCCACCGCTATTTCACCTACAAATCCAAGTACGGTCTTTGAACAGATAATGCTGACCTGTTCCCAACCTTGTACTGCGTCACTTAACTGAGGATTCTCGCCTCTTCAACGGCAGCGTCATCAGGGATGTGACCATGATCTGAAATCGGTGCGTTATAACTGTGAATTTGGTTTCTTTTAAATAAATATTGTAATATTAATAATAATGAATACATTAATACAAACAGCACCATTCTTTAGCCGCGAAACTTTGAGAAACCGCACCAGTTGCCGAGTGGTCTAGGCGCAGGCAACCTTTGAATGGGGAGTCGCCAAAATAGAAGATTCATTCCATATAGGGTAGTGCGTTCCACATCTTCTCAAACGTGATAGAGCGGTTGACATTGATCCTGATTTTACATTATATTTATGCTCTTTTAGTCTGGTTTTTAACATTCGTAGGGTAGAGCCTATGTAAACTTGATCGGTTCCTCCTTAATCTACAGGCTGTAATAGGATTTTGTACACTCTGTATCTGCACTGTTAAAATTTTTGTGGTAGGTTGCACCAAAACGTGGTGCTACACCAGTTGCACCACTTTTTGAGAAAAGATACACCATTGTGTGGTATAAACAAAACCCAACAACGTAGTTCAACTTTTCATCACGTTATGGTACAAGGCTGCACGTAAGGTTCCACCATGTTGTTCGGTTTATTTTGCAACATAGAATGGCTTATCTTTACTAAGAAAGTGGTGCAGCTGGTGTAGCACCATTTTGTGGTGCAACTTACCACAAACGTTTTAACACTGTGTTGCTGATATCCACATGGTCACGATCTGTTTTAATAATTGTCATAAGGTTTATTTGTTCTTACTCCAAAATCTAGATTATGGCGTCGGCAAATGGTCTTTAAAATGAGTTCGACTCTGGGGACATAATTATCCACATATCTGAAACTTTTGCAATCATATCCGCATATCCGAACCTTTTTGCAATCTCCTTCACTTTTAAAATCTCACAGAAAGTACAGACAAGTTTAGGAAACAAGGACAAATGTCAGACACTAAAATTCTGGTAGGTCCATATTTTAATTTATAGCCTTTTTATTAATACCTATTTTCGATATGAAAAATGAATAACTCCTGTATTTAGTAAACATGTTGATCTTATTGAATTTCGATGTTGTTCTCCTTTTCTGTGCGCTAAATTTGTGTTTCAATTATACTGTTTCAAATTTCCGTTTCTTCTCCCCACCTCTTTCTTTTCCTTTGAGCAGAATTTACTTGCTTATCAACGTAATTTAGTTTTTTAAAGAGCACACACTGTATCCCAATTAAACATTTATATCTGAAACAAAAATATTAATAAAAAAAATCGGAAAAGGGCCTGCTGAAATGATCGGTCCAGGGCCCCTGAATGTGATAATAGAAATAAGCACAAATCAAGGTAACATTTACGACTATCATACGCGTATAAAATAACTTGATGAAAAACAATTGTGACGCTCCAAATAATGCGCTCGCTCAGTTTTAATTCAACTCACATTATTTCAATTTGGAATGGCGAAGGAGAATCTTTTACCCCTGCAGACACATTTTGCAAAAGAATGTTTTCTTTTTGGGTTTTTTCCCCCATTTATAGATGACAGCGTTTTCAGTTCTGTAAAGCTGATTATCTTTCAAGGCATTAAAACTTAAATCACAGAATTTTGTCATCATATTTGCTTTTAATGTTGAAAAAGCAAATATTTTGCAACGATATTAGATGTATCTCTCTTTACGTGCACTTTTTCCATTGATGGCATTGTTTGATAAGTAACAAATCATACTTCTCGGCTGTGAGCTTTGAGAAAATAAAAATAGGATTAGGAAACTATTCGGAAGCACATCTGAGCTTTTGCGTAACAGGATTCCCCATCTTTGCCCATGTTGCGGCGATGATTTCTGCGCAGCGTTACAATTAAGGTACGATAAAAGATTACAGCGATACATAACAGGTGCAGGAAAATCACTGTGGTGATTAGAACTAAACAGTTATCAGTTTTTCAAAAAACGATTCAATAGCTGTGAACTAGGTTTTTGATCAACTTAGGAAAATGTGAACAAAAACTGATTTTATACGAAGGGATAAAAACTATAAAACTGATTTTATATGTGAATAAAAACTGATTTTATACTTCTGCATACAAAAAAATAAAGCAACTCGAGCAATCATTCAGTATTGCACAATTTAAAGAGTATCAAGAACAATGCACTGTGGAGAGTACCCTGAATTTTGCTTCGGCATTCAAAATCTTATATACAAACAAAATAAAAAGTTAGGTGGTATAAAGCTAAGCAGCTTTAATTCCCAGCAGTTTTACGCATAAAAGAGCAGTAACTCGCAGCAGAAACTATAGTTACACGTTTACAATTTAAAGCTATGTCAAAGGAAGGGTATGTGGATATTTTCAATTTTTAAGGACAATAACTAATTATTACCTCTAAGGAAAAAAATCGTTAAATAAAGGTTGAACATTACGAGGAGAAAAGCTCGAAAATTTGGAACCATTTACTACAGCAGAAAGGTTTGTCCTGTGTATATGATTACAGATAATCAACTGTGTGTGTGTGTTCCGTAAACAGTAACCACTTCCACCATACCTCTCCTTGATTAATTCATACCACTGCTCTTAACTTACAGAAAAAAAAAACCTAGAATATTTGACAGTTTTGGCATGGCGCAAACAGTTCTCGTACTTGAATTTTCATACGGAAATTGATACATTATAAAACAAAAAATCGTGGTGTAAAGAAGATTCCAACAAATAGCGAACATTCTCTCGGAGCAATTTTTTCATTAGAAGTGGTCTTTGAAAACTCAGTGCGGTTTAAATGTGCCCCTCATCAGTTGCATACAAGGCAATTGCATCCTAATTATTTCAACTAGTAATACAAAACAATGAACGTACGCTCATGTCGTATAATAAACGCGCACTTCCGACTAGTACTTCTTTAAATTCCAAAGAAATAAGACTTAGGTTTCCGATTAATCGTCTTAGCTAGGCACGGGTTTGAATCCTGATTAGGCATGACTGGTATGTGTTTGTCTCACCGTGCTGACTCTCTCACTTCCCTGGAACCAGTGGCCTTAAATTACTAGCGGAGGACTGCTAATGGCACTACAGTTACTCATGGTGGTCATTAGATCCCAAAACGAAACAACAAAAGAAAAAATAAAAGAGCGGACAATTCGAAAGTAAAAATGTTCTTTTCCTTTTAAACAGCAAAAATTTCGAACCTTGCAAGGTGGCGTGGATTATATAAATGCTCCAATGCGAATGCTTGCTTCCTTTTATTAATGAAGCATAATTTAACGACGTAAAACATGCGAGTAATTAAAAATATTAGCCTTATTAATTTCTTATGTTAATGTCTTCATTAGCCTTTCTGAATGTTGCGTAAAGAAATAAACATACTACATTAGACATTAATAGTTTTTTTGTTTTTTTTTTCGCACAATTTAAGATGCTAAACATAAATTATATAGGAATCGCGTGTGCGCTTTTCAGCAATCACTTTTTGCCTCATTGCCTCATGCAGTGACAAGCAATTTCTTCTGATAGTCCTGAATACACGAAAAAACTATGAAAAAAAATAAGAAATAGAAAAAAGAAGCTTATTTCATTTTTCCCACAAAATGTGACGGCTGAATTTGCCACTTTCATTTGCGTTGAAAATAAAAGTATTTATGCTTGAGGCAAGGATCAATATGATTAAAAAATTATGGACCTTCGTGCTGCATATTAATTTTCTACAGTTGTATGAATCCTCCCCTCATTGGCAGAAAAGTTACCTCCTGAAAGTTTTTCCTTGAGATGCTGAAACTTAAAGAAGCATACACTACAACTCCACATGTGGTAATGCTTCAATTGGCAAACAGTTTTTATATTTCAATAAAGCTGTATCGCTATGAAAGTATCAGGAATTAATACATTTCTTTTCTTCGTACGGAAACGAGCTGAGGGTCGTTGAAAGACAACAACGCAGGGAATGCCTGTATGAATAGACTGCGAATTCCACAGCATTTTCACACCATGTAACAGTGCTTTTAAATGAAGAGTGTAGAAAGCTAACAGAAAAATCAAATTTCAGATCTAGTACTCTATTCCAAGCAAGGTGAATACTCTAATTAATTCATACACTCGACGTGGATCAGAAACACCAAACAGAAGTCATCGCTCTTTTCACGTTAATAAGTGAGTCACGGAAAAATTGTCATCGGCCGCCACCGGGAATCGAACCCAGTGTCTTCCAGTTACGCGTCGGACATGCTACCACTGCATCTCAGTGACCTTGAATTCTCCAGACTCTGTTTAGTGAACACTCTAATGTTTACATTGCAGTAATATCAGATGTACATCAAGCTCTCTTTGATCGGATAAATGCATTCTACAAATAAATAAAGTTGTGACAGAACATCGCAAGGCCATATCCGGCCACTTTATCCCATATCTTTCCGATTGTTTTTTAGCTGTCAACAAGTCGTATTTAGAAGTCATAACAAAGTAGACGACATAGACATGACAAAAGCATAAAACAGCTTTAGAAAGCACAGAGCAGTAGTGTCAATGTAAATACTGAATAAGTCTACTGAATATAAAACTGCCAACTTTTCTTTTAATAATTTCAATCTGTCCACTACATAGTTTAGCAGCACCGAAAGGAAGTAAGAAATACAGAAAGCCCGAAAAGACTGTAATTAAATTTCAGTGTAGGCAAAAAATAGTTTCTTGTTTTTCTTACCAGATATCCCTTTTTTGAGCTGCTACAATGTTTAGCAGACAAAGACAATAAATAATAGCAAAAACAGAAGGACCGGAAAAAGAAAGAAAGAATCAAGAAAGGAACACCCCCGTTAAGAGAGAACCAGTAATTTTGACCAACACGTTCTACTAGCAAGGGTTGCGGCACCTCTCTTCCGGAGCCGCAGCGTCTAAAAGCTTCTAACCCTTTGATTCCTGCCCACAGAATGACAGCTAAAAATACAGCCTCGCAGACTCCCAACATGATAGAAAAAGAAGGCTGAAAAAAAAAAAATGTAAAAACACCTCAACGGAAAAACAATAATAAAAAATGACTGTCTGGTCTGCCCTACAAACTACTAAGAGCAAAGTTTCCTTGCTGTCTGGCTGGCTGGTCGGTTCCACCCGCAGGCTACTACACCATCTAAGCAAGACCAGCGTGCATTTTTTGTTCCTTTTTTTTTTATCCCTTTTTTCTCTCTCCAACTAGCGAGTGCTGACGCATGGATACAGCGAGAACCAGCTGTTCAGTGAGGAAAGGGTTGAAAGCGGACGTGAGAGCCAGTGATAAACCTTTGTCTGGCCACCGTAACGAGACGGCAACAAACACCGCCTGCTTACAAAACGCATCGAGTTTTTGCGGCTAGAGCTCTTTGTTTCGCACCGGCCATTTGTGAAATTTAAATTAATTTTTCTGTTAATCTTCGTGCTATTTTTTCTTCTTTGGGGCCAGAACTGCAGAATATATGTTGTATTGTTTAATGGGTCTGCACGGGAGTCCGCAAAAAAAAAAAAAAAAAAAAAAAATTCGTCATTTTTTCTTTATCCATCCACGTCACGTTGGGCTGGAGATAAGCAAAGAAATATTCTTTGTAACACGCAGTTTCTGTTCGAAAGATTCGTCAAACTTTTTCTCTGTGTTTAATATGGTAGGCTGAACAAAGCGTTCAATACGAGAATAAGGTCCACCCTCCCCTCCCTGTTTTTTTTTTTTTTTTTAATTTTCTTGTTTTTGATCATGTGAATCATCAAATAATCAACGGAAGAAACCTTTACTCATACGGAAAAAAGATGAAACATTATTTTTATGGCACAGTGATTCCAGAATTAACTGCCATCCGCGTAGCAGCAGCTCCTGACGAAACTTGAAAAATATATCGTCCTGGAACGGGAATCGAACTCGCATCGGCGGCTTTCCGTATTTAACTTAGATTTGGGATGTCCTTAATGGGGTAATAAGGCTAAGGAAATCGGAAAATGCAGATTCGATTTCCGCTTCGAAACGATGCAGTTTTCATGTTTTCTCGAGTCGTTGAGCAGATGATATTTAATTCCTGCACATGCATGAATGTTGTACGTGAAGGAAAACGAAACTTCCAATTTCCAACAGTACCCAGGAAGTCAGTTATACACACCCATGTGAATGCTGAGTAAAAGTCTGATCGCTTACGAAAAAGAAAAAAAAAAAAAAGGAAAGAAAAGAAAGAAAAAAGAATCACGAGAAAGAAAAGTTGTAGAGCTCAACTTAAGTGTCTGAATTTATCAGCATTTATTTATTTGATTACAAGAAAAGGGGAATTCAGAGGCACAAGACTAATACTATGATAAAAATATGTAGCTGGCGTGAAAACACATCGAAATGAAAATAATTATGCATACTTTAACAACTACGTCCGATTCACCTCAAAGACACACACGCACACAATAATATGAGAATGTTGCCTGAAATTAGACAACCAATGCAAAAAAAGACAGTGTAAATAGAATGCATATGTTTCGGTATTAAAGCATTATTATTATTAATCCACCTTCGGAAGATTGAAAAATACGACACGCTTCATCGACCCTAAGTCATGTGGAAACACAATATTTGCATCAGTCTAAATATTAGGCTAAACTGCTGGTGACAATCTGACATAAGAGTACACTGCAACTTCCCAATACACACACATATACCGATGAGCCATTACATTAAGACCACGTACCCAATAAGCTGTAGGACCCCCTTTAGCCCGCAAAACAGCGGCCATTCGGCAAGGCATCGATTTGATGAGGTGGTGATAGGTATTCTCGGGTATCTAATACCATAATGTCAACAGCAGGTCATTTAGTTCCCGTACATTTAGGGGGAGGGGTTATCGCGAACCCGCTTTTTCAAGTCGAACCAGAAATGTTCGATTGGGTTCATGTCAGGTGAATTTGGAGGCTAGGACATTAATAGAAAGTCACCAGCATGTTCCTCGAACCACTTCTTGATGATTTTGGCAGTGTGGCATGGCGCATTATCCTGTTGGTAATCGCCATCACCAGCAGGAAACGCTTGCCATGAATGGGTGAACTTGGTCAGCAACGATGTTCACATACCTGACAGCTGTCAGGGATTGTGCTATTGGGATAATTGGGCCTCAAAAGTGTCCAAGAAAACATCGTCCACAGCATAACACCGCCGCCGCCGGCCTGTTCCCGCCCAACAGTGCATCCAAGCACCATAGCCTCTGTTGGTAATCGGCGTATCCGCTCTCGGCCGTTTACGCGATGCACCAGGAATCTTGATTCGTCAGACCAGGCCACTTTCTTCCAATCATCCACGGTCCAATCTCGATGATCTTGGGCCCATTTCATGCGTTGATGGCGATGACGTGCAGTGAGCATGGGTATCCGGCTGAATTTTCGGCTATGTACGCCCATGCGCAGAAGGCTGCGATGAACTGTGTGCTGTGACACATTGCCCTGCGGTCGCTGTGAACAATGCGCGACAGTCTTCGCTCCCGTCTGGCATCAATGAGCTGCGAACGACACACGGCTGGATGACGATTCGTCGTTTGGCCATCTGTGCACCACTTTTGATACGTACTCACTACAGCGGCACGTGAACAACCCACAAGCCGCGCCGTTTCCGAGATCAAAGTTCCGAGGCGCCGTGCCATCACAATTTGTCTTTTATCAAACTCCGATAAATCGGCAGCCTTTTCCCATTTTGACTCCGAAGACTCTACTAACCGAAAGCCGGACCTCGGGTTGTGTGAGTATATATATATATATATATATATATATACTGCTCTGTGAACTTCACCTGAGCCACCGTTCGGTTTCCAGGTTTTCTCCTTCAAAAAAGCTAGAAAACGTGTTAAATCTCCTTCAACGTGCTCATTACTCTAGGCTGCTATTAACGTGCTCATTACTCTAGGCTGGGGGTGATCATAATGTAATAGCTCATCGGTGTATATCATGGGCGTTTCACCGAAACATGAATAGCAGAAGAAATTCACGTAATACGAACTGCTTAAACTAAAAGTACCCTTTACATAACTTGAAGCATATTTTTACAACACAGCATTGAGTCCAGATACTTCCATCAAGCTAGCGGATGTTCACCAAACACAATTTAATTTTCCTCTTGCTTGCGTAAAGTTTTCTACTTTCTCCATAAATGAATCGCTTATGTTTAGGCAGCGAATGAAGAAAAAAACTGGCACAGG
Source organism: Macrothele yani (assembly GCA_039090855.1). Classification (NCBI taxonomy): domain Eukaryota; kingdom Metazoa; phylum Arthropoda; class Arachnida; order Araneae; family Macrothelidae; genus Macrothele; species Macrothele yani. Next base: position 60,422,104 of record CM077023.1, on the reverse strand, counting down.
AAAATATAGCGATTACGGTCAGCAATTGAGTTCAAAAGTGAGTCAGAAATTGCACAGCACATTGCTCTAACTTTTAGTCGGTGGTTATATTGTACAGGCCACTACAGCCAACGTTATTAACTAATTGATTTAAATTGCAGTCAAGAAACTTTGATTGACACGAAGTTGAAAAACCAGAGCTGAATTTTTTTTTAAACTTGAACAAATCTACCCAAAGCGTTGAAACATAAAATATGGAATATTTTGATGTAATATTTATTCAAAATAAAAACAAAAATCTGTCATCTCAGAAATCAGCACTTCTCGATTAAGGTTTTAATACTCTTGAAGATGACAGCCAACATATTCAAATGTAAGGGTCAACTGAAATTTTGCCATTGTGAGCTTTCACGCTAATCAACTTGTTTGTAACAAAACGCTGACTTTAAATGTTAACAGGATTTCTAATGAATTTTCCCACAAAACAAGTATTTTTTGCGAATATTTAAACTTTTTTCTTGTTTATCTATTTATTTACGTTTCAGCTATATGTGCACATAAGATTTTCGAGTTCAGTTAGGGCTTTATGACAATTCCGCTGACCACAATACTCCTCATGTTCGGCATGCCATGAAACAGTTATTCACATAATATTAATAGACATCAGCTATCTCACCTCCTCCTTGAACATCGATGCTATAAGGACATTTGCTGCTGGAGTTAAAACAACCTTGTACATTTGAACTCTTACAAAACTATGTCCTTTGCTGAAAACAGCAAAAGCGATCTGAGTTTCCCTCCCTATTCTAAGTCGAATAATTCTATTTCTGGCTCTGAAAATTTCCTCCACCTTATATTTGTGCAGTCATATTTCCTCCGTTGTTAAATCTCCTTTAAAAAAGCTAGAATTTTTTTCCCAGTTTGACAATACTTTTCACCGAACATATTTTGAAGCTTCAAATTATCCCAAACCTGGAGCACTTTTTACAACCTTCGGGTTGCGGGCCCAAATCAACCTTCAAATTTTTTAATGCTACGCAGAAATGAGAAGTTCGTTTAATTAATAAGCCTGCAATCACAGATTCTTTTACCTATTTCCCACACAAGGGTGGTGTAGCTCTGTGCATCTTTTACAGGTATTTTCACGGACATCGCTTTGAAGAGCTATTAACTTTTGTCCCACATCTTGCAAATTTCTGCAGCGCTACAAGAAATACAGTAACCTAACATTCACTTTATATCCAGCTGAGAAAGTGACACACCAAACACTTTGATAATACGGCTTCGTCAAAATTTCAGAATTACTTCAATGGTTATATTTCCTGTGAACATCGAACACCCCCACCCCCAAAAAACCGTGAGCCTTCAATAATCAACTCAAAGCAAACTACTTTTGAACTGTTTGGAGTTTTAGAAAAACTATCTCCCGAAACATCTTTGGGTTCTGAAAGATTGTTAGAGAAATCAAGAACACTACGTTCTTATGTTGACTAATTTTCTTCAATTCTTCCCACGTAGGAAGGTAGTGACATCTCTGAGTGGCTTTCACAGCTACTATAACAAGCATTGCTCCAGATAGCTGTCAGCCCATGCCTCACCCTCTGCCTCTGCCCTGCAAAAAATACCCATTCTACTCCCGTACTGAGTTCAACTGTGTAAGTGTTGAGCACATCGCTCTAGCAACTCATTCATTAATGCCACATCGAAACTTCGACCTTCCGTTTCAAATTTTTCCTAAACTTTGTTTTCAATTACTGAAATCAATGAAAAAAAACTACTTTAAAATATTTTAATATTTTTAAAGATCGGTTCTGGTGCCAGTGGCGACGACAGCTTCTCAAACTGGGTAAACTATTAGGAGGCTAAGCATGATGGGGGGGGGGGCAGCATAATTTTGAAGTGCTAAGCAGAAATTTTGGCAAAAAATCCGTTCATGGGGATTTTACCCGACGCTGATAATGTTATCCCTCGTCAAAAAAAAAAAAAAAACGTTTCAGGCCGAACGTAGTATTTATTCAACGTATGTAGTATGGGAACCATGGATATGAATCTCTATGGCAAGTTACTATTTCTTCGCAATTTTAGCTTACTTATGTAGTTTTTTTTTTTTTTTTTTCCTGTCATAAGGTTGTTTATACATTTTAGTTTGTAACCTGACAAGGAATATCTATTTCTCTCTTCTTTTAAACTATAACTATAAAAATGGCGTGTTTCTACTACTCTCTTAGAAATTCGCTCAAAGGACTCCCTCCATTTCCCAGAAGTACGTTACAAACACTAAATTTAACAAAAAAATCATTTTAAATAACAAAATTTTTGTGAATTCGAAAAATTCAGGTACGTTTATCCACGCCCCCTAAAATCTTAGACGGTTGCACCAGCCATATGTTCTAACAGCTTAAATATTTTGGGACGGGGCTCAAAGAAAAGTTGGGTGTGCTGAAGCCTACCCGTAGCGTAGCGCCCATCTGGTATTATGCTCTGATGGTTTTTTACCTTTAGCGAGGAATTACCTTTAGAAACATTACGAACCTGATTTTTCAAATTTATGATTTTCTGGTGAGCGCTTCTGATGACAATACGCGAAACATTACTTTAATTCTACTTTTCGGCACTAAAGAATCTTAAATTACTTAATTAATAATAATAATAAAAAAAGATTGTTAATTTACCTGCACTGGACACCAGGATGTATACCCTCAGCTATTCGCTTGAGCTGAGGACTCTCGGGTATTGGGAAATAAGGACTGTGTTCAGGACAGTCTGTTTAAAGAAAAAACTCCCGTACGTACGTTACCGTCCACGAGAAAGCTCAGGCATGCTACCTGGCAGCAGAGTTCACACTCGAACAAAACAGTACCTCCGCTTCGTCTCAAACAGCAACGGTGGATTTTATCCCCTTAATTTTCACTAAAGAAAAATAATTTTAAAGGAGCTGACAGCATTTTTGAAAAACATGATATTTAATGATGAAAAATACCGACACGGGCATTATTTCAGAGCGATTAACAGCCAGTGGACGCAAAGCTTAAAAGAATAAATAAAGAAAAAGAAAAGATATAAAAGAACAGCAGGCACAATGAAGAAGGTGCGGTAAGAAGAAGCAACACCATGGTCTTGATTTCGGTTTAATTATGACATGCAAATCTTTTTAGTTTTTCCTGCATAGATTTAATGGCAAAAATCTTTGTAAGGAATATTTCCCGTGACAGGCGGGATAAGGCCTCACGATGTGACGAGCAAACCATCTTTGCCTAAATATTAAACGGAAATGACCAAGAACAAAAGGATTAAAGAAAAATTTAATTACGTCTTGAATTTTTAATGAAAAAGTAAACCGCATACAACCTAAGAAGCACGATCCATGATTCAAGGCTTACTTTGACCATTATCTAGAAAAAAAAATATGATGTTGCCCTTTTCGTGGTATTTTGCAAGCTAATGTAATAAAGCCCCCAAGTTAGAAAAGTGTCATCCGGAAATCCACTTAGCCAAGTATTTTTGCAACAGCTGGTAAGCGTGGAAGAGAGCTTTGTCAGATATTAAATATTTCATGAAGTTTTAACATAACGGGAAACTGCGGCTTCAGCACTGAAGGAATGAATGATTGTTAGTCGTTCAGATCTAACATAAGTGATATTTCATCAAGAAAAAAAACAAGGCGCGTGGGATAATGACGCTCTTCACATGTAAGGATAAAAGGAACATAAAAAAAAAAAAAAACAGCACATACACAAATCTTCAAAAAGTAAGCAATTGATATTTTAATAGTATTTTTTATTGTTTTGGGAAGGACTATCATTTTACTTGTCAGTCTGTCTGCCTGTTTACAATGAACGTGGTGAATATGGACTTTTAGAATTCAAAAATTCAATAGTTTTTCCCAGAGCGCATTTAAGGAGAGCCCGGGGACTGGGCAGTATTTTGGAGCCCCAGTATTATTGGCACATCTAGGATTTCACTACGGATGGCCAAATAAAAATACCCAAGAGAAAACATTCCCAAAATATTTATGAGATGGTACAAAAAACATCTGTAATGCTTTCGAAAGATTTAAGGGTGAATTAGGGGCGACTATACTTTTTGCGGACTCCTAAAATAGCGGAAAGAAATAGAAAAAGTTTATCGCAAGGTAGTTTCTTACAGATTTTGCTGTGATATCGGCAAAAGATATTGTAGAACTCTGTCAATTCTTCAAGCACCCTGCATGATTCTGGGGCCCCTTGAAAATGCGGGACCCGGGACTGCAGACCCCTAGCCCCCCTCTTAAATGGGTTTTGGTTTTGCCACATTCTTATTTTCTCCTACATTTTTGACTACAAGCAGGCACAGGAGTAGAGAAAAAATACAAGGGACAATGAAAAAAAAAAAAAAAACATAAAAACTACTCTTTACAACTGGCCTGCTAGTCAGAATGAACTAAAGCAGAACGTGATATGCACCCCAGGTGGCGCAGTGGTCTAAAACGATGGCTTCTGATCATTCGTCCGAGATGGGTCCGGGTTCGAATCCCGGTGAGGAATGGATGTTGTGTGTTTCTTAGAGAGGAACACTGCCTGGTCACTTTATTAGAAAACTGTCATATTGTATCTAAGGAAGTGAATGGTCATAGTCTGTGTGAGCAGCGCTTTCTTCTGACCGTTCGTCCGAATGGTCCCAGGTGAGGCATGGGCTATGCGTTTGTCTTACGTCACTGGCTCACTCTCTTTCCTGGAACCAGTGGCCTCAAATTTGTTCACGGTGGTTAAACCCCGAAAAAAAAAAAAAGTAAGTGTGACATTTTAAGGAGCAATTTTGCTATATACACGGAATGCGCGGAGAATAAATTGAAATTGTCAAGTATCTAAAAGCATTGAAATATGGCATTAGTTACTCGTTAAATTTCAAAAATTTGGGAGCCCATACTTTTGAGACTAGTTTTTTTTTTTTCAAAGAATATGTGTCATTTCCCTGTTTTCACGAAATGTTAACTTATATAATCTAAAACACTATTCTTTTAGTAAACATATTCTTGAATTGTAATCAATAAATGTTAATAAATCTGAGTTCTTTACGTGGGCTTTGTCTAGTTCAAAATTCCTGAAGTACGATTCTCGGCTGCAATTGCTTTTTCAGTATTGCACCACTATTAGTATTCCTTTCTGTAAACATAATGCAAACAGTGGTCCTAATAAATAAAATAGCCAGGCTGTTTTTATATGCTTGTCCATGAGATCAAGAAATTTCCGCTCACGTTTAGATGAGATAGTTGTTACGGCAAAGAAACCTTTTTTCGGGAAATAGTTTAATTTCTTTTTTTTTTAACTCTATTCAAAGGCTGGTTTGTTTCTGTCCCAGATTTTCTTCTGCTTTCCATCAGCGTTTCTGTGATTACTTCTTGCTGAAATCTTCCCGAACATTAGTTTTTGCCCCCCTCCTCCCCTATCATAGCAGAGTACCCTTATACAAGGGGCTGCGATCCATCCAAGACTTAATATTAGAACATTTATAGTTCACTAAAGGAATGTTTTCAGAGACATAACTGAAAAATGAAATTGCTCAGTGCGGTACAGGAACCTTTTTATTTTGCTGCTGAGACATTCCTACAGGAAAAATTCCATGAAAATTTTGATTTTCGTGCGTGTACTGATAAGTAAGCAAGGAATCGAACTAAATGACGACAGATTGTTAAATGCTTTCTCGTGGCACAACTGCATTTAACAGAACATATGTCCCTCGTCATTGATGCTATCAAAGAGATTAGTGATACTGTGCGCATTAAACATTTTTGATTTTAAAAATAGTTTGAAAATTATTAAGCAGTAGACCACTGACGCGACGAATATATGTGTTTCTTTATGGTGTATATGCAGTAGAACTTCATTCATTCGAGCTAATTGCAAAGGTATAATTCGAATTAATAAAACGTCCAAATCACAAAAATAAAAAAAAAAAATAAAAAAAAAATGTACGTTTTAATCGTATTTCACAAAAACAAGCCTATTTGTTATCCAGTGGCACATGCTAACTTAAAGATGGCTATAAGAACAGAAATGTGATGAAAAGAATATTTATAACGTAGACATTTGTACGTGGGTAGTACTTTATTTTAGCATAATAAACATAGTTTACAAATGTTATACATTCTATCCAATGTAGACTGTCCTACCCCCTAGTATATTGCCATTTTTTAAAAAAAAATCTGAGATTTTCTGTTGAGTAAAAGCCATGCTGTGGTTGTATAAATTCGTTCTTCACCGATTATAGAGCGTACAGCGGCGTCGGAACCGCGGGGGCAGAGGGGCAGTTGCCCCCGCACGCAAATAAGTGTGGGGGCAAAACATCACATTTGCCCCATCAGTTTTCATCATTTTCAAAATAAAACAGTTCGTGATTGGAGATCACAAACATTCGGGGTTTTTTTTTAAGTTCATTTTGATAAAAATTGAGTATTGCTCTTCATTTTTTACCATAAACTATCTAGAAATCTGAATATTTTTTTTAATGTCACTCACTCCTGAGACGCCAAGAAATGCTCCCATTAAACAGTCCAGAGGGCTTAAAGACAAGCAATGTTTTGTCTCATTAGGTGTAAAAAATTAGTCTTCCAAAAAAATGAGTAAAAATAAATAGGAAATGGAAGTAAGGTGATGAATGAGATATAAGTTCCTTCAATGTTTAATTATAGGGTCTACGGCTACAATTCCTATGGAATTCGTACCAATCCAGAAGTATCAAGATCTATAGTTTAACGCCGTTCATGTGTACAGTTAGTTTACATTGAGAAACTACAGTATATGGATATGAAAAGTGTTTTTTTTTTTTTAGGTGAATGTTTAATCGAAAAAAGCAGTGGTCCAAGCGATGGCTTTCGATTATTCGTCCGAAAGGGGTCCAGGTTCGAATCCCGGTGAGGCATGGATGTTGTGTTTGTCTTACGGCAATGGCTCTCTCCCTTTCCTGGAACTAGTGACCCTAAATTAGAAACGGCAACTGCTTATAGCCCATTGAGTTGCCCACGGTGGTCTTTAAAAAAAAAGAATCGGAAAAAAATTTCAGAAAACTTTCGTAATGAAGTCAGCACGTCTTTTACAGTAGTACGATAAATTTTATGCCAGGGTGAAATATTTTGTTCTCCGACATCTTGCCTCCGCTGTCAAAAAAAGAGTTCCGACGCCATTGAGAGCATAAAAATAAAGATTGAAGTTTCAGAGAAAACAATAAGAGTATGTATCAGAGCAGCTTTTGACCTGATTCTTTTTTTTATGCTCTTATCACTTATGGTTTGAACTTCTATTGCTAAGAGGGACTTTCCAAAAGTAATGCCTGTTATTATTATTTTTATTATAACAGATTAATTTCTAATAGAGGGTTCAAAATGCGTGTTTAAGTACACCAATCATTTTTCAATGCAATTCGAAACGATCTCCACGGAAATACTAAAATCCTGTTTCGCCACTGTTTTATTCGTCTCTTGAAAGAAGCTGTAATGTCTCCTGTGTCGAAGCTTCTTTAAAGAAATATGTCTTCGTTGTTCTCTAAGACTGTCCTTCATCGAGCCAAAGACATAAATGTCTGAAAGTATGCTCGTATTTCATCCCCTGTTACAGCATTCGAAAAAATGGGTCACCTTGCCCTTCGAACATCTGCAGAAACTGGGCAAATGTCCGCCCATTCTTTCAAATCTGGCCTTAACTGACAGGGAACCCATTTCGCACATACTTTTCGCACTCAAAATCTTTTAATATTTCGTCTACAGCATTGTGACCAAAATTCAGGTAATCAGCTATCTGTGTGATGGCTATATATCGGTCCGCGCGAGTCAACTCGACAACCTTTCTTTGGTTTTCATCTAGGCTTGTGGCCTGTCATGCCGAGGTTTATGTTCCGTATTTGTTCCCTGTTTTAAATTAATTCACCCATCTTCAGGCATTATTGACTTCAGTTATGTCCACGCCGTATACATGCAGAGTGGACATCAATGCTTCTTTAAAGAGATATGTCCAGAGACATATCCTCTCCTGAGCTACCCAGAGCGCAGCTCAGGAGAGGGCGCGAAAATCACTTTATAATCTGATTATAATTGGAATTTAAGCTTTTGCACCAATTTCTGGTGCAGTTTTTTTTTTTTTTCCCCGCTACACTTTGTCATTTGTCCATTTACAGAATTAGCTTGCAATATGCTTCACCAGTTTGAGTAATCTTGGCAAATTAAATTTCTCATTTCTTCCTCAAATTTTTCAGGCGATATCAGTTGCTCGTACTCAAAAATGAAGGCGCGGTTATAGACGTACGTTTCAAGTGACGAAAGTTGTTCTCATTGCTGAAGATTTTCTGGGGACTACATCATTACAGCGATTGGGAGCCATGATTTCCAGATGCATTCGGGAAGTTTATTGTGGTACCAAATGTCCGATACAGTTGGGAAAAGCCGTACAGGCAGTCCCATTGTGTAGAGATAAAACTAACGTCACACCGCAATATTGTTTTATCGATCAACACGCATTTCTATGTATATAAATGCTAATATACACTATTAAATTAACAATATCTATAAGATCGAAAGACAGACAGACAGGGGTGCACTAATTCGTGGTTTGCCCCAGGCGCAGAAATGCCTAGTAACCTCTGGGTTAAACAGTGTTATTTCTCCAAACAGGAGTTCAGTCTTTGGTTCAGAAAGGATCCAAGTGTGTCGCTTATGGATGAGATTCTTTTGAACAGTAACTTTGCACAAAAAAATATTTGATGTACTTAGGAACGTGTTTTGAACACACTGTGTAATAAAGTTACCATTTAATAGGCACTACTTTTGTAACGCTACCCCTCCCACCCGCGAAATTATTTTTTGTCTCGTCATATGAAAACCAGCCTCATGTTCTTTCGTTTAGGCACGCCTTTTGCTTTATGCCCTCCAAAATTGATATCCTTCTCGCTATAGTTGTGAAACACATGCTGACGCTCTCCGCTTTAGATTGCTATTAAAGGAGAAAAAACAGTGCCATTCATTAATAACGTTTCCCATGTGCAGTGGAACCTCGGTATTTCCAAAGGATGGCCTTAAAAATCGTATACATGTAAAAAGCGTATAAATGAAATTTCAAAATGTTAAATAGTATTGTAAAATTTATGCTTTAAAGGAATATAAGTGTAGGATGTCCCTTAATAATAATAATTTAAAGTTGAATCGGCGACAAAAAAAAAAGTTACAAATTCTAATATACTGTATGTATTGTATTCACAATGCCTGTCCAACAAAGTGCCAGAGAGTTTCAAATAAAATTCGCATAAGCGCAAAGAAATGGTTTAACACTTTTACACATTAACTTTTCCTTTGTCGTTCTTTCCTCTTACAATGCATGCACATTCATCGCCTCCAAAATAACGCATGGATTCCGTCGCAGGAAAACTCCTTACGTTGCAATCTGCAGATTATCGACCAGAAAATTGGCTTCCCTGCAGTACATAAAATCATAATACAACAATTTCCAAAGGCAGGCATTTATTTCTTCGGCGACTTTGGCCATTTTGATAACGAGCCCGTATTTAGCGAGATTCGGATTTAACGAACAAAACAGGAACTTTTGTTTGGTATAATGTTAATTCAAAGCTAATTTAAACGGTACTTCCTAATGAAGTACCCGGAGTACTAGATTTAAAGCTATTTAAGTCCGGGTACTTTTTTAAATGAAGTACCCGGATTTAATGGGGGGGCTAAGATGATCACTTTCAACAAGCAAAATACATTTTACTGAAACCCTATATTCAAGTAAGCAGAGAAAATCTGCTGTGAACTGTCTTGAAACTTGAAATGGAGGAATAGAAATGGTGGCATACAGGACGAAATTGCAGCAGCGCAGAGAAATTCTTGTGTTAGCGGAAGAATATTAATAGAGAAGTAATGGCGACTGAGTACATTAAATACTTAACAAACGAGTTGTGCAAGAGACTCTCTCCGCCAACCACTCCACATGTCTTGAGTGCATCGCGTCAGTAGAGTTAAATCCTAGGAAAAAAAGAGGTTTTGTGGGGGTTCACGTACATTAAAGTGAATTTCTGGGAGACAATTACAGAGGGGATAGGGGAGTAATGGAAAAAGATGCGCCGGACGGGGGGAGGGGGAGATAAAAATTCTTGGAATCGGGTTCATCGTCCCTTTCACACTCCAAGTGAGCATTGCATTAAGAGGATCGCTATTGCTTTTGCTTCATGCATGTGTAGTTAAACAACAGCGTGGCCGCCAAGCTGAATATACTTAGAAGGCAAATGAATGATAAATTCACAGTTGACGTGGACCAGGAACATCAAATAAAAGTCATCGCTCTTTCCACGTTTATAAGTAAGTCAAAGAAAAATTCTCATCGGCCGCCACCCGGAATGGAACCCAGGGTCTTCCAGTTACGCGCCGGATATGCTTCCACTACACCACAGCGGCCTCGAAATTCTCAAGACTCACAAACGACAAACTACCAAACCACATGGCAGGGTTGCTTCTTTGGAGCCCCGCACAATGCCGGGGATTAACCAAAGATGAACAGCAGCAACTGAACAAATAACTAAAAGGCGAATGAATGATAAATTCACAGTTGACGTGGACCAGGAACATCAAATATAAACATGGAAAGAGCGATGACTTCTAAGTGAGTCACGGAAAAAATTCTCAACTGGAAGACCTGGGTTCGAGAAGTGGCGGCCGATGAGAATTTTTTCAGTTATGCGCCGGATATGCTGGTTTAACACTTTTACACATTAACTTTAGCATAACCGGCGCGTAACTGGAAGACCCTGGGTTCGATTCCCGGTGGCGGCCGATGAGAATTTGTCCGTGACTCACTTATAAACGTGGAAAGAGCGACGACTTCTGTTTGATGTTCCTGGTCTACGTCAACTGTGAATTTATCATTCATTCACCTTCTAGTTATTTGTTCAGTTGCTGCTGTTCATCTTTGGTGAATCCTTAGCATTGTGCGGGGCTCCAAAGATGCAACCTGCTATGTGGTTTGGTAGTTTGTGAGTCTGGAGAATTTCGAGGCCGTTGTGGTGTAGTGGAAGCATATCCGGCGCGTAACTGTAAGACCCTGGGTTCGATTCCCGGTGGCGTGAATATACTTAATTATCTATAGTACTAATGAAGTTACTTAAATCTTACAAGTAAATTCAGTTGATGTGGATAAATAATATAAACGTACATGCATATTTTTGCATGGTGGGAGTTTTCACCCCAAAACGGGTTCAGCGAGTACCCGGATTAAACAAGGGTTTCCGAGCGCTACGTTATAAGCGGGTCTACTGTATTTGGAACAATTATTGATTACTCGCAGAACAGACTACTCAAGGATGAAAAAAGGATTATGTATGTATAAGTAACCTACGTAAAGCATAAAAAGAATCACCTTCACTGTGAGGGCATGTGAAGCTGAAAGACAATTGTATCGCTCCTGAAGAGAATATTTTTATTGATAAGTAGCGTTGTTAAAGTGCTGATACTGAAATTGCCCAACCCAAAAAGCGTGAGAAAAATCAGCCGAAAATCACTAGTGACATAGAATATGAGGTCAACAATATATGATTTAATTTCCAAGGCAGAAAGATATGATCACGTGACCTTGTGTGACCACCATGTTGTGCAATGCTGAGACACGGCGCGACATGGAATGATATAACCCTCTAATGGTGTCCAGGGGTATCTGGCACCAGGCAACGTTTCCCTAAACCCATAATTAAGCGTCATCCAATGAGATCCTATACATGATCGGTGGGTTATAAGTCATGGTACGTATATGTGCTTCTCGCTAGCCATGAAAGCAGATATACCCCTTACAGGCACGCTCGGGAGATGTTAGTGGAGTGCGGCCGAGCGTTATTTTGCTGGAAAACGGCCTCCAGGAAACCACTCAAAAATGGCAACAACACGGACTGTAAAACATCCTCCGCATACTGCCGGGCTGTCACCGTACCCGTTATGCATATCAGAGATGATCGGCTATTATAACTAACGGCACCCCATAAAAAGACGCCTGATTGGACAATAGCTGGATCCTCCCTGTAGCAACGTCGTCGGCACCAAGGCAGAATGGGGACACATCGCCGAACACGATATGGGGCCATTCCTGTCCCCACGCAGCACTACTACGCAACCACATCAGCCGAGCTCGGCGATGCCCTGCGGCCAGTGGCTGCCGGAAGCATAGACCTGCCTAAGCCAATCTTCAATTCACCGTCCGAGTCGTGACGGGTATTTCCATAATCGCCCCTACAACCCGTCGAATGCTCTCTGCATTAGATTGTGGCTAAGCAATTGCCTGGCGTCAGAAAAACTTTTGGATTTCCCATTTGCTGACTATGACAAAACGTAGTCGTTTCTTTGTTGTTGTTTTCATTTTCTTTTGGAGGAAGGGAGGGGGCACCGTTTCTGGAAGGAATATTTTTCAATTTTGTTATCTGCAGTGACAGCACAGCTCGTAACAGTTTTATTTTTCGTAAGAAATGGCATACTGTCTTTAAGGCTTTCATTGCCTCACTGACAGAAGGAGCAGGGTCGAACTCTGACTGATAATATTCATCCGCGTCAAAGATTTCAATACCAACACTTCGTTTTTTCAGGGTTAACTAACTGCATTACACGTTCCGTTGCGCAAAGCTGTTTAAAACCTCTACTTTTTTTTAAAAAAATTCAAGTTTCAGCAGAATTGAGCTGCAATTGTCATCACCTCCCTGGTTATACGCGTGCAATTGATAGAGCTATGAAGTCACGCTACCTGTTCCTCCTTCCGTGCTGTCCCGGCTTCTTGTTTAACTTGGAACATCGTTATTTTGTACTGCTTTACTATACACTAAGATCTTCTGCTCATGCCCATGGAGGATGGACGGACAATCTGAGGCTCTCCAATCTTCGTCACGTGACTGATGCATCCACGTTTCCGTGAATCGGACTAAAGGGATAGGTTAGAACCATTCAGGAACTTCAAACTCCAGTTCTTGAACGATTGGAAGGATTTTCGCAGATTTCCAGCACTTTTAATAAAATATCCACGATCGCCAATACAACCGAGATCGTCATAAAAGGTATGAAACTTCACTGCGCTTATTAAGAATGCGATTGCTATAACCAGGTGTTCGTTATAGAAAGGATTGTTACAAGCTGACTAAATTAACATTATTCCAGTAGTTTTTTGTGGTGACCACTGAAAACGACTGTTATAGCCAGAGAGTATCGTTATAAACACGGCCATACAGAGGGTTGACTGCACTTTCATCGCAAAGAGATTGCTGTGCCTCTAGATTACACAGAGAAACTGAATACGAAAGAAATTAGAGGTTAAGGAATATACGGCTGTTCTATTACGAAGTTCTTTTCCCTTCTCGTGACCACCTAGTTTTTAAGTCTGAATAATAAATGCGAATGCAGCTTTCAGTGATGAAAAAAATTCTAATGACCATCCCTTAGGAATGAAAACAAAGCAGCCCCAAGTGCTGGCTTATGACCATTTGTCCGAGATAGGTCCGGGCTCGAATCCCGGTAAGGTATGGATGTCGTGTTTGTCATCGCCACTGACTCTCTTCCTTCCTAGAAACCGGTGGCCCTAAATTAGGGACGGGCGACTGCTTATAGCCCATTGAGTTGCTCAAGTTTATCGTTAAACCCCCAATCAAAAGAAAGAAAACAAAATCATCTGCAAAGTTTTAAATCCTCGGAAATGACGATGAACTACGAATTTCTGAATGTTCCTTGTATAGACAAAATACGGTACAGTTTTTAGGCTTTTGACCATCACCAAATCATGAGAAAATAGCTAAATATCTTCGAAATGAGTTATGAAGGAACAATAGAAATGTGTCAGAGACGAACAAGACCTTCTACACAAAAGGCAAATAATAAAAAAAAACAAGGTTTGTGCATGCTTTCTATTACAATTAAAAACGTGTTAGAGTACCTAAAAAAAAAAGGATGTAACCTATCTTAAAAAAAAAATTTTTACCTATGAAATCATTTTTTTGTTGTTGTTGTGGTGGTTTCATGTTTTTTTTTTTTAATTTTATTGGAGGTTTAACGACAACTGTGAGCAACACAATGGGCTAAAAGCAGTCAACCGTCCCTAATTTAGGGCTACTTGTTCTAGGGAAGGGAGAGAGCCAGTACCGTAAGACAAACACAACAACATCCATGCCTCACTGGGATCCGAACCCGGACCCATCTCGGACGAATGGTCAGCAGCCATCGCTTAGACTACTGTACCACCGTTTCGTGGTTTAACGACCACCATGAGCAATTCTAAGGGCTATAAGCAGTTCCAAGGAAGGAAGAGAGCCAGCGTTGTATGACAAGCACACCACTAGTTCCTCATACGGAACTCTAACCCTACTCTGATTAGTAGTCAGAAACCTACGCCTCTGACCCCTCGGCCACTGTTAGTGCTGAACACTATATAAGAGACATAGCGCAAAAGCTTCGTTTTTAAAAGAGACGTAGAATCCACATATCCTGAGAAACAGATAATATTTTACAGAATTGTTTCATTTGTACCGAACAAAATCAGTAATACGTTGTACAAGGAACGGAAACTCTGAAAACTGTTCCATTTCATACCCAAAATATTTCCCATTTCACACTTTTTTTTTTTTTTTTTGATTGGAGGTTTAACGACCACCGTGAGCAACTCAATGGGCTATAAGCAGTCGCCCGTCCCTAATTTAGGGTCACTGGTTCCAGGGAAGGGAGAGAGCCAGTGCCGTAAGACAAACAGAACATCCATGCCTCACCGGGATTCGAACCCGGACCCCGTTTTTTTTTTTTTTTTTTTTTTGATTGGAGGTTTAACGACCACCGTGAGCAACTCAATGGGCTATAAGCAGTCGCCCGTCCCTAATTTAGGGTCACTGGTTCCAGGGAAGGGAGAGAGCCAGTGCCGTAAGACAAACACAACATCCATGCCTCACCGGGATTCGAACCCGGACCCCTTCGGACGAATGATCAGAGGCCAACGCCTTAGACCACTGCGCCACCGGGGCGGCCCCGGACCCCGTTCGGACGAATGATCAGAGGCCAGCGCCTTAGACCGCTGCGCCACCGGGGCGGCCCATTTCACACTCAAATGAAATGGTGAGTTTTATTATTCTCATTTACTTAGAATACAGGCAATTAACCAGATGTTCAAACTCTCAAGCGCAGATAACTCTGTATAGCAACATAAGACAATTAAAAATGTACACTTTCGTGCTGAAAATGTGATCTCTCTTACCTATGTGTCATGTAGGGCTTCTTTTTAAAATTTGTAACCAAAGACATCTGATTCGGTTTCTTAAGAAAATCAAACTTTTGTGCGTAAAATGAAATAAATTACTCAGCTAACATGTCTAGGTCATTTGTTGTGCTCAATTCGTAATGGCTGGCAGTCAAATATATTTAAAATATCCACTGTATTCATTATCTCGCTCTACATCTTCTTACTGTACTCAGCACATTTTAGTATAAATAAATGAGGTCGAAGTTATTACACGGTTTAAAAACGTGCAACCCATATACATACATAGTATAATAAATACATACTTGGGGGGGGGGGATTAACGACCACCGCGAGCAACTCATCGGACTATAACCAGTCGCCCACCCCTAATTTGGGGCCACTGGTTCCAGGCATGGATAAGAGCCACTGCCGGAAGACAAACACAATATCCATGGCTCACCAGGATTCTAACCCATCTGGGACGAATAGTCAGAAGCCAGCGCTTAGACCAATGCACCGCAGTGGCACACAATAAATCGAGGGCTGACAGCCAGAAGTAGTTATATCCAAAATTTCAGTTTTGGAGATAATCACATTTAAAGATTTAAATCTTCATGAAAAAACGAGAATTGATTCATATCCACTATACTGACAAAAGTCATCTGTCACCCCTTCAAAAGCAAATGAACGGATCCGCTGCGTTGTTTAGATGCGCGGTATAGCTGCAAACGGTATAAAAACAAGCCTGCAGCTGACCGCGATCATATGAGCCGCGGATGGCTTAGTAGTTAGCGAGTCAGACTATCGATGCAAGGTCCTCAGGTTCGAACCTGTGCTGATCTTTCAGAGATGGTGTGATTTACTAACAATCGCTGAATATCCGCCGTGCATCGGACGAGCACGCATTATGTACTGAATGGAAACTCATACCTATCGCTGTGTTCCAAAACCTTGTCGAAAGCATATCTTGAAGGGTCAGTGCATGCATTAAAGCCAGAGGTGGACCGACACCGTACTAATGTATGTCAATAAATGCTATGTTGTGTTCCTCTTCTAGGTGTCCGGTGACTTTTGTGAATATAGTGTATATACGACCCCTTCCAATAGGATATGGACATAAACACTTCGGACAGACATAGCACAAGCGACAACAAAATGTTTGGTAGACTTTACCCATTTTCGCCTAAAACGGGCATAACCACTTCTGATAGTCAAATAGATGTTACAGGCAGATGGATGTGCAATGGTAACATACTCGAACGTACATCGTGAGCTGCGGGTTCGATTCCCGTTCCAGAACGATGTAATTTTCAAGTTTTCTGAGGCATGTCTACTTGCTTGATAACTACTTTTATAATTATATATATATATATATATATATATATATTTCAACATTTAAGCCAGAGGTGGACCGTTACTCTGGATATTAGCTGGTAGTCACATTATTGTGACAACCAGCTAATATCCATAGTAACCGCCGTGTGCAGCGCGGACAGCAGCTAGACGGGCTCGGACTGACTCAATAAGGTACTGGAAGGTGTTCACAGGTATGTGGAGCCATGCTGACTGTAGTGCATCGGACAGCTGTTGGACGGTGCGTGGTGGAGGATCCATAGAGCGAACAACACGATCGAGGTGATCCCACATATATTCAATTGGGTTTAAATATGGGGAATTAGGGGCCAGGGAAGTATTTTGAAGTCTTCGTCACGCTCTTCCAACCACTCTCGGACATTTCTAGTTGTCTGACACGTCGCATTATCGTTCTGGAAGATCCCATCCACCATAGGGAAGACAATCAGCATGTATGGGTGTACGTGGTCTGCAAGGATGGATTTATAACGAATTCGGTCCATAGTGCCTTCCACAGGTATGAGTGGACCCAGGGAATGCCACGAAAACATTCCCCAGACCATAACGCTGCCCACACTAGCTTGTGTTGTTCCAGCAATGGTTGCAGAGTGTTTGTTCTCCGATGTTTCTCGTCTTATATGCCAACGTCCATCCGTTCGATGAAGCAGAAAACATGACTCATCGGAGAAGGCAATCCTTTGCCAATCAGTGGAGGTCCAATTCCGATACTGCCGTGCAAAGGTAAGCCTTTTCTGCCGATGCACCTTCGTCAGCATAGGTGCAGTGACCATCCGTCTGCATCGGAGCCCCATACGAAGAAGAGATCGCTGAACTGTCGTTTTAGGCACATTTCCGGTAGCCCCCAGGTTCATTCGGCCAGTGAGTTGCTCGGCCCCCACGAACCTTTGAAACCGACGTTCACCTCTCACATCAAAAGCACGTGGTACTCCGCAGTTTCCATGTGCTTATTCGCAATAGTGCCAATTCTCGAATCACGATTCACTTTAATAACAGCAGCACGCGAACAGTTCTCAAACTGCGCTGTTTCAGAAATACTGCCACCCTTGGCCCGAAAGCCGATAATAATCCCTTTTCGCAAATCTGATAAACCGCTCCTTTTATCCATGACTGCAAGGAGTGGTATGTTTTCACAATGCCTACAGCACAGCCTATATACCCTACAAGCTAGCTCATGACACGTGCTTCTTTCATTGGCTACGCGCTGTTGACGTCAACAGTAGGAGGCGGTCAGAATAATGTGACTCGGGTGTACGTGTGTGTATTCTGGAAGACACTACACACTATGATTAAACTCTATCTTCTCTTTGTTCTTTTAATTCAGTTGAAAACGTTAAAAAAAATGAATAGCAACTACTGTGATCATCAAATGTTGTTTTGTCGCGATAGTGGAACTTTCTTCTTGGGGTAGGTAACAACCACCATGCGTTACTTTGAGGGCTATAAGCAGTCGAACGCTCCTAATTAAGGGCCACCGGTTTCAGGGAGGAGACACAGACACAAGCACACCACCTATGACTCAGGCCGGGGCATCTCAAACGAATGGTCTGAAGCCAACGCCTCAGAGCAGTTGCCCACCAGGACAGCGAACTGTTCTCAGTTCAATTACGACAACAGATATAGTATAAGAATATTTCTAGAAAATACATGTATTTAAGCTGTCTTCTGAATGAATAGTTGTTTTTATCAAGGCAGCACAGCGGCTGAAGGAATTTGAGCAATCCGCAAATCAGAACTCACATCTCGGAAACTTCGTATACCATTTTTTTTAAAGATATTTGAAAAGTAAAAATAAGTTTGTTTTACAAGTGAGAACAACTAGACACCTAGAACGAATCCCAAACGGACGTTATTTTATACGAGTGACAAAGGAAATATACAAGGTTGTCTTAATCTTTGCATTCACGTTATCATCTAACCAAAACCCTGAAGTCGTGGATAAAGGGTAACACTTTTATTTTAATTTAGGCGGCCAATTAAGAAATTTAGTTGGTAAGAAAACTGTACATCATACGCACTACTCGAAGTAGAAGATGCCACATGAGGAATGAATGAAATGAGACGAAACTTAATCGATATGAAGTGGAGAAAAGGCGATTTATTTTCTGACAGATTTGAATGTGATTAAATCATTTTAAAACAATGTGACCTGAGTCAGTAGGTCGTATGATCGCCATGCTGGGCTATACATTCGGCAACACAGCGTGTCATTGAGGGGAAAAGACCCCAGATGGTATCCTAAGGCATAGCTAACCATGCGTCCTTGACTTGTACCCACAATTCTTCGACAATGTCATGCAGAGGCGTTAGGTCACCTGCCAATGGCGTTCCACACGTTTTCTATTCGGAAGAAGTCTGCATGCAGATCGCGCTGACGAGAGCAGTTCCTGGACATCTTGTAGACACTGTCAGCTGATGTTGGCAGTGTGCGGCCGGGCGTTATTTGTTGAAACTAGGCCACAGGCAACAAAACGGGCGGCAGCACCTCATTGACGTATCATCGTGTTGCCATTGTACCCACTATGCGTACGAGCGATTAACGGCTGTTGAAACTAATAGCGTCCCAAACTTTGACACAAGGCGGGGAGCCGTATGACCCTCACGAATGTCAGCCCGGTGACCATGTCAGCCCAACATCCATGCCTCACCGGAATTCGAACCCAGACCCCTTTCGGACGAATGATCAGAGGCCGCGACAAATTACTGCTGCATCGTGTATGTTCCAGATGGGTACCTCATCACCTGACGAGAGGAGAATTGTTAGCCAGAGTTCAGGTGTATCATGAGTGAAAACAAATGATTGCAAAGAATCCAAACTTTCTAAATACAGTAATAACTGCCCATGAAACATGTTTCCACTATTTCGACCCCCTCACGAAGCGCGCAACAAGTGTCTGGAACCACACAGGCTTGCCTCCTCCAAAAGAAGCCCGCCACACCAAATCAGCTGGAAAGGTGATGACGATGACTTTTTTAATCATAAAGGTGTAGTCTACCAGCATGCCGTTTCTCCACAAATTACTGTCAATGCTGAGTATTACATTTCAGTCTTGAAGCGTCTGCGATGACACATATCGATTAAGTGACCGGAACTGGTGGGCAAGTGGATCCTACACTATGATAAAGCCCTCCCACATGTGGCTGCTTATGTTCAACAGTATCTTATAAAATGCAGTATTGAAATCATGCCACAGCCTGCCTACAGTCCTGACCTCGCCCCGTGCTATTTCTACCAAAGAAAATCATGAAGAAATATATCTTAGCTTCCTATTATCTGTGTGCATGACGTTTTCTTCACACTTTTAACCTGCTCCATAAAACCAATTAATTAACCTTCCGTTTCTTTGCTGACTTCTATGCTCCTTCATTAACTGGAAAATAAAACTTGTCAAGAAACCACTGTTTCCTTTCAAAAAAAAAATTGTTTTCTTCAATTGCATCATGCTGTCAGAACCACAATTCATTCCGTGTACTATATCATCACCATCATCGTCAACCATTATCAATCCACTGCTGGACGAAGGTCTCTCCAAGTCTCTTCCACAACGGCCCGTCTTGTGCCAGTCTCCTCCATGTTGCCAGTCTCCTCCGCATACTTTCGAATTTCATCCACCCATCTTCCATGTGGTCTTCTTCTGGGTCTTTTCCTGTCCCTTGGAATCCAATCTAAAATTTCGACTGTCCATCGATGGTCTGTCCTTCTAGCAGTATGGCCACCCCATTGCCATTTCAGGGATTTTACTCTGATCATGATGTCTTCCACTCTTGTCATTTTTCGGATCCACGTGTTCCTCTTCTTATCTCTCCTGGTTACACCAAGCATGCACCTCTCCATGCCACTTTCAGTTGTCTATAGTCTTTGTCTCTTTTAGGTAAGGTCCAAGTCTCTCCACCATACGTAAGCACTGGAAGGATGCATCGATCAAACACTTTTCTTTTAAGACATAATGGCATATAGCTCTTGAAAATTATGCTGTTTCTTCCAAAAGCTCTCCATCCAAGTTTTATACGCCGGTTAATTTCTTCATCAATATGACCCTCACTTGATATCTGCTGTCCAAGGTAAATGTAGGTATTGGCTATCTCCAGCTCTTCCCTATCAATCGATAAATCTTCATTTCTTGTAAAAGCATTGTACATCACTTTTGTCTTCTGAAAGTTCATTTTTAATCCCACTTCTTCGTTACTCTTGTCAGCAAGTTTCTGGATCATACTCTGCAGCTCTGATGGGGTAGTTGCAAAAATAACTACGTCATCAGCAAAACGAAGGTGAGTTAGATAATCTCCATTAATCTTTATCCCTTTGTTTTCCCAGTTCAGTAATTGAAAGACATTTTCTATATATATATATACACTGGCGGAAAGTGAAAAAAGAACACCAAGAAGGAGAAGTCTGATACCAACGAAATTTATACAGCATAATAACGGAATACAGAAGATAACGTGATCAAAACATTGTCAAAATACAGCTGTATTTGCTGGTAAACTGAAAAATAACATTTCCATGTAACATGGTTAGCACGAGGATGAACCACCATGAACTGCGTCACACTGTGCAATTCTGTCATGGAGTCTGTCGTACAGATGTTGGATGTAAGTTTGGGGTATTGAGTTCTAAGCATCCTCAACCTGGACGCGTAAATCGGGGATGGTCGTGGCTGGCCGTGGAGACCGGATAAGTCGTTGTCCCATAAAATCCCACACGTGCTCAATGGGGGACAAATCCGGTGAACGTCAATCAAAACATTGTCAAAATACAGCTGTATTTGCTGGTAAACTGAAAAATAACATTTCCATGCATGTAACATGGTTAGCACGAGGATGAACCACCATGAACTGCGTCACACTGTGCAATTCTGTCATGGAGTCTGTCGTACAGATGTTGGATGTAAGTTTGGGGTATTGAGTTCCAAGCATCCTCAACCTGAACGCGTAAATCGGGGATGGTCGTGGCTGGCCGTGGAGACCGGATAAGTCGTTGTCCCATAAAATCCCACACGTGCTCAATGGGGGACAAATCCGGTGAACGTGCAGGCCATGGAAGTTGTCTCACACCCTGAACTGCATGTTGCGTTCCACGTGCAGTGTGTGGGCGTGCGTTATCTTGCTGGAAAACACCACGATGGACCGACCTTACAAATGGCACAACGGGCTGAATGATGTTGATGTAGGAGGTGCTGTTTAACGTACCCGGTACAAACACTAGCTGTGTACGGGAGTGATAGCTGATCGCTCCCCACACCAGGAGACCAGGTTTTTTTTTTTTATTGGAGGTTTAACGAGCACCGTGAGCAACTCAATGGGCTATAAGCAGTCGCCCGTCCCTAATTTAGGGTCACTGGTTCCAGGGAAGGGAGAGAGCCAGTGCCGTAAGACAAACACAACATCCATGCCTGACCGGGATTCGAACCCGGACCCCTTACGGACGAATGATCAGAGGCCAGCGCCTTAGACCACTGTGCCACCGGGGCGGCAAGACCAGGTGTAGGCCCTGTGTGTCGCTGGCGGATGCAAGGGAGGAGACGCTCCCCTGTGCGTCTGCGAACACGCATACGGCCATCGGAGGCTCCCAAGCAAAATCTGCTTTCATCGCTGAACACGACAGATCGTCATTGCGTTCTCCAGTGCAGACGTAGGCGACACCACTGCAGCCGTTCCTGACGGTGGGCTGGAGTCAGAGGTACACATGGCAGAGGCACACCTACACGTAGTCCGGCATC
This sequence comes from Macrothele yani, assembly GCA_039090855.1. Classification (NCBI taxonomy): domain Eukaryota; kingdom Metazoa; phylum Arthropoda; class Arachnida; order Araneae; family Macrothelidae; genus Macrothele; species Macrothele yani. The sequence goes on along the minus strand of CM077023.1, from coordinate 60,399,831 downwards.
CAGTAGACGGTTGCGGATTGTTCGCACAGTCACCTCAGGTGCAACGGCAGCTCGGATTTGCGTCGCAGTGGATGTTCTGCTTGACAACGCCGCTCTTCTTATGCGTCGATCAGTCCGCTCATCAGTCAGTCTGTGACTCCCGGTTCCACGTCTTCTCGTGTGGGAATGTTCCTCGGACCAACTACGCCACCATCGTACCACCACCGATACTTCCCGTCCAATTCACTCCGCAATACGACGATACGACCACCCGGTCTCGCGGAGTCAGACTAGACGACCTCGCTCAAAGTCTGATAACTGCTGAAATCGTACACGTCTTCCATGTCCAGGCATTGCAGCTTCTTCAGGGTCTTCGCACGTGACCGTACGCCGACGACTGATTACATTCACTTCGCCGTACTCCTTAAATACCACCGACGATAATTTGCATATTATGCCGTGCTGTGGCGTAAGCGTTCAACGGTTGGTCCCGAAATTAACATCACACCTACGTAAACTCGACCCAATTAACATATGTAAATTTCATGATCGTCCGCCAATTCCTTGTTGGTGTTCTTTTTCACTTTCTGCCAGTGTATATATATATATATATAATAGCACTTGGTTTGGGTGATATATACAGAGCACTTTGGCCCAATTAAGCGGCTGCCCCAATTATCCGAAGCTTCATCCCAAAAAGCTAATTTGGGATGTTCTTCAAGAACTGTCCGTAAATAAATGGATGCCCAGATTAACCAGAATCTACTCAGTGTGTGTGTACTCCTCCCACCTTGCGCGCGCAAATTTATTCACCTTTTCTAACATAACATTGAATGCTGGTGTGGGCAGAAACTCCCTATTTAATTAATCCTATTCACTTCCCATAGTTCAAAATGGTGACGTCACCCATTCCTAATACGATGAACATCATTGTTTTCGAAGTACGTGTTTAGATCCAGCACCAATTAAAAGTCTACAAGAAATGATTTTGGAGGTAAACTATAACCATAGTCACACATAATCCATGGTAAAACCAGAGAAAGTCAGAGGCCTCTCCACGCCTGATATGTCAAGTTACTCACATGATACAGTCGAGTAAGAGCAGAGTCGTACAACAGCCGGTAGCTAAATGTCAGCAATTCCCTCACCTCTCAATCTTGGAACATAGCAACTTGAAGCTGCGAGTGAAGCTGCGAGTGAAGCTGCGTTCCAAGATTTCTATAAAACTATTGATTTATCTACTTGGACCGTAAAACACTACCGTCGGCTACTAAATTACGAAAAAAAAACATCTTTTGTGGGCGTGATACTTCGGGACACTTGCTAATGACAGTATATCAGTTTCTGTAATATTTTAGTACCAAAAAAAATTACATCAGAATAGTAATGAACTTTATACGCACGTTGTTTAGTAAAACTCAAATATTAAAAATACTGAATGCCCACTTCTAGCCGTTTTTAACCTTTGAATCCGTATTGTAATATCAAAGTGTCTTCAAAATTAACAGTGTAGCACGACAAATTTCGGGTGTCCCCCAAAAATCTTTTAAGGAAACTGTCTCTAAATATGGGGAATACTTAGGGTCCTCTTAAAAATAGGGAATTTGACTACAATCCATTTGTTGGACGATACTGTGTGGAAGTAGAGTTCCATCCCAAAATGTTTTTTGGGAGAATTTGGGAGTAGGAATGAATTTTCAGAATGTTGAAACTGTTTTTGCCCGTCTTAACCACTTGCTTCTTTCTCTGGAAGTTAACTAAAACTCGAGAGGAATTTAAGGCTAGGAAGAGTCTCCAGATTTTAATTCAAGACTACTAGTAGTCTCAGGAAGGGACAAAACCAATGTACTGTAAGAAAACATCCCTGTCCAGGACAAAACCAATATATTGTAAGAACGAATACAACACCCATGTCCAGGACCGAAGCGGAAAAATTCTTTCCACGAATCAAAAAGGTACACTTAAAAGTTTTGTGGTACGTTGAACCAAAAAGTGGTGCTACACCAGCTGCACCACTTTCTGGGAACAGATGCACCACACGGTGGTGCAACCTTGTACCATAACACCATAATGTGGTTCAACTTTGTACCATAACGTAGTGCAAAGTTGTACCGTGTTGTTGGAATTTATTTGCACCACACAATGGTGCATCTTTTCCCAGAAAGTGGTGCACCTCGTGTAGCACCACTTTTTGGTGCAGCCTACCACAAATGTTTGAACAGTGAAATAGTTTCGCAGCTAACCTCACCATTTTTCAATCAGAAACCACCCTTACCGATGTTTCTTTTTCTTTGGAAACACTGAAGGAAAATTTTTCCAGTACTTTTATTCAGGAGGGCATAAATTTCCAAGTCCCTGGTTCTGGCGCCTCTGCACTTGCTTTAACAACCCACGTCCAGAAATATGACTGTTCGACTACTGGGAGACTCCATCACTAGTAAACTCCATATCACACTACTTAGATGCAATTTACGCACTTTGGTGATCACAGGAATACGCACCAATATTTTAGTGGAATTTGTATAACGAATTTCACATCGCCCGCTAGCCGAGTACAAATGACAAATATCAAAGTTGTATCTGTACTTCGGTTTTCGATTTTTCACCTACCTGGGGCCAGTTAGGGATGGATGGATATTTCCTAATTCTGGATGCTAAGTATCGCCATAGTTAAATAATCAAAACAAGCAAACTTATTACTTTCGGATAACATTTCCTTTTTAAAAAGTGCGTTAACTGAAAAAAAAAAATGCAAAGTACGAAAAATGCAGGGCAATGCTTTAAAGTAGATGCTGTGTTAATCTTGGTATATCGCTCACATCTTAAATACGCGCTTCTCTAAGTATTTCCCAAAATTTGACCTAGTTTGATAAGTTCCTAAAGCACAGCAAGCGCACATAACGGAAGCTAAGGTTTGATTAAAATTTGAACCAGACTTCTACGAGCAGTGTACAGTTTCTAAAGGAAAGAAAATTTCCAACTCTCAACAAAACGCTACATCAATTATTGGAGTGCATCGCAGAAATAATGATTTCCAATGTAAAACTCCAGGGGCTTATGTTGCAAAACACTTTAAACTGGTAAGATTGTATTTAAAGGAATTAATTTTATTTGATTTTATTATTTTTTTAGACAGTACTACGTTGGTTATACCACCAAAACCAATGCTTGCAACTACATAAGAAAGCTTTGGAATAAAAGTAGCTGTACTGTGCAAATGATATTTTATGCGAGCTTGCATGAATGAAGAGATAACTTACCTCTCTCTCTCTCTCTCTCTCTCTCTCTCTCTCGGAGCTCGCCTTTACCGCGAGTTTCAAGAGTTTTCTCGAACTAGGTGTCAGCATTACCGGTTACTCCCCCTGTACTGCATAGCCGAATAGAATCCAGTTATAAACAGGAACGGAACTACACAATAAATGCAACGGAATCGAAATGCGAGAAGAAACAGAAGGTGCTCTTCTTCAACTTGGGGGGGTGGAGAAAAGGGAATGAGGGTCTGTATGTCCAGTAATTACTAAATGAATTTTTATTTCTTTATCAGGAAATTTCCCGGCATCCGTCACCAATGGACAGTTATGTAGTTTTCATACACGAAGTGTCCTGAAGTGACAAGAATCAAGATTCTGCCCATATTCACGTTGGAGTCAGAGAAAAACCAGAGACCTGTCTTGAGAACACATCCCAGATCTCCCAGTCGCAAATAACCAGCTAAGCTACAAGGGGAAGCGAAAACAGAGGAGCCTCTGAGATCGTCAAGAAAGATTAAAAGATTACCAAAGGGTTCGGGGTCTACAACAACAACAACAACAACAAAAAAACTTACACTTGTAGATGAATAAGCAGGGGGATACAAAGTCAATACTGACTGTTGGGTGACTATGAAAAAAATAAGCTATACTTTCTCGCAGATCGAGCTTATCATATACACTGGCGTGCAAAAATTAAGGGTGAGACAGTTTTTCGAATGTAACGTCGTGCAGAAGTGCTCCACATCGACTCAAATCATACCATAAGATCCCCAAGATGTAAGAATATGGGACAAGTGAGCAAAACCGTCCAAACAAGGAATCCAAAGAATACAAAGGCACTTTATTGAAAAAGGTAGCTTCGAGCACAACTGGACAAAAGACAGAAACGTCCATGTGACAGGCGGCTGCCAAGAAAAATCCAGTCTTTAGTAGGGGATACGATCACAACCTGACTGCGTTGCAGGATTTACAACGTCTGTCCATGCTGAGGACGAGGTTGTCAAAAAGCTGCTGAGGCATCGCGGACCATTCCTCTTGAAGCGCCAATCGCAGCTGCGAAATCGTTGTTGGCGGCTAGTGACGTGCTGCCAAGCGTCTCCCGAGAAAGTCCCACACGTGTTCGATTGGATTTAGGTCCGGTGACCTTGCGGGCCAATCCATGCGTTGAATATCTTCAGTCTCCAACAGCTCTGCGACAGCCACTGTACGATGAGGTGTAGCGTTGTCGTCCATGAAGAGGAACTCAGGACCCACAGCACCTCTAAACAGACTCACGTGAGGCAGGAGAACCTCGGTACAATAGCGGACACCGGTAACTGAACCTCCTTGGAAGATGTGGAGGTCAGTACGGCTACCAAGCATGATACCGCCTAAAACGAGAACTCCGCCACCTCCAAACCGGTCCCTTTCGATTATGTTGGAGGTGTGATTGCGCGTTCCCTGCTCTCTCCAGATGTGTATGCGTCCAGAATCGCTCGTAAGACTAAATCGGCTCTCATCCGTAAATAGAATTCGACCCCATTGCTGATGTGTTCAGTTTTTGTGGTCCTGGCACCACAGAACCCGCAGTCTCCGATGAGCAGGCATTAATGGCACACACCGTACTGGTCGTCGTGCAAATAGACCCCCCCCCCTTTGTGCAGCCTCCTGGCCACGCTAAAACGCGATAACGGACGTCCAGTTGTCTGTTGCATGTGCCTTGCGATTTCTCCCGCTGTATGCCGTCTGTCTCTTCTCGCCTGTAGGACAATATACCGGTCGTCCGCAGCCGTGGTTGCACGTGGACGACCACTGCTAAACTGTCGGACAGCTGTTCGTGCTGTTCGTGTCGTTTGAAATACTCTCCAAGCTCGTGAAACGATGCTGTGAGCGATCCCGAACTTCTCGGCCACACTAGTCACACTTCGACCTTCTTCCAACTTCCCAATGACGCGACTTCGGGTAAAGTCATCCAGATGTCATCTACTGGATTGCCTGTTGGCCGTATCACAAGATGGCAGCAACACGACGTCGTTCAAACCGATGTACACCGTGCAATAGCCTTCACCGAATTGCTGAGCGACTCAATGTCAGTATTAGTCATTTTCTTGTAGGACTTCCGTATACAGTGAGTAGAGTTTAGGTCCCAGAAACCTACAGCGAGATCGCCTTTTGGGCAGGACACAGAAACGGAAGGAATGAGAGCAAGTCTAGCGACTTTGACAGAACAGTTTGTAGTGAGATTAGAGTACAGTAGATGGCGCCACCGTACAAGTATGATATTGCACATAGAGGTGAGAGAATTTCAGGGGGCATAGGAAAGGATACCCATTTAACCAGTGGGTCCAGGCTGGGGGGCCGTCACTTAACGTGCTCGTCCATTGCACGGATATTCAGCGATTGTTAGCAAATCATACCATCTCTGAAAGATCAGCCCAGGTTTGAACCTGAGGACCCTGCATCGATAGTCTGAACTCCTAACCACTAAGCTATCCGCGGCTTGAATTGCTGAGCGTACACCGCCCGTGTGCTTTATACCCTTCCGACACCCCCCTCCGTCATGCCCTACCGTACCGGACCCTAGTCTATCTCTTGAGTGGTCTTTCGGTCTGTTCTGCCTGCTTTTTCGGCTGTTATGCTAATTTCTCCTCTTAGTCCTTAATTTTTGCACACCAGTGTATGACTATTCCCCATGACGTCTTTGCATAACAACTCACGCTCCTTTTGCTATTAATCCGGGAATAAAAGTAAAATAAACTTCGTAACATCTGATTAAATCTCCATTATGCAGACTTACCTTACCATTCCAAAACAGACCGAAAAATCTATATATGTAAATATACACGCATAAAGGCACCAAGAAGAGAGCTTTACTTCAAAAGGTATACGCGTACTTAAAATTTTGAAATATTTTTGACATGCGTTTTCCTTTCTCTTCTCTCAGCCATTATATGCTGCTGAATAATGCAGTTAACAAGGATGGGGGAAAAAAAAAATTATTTCTTCTGTACCATCAAAACTGGAGTGCTAGTCAAAAGTCAAGTTTTACAAACATTCAGAAGATTTTAGAAAGAAAATGAATACAACAAAGAAGCTGCAGTTTTGAAAACTAAAAACCTCATCAGTCAAAGTAAGAAAAAAATGGCATCAGTCTTGCAGGTTCGCAAAACCATTTAATCAATGTGAAAGAAAAATATTCGTAAGATAAGAAAAATAACATTGTTTTTTGTAGTGTACGGAGTCATTTTTTTCTATCAGAGTTCCTACAAACATATGAAAGAAAAAATGTAAAATAGCGCAAGTGCCGTCGTAGGATGGGGTTAAAAAACAGAAGCTGGATCAATACTGCGCCTAGCCGTCTGCCATTTTTTTCTTTATACAGCAGTAATCTTTTGATACGATTTTTTTAACAATCCACTCAAAAAAGACGAGGAAAATGATTCCACGCCGTACACGGCGCTGTTTCTGAGGACGGGAAGGGAGAAAAAAACAAACCTCCGCGATTCTTAGGAAAACTCAATCAACAAGCGAAATAGTTCGCGCAATATATATATATATATATATATATATATACACATTTTTTATTTGATCTGAAATTATAGCTACAAGAATGATTTTTTCAATTCCTGGGGCACTATTTTTTAATACACTCTCCGAAAAAAAAAAAGCAATTGCAATTCCCAGTTTTGTTCTATTCAAACTCACGTGACTAACAGCAAGCAATCTATTATTTTTGTTTTACGTCTAGACGGGTGAATTTTTTTACTTCGTTTCTTGTTTTTGCTCTCCGCCATCAGACGTCTGCAGTAAAAACGAAGCTGAAGGTCACAGAGAGCTGCTGCAAAACCAGACGATGCCGAGGAAGAAAAAGCAGAGCAAAAACGCTCGCCACTGCAGCAGGAAGAAAGAACAAGCGAAAACAACAAAAAAACTGTCTGGAAAGAAATTGCACAACAGCAGCGCTGTAAAAACCAGCGCCAGACACACACCAGCACTGTATTAAATAAAACCCTTTGTTTTGTCTCTTCCCTAAACGAAACCCATTCTCTCAGTGAGCTATAATTTACCATAAAAAATTACATTTTCATATAATCATATTATTCCCTGAGTCCAATTTTTTTCCCTGTCTAAATAAACCTCCTACATTTTCTTGTAATTTCAGAAATGCATTATTAGTGAAATGAGCTTCACATGGTGACCCTAAAATGTAAAGACGTAGGCGAATACAATTTGGTTATGACATCAGAACTTTACTTCATGCAACTAAAACGAAATACTGTATTTATAGCACACAACTCTCGAACAACATACTCGGTGAAGTTCGCTGAAGCTACTTATTATTCGGAAAGCTAAAACTTGGTTGATTCTTCCATTCCAGTTGTAATGAATAAATGAAATATCATACAATATTATATATAAGCGCCAGGGTACCATAGAGTTTTTAAGACGGTTCTGTAAGCCGCTTGTTGTTAATTACGTTAGAAAAAAATTTTTTTTTTTTTTTGTAAATTATAAATGACAATCCTAATAAGTGAAAATTGCACGAATACCATCGACACGGAAGTGAAAGTATACACATCATGTAATACAAATTTCAACTTTACAAGGGCTGTAAAGAAACACTGTTAGCAAGGCGTGCATTAGTGAATACCCATCGAAAGTCAAGCTTAAATTACCTTGCATATATGTAAGATGACAATGCTACGACTGAAAAGAACACTACATGAGCTGGACTGCTGAAATTAAACCAACATCCTTCATCTGCACCATGACCGCTCTCTTCACGCTTTCTTTCAAGATTATTCACTAATCGCACTGTTGTTTAAATATACGAGTCTTGAACAGCTTTGATACAGGAAGCCGAGGCATTTCTAACATAGCAGCCACTTATCTTTGAGATTTTAAACCTTCCCATTTTTGTCTAAGACACATCGAAAACTTGTCTGCTACATTCAAATCTGTTCACTGACAGTCATAGGTTTTATTATTTATTCGGTAAGACGTTAAGATATGTTATTTTACTATTAATATTTTTTACGAATACAGGTCTGTATTTAATAACATACGGAAATGTATTCTTTTATTCAGTAATAAAATCACGCATCGACCAGTTAACGACTAGAAAGCAAGCGGCAAGTGCTGGTTAAAGCGCGTTTATACGAGACACTGTTGTAATTCCCATAGAATTTTTGCGTTACCTTGAGTTGGGTAACAGAAGATGTAGCGTCATTTTTTCTTTTCCGCTGGATGAAGGGACGGCAAAACGGTTGTAAAGAGAATATGAGAGCTACGTAGCTTGCCTTTGTAAATCTTCCGTATTTTATTAACTTTAATGACATTTTTACAAAAGATTTTGAGAAACGCAGACTCGTTTTTAAAAACAAGAACCGACGCAGTACAGATGCTTATACCTGAAATTGTGATTTCTTGTGGACTGTGAAAATATGGTGTATTTCGACTATTTGGAACAAGCTCTCTGAAATATATTTCTACAAAGCGGCTAACTTTTAATGGCGCTAAACACAACCCGTGCCAACTGTCAACTTTAAGGAGAAAATGTAAGTTTTCCTTAGCAAACAGACATACTTAAAAACGCATTTTTCAAAAGGAAGATTTATTTCTGTAACACACATATTCAGTTGTTTGACAATAATTGCTACAAAAATAATTCCCTCGTGTGCCGAGGCCCTATTTTTTATTACTTTTTGAAATACTAGAACAATTTCAATTCAGCTAAAACTCACGTGATCAACAGCAAGAGTGGGTGTGAGATTACGCAGTTTGTTTATTCATCATATTTATCAAGGATGTTTCTGAAAATGTTGAAAAATTCCGCTACTGTTCTGCATCACACAATCGCAAGGGGGCAGAGATTTCCTGGTTACTATATTTCTTTCTAATGCTCAAGGACAAGAATAGTTCTTATACAACAAATAAATTAAATATTCTATATCAATAGGGCCTATACACTTCTGCATTTAAGACTTGTACACTTTAATACAAAAGAAAAAAATGCAGGAATGTAATCTATACAATACTAAAATGGCTATATTATCACTGAAATGTACAATATAATCAGGGAAAATGGACTCTGAAAAGCTTTTTAAAAAACAATTTTATTTACACACATACAGCTGGAAGAACCAACACAGAAACATAATAAAACAAAAGTATACCCTTTGGGAGCTCAGCAACATACTACTTATGAGTCACGAATTGTTTTTGAAAGATGCACCCAGCAGTGAAACCTGATGGCTTTTACAAACAACCGCATTTCAATTTGTAAAAATACTAAAGTTCATACACAAGTTCACTTCCTTCCTCCATTCAGCTGTTAGAGACTAGTTTGCAAAGATGAGAAATTTCACTGTTACGACAATGTGACCGGTAACAAAGATAAACTGATTTCGTGAAAGGAAAAAGTATGTACGTTGAACGGTTTTCAGCACTTACGAGAACATTTTTGCTGAAAAAAAAAAAAAAAAAAAGAGGCGAAACAAAACATTCTTATTAGCCGCGTTAAGACTACTTCACATTATATTTACTGGGAAGCGCAGTTAAGGTAACAAACTGCATTCCCCATTGAAAGAAAGAAAAAAAAACCCTTACGAAAAGTCAAAATTCAAATTGTGTTCAGCGCAAACACATTTCATCATCAGGTAGCAAAAAATGTGAAAGCTTAAACACACAGACCGCTAATTCCTTCTACGGATGCATATTTTCTTCTGAATCAAAACATTGTTATTTAAGTAATTGCAAGAATACTAGATTTCACAAGTCTAGGCAAACACCCATGCTCAAGGAGGGATTAAAGGAGTCTAGCAGGGCCATAGCCTAGGGCCCACCATTACCAAGGGCCCAAGAGGCATGCCGTTACACAACAAATGGTACACAGCTCATATATTTATGCAGAGAGAGAAGTAAAATAGTTTCAGTTTTGTCTCGTATGATTTCCACTGAATCACAAACAGTGGCTAGAAGACGAACAGATTTCAAGGCAGTGACTCACTAAGGGTAAACGTTCAATGTCACTATGTACAGCGGGACCGGCGAGAGTTTTAGTTTTTTCACTACCATCCACAAACACCTCCCTGTTTGCACTTGGAACCGTTAATGGACGAAATCCACTATGACTTCACATTGTATAATAATCCAGATGCACCAAGAAAAGTATACAATGCTAAATTGTTAAAAATTTCAAGACAAAATCTAGATATCTTAAGCTTTTAACTCATGTTCTTGTGAGAACAGTGGAAAATACAGTGACTTTTTATGAAAACCCTGTAGGTCATTTATTAGTTTGAGGAATGTACTACGCATTAATTATCACAAGCATATTGCTACAGTTCCGTGTTTTAACGGACTTCAAAAATGATTGTCAGTCATAAGTTCTTTTGGGGCCCACTAAGATGTCTTAGGGGCCCCACTAAGGCCTTAATCCGGCCCTGCCCATCCTGCTTCTCCACCCCCTCCTCTCAGAGTTTCAATCAAATTTAAAGGGAACCCCCCTCACCCCCCCCCAAAAAAAACTCGCGGCTCTAAGTTTTAATGTTCTTATAGTTTGATTATCAAATGTTGAATTTAGATGCTTCAGAAATCTTGTCAAGTTATTTATTTTTAAACTACACTTTTCCCATTTCATTTCAGAAGTCTTGTCAAGTTAGAGTTAAAAAAAGCTGAAAATTTTATTCTTAAAATTACAGCTGCTGCGATTGAGCCTCTTCAAAATCAACATTTATCACATTTCAAGCTCTGATAACTACACTACAAGATAAGATCAATTGGCCAATTTCAAAGTAAACTGTTCACACATTGATTTCATTTAAAATTTGACGAGGCTCCCACTTCTCATTAATTAGCATCTGGTCTGAAATCAATAATTTAAAGTTGTTAGTTTTATTCTAAAATTTTCTAGGATTAATCGCATCGATGAGCTGACTAATCGATTTAGTTATAAACCCACAGAATTTTTATTTCCTCAAAGTTGTTGATCCCAGAGTTTTCTAGAGTACTTTGAGGTCCCCTTACACATAGGTTTAGGGACAGATAGACAGATGAAAGACGCAGCGAAAAAAAACGCGTCTTTCTAAGTCTTGCAAGAATCCCCTCTCCAAAATTAAAAGAAATAAAATACGGAATTTTCATTTTTGTCAAAAGTTCACCTGAAATTTTATAACGGTGACCAAACATAACAGCCTAGTTCGGATCTTCAACTTGAAGTTCTCAACCCACAGATGTGAATGAACTTTGTGAACTGAGCTACTAAAGGGTGAGAGACGCAGGGACAACGACCCATAATGTTTGCTACCTTGCTGGTGAGACGCGTTTTTTCATGAAGGGGTAAACCCAACCGCAGTGGGGAGCTATGAACCCTACTGAAGACAAACCTGCGCTCCGATGCAGGACTGGGCTTCTTTTTTGTTTTTTTCTTTTTTGAGTGGTGGGGTAACTGCGGCAAGAAGGGTTAAAACGCTAAAAAATACAACAAACGGCCTCCCCTTTTCCGAAAAATACCGAAACGACGGTACTAAAGGGGAGCGCCCTTAGAAGCACAAAAGGAACACGGAGGCGACCAAACTTTTTGATGTGAACGACCTGGGGACATGTAAAAACTTCCAGGAAGGACAGAAGCTGTTAGAGAATTTTCTCACAGATTTCTTTAAAGATCCAAGTTAGGGAAGAAGAGGGGGTATAGACCTCCCCAAACTTACTTTTGACTGTCGAAAGCTGCGCGTTGACAGTTTTCATGCATTCAAATAAGAGTAATAATAAAAATAATATACATCCGCAAAGGCTACTTGAAAAAATTCATGAAACAGAATATACTATATATAGACATTTTTTCAAATACATATTTGCAGTCATAGGTTAAACACAATGTCTTCGATTCGATGAAGTACTGAGTTCATTACATGAAGCTACACAACAGCTGACAGCCAAATCGTTAGGTCATCACGTGATTCAAAAAACATGCTCACCTACAACGGCGATCTTCAACTATTTTAAAATTATCTTCAGTCTTCAGATATGATGGAGGTAGTAATAGAAAGAAAGAAACTGCGTATTTACACAGATTTTGATAATGGAAATCATCATCTACGATATCTTTTTTTTTTTTTTTTTTTTATTGTTTCAGGGTTTAACGACCCCCGTGAGCATCTAAGGCTATAAAGGAGTGGCTCATCCCTAATTTAGGGCCACTGGTTCCAGGAAGTGGACAGAACCAGCGCCATAGGACAAAACGCCACTTCAAACCGGAATGGAACTCAGTCAATTAGATACAAAGCCGCATCTTTGACCACTCGGCCACCATAACGGCTAATTTCACTTTAAGCATAGGCCTATCACAAACAGTTACATAACTGGTGAGGGATTAAATTTTAAAATCTTTTGGGAAGTGCAAAAGCTAGAACTTAGCATAGCACCTACATTATTATTTCGTAACTCTGACATTGCAACTGTTTTTTTTTTGAGGTGGGGTGGGGAGTTACACGCATAGGCCTAGCGAAGAGGGTCCCCCGGGTCCGGCCCCCTTGAGGAAGATTGAGTACGAATTTAAAGCAATATATATGCATATATATTTAAAAAAAAAAAAACGTTTTTTCACAGTAATGTTTTTTTCATTTTTTGACTTTTAAAGATTTTGGACTTTATTGCCAATGGAGTATTTTTTTTCCGGGAGGCTTTCACCGATGAACCAAATCCTCGGACCCCTCCCCCCCTCCTCTCCTTAAGAAATTTCTGGCTACGCCACTGGTTACACAAGCACTTTACAGCTTCATTTCAGAAACTGGTCACCTTTCAAACGTTATAAACCAGTCTCGATTTTCTCAGATAATAAATAGACTTGTGTTTGTGAGGGAAGGCTTTTACCGGCTACTTTGAAGCACTTGAACTAAGTTTAATTCTCACTCCATTACAGAAGATAAGAAAACTGTTCGGTGTGTTAAGATATTGATATTACGTTTGCACACCAGATTATTAGCATCGTATTCTTTTTCTCAGATCAAATTCTCATACATAACTAGTTAACATACCTAACTTCGTTGCTATTAGATACGAGCACCCAAAACGGGCTGTTACTTTAACTCAATGTAAAAACGGTACTTAGTGTTTACGAAATATTACTGTTAAAGCCGCGTCCATGTTACTCTACCACCGGAACATACTGTGGTTGTGGCAATACTGTTCAACATGCACATGCCGCCCGGTGGCCGAGTGGTATGAGGCGCGGACATAGGATCAGTCGGGCGATAGGCCTGAGTTAGAGTCGCGGATGAGGCATGGGTCGTGCGCTTGTCGGATGGCACTGGCCCTAAATTAGAGACGGGCGACTACTTGACTTGGAAATTAAAAACAAAATACCATTTAGATAAGACTGAAGGCTGCAAAAGTATGTTCACCTTAGACTCACGAAACGCTTTTCTATTGAAAGGATGCAGAACTGTGCAAGGTGTAAATTCTAAAGAACAAGGGTTGTAAGCGATGTAAAAATGCCAGAAACGTATTACGTTCACGTTAAGCTACCAAATATAAAAAAAAAAATACATTTTATGTTTACACATAAACAGTTCCTTTTTATTATATCTGCTGCAGTACTAAGGAATGTTTAGCAGTTAAATTTTCCAAAGAAAATTAGAAGCCAACATTTTTGTACACAGAAACTCTCTGAAGGAGTTCACAATGCCAGGAGCTAAGTAAAACTCACGTACAGGGCTTAAAACTGAAATTATGATGCAGTGAGTATCTATTGCAGCAGTTAATGAAAATTGACTTGTCAGTTGTTTAAGATCATCAAGGGACTAAGGTTCGTTCTTGCAGTCCTTCGACTTGAGCTGTGCTGCTTGCTTTTTTGCCACAGCTATAGATTCCCACTAACTTACCGAACCCTCTTTTCTCATAACACATATACCGTGATCTGAGGAGGTTTTTTTTTATTTTTTGTTTTGCTATTCGCTTATCATAATGTTATTTTTAACTGCAAAAATAATTATTATGATCCAATGAAAATAAAGCACGGAAAGTATTTTAATAAGTACGACTTTGCGAAACATATTTGCCGACAACGTAGTTTAAATTATGCATATCATCTGCAAAATGATATTTTAATTTTAACGATGCCCCGTACTACATCGCTCGACTATATATATATATATATATATATATATATATATTTTTTTTTTTTTCATAATCTGAAATTTGCATCACAAAATTCAATTAAAGAACGGAGCCCACAGGGGCTGCTACGATGCCTGTTGTGTTTTAAGACCTGTGTGGAAACATGCGTAGATTTTGAGCGGGAAATTTTCATTAAGGATGTCCACAGAGATGCTAAAGGCTGTCTAGAAGGCAGACGAATGAGCTTTTCGCTGTCATACATGGCGCTCTCGATGATACCCCGAACAGGGGTTCTCGCTTTGGTGACAAACGAGGGGGCAAGCTCCTGAGACGGCTCAAGAATTCTGCGATGACACTCGGGCAAGAACACCACCGCTCCGCTGTAAACGATGACTGAATGGAAAAGAGAAAACGAAGTCCATAAAGGAACAAAAGACTGCATCTCCCAAAGCACTCATTGCCTCAACAAGGTTTCGAATTTCATTCCAACTTCGAAAAAATAATACTAGAGTAGTGAACCCAAATGTACATTTTATCAAATTTCTCTGATTAGTAAAACAAAGACAAGTCACAATTTAATGATCTCCGAGTTCGTAGCGTCCGACTTTTAATGGCATGTAACATGCCTAAATTCCGAGGCCACACGAGAGAAAACATGTGCGCCTCTTTTATTTAATATCCATACTGCCACCGTAGCAAAAACCAAAGAACCACAAGAAAATAAAACAACTTTTGCAGCCAATAAAAACATTTCTTGGGAGAGTGGGCAGAGTAGAACAACCCATGAGCATCAACGGTTCCACGAAGTCTTCCTTTCCTAATTTAGGGCCACTGTGTCCAAGGAAGAGAGAAAACTATCGCCTTCAAAAACATGTATGTTTTCAACCAAGATTCGAAACTAAATCAAGCAGTACAAGGATCCTGAAGTCAGTCAATTACACCACCAGGCAGTATACCCACTACTACGCATTAGTACAGAATTTTAGTGCTAGGTTCTCAACTGGGATTGGGAGCTTTGAAGCAGATGAGTTTCAATAAAACGCTGTTAAAATAAAATCATTGGCCATCAATTTTAATGCGCTTTGTACAGTTCATTTCCTCCAAAGAGAAAAAGAGAGGGGGAAAAAATAAAATAAAAGATTTACTGCTGTTTGGTTACGCTGCTTCCACATGCGTTACATAACCTGCAAAATTACAAATTAGTATACCCCTTTCTTTAGTTGACTAAAAACATGTACGTTAACTTATTTTAGATCATAGAGTTCCGTAAAATTTTGGCTTGACTAAAACCACCGCTCAGGAAAATTTATTTGGATATAAAGCTAGGGTAGAAACTCCATACACTTCCATAACAGTAGCGTTAACCCTTAGAATGGGCTCTATCACAATCGAAACGTTCATCTCCATACATACACCAATAAATAGCTTTCCACAAATCTGCCCTAATGAATTAAATATCAATCCATTCGACATGAAACTTCCGCTGATATTACAAAAATGGGAAAATATCGGAAGCTTGCGCGGATTACCAAAGGTCTGCAATGTTTCTGACAGCACAGCCCAAACCCAGATTCATCACTACACGAATAGTCACCATGATGATACTGAACAGCGAAAATATTTAAGAAAGCCCACTGATCCTTTGCGGACAGGTTCGATGACCACCGTGAGTAACTCAGTGGGCTAAAAACAATTGTCCGTCATTAATTCGGGGTCACTGGTTCCAGGAAAGGGAGAGAGCCAGTGCCATAAGACAAACACGACATCCATGCTTCATCCGGGATTTGGACTCTTCTCGGACGAACGATTAGAAGCCAACATTTCGTACCACTGGGCCACAGGGGTGGCACCGATCCTTTGCTATGGTTTCACGATCAAATTTGGTTACACGAAGCTACAACTTCATATGTACAAGACTTATCAATTACTAAGATAAAAACAAGTCATTATACACTAACTTCGGGGGGGGGGGAGAGATGTTTCGGGGTAAACTGACTCCAGTGAACATCCCCCGTTACAAGGAGTCGATAGTCCATAACTTAGGGACACTGATTCTAAGGAGGAGACGAAACCGGTGCTGCATGACAAATGTGTTCATTCCTCATCCAGGAATCGAACCAAGGCTCTATTCGTACGATTAGCCAGAAGCCCAAGCCACTGACTACTGGGGTGGCTTCAGAAATGGTAACTAGTTTTTCCAGGGAGATTTATTTTTCACTTATCTCGTTAATCACACAACTTTAAATTCAGAAGCGCAGATACTCCTATTAGTTACTTGACTGACAAGAAGAGGAAACAGACATTATTAACTATGCTTTATAAAGTTTCCCAAAGCTTAATTTCCAATCATTACAACTGATTTGTTTTACGCTTTAACTTTACAGGTATGATTTCGTTCGCTTCAGCTCGAAGATTTGTCGTCGTGTGTGTTAACGGAATTTTTGGTGGGATTCTTGAAATCAAACTCCCTACAATCTAAATTTATCCAGGACTTCCGTTGGTAATGGCTAAC
Source organism: Macrothele yani (assembly GCA_039090855.1). Taxonomy (NCBI): domain Eukaryota; kingdom Metazoa; phylum Arthropoda; class Arachnida; order Araneae; family Macrothelidae; genus Macrothele; species Macrothele yani. The sequence continues at coordinate 60,382,992 of CM077023.1, read as the reverse complement.
TTACATAACCTGTGACAGCGAACGGAATCTAGTTTACCATCCTCATGCTATGATGATCAAAGTATCTAAAGACTGTATTCGTCCTCGAACCAGTTGCGATTCTGATACAAGGAAGTTATAATAATACTTCTTAAGATGCCTGAGCTTCTTAACCGTGAAGCTGCAAACTGTGGGAATTTGAGGTTTGTTTACATGATACCCACGTAGCTTCAGCTGAGTGTATTTTGGAATTGCGTGGTTTTTGGTTACAGAAATCGTGTTAATATCAGACCGGAATGAATTATACTTCATACATGACTGAAGTTTTCAATTTTAACGTTATGTTTTGTTTTGAACTCGCAGTAACGTTCATGTAATTCAAAATAAAAGTTGTAAGGAGCCTCAAAATAATTCAGAATTTTATAAATCCAACGTTTTTTTCACATCGGAACCAAGTTACAATTCGAAATACACATTTGCGACGAAAGAATGCGATTCAGCCAACACAAAATGCACTGCAAGTCTTGAAAACCACCAGCTTTCCCAAACTTTAACGGCAGTCACTCGCGGTTATAAGCTTCCCGCAAAGTGGTATTGCTCCATTAACAAGGGCATCTCCAGAAATCTTATTCTAACCTCCTTGTTCTGATACTATTTGGGTAGGGGGGGGGTAACGACCTACAAAAAAAAAAAACGAAAAGGAGAGCCAGTGCCGTAAGACAAACATCCATGCCTCACCGGGATTCGAACCCAGATCCATCTCGGACGAATGGTCAGAAGCCAGCGCTAAGACCATTGCGCCACCGGGGCGTCATACCGATTTCGATAGTCTACTGGTAAACAGGCCATGAAAGGCACAGGCAGCAAGCTGTCGAGCAGAAAGACCACGTACTATCTGGTGTGCAGGTACGTCTCAATATACTTCCAGTAAACGCTTGTCCTTTTTGAGTTTAACGAGTTCCATGAAACATCTAAGGTTAAAAGAATTCATACGTCCGCAAGGGCAATTTCCAGGGAATGGATAGAACCATCATTGTAAGGATAAACATTCATGCCTTACCCGGATCTAGGAATTTGGATCTCTTAAGCCGCAAGCCCTGAAACTGGGCAAAGTGCCATAAACACACTCAATTTGTCGCCCCGTTGTCAAATGGCGTGGGATTCTAGCTAATTGTCCAACTTACCCGGGCGCTGCATTTGCCTTCCGGCGCTGAATCTATCCGTTCCCGGGAATTTCAAAGTAGCGACGGGAGACTCCTCAGAGCCAGTGATGCACACGGAACTGGTAAACTCTCGAAGAAATTCACAATCTCAATCATCATATGCCGAAGTGACAGCAGGATGATTTAACAGGGTGCCAAAAGAAGTTTTAAAACTGCTTTTTTGTTGTTGTTTTGATTGCAGGATTATCGACCAACATGAGCAACTCGATGGGCTATAAGCAGTTGCCCGTTCCAAATTTAGGGCCACTGACTCCAGGAAGGGGAGAGAGCCAGTCCCGTAAGACAAACAACAACCTAGGGGCAGCTCGTACGAGTCAAAATCATAGAGTAGCTACTAGTCAGAGTAGAGTAGTCTAGGGAGCAGCCTTCTGGCCACTGGGTCCGAGTTAGCATAAGCGGATGTTATGTTTTCTCACACGGTGGTGTTCTCCCTGGACTAATTAATCTTTAATTTCGCGTACCAAACTCCTCAGCCTTACTTATGGGGTAGTTTAAAACTCCAACACGTTAGTAAAATCGCGCAATGCATTGATTATGATACGCTTTCCAACATACCAGAAATCATAGGAAAATGCCTTGGTTTAGAGGGGACTAAACTATGGTATAACGTTTGAAGTGCACATATAAATCAAAATTAAATCTCTTTGTGCCTGTGTTACCTATTTCTATTGTCAAGAGCTACCCCACACAAGCCGTTTTATAATTAAAAATCCCATCTAAAGCGGGCAATTTTCACGGAAGTTATCGTGCGAAAATAATAGCTAATGAATCTCACGCATGCGCACTGCCCGCAACTGCTTCCAAAGTCGTTACGGAACAGCGTGTTGTATTTCGTCGCAATCAAAGCATTTTTAGTCAAGTTATGAGGATACCGGCTGTGGATGAAATCTCGTTCCTGTGTTCTGACCTTTGACCCCATTTCGGCGATATTCAGCAGAACCGGTTCAGTATATCTCCGGAACATGAAAGTTTTGTCGCAATCGAAGCATTTTTACGTAAGTCATGACGCATAAGAGCGATGGAATGGATCCCGCTCCGATGTCCTGACCTTTGACCCCATTCCCAATAGGGGTTGTCCCCAACCACATACTAAAATTTCATCGAAATTGAACCATTTTTACGCGAGTTATCGTGTGGACATACAGACGGACAAAGCTGGAGCATATATGTTTCTTCAACCTACGGTTGGAAAGCGTAAAAAAGGGAAGGAGAAAAGTAACTTTCATACGGGACGTGGTTTTACGTGCACCTGGTCTGAGTATAATGATGTTTTTGAGAAGGAGCTAAGCACACCTGTTTACAGTCTACCCTGGAACCATCCATCGCAGAGTTTGAAAAAACCCGGGCTTCTTTTTAAAAAAAAACCCCAGCCCACTTGGGCTTTTTCGGGTTTTATTGGGCTTTTTCTAGTAATTTTGTAAAAACAAAGAAGCAACAATCAATGAGTAAATTCTGCCTTAAAAGGAATCTCTTGATAAAATAGTGGCTGATTTTTTCTTTTTTTATGCTGAAACATACCATTCAATGCAGCAGAATTGAATCAGTTTAAAATTATGATCGAAACACTGAGACCTGGATATCAAATACAATCAGTGAAAGCTATGGTGGAAAACTGTTTGATACTGCAGCAGAAGAAATTGAATCTGTAAGATGATTTCTTCGTGTGATTTATTTTAGTTTTGGACAAAGCCATTTCACGTATTGTCAAATCTATTAATTAAAATTTAAAACTACAGGGGTACCACCATTACTTTTGCAGACACTCTCCCTGACTTCCTAACCTCCCCCCCCAACCACCACACACACACCGCGAAAACTGCATCCTCACTCGTGTTCGAAATCCTGGGGAAATTATTGTGCTTAGAAGTTTTGGCAACTTGGCTTCAAATATTATTTTTTGTGTTCTTTCCTTCAAGAGCAATGATTTTATCTCATAATACAATTGATAATTATTCTTTTTTTTTTTTTTTAACATTTACATAATATGGCTAGGGATTTATTGCAAACTTACAAAAAGAAGGCTGAGAAAATGTGAAAGACCAATAACAATATACAGAAAATTAATTCTACTGAATTTGGATATGCTACTACCATCAGCAGTGGTGAAGATGGAAATACCTGTTGGAGGAGAGCCATCAGCCACCCACAAACAGAAATAAGAAGATTGGAGGTTTAACCAAGGTACTTGGTTTAACGACCACCGTGAGCAACTCAGTGGGCTATAAGCAGTCGCCTGTCGCTAATTTAGGACCACGGGTTCCAGGGAAGGGAGAGAACCAGAGCCGTAAGACAAACACAACATCCATGCCACCCAGGATTCGAACCCGGACCCATCTCGGACGAATGGTCAGAAGCCATCGCTTAGACCACTGCGCCACCGGGGCGGCGTAATGAAGTATCTGAGTTGTTTTGGCAATTTCGCAAAATTTGCTGTAAATGCCTAAACAAACACATTCATGACTTGCCCGAGGCTCAATAGTACACGAGGCCGAAAATACTATTGAGCCTGAATAGTACATGATCTAGAAAACTCGATCAATGAGCGCATCATTTCATCGCGACAGATTTATCAATCGCACTGTGTTAGCCGCGTAAGGATTTTTCAACTCCAGGTGTGCAGACACTTCTTTCACCCTGATCCAACCGGCCCTTTTTTCTAGGACGGGAAAACTCATACAGAAAAATATTTCCCTTAGCAGAAAACAGATTTCGAGCACACTGCCTAGTGCTGATTTAATCAACTTACATAAACACGAGTTATTTCCATGTAAAAATCCAATGATATATTCAATCAGGATCATTATCCGCGATGAGGCGCAATGGTATTAACGGAAACAAAGAAAATTGAATAAATCCCTATGAAACGTAGACAAAGTGCGTACTTAAAAAAATCAGTTAACGAAACTTTTGTGTTTACACACGATTTTCCAGCTTATCAGTTTGCTATCCCATTCACGCAGACTTCTGATACTTGTACATTTTGTAACATCTCAGAAAGTTATCGACATTATTAATTTAACCTCCCTACCTCCAAAACTTCAATTTTAACAACCAATAAGAATCCGTTGATATGTGACAATATTCTGCGATGTGCATACATGGAACGAAAACAATACACGCAGACGAATGAACCGAGAGAGACTTTATACTCCGGCAATTCAGCTTATGCAGAAAATCTCGCTAGAAAAGAACCAGAAGCTGAATAATGCTTTAGAGTGATTAACACAATCATGTTTTAGAGTGATTAACACATACATACCTGGTTTTCAAATTAAAGGCACAACATGCATCAAAGATTATATTTTGGCATCATAAAGAACGAGTTTTACTGTGCTACGTTTCATTTTAGTCTTGCTTTTATGATGATTAAATAATTTTTCTACATTATACAAATTTCAGCTGCTGAAAACCAAATTTAAGCAGCGAAAAGAAAAACATTGCGCTTCAAAAATTCATATGTGGGGAATTTTATTCGCCTGTTCCTTTCCAGAATATTAATATCTTTAAGTCCGCCACAAATTATGAATCTAATTTTTTTATATGATATCAATGGTGCTTGACACCATTTAGAAACCCTGAAATCGCGCGCGCCGGCGGACTGAATCTAGTAGTCAAATGATTACATTGTTTTACATACATCCGGCTGATAAATACAATTAAACTGAAGATAATTATTAGAGCCATTGTTTTTTTTTTATTGGAGGTTTAACGACCACCGTAAGCAACTCAATGGGCTATAAGCAGTCGCCCGTCCCTAATTTAGGGCCACTGGCTCCAGGGAAGGGAGAGAGCCAGTGCCGTAAGACAAACACAACATCCATGCCTCACCGGGATTCGAACCCGGACCCCGTTCGGACGAATGATCAGAGGCCACCGCTTAGACCACTGCGCCACCGGGGGGGCGGCTAGAGCCGTTGTGTCTACCTTAAAAGAAGTGAAGAAATACAAAATTCTTCAGCATAGGCTGTTTTTTCTAATTTCTTAAGGATCTAAAATACTTTATTTCAGATACATATTTATATATGAAAAATGCCACGCCTTTGTGTACTTTAACAGTAATGTTTTTTCATGAACGCGGCAATCACTTCTGATATACTTTGGAGATTCACAGTCAGTTTCACTTTTTATATGAATTTGGGTTACAACGGTAGCTCATTCCCCGTAAACAGGTATTGAACAATTAACATATATTGAATAATAATAAAAAGCTTGTCCAGTTTGATTTTCTCTACCGTATCAGAAATACTTTCTCGTGAAATTAATATCAGTGTTAGTTTTTTTTTTATATATATACACACACAAAGAAATTTGCGCTCTAAGAAGGAAGCATCGGATTGAACTGAAATTTTATGGACGTAATGGTATAGATGAACGATACACATGATGGCAAAAACAGAGCTGCAGGACAATTGCAGAGGGATCTGTGGCACGCATTCCGGTCATCTTCAATAGCGCGTCGCACCGTCTCGTGCGGCGATACATGCTGCAATACGGTCCGGCATGGAGGCGAACAGACACCTGAAGTTGTCCTGCGGCAGACTGGCCCACACGTGTTGGACGGAGTGCTCCAAATCCCGGATAGTGCGGCACGGCAAAAGCTGGCGTTTCAACTGGTCCCACACATGCTCGATAGGGGACATGTACGGGGAGCGGGTAGGCCATGGAAGTGTCTGGACATGACGTAACAGTCCTGGGCAACCCGAGCAGTGTGCGGGCGGGCATTATCCTGCTGGTATAGCGCACCTGGAATCCCAGCCAGGAATGGGAGCACATGGGGTCGTAGGATCTCATCCACACACTGCTGGCCCGTCAATGATCCACGTACCACTACTAGAGCTGATCAGCTATGGCTCCCCACACCATAATGCCTGCAGTGGGGGAGGTATGGCGCTTGATAGCGAGGTTGGGATCGTGCCGTTGACCTCCACACCCGAACACGATCATCTGTCCCCAAAACAAAGCGGCACTCATCGCTAAACACCACACGTTGCCAGTCTCTGGCCTGGCACCACTGCAAACGAAGCTGGCGATGTTCCGGGGTTAATGGCAGCACTGATAAAGGGCGCCAGGATCGCAGATTCGCCTCCGCGAGGTGTCGAGAAATTGTTCGTGGTCACACAGGAGCTGCTACATCTGCCTGTTAGTGGACCGGGTCCCCTTGGGATCCGTTCGTGCCTGGCGCACAATCCGCCGATCATCTCTAACGGTGGTCCTCCTGGTCCGTCCGGAGCAGCTCCGCCGGGTGGCAGTGCCGTTACGTGTCCACTGCTCCCAACACAGTCGGACGGTATGGTCAGATCGATCCACGTGGCGTACTATACGGCGCGCCGACCACCCTGTGGTTTTCATCCCGATGATCAGGCCCCTCTCAAAGTCCGCGAGTTGCGAAAATCGACGTCTCTGGCGTCTACCCGGTATTCTTTTCACTCTGTACTCTTGCTTGCGTCGTCCGGTGCTTTTCGCTTTTATTGGGCATCGACTACACGCCGGTTCATGCTTGCAGCGCCACCACGGGGTGTGCGGTCATACGCAATCGCACCAAACGTGGATCAGTTGCATACCAGCATGCACTCTTGCTATTTGCAAAGTTTCGCGGTTGTAGCATGTTTTCTTCTAGGTGCGCAAATTTCATTGTGAGTGTAGTGTGTCCGCTTAACACTGCTCAATTTCAAGAACGTTGTTGTTTGTTGTTGGTTTAACGACCACCGTGAGCAACTCAATGGGCTATAAGCAGTCGCCCGTCCCTAATTTAGGGTCACTGGTTCCAGGGAAGGGAAAGAGCCAGTGCCGTAAGACAAACACAACATCCATGCCTCACCGAGATTCGAACCCGGACCCCTTTCGGACGAATGATCAGAGGTCATCGCTTAGACCACTGCGCCACCGGGGCGGCAAATTTCAAGAACGTGCCCAGATTTTGAAAATATGTAGTGCTACCACATTAATTCTAAGTTTTACAACATAGAGCTTTCAGGCGGAAATTGGTCAAGATTTTATTCCACACAAGATCAACTTGGTAACACAATCATCTTTACACTGGCAAAGGAAAACTTTTGGGTGTTGTTTTCTAAAAAAGATTTTATGGTGCCTGATCTCACCCTTTTTTTCAAAAAACTGGTAAAAGCACTGAAAAGACTGATATATTTATGTGAAAGAAATGCACCAACTTATGTACGGGGGTGGTATGGGATTAAGTACAGATGAACTGAAATCTCGCCCTTGCACACCAATTCAAGTTTTATATCTGGAATGCGCTGAGCCGCCCCGGTGGCGCAGTGGTCTAAGGCGTTGGTCTCTGATCATTCGTCCGTAAGGGGTCCGGGTTCGAATCCCGGTGAGGCATGGATGTTGTGTTTGTCTTACGACACTGGTTCTCTCCCTTCCCTGGAACCAGTGACCCTAAATTAGGGACGGGCGACTGCTTATAGCCCATTGAGTTGCTCACGGCGGTCGTTAAACCTCCAATCAAAAAAAAAAAAATGCGCTGAAATTAATTGAGACGTCTGCTACAAGGGCATAGAGAAGTACACTAGCAAATCAACAGAATGTGTGGAGTTTCATTTGCTTCAATACGCGACAACTGTACACTATAAATTTAGAATAACGAAAATACGTCGCCAAAGACGAATTCTATTTCAAAGCGGTTACCTAAAATTCACGGCACCTAGCTGCATCTATAAAGAGAAGAGCTCAGGTCAGCTGCTTACAAGCGAAGGCGCAGCCGATCGCGCTGTCGGCAATATTGTTCTTGCGAATCTACAAGTTATTTGAGGTTTAACTAAAACCGTGAGCAACTCAATGGGCTATAAGCAGTCGCCCGTTCCTAATTCAGGGAAGGGAGACAGCCAGTGCCGTAATACAAACACAACATCCATGCCTCACCGGGATTCGAACCCTGACCCCTTTCGGACGAATGATCAGAAACCATCGCTTAGACCACTGCGCCTCGCGCTATCATAGCTCTGCTTTGCCAGTACAAATTACCAACATTCTACAAGATATATCTTAAGACATGAATTTTCGTATGCAATACCACACTATAGAGACAATAGATTTGTGACAAAAAGATTTGCATATTTATTTTGAGTATGTATGTGTCCCCAAATGATCGGCTAATTTTTTTTTTTTTTTTATTTTGATTGAAGGTTTAACGACCACCGTGAGCAACTCAATGGGCTATAAGCAGTCGCCCGTCCCTAATTTAGGGTCACTGGTTCCAGGGAAGGGAGAGAGCCAGTGCCGTAAGACAAACACAACATTCATGCCTGACCGGGATTCGAACCCGGACCCCTTACGGACGAATGATCAGATGCCCGCGCCTTAGACCACTGCGCCCGCCCGCCCGTCCGTCCTTAATGTAGGGTCACTGGTTCCAGGGAAGGGAGAGAGCCAGTACCGTAAGACAAACAACATCCATGCCTCACGGGATTCAAACCCGCACCCCTTACCGTACGAATGATCCGAGGCTATCGCTTAGACCACTGAAATATTATTTTCATACACCTTCCGTTCCAGCATATATCACACATTATTTTTAGATTAGGTGATTTTGCTGGCCAAGGTTAGAGTATTATTTTTGACTTAAACCAAACCTGGGACTCTTTCAATACATGAATTTTGCCGTTGTTTTGCTGAAACATCCAATTTCTACCAGCCATTTTAAGTGCATTTCGAGGAAACTGTTTAACATTTGTTGGTAACCAGAACTGTTCATTTCTCGATCCACGAATGCAATATATCATAACCGAACCACCTCCCTCATGTAGAGTGGAAAACACCAGCGGTTCTAGTCATTTTTCCAATAAGTGTGCATACCCCCTCCCCGGCTACACCTCTGCCTGGCACTGAAGCTTCACTCAATGTCAGTTTATTATTGAATGGTATTATACATGTGTTTGTACTTTGATTTTTTTAATTCTGAGAACTAGTACTCGGAGGCTGAATTATACAGCGAACTGTAACGCGGTTTTCGGGCTATCCCTATAATCTGTATCATTAATCAGAATATACAATGTATGTACAACTGAAATGAATACCTCGAGCTTTAAAACAAAGATCACAGTGCAGCTTTTACAAGAGTTCTCTTACACTTCCTCCTAGATGTTTTTTGCTGTCCTGGTCAAGAAGCAGCTTGTTACAACTCTTGTAACCCCAGCCTACTTTTGCACAAACTATAAAGTTTAGGATGCTCTTGATAACCACAGTATTGTTAACTCAAATCTTATTGCTTTGCGATATTGACCCATGAAAATTTTTTATCGGTACATCAAATCAAAATCATTTTGATTTGATGTACAGATATCACATCAAGTTTGCTTCTAAGTCAGGAGCACACTTAACTTCTAAAGAATCGCCTTACTTCTTAAAAAGTTCTTGAAGATGAAATTATAGTTCAGTCAAAACAATGTACAGTGCTTCGGATTATATTGATGTCATTGTGTTTAAGTGAATAAATGCCAGAACACAAACTTTTCTTGTGACTTGGGCAATGTCACTTGATACAAGCAAATCACAAGCCATGGCCAATTTATAATTTTTTTTTTTTTTTTTGATTGGAGGTTTAACGACCACCGTGAGCAACTCAATGGGCTATAAGCAGTCGCCCGTCCCTAATTTAGGGTCACTGGTTCCAGGGAAGGGAGAGAGCCAGTGCCGTAAGACAAACAACATCCATGCCTCACCGGGATTTGAACCAGGACCCCGTTCGGACGAATGATCATAGGCCATCGCTTAGACCACTGCGCCACCGGGGCGCGGCATGGCCAATTTAATACTATATATAAAAAGCTTGCTATACATTGAACAGTTCCTTTGTTGAAAAATCAGACATGAATCATTATACTGACTGACACATTCTCCACTTTTCAACAATTTACTGTGTTGTATATCATGTACTGCAGAAATGTACTCATATGCAAATATTCATACTAATCTACTCACTCATGGAACTCATAGTTTTTGAAACGTTTCTCTAAAATTTTTAAGCATCAGTCTTCTGTGATCTAGTTTGTTAAAAAAAAAACTATAATTAAAATAGAGGGCATGACTATTTCTTAGCTGAATACACAAGTCAGATTCAAGAAGAAAAAAGTTTTCCCCTCCAAAGACAATGCCATTTTCCCCACTTCTTAATGCCCATAACTTATTAAAATAATTTCCAGAACTGTATATTACATTAGTAATAAGATATTTGGAACACTATTGAAACTGACCACCAGTTGCTTTTTTCGTACTTTTGGCACAAACTGAGGTAAACTGGCACCAGAGCTCAATCATTTTGCCAACAGACTTTGGTTTTATGCACATACCAAGATTTTTTGTAGCATCTTTAACAATTAACCTACAAAAACAGCCTGCATTTTATTACATGTTAGAACTGCCTTCTTGAATGCCAAAAATTGCTAATACCACAAATTTAATTTCCCAACAGCTAATGTATGATGCATATAAATAATTCCTATTATGTCATGGACATTTCAATGCAATATATTTCATATCCACCTAATACCAAAACTGATATTTTAGAGGGATGAACAAATCTTACATGATTTTAGATGTTTACGTAATGCTTTAGCTATTATCTTTTCTGTGTTTTTGTGCTGCGAGTGTAAGAACACAAAGTACATGTACATAATGACAAGTTACATTCAATTTGTGCACAGGCAATTTTCTTCATGTACATCACTGAGCAATTTGCAATTCACCTTTTCTGAGACACTGTTGCAATTCATTTTTTCTTATACATTCAAAATTCTGAACGGTGAACATAGATTTAGTTTTTGTTATAATCCTTTCATACAAATCATCATAAAAGACAGTAAAGTTGAACTGGTAATTAAGCACCAAGTGCATAAAAATGAACTCAGTCTAAACTAAACCAATATCTGACTTAATTCTTACTATAGTATAGAAATTAATGAAGAATCTATCTTTAATACATGGCAAGCACATACTCTGCTTTTCTGCCATAGAAATGCAATATATACATGTATATGTGTGTCTGAGGACTACATTGATGAAATTAAATGGCATATAAAACTTGATTAGAGAGCATTTGGAAGACAGTACAATTTTCAAGAGCAATATACCATTGTCTTAAAAGAAAAGTGTTTTAAATCAATGCATCCTTCCAGTTCTTATTTATGGATCAGAGACATGAACTGAAACTAAAAAAGGCATACAGAGGTTGCAAACAACTGAAAGGAGCATGGAGAAATGCATGTTTGGTGTATGTAACAAGGAAAGATAATATGAGGAACACGTGGATCAGGAAAATGACAAGAGCAAAAGAAATGATCAAAGTAAAATCCCTGAAATGGAAATAGGGTGGACATATTGCTAGAAGAGTGGAGCACTGAAGGAAAAGGGAGATATTTAGTAGACTGGATATGAAGAGACAGAAAAAGACCCAGAAGATGACCACATGGGAGATGGGTGGATGAAATTTTAAAGCATGGCAGGGTTATATGGAGACTGGCTCAAGACAGACTGTTGTGGAAGAAACTTTGTGAGACCTTCATCCAGCAATGGATTGATAATGGTTAACAATGATTACATAATACATAAAAAATCATTAAATGTGGGTTCAATTACCCACAATAAGCCTATTAAACAGTAAGAAATGTGAAACTCCATTTCATGGCACACTATGATATGCTTCACTTTTTTTTGTGCTGAGTTTCATGCTTTGTCCTTATTCCCATATTTAATGCATTTTGCTTTTCTCTGACTTAATTCTTTTGAAGAAAGTGAAAAACAATTCAAATAATTAAGTTGTATGAAGCAGGTTATTCAGCACCATAAAAGCAAATTGCTGAATGGTTTCTATGACATTCTTTGCAAGAAAGATAGCTTTATTTTTTTTATAATTTTTTTAATATATAAATGTTATTTTACATAAAAATCTAACAAAATTATAACAGTTTAAAATGAAACAGTTACACCACATAAAAAAAAACCTTGAAAATGTTGAACAGCAGTGTATGCAACTAACAAATGTGGTCTATCATTTATTAATGAAAACAGGGGGGGGTTGCTCTATAGCTACAGAAAGTAATCAATTTTGGAACTTGTTTTAAAGCCTCTTATGTTATGCTCCACAAACAAAATCAAATACTTTTGGTCAACCTATCAAAAAGAATAACCAGAATCTAACAAAAATATTATACCATTTCTTTCTTTTTGGACAGGGGGAGGAGTTACTTTTGATCAGTGATGATCACTTCCAAAAGAAAGGCACCTTTTGCCACTTACCATAAATGAAAACCTAATAGGTCCAAGTAACTGAATATTGAATGCAACATAAAGCACACAATGACTGCACATGTGACAAGTGCCCAATGATTCAGTTTTTCTGTAGCATAGACAGGCTCCCAGGCAAAGCCACTTTTCTTGGAGAAGGCTTTTTAGTTTAATTAGATTAAAATAACCTCTAGTTGTTGTTAACAAACAAAAGCTCATAGTTATTTCTACTGTTGTTAATATATGGATTCATCAAAGGGAGCAGGTCCGGATGACGTTCATCCGAGAGTAATTAAGTATGCTTCTCAAAATTTGGTAATACCCTTGAGTCATATTTTCAATTGTATCTTTTTAACTGGGAAAATTCCTTCTTCCTTTACAATAAGTAGGGTTTCGGTTATCCATAAAAGGGGCGATAGAACTGATGTCGCTAATTACCGTCTAGTTGCAAATATCTCGACATTTGCTAAAATATTGGAGAGGCTGGTTTTGAATAGCTTGTCAGGATTTTTGGATTTGAATAAAAATTTTACATTGGAATCAACACTGTCTTCGGAAGGGTCACTCAACCGAGACAGCATTATTGGATGCTACGAATTTTTTACAGTCAAATGTAGATTGTGGAAAGTGTGTTTTGGGTATATTTTGAGACTTGTCAAGAGCATTCAACTGTGTTCACCATGATATTCTCTTGTCGAAATTACATTATATTGGGATTAGGGGAGTCGCACTTTCATTTTTCAAGAATTATTTGTCTAGCAGGACACAATATGTACAAATACAGAGTATTCGCTCTTCAGTTCAAAGAGTTCCTCAGGGGCTCCGTCTTGGGCCCTATGCTTTTTTAATTTATGTTAACGATATATTTAATGTTTCTACTTCTCACCGAGTCTTGCATGCTGACGACACCAGCTTATTTTTTCCTGGGGATTCGTTGTCAGAGATATTGCCCCGTGCAAATAGTGACCTTCAGGAGATATCTCGCTGGTTTGTTTGCAACACACTTACAATTAATACTAACGAAACAACCTGTCTTTTTTTTGGGCCATGATCTTCGGCTGTCGTCGCCTACTGGTATTTTCTTGAATGGGGATCCTGTTGCATTCGGGTCTTCGGTGAAATTTCTGGGTGTTATACTACACAAGACTTTGTGTTGGGATGTCCCTATAAGTTATTTAGTAAATATTCTTAAGTCTCGTATTAGTGCTATTTCTAGTTTTTTGACAATCAGACTCAGATTAATACTATATAATTCCTTTATCTATCCCATGTTGTCTTATCGTATTTTGGCCTGGGGTCAGACAACGCATGGTAACTTTAACAGAATTCTTGTTCTTCAGAGAAAATATATTCGACTTCTAAATTCATCTTTAAATACTGGTAGTATTTATTGTCTTTATAACATACTTCCCTTCGATAAAATATTCATTTTCAGGTTATTATTACTTATGCACGACATTCTATACGAATAGGTATCTTGAACTATTGCAATTACAGCGTTCCTCCCATTCACAGGATACTTGAGGTCATGCAAGTTTTGTGGTTCCTAGGGTACGCACCAGATTGCTGCACAACAGTATTATTGCAGCTGGACCCCGTGAGTGGAACAGACTGCCATTATACATCAGGGAAATAGTGGACTCTGGGGTATTTAAAAAAAACTGGTAAGAGTTTTTGTTGTTTGATTGAGTTCCAGTATTCTTTCTTTCACAGTATGCTCAACACTGGTCATATTTCTAATGTTGCTATTTTTATCGTTTTGACCCGACACATCTGCCTTTGGAGATCAGGGGCTCGTCAGGCTTAAATTTAAGCCTTTTCCCCTGGCTCCAGGCTACAGTTAAGTACATTACACTATCTTTTTTTTTTTTTTGATGAATTACTTTGTATTTATTTTTTGGTCAATTGTAAACGAGTTTTAGTGTTTGTATGTTTATTATACTAGATATATCTGAGGTGGTTTGAGCTCTTCTTTACTCTTGGAATAAATAGTTAGTACTAAATGTTATTAATTTATATTGAACTTTGTGATATTACTGTGATTCCATGTTTTCATTCCATTGTGCTAACATTGTGTTAATATTTAATTTTAGTTTAGTACATATGACAACTTTGATGTTTGTGTTTTGTTAAATTTGATGTACTGTGTTGTACGGCAGAATTCTCATTAAATTCAAATTCAAATATATTATACCTAGAGTTATGTATTTATGGAATCAAAGATGACCATTGTTTATCAGGCTCTTATCACCACTACATATTGTCACTGAAGTGGTTAACTACACAGTACCACTGACCTTTCAATAGACTCAACAACCATAGGTTTGTAATTTTTAAATTTTTTTGTTTTGTTTTGAGGTTTAACGACCACCATGAGCAACTGAATGGGCTATAAGCAGTCACCCATCCTTAATTTAGGGTCACTGGTTCCAGGGAAGGGAAAGAGCTAGTGCCGTAAGACAAACAACAACCATACCTTACTGGGATTCAAACCCGAACCCCTTTCGGATGAATGATCAGAGGCCATCCCTCAGACCACTGTGCCACCAGGGCGGCTAGGTTTGTAATCATTAGTGACAGGGTGTTGCAGGAGGAGCAAGGGCCTAATAATGAATAAGGCAGTGTCTTCAAAAATTCTCCATTACATAATGAGATAAAAATAAATTCTGCTATAAAATAATTCACCAATTTATACACTAATTACTTAATTTACTATTTTAAGAACACCAGAAGTCAAAATATGAATTCATTTATTACGATGTGTCATTTCCTGTAGAGTAAGTCAATCTATACAAAATTGAGAAAAATTATTTTGCATACTTAGTGTAATACATTTTGACCATTTCAGAAAACCTCTTTCAATGGCCAACATTTGTTAACTAGCTAGCAATTCTCTCTCTAGTGAACAAGTGAGTGAGTGTGTGTGTGTGTTTGAAATGACATAGTAGTGAATTGATGCTTATTCTGCACTTTTGATTTACCCGAAAATAAGCTTTACATAGCCCTTAAGCATACGTTTCACTATAGAAATTTTGTTTGTTGATTGTACAGGGGTCTCCTAAAATGAATATTACAAAGAGGAAGTCAAATAATTTCACGAGTAATTGAAATAATGTACTCATTTTGACAAAAATACAAGCACCATATGCATAAGTTTTAATCTGAAGTTAATTGACCACTTTTTCTGTCCTTGAATAAGCTATTCCTAGAGCTAACGCCCAGAAAATGCAAAAAATTATGAATTGTATGAGTAGTTTAATAAAGCCCAAAGATCTTTTCAATATGAAATGAATAAACCAGCACTTTAACATTATGTAAAATGTTAAGTGGATCAGCTTGAGGATACAAGTTCTGTCCTGAAACCTACTTGAAGGACAAATGCTTAAAGAGGCCTTTAAGAACAGTCCTAAAACAGCATACCACTTCACGAGAAGTCTGGAATTAAGTATTGCCAAATAAAAACAAAATTTACAAGATATATGTTTGATTTTCCTTCATAAAATAACTACCCAAGAATGCTTGTCAAACTAGGAAAAACATTCACAAAGAAATGCTCTCAGTATACAGAAAATGGCTTCCAAGTACGAAAGCATATCGGCGATACTATAGAACTATTCTCATTTTCATGTTGCACTCGTTGATCACATGGGTGTACAAACCTGAGTTGATTGAAAGAATTCTGTATTGTGTTTATTAAATATTTGGTTTCTGGCCATGAATTTCATGCATAAGCATTTGACATATTGAAAAGACTGTTGTACACAACCACCTCTGTGAAATAATTAAATTTACTTCCCTTTGAGGATTTTTGGGATGGAGAGGGATGACTTAACAACACCTATAAAGCATCTAAGACTAGCGGGAGTTATCAACCTTAATTTTACCCTTTAACGACCATGACCCTAAAATTTTGCATCACTCTAAATACCTTAACGCCCATAATTGTTTGTTGGTTAATTTCTTTGTTTACTAACTAAATGATGACTGAATGTGACCCCTGATGATCCCTCATAGGTCATGCAAATTTAAGGAAAATGTAAAAGGTAGGAAATCTGACTCTCTAGAGAGGTGTTTCGGGCGGCTATGGTCGTTTGCATGCACAGGAGTTTTGGCCGTTAAAGGATTAATGCCATTGGTTATGCAGCAGGAATAAAGCCAGTACCACAGGAGAAAAAATATATTATTCATGTTTTATCTACAACTCAAAAGCTGACTGTTTCCCTTGGGTTCAGCTAGGATTAATACAAGTCACCTAACACAGTTTACAGCTATTATTAAAAGTTGGTTAGAATATTTACAAAACACTGCTCTGACAGTTAAACTTTGTGCAGGTTATACCTTGGAACATATTTTGCCATTCCCATTGAAGGCTTTACTACAAATTGAATGCAAAATTAATTTGTGTTAAAAATTTCATGCTAAAAGGTTTAATTCTATAAGGAGACTGACGAGATTTTTTATTACTTCATTTTCTTTTCAATTCCTTTCTAGAGCTCAGAGAAAAATATGTACTACTTTATTCTCTTCAATTCCCTTCTCTAATTCAATCTTCTAGTTTGAAATTTTTAACACAAATGAATTTTGTTTACAATTTTTATTAGTAAGGCTTTCATCAGAAATGGCAACAAGTATTCAAGGCATAACATGCAAGTAGTTTAATGTCAGAACATTGTTTTATGAATGTTCTAACTAACCTTTAATAACTAAATAGACGGTGTATTTATACCTGCCACAATTTCACGCACAACTTGTGAACCAGTTTATGACTACTTACTATACACACACATATCTCAATGGAGAAGAATCAGAACAATGGAACAAAAACAATTTATTCTTTACCAGGGGTATGAAGTCCCATCCAGATGAAGCTAGCAGATGATTGCTGGGACAACACACACTGTGTGTTTTATCAAACAAGAACTTAACATATAATACAAACCCTTCACATGGGTGCTCCTGTTTTGTAAAGGATGAAAAAAAAAATCTGGTCTTTTTAAGCGAAAATGTGATTTGGTTGCATTATAATTAGGCCCAATCCAGTAATTAATATGAAACTATGTTCTGGAAAATGGGAGACTGTGCACCCACATCTTCTTGGACACACATTTCCTTGTGAATCTTTTAAAATATGAGTTCACAAAATTTATGCCTTTCAATCAGTGTTTAAGTAGCAACTATCAGGTGGAAAAATGCAGGATTTCCCAAACTATAAGTACAAAGAACACACTGAACAAAACAATTCAGAACTTTATACTTTGTATAAAATAAATTCCAGATATTTGTTTATTGAAAATTCCTGTACATTTTTAGGGGCCATACTGGGCTGAAGTACATTCTACATAAACAAAGTCCAGCTGAAACAAATTCAAGTACTCCCCCAACAGTGAAGTTCTAATCAATACAATACCATCTAACTTTAGCCCACTCAGATTTTACAGAGATGATATGTGATGCCTGATGTATGGTTTTGGCATTATCTTGCAGTTTTTGCAGCCATGGAACAAATAAAAGGCAAAAACATTTTGGCAGTTTTTGCTCATGAATGCAACCTTTAGTGTAATAATACAGTAAAACACACTTAACAGACACTCTCAAACAGCAGATACCTCTATTTATCAGACAGTTCTGTAATCTCCAGTCCCAAAGTATACACAATTCTGTATATTATTTATCTTCAAATAGGAGACTTTCAAATAATGACACTCATCTTTGTCACAAAACAGTGGAAAATGCAAATATTCAAGGGGGGAAGCAAATTTTTGCAGCAAATATATATACATATTTACATTTTTTTGGATGAAAGTGACTTTTTGCCCTCAAGATTCCCATCACAAATTTACTCTGTGGTTTCAATAGGGTCTATCTTTTCGTAGAAGTAGATAAAAAACAGCTCCTTTGATTCTCACATTAACAGAAATGAGTGCGAAGCATATTCATCCACCATTTTTATTTTGCTGCGTTCCTCAAGGATTAAATCCGTCCCCAAACACCATTCTTGTTCGACGCCAGCGAGCTACTTTAAGTCCAAAGTTCATTTTGTGATTTGATTTTTTCTCCTCCTTTGGAGAACCACATGAGACTTTGAACCACCATGAGAACTTGAACATGAAAGGGCTAATGCAGCCAACCACACCTTTCTGAAAGTGAGTCAATATCTTGTTTCATTGTTTTTGTGCTTATGTAGCTTGTAACAACTGTAAACAAATTTTTGTTTGGATAACACTGTTTTGAAAATGGCAATAAAATAAATGATTACGTTGAACAAAAACAGTAAGTTTTAAATGTAACTGAAGAAGAAAATTTGAGCATGCAGATTCTTGCCAGACACTTCAAAGTCGGAAAATTAAAATAAGTGAACTGAGAAAGGAGGAAGAAATCGGCAAACTGTGGGATCACCAACACCAATGAAAACACCAAAAATGTTAAAGTTCACAAAACTGATACTAGTGCAAAGGATTGGTTTCAGTTCTGTCAAAAAACATTCCTGTTAGTGGCCCTGTTGTTATGCAAGAATTTTGCAACATGCATCAACACATTACATTGTATGCACTGTATTTTAAAATGAAGAAACTGTATATACAAGCATTGTACTATTTGCACTGTTAAACAGCAAAAACAAAATGTTCTCAAACATTTTAATTATATATTGTATGTATGTATTTAAGTATGTAGTTTTTATATTGTGAGCCTAGCTTGGCTCAAAAATAGACCTGAATAACAGACATATGTTGAGATCCTAAAAGTATCTGCTATTAAGAGGGTATATTGTATTTTATATTAATTGCAGCATTTCAGAAGAACTGTCAAAAATCAAAGTGCTATTATTAAGGGAATAAGAAATCTTGGAAATACATTGCTAACATATCTGAATAAGAGATTATCCATAAAAATAAATTCATTAAAACAAAGCTATTTATCAAATGATCTTGATGCAGTTTTATCCACATAAATTGTTCAATGTCAAGAAAAAATTATTCTAGAAGTTTTAATTGTATTCACAAAACATTCTTGAGCTAGAAAAAATGCCATGTTTTAACTCTCATACTCTGGTTACTTACTGAACAGCTAATGTTAAACTTGAGTGCTTACACACACCAGATTTTGTCTATTCTACATTAAGCTTTCAGGAAAAGTTTGCGTCAAGGTTGCTAGACTTCTAACATGCCTTCAAATTGAACACGAGGGCAATTTTACTTTTGCAAAACAGGGTAGCTTATTAATAAAAATATGATATTCTGTTATAAATATTGTTATAGGGATATTAATAAAGTAACAATGCTCCCATAGAGAAAATTTCACAATTTAAAAAAAAAATGCAACAAATTGCTATTAAAATGTGATGGTGGTGGATGGGGGCGGGGGGGGGGTATTAAGAAAACTAAGATTAATAGATTAGCTGACACCTTCGGAAATATCAAACACATAGAAGTTTAATAAAAGTGTTAAAGAAATCTTATATGAATTTGAAACTGAATCTTTCAGCATTTACAACAAAACTGAAAAACTTATAAAACCAGGAATTACTAAAATGTTCCACAGCAGTAATAAAATTTCTCAGCTGTAGAGTACACAGTTGTACCTCTAAGTACAGATGGCTTCAGTGCATCCATGAAAACTGTATATGGCAGATATTCACCTTTTTAGTTCTTTACTCCCTTTATCACAGAACAATGTATCACCTACACATGGACATTTGAAATATCTAATAAGTGTACTACAAGGATCTGGACTTGATCAATGAGTAATTACCACATTGTTTCCCTAGATATGTGTGTGGTGTATCTGTGGAAACCATTGCTCACATACACAGTTATATACACCATTTTTTCAGTGTGATGTGAAAATATGAGAGATATAGTTGATGAAACAAATTCTTGACTTTCTTTCGGTCCAGTGATTTAATATTACCATACTTTCCAATAACACAATGATGGAATGTGTGAACTATATAAAAGAATGAAATCAAACTGCTGTATCAAGAAAGAGCTTTAATTAAATCCAAGACATCTTCTTGGAACATGGGTGTCTGAAAAATGACTTAGAGAAATGACTCAGTGAAGCTGTACAACAAATTAACTGGTATTCAACAACTGAAACTTATTATCAATTAATGCATGTAGTTTCTCAATCCATTCAGAAATATCAGTACATTTATTGCCATTTTCAAGAAAAACAGTTGTAAAATCCTTGCATAAGTACTTTGACAACTAATTAGGCCTAAAATGAACCTAATTTTGTTAGGCTCTATTTACTGCTGATTTTAAAGTAATTTCTACATTGACTACTGTCCAAGATGTTTTCCTTTTTATAAATTTTTCTAGAAAACTATAATTAGAAAGCTTGTTTCTCATTAATCTGGATGAAAATAGCCTTAATTCATATAGCAGAAATTTAACTAAATATGCAACATACACAAAACGTTGAAATGTCTGATGGGGAAAGCGGCATGAAAGAATTCAGCAGATGAAGTACTTTTATAAGAATTAAGTATAGTATAACGTGATAGCTGAGATATTTTAATCTTACAGAGCAGCTGTGGAATAAGCAGATTAACCAATCAATGCATGGACTGACTTTCTGTGATACATCCACCTATTCTTACAAAAACATTGTTTCAGGGTTGAAAAAAATTATTCTGCTGAATTTTTCATCTTACATACCAAACAATTACAACTATTCAAGTAATATTCATTTTTAACACTACCAGTTTCACTACATATTACAAATGTACAGAAAATAAAACTTTAGAACAATACTTTTTTCAAGATGGAAATGATTGGAATAGAGGCAGAACTGTGGATTTTCTCTTTTATTTCATTTATATTTCGGATTTCCATTTTTTTCACATCCACTGATTTAATACTGCAACTACTGGGATTTGTTTCACAACCTCGAAAACCTGGAAAGCAATTAGGAATAAACTAGATTTTGTTCTATGGTCATCTAATGCAAACCTTCACATTACTTACTACAATGAGTTGTCAAAAAACAACAACAATACATCGTAACTTCAAAAGAAAATTATGGATATACAGGAAAAGCCTCCTCCCCCTCCAAAAGCAACTATTTCTGTTCAAGTTACCTCGTTTTTGTCATAATTATGAAAATTTGATCTGTGACACTGATCAGGAGAACTGGTTACCATTCTAGTTCTGTGTCATGCTGTTCAAAACATCAGTTCAAAATATAACAATATACAATACCACAGTAAAGCTAGCTTTCCAGCAACAGGAATGTCTTGTAAAGTATGAGATCAACATGCATAAGCATGCCATAGCTTCTAATTTCTAAAGAAAGGATCCACCAGAACAGCAAGCACTCTTTAAGTATGGGTAATATTAAGTTATCAAAATTATCCATGATGACTTAACCTCATTTGTAAGTACTGGAAAAATAAACATTTTGAAATTCTATTTGTAAGTCCTTTCTCCTCTTCTTATGATGAAGAAATAAACTTTTTTTGAAGAATAAACACCATAATTTTGCATTAACTAAGAGATCAATTTATATTAAAAAAGGAATGATTTTTAAAGGCATTTATCACACACTGTTTAATACTTTTACATTATGAAGTCATTACTTTACATCACGGCCCATCACGTTCATTGTTGCCAATAAATGGTGTAGGGGAGGCGTTGCACATGCATTTTTAGAAAACGTGTGCATGTAAAACAATGAGTTGAATGTCATATTGATTTGGGTAGCCAGAATGGAGGATAAAGTTTATCAGAATTTACTTTGCATTTATTATCCGTAAAACTTATCTGTTTCTGAAAAATATCAATTAAACCCCATAACTTTCTGAATAAAGTAGCTAGATCAGTAAACATCAATTTATACACCAGCTATATGAAATAGTTGTAAATAGTGAGGAATGAAACTTTTCTTCCATGCTTTAGCCAAAAATTTACACCAAGAGCAGAATCCTTCTCTGAAGTGTTAATAAAACATGCAAAATTTTGTAAGAAGAACACATCAAAAGCATTGAAAATCATTCTATTTTTTTTTTCACGTTTGTTTCTGTACAGATTACAAATAATTTTTTCAATGTTCAGTGTGGGGAACAAGTTTAAGTTTGCAATTATTTATATGCCAGCAAACACTAGCAATTTAGGAATTACAGCAAAATTTTTCATCAGGAATATGAATTTCCCTGATGAAGACAAATTTAATGTCAAAACTAATCAACAGTTTTGTGTTTTCTTATTGTTTTGATATAATGGCTATATACCAATGTGGTCAGAAAAAAGCCAAAGTTGGTACAAAGCAGATACCAATAATACTTTTCATTTAGCACAAATTTGTTTCTTGAAGGAATGCTTCCCAACATCTGGGTGCATTTTTCTCAAAGCTTAACAACAAGGGCTGGCTCATACAGCAGATTTAAGTTGTCACTGCACTGGAAGTTGCAGCCAACAATGTAGCTGTGATGCACTGCTTCATATTAGGAACCATGCTACCTTTACTTTGTGCTATGTGAGCTCTGCTGATAAATATAACTATTGTGCTGCTGAGTATGAAATAAAATAGTGAAATAATTAAAAAAACACAAGGAATGAGGCCAAAAGTATTTATTATTAAGAGTATCACTTTTTCTTTCATCCTGCTTTTAATTGAATGTAAAATTTCTAACAGAAATGTGATTCCCATCAAACTAGTGAAAATTATTGTGCTTGTTAAAAAGATTAGCTGCCATGATTTGTGTGAAAAGTTTTGGCTATCATCTTCTGCTAGTCCAAATTGGCATGCGAATAACTTGTGATTTAGAATAAAGTTCCATAATGAATAAAAACCCAAACAAAAAGATTTAATTTCTTCAGGAAAATATTTACATAAAATGGATTTTTTAAGCATAGGGAAATTTTTGCTTCGTAGCTCATGAAAATTTTTTTATTCACCAGAAATAACTTAAGTTATTCCATTTTGCTTGACTTACAATAATACACAGGAGCCCATTTGATTTGAGTTTTACCCGAGTTTTTATACATATTTCTCAAAAACATTTGCCAATTTTTTTCTTAACACTCTTATTTTGCTTTAATTTTCACTTCTCCAATTTGTTTTAACAAAAACTAGTGTCAAGCATTCCATCTACTGGTTTCTGAACAGAACCCTTCAAAATACCCTGCTTTCCAATATTGACACTTTTTTTCTTTAAACAAAAAACAAACAAACCTCGTTTTCTAACATCTCACACATAAAACTGTCTTTATCTACTACAGGTTGAATAGACACATTTTCTTCAATTTTTTTCTACTGAGAATTTTAATTCTATCAAACACATCTTGGAGTATTTTTCCTTTCTCTTTGCCGTTCACTTATTGCAGTAACATTTTCAGAGTTCAATCTTGGCAAATTGACGGTTGACACAACAAATGGTTTCAGGATCTTTTACAGAGCAGGCGATTCATCGCATCGTTTTCATAGTCACTATTTCAGAAGTTTTCACTGCAAATACTAGCATTCTCATTAAAAAAAAAAAAAAAAAAAAAAATCTTATCTGCAACACCCGCTAATCCAATCTTTTGTCACCACTGAGTATTTCAAGGAACCACTGAGTATTTCAAGGAAAACAGTGAGAAATTATATTTTGCCCCTTTTGTGTTCCTGCTGATAATTTGATGCAGCAACAGTACAGGAAGCCACTGTACAAAAACAATGTATTACTTTAGAAATTAAATTCAGAAAGAAAATTTAAAATTTGACCGAGAGAGAGCAAACTAATAACACAGCAAACATATTTTAAGAAACAAACTACTCAGCTTTAGATCAGGCACTGGCTAAGATGACATGCATTGTCATGATGCCACTAAGCAGCACAAATTAGGACCACTTTCATGATTACCAACACAAAGTGATGAGCCAGCCCTTGTATCTATAACCCTGCATTTTTATACTGAATGTCATTCAGCTGTTTCTAGATTTACACTGTATACAAACCACATTTGGCATATAGAAGGAAAGTTTCACGTTTAATTAAAAACTTGCATGACTACATATGAAAATTTTTAGTAATAGGAGATTTAATAAGCATTTATGAGACTATTTTAAAGTGTATCTGCTAGATGAACTCAAATATGATATATGCTGGTTGAGCTCAAATGCTCAACCAGACATTTTATCAAGCATGTGCAGATCAAAATCAATGCATACCAATAATAAGCTTACATTCAGCCAACTAATTTCTAGAATTATTATATAATATTATTGAACACATCTTGTCACCCGGAAGTTTGTAATTACCTATACATACTGAAAATGTGATAAAATGAGCTTTGGCAACTTTAAGTTGGCTAAAGGTAAGCTTACTGTTGGTATTGTATCTAAATGAAGTATATCCTATGCACTCTTTGCATTGAATTGTTTAGCCTCAGAGAGAGAATGAATTCAAAATAGTATACTTACAAATATCTCCCCAACTCGTGCAAAAAAAAAAACAAAAAAAAAAACTCAGCAGTATTTAAAAAATCTTATGCTTAATTTTTTTCCCAGCAGTATGTTTGACAATGAGTGTAGTTTCTGATGAACACTTAGTTTGATTTCAAGATTTTCAGTACACCGAGTTCAAGTTTTTAACATAGAAAAAAATGTCTAGGGAATTAAGATTTAACTTCAAAAACATATCAATCATACCACAGTGACATGCACTCTGCCATGAGGATGCACACTCTGGATGTTCATTCAGGTCCACATCAGTTTCTAAGAAATAGATTGTTCTCGCTGTAATGATAACATACAATGCCACATATTAGGAGATGCGACTTCGATTCCCAGTGATGGATGACAAACCTGTCAAGTTGTCATATGAATGCAGCTGACAACATTTTTCAGCTTAAAACAACAGTGTGTTCTCTACTTTACACAACTTTTGCTTTGAACTGGTACAACAACATTTAAACCAGTTTTGCCTAAGTATGGACTGTGCTACTTCTTTATTCCCTACTAAATGTTCAGTTACTATTTACTGCTAAAAGAGAAAGTCTAAGATGTGTTAGAGTATAAAAAATATTTACATCACGAGTTTTATTGGTTGAAGGTGTTATCTAGTGTTGAGTATTAGATCATTTCCAGGAAAACTGCATCAACCAGTCACAAGATTAAAAAAAAAAAAAAGCAAGTAATTTTAACTTATTTTCCAAGATTAACATAACATATCAGCTAAGAGTATTTGTACTTCACAATTTCAAAGCTATAGGCAGGAAATAATTTAGCATCCCAACAAACCTCGATAAAATGAAATTCTGAAACTGCATTTTAAAATTTTTAAGAGATAGAAGACATGTTTCTTGATCAGAAGTCTTGCATCACTTTATGGAAATTATGCATGAAAAAACAGGGCACAGATGTACCTTCAAAATGTACTGGCAAATTTAGATACTTTGTACTAATTATTCAAAACTTTTTGCTTTTAATTTGAACTTCTTTTTGCTTAAAACTTGAACCTCTAGGAAAAACATGTTGGCAGTTTGCAAGGTTTTTAGTTCCTTCTTACAATAGCAAGTATATCAGATATAAACTCAATTTTTTTTTTTTTAAATGGACCACAGCGACGGCTGAAAAACAATTTTTCGGATGCTGTGTGTTTCTGGAACGTGGAAAGAGCGATGCATTTATTTATTAACTCTCGCCACGTATTTGGAGTATTTTCATCTTTACTTTCTTTCCCTACATATTTTTAGGTTTTACAAGGAACCACTAATAACTGATTTTTTAACTGTCTACAAGCATCAAATCCAAAATATTTCACATTTTTGTACTTGTGCATATGAATACATAAATCCTATTGAAAAATAATGCAAAAACATAATATACATGTGCTTTTTAATTTACACAGTATAAATCTGCGGAAGAATTTTGTTTCAAACATATTTGGTATAAAACTAATCTTCATAAAACACAAACTGCAGCTTCATAAAATAAAGTTTTTAATTAATTTACTTTTGACAAGCAAAATATAAATTAGGTTTACTTTTACACTTTATAATATGCTTTGCAGTAATACACTATATTATCAGAGGATTGCAACAAGGATAGTTCATCACAACTAAGGTGCCAGTCATCAGATCAGATGTAGAGGATTTTAGGGAGTGTTTTGACCCCAGGTCTTAAACAACCCTTAGAAATAGGAAGCTAGGGAATTTGGGATACAGTGCCAGATAGGAAAGTGACATGGAAGTGAGGTAGAAAGGGAGGAGGAAGATGCCCTTATTTATTACGGGGGGGGGGGCATCACTCTGGGTCTGACACACATCATCAGATGTTTTGTGGTTCGAGCGTTCGTATCAACCTGGGATCAAACCCGAGACCTTTCATAACAGTGACGAACGTTGACCACTAGGCCATCCGCAGTCCTACCAGTCAGCCTTTAGATGCCTACTACATACTCTTATATGATGAATGACATTCTTTTTCAGGATGTCAAAATAAATTATTTTAATTCATATCTATTATTACATTTTAATTCATATCTGGAGTAGATAAAGAAAAACTTTGTGGTAAATATCTTTATTTCTTGTGCCTCTCTGGTTTGTAGTTCTTCAGAACCCACTTTAATTTTAATACCTGGCAGCTTCAGTACACAAAAGATAAGTGTTTTGGAATGACCTCTGTGTAGAACTTTCCAGTTAATTTTATGATAATTACAATTATTGAAATGTGGGAAGTCTTTAAGAAGTTGACTCTCCAAAAAATTAAATAAAAGTCTAATTTTGAAGATGACAATCCGATTTTTGATGCAAATGTGACAAGGATGGTAAAGCCAGATAATATCCGAAAACCCAAAATTTTTTTCCTCGTCCTGGAGCGGGACTCAAACTCGCGTCTCCCAGAAACGCCCGGGTTTTCGGATATTATGTGACTTACCATCCTTGTCACATTTAAGCCAAAAATCGGATTGTCATCTTCAAAATTTGTATCATATGGCGTAATCCTGTATTTCTTTCATAAAGTCTAAGTTTTCTTCGAAAACACAAGCATCTTTGCATAATTACAGTATTACTAAACGGAACCACATCAACTGATAGTAGGAAAAAGTGTTAATGAATTCACCTACTAAACAAAAGTGAGGACAACATACAAGTCAAATTTTAAAACAAAGTAAATGCCTTGATTATTCATGATATATTATGCTCTTTGGTTTTAATCTTTAAGAAGCTGTAAGTAAATTGAGTTCAAAATACAACACAGTTCCACAGCTTCAATATGTAGTCTTGCACATGACACTGCTTTTAAATTCTTACTTTACATGCTTATCAATATTTGAAACTCAAATATTTTTTGTATGCTTAATGCATATAAAAGGAGAAAAGTATCATGAGCCATTAAATCAATATGGTTATAAACCAATGGAGAAAAAACTTTATACAAAACTAAGCTAGTGGCTGCATTTTATTTGGCCTACAATCACACTTAAGGACACATTTAATGCCATGGATTGGGGGATCTCTCCTTCAGTTTTTTAGGCTTTGCTGTATCTTAAATATATGGGTTTTTTTTAACTACTACAATCAAATACACTGAAAGGATATTTGCCTTTCACAGGAACTACTAGTCTACAATGGTACATAGTAGATCTGGATTTCTTCACCTTTTACTATTATGTAAACTGAGGCAACGCAACCATGGGTGCCCATACGGAAGGGCAAGAGGGGGGGGGCACTTGCCCTTCCCTGGAACTCTGTCATTTCAGTTCTTGAGAGGCACTACAAAGAGATTGATAATTTTTATGTTGAACTTCTGGAAGTGTGCATGGGTGCATTTAGTAAAAACATTGGGAATTTGCAGTAGAAAGTAATAATATTGAAATTTCTCACTGTGTGTTGGAGCATAGGATACCTGAGTACAGTGCAGGACAGTGTGAAAGACAAAGAAATGAAAAAACTTACCCTCTACAACAGTCATTTGCCACTGAACAAAGAGTTGGGCAAGTTTTTTCCAGAACTTTGTCTTGGGTGTGTTTTTCCTCCTTCATGATC
The DNA here is from genome assembly GCA_039090855.1 of Macrothele yani. Classification (NCBI taxonomy): domain Eukaryota; kingdom Metazoa; phylum Arthropoda; class Arachnida; order Araneae; family Macrothelidae; genus Macrothele; species Macrothele yani. The sequence goes on along the minus strand of CM077023.1, from coordinate 60,354,575 downwards.
AACTAAATGACCATTGCGGTTTTGTGGCACATGGGACACAAGTGGCCAAAAGGCTAAAGTCTCAGAAGAAAATTTTTTATTGTTCTAACATACTGTCAAACTTTATCAGTTATTTTTTTAGGTTGTCTGGTTTTCAATTAAATTTATCTAGGCTTGTGGTAAAAATGGTTAGAGGATACAGACGGTGCAGTGGAAGTTTACGTTGTTTATGCTATTTGTGTTTCTTTTCTATTTTTGCCCCCTCCCGAAAACTAAGCTATGGGTTCCCATGGAGGCAGCAATTGTTTTATTCCAATAACATCATAGATGTCAATGAAGAATAAATTTGCATAAATACATGGCCGTTACACAAGTATGTTATTTTTCAATCTTGGGTGCCAAGACAGCAGCATTCATGAATGGAAACCTGCACATGTGGGTTCAATTTCCACTCCAGGGAAATGCAATTTTTAAGTTTTGAGAAGATAACTAAAGATGATAACAGTTACATATAACACTGATGCCACAGTTAAAAGGGCAGAGTGAGCAGAATTCCTTACAAAATGGAATATGACACTTTAGATGCTTTATGTGCATGTTATGTTTTATACACATGAACATAAGAATCTATGCTTGCCATCATTTATTTAGTGGATGATTCATTGAAGTAACAAAATATTTATTTACTCCAATTAATTACATTAAAGTTTCTATTAAAGAAGGCACATCATATGGCAAATCCCCCACAACCAGAAAGATGGAGGTGAGGTATTGTGATATTCATGCTTTACAGCCAATTAGCCCTTTATGTTGCACAATAAACATATTTTGCATAAGTATCACTCCTCATAGAAAATAATGAACTTCCTTGAAGAGTGATTACCAATGTATTTGATTTTACACATACCCTAATTTTATAGAAGTATGGACCTCGTGTGAAAATTTTGAAATCAGAGATACAATTTCAATAATCACACTACATAATAATTAAAAGAAATTCAAATCTAGTTAATCAAGCTACAAGCTAACCATGTTCAAACACCCCACTGATTACATAAAAGATTGTTAAATCCTTTATAAATTAGAGTTATTTGATAAAATGAAATGCATTAGTGTATTTTTAATGAACAAATACCCAATACTCATTAGTTCCAACAATCTTCAGATACTTAGTTCTTCAAACAGCTCAGTAAACTATGTTGTATACAGTTGTTCTACAGAAACAAAAGTATATAAACATGCATATGGTTTGGAGAAGTGAAACTCAAAATGTATCCAAAAACCAATTCAACTAGCTCATGTTTTAGTATGCAAGTGCTTCACTTACTGTACTGACCCCTCCCAAAATAATCCTGCATATGCTTTACCTAATTACAGAATGGTTATGCAATAATTCTCATTTACATATGAAATCAGAAAAGCTCCTACATAACCATGAATTTATTACACTTATGTTTTATGTATTCAAATGACCCCACAAATCTGATTGGAGATTATAAAAAAATCTGAAACCACCGCAAGAGATGTGCATTGCTCTGATAATCCAAGAAAAAGTGCCTACGTACATGTAAACATATGTTAGCGACTCTGCTAGAAAATTTCAAGCAAATTTCATGTGATGTTAATGTGCAAGCACTACGCAAAATGGGTTTTCAATTAAAACTATTAGAACAACTCGTGAACTGGGTGTAGAATATTTAACCTACACACCACTAAAATACTTACTTCACAATATCTAATTGTGGCCATGTGGTATATTTGAGCAGCAAAGAGTGAAATCTTGATAGTTGCAGCTTTCCAAGTGCATATTTGTTATGACATAAAAAAATCATATCATGAAATAAGTTATGGGCAGAGTAGCAGAATGTAGACATGTGTGGATAGTTTCCAAATTATTAGCAGGTTTTGCAGATAGTTTTTGCTTGTAGATTAAAAAAAATAAAAATGTTATTTACAGTAATTAAAACACTCAAGGCTTTACTCAGCATAATATACTTATTTCTATTTTAATTTGAAGAACTTTCAATTATTTTTCACATCTTCTGAGTTCCTTCGTTTTTACAAACATTTCTGGCCTCTAGATTTTTATCAATGCCTGTTTCTCAATATAGCCTATAGGAACTGTCTCAAAAGTTTCATTTACACAGAAGGAATTTAAATTTTATTGCCAGGTTCCTCTTTTAGTTGGCAGTTATTAAATCAAAATAATTTCCTTGTATATTTTGTAAGTCCAGTATTTTCAAATTAACTTGTTGAAAATGCTACTTATAATTTATGAAGGTTCATTGATGGAATTGTTTTCCTGGATATAAAAACTATAAGTTCCTTGTTTTTGAGGTTCATAGTCCAATATTTTGCCATAAAAGTCATTGCTGCACATTCAATTGTAATGTACTAATGCTCTAATAATTGTTTTATTAATTTTCTTGAAATTATCTCATAATTTTGCTATCGTGGTTCGCGATTCGCAGGATTGCAGCAAGTTTTCTGTTTCAATGGTTGTGTATGCAGATAAATTTTATTTCTGTACAATTCTGGTTATGGGTGTACAATATATATTCCATCTTTTGCACTTAAACTGATGTATCAGCAAAAAAACTTCAGATTTTCATTGAATTTCATTATAGTTCTGCACAACTTACACAGCATATGTGACAAAACACTTCAGTGCAACAAAAAAGGCATCACATTTGTATACAGCACATTGTATCTATGTAAGATGGTGCACTGTCCCTTAACTTTCTAACCCACACTTCCAAGTGACATGCACAAGCTTGAATCTAATTCAGTCACTGTTTTCCTTTTATACTTCCATATATGACTCTACAACTTAAATCTTGGCCCTCAGTCTCCGGCAGCTGGAATGTACCTGGCCAAGGCAGCGGCCAGTGCGACATGAAGGCAGAGGGTGCTAAGAATCCCCGGAGGACCGGACTAGGCTGCCATTTGATGCTGACCTTGGCTACCTACAACGGACGCTCCCCTATCTTCTGATTCAAGGCTTCTTGAATTGGAAGAGGAACTACAAAGGATCAAGTGGGACATCGTCGGGCTGAGTGAGGTAAGGAGAAAAGGAGAAGATCTCATTGAACTGAAAAGTGGACATCTCTTCTATTATCGTGGGACAGATACTGGCAGAACTAGTGGTGTTGGATTTATAATAAACAAGAAACTGAAGGATAAAGTGGTAGAAGTTGAAAGTTCCTCTGACAGAGCTGCACGACTCGTTATCCAACTATCGAGAAGATACCAGGCTCAGATTATTCAAACTTATGCACCCACCACAAGTCATCCTGAAGAAGAAATTGAAGAATTTTATGAGGAAATTAGTCATCTAAATAATAAAGGTAAGCAGCACTTGAAGATAATTATGGGAGATTTCAATGCAAAAATAGGGCAACGACAACAGAATGAAACTTCAGTAGGTAAATTCGGTCACGGCAGCAGAAACCAGCGTGGAAATACTCTCGTTGAGTTTGCAGAGGCAGAAGGATTTTTCATCTTGAATTCCTTTTTCAAGAAAAAGCCACACAGGAAATGGACATGGAGACATCCAATTGGGACGACAAGTGAAATTGATTTTATTATGTGTAACAAAAAAATTCGTCATCGAAGACTGCAGTGTGCTAAACAAGTTCAACACAGGTAGTGACCATAGATTGGTGAGATGTAAGATGCACCTCAACACTAAACTGGAACGTGGCAAGCTCATAAGACAAACAAAATGTATTGACATAACCAACCTTAAAAAACACCATAATACTTTCAAGTTGGAACTGAAGAACAGATTCTCTGCTTTAGAAGGCCTAACATCGGAAGAAGTGGATATTTCTGAAGTTAACAGAAAAGTAACCAAAGCTCTTATGGAAACAGCAACAAAATTAGCTGGGTCTAAGAACAAGTTGCATGTAAACAAATTATCAGGAAAAACCAAAATGTTGATGCAAAAAAGAAGAGAGATGAGGACAACTAAAGAAGATGTGACTTCCAAGAGTGGAATATATAGAGCTATGCAAGACAGCACGAAAAAGTATCACTGAAGACGTAAGGAAATTCAACTGTGAGCTAGTGAGGAAAGCAATTGAAAACAACCAAAGCCTAAAGATAGCAAAGGGACATCTCAGTAAGGGAAGAAAACAGATTATGGCTCTGAGAAAAGAAGATGGTTCTATAACAAGAAATAGAGGCGAAATTTTGACAAGAGTGAAAGATTTCTACTCCAAACTATATGAAAGGGATGATACATGTACTCCAGACATCATGAAAGGTACCAGAGTTCTTCCAGTCCTCCCAGCAGAAGTTGCTCATGCAATCAAGAACATGAAGCGGGGGAAAGCTCCAGGAGAAGATGGAATTACTATAGACATCATACAAGAAGCAAGTGGAGAAATTGAAACAGTACTCGCCCAAATTTTCACTCGATGCCTTAATGAAGGGAAGATTCCTGAGGATTGGAACAATGCTACAATGATCCTGCTACATAAAAAAGGTGACATTGAGGATCTCAGGAACTACAGACCTATCAGCCTCCTATCAGTGGTTTATAAAATCTTCACTAAAGTTCTTTCACACCGCTTGAAGGTAACACTGGACATGGCTCAACCGAGAGAACAAGCTGGATTCAGGAGTGGCTACAGCACAATAGATCATATCCACGTACTGAGAGAACTAATTGAAAGAGCGAGGGAATATGAACTTCCATTGTGCATGGCTTTTATCGATTATGAAAAAAGCCTTTGATTCGGTGAAACTATCAGCAGTTACCACGGCTCTGAAATCCTGCGGTATTGAAGATGCATACATTAATATTATTAATAACATCTATGAAAATGCAAGTGCAAAGATTCGGCTGTTTGAAAATACAACACACATAAAAATTGGAAAGGGAGTGAGACAAGGTGACACCATATCTCCGAAGCTCTTTAATGCCACATTGGAAAATGTCTTTCAATCACTGAACTGGGAAAACAAAGGGATAAAGATTAATGGAGATTATCTAACCCACCTTCGTTTTGCTGATGACGTAGTCATTTTTGCAACTACCCCATCAGAGCTGCAGAGTATGATCCAGGAACTTGCTGACAAGAGTAAAGAAGTAGGATTAAAAATGAACTTTCAGAAGACAAAAGTGATGTTCAATGCTTTTACAAGAAATGAAGATTTATCGATTGATGGAGAAAAACTGGAGATAACAGATACGTATGTTTATCTTGGACAGCAGATATCAAGTGAGGGTCACATTGATGAAGAAATTAATCGGCGTACAAAACTTGCCTGGAGAGCTTTTGGAAGAAACAGCATAATTTTCAAGAGCAATATGCCATTATGTCTTAAAAGAAAAGTGTTTGATCAATGCATCCTTCCAGTGCTTACGTATGGTGCAGAGACGTGGACCTTAACTAAAAGAGACATACAAAGGCTGCAGACAACTCAAAGAAGCATGGAGAGGTGCATGCTTGGTATAACCAGGAGAGATAAGAAGAGGAACTCGTGGATCCGAAAAATGACGAGAGTGGAAGACATCATGATCAGAGTTAAATCCCTGAAATGGCAATGGGCTGGACATACTGCCAGAAGGACAGACCATAGATGGACAGCCGAAATTTTAGATTGGATTCCAAGGGACAGGAAAAGACCCAGAAAAAGACCACATGGGAGATGGGTGGATGAAATTCGTAAATATGCGGGAGTGACATGGAGGAGACTGGCACAAGACAGACCGTTGTGGAGGAAACTTGGGGAGACCTTCGTCCAGCAGTGGATTGATAATGGTTGACAATGATGATGATGATGATGATCTCATGAAATAAAGCATATACCTTATTACCAAATCTAGATTATGTATTGTAGTATCTTTACGCAAAACTGCACAATACTGAATATGTGATGTTATAAGCACTTCCAATATCCAGGATGTGCAAAAAAAAAAAAGTCCTATAAGATTCAGCTAAAACATTTTTTGAATCAAATCCTAATATTAGCAATGAAAATATATGACCTCTGATTATAAATGAATCATTAACTAGAATGTAGTTTTAGTTCGATATATACATATCACTAAGCTGTTCAAGATTCAGAGGTTAACTCCTTCAAAGAAAGCTCATCTGCCATTTATAGTTTAAAACTGATACATCAACAATAAGTAAAATCTAGCACTATGTCTATTTCCTGTGATCTCTGTACCCAACTTGAGCTTCACTATCACACGTCTCACACAAGACCTTTTGTACTCATCTTTTTCTCATGCACTCATTCCTGAATTTGGTCCTCCCACGATTTCTCTGGGTTTCCTCTACCTTTCTTTCCGACCACTTGGGCTGAATAAATTCTCTCAGTAAGCACCTCACAGCTCCTTTCAATAAGGCCTAACCACCTCATAATATGTCTCCACCTTACTAACAATACCTGTTAGATTAACATCTACAAATAAATATGTTATAGAATTCAAATGCGGATTGGGGCGCCAGGATACCAGTAGAATTCCTGGTGGGCTGCCATATTCTGAGCAGGAAAACCTTATGCTAACTCAAGAATTAAAAAAAAAAACAAATGTATACTTGCACTTCATTATTCTTGAAGAAAAGCAAACAATGCTGACAAGTTTGTCTGCCAACTTGACGGCACCTAGCAATTGTGCTAGGTAAGTTTGGAAGGGGTCATACTAAAACAGGGTTTGAGCCAAACCCTGTTTTAGTATGCCGCCTACCAGTTTCTCGAATTCGTAATGTAAACCCCATCCCATTGAGCCGATATCCTCTACCTCAGCCCACTTTTGCCAGTTGCAGTTGAATAATCAATATAATCTAAATAAATATGCTATAAATAGTCTGGAATAGTAACTCAAAATCCATTGTGTATATTAATGAGTAGAGGCTCACCTACAGTACAATTTTGGGGTGGCTGCTTTTTATATGTACGAGATCTGCATCTGATTTACTATATTTTGAGCCTTCCAAGACTCCTTTAACTGTAGTTCTGGAAAGTCTGTTTCCGCTACAGCAAAGACTTTTACAGCTGAAAGTAATTAAATAAAAAATAATTTTCATATTATTCAACTTCTCTCACTTTATAAATTTGTACAAAATTTTTTTCAAATTCTGGACATTTTTAATTTTCTTAAGACTTTTTTTGTAATTATTTTATTAATGATAGTAAGTCTTGGAAAAAGAAAAAAAATTTTTTTTTTGGCTCATTTGGATTTCTGTTCACACTAAAACTGAAGAAACTACTACAAATTCTGAATTCAGTTATCGCAATAAAATTCACAATGGAATAAAAAAGTATTCTACAGTCTCCGTCGGAGAAAGTCTGTTGTTTCTCAGCAACAAAGGTAATCTTTTTTACACTAAAGTTTAATAGAGAACTACGGTGTCCAAGAAAATGGGGAAAACATTGTTAAATGTTATTGCCTCAATGCAAAAAACCTCAGTAATTTGTAGACTTGTGTTAAAAAGATTTTTAAACAGCAAACAGTGATGCTGACAATTTATTTTGGGGTGAGGGGAAGAGATAATTTTCCCCAAAAGTGGGCCTCTCAAATTCTACTTCCAGGGCCGTTTATGTATCACCAGTCCGCCACTGATAGAATTTACATGGATGCACTCCCTCCGATGATTTTTCATGTAACATCACTGAAAGCTGCTTACTTTGTACATGTTGTCATATTCCTTTCGATCAATTCTTTAAAATAAGTTTGTTGCATGTATTAATTCTTGGATGGTACAGCTTTCCTTGAATAAAACTAATCTGTGATACACACATGTGGAGCATAATGTTTCATACCAATTTATACACACAATCGACGCATTTAAACCTCATTTCTACCGCAGCTAACTCAGCTACAAATTTAACTGTCAGCGCACTGTGAGAATTGTGTACTAGATTTTGTCTTTTGTTTTACTTGTATTTAATGATACAACAGATCCACTAGAAACTCTGCAATGCAAACCTACAATGTTATACACAGTGAGAAGCACTTCATACACATGTTTCTCTACAAAAATAACTGACAAGGCACCAAATAAAATCTTGCATTTATCTGGTGTTAATTTCATTGCTTTACATAACATCACATATCTTAGGTTCCATCTTGTAAGGCATCCATGTTAGCAAAGGCAGAATTCTATTTTTCAATGAAAACTAGAAAAAGTGACAGTGAAAACATACCATCTTGTATAAGTTCTAGATGATGTTCACTCGCGTGGGGTTAAACGATATGCGTAAGATTATATACATGACTTTGTATATGAAGTTGAGAGGGTATTTCTTTAAAATCTCCTTTACTTGGGATACAGGTAGATACATATAGCTTACTTGTGTGCGTCCAGGGCCTGATTTACGCCTAGGCACGCAAGGCACATGCCTAGGGGCCCTCAAATTGAAAGGGCCCCAAAGTCTTGGTTAAAAAAAAAACTTTCCCTTTTTCAAAATATTTATACGTGATTAGATGTGATGTGGAGTAACTATATATAAATCAATGGCAAAACACAAGCAAGTACTGGCAATATAATATGTGATATTTCTAGTTAATATCAGTAACATTTTCCAGATAATTTGGGGAGGGTTTTTGTGCGAGATTAAACAAAAAAAATGTCGTGTTGTGTAATAAAAACTAGCAGTATGTGTATGTTTGTAATTATGGCTTACTAAGATAAACTATATACTTCAATTTCAAATACTGCATGGTTCTGAAGCAATTTTTAAACATTGACATTTTAGCTCCCAAAAGTTATATTTGAAAAATCTTTGGACTTAATTCGGGCAGGGTTTGAATCCCCCAAACCTCTCTCTTAAATACACCCCTGGTTAATATGGTAATAGTATAGTTTAGACACACCTGGCAAAAAATCCAATGTCCAATTGAATTTTACCCATCATATGGCTTTGTCACACACAACTGTTTCATCGATGAAGGTTCAAGTCTTTTCAGATGCAAATCAGTAGGACAGCATAAAAATCTAGGAGAAAACAATATTTTTACCAGGTACTACCGTAATTTAATGTCAGTCTTATAAATGTATTGTGTTTATTAAATTATTACGCTGGATTGTAATACAGTCGCCCAAAATGGTCACACTACCTACTAGACTCTGTAAAGTAAATGTCGAGTGGAGGGGGCCTCGTTTTGGGTTGTGCCTAGGGCCCAATTCTGTGTAAGTCGGGCCCTGTGTGCGTTTAAGGCTAGTGCAATTTTCATGGCTTAATGCAAACAGCAGATATTTACTAGAGAATGTGTTATCTACACATACTCCAGTAAATAAAAAAGGCAGATCCCTTTACCGTGTTGCTTGAAATAAAAGTGGGCAGTTTCCTTGGCTTACATATAGTGCTAAAGAAATTTTCACGACCTACCGCAAACAACACGTTTTCTAGAGAATGTGTATCTATACATACTCTAATAAAAGTGGTAGATCCTTTTGCAATGTGGCTTGATATAAAAGGTAAATATAGTTTCATTGTTTACATACAATTCTAGGGCAATCTTGATGGCCTAATGGGAACAGATTAACTAGAGAATGTGTAATCTACACTGCTCTATTTATAACAAAGACCTTTACTGAAAAATCATAAGTAACAGGAAAATAAAATGCTAAGAATTATAGCTCTAAATAAGTCATTATGGTATTTGAAAAGTATGTGTGAATTAAATTTAATATTCTGAAATAACTTAATGAAACTGCTGGATTTCACATGGTAAAATGGTTGCAAAGTACACTGACTTATCGTCACAACATAACTTACTTGTTCCATTTGCATTCCTGGAAAGAATACGACCAGATGCACTGGAAGAATTGGGTGTACTCTGTCCAGAGCTTGGACCAGGAACTGATTCGGATGGAGTTGTTGATACAGGGCAAAGATTCCTGTATTCACGAACTTGTTGCTCCATCAAAGTATCGATAAATACAGTAGATCTTCCCACACCAGTAGGTATTAAACAACACTTGTGCACTATGATACAGTGCCCACAGTAGGACTAGCTACAACTGAAGGTGACGAAGCTTTATCCACGTAACAGAGCATTAAGTTTTGGCTAGCTCCTTGCATTTGTTAAAAATCCAACGGTGCTTTCTCCCATCACGTGCACTGGTGTTCATATGGCCCCCCTTCTCAAGAGCGGGCCAGCTGAAATTCAATAAACAGAAGCTTGTATATCTTCCAAGACACATGTAGTTTACTAATAAAAGCGAGAATGGTCCATACATTTGATTGCATCGCAAAATTAGAAGCTATGCTGGGATACATATCGTTTGAGCGGTTAGCATGACACTTTAAAAATTTCACAGAAAATAATATTTATAAAAAAACTGGGAAGGAGATCAGCTGGCTTTGCGCCTGGGAGATCAGCTTCAGCTACCGCCGGTAGGTCTGTTATGGGCATCACCGGGAAACGAGTTCAGGTCACGACCAGCGGTTGAAGGGGAAAAAAAAAAACTTTATGTCCACTGTATCCTAAACCATGCCTGTTAAGCCCAGCAGGATCACGGGCGACAACATCTGGAGATGGAAATTGACCTGGCTGCCGCGATGAGATCCGAGTGAGGAACCATGATCAAATAACAGATCCTCGCCTTCCCAGCTGAACGAAATCCTACTCGCGTGTGTTGCTCCGGTGGAGAGTACAGCCTAGCCGCGTCCCCAGACAGCTGCAACTAGGTCTCAGGGAGGCGCTGCTATCGCATCAGCGCCGCTACTAACGAGATGCGTTCATTTACATCTTTTTAACATTGCAAATGACCTGCAAATTAAAATTTGCACCGGCTACGCCAATGAAATAAATTAAAAGTGAGACAAATGTTAATCGCGCCGAATAAAAAAACTCAAATCCACCGGTGAGCTGGGGGAAAGGAAAGAATGGGGCAAATGATGCCACAGATGCTAAAACCCACTGAACTTCGCAGAAACGTAGAGGTATATCTGTTCTTTCCACTTCAATGTTTTTTAACCGACCTCATTATCATATCTAAACCAGAAATGAAAAAAAAAAAGTGATGACGTCTTCGTCAGATAATTATATTTAGACTCAAATGCTTGAAAACAGGAACAAATACGCATTACTTAAATTTTTTTAATCATGTACCCAGAAAAAAAAAAAGTAAAATAACATATAGTTCAAAGTAATAATGCATATTTTTTTTTTTTATACATCTTTTCACAAACACTAAAAACCACCAATTTTAAGACTTCTGAAGTCAATATTCTTTAATACAGAAAACCGAAGGCGCAGTGGTCTAAGCGATGGCTTCTGATCATTCGTCCGATATGGGTCCGGGTTCGAATCCCGGTGAGGCATGGATGTTGTGTTTGCCTTACGGCACTGGCTCTCTCCTTTCCCTGGAACCAGTGGCCCTAAATTAGGGTCGGGCGACTGCTTTTTTAGCCCATTGAGTTGCTCACGGTGGTCGTTAAACCTCCAAAAAAAAAAAAAAACTTCGCGGGTTCGAATCCGCAATCAGATATTTTGCCGACAGTTTTTGTTGTTGAGGGTGTTATAACTCAATGAGCTATAAGCAGTCGCCCGTCCCTAATTTAGGGTCACTGGCTCCAAAGGAAGGGAGAGAGCGGGTGCCGCAAGAGAAAACATTTAGGCCACACGGGATTCGAACCCAGACCCACTTTGACTACTGGAATCAGTCAGCTGCCCGATCGATGGCGGAAGGTGATAGATAATGACTGCGCATATTTTGATTCGTAAAAGAGTTTTGTTGATTGCTTACCGACCACCATGAGCAACTCAATGGGCTATAAGCAGTCGCCTGTCCTTAATTTAGGGCCATTGGTTAAAGGGAAGGGAGACAGCCAGTGCCGTAAGACAAACGCAATATCCATGCCTCACCGAGATTCGAACCCAGACCTCTTTCGGACGAATGATCAGAAGCCATCGCTTAGACCACTGCGCCACCAGGGCGGCGATTCGTAAAGGTATTGTTGTTTTCTCTCAAATTACATGTTACGTTGTCTTAAAACGCTTCAAAACTTATTTGTACACCTAAATAAAATACAACTCTAATTTTTTGCTTATTGTAGAATTTTTATAGTAAAATGGCCACACACACACCAAAATGTCTCTTGTACAGGACAAATACAAGAATACATACAGAGGCTGTATGAATGAGAGGAGAAACTACGCCAATGTCTGCAGCCAGTTACCCGGCTCATGTGTTTTCCGTGGAGAATAACAGAAAATTGCTTGAAACCATTGACGTTACGGACGGACTTAAATGAACCGCCGAAACTATACTGCCCGGCCAGCATTTATTTTATTAATTCAAATTCACTGGTGCAAGGCCCATACTTGGCCAAAGAGCATAGAAAGATTACATTTTAGATCATATCATATGTAGAGGATTTTAGGAAGTGTCTGACCCCAGGTCTTAAACAACACTTAGAAATAAGAAGCTAGGAGATTTGGGCTATAGTGCCCGATAGGAAAGTGACACGGAAGCGAAGTAGAAAGGGGGAGGAAGACGCCCTTATTTATTACTGGGGGGACAGTATCCGGGGTTCGATGGCTTAACGTGCCCATCCGACGCACAGCGGATATTTAGTGGTTCGAGCGTTCGTACCTGCCCGTCTGGGATCGAACCTGAGGTTTCTCCGTGGCAGTCACGAACGTTGACCACTAGGCCATCCGCGAGATTATATTTTATGTATGATATCGGTATATATATACAGACACACGCAAAGGTCAACTGGGGCCATAGGAGAATGCCACCAGTAATTTAGACAACCATATTATAAAATGCACAAATATAAACGATCAACGAGTGAAGCTGGGACAGAGATGATTAGAATAAATTTGTATGTCGTAAGACGGGGAGAGGAAAATTCCAGAATATCGCATCAACTTACATCTGCCAAGTCCGATTTATCAAAATTGTGGAACGTTCGAAATTAAAATTTCAGCTACGGCAAATGATGGACCAGCCACACTTTGATAAGAATGATGGAGCAGACGAATCAGCAAAAAGGAAGGGCATTTAGAAAGTATTTGAAATCTAGACGGCTAGTTTTTGAATACCTAATAAAGGATCGGAAACGCGTATTTTGGGGAGGTTAACAATCACCATGAGCAAGTCACTCGTCCCTAATTTAGAACCATTGGTTCCACGGAAGACAGAGAGCCAGTGCCGTAAAGCATACACAACATCCATGCCTCCTCGGGATTTGAACCCCAGACCCATCTCGGACGAATGGTCATAAACTAGCGCTTAGACAAGTACACCAGGGGGGGGGGGGGCGTATTCATTATTCGTTTCCTCTTTTATATACAAATTGTAGGTAGTTTATATACTACAGCATAGCTCGGAAAAGCTTCTTTCAAACACAGGAAAAGCAGCAAAGTTTTTGTTTTCTTTAAATTACATCTAAGCTTTTAGAAAAAAAGCCTACTACTTGACATGGTAAAAATGCTTTAAAATATCGGGGGGGGGGGGGGGGACTTGTTCGAACGAACAAACGCTCCCAAGCGAAAACTACAACGAAAAACTAACACTCAATTTAAGGCGCTGTACACAAAACCCACATTTTTATATGCTTCACAAAAAATTGGAAGTCAAACACTTATATCACATTAGGTGTAAAATGACAATATTAATCATTTTTTGTTTTATTCTACTGATCCACTTCTTAATATTTTCCCGAATTTTCGAATCGCAAATCCAGAAGCAAATGGAACATTTAAGAGGCTGATAAACCTTGTCTTATCTGCACAAAATCAAACAATTTTAAGCACACGCTGAGAGGGGGGGATGCATTACTAGCACTTGCATACACCCTCATCGTGTTGTGTATCCAACGTCTAAGTGGTTGCCTCTGTCACGCAGAAAACTGAAATGAAACATGATCCATGAAATTATTTTACAGCTAATGTTCTGAGTTAAAGCTAAATGGAAAACGTAAACAATGAAAGCTCATGTTCAACTGCCGGAAATTTTATGTAAAATCAGTGCAGTTAGATGTCTGCATGCACTGATTTTACGTGAAATTTCCAGCGATTGAGCCCCTCTTTTTTTTTTTTTTTTTTTATTGGGGGTTTATAACGACCACCGTGAGAAACTCACTGGACTATAAGCAGTCGCCCGTCTCTAATTTAGGGCCACTGGTTCCAGGGAAGGAAGAGAGCCAGTGCCTTTAAACAAACAACATCCATGCCTCAGAGATTCGAACCCGGACCCATCTCGGACGAATTATTAGAAACCTCGCTCAGACAGACCACTACGCCACCAGGGCTGTCTTTTCAGGGTTTAACAACAATCGCGAGTATCTAAGGCTATATAGTATTCGGCCATCCCTAATTATGTTCCACTGTTTCAGAGGAAAGGAGACAACTAGCACTGTGGCACAAACGCGCCCCCCCCCATGCCCCACCTGGGACTCGAATTCAGACAATTAGCCGGATGCCCGCACCACTGACTACTCATCCGCACTGCCAGCTAGCTCTTTTAACCTGGTAACCATTAATCTTTACTCGTACTCTATTAGTTATGAGTTGCCATTTAAATCCTCCTCCCCCTCCCCTCATCTATGTTGGGCTAAGTTCAATGTGTTACTGGCTGGAGTACGATATATTTCTAAGGTTTGTACAGCTCAATTTGTTCTGACTGTAAACTAAGAAAACCGTTTCACGTTGAAAACGTGTTTTGAATAAATCAACCATCTTTCGAAATTACTGCAGACATACCTAAAAAGTAGTTGCCGAAAACAACAATGAACAAAACTACCAGTGATGTAATGCAGTGAACACTCGTAGGTAAGCTCATATTCCCAAATAAGTTGTAAAGTAACTTGTGATGAGGATCTTAAAGCTGCTCGACACCCAAGGTATAAGAAGATGGTCTGCAGTGCTAACTTTTATCTAGGGCGATCCAGAGCTTTTTGTGGAAAAGTCTATCTGGCCAACAGCAGCATAAGGTATATAGCGTGATAATACCTTATATGCTACCTTTCTACGGCACCAAAGTAGAAATGTACAGTGCATTGTTTTACATACAAACCGAACAGATAAGAATTCGATTGATTACAGAAGATATCAGAGATCCAGTTTTGGATGGTCATCAAGGGATTAAAAACCACTGGTCTAAGAAATACGGGAGAGAGAGAGAGAGAGGGGTTAGTTTCAACAAATCAAGTGTAGGAACACACAACTCCTGCAAGACATCATACAACTAGATCATTCCATCATGCTTAGCGGTCTTCCGTCCGGAATCTGGAGCCACTGGTTTCAGGCAAGGGAGAGAACTATACCACCCATGTCTGATCCATGACTCGAACCCGGTCCAGATCGAAGACTAGCAAGAAACTAGCGCCTGTGACTATTCGACCAAGTGTTATTTCACGCGAAGAACAACGACAAAGGTGTGCATCAAAATCCTGAGTATTTTCAAGTTGTTCTGACTAATACACGCATTGTAAGAACATGAGGATGTCTTGCACTGGACACGAAACACAGAACTGACAAGCTGCAATTCTGAATACCCGTTTCACGAAAGCCATGCAAGTAAGACACAAACCCTCATTAAATATTCTGTGATTTTTCAAGTATGATAACCATTTTTTCGGTTGTGGTTACCATACTTAAAAAAGCCACAAATTGCTATTATATGTACAGAATATATTTCTCAAAAACTAAGACGATCGTGTGATAAATAGCACAAGAAAACACAGTGCTAACGACACTCACTCAATAAAAAAAAAAAATTATAACCGAAATTCTACGAAACCGACCAGACATTGAACCCCCTCCCTCCATTTTATTCTGAAAAACAAATTCATATTTTTAAACATAAAGAAAGATTACTGTGACCAAGAAAAAAAAATTCTGAATTTCAACGGTGGAGTGCGTTATTGGGGGACTCGTGAAAGTTCAGGTTGCATTTACCAAATACGCTGACCGCAAGCTTTTTTTTCACCCCCGGAGGGGGGGGGAGGCTCTAGATGTTTTGGTCAGGTTTTTTAATGACTATAGGCATGCAAGTTACAAACAACCGTTCAAAACAAAAATAACTTCCTCCCATATGACCAGTACATGCGATTTTTGTTACTTATTCTTGTTTCACGAAAACCGCTTCCTCACTTGTAATGCACTGGGCAGTACTGTTAAGTCAGATGATACGACTTTGTTCTTAAAATTTTATACCACTAAAGAAAGGAGGGGGGGGTCGTAATAACTGAACTTACAATTGCCGCGTATCTACATTATGGTTACAATGGTACACTAGCAACAGCAACCAACGTGCTTACAGCAAAATTATTCAGTCTAACTGACTTCAAGAACCTGTCACAAGATATGATCGTAACTACTTACCTTTACACAATCGGTAAAATCTCAGCAGTAATTTTTTGTCTTATAGTCTTGCCTACGTCCTTGTTACCAGGCGTGGATACAATGGGAAGGCCATAAAGGCCATGACCTCCTCCTTGAGAGAGTACTGAAGAAAATTTTAATATACGCCTATACACTTATTTTAATTATTTTAATCTTAACAGTTTTCTTCAGTTTTGTTTCAGGTTATGAACAGACTGATTTATTTTTAATCACATGATATGAGCCTATTTGTTATTTCACCACACCATAACTTAACTTCTGTAATTTTTTTCTTCATTTCTACGGACTCCACCTTGTAAGTTTTTCGAATCCGCTATTATAAAAAATAAAAAAGGTCTGTTACAAAGATTTTCTCCTTGGGTTCAAACACATTCAAGTTTCACTCGGAACTCCGGTGCGGTAAGCTAGTCATCCTAACCACTCGACAACGTGACACCAAAAACTAAGCTAAGTATTGGAAAAAAATTTCAAAGTACGGAACAAGAGATCACTGAAGCCAGTTCAGTTACGAACTGCGGGCATACTACTTAAATGAGGAAGCAATGAAATCGAAAAGTAATTTCTATTGACTCATGATACATATTTCAGTGGTGTATTAAAACTCTACACAGAGGGAGCGTTTTGTGATTCAACCAATGTCATATTAACGAAAGTGAAATATTAGATAAGAAGGTTCAGAACAGCAGAAACTAAAATGTGCATATACGGAAGGAAAACTGCATGCATCCCAAGAACAGAATCTCTACGACTCGTTCGCACTCAAACCCTTTCTCACCATCGCAACGCGGATTCGGCAGACGGCAGGTGGTAAACCCAACAGGGAGTTTAGACTATTAGCTGAGAGCGATGCCCTCGGGGGTCAAAAACCCTGAAGGCAACAGTTAGCTCTCCGTTAGAGGCCTACCGAGCAGTAAAGGGGTACGTAGGTACGTTGAGGGCACACAGCGCAGGTAAGGGTAAAGTTAGAAAGTTCAATGAGCTTTTCCTCTCACAAGTTGCGAGGGCCCGGCCTGCTAAGAAAGCGAAAGTAAAAAAGAAAAAGAAAGGTGGAGTGGGAAAAGCTAAGATGCTCCGAACTTGAATTGTGTTAAATTTCAACAGCAGCAGCAATATAAAAAAATAATGTTATATTACAACTCAGCTAGGGCATTGCCCTACCCAAACTTGATGTCGGAATTATATATATATATATACTGATAATTTTCTTAATATGCATGTGGACAGAAAAGTTAAACACCAGGGAATTATTTTAAACTATCTATACAGAATACATTTTTTCTATTTGCGTCCCGGAATGAAATACTAAAGACAGCCTTAAACGATTTCTTAAACTTATTGTATTATGCATAAGCTATTTCAGCCTACTTTATAAAGATGTAAATGTAGTACATTTATCAAAAATTTTAATTCGCATCGCGCAATAAATGGCGATTTAATATTTTAGCGTTCAGAACTATTCTCATGTCTTGCAGCTGCAACTTCTCCCAAGATAAAGAACCTCATAAAATTTCGAAGGATCACAAAAAAAAAAAAAAAGTACTTTCGAAATGTTATACCACAGCAATGGTTTATGAGAAAGTAAAAATATGCATACGAAAGTTGCCAAGGAAACTAAGTTCACACAAAATTTAGAAAAGGTTATACTGATTTAACATTGTTTAAAATTCAAAATTGCATTTGTTTCTCATACCTTTCTACGCAATAGGCGGAAATCTCTCTCGTATCACACTGATTACAAAGAAATCTATAACGTAACTCTGGAATCCGCGTAGCTAGGAACATCTCGAATTTTTACCTAATACATTCAAACTGTTTCCCTTAATGAATTCAATTCACGCCATGCCATGGCATGGCAAGGCAAATAATCTTACGATGTTTCACAGTGAATGAGAACAGATCCGCAACTCCGGAGTGTTAGATCATCATCGGATGAGTAGCAAAGGGCCGGTTTAACCTAGTAGCACGTGCTACTGACCCCACGCTGATGTATATTCTGGTTGTTAGAAATTTTTCTTCTATAGGTATATTATCGACATTGTGTTGAAGATTTACCTTTACTCTGATGGTTACCAACTGCAGTGGTGAAAAACAGTCTTTTTCAAAATTGAAACGAATCAAGAATGAAGTAAGAGCCAGTATCGGCCAAACAAGACTGAACTACCTCTCTTTGATGAGTGTTGAGCAAGAGTTACTGAGAGAAATGAACACGTCGAGGATAATTGATGAGTTTTCGGTTGCCAAGCTTCATCTGAACCATGTAACTAACTGAAATTCAACAAAACGTTTACTTTAAATGACAATTCATAGATTCATTTTTTTTTTTTTTAGGAAGTGGTTTAATTAATTTCAAGATAATACAAGCAAATATTTTCGGCAAAGTCATCCTGAAAGTTGCTTTAGAGATCAACTGCATACTAGTCAAGTAATGGGCCAATCATCCAAATATCTGTTGTTTCATGAATTACACTGAATACAAATGTATTAAAACCATTTTTTCCCTTCACAATCATATACCCAAGGTTACAACACCCCCTCCTCCTCTCCTTGAGGGAGTTGCAACAATATATATACCTCGAGAGGCGGCCACGCTGTTAGTACAGGCCCGGCGAATCCTTAAATCGGCTCTGTGAGCAGCTATAAAAAAACTAGGCCGCGGGTTGCCTAGTGGTCAACGTGCGTGACTGCCACGGAGAAGGCCTCGGGTTCAATCCCAGCAGGTACGAACGCTCGAACCACTAAATATCCGCCGTGTGTCGGATGGTCACGTTAAGCCGTCGGGCTCGGGTACTGCCCCCCCCCCCCGGTAATAAATAAGGGCATCTTCCTCCCCCTTTCTACTTCGATTCCGTGTGACATTCCTATCGGGCACTCTAGCCCAAATCTCCTAGTTTCCTATTTCTAAGGGTTGTTTAAGACCTGGGGTCAGACTCTAAAATCCTCTACATATGATCTGTTCTATAAAAAAAAATACGCCACCTAACATGCGTGAATTCATTTCACCTATGCTTTTGAGATAAACATATATAAAATAATTCTTTAAACAGGTTTTAGGAGTTAGAACAAAAAAATAATGTCTTTTTTTAATTTAACAAGTTCTGCACTGCTAAATGGAAGGGAAAGAATCAGAACGGGTGGGACCACAAAATGTTTACTGCGCATGGGAGCTACGATATAATTTTTTGCAGCGATATCCTAACAGCTTAGCCACTGGGAGATTAAGAAACCGACAGGTACAAGTAAAAAATCAGCTTAGAAGAATAAAACGTCTCTCTGAAAATTAGCTTACAACATATCACATCATGATCTTCAGGGATCTGTGCTGAAACTTTTTGGGTTCCAAGAAAAGTTTACTTCGATAAGGTAACAAAAAAAAAAAAAATTAATGACTCCTTTAATTTTACGATGTATTAAAAATTTCAATAAATATTTCCAGTATTTTTGAAATTAGTTTATTGGCATTACAAGCGTATTTTCGTGTCTTTATCGTAGCTACAGATATAAATTAGATAGGATTTCATACAGGAATTTTTTCGCGCAAATATATAACAAAGTTTTACATTACTTGGTTTTAGCG
The DNA here is from genome assembly GCA_039090855.1 of Macrothele yani. Classification (NCBI taxonomy): domain Eukaryota; kingdom Metazoa; phylum Arthropoda; class Arachnida; order Araneae; family Macrothelidae; genus Macrothele; species Macrothele yani. Next base: position 60,334,695 of record CM077023.1, on the reverse strand, counting down.
TGAGAAATAAACACAACACACATGCTTGAGGGTATTCTTTAGAACAAGTTCCGAGGGAGAAAAACAGAACAAATAATCTGTTGATTGTGCACGGAATATTTCCATAAGTACCATCTATCTGCTCCTTGCCCCTTTAAATTCTGAAATTTCAGGCATTTGCCACTCTTTGTGCCCTAAAAACTACTTACGCTAAGTTCGCGTCACGTGCAAATACGCTAACTACACATTTCCAGACACTAGCACATAGAAAACACCAGTATATGTACCCCACACAACTAAAAATTGGAGTTTCTGAATTTGTTGGCTGATAAACTATCATTTTTTTTTTAATACGTCAATTTCCTGCTTTAAACATGTCGAAGTGACCTTACTAAAATTAAAACATTTCAGCACTAAGAAATGTCTAAGTACCACCAAAAATTCAGAAATAGTAGATTTTAGATTCATATAGTTTGCTGTGTCTTAAAAAGGTACCTGCATATTATTTTTCAGTTTAGACCGGTCTAACTTTGTCCTTGTCCAACACTATTAGATTTCTTTCACAAGTGATGCCAGAATGAAAAAAAATTAATCTTTCATCTATTAATCATTTTTGTTTATGCGAATGAAACAGTTAACTTCAAAAACTGGTGCATGAAACCTTGCATTCATTCATCTTATAGACGTACTCAGCAGCAAACAATTTCCTGAGAGTTGCATGCCATTACGAAAAATATTTCTGTTGACGGAGAAACACACTAAGACAGTACCCGATTTGTATCGCTGTAAGGGGACGTTACAAAACATACCACCAGTCTGCTTTTTTTCTCTCCCCTCTTTGATTTAAGTGGTTTTATTTCTCCGTCTCAATAAGTCTCTAGGACTACTAGGATTCATCCGTGCTTAATTTTGAGTTAGCAGTTCCAAGAATTACAGAAAATCGAGAACACTAAACGAACACACCACCGTCCATGAGTTCAAACTCAAGAACAGTGACGCACCTTGTGTTTACTATCATTCTCTTTCACTTCAACTTTTCTTCTGCACACTGACATTCAAAACTAAAGTATTATTACCGGTATGGCCAAGCTACTTAAGCGTCCGGAACCAAACTGACTTCTGACATGTATTTTATCGGATGAAATATCCGGGCTGGGAACGTATCTCTGGATTAGAGTTTCGCTCTTTTTTTTTTTTTTTTATTGGAGGTTTAACGACCACCGTGAGCAACTCAATGGGCTATAAGCAGTCACCCGTCCCTAATTTAGGGTCACTGGTTCCAGGGAAGGGAGAGAGCCAGTGCCGTAAGACAAACACAACATCCATGCCTCACCGGGATTCGAACCCGGACTCCGTTCGGACGAATGATCAGAGGCCATCGCTTAGACCACTGCGCCACCGGGGCGGCGCTCCTTATTTCAGGCAATCCCGCAGCCAGGCTCTAAACATGCAGAAAAGGGATGCAAATTCTATTTACAGCGTTTATTTACAAAGCTAGTAGGAAGCGAGTTCTGTACATTTACATACGGATGAGAGGGGGGGGGGCTTATATGCGCCCATCAGTTATCGAAGTTTCTCCTGCCCAGGAATCAGAATAAATGAAAGTCTTACTTACATTCAGACGCCCTGCCCTGGGAGGGAATTGTATCGAAATGAAGGAAAAAATGAAGAGTCACATAAAATCCGAAGGGTGAGCACAGCGTAATAATCCACAGATCTTTCGTGATTATGGGTAGTGAAATTCACGTCCTTTGGGGGGGGGGGGAATGGTACGCTCGTATGCTGTCCGGCGTGTTTACTAGTCTTGTAAACATTGATCTCGGCCCGTCCTACGCCACCCAAACCGAAGCAATGCGCCTCATTTAAGAGTGCATCCTGTCTGCATTCCAGGGAAAGCATTCTGCTTCGCTTTTAACACCCAAAAATCCGTAACAGTATCATTCAATGTGTGAGTTGCAAAGAAAAACTACGGACGCACAGTATTTTAAATTATGGTGTAAAACACCGAATCCGCAGAAAATATCTGGAGAGCGAAAATTTAACATCCCCATTTTCACCGTATGGAGGATATTCACGCATTTTAGAACGGTTTTGATGATATTACAGAAAATAAAAGAAGTTCAAAGAGCTAAAATTGGACTGGCAACAGCGTGTTAGATGAACACGAAAGAAACTTCTGCTGGAGTTAAATACTGCCTGCTAAGAAAATGGCGCACGTAAACATGCTGTGGATAGAAGGTTATGTTTTTGCTTTTCACGAAGAGAAATATTGGTATTCTGTAATTAAAAAAACGCCGTGAAAATTATGGAATTAGCATTTCTAAATGTAAAAATAACCAATAGTTTTAATAATAGAGGGAAAAACAGTCAAGCATTGCTTTTAACAGGAAAAAGAACACCAAACGAATATCCAAAGAAGGTACGTACTTTTACGACTATTTCAAAAGTTAGGTCTCTGGTCTTAAAAAAGAAAATCCAGCGACCAAAAGAACAATCGCTAAGTCGTTAAAAATCTTTGTAACAACTGTAAGCAAGGTAATAAACAAAAATTTGAATCAGGAAAAAAATACAATGTTCACCACCTTTTGCCTAGGCACATGGCTGAGCGCAGAACACTGTGCTAGACTTCTTTATGAAAATTCCTTAGTCGGAGACAGATGTAAATTTATTGTGACTATAGATGGAGCACGGATCTATTCAAGCGACTAACAAAAAAAAAAAAGGTCGATTTATTATCGCAAATAAGCAGAAAAAGACTTATAAAACTTGGTTCCAAGAATTCAAAGCAAGTAAAGGGCTCATGATTATTGCTAGTTTTTCGTACAATGGAAAATTAAAGTTAAAAAAGTTGAAAAGAATGTTAAAATCAATTCTACATACTACTAAATGATGCTTTAATTCTTATATTTGAAGAGGAAATACCATTTCTTTATCCACAGAGCCTTCAAAGAGTAGAACTCCATCACGATAAGGCTACCAGTCATACATCCAAATCTACCACTCTATTGCTTGAAAAATGAAAAAAGAGACGGGTGTCAAAGTCTATACCTTTTGCTCATATCCCTTTAAAGTTTCCTGATGGGTAAATGTGTCACAATAGACTATTGTGACTTTGGACAGCTAAAAAGAGCGCTTTCTGAGCGCAAACCAAAAACAATGATTGGACTATGGAAAGCAGTGGAAGAGGAGTGGAATAAATACCACTACCAATTTTAAGAAATGCCCTGTTATCTTGGAAATCTAGGTGTAGGTTCATCCAGAGGAAAGGCTATCAGATAGAACATTTAAGAAATAATTTTATTTTAAACATTATATTGCTGGAAAATCGTTCTCAAAATGTTAATATTCTCTGTACATCACATGAACGCGGATAAAACCACAAAAAAAAAAAAAAAAAAAAAAAACAGTTAAGGTCCCCAGTAAAAACATTCATTGGTTATTTACATAAATTTTGACACATAATTCTACTTTAACTCAGCGATACATGTGCACTTTTCACAGAATAAATAATATAACTCACATGGCAGGAATAAGTTACAGAAACACAGAAGTCACGGCTTTAGTTCCTATGATACAATGTTTTCAAAAATCCGTAACAGGAGAAACCGAAGCTAAAGTGTTTTTTAGAAGGACAGTAGTTTCATCAGTTCTAAATACAGATTCCTTAAAAGTCAAGTGCCCACTATTTGTTGTTTCTATAAGAAAAGTCAGAGGTCAACTTGCAAAATAAATTCAAAGGAAAACTATATCGCCGAGTTGAATAAGTAAAAAAATCTAAAATGCTGAAATTTCAGCGCCTGTTTTTCATTAAGTTAAAAGAAAATGGAAAATGTGTGTAGGTGTTATTTATTCAGAGAGTTTTTTTTTTTTTTTTTGATTGGAGGTTTAAAGACCACCGTGAGCAACTCAATGGGCTATAAGCAGTCGCCCGTCCCTAATTTAGGGTCACTGGTTCCAGGGAAGGGAGAGAGCCAGTGCCGTAAGACGAACACAACATCCATGCCTCACCGGGATTCGAACCCGGACCCCTCACGGACGAATGGTCAGAAGCCAGCGCCTTAGACCACTGCGCCACCGGGCTTATTCAGAGTGCAAATCTTTTCCTAATTTTTCATTTCCCTCTTTCCTTCCTAATCATTCCGCATGAATGTTTGAACACTGAGCAATTCTTTTTTAGAACGTCAACCCTACTGTTTTCAGTTTCAAACATATTTTGACACGCTCCACGAGATGAAAAACAGACTTTGCAGTCTATGGATTAAACAGTCTTGTAATTCAACAAAGGAATAAATCTGTGTACATGTAGTATCCCTCCCCCTCCATCACCCGTGAACACAACGAGGCAGTTACAGAGTGATAGTTCCTTGCGCTCGGGAGTGAACACGTTCTGACATTTCCGGATGTAGAATTAAGAAATTACAAGTCTCCAGTTTTTTCGGCAAATATGATCACTTTCCCAGCAAAATTATAGTTCAACCAGGGCCAGATTAAGGCTTTAGTGGGCCCCTCAAAGAATTATGACGGAAATCATTATGAAGTCAGTTAAAACACGAAACTGTAGCAATAAGCTTGTGATAATTAATACGTAGTGCTTTTTCAAACTAATAAATTATCTGCGAGCTTTCATAACACGTGACTGTATTTTTCATCGTTCTCATAAGATGAGTTAAAAGCTTAAGATTCCTTGATTCTGTCTTGGATTTTCTAATGATTTAGCATTGTATACTTTCCTTAGGGCATCGTTTTTGTAATGCAATGTGAAGCTACACGGAACTTCAACTATTAAGGTGGTTCCACCTAAAATCTTTGCCTTATGTTTCCAATGATAAAACTTCTTTACATATTTTCTTCGCAATTAATGTATTCCCAAGGATGAAAATTTGCACATCGATAGAACTAATTTTAAGTTATAGCATGGGATACTAAATACTTGCTAAAACATACCATAATTATATTAAAAATCAATCATTTTTCTTTGAGTAATGTTCAGACCTGTTAATAGATGGCGCGACCTGTATATTGATAACGTAAGTAGACAAACAAATGTTAGATTGCTTAATATATATATATATATACACACACACACACACACACACACACAAAAGCATTTAAAGGGAAAATTGTTTTTTGTTTTTTCTTTGTTCAAAATTTGCTTTTATGTTTCACATTTATTGATTTATATACACACACACACACACACAGTCGAGTCACATTGTGACCACCTCCTACTTTTGACTTCAACAGCGCGTAGCCAATGAATGAAGGCACATGTCGTGAGCTGGCTTGACGGGTAAATAAGGTGTGCTGCATGCATCCTGAAAACATATCACTAGTTGCTGTCATGGATAACAGGAGCGATTTATCAAATTTGCAAAAAGGGTTATTATCGGCTTTCGGGACAAGGGTGGCAGTATTTCTGAAACAGCGCAGTTTGTGAACTGTTCACGTGCTGTTGTGGTTAAAGTGTATCGTGATTGGAGAAATGGCACTATTGCGAATAAGCAACGTGCAAACTGCGGAGTACCACGTGCCATTGATGTGAGAGGTGAACGTCGGCTTCGAAGGTGTGTGAGGGCCGATCGACACGCTACAGTGGAGCAACTCACTGACCGAAAGAAATAGGGGCCTACCGGAAGTGTGTCTAAAAGGAAAGTTCAGCGAACCCTGCTGCGTATGTAGCTCCGACGCAGACGGATTGTCACTGCACCTATGCTAACGAAGGTGCATCGGCAGAAAAGGCTTACATTTGCACAGCAGTATCGGAATTGGACCTCCATTGAGTGGCAAAGGATTGCCTTCTCCGACGGGTCACGCTTTCTGCTTCATCGAACGGATGGACGTTGGCGTATAAGGCGAGAAACATCGGAGAACAAACACTCTTCAGCCATTGCTGGAAGAACACAAGCTGGCGGGGGTTGTGTTATTCTCTGTGTTCACTCATACCTGTGGAAGGCACTATGGACCGAATTCGTTATAAATCCATCCTTGCAAAACCACGTACACCCATACATGCTGATTGTCTTCCCTGGGGCGGATGGGATTTCCAGCACGACAATGCGACGTGGCACACAGCTAGAAATGTCCGAGAGTGGTTGGAAAAGCATGATGAAAACTTTAAAGTACTTCCCTGGCGCCCTAATTCCCCAGACTTAAACCCAATTGAGCATCTGTGGGACCACCTCGATCGTGTTGTTCGCTCTATGGATCCTCCACCACGCAAGTTCCAGCAGCTGTCGGATGCACTGCAGTCAGCATTGCTCCACATATCTGTGAACACCTTCCAGGACCTTATTGAGTCACTCCCAGCCCGTCTAGCTGCTGTCCGCGCTGCACACGGCGGTTACTCTGGATATTAGCCGGTGGTCGCAATAATGTGCCTCGACCGTGTATTAGCAACCTTTTACAACTGCATCGGAGTTCAGACCTTAGGTACCACATCAGACGGACCGAATGTAGCTCTCATTTGTTGTTCGCAGTCACAGTAAAGATCGAATAGCCTCCAGAGAATCTTCAACAATGTGAAAGACATTCTCATCTTGTCAATCCAACTAAAGAAAAACTACATCCTTACCCATCCAAGTAAAGAAAAACAACATCATTATCCATCCGACTAAAGAAAAATCGCGGGCCCATTGTTTTCGACAAAGGCCACGGTTCTTCTTTAGTTGAACGGACTGTACAAATATTTCTTCATTTCTGAATGTGAGCTCCTAGAATCTCTTGAACATTTAGATGAAGAAATTTTAATTGTACCAGAAACTGGTGAACATTTTTCAGTTCCAATTTTAATCAGGTTCCAAGCAGTGGTTTTTGCGTCCTCTCTTGTGCTGCGCCCGAGGCAGCCAACTTAACTAGGTCTGCCCGCCCTAGTTCGCTTCTGCTAGGCAGAAATTTTGGCAAAAAAGTATATTCATGCGGATTTTATCCGACGCTGAAAATGTTACAAACTGTCAAAAAAATTCTGGTGAATACCGTACGTAGTACTCCGGGCTTGAAAAACACCGTGAACCGAGGCATGAAAATTATTGGCCTATGCAGGTAAAAAAAAAATCTAGTTGCCCCGACCGGGCAATCAAATTTTAAAATAAAGTTTGGAATAGAATTTCCTACTACAAGAAAAGACAGCCAGTCGCCGCAAATTTTGTTTCATTTCGCTGCTAATCACCGGAAGTTGTATTTATTGTTACAGAGTGCCAAGGACAGAAGACTATCACTTTTTTAATATTATATTATGCTCTAGTTCCAGAAATTGGAACCATGTGTAGTTTTGCTCCAAATGTTGTTTATAGTCAGTGATGGGATGCAAGCCTCTGATGGAAGTAGCTTACGGTGTTTAGTGACAAAGAGCGAAGAAAAGAACAAGGTAAAATCACTGAATTTCTCAAATACTAATTTCATACCAATTCAGCATGATCATCTTAAAAATTAAGATATGCGCTCTTGTGCATTGAACATTTTGATTACGACCCTTAAAAAACGGAAGTGCGAAACATAACAAATATGATTAACTTTTTTTACAACTTAAAAAAAATGAGGGTTCTGTTTTCTTTAAAGATAAATTTTTCTGGACATCCAGCTTGTATTATTTGGACAGGTAAAAATTTCTGCACATGCCCAGCTGGGCACGTGACGTTTCAGATATTTTTCAAGCCCTGGTATTTTTTATTCAACGGGAACCATGGATACGAATCCCTACGGCAAGTTACTATTTCTTCGCAAATTTAGCTTAATTACGTAGGGGTTTTTTTCTGTCATAAAGGTTGTTTATGCATTTTAATTTGTTACCTGACAAGGAATCTCTCATCTTTTGAACTATAATTATAAAAATAGTGGGTTTCTACTACTCTTAGAAATTCGCTTAGAGGAATCTCTCCGTTTCCCAGAAGTACAAACACTAAATTTAACAAGAAATTTATTTTATATAACAAAATTTCAGTCAATTCAAAAATTCAGGTACGTTTGTCCAAGTTCGCTAAAATCTAGCACCAGATATATATTCTAACAGCTTAAATACTTTGGAGGAAGGGGGCTAAAGGGTGACCCCAACCTACCTGTAGCGACGCGCCTGGTCTGGGAGTGTACATATACACAGAAGCCGCCAGTAGCTTGCCTTTACAGAGGCTCATCTCAAGGAACATATCACATTTAAGAAGTGCAAAGAATCAAGGTATATTCCATTATAGTTAAAGTATGTTTTACGTCGGTTTTTTGTTGGTACGATGAGAACTACTGCACATTTTTTTTTAATACACAATATTTATGCCGCCCTTCCCTCCGAATTCAAACATGCTGCTGGAAGCAGTCACTCTGTATCTCAGATACTGGAACAGATTCTCTGTATAATATTCACCGAACATATTAACAACAGCTCTTTCTCCAGTCTCGTCAAAAGTCATATGCTGAGGGTTCGTATTCGGCATACACACAAACTGCTATTCTGTTCTTCACTTTCGTGAACATTAATGTCAATACTAAGATAGCTAGCTCCAGTGCGAAGAAGAAAATCCTACAGTCATTACATACCTTGACCTGCAGAGACATGGATATCCACAGGCAGCCACCGTATGTCCGAGAAAAATGACAAACGACAGTAATAGCACAGGGCATTAATCCTTTTGCTGTTGATCCCATCATCAAAGTAAAATCTGCATTTCGCCCTTTACTGCAGCTCAGCTCATTTCAATGATTACCCAAGCTTTTAAAGTTCTCAAATTTGAGCCAGTTTAAATGCAATTAAATATAAGTTTTTTTTTTTTTATTAGAGTTTTAACGACTACCGTGAGCAACTCAATGGGCTATAAGCAGTCGCCCGTCCATAATTTAGGGTCACTGGTTCCAGGGAAGGGAGAGAGCCAGTGCCGTAAGACAAACAACATCCATGCCTCACAGGGATTCGAACCCGGACCCCTTACGGACGAATGATCAGAGGCCATCACTTAGACCACTGCGCCACCGGGGCGGCAAATATAAGATCTTGCATCACACTATTGCTTAATTTTATGAAGTCTTAACACTTTCGTCATTTTTTAAAGTTCTTCGGTATTATTTTCTAACATAAAAGCTTTCACTGTACACAATTCTACTGAGTTCAACAAATATCCGGATTTCATCTCATACCTCGGCTGAACTAGATAGCTAAAACGCGAAATTTTAACCCTTAAATAATTTTAGTTAACATCCCGTTCGTTTTTTCTTAAGGCGAAACTGTATATATTATTACATCTCTCATATCTGTTCTGTTGATCTTTCTAATCATGGTCTGTTAAATCTCATGGACACCACAAAGATCTCTTTGGGATGAAGGAATGTCCATCTGAACCCTCCACCGGCCAAATATATTTCTACTACATAAACATAAAAAAGTGTTAAATTTTTTTTTTTTCACTTGCAAGTGCACGTATCAAACGGCACAATTCTTTATTAACAAGCACATTTTTTGCTGGAGGAGGGGGGGGGGGGTGCAACCTCAACGTGCATCTAAGGCTTTAAGGAGTCGCTGATCCTTAATTCCGCGCTACAAAGTTCCAGGGTGGGAGACAACCTGCTTCCGAAAGAGACATATACATCCTTATTTTGCGTGGAATTCGAACCCGGACCTAGTAGCTGTAAGAGAAATCAGAGGCCCACGCCCTATAGAACACACAACACAAACAAAAACTCATTCGTACACAGTCGACACCCAAATCAGTTCATTCATATATACTACTCTTACATGCGAAATAATATGTGCATTAAAAATAGATATATATTAACTTGAACTCCGAACACACCACTCTGCCCTTAAAACTAAGATACAATATTTTTGCACTTTCAAAGTTTAGCACATTCCACTTCTCATATATGGAATTAGAGATTGCCGATGATCTACCTTGGATAACATATCAAGCGAGGCTACAGTATCGAAGAAATTAATAGGAGTATAAAACTTGTTTGGAAAGCATTTGGAAGAAACACTGCAATTTACCATTATGTTTTAAAAGAAGAGTTTTAATCAATGCATCCTTCCAGTTCGTACTTATGGATCAGAGACATGGACCTTAACTCAAAAAGGACATACAGAGACTATAGACAACTCAAAGGAGCGTGTAGAAATGCAAACTTGAAACAGCAAAGAAAGATCGGAAAAGGAACTCGTGTATAAGGAAAATGTAAGAGCGGATGACATCAGGATCAAAGTAAAGACCCTCAAGTGACAATGGACTGGACATGTTGCTGGAAAAACTGACGACAACCGTTGAACACCTGAAATACCAGACTAGATAACATAGGAAAGCAAAAGGCCCAACAGACCACGTGGGAGATGGGTGAATGAAAGTCGAAAGCATGTAGGAGGGACATGATAGAGAAGACAGGGCGGTTGAAGAAACTTGGAGGGGGGCAGCTTCATTTAACAGTGAATTGAAAATTAAATTAATACACATATCAAAATATCAAGTCAGTAACAGAGTCAAATATCAGATGTGTCATGTCTAAATACACCACTCAAAACAATTAGGGAATATTGCGAAATCAGCACGAAGTGACGGAAAAAAATCAACGAGCTGCAGGTCTGATGAAAGGTCAACTTTTGAGCGGCACATGTCAACAAGAAGGGAATCAGAACATGCAAATGAGAAGCACTGACGCATTTGACTAAAGCTCACAAAAAAACCGGCTATAAATATCGCGCTCGCTCAGTCTCTTTCATTCAGCAGGAAGTTGCAGCAGCACCTGTGTTTCAGTTCAACGATGTCTCAGGAACACGATTTACGCCGCGCCGATGGTGCAGTAGTTAAGCGATGGCTCTGATCATTCGTCCGAGATGGGTACGGGTTCGAATCTCGGCGAGGCATGGATGTTGTTTGTCTTACGGCACTGGCTCTCCCCCTTACCTGGAACCAATGGCCCGAAATTAGGGACGGGCGACCGCTTTTATTTAACGATCACCATGAGCCCATTGAGTTGCTTATGATGATCGTTAAACCTCAAAACTAAAAAAAACTATTTACTAGAACCTACAAGTCCTCGGCGCAATCGGACGGCTGAAAACTGGACGGACACAGGATACTCGCAGAATCGGTTGGAGTGTCTCAAAGCGTCATCAGTGAAATGTGGAGGCATTTCCCTGAGACCAAAACAGTACAAAAAAGACCAGGGCGGGTTTGCAAACATCAACAGCAGCACAAGACAACTGGTATTTGAGTTTACTGGCTCATATAAACTGAGCAACGCCTGTTTACTACAGCAACCGTGCAAATCTGCTTCAAACAGGACTGTATGCCTAGCAACCGATGGTGTACGTGACACTCTCTCTCTCTCTCTCTCTCTCTGCACATCACCGCAGAGCCCGCATACATAGATGGTCACGACAGAGTGGGTTGAAGGCCATTGTGGTTGCGACCGTGAACAGTGGCCCTTCGTTCTCTTCACGGATGAGTCTACAGTTTAATAATCATCGCTTCTTTCTCTATGAACAAGGAGCAATCCAGCCTTCATAAATTAAATAGATCTCTTCGATGGTAGTGGTGGAATCCTCGTATGGACGAACATCAGCATTGGCTGTCGTACAGACCTCTACGCCACCCGGAATAGACCCCTAACGTCGGTCAGATACAGAGATGAGAGGGCACGGAACGTATGGATAGGCCTTCGTACTTTCCGGATTTCAACCCCATTGAGTATGCACGGGAAGCACTGGGCAAGAGGTATTGCAGCTCGCCTGTTCGTTCCCCTTACGCTTCATCAGCTGGAGTGGCTGAGAATCTTCAAGAACTGCGGGATAATCTCATCCTTTTGATGCCTCACCGATGTATCAAATGGTTTGGCTGTTGTCGCTGGTAACCAAAATGATCATATGTAGAGGATATTAGGGAGTGTCTGACCCCAGGTCTTAAACAACCCTTAGAAATAGGAAGCTAGTATATTTGAGCTAGAGTGCCCGATAGGAAAGTGACACGGAAGCGAGGTAGAAAGGCGCCCTTATTTATTACCGGAGGGCCAGTACCCGGGTTCCGAAGGCTTAACATGCCCATCCGACGCACGGCGGATATTAGTGGATCAAGCGTTCGTACCTGCCTGGGATCGAACCTGAGGTCTTCTCCATGGCAGTCACGAACGTTGCCCACTAGGCAACCCGCGGCCCAATCGCTGGCAACCATACACCTTCCTAGAGGTCATTACACACAGCTTTCTTCTATTTCTTCATGTGTAAATTCACTACCACATGTAGTGTGTTGCCACAATATTATCATCAATTTGCTTGAATGACTTGTGTGTTATGTTTCGTGGTCCGAATATTTCACAATCTTGTTTCAGATATCAGTCCATCACGTATCTGTCCGCGCACTGTTGCTACCGCAATATTCCTTTTTTTTTTTTTCAGTAGCGAGTTTATTTCTTTTCCATTTGGTTGGTTGCTTTTTCTGGTTTAATTTATTTGATTTATGATTATGGAATTTTTTTTTTTAATTCCTGGTTACTTTTGGCTGGTATTTTGTTTCCTTTTTGTAACAAGTTTAATTTATCCCATTGGTACATTTTTTGGTTGGATATTAATTGCTCACTCTTCATTTTTAATTTTTTTTGTGAGGTCGGGCAAATGTGTTTTAGTTTGCTGGGTACGGGTTTTTTTTATCAGTTATCTCTTTTATTGACATTATTCCTTTAAATTTAATTGGTCATTTTAGCAAACTAAAATAGCAGAAACCCACAATTCTCTGGTCTTAGTAGATTAGTGAGTGTTTTCTAGTTGCTTGCCCTTGACGAAGCCGACAAGAGGTAAGTCATTAATACGCTTCCCTGCATTCCTTTATTCGGCCCTTTGCATCGTTTGAAGCTAGCCTGGTTCTGATGGTGTATTTGGTGACCGGTGGTCTTTATTTTTTATTTCTCCTGTTCAAAATTATGCTTTGTTTTTCCCTATATATATGAGCAGTACCACCACTGGAGCACATGCGTTCTTAAAAAAAAAAAAAAAGGAAAGGGGGGTGGTGAGGGCTGAAGGTGTAAGAAATTTCAGCAAAGCATATTAAAATTTGACTTACATATTTAAACAGTTTGTCAAAAAACGAATTTCACGTTGAACACTACTGCTGCAGAAGAAAGTTACATGCTAGCAAATCCAATAATGATCAATGCATACATATTTCCCACAATTAATATAGTCCTTTTCTCACATTCTTGACTCTAGAAATGTATCAGCTTTCAATTTTCGATATATCATTAGTAAGAACTTCAATACACGCGACTCATCTTATTTACGCGCTTTATACACGAGATATCAATTTACTATAATTTATTATCGCCCATTAAAAGCGTCACATGAGAATATAATGGTAAATAAATTGAATACAGCAAACGTACCGCAAATAAATGTGCTTTTACTTCATTCACTGCATTACAATATACCGTGACTGAAACAGAAACTGATCCCCCAAAAGTAAAAAAATGGGAACTCAGTATTATTTTAAAATACACACGCAAGACAGTAAAGGTATCTTCCTTTTAGTGTTATTTGGAGTAAACACTGAACAGAAAAAAAAAAAAATAAAACATTCAACAAAAGGTTTAGGCTTACGTAACAAAGGTGCCTTACTTGAACCTCTAATATCCACTGAAAATCGGCGATACATTTTTGATCGCTCACAAATAATCCTTAAAATTCCCATTAAATGTAGATCATTAAACATTACTGAATGAACCCAAAACCAGGGGTAGAACAAAATAATGGATTTAAACATTTTAAATTAAAACACTAGGGTTCATGGAATATTGGACCATTCACTTCCTCCATGAATTGACCAATATTGCTTTGAAGACTTCACTATTTATTTGAATCATATCCACGTTGAATACAAGATGTTGTAAAAGCAAGGTGGCCAAACACTCAAAGCATACCAGCAGTTCTCGCCGGTGTTTCCATTGCTTTGTCCATCCTCCGTATATTTAAACCTTTTAAGTACGTGTCATAAACTTCCGGCACGGAATTAAAATACAAGACAGCACATTTTCAAAACTGAATTTATAATTCAAGTTCTTCAGAAACGTACTTCACTAACTCTTGTCATGAACTTAAAAGTTATGCGTAAGTAACAAGACTTGGAGTAATACGGAATTATCAGATGTGAAACGCTGCAAATAAAATGATCAGCTAATAATAAGATTTAACAATGTCAGGTACTTTGGGGGGGGGGGTGTAGTTAAATCCAAACAAACACTCAGACTGATTTTCCATACAATTTAGTAACAATTCATGAGTAACATTTTAATTCGCGTCAACTGCATGAAGCTTCACATTCGTACTTCACAGAAAAAAAAAAAAATCTGCGAGAAAAATTGTCTCACCAATATTCTGTCAGGAAAAGCAACGTTGTACTAACATACGTACAGAAGTGACTTCAAAATCAACATCAGGAAATTACTTAAAAAATTCTTAATTGCTTCCCTTATTTATCGTTGTTTAAAATAAGTTTAACCACTCTCTACGAACACTAAAGGTACGAAACAGCAGGGCATTGCTGATTTTCAGAAAGGGAAAGAAACAGAACCGAAAAGCGGACATAAACCATTGTTTACAGGAACATGAAAAGTATGCTCTCTGCGCGTGTCAGCTAGTTCTGCAACCACAGAATAAGGGGACGACGTTAAAAACTTAAAGAACTTTGCATATACGGTAACATGCACTAAAATAACTCGTTAAAGGCTACGCACATAAATCAAATTTCAGTGCAGTAGGAACACTGGTGCTCTCTCAATTCTGATTTTCTATCAACTTTTCCGAAAAATAAAATGAATCCGCGAATGTGACCTAGACACAAATATTTTGATAAAGCTTTTACAGACTTCACATGACACCCAAGGCGAGATAAATGTACACCAGCCTACCATCCTAATTTAGGTTACTAGCTTCAAAGAAGAGTGAATCTGAATGATAAAACATAAACACCTGCCGATTTCAAACACTTGAACTCACCCACGACCGTTGTTTGGTTCGAGTTTTAGAATGAGGGAAGCATGTTTTGTATCTGCAATCACACAGCCTTAATATGAACTCATAGGTAATAGGAATGATCACCATTTCGTTTATTCATTGCAATCACAGTTTATATGTGGTTTCAAATATTAAGTCTTTTCATGGTCAAATAAGTAAACAATTCGGAGTTGCGGGACCTGGTTTCAGTTTTAGATTCCAACCCTATAATGGGGTAGAGTAAGATGAAAAAACAGATGTTTGTAGCAACCAATTTTCACCGGCAAGAAAGAAAAAAAAAACAGTTTTCGCCGGCTTAAAACAATCACTTATGTAACATCTCTTCAGAAAATTTTATTATAGCACTCTGGAATCGAACTCACATCTAATCATTTGTAGATGTTTTTCTTACTGTAAGTAGTAATTTCTGAGAGAACCTAGTTTAGCGAAACTCAAATTAGCACATAACGAATGCTTTAATGGCGTCCTTTTTACACAAAAGCGAGATAAATGTTCCTTACCTTGGACACGCATCACTGGACTAAAATTTGCCCCTTTGCCCCAGTATATGCATACGTACTTATTAACCGCAACACAGCTATATTACCACGCTGCGAGCAGGCAACGGCACAAAAAGTGCTTTTACTAACTATATCTTTTAAGGGTTTTACTGTACGCGATGATTTTTTTCTTACCGAAAGTATTCATAACTGCAAACAGCAACCCATAATCCAGACAAATCATTTCTTGAGAGTTAGTTAAGAACAACTTTCTTAATCAGCAAGAAAATAATGCTAAAATATCTCTATATGAGCTATAACAAGTACTACAGACTGTTCAAGTGGGTGTTGCCATTTGGCTTCACAAGTTTCACATACAGAAATTTCATAGACAAGGGAATTTACATCAGATATCAAAGGCTAAAATTAAATTTTGCAAAGTTCAAGAGGAATAGTACTAATTTTAACAGGCATCCAAGAAAAGTAACTTGGGGCCACAACACGACGAAATGAAGTTTTTTTTTTTTTTGATTGCAGGTATAACGACCCCCGTGAGCAACTCAATGTGCTATCAGCAGTCGCCCATCCCTAATTTGGGGCCACTGGTTTCAGAAAGGGAGAAAGCCAATGCCGTAAGACAAACAACATCCATGCCTCACCCGGACCCCCTTTCGGACGAATTATCAGAAACCATCTCTTAGACCACTGCGCCACCGGGCTGCGACGAAATGAAGTGAGAGAATTTGAGCTTTATGGCACAAAGGTCCGACATGGCCTATTAAAAAGATGTCTTTAAACAAGAACACATTTCATAAAGCAAATACTCGAATCCAAAAAGTCAGCAGCACATTGCAGGATTGGCGATCCATAAACGGTCCTGGGCCGCCCCGGTGGCGCAGTGGTCTAAGCGATGGCCTCTGATCATTCGTCCGAAAGGGGTCCGGGTTCGAATCCCGGTGAGGCATGGATGTTGTGTTTGTCTTACGGCACTGGCTCTCTCCCTTCCCTGGAACCAGTGACCCTAAATTAGGGACGGGCGACTGCTTATAGCCCATTGAGTTGCTCACGGTGGTCGTTAAACCTCCAATAAAAAAAGTCCTGGAAACGGATTTTTTGCGGCCCACCCTTTGGGAATTTTTTTTTCTTTTCTTTTATTGGGGGTTTAACGACCACCGTGAGCAAATCCGTGGGCTATAAGCAGTCGCCCGTCCTTAATTTAGGGCCACTGACTCCAGGGAAGTTATCCTAAATTTAAAAAATTCAATATATAGGGAGAGAGACAGTGCCGTAAGACAAGCACGACATCCATGCTTCACAGGGATTCGAACCCGGACCCACCTCGGACGAATGGTCAGAAGCCATCGCGTAGACCACTACGTCACCGGGGCGGCAATCAGGAAGTTGTCTCAACTCTAATATTAACGATATGTTAGCACCGCCATTTCTTGTTTAAGCGTCTTTTCAACCCAAGTCTAAGAATAATTACTGAGTGTTTATGTTGAGGCAATAATTTAATATTTTACCCATTTTTATTGGGGGGCTAAGCCTAAAATTTTATTGCGATAGATGAATTCAGAAGTGTAAACATTTTTTCGCTTTTAGTGAGAAGGGAAATTCAAAGGTGACAAAATTTTTTACGACCTTTCAAAATAATTACGAAAAAACCTATACGAAATAAAAATTTCCCAGAATTACAAGAATTTCAGTGCAAATTTATATAGTGAGAGCACGGAAATGCATGTTAATTTAATTGCATTCAAATGGGGGAAAAAATATTTTTGCTGCACCTGAAACACTTTTCAAAACTGCAGTTAAGTTAAATTCGTGCAACTGCAGGCCCAAAAGAGTGGTAAATCAGATGCAGATCCCGTTAAAATGAACAACTACGTACGTACGTGTGTGTGGAGGGAGGGGGGGGGGGGTTACTTACCACGCTGACCAAGCAGGTTGGTGAGTATAATTACAACTTAATCGTCCAGTAAAACTTGGTTGGAGAGCTTTTGGAAGAAACAGTACAATCGTAAAGAGCCACTTATCATTGTCTTAAAAGTGTTTAATCAATGCAACCTTCCAGTTTTTACCTTATCAATCAGAATCATGGACCTTAACTAAAAAAAAACATACAGAGACTGCAAGACAGCTGAAAGAAGCATGAAGAGGTACATGATTGATGTAACTACGAAAGATAAGTGGAACTCGTGAATCAGGAAAAGAATAAGGGTGGAAGACATCACGATCAAAGTTCTATCCTTGAAATAGCAATGGGCTGAACATATTGCTAATAGAACTGACCACCGCTGGACAACTGAAAAACAGACTGGATTCCAAGGAACAGAAAAAGGCCCAGAAGACAATAACGTAATGAAATTGAAAAGCATGTTAGAGTGACACGGAGGAGACTGCCCAAGACAGACCAGACCGTTGTGGAAGAAACTTGAGTAGACTTTTATCCAGCAGTGGATTGATAATGGCCGATTGTATATACAGTATAAGGTTCGGCTATTTGAGGATACGGCACCAATAAAAATTGGAAAGGGAGTGAGAAAAGGTCACACCATATCTCCCAAACCCTAATGCCACAATGCAAAACGTTTTTCAATCATTGAACTGAGAAAACAAAGGGATAAAGATTCATGGAGATTAATTCAACTTCGTTTTTGCTGATGACATCATTTTTGCAACTACCCCTTCAGAGTATGATCCAGAAACTTGCTGATAAGAGTAAAGAAGTGGGATTAAAAATGAACTCTCAAAAGACTAAACTGATGTAAAATGCTTTTACAAGAAATGAAGATTTATTGATTCATAGGGAAAAGCTGGAGATAACCGATACCTACATTTGCCTTGGACAGCAAATATCAAGCGAGGGTTACATTGAGGAAGAAATTAATCGGCGTGTAAAACTTGGTTGGAGAGCTTTTGGAAGAAACACTACAATTTTTAAGAGCAATATGCCATTATGTCTTAAAAGAAAAGTGTTGAATCAATGCATCCTTCCAACGCTTACGTACGGAGCAGAGACGTGGACCTTAACTGAAAGAGACATACAAAAACTGCAGACAACTGAAAGTAGCACGGAGAGGTGCATGCTTGGTGTAACCAGGAAAGATAAGAACTCGTAGACAGGAGTAGATGACATCATGATCAGAGTAAATTCTCTGAAATGGCAATTGGCTGGACATATTGCCAGACCACCGACGGACAACCGAAATTTTAGACTGGATTCCACGGGACAGGAAAAGACCCAGAAAGAAGACCACATGGTAGATGGTTGGATGAAATTCGAAAGCACGCGGGAGCGACATGGAGGAGACTGGCTCAAGACAGACAGTTGTGGAAGAAACTTAGGGAGACTTCCTCCAGCAGTAGATTGTTAATGGTTGACAATGATGGTAATACACAAGGCAACACACACAAAAAAATTTACTGTTAGTGAACATCAAAGCATTTACCGTACAACGAGTTTCGAGTCATCCCAGATTTAAAGTAATACGTCCGTGGGATTACAAAAAGAAAAATGTAGTGCTTTCATTGATTTCATGCTGTTATATTGATGGTATGTTTAAGTATACTGATTATTCAATTGCAACTTCAATTAGCGAATGCGGGTGAGATACGGAAAATCAGCTCTGAAGTTGGAAAGTTTGGGGGGGATGCACGGAAAACACTGTTTGGTACAACAGAACATTTTTTAAATGTGAATTCTCTTTCATTACGAAGCCACCAAAGTGGTAAACAGTATTTGCCTTTTCAACATAATTTAATTTTCTTTTATGAGCATGACTTAGCGTGGCCTACAGGCCGCGCCTACAAAAGCCTAAATTTCGAGTTTCGGTCAGTATATAGTGCCAGAAAGAAACAATCTTATGTACTCAGTATCAGGGGGTTATCAAAATATTCTTCGTAGTAGCATATTATTAAAGATATTAGGAACTAAATCTCATATGTTCATGTAAAGTATCCAGACTGATGGCAGCACGGACACGCAGTCTCCCAGGAAATTGGACAACTATGAGTGCGCTAAAAATGAAAAAAAAAAAAAACTACGCTCTAGTAATACGCTACTAAAACCGTGTGGTGAGTACCGCATGGTACTAAGTACGCACAGTAAAAACACTTTCTGCTGCTCCATAGTGAATATTTTGTTGCTTTAAGTTGCCTACTACACTATTAACCAGCGAACTACAGTTCAGATTCACGAATGCTGTTAAAAATCTGTACATAAAACAATTAATCTATTCACTAGTGAACTGATCAAAAAGAATTCAAACTACAGAACTTAATAAATAAATGAACACACCAAAATTATGTAAACAGAACTAAGAATTCTGCGCAAACTAAGTATTTTCCCACTCGAACTTGAAATTCGGGCACTCAATGTTTTAGACTTGAGTATCTGCTTTTGGAATAAGTATTTTTTAAAGATATCTTTTTAATATAACCCATACTATATTTCTGATTTTGATGTAATTATCTTACAGTACTGTGAATATATAAACATTATTTCAGTGAGCTCACAGCCACCTAAAAAAAACCGTACCCCCTACTTGGACTAGTCAAAGCACGGACTTATGGTTAATACTCTGAGATGGGCACAGGTTCGAGTCCCGGAATAGAGCTGGCCCTATTTCTTTTTCTTTTATCCTTTTTCAGTTTCGGGGTTTAACACCGCCGTGAGCAACTTCTAGTGCTAGGAGCAGTCGTCCGTCTCTAATTTAGGGCCACTGATTCCAGGGAAGGGAAAACACCATCACCATCGGACAAACACACCACCCAAGCTTCATCCCAGTTTCAAACCCGGGCATATCTCGGATGAATAGTCAGAAGTCAGCGCCTCAAACCACTCGTCTACCAGAAGATAGGCCCTAAATTAGAAATGGGACTCATTATAGCCTTAGCACACGGAGGTCGTTGAATCCTGGATAAAAAAAACAACACTACATCTGTGATATTTATTACTTCTTTACTCAAAGCATACATTCCAATCAGCTGTAGTTATATATGGGCTTGTTTCACAGTATGAGTGAGTCTAGGATTTCACGGGCTAAAGAGTACATGACGCACTGAGCGTCAGGAACAAGGTAAGGAAATACATTTTTAGCAGTAAAACAAACTATCCATAGCAAAGCTAACTCCTGAACTAACCAGCACTATAACAGTAGTCTCAGAGTGAAAACTGAACCAGATCACACATATGAACCTTAGTCCTCTTATTTGGCACTTTTAGCTTATAAAAGTATCCACGTTGTAAATGCATTTATGGCACCTCTATTCATAGTGATTGTGGAATAACTTTTTTACGGGTCTTTTAGAGGTTATTTTTAATGAAAGTTGGTTGTCAAATTTTCGAACTAAAGCCTAGTTCGTCATCAGGACTATGTCACTGGAGTAGTTGCTGCCACTCAATTGGAAGAGACCATCCGCAATTATCGTTAATTGTGGTACTTCTTCTTCTTGCTATTTCGATCCCTTCTTCTAGTTTTCTCTTTACTAAGTTTGACTGGTGGGCGATTATTTTCACTGAGTCCCAATTTATGGAGTGTCCACTTGCTTGTACATGTCTGTCTAGCCCTGTTTTGTTCCCAATGTTCCTAATAGCTGCTTGGTGTTCTTTCATTCGGACCTTAATACTTCTCCCTGTTTCTCCTATATAGCTGAGTCCGCAGTTACAGTCGATGCAGTAAATTACTCCTTCCTGCAATTGGATGTCCAATTCTTTCTGCTTTAAAGCTGGCAGGAATTTCTTTATTTTGTTATTAAGATCTGGAGCTAGCCTGATATTATATTTTGCTCCGATCCTTTTCAGTTTCTCGAAAAGTCCCTTGTGGTACGTAATTTTGCTGGTGAATTTGAAGTTGGTTTTTTCCTGCTTCTTTTTTGGCACTTGTTTAAATATTTTCTCAACATATGGGGAGGGGTAATTGTTTTCTGCCAACATTTCCTTTAATTCTTCTTTGTGAAGATCTTTTTGAGAAGCTGAAGAGACCAGGATTTCAATTTTTTCCAAAAATTGTCTCGCTGTATTCGATTTAATATAATCAGGGTGGAATGAGCAGAAGTCTAACATCTTCCCTGTGTTGGTGGGTTTTCTAAAAAGCTGAGTGAATATTTTCCCTTCTCTTGAGGTCAAGGTTAAATCCAGGTAATTGATGCTATGGTCTTTTTCCTGTTCCAGGGTGTACTTCAAGGTATTCTCTAGTAAGTTAATTCTTCCAGAATCTCTCAGATTCTTCCAGAATCTGAGAGATCTATGTAAGGTACATGGATGATGTCCTAATTATAGTAGATACTGTGGACCAATCTCTACCCTCTCAGATTCTGGAAGAATTTAACTTACTAGAGAATACCTTGAAGTACACCCTGGAACAGGAAAAAGACCATAGCATCAATTACCTGGATTTAACCTTGACCTCAAGAGAAGGGAAAATATTCACTCAGCTTTTTAGAAAACCCACCAACACAGGGAAGATGTTAGACTTCTGCTCATTCCACCCTGATTATATGAAATCGAATACAGCGAGACAATTTTTGGAAAAATTGAAATCCTGGTCTCTTCAGCTTCTCAAAAGATCTTCACAAAGAAGAATTAAAGGAAATGTTGGCAGAAAACAATTACCCCTCCCCATATGTTGAGAAAATATTTAAACAAGTGCCAAGAAAGAAGCAGGAAAAAACCAACTTCAAATTCACCAGCAAAATTACGTACCACAAGGGACTTTTCGAGAAACTGAAAAGGATCGGAGCAAAATATAATATCAGGCTAGCTCCAGATCTTAATAACAAAATAAAGAAATTCCTGCCAGCTTTAAAGCAGAAAGAATTGGACATCCAATTGCAGGAAGGAGTAATTTACTGCATCGACTGTAACTGCGGACTCAGCTATATAGGAGAAACAGGGAGAAGTATTAAGGTCCGAATGAAAGAACACCAAGCAGCTATTAGGAACATTGGGAACAAAACAGGGCTAGACAGACATGTACAAGCAAGTGGACACTCCATAAATTGGGACTCAGTGAAAATAATCGCCCACCAGTCAAACTTAGTAAAGAGAAAACTAGAAGAAGGGATCGAAATAGCAAGAAGAAGAAGTACCACAATTAACGATAATTGCGGATGGTCTCTTCCAATTGAGTGGCAGCAACTACTCCAGTGACATAGTCCTGATGACGAACTAGGCTTTAGTTCGAAAATTTGACAACCAACTTTCATTAAAAATAACCTCTAAAAGACCCGTAAAAAAAAAAAAAAAAAAAAAAAGTTATTCCACAAAAGTATCCACTGTAAATAAGTTATAAACACACATACCACAAACGTAAGCGCGTTTTTATTTTTCTCGGCGCTCTACAATGTTTTCCCACTTTATTCTCAAACTCACTTCCTTTTTCGACTTCATGGGTTTTAACATTAACTGCCATAACAAATGGAGCTTTTATAACAATAACAAGCCGGTGATTTTGCTACTTAATATGCGGTCTATGATGACATGAAAACGGATTATGTAACAAATGGAATGTGTTTAGAACAAATATTAGTGTCACAAATTATTCCCTAATTAACAATATTTTTTCACGTTCCTTAAATAAAGCGGGGATAAACAGCTAGCTATTTGAAATAATCTGATAACGTTGGGCAAAGCAATCTGCACAAAAGTGTATTGACTGCAAATGTCAAAATTTTGTGGTGAATATACAGTTTCCCTTGCGCGCGCTTATCTTACTCAAATAACATACAAAGATGACAGTTTTTGGAATGATAGTCCAAACTGACAAGAATGTAAATTCCATCACGTGCATAGGTTATTAGTATAATCTATGTACATGATGATAGAATCTAGGTGGTATACTGTGAAGTTACAGCCCTATGAGTGATATAATATTAAAAAATTACATTTCACCAAGTGAATACATAAACTTTTCGATTGTCTGTGCCTACCTGTTTTTACAAATTGAATGCGTGGTGCAATCTGGAACTGAACAGAAAAACAAAATTGTCTGTGTGATGGGGTTAGTTCAAGTTAAATTACTGATAAACAAGTTGTCTCGGCGACAGCAAGGGACGTACCTGGAACAGAAATTATCGGTGCATGTGAAATTTAATCAACACCCATCACTATATTTCAAACAGTAATTTCAAAAATGTGAAGGTGTGAGACAACCACGTTGGACTCCTATTAATCATGCGCCAAACATTATGAGCCAAACTCAGCTTACATAACAGGAACTACGATTACAAATCTGATTGCAGCAAATCGTCGATTATTCAGATAAACCTCGACCAAGGATGCACCTGATAATCAGAAAATATGAACGGAATAATTAAAACATGTACGTTATTCAAAATAATATAATACAATGCACTGTTTGCCCAAGTGGAGACGAAAACAGCTCAGGAATTACGCATTTGTTTTACATACTCATCTGTATATTCCTAGGATGGTATTTTCTTGTTTATATTACACTGGTACCAATTGTAGTATTCAAAAGTTTTGACAGCTTTCTGTTCTCTTACAAATGAAAGAAAAGCACTCCTTTTAGTCTCAAAAAAAAAAATTGCCAATTGTGTTTTATATTTGCTTTTTACTGTTGTCTTCGCAAAATTTCGTGAGCTCGCATAACTGGACATCAAGATAACTGGAGTTCGCATAAGCGCCCCTTTACCGAACGAACTACATAAACATTAAATTTATTAAAGTAATTTAAACCATATTTGTCAAAAAACATGAAATTTACAATATTACAAATATTAAATACACGTGCCTAGATTAATTTTTTTTAATTCCCTTGTCCGAAGCAATACAAAACATTTACATAAAAGTACAGTTCAAGAACTCGCCGACATTTTAGGGATAACATAAGCGCACCTGAAAAGGCGACGAATTCCCTCAGTGAGTTCAAAGCTTGGGTCATAGACCCAAAGGGTTGATAGAGGGTCTTTGAACCGGGGGACAGATGAGAAAGTTGCGCAAACAGCTGCTAACGCGGAAGTGATGTTTGGGTAAAGGGGTAGCGAGTACAATGGAGCTATGGGGCCTTTAAAAGGAGCTACATGGTTTCACATGAAAGTAGGGTGGGGAAAATCTTAAACTTATTTAAAACAAAAGTGACCAAAAGTAAGAAACTGAAGGAATAGCATTCGTTGAAAAGAATAAGTGTGAACTACTGGCCTCTTTGAATTAATATTCAGGTTTAATTTACTTAAAGTTCTCAATCCGAATCAGAATGGGAAAACTGGGTTAGGTCATGGACCCCATCGGAAGTCTGCATGTCGTTCGAACTAAAAAAAACAAGAAAACTTAGCGCGACTTGAAGTTGATTCAGCTTTTAGGTAATGCTAATACAACTATCAGTACTTAAATTTGCAACTGATTTCTAAACTATGCTTCATTTTTCAGTAACAAGATTTTATGCACTGATCATTTAATAAACATATGGTACTCTAGGTAGGTTAATGAACCCTTTTTGACGATACCGTGCAAGAAACAGGACGCAAGTTTTTAGTTGCTCTCTGCACATGAAGAACCTGCGTTTTAAATTTACACTGAGATTTAACTAGATACACTGTTGCGTGATGTAAGTTATTTCACACCCCCCCCCCCTTTTTTTTTTTTTTTTTTTTCGTTTTAGGGTTTAACGACCCTTATGAGTATACAAGGCTAAGAAGAAATGAGCGCTGTTAATTTAGTCTTCCTGGTTACAAGAAAGGGACAAAACCAGTGTCATCATAGCGAACATATATTCACGCGTTCCCTGGGATTCGAATCGGCTGCGACTTGACCAGTGCCTTCACCCATGAGCACCTTAAGACTCTTCCATTCTTAATGTAGGCACCAAAGACAACCGAAATCAGGACGAAGAACAAATACCCGTTTCTTGCCAAGAGAAGGATAGCGATTTGCCCTCCAATAGTTTTCACTTTTGGAAGCAATTATTTTAATACTTTCAAATAATATTTCTTTAACGAATGCGAATTTGAACTTTAGGCTAAAGGTGCAATGAAAATTCATTAACGAATCACCAAAAATGAGAACATTTTATTTGCTTCACTTAAATAAATTCGTACGAAAGGCTTCACAAACTTACCCTTTTGAATTTATACAATGCTGGTATCCATATAATGCAAATCTGCTGGAATTTGTAGTTTGATAATTTGCCCCGTTCCACCCACCCACACGTATGACCCACTTAACGCTGATGCACAAAAATTACGAACATTTATTCCCATCACCTACATTAAACAACAGTAATAAAAGCACGGGTTAGAAAAATCTACAAAAAAACCTACATGGCATGAAATTGAGTGAAACGTTTTCCAACGTGCACCGGAAAACATCAAACTACAGATATAATTATATACATAACTGAAAATGTAGCCCGCATAATCTTATTACATGGGCAACCAGTAAAATAATGTCTCAATAATACGCCGGTTAAGTGACGAAATAAAGAGATTTTACAAAACTACGAAATATTTTTAGGGACAGTGGCTAAATCAAACGTAATGCACATCTCACACGAGACCAACGAAGAAAAAAAAAAAAAGCTAAATAAACACTTTTTAACTGGATGAAAAATCAAAACTCGCAGTAAGAAAGTATATAACGAGGACTACCTTTGTCGATTCTGCAACTGCACAGCATCCATTGCTTAATTTTTCTTTCCATCCTCTATGATGACAATTTCATTTATCATGCTGAAAGAACTTTCACCCTGAGCACTATGAATGCACGATATCAAAGCTCACTACTTTAGATAGTGTAATTTTGAAAATATGAGTACTTTTGAACACAATGCATCAATTCTTACAAATTTTCCAACTTCGTCACTTCCGTTCTCGGAAGCGATGGAAGTATACAAGCCCCCGCTCCTCGGACGTCACGTGACTTATACAGAGTCTCAGAAATATTCTGAATTAGTTTATTGTAATACAATACGTGTAGCAATTAAGAAAACGAAACTCTTCAGGAGTCGAACGAATGACCGAGTGCACCAGGTGTCAAATTCGTGTTTTGGTAATTGTTGAAATTTTAAGGGCCGGCCCGGGCCTTGGAAACAGAAGAAATATACGGGCCGGACTTTAATTAAAAAATTTGAAACGGGCCGGGCCTTCCAAATTAAGGCCCGTGTAGACCTCTATAACGCACAATACCGTCCCCAGAAGACACACACAAATTTCTCTTCAGTTTTGCATCTATCTCGAGAATGATCCCAATGTTGACAAAAAAAGCGGAATTCCGCGAATAAATCTCATGTATGATATATACAACGAATTTCTTTGCAGATGCTCTACATATGTATACACAACATGTGCGATTGAATGTTGTTTAAAATTAGGTATCTCACATGAAACTTTCCTGTTCCCGAGTTACAGAATATGTAAAGGTTATCCCAAAGCAATGCCTTTTTGCTAATAAACTACTGTAATTTTGAAATATTTACATGAAATTTTGTACAAATGTAGATTGACCTGAGTAAATGTACACCTTTTTGAGTTTAGATTAGTCATCGCAAAGGATGAACATCCGCCTTAAGCAAAGAGCTGTTGAGTTTTGGGAAATGGAAGGTTGCCAGGTGACTGAAATCCACATGTCGCTGGAAAAGGTTTATGGAAATATGAGAACTGACATGAGCAACGTCAGATGATGGATAAAGAGGTTTCAAGCAAGAGAGAAACCTTAGTGGTCAACAAACAACGGAGTGTAAGGCCTTAAACTACAGTCATCGACAAGAACTAACGAATCACCTCAGGACCCAAGTATTGAAGTGTGCTGTAGCTAGGGCTGTTTAAGACAAACCAGGATACATTTCATTCCAATGTGCTTACTGGAAATGTAACCTTGGCACTCTTTTACAACCCAGAGACAAAAAAAAGTCTATGGAACGGCGGCACAAGACGACTAAGTTCGAAAAACAGCGTTTAACAAAAAGTGATGACAATTTTCTGGAATGTCAAAGGCATCATTCTTCTTGAACAAGATGGCGCTGTCAACAGTTATCGCTGTATTGAGACATCAAAAGATGTTGAGGGAAGCTATCTGCAAGAAGAGATAATACATGGCTCTTCCTTCAGTCCTACAGCGCCCAACCCCACACCTCACTAGAAACTTCTCGGGCCACTGCCAAAATGCGCTGGACAGTAATAATCCCACATCTGTCGTGCAGCCCCGATTTGTCACCTTCTGACTTTCACCTGCTCGCTCTCACAAAGAAACGTCTCCGAGGTCAACGTTTTGAGTATACAGGTGAAGTTAAACAGGCTGTCAAATCCAGGGCCAAACCATCAGTCCGCGGAATTTTTCTGATGTGATCATATGTAGAGGATATTAGGAAGGGAGTGCCTGACCCCAGGTCTTAAACAACCCTTAGAAATAGAAAGCTAGGAGACTTGGGTTAGAGTGCCCGATAGAAAAGTGACAAGGAAGCGAGGTAGAAAGACGCCCTTATTTATTACCGGGGAACCAGTACCCGGAGTCCGACGGCTTAACGTGCCCATCCGACGCACGGCGGATATTTAGTGGTTCGAGCGTTCGTACCTGCTGGGATCGAACCTGAGGTTTCTCCGTGGCAGTCACGAACGTGGAATTTTTCTGA
Source organism: Macrothele yani (assembly GCA_039090855.1). Lineage (NCBI taxonomy): Eukaryota > Metazoa > Arthropoda > Arachnida > Araneae > Macrothelidae > Macrothele > Macrothele yani. The sequence goes on along the minus strand of CM077023.1, from coordinate 60,306,682 downwards.
ACTGGTAACGTATTTTTTTTTTTTTTTAACAGGTGACATAAACGCTTGATTTAAGTAGTGGATTATTAAGACCATTACATCCAGCAGGTTTTCCTCGAAATATGTCAACTGACAGAGGAATTATTTGCAAAGAGGAATTGCTTTTAGGACAACCGTAGTACTTCCTCCAGTACTGTACACATTTGTAGTTAGACACTGTTCGAAAGTACAATTTTTGGCTATAGTTTCGCCACACCAGTTTTCATCAAAACTAGTCTATTTAAATATGTATAGAAGAGTTGGTCAGACATACTTTCACCTCAAGGAGATTTCTAAACTGTCAACAACAGCTGCAAACTAGTAAAACTCAGTTACGTACGAACGTAATTGCGAAAACGCACAGTCGCATAATGGCAACGAAAGAAGTCAACAAAACACAAATTTAGTTAGAAACACGTGGAAAAACTTGATTGCTGCAAGAAATGATACAATAAATAACTCGTGGAAAGAAACTTATTCCCTTAAAAAGTGAAGTAAGTCTACGATGAATAAAATTCAAAGCCTGCACCTCCGAAAAAACGTTTTTTTTTTCCATATCGAAAATCATTACTAACGAAAATTATACTGAAGATTTACAACCCATGTGAAAAATACTATAAATTTACCAATGACAACTGTTCCAGAAGTCAAATCAACCACTACTCCAAGACAGAGTGCAATCCATAGAAAGCTGTTTACAATTAAATGGTTCTGGTATGGTAAACCACAACCATAAAACAATCACAAACTTTTCTAACCCCTTGACCTCGTTTGCAAAAATTATAATTTTGCCAACAAAACACAGACGTGACGCGTAATCTCTGAATCAGAGATCTCAAACTGAAGGTCAGCCGCGTAAATCTTTCAAACGAGCCGAATATATCATATAAGATACTCCCTTTAATTCATTTAAAAAATTAAAATAACTCATTCATTCATTAGTAGAATAGCACCGTTGATTTTACTCGCAACGTAAGAAATACTTTTAAGGCAGTTTATCCATTCACATACTGAAAATCATCTCATATTTTAAACATTTTTAAACATCGCTACTAACTTCAGTCATTGTTATTTCTTTCTCCTCAGTCTTTAATCAATGAATTCTTATATCTAAAACCCCTGCGATAATAAACTTCCTGTCAAAAGTTCAGAACGAAACATGAAAATGGGCACAGTTCAAGAAGGAATAAACCAATTTATAACAAACTTTATAGTACTAGATATATTTCTGTATTGCTATGAAGTTGATATTATTTGAACGAAGTTTGATATTATTTATAACAAACTTTATAGTACCAGATATATTTCTGTATTGCCTTACAAGCAACACAATACAGAAACATGCATCAAAGGCACAACTCCAAAACAGGGTGGGTATTTGGTATCTAAATCGTTCAGTCAATGTGCAAGGTGATATCCTCTTGGAGGTACACTGACATAAGTCACATCCTCAATAAGATGATCCAGCGAATGGGAAGGCAATTACTGTTCCTAACACCACAGCAATTAGGTTAACTTTAATATAATGGACGTGTTGCATTTTTTTTTTTTGTAGCAACGGTTTGTACACTTGAAAGTTCATAACATGTACGTTGCATTCCTTCAGCCCAGACTGGGTGGAAAAGGGCATTCCGCAATGCTAACTAGACCATTCCACATAAGGAAGTCTTTTCGCTGAAATCTACCTCCGTAATCACATTAGCGCTTATGTTAAGACTAAAAATGATAACAGCAAACATGGCTTGAACACAGTACCTGCTGCTTGTGATGAGTGGCCAAAGAAACGGGCTTCTGGTACGTCCGAGTACAGGAAGAGGCATGTGCGCCGTTTGTCCTGTGGCTCTGGTCCTTCCCTGGAGCCTGTGGCCCTAAATTAGGGACAACACTCCTTATAGCCTCAGATGCTAACTGGGCCGTTAACCCCCCCTCGCTTGTGATGCGGCAATCGAACAAATACTGTGGCGCTCCGATGGCTTGGTCTTCTGGGAGATTCGTCATAACTGCACATGGAGTCTAGGACGAGACATGGGTCAGGTGTGTTTATCTTATGGCGCTGACTTTCTGGAACCACTGACCCTACATTAGAGACGTGCTACTCGTTTTAGCCTTAGATTCTTCATAGGAGCATTTCATCATCATCATCTCCCCCCCCTAAAGAACGATGGACCAATGCTGCCTCGTGGTTGTCCAAACATCCAGGGAAAATACACGTACCGATAGACCAACGCATTAACTATTGGCACCATTGCAGAGTACGCCAAAGTCATTTTAATATTAATGTTTGCCTTTTTTTTTTTTTCTTCCTTTCGTCCACGAAATTTATCGCTAAGTATCGGGGAAGGTGAAGACTTTTTTTTTTTTTTTTTTTTTTGATTGGAGGTTTAACGACCACCGTGAGCAACTCAATGGGCTATAAGCAGTCGCCCGTCCCTAATTTAGGGTCACTGGTTCCAGGGAAGGGAGAGAGCCAGTGCCGTAAGACAAACACAACATCCATGCCTCACCGGGATTCGAACCCGGACCCCTTACGGACGAATGATCAGAGGCCAGCGCAGGTGAAGACTTAAGGGTTGTAACAATTTATTTCGGTGAATCATGGTACTGAAAACAGAACAAGTGTTGCGGTGCAATTTACTAACACCGTGTAAAATGTTAACTATTACTCGGAGATTTCATGACGTTAACCAGTTGCTCAGGACTTCGGATTCCAGTTCCGTTAAACAAATAACTACATTTGAGATAAACCTTTTCTGGCCCCTACACTGCTCATAGAAGTAATAAGTACGGGAGACATTATTTGTAAGTGTTCTTCCAGGCCATAAACATGGTCAAAAAAAAAGACTAAATGGGCGTTTAATAGTATAGTTTTAAATTTCAACAAATTGTGACAACAAACGTGGTCAATCTTACTCTGTAATTTGATGGTCGACTCCCGGGAACTGTGTATAAGCGGGACCTCCCCATCCCACACAGTATCTAGAGATAACTTCGTTTTCGAAATTTACAGGAGTTCGGAACAGAACCAGTCATCCACAACAGCATATGTTAGCACACTGCCTGAATTGGCAATACGCCAGAGAGAGAACGTGAACATTGGGGCACGTTGTCACGAGATACAGAGCGGGGTAATTTCGCTGATCAACGAAACATTCAAAATCTCAGGCGCCAACTGATAAGTTTTTCTGAAGCATGGAATTCTGATTAACTGAAAGCACAATATAAGGCTTTCCTTTAGAAGTGTAATAAATGATGTATCATCTTTTACTAGATATTTTAGAATAAGAACTATATTAAGACAGCTGATTTAATGTACAATCCAGCGAACTTTTCAGTCTTTTACCTATTCTATGTATAATAAATCTAACCTTCAGCTGATTTCACAAACGCTGAATTTTAATAAAATAAATTTAGCAATTTTCTACTACCGCCTACTGTTTCGCCCCCACATGTCTCAATCCAGTTTATAAGAACGCAATTTTTACACTTTTATACACTTTGAATAACTGAAGTAAATTTCAGTCACGGGTTAAATTATGAATACGTGCTAACTTCAAATGTTACCTGATATTTGTTTCAGAATTTTAACGGCCGTGAGCGTCTAAAGCTGCAAGGAAACACCTTCCTGTCTCTAGTTTAGGACAACTGATTCGCGGAAAGGAACAAAGCCAGCACCCATGCCCGTACGGGACTCTAACTCAGGTCCGACTTGGCAAATTCACCGGAAGTCAGCGCCACTGAAAACTCGACCACTGGGGCGTGCGTGCTTAATTACTTTAAACATGCGAATATCAAAACTAAATACGTTAGACCATGACACATCGTGGGGACAATAAGCATTAATTATAGGAAAATAAAAAGAACTCAATGAATCACAAGAAAACCTAAAACGAAAAACACGAAACTAGCAAAAACGACGGTACGAATCATTAAAATAGAATATCATATCGCAGTTCAAGCAAATTATAGATGAGCTGATTGCAACAGTTGTTTAAATAAATCTTTTAAGCTTACTTCGCAGTAAACAAACTGAAATGAAACTTTGTTAACAGTCAGGGGCGCGCCAAGGGCAATTTGCCGCCCTGGTGCAAGCCCAGATTTGCCGCCCCCTTGTACGAGAATATTTTTAAATTTTTATTCATTTTTACATGAAATAAATATCTTTAGCAACATTATTTTCTATTTCCGATAAATTGCGATTTTCCATAAAACACTGTCATATAAAACTGAAGGAAAACAAAAATCTAAAACTCTAGTTCAGATGACGTTACGAATAATTCAAGAAGTCAGCTTCCTCTCTCTGTCAATTTACACAAAAGTCTGCATTAGCGGTAAAAAAAAAAAAAAAGTTTCGTCATGTACGATGATAAACATATTACAGCTTCTCGATGGATGGACACACACACACATATATATAATGAGGAACCTGTGGGTAAGGAAAATGATAAGAGTGGAAGACATTATGATCAGAGTAAAATCCCTGAAATGGTAATGGGCTGTACATATTGCCAAGAGAACGGACCATCGATGGACAACCGAAATTTTAGACTGGATTCCAAGGGACAGGAAAAGACCCCCCAAAAAAAAAGACCACATGGGAGATGGGTGGATGAAATTCGAAAGCATGCGGGGGGGGGTAAGATGGAGGAGACTGGTCCAAGACAGACTGTTGTGAAAGAAACTTGGGGAGACCATCCAGCAGAAAAATTGATATTGGTTGAGGAGGATGATATATATATATATATATATATATATATATATATATATATATATATATATGGGATGTAAGGTCAGGTGATGCGTAACATCACAGCATTCCAAGGGACAGGAAAAGACCCAGAAGAAGACCACATGGGAGATGGGTAGATGAAATTCGAAAGTATGCAGGGGTGACATGGAGGAGACTGGCACAAGACAGACCGTTGTGGAGGAAACTTGGGGAGACCTTCGTCCAGCAGTGGATTGATAATGGTTGACAATGATGATGATGATGATGATGATATATATATATATACATGTAATATTAAACATGACGGGCGTCTCTTTAACTATTCTAACATCATGGAATACATCGAAATTGTACCCCAGTGCTCGTTACCCGTATTGCATCGATCCTATAATATTTTCCCACCCTGTTTTATGGTCAACGCTGGAAGCTCTTTCTTGAAAATTTGCCAAAGATAAGGTAATTCAGAAAAGCAAGCATATAATTCTTGAACAATGCTGAAAATGTTCACAATAGGTAGGGAAATTTTTTCGTCGTCATTTACGACCAGATTTAAAAAGTAGGAGCCGCTGAAAGCACATAAAAAATGCGTAAGGGTCTTAAGTCGACAAATTATGCTTTTTGAAGTCCATTGTGTTTTTCCTATATATTGGCCCCATTTGTCATAGCGCTGGCCACGCATTCATGAATGCTGAAATCTTCAAGATTAAAAAAAAATTAGAAAAAGAATTTTCAATCCTTTGCCCGCGGTATCCTGTTACTGAACAAAACAGTAAAAATTATTCTCTGATTTCAAGACGTTTTCTGTTGAATTATAAGCGAGTTATTTTTACTAAAAAAAGTAAACGTTCCACTTAGCATTACGATTTCTCACAGTATAACATTTTCATAACTTCTCCACGTCACTGATATTAATTTCTCAACCGAAAAAATTTATTGTGGGTCCTTCGCCCCCGGAATCTGGCACCCGGGTGCTTAGCACCCATTGAACCCCGGCTTGGCGCGTCCCTGGCTCCAGTCTGAATGTATTAGGCTTGTCGCACTCAGCACTAATAGCTCTATAAAATAGATTCAATCAAGAAATAGCACGTTTCTTTATAAAACCACTAAGTGATAACAATGGAGAGGGGAGCAAAAAAAGTTTACTGTAATGTAAAATGTAATGCCTTACCAAACACTTTCACTGAATAGCTTAAAATTTCATTTCAATATTAGTTAATATCAAACTTCTGTTTTATACATTATCTACCAACAAGTAATTGGACACCCCTGCAATCGACGATATCTGCGGTCCTGATACACGTCACGGCCGCCGTTAAATATCGTGTGGGAAACAACAACGCAACCAGTCGCATGCAAGATGCCACGCAGTTCGGAGCTCTGATTTCGAGAAAGGTGTAATTCGTCGGGTATCACAGAAATGGCCGATCCATACGTGACATATCCAGCGATTTGAAGTACCCAAAATCGACAGTGGCCTACGTTATAAGCAAGTGGAAGATGAGAGGTGACTGTCGGAATGTGCCCCGAACCGGCAAACCCACAAAACTGGGAGTTAGAGACCGACGGGTGCTGGCCAGAGAAATTCGGAAGAACCGCACCAAATCGATGGGCCACATCCGCGAGGAGTTTCAACAGGCATCCGGGAGTGTTCTTTTGATGAATACTATCCGTAAGAAAGCCCATCTGCTCGGTTATCATGGACGTTCTGCCGCCCACAAGCCTTTGATCACCAAGTCCAATAGCGCTGCTCGGCTAACGTGGTGCAAAGAACGTCGACAATGGACCGTTGAACAGTGGAAACAGGTTCTCTGGAGCGACGAATCAAGGTTCACCCTCTACCGTTTGGATGGCAGGGTCTGGCTTTGGCGTCTGCCTGGAGAACGCCTCCTGCCGGAATGTATTGTGCAACTGTGAAGTTCGGCGGCGGTGGAATTATGCTATGGGGGTGTTTCTCCTAGTATGGCACGGGACCCTTGGTCGCAATTCCTGGTAGACTCAACGCCGAGACCTACTGCACCATTTCGGATGACCATGCGCTTCCTACGTTGTGGCAGTTTTACGGGGTGGAGCCATATTACTTTCAGGATGACAATGCCACCTGCCATGTTGCGAGGTCCACCATGGCTTGGTATGGTGACAATGGGGTTAATCGAATGGACTGGCATGTGCAGAGCCCGGACCTTAACCCTATCGAGCACCTCTGTGACGAGTTGGAGCGTCGACTAACAGGGTGCCCCCACCGTCCGAAATCGTTGAAGGAACTGACCTGTCTTCTCCAAGCCGTGTGGAAGAAAATACCGCTAACCGTCGTACAACGCCTGGTTGAGAGTATGCCCCGGAGGGTCGCAGCTGTAATCGCCGCTAGTGGAGGCTCCACCAACTATTGAAAGTGAATAAACTTCGTTTTCCTTTGCTATCACAGGTGTCCAATTACTTGTTGGTAGATAGTGTATATCATATGCAGTATCGTCTTGAGGACTGATAACACTAGCACGAAGGGGAAAGCACACGGCATTAACCATCATTTACAAATGACAAAACAATCAGAATAAGGCCCCATTACACATGTATTCACAACAATCATACTTGATAACAAGTCATACAATAAATCGTTGCTTGGTGCGCCTCTGAAATACAATTTCTAACATTCATGCTGATTTGTGTATAGATTGTTGATCATGAACTGTTCATTAAACTACTGATGCATGAAATCTCAACATGTGGGAAATTTCTCCACAACATGCAATTTCCTTCAGAATTTAAAGCGCCCCTTCCCTCCTCTCAGGGAGGAGGAGGGCTGGAGCGTCCACACACTTGACTGTGTAATCTTTGTTATTCTTTTCAGCTTAAGCCACATTTCGAAAGTTTGGATAAACACAGAAATCTCTTACCTTGAGAACAATCTGATAAAAAAAATCTACGACTCATTTGTGTACTTCAGGTAAATTTTGTGACGTTCAGCTTTTCCTATACTTTTTTTTTTTTAAATTACATGACCCCCGCATCGAAGGCTACGAGCGGTAGCCGATCTCTCTCTACCAGGGATAGTAAAGAACCACAACTGATGGGGGGGGGGGGGGGGAACCCAACCAAGTTTAACAAGGGACACGAGCCAAGGTTATGCATCGTACTTCCGTATTTCTCTGCTGAAGAATTTTTCAAGTTGTTGAAAACCATGAACATTTCCTAAACAGTTCACGCAGTACTGCTCTACTGCTAAAAATTCGTGTAACTTGAAGATGCATAGAGGTATTACAGCCAGCTGGATGGTTCGTGTGACAACTGCGGAGAGGGACGCTCTTTCCAGGAGTCCAACAAATAATAATAATAATAATAATAATGAATAAAATTTAGGCTTCACCTGCTGTGTATGAAACCCAAATAAATTTTTAAAAGAGAAAAAAAAACAAGTTTAACTTTCATTCAACAGATTATGTACGTACCACACTATTTGTGGAGCAACTATCGCATACACAAGCACATCAGAAAATGCAAAACTTGGTAGTTCTACAAATACCGACGAACTAGACAGTGCAAAACACAACGTAAATCAAGAGGCCAGTCACAAAAAACACTAAGTCACATTGGTAAAAAGGATCTCGATCTTGTGATTACAACGTACATTAACTTAAAAAAATTTACGTTCACCATGCTTTCAGTTTTACTGAAGTCATACATAAAATTACTTTGCTGCCCCCACATGTCTTAATCCAGTTTATAAGAACGCCATGTCTGGAGACAGAACTGATTCATTAGTTCCCATATTCTTTCAATGTGATAAACGTTTAAGTGATACAAATTTGGGCTTTTAACGTAGATTACTAATTAGTCCCTAAGCGCAGTTCAAGTCGCAACTCAGCGCAACTTCAAGTTGCGCTAAGTTTTTTTTTTTTTTGTTTGTTCGAACGACATCAAAAATTCCGATCGGGGGTCTCATTTTTAAAAATAAGACCCCCATCCCATTATAATTCGGATTAAAAACTTTAAATAAATTAAACCTGAATATTAATTCAGGGAGGCCAGTAGTTCGCACTTATTCGTTTCAATGAATGCTATTCCTTCAGTTTCTCTTACTTTTGATATCTTTTATTTTGGATAAGTTTGGTATTCGAACCCTAACTTTAGGCGAGAGAAGCTAGCACCTTATTTAACTGAAAGTCATAACTACTGCATTGTATTTCCGCTAATATCCACTTTTCTTTCTTTTTTTGATAACGACCACCATGAGAAACTCAATGGGCTATTTAGGGCCACTGGTTCCAGGGAAGAGAGAGAGAGCCAGTGCCGCAAGACAATAACACCACCCATGCCTCAACAGGATCCGAGCATGGACCCATCTGGAACGAATGATCAGGAGCCATCGCTTAGACCACTGCGCAACCGGGGCCGGCTACTGTTCACAACTGCGCAAAAATTAATGGCAACAAAATAAAAAAAAAATTCAGAGTTACCTAAAGAGAAAAACATGCAGTTAGTGAAAGAAATATGTACTCAAAAACTTTTGAAAACATAAAACTCTAAAGTGAACTCCAGTGCTGGACGGAATTACGTTTTTATCTAAACAACTCCAATTTCCTCATTTCGGAAGAAATCCCTAATGAAAACACATTAAAAGTTAAGACACTGGTGGACTGATTCTAATCAGCAGCTAGTAGAATTGATACTCAATAGCATTTCAGAACTCGTGACAAGTGACAACTACGAACTGGAAGAGAAAAAACCACAGTCATTCGCAATCAACCGCTCCAGTAACTTTATGTGGCTGTACATACCAACTGTTTTCATTGCGAGTTCGAAAAATACTGGGGAAGGGGTAATGACCCCTCCGTGAACATGAAAGGTTGTAAGGAGTTGCCCGTAATATAGGGCCAAACCTAGCGCAGTACGAAAATACATCTACGCCTCATCCGGACTTGAACCTGGTCCAATTTGAACGATTAGTTAGATGCCTGTGTCTCTGACCACTCGGCAACCGGGCCGGAAAAAAAGAAAATACAAGTAAAAATATATAAGAACATATAACGCTCGAAGGAACAGTTAAGAGACGTTTGGAAGACCCGGTGAGCTAACATCATGGCGGAACGGAAACACGAATGATAAGAGGGGGGGACAGGAGGGATGACAAAACTAGAATGGGACTTTTTTTCAGTTCTGAAGAAATCCGTTGCCGTCTTGAAAACGGGGACGCACTCTGTTTTCTACTACTTTTTTTTTTTTATATTCCCCTCCTTCTTAAAGACTTTTGTACAGCACCTCAACCTTCACCGCATCGTACAACATGCAGTCTTCCAAAAAAAAACCCCTCACCCTTCACCAACAAAGGGGTTAAAGCCCTCTGAGTACACAGTTCCATGACACAATCTTCAACTGCGGAAGCCAATTTCACGCCAACAAGTGAATACTTTTCTTTTACGTTTAAGCATCGCGCTTATGTATGGAATGAAATTTCAATGAGTAATTACAGCAGACTGAACTAACTGCCCCAAGATGAGCTAAGGAAAAAATACGTTCACTAAATTAACAGATAGAAAATAAATACTGGATGAGTAAAAAAAAAAATTCCACGAACCACATCTTTGCAGCAGAACATAATATAATGCACGAATAAAACTTTCATTTAAGCTCACTGAGAGAATACACTTTTGTTTTTAAATGAGTTTTCATTGTTCTTAGTAAAAAAATGCACAAGGATCTGATTTTTAATAAAAACTGAACCTAAGTGTCCAAAATTTTGAACTCAATACATTGTCGATATCGTGTTAATGTGCATTTTTTTTTCTAAACATAATTCTAAAATTCGCAGTTCCAAATACAAACGAAGGAACACGTTTGTGCTAATGCAAACGTCAAATGATAGCTATCGTGTTTTTGAATTTAGGGATTAAACTAACCAAAAAATTTTTTTTCTTTTTACAAACAATGTAAGTATCGACTCAGCGAGCACATTGATAGTTAGTCGGAGGTGCTATTTTACATTGCAAAAGCTAAATGCTGTCACAGACTCAATAGTGAAAAAATCTGGAAGAAATTGCATGCGGATACAGCCAACTTGGACAATGGGAATATATTTGAAACTGGCGTCCACCATCAGCAAATACTACTTCCCTTACTAATGCGAAACTACTGATAGTATTTCTTCCTACTTTTTTTTTTTTTTTTTTATTGAAGGTTTAACGACCACCGTGAGCAACTCAATGGGCTATAAGCAGTCGCCCGTTCCTAATTTGGGGCCACTGGTTTCAGGGAAGGGAGAGAACCAGTGCGGTAAGACAAACATCCATGTCTCACCGGGATTCGAACACGGACCCTTCTCGGACGAATGACCATAAGCCACCGCGCCACAGGGGCGGCAATAGCATTTCTTAACTCTCGTTGCTCGCAGTTGTACAACCACGAAAAATTAATCCACACACCACAAATCTACGCATACTCAGACACACATTACTACACTGGACATAAGCTAGCACGCATACAGGCCGGAGCAATATGCTCATGTCTACCCGTAGATTCCTGTCGAGTCTTCAGTATTGCTGAGCAAAATACGCTGCTGCTAACTCATATGCTAAACCTAAAAGGCCGGGCCGTAGCTATCGGGAGGGTGGTTGCCCTCCCAGAAGTCATACTAGGGACATAAATATCTCTGCCCTGAGGGACACAAAATAGATATGCACAATGTATGAATAAATTAACTGAAAAAGGAAGTTACACGCTTTACTATTTCTTTTTTTTTAAGACTAGTTAGACGCATAGTCTATTCTGCGCGGCTAATCAGGGTGGAGAATAACTTACTCTATTAGGTGGGGACCTCTCTCGTAAGCACGAAAGGAGCTGTCCAAAACAGTGGAGAGAGTCAAACGATATGCTGATGTGACTAATCTCCGTATCCTTTCCGAACATAATGAAGAGCTGATTTGTCATTTGTACTTCGTCCTCTGAGCGCTTATCCTTCAACGGGATTTTTTTTTTTTTCGAAGTCCTGCCCCGAAATCGTCCTCTTACAGTGACGTTCTCTATCTGATACTCATTTGTTCTGTGCCGGTTCTTTTATCATTTTGCATTTCTGCAGAGTGCTGTCTTGTCGGTATTCACATAACTTTTACATTTTACTTGACTCTTTGATATTTTCCTACTTTTCACATTTTTAGTACAATTACACCAAAAACCGGGTTTGATTTTTGAACGATCACAATACTTTCCTATAATAGAGGTATGAGGAAGTAAAAACTGCGTATTATTTAAGTGAAAATAGGGAACTTTTAAACTTGAAGGGCATAATTTCAAGTCTCGCCCTCCCGAATAAACAAAGCTGGCTCCGATCCTGCCAAAAGGCAAGTGAAAGCTTGCAGTAAAAGCATTTTAAAGGGAATTCCCTTAGCAAGTTTGGTTATATTTGCTTGAGTTTTCCAGAGCTCACTTCCGGACTTCCATTTTAAGCACTGTTTTCAACAGATAATCTTTTTTTTTTTTTTTTTAGTTTGAGGTTTAACTACAACCGTGAGCAACTCAATGGACTATAAAGCAGTCGCCCGTCCCTAATTTAGGGCCACTGGTTCCAGGGAAGGAAGAGGCCCAGTGACGTATGACAGGCACAACATCCATGCCTTACTGGGATTCAAACCCCGTCTCATCTCGGACGAATGACCGATCACAAGCCACCGCTTAGACTACTGCGCCACAGAAGAAATCAAGAAAGATGTGCAGGTGCACGTGTGAAGGACAAGAGGAATCTGTCCCGAGCTCTTGAAATCAGCACGTATAAACTGCACAAATGCATTTCCTTTAAGCCACGGAAAATTTCGCTGTGGACCTGAACCAAAAAAAGGGCAGTGACCTTAGTAACACGCAACCCAAATCTGCGAAAATAACAAATCCGTTCTTCGACACGTTGTGCTGCTGGCACACAAGCTGCAAGAATTCAGAACCAAAGAACGTTCACAAGAAGACCCTGGAAAAACTCAGCTGCAATGCTTTGCTACTGATTAGTTCTTCCCAGGAATGAATTTACGCACACGCTTAAAAAAGGCGGCGGAATTTTTTGGTGCATTAAACTGTGAATATCCTGGGAGCCGCAAAAGAAACTTTGAAAATTTTAAAAAAGATATAAGTTCGACGTGCACAGACAAAGTGATTCATCAGCATTTTACAAAATTTGCTGAAACACGATATCAGTCAAATAGCTGCACACTTAATTTTTTCTACATCAACAAAACTTAAATCGCTACGGAAATGAGTAGCACCTGAATCTATGCCTCTCCTAAGAGGCAGGCTCACTGGACAGAGGCTGTTGACAAATCATCATTTGAACTTAGCAGCAGAACGTCACGACACAGCGGGTGTTTCATACAGCTGTTGGAATGAAACTTGTGTGATATATATATTTTTTTCACACCATTACGATGCCATGATTCGGGTGGCTACATAAACACATAGGTCAAATTTTATCTCCGAAAAGAACGTGTCTGCGTTGCTGGCCAATATGTTTCCCATGAAAATGCTAAAAACTAAAAATTCGGTGGCGGAGAGAGTAGAGAGGGGAAAAAAAAGTTTTACATGAGAAATAAAGACTGGAATTGAGGACACCGAAAGGTAAGTGGAAAAGAACTTATAGCTTCCAAGTTTTTTTCCCGTAAAAATAAACGAACACAGCTAAAAAAAAAATAGCAGTAAGATGGTAATATGAGACCCCTTTTGGAATCACGATTCGCGCAAGTAACAGGAAGAAGAAAAGAAAAAGGAAACACTCCTTATCATAACATTTTTTAACTGACCTCAATCTCAATACTTGAATACACGCAGAGGAACCCCTTCTCCCACCCCCAATTTTTTTAAAATACCGGTTCTTTAAACCTTGAGGTGAATTAATGTTGTATGACAGATTGCCTGCCAATTCAATTGTCTAGCTTTTCTTTATCTATTTATGCGTTTTTCTTCCTTGAAAATTCGATAAAAACGTTAAAGGCATTTTTATTCATACGCTCAACATAAAATACGGGTGGTGAAAAAAAGGGAAGGAAAACGTATTATTTAGTCAACTTGTACATGCTAACTTATTTTTCAGCATTAAATATATACGGTTTTATCAGCTCGGTTTCTGCGCTAATTTCATCCATGACCTATATCTGCTGATTCTCTCATGACAAACAGTGCAATTAATTTAAAAATTAAATTTTTTTCTTTAATACAGTGTTTCAAGAAGTGTATAATCACATTTCTTACACGACCATCAATGCCCTATATTTCACGGGAACATTCTATAATCTTAATGAATTATAAAACAAAGTATGCAAGTAATTTTTTTTTTTTAGTTAGGGGTTTAATATGACCACCATGAGCAACTCAATGCACCATAAGCAGTCTCCCGTCCCGTAAAACAAACATCCATACCTCGCCGGGATTCGAACCCGGACCCATCACAGACGAATGGTCTCAAGCCATCGCTTAGACCACTGCGCCACCGGGGAGGCTCAAACTTGCCAAGATGTTTTCTGCATCAATTAAACGAATGCTTACTGAAGGCCGAAAAATCTCCCATGTTTATTATCGAAAGACGCCGCCGCTCCTTCATACGTACGGATAATGGCAAGAGTTATTAAATGAGCTGAGACTTGCGTAGAGCTCATTTTTGATAATCCACAGTACAAAAATATTTCCGCGAGTTCATTCAACACCTACGATGCTACTGCCATTGACAAGGCACTTGGGCTGAATTTTAATGATACGTACTTTATACCACTATGAATTATGTGGAAAATGAAAATACGTGAAATTTACACAGTTGCATATACAGTTACAGTACGAAATCACGCGAACTTTACACTCGTCATAAAAGAGACCATTGAGCCAAAACTATTTTCGTAATTCTTGCTTTTTTGACGGGAAACTTATATACGGTTACGTAAAACACCTCTTCTCTTCAATGTTGAGCACTTTCTGGTAGCTATTTACTTGAACTGTGTAATCGAAACAATTTTAGTCGCTCATTAAGATACAAACAACATTTTGATATCCTGTTATATACAATCAAATGACCACAAGTGGCAGTAATAGAACGCCACACAAGGGTAACGAGACAAAAGAAACGATCGGCCGGATGTCTGTTTCTCAGCTTGGGACATGGGAATATCACATTTCAATCAATCCACTTGAACGTAAGACTTTACTCTTGTTTTACAACCAGCGAACTTTTCTATTCTGAAGGGGCCACCTCGAAAAAGTGGGGTACATTGTAGGGTAAAGAACAACCTCTAACCCACAGCAATTGGTAAAAGAACTTAAGAATTTTTACTTCTGAACTTTTCAAGGAGGTATATATTTTTTAAAGCTTGCAAAAATTGCCCAATTCAATACTGACCAGTTTAGGCAAATAAACTTATCAGTGTTTGATAAGTACTTACCACTGTCACTGAAGTAGGTTCAAGCCATATTTCATGTTTTTCTCTATTATGAAAAATATTTAAGAAATCTAAAAACTTAACTTTTTAGTTACTTTTGTTTTAGGACACAGTTTTGTTTTTACACCATTTAGTGAATTCTACCATATGAATGTTAAGCAAAGCATTTTTTTTTTTTTTTTTTTTTTTTTTTGATTGGAAGTTTAACGACCACCGTGAGCAACTCAGTGGGCTATAAGCAGTCGCCTGACCCTAATTTAGGGCCACTGGTTCCAGGGAAGGGAGAAAGCCAGTCCCGTAAGGCAAACACAATGTCCATGCCTCACAGCGATTCGAACCCTTACCCACATCAGACGAATGATTAGAAACCAGCGCTTAGCCCACTGTGCCACCAAGAGGCAAAGTAAATTTTCCTAAACAATCTTTAAAAAAATTATCCAGGTGCTTCAAAATTTCAGCTTTTTAACACAATTTTTCCAATGGGGAGAAAATTATTTTGTCAAGCCTAAAGTTAAAACTCATCACTTAACATACTTCACTTCATTATGTCTAATCATGATAATAGTTGGGACATGCAAGAACAAATTTGCCTATCACCACTTTTTAACCAACAACTGTGGACACAAATGTCCACTTAAACGGGACAAGAGTTCACTTTCTCGTAAGTTGCTCAATCACTTTCTTTATTGAAACTGATGCTCAATTTCACTGTATATTTTCGAACTTGGACACACAAGGTCTTACAAAACCAATATTTAATCAGGATTTTGTTCTGATTTCAGAAACTCAACATGCCTAAATTTTCCCCACTCATTTCGTTCACTTTCCTATTGCACTCGTACTACCACAATATAAAAATAAAAACCCTGCTTTCTAAATATCTGAATATCCCAACTATCTTACCCCTAAAAGAAAAGGAAACATTTCAAAATTGTTTTTTTATGACCAAAACATGAACATCTTTATATTTCTCAAAAAGATCAAATTTTTCTTCAATTTGATTTCTGTAAAAATTAAGCAATACTTTAGTTTTCTTGATGTGCCTACAGAGATATATGGAAGCTTTTCATTTTTTCAGATATTTCATATCTAAGAGAATCTTACAAGTACATTTAATGAATACTTTTTCCTTGTATATTTTACATTTTTTAAAATCTATTATTTGCTTATTTCACTTATGACTAGCAGCAATGCATCTGATTCCACAACAGAGATGATTATAAGATATCTTAATATGTAAAAGTTTTCCATTAATGTTAATACTTTCCCATCAAAATTATCACTTTATAAGCATTAAAGAACAATGACAAACAATGCTCATAAGCTCACTCTTTTCCTACTTGAAAATTACTTTTGAAAGACATTGAACACATCCCTTGTTAGTACAGCATTTAAAACTTATCTTGGTTATTTGCTGTATGCACAGGGTGTTTAGAAATTAATCACAAATCTTGGGGCTTGTAAAATATAATGCCAGAAATGCTTGGGGCTTATAAATTATTGGCTTGGGGAGGTAAGAAAAAAAGTCTAGTCGCCCGGTCCGGGCAACTAAATTTAAAAATAAAGTTTGGAATAGAATTTCATACTACAAGAAAAAAAAAGACAGTTGTTGCATGTCATGTTTCATTTCACTGCTAATCACCACCGGAAGTTGCATTATTGTTACGAAGTGCCAAGGACAGAAGAATGTCACAAATAATGCTCTGGGTGCACAAACTGGAATCATGTGTAGTTTTGCTCCAAATGTTGTTTAAAGTCAGTGACTGGATGCACGCATCTGATGGAACTAACCTCCAGTGTTTAGTAGCAAAGGGCGAAAACTTCAAATGATAGGAACATAAGAGAATTACTAAATTTCTCAAATACCAATTTCAGCACCATTATCATAAAACTTGACATACACACTTTTGTTCATGGAACATTTTAAAAACAGACCCTTAAAACGGAAATGCAAAACATACAAAAAAGTCCATATTTTTTTAACTTAAAAAAATGGAGGATCTGATTTGTTATCTTAAGATAAATTTTCCTGGGCATCCAGCTTTTACTACCTCGGCAAGTAAATAATTTCTGCACATGCCCAGTTGGGCATGTAACTCTTCAGATATTTTTCAAACCCTCCACCTATTTCAAAGCAATGTATTATCTTAATATTACAATTTGTTTGTCAAAGACCATTTTTACTTACTTATTTAAGTCTATTACAAAATATGTTGAAAGTGTCTTCCTCAAGCATCCAGACAAGCCTGAACTCATTTCATTTTATTTTCAAAAGCCTTCATCAGCTCTTTTTGTGGTATGCCTTTGATATAAGCAGTTACAACAGCTTTGAGGTACTGCAGGTTTTCGTCATAAACTGTTTTTTTTTTTCACTACTCCTCAAAGAAAAAAATCAGGTGAGTTCAAGTCTGGGGAGCACCTTTTTCCCTGTATTAACCGATCTCCAAAATTTTCATGCAGGAGTGTTATTGTGTAGAAAAATGGGCAGTAGAGCTATATTTCTGAAATCCCCCATTGTTCATTTCAACTTCACAGAATTTGCCAATGAATTAGTAGAAAACATTCAAATAGTAATGTTCACAGTTTATTTAACCCAAAATACATACAAAATTATTTAGCAAAAATGTTAGTCCAAAGGCCTTACATGTTGTTTCACACAGGCTTGTTTGGATGTTCATACAGGTAACTCTCAACATCTATTGAAATGGACTAACCTAATTTATTTTGACACAGTATGATAAACATTACACACAAGTTCTCATTTAATCATGTATTTTTCCTGGAAGAAAAAAAAAACCCTGAAAAAAAACAAAAAAAACTGCACAGTTTGGTTTTATGATCTGGCTGAGTGATGCTGGGAGTTCCACCAGATAAACTACCAAAATCTTCATTCCAATAATTTTTAAGTAATAATATATATTTTTAACATGATTACAAAATTCATGGTTTCACTCCTGATGGTGGGATTATCACAATACTAAATTTAAATCTGATGTGCTATGAGTAAACTAATTTTGGTGGGCACACGTGAGCCTCTGCACAGATACTGAAAATTCTGATTTGTGTGCTCAACTATACTTTGTACATAAAACAGGAACTCAAGGGTCTAAAACACAAACAGATCGAATTTCATTGCTATATCAGATGTTGCAGGTTCTACATTTCTTTCCCGCAGTTGCCCTTAGAAACAATAAATAATGAGATCACTATAAAATGTGCATTCACAGCCGTAGCTTGGGTGACCACCCCTAATACTCAACATGTAGTAATAATTAGCACATACCATACTTGAAAAAAAAAATAACAAAAAAGAATTCAATAGCACACTTAGAAGTTTTATATACCAGACAGACAAAGCCTGTAAATCAGCTGATTGAAGATCATGTCCGCCGAGTCATTAATATAAAAATTGGAAGTTTTAAAACAGAAGTTTAAGATGTAGCAATACAATTTGTAGATCAATTTGCCACTCTGAATTCTATGATAAATTGTTCCAATCATACAATGCATGCTCATCTATTTCCCTGTGCTCATTATGATTATGTACTCATTACTCATTTTTTAAACGCTTTGGTAAGTATTTAAAATCCTGCTATGCAAAAAAGGGGACCTAATGGGATCTCAGGAACTACCGACCCAACAGCCTCCTAAAATCTTCACTAAAATACTGCCACATTGCTTGAATAAAACACTGGACATGATCAACCAAGGAGAACAAGCTCGATTTAGGAGTAGCTATAGCACTATGGATCATATCTATGTATTGAGATAACTTATTGAAAGAATTTAAATGTGTATGAACTCCCGCTATATTCTTATTGATTCCATGAAACCGTCAGCAGTTATGTCTTTGAAGTCCTGAAAAGTATTAAAGATGAATACATTAACATTAATAACATCTAAGAAAATGCAAGTGCCAAGGTTTGACTGTTTGAGGATATATCACTCTAAAAATTGGAAAGCGAGCGAGACGAGGTAATAACATGTCTCTCAAGCTCTTCAATGCCACTTTGCAGAATGTCTCTCAATCATTAAATGGGGAAGACAAGAAAATAAAGATTATTAGATATTATTTAATCCTCCTTGTTTTGCTGATGACAGTCATTTTTGCTAGTACCACCTCAGAGCTACATAGTATGATCCAGCAACTTATTGAGAAGAGTAAAGAAGTGGGATTAAAAATGAACTAACAAAAAACAACATTGATGTACAATGCTTTTACAAGCACCAAAGATTTAGTAATTGATGGAGTCAAATTAGAAATAACTAATGCCTACATTTACCTTGGACAACAGATTTCAAGAGAGGGCCATATCGAAAAAAAAAAAAAGTTAATATGCATACGAAGTTTGACTGGAGAGCATTTGGAAGAAACAGTACAATTGTAAGAAGCAATAGCAATTTACATTAAGTCTTAAAAGAAATGTGTTTAATTAATGAATCCTTTTCAGTTCTTACTTATGGATCAGAGATGTGGATTGTAACTAATAAAGACATACAGAGGCTGCGGACAACTCAAAGAACAATAGAAAAATGCATGCTTCACATAACGAAAATAGATCAGAAAAGAAATTCATAAATCAGGAAAATGAGAAGAATGGATGACATCATGATGACAGTAAAGACCCTCAAGTGGCAATAGGCTGGCCATATTGCTAGAAAAACTGACCACCATGGACAACTGTAATACTAAACTGGATGCCAAGGGACAGAAAAAGACCCAGAAGATGACCATGTGGGAGATGGGTGGATGAAATTCAAAAATATGCCAGAATGATATATGGAAGAGAGGTGCTCACGACAAAAATTTGGGATACCTTCCTTCCAGCAGTGGATTGATAATGGTGGACAAAATATATATATAACACCTTAAGATTATTTCTGTGCATATTACTTTTTCAATAAATATTAAAATTGATGAACAAAGTAACAAATTTTCCTAACCTCCCCTAAAATTTATTACTAGCTACAGCCCAGTATGCACTTCATAAAACTAATAAATTGTTTTAGCAAAAGCTAAAACAATGGGTTAAGCAATGTAGGAATATTATATTTTAAATAACACACTCATGATCAGTTGAACAATTTAGCATTGTTTTACTGAAAATTGCTAGATTTAATAAAAATTCCAAGTTCAACTCTATAACTGAGGGTAGTTCCTATATCTTGGGAATGCAGCTACACCAGCTGTTTGGATATGAAAAAGCCTTTTGACTTTCACAGCTGGACAGACAGTGTTTTGATTAATTTTCAAGGATTAAATTTGCCTCTCCTGTAACTCTTAAATTTAAGTTCAGAGACTCCAACCCTGATTGGAAATTTTCAGTAGCAAACACTACAAAAATCAGTTTTTTTGCATTTTTCAGTAAATGAATATATAATTGTACACACACTTGGTAAAAAACAAATTGCCACAGCAGCAAAATTACAGTGTAAGTTCATAAAAAAGCAATTTTTTTTAAACTGTCCATAAATTGAAGGCATTTTTGTGAGTAACACTAAATGTCTCCAATATTTTTCTTTTTAGTTTACCTCAAAAATCACAATGTATGTTCCACTGAGAACCTTATAGTAAACACAGTGCCTACACAGACTGCAAATTGTTCATGATCATCTTCAAACCCCAAAAAGAATGTAAAAAATGTAGTTTTTTTTTTCCCCTGCAATGAAGATTTTTTTATTTTATTTATTTAATTTTTTGTTTGTTGTACTACTCCAAGACTAAGCAACAATACGAAAAATTAAGGACTTCCCAAGCTCAGGAAAAGGAACTAAAATTTCAGAACATTTCCGGAATTCCATGGGCCGTGATAACTCTACACGAAGCCAGAGCCGCTTAAACATCCAAAACATATTGAAAAATCATGGAAGAAATGCAACAATATTGAAAACATTAAAAAAAACACTAAAATGTTTAATGAATGTCAGAATTTAGAAAACAAAAATAAACGTTACACACATCATTAAAAAGGTAATTTCAATGAAATCTTCAATTTCCATAGTATATCCAATGCTTTCCGTAATCCGTAGTGGACCTACAACTTTCATAGTGACTATGGAGAATCCATAGTAGTTGGAGTCTTTGGGTCTTTCACTCACAAATTTTATGTGGAAAAAAGAATAAATGTATTTTGCACATGGTATATTGGAGTCAGCCGGGGGGGGGGGGGATTATGCTTTTGCATTATGTTCTTATGTGTTGCCAATTTGTACAATTTCAGTGGAGCAGGCTGCCAGTGTGGCAGATTACATCAAAGCTCATTGCACTGGGAATATGCTTATGTATAGCATACATGTTACAAAACATGCATTGAATGTTCATTGCATTGCACAAAATGGTCACAAAGTTTGAAATCTTGGTTCTGTTAGGCCATTACTGAAAGCAAAAGTCTAAAGCAACTGAAGCAGAAAACCAGTCAATCCTTGTGCAGAATTTGACTTGCAAAAAGACATTTAATCAATTCAATTTTTTTTTATTGGAGGTTTAACTACCATTGTGAGCAACTCAATGGGCTATAAGCAGTCGCCCGTCTCTAATTTAGGGCCACTTGTTCCAGGGAAGGGAGAGAGCCAGTGCCGTAAGACAAACACAACATCCATGCCTCACCGGGATTCGAACCCAGACCCCTTTGGGATGAATGATCAGAGGCCATCGCTTATACCACAGCGCCACCGGGGCGGCAATCAATTCAATTAACCAATAACAATTTTATTCAATTAAATTGGTCATTCATTAATTGGATATTAACTGAATAGTAAAATTGTTGATTTAGATTTTAAATTTAACTTATTTGAAAACCTGAATGCAAGTGATAGAAAAGTCATTAGAAAGCAGCAAGTCACGTAACAAGTGTAATAATTCCATGCAGTCAGACATGATGGTAAGTATTGGAGAGTCAGAATTCACCCCTAGTGAACTCCAAAAGATGCATAACTTTACTTGATGCAATGTACTACTGACAAATGCAACTCACCTTGGATGTTTAGGTTTAATAAAAAAGTCAAAATTCAGGTAAATAAAAAAAAAGGGGGGGGGGGGGGAAAGGCTGATACATGTCCAAATTATAAAACTACAGTTCTCAAAGGTCATGTCACTTATGCTGCAGTCAAAAGTTACTAAATTGGTACACCAGAACTAAGAAACAGCTCCTTAAAAGTGGTTTTCAAATCTGTTACTCCTTCAGTGCTTCATAAATTTACGGAGGCAGGGAGGATATGGAATCTCGCGGAAATTAGATATGCTTGCTCAAACAGCAACACACGACAAGGGCTGCAACTGCACTGAGCATAACAAAAACATAAGGGAAAAGTTTTTGAAAAATTAACATAGAAATTTTCACGTACTAAAGTTCAAATAACTTTTCTTTCAGCCACTCTTTTGCCATGAACACCACAATCACATAACTTCATGTACACTATTACATGGCACTAGTGTAAAAGAAAATCTTTAAGGTAATTCAGTTTTTCCACATGAACCATGCCATACTTGTTTATTAAAAATTTGGTAAACTGATTAAATGATGTGGAATTAGTCAAATGAATAAAGAACTCTAAACAATGTTACTTCTGGACATTTCTAAACATGAACTTAAAAATATTTTGAATGTTCATGTTTCTTCCAGTTTGGACAGAATAGCAACAGGCATTATTATTATTATTACCCTGGGATCATATGTTTTGAGTTAGTATTTAAATGTATGCAAAGTTTTTCATTCCTTAAATTTTGGACCTTTAAATGGACATTCATTCAAAAGCAGAAACATTTGTGAGATCTGTGAAATACAGCTAAGACAGAGTACTGGAAAAAGAAAGCAGTAGGCATAAATGAATAAATTTAGTTTTACTTATTGATTATTATGCATTACTGATGTTTCTATATTTTTTCACGTACTGATATGGTTTCACAAAGTCAAGAAAAAAGTTATTTCAACATAAGATCCATTTCAAATATGTTAAAATGCATTCCAATTTGCTTTGTGAGTGTGGGTAGTAAATAAAAGCATTATTATTCATCTCACTTTAAGAACTTCACTTTGTGGTACTTAATTCCATTTTCAAGAATACTTTTTTAAAAATTCAACAGAATTAAACCTTTGACCAGGAAAACTATAAAGTTCAATAAAAGCTCATAATAGTGGATAAGACTTTCAAGGGCACAGTTGTTCTAGGGTAGTAGATGCAATGCTCAGATAAGATGCACTCTTCACAGGTAAATATTTAATATATATTATCAAAGAGAATGCCTGCCTGAAAATGTGATGCAATGATCCAAGGCTATTATTGCTGAAGTTAAGTGTTTTTATCAGCACTACCCTGCAACTGATAGAAATTCTTCCGAAAATTGCAATACTGAAAATAATAAAGCAGATCTATGAATTTTGTGAGGATCTAAATATACTGTAATTTGTGTTTCTGCACAATTGTGAAATTCTTTTATTTCTTCACCAATGCAAAGCACAAAATGTTTCTTAATGTAGCATTCCAACCCAAATGAAGGATGTTCAAGTTTTCCTCATTTCAAACCCCCTAAAAGCAAATTACGTTTCAAAATGCTTCAATGATGCATTTACCAAATTTGAGTCACTAAAGTGAAAACAAGAAACCAATAATTCATCTGGTAAGAAAGCAAAATCACACACAAATGTGAGTTTGCTAATTCAGAACATATTGGCAATTTGAGTCTGGTGATGGAAGCTCTCAAATAAAATGGAACTAGAGAAAAAGAGAGGAGAGTTAGGAGATAGTTTTCCAACAGCAATTTTTGTTTTATTCTCATATTTAGTGTACTCATGGTTTTATGTAGGGGTGCCAACTTCAACAAATTAGGGGGGAGGATAAACTACAAGATTTGATGTATATTTTAAAATGCAATTGTTCATCAGCAAATGAACAAGGAAACATTTTTTTTTCCAGAATATTAATATTTTTAAACAAAATTACACCTGTGATTTTATAAAAACATCCAGCAAGATTTTATTTCCAAACGTTTATAAAAAAAAAAAAAATTGGCTGGGTTACTTAAAGAGCAAGAACGAAAAAAAAAAAAGGTGCTAGGGGTTATAAGTCTTATTTTTGATGATTGTTTTAAACATTTACCACACATATCATGAGAGCATGTCAAACACAATATGGGGCTGACAATCCAGTTTCTCATCAAATGAGCAATATTGAATGAGAAAAAAATTAATTTTGTTATTTATTAATTTTTTGGAAATAAATTGCTTTGGCCTTATAAGGTGGAGCTTGGTCTACCTTAGGAGGCTAAAGCAATTAATTAAGCAGGACGAAAAATATTGGGTGGGCACTGCCCCCTAGTAAAATGATTAGTCACCTGTCCCCCTCATAATCGGCACTTATGGTTTTAATGTATTTTGAAATCATAACACACTTTCCAGAAGTTTAAAAGTCAGTGATAATTTCTACAGCACACTACACAAGAGCATGACAACTAACCTTACTCCCGCCACAAATTTTATATTGTTTTCATATTACATTTAGAAATGCCAATAATTTTTCAAATACACAAAAATCGAACTAGACTAAACCTTGGCAAGGCTAAATTATAGTTCACTATACAACTATTTGATTTACATTTACATATTTATGATTTAAAATCATGCTAGAGGGAAATTAAAGTTGCTATAAAGAAGTTTCACTATGTTTCGAAAGGTAAAAATTGTACTAGATTTTCAAATTACTTGTATGTTTAAAACACTTAAAAACTTACAGAAGTAATATTATATCACTTACACATCTGAGTGTAGTAACATTTTCATCAGTGAAGGATACATTTTGAATAGGAAGTCACTCTTTTGCACTTTGACTTTTTATTTTTTGTTGTTGTTGAACTGTACCGTATGTGAAAACTATGCAAGAGCTAACAACAGAGCATCACACATTAATTTCATAATTGTAAACCTTCCTCTCACTTCTAAAATTTTATAGATGTCTACATGTGTGAAAAATCTCAAGATACAAACAGATTGAAAATGAAAGAAAATACCATCTGTGAGATAAAACAAATTTTTATCTGACAGGAAAACTAAACTGTCCAGATATTTCAGGCCTCTTGGTCCCAATCAAGGCCAGTTATCAAAAGTAAAATAACTAAATATAGCAGAAGGCTAATAGCTACTCCAAGAACATACTGAAAATGTGTTGGCAGATATCAATTAAAAATATTGCAGTTAAAAGAATTAAATTCATTAATAAAATATTTAACTGATTTTTATTAAGATATTCACATTAAAAATACTGCTATTTGTAAGATTTAGTAGCAGTTTCTGTGTTTTTAACGAAAAAAAAAACCCTTCGTAATTTATAATTTTATTTGGTAAAAATATATATATATATATAAATTCCAATCCAATACCTCACTAGCAAAATGGGGAAAAAAGGAATGTGGTTTATCAGATTCCACTATTCTGTAATAATTTCTACAAAGGACAGCCTGCTTGCATATTGGGTCAAGAACATGTTACTTTGAACCATATGCTGGAAAGGGTCAAAGAGAAAAAAATCCAAAGACAATTTAAGTCATGTTTTAGTAACACAGACCACCACAGATTTTAAAATACAATGTCAAAGCACCTTTTGTCACTGACCTCTTATAACCTGATATGGCATTCTGTAAAAAAAGTGAAAAGACAAAGGACAAACAGCAACAGATACTTTTGGAATGAATGAATTTGTACATGC
Organism: Macrothele yani; assembly: GCA_039090855.1. NCBI lineage: Eukaryota > Metazoa > Arthropoda > Arachnida > Araneae > Macrothelidae > Macrothele > Macrothele yani. Next base: position 60,280,849 of record CM077023.1, on the reverse strand, counting down.
ATTATTGTTTTATGTTGTAGCATCTACTTATCCAACATTGTGTGGTACAAATCTGTCCTTAAAAAGCAAAATTCTTCTACAACTCATAATTTTAAAGACAACTCAATTGCTCAATGGCAGGGAAGAACAAATCAACTAAATCTTTTGCCTGCTTACACAACTTAAAAACCCCAAACAAATTTAAACTGTGAGTATAATCCTCCTGAGGAAAAAAGGTTTTTTCTTTTAAGTTTTCTCACACACATATCACCCCATTGACATTCATTTCAGATGCATGTGATGTGCATGGCTTTTTTTTTTTTTTTTTTTTTTTTTTGATTGGAGGTTTAACGACCACCGTGAGCAACTCAATGGGCTATAAGCAGTCGCCCGTCCCTAATTTAAGGTCACTGGTTCCAGGGAAGGGAGAGAGCCAGTGCCGTAAGACAAACACAACATCCATGCCTCACCGGGATTCGAACCCGGACCCCTTTCGGACGAATGATCAGAGGCCATCGCTTAGACCACTGCGCCACCGGGGCGGCGTGCATGGCTTACAAAATGGAACTATCAGACCATTAAGGCATAACACATCAAAGAATTTAGAAGTGCTCATCTGGACCTAAGACATCTGAAAAATACCTATTTAATACATACAGCAAATCAGAAAGAAACTGCATAGACAAGGCTTGAAAAATACCATGCCCAAGATGTCCATGGCATGTAAATTATTAGCCTGGACAGGTAAATAAAAAATCCAGATGCAAGGTCTGGGAAACTAAATTTAAAAATAAATTCTGGAATAGAATTTCCTACTACAAGAAAAGACAGTTACCGTAACCCATGTTTTATTTCACTGCTAAACACCGGAAGTTTGTTACAGAGTGCCAAGGACAGAAGAATATCACTTCTTTAATTATATTATGCTCTAGCACGGGTTGTGCTGCCGATCATATTTTTGGCAATTGATAAAAAGTTTTGGCGAAAATGTTGGCGATTGATTACTTTTTTAATGACATCCAAGCAAAAATCTAATTTTTATTCGATTTAGTATTTGAAAAATGAAATTCGAACGTTACTTTTTTCATTGTTTACATTGCGGGTGAGATGGAAAGTGATTACGTGAAAAACCTGACACAATCGTTCACATAAGACCTGTTATAACACACTTTGTTTTTATGGTTTTCACAATTCCTATAGAGGGTGAAAAAAATGGCGACTTCAAATTACATTTGGCCAAAAAAAATTAATTTGGCAAAAACTTTAAAATCCAGAGTGACCGCTACTCTAGGTCCAGAAATTGGAACCATAAGTAGTTTTACTCCAAATGTTGTTCATATTCAGCAATAAGGGTGCATGCCTCTAATGAAACTAGCCTCTGGTGTTTAGTGACTAAGGGAAAATACTTTGACTAAAAGAACATGGCAGAATCACTCAATTTCTCAAATACCAAATTTCATAATCATATCTCGTACCAATTTCATAATCTTAAAACTTAAGATACATGCTTTGGTGCATCGAACATTTTAAATACAAACCGTTAAAACAAATACAAAACATAAAATAATGGTCATATTTTTTAACTTAAAAATGAGGGCTCCAATTTGTTTTCTTAAAAAGTAAATTTTCCTGGGCAGGTACATAATTTCTGCACATGCCAAGGTGGGCATGTAACTTTCAGGTATTTTTCAAGCCCTGATAAAATAACTATAGTACTATGACTACTAAGATAAGGAAACCAGACTGGAAACTGAGTTTTGTTTTTGTTTTGAGATTTAACGACCACCACGAGCAATTCCAACGGAAATAAGCAGTTGTCCATCCCTAACACTTATGGCCACTGATTCCAGAAAAGGGAGAGCCAGTGCTGTAAAGGATAATCAAACCATATATGCCTCGCCCAGACCCAGTCAGATGCTAGCGTATAGACCACTGCACCACCGAGGTTTGTACTCTTCCAAACAAAATAAATTCAAGCACTTTTCAAAACCAAATTATCATATGTGTGAGCTGTTGGTCGGTCAGTAGGAAGGCATTTTAGCAAGTTCAAACCATTAAACTTAGCTGGGACTGGCACACCTTCAATGACCTGCCTCTGTTACCCCCTGAACCCCTGTTGGTTTATTTTATTAACTTAGAATTGCCCCTCTGTTTTGGTGCTTTTCAAAATCATTTTATTTTGTGTAATATTTTGAAGGGGTACATTATTTTCATATTCATCTGCTAGTATGATATTTATTGTTTGCTAAACTTTTTATTTTTGATGCATGACTTGATTTTTTGATGCAGCCAGGAGACGAAGGGTCCACGCATGAAGCACAAGCAATTCCTAGAAGTTCCACCCTCCTGCAAGAACGCTCCTTAACCCCAGTCAACAGAAGCCCATCAGAATTCGCAAATACATAATTCCACTTGCACATTTTATTCCCTTCCTGATGTTTTACTCCGCAGCAATGTCATAGCCAAGGTACTTGCGTTCAACATGCTCTTCTAGGTTGAACGTAAGTTCAGCATCATTTGATCAGCTTGGTGTTTTTATCAGAACTACACAGAAATATCCTATACTTTAGCACAAACAATTATTTTACATATACTCTTTCATACCAATACTTAAAAACCCAAACAAAATTTTTGTTCAAGTACTATTTACGCAGTCAACTTTTTTAAGTACTTTCAAGGACTTTAAAATTAACTTTTATTTTTCAAGGACTTTTCAAGGAGCATACGAACCACGACCACTGGGGCAGATAAATTGTTAATCCAATCATTAACTGCTAAGACAAGGCAACACATAAATGGTGTCCATAATGGACTATGGATCTCTAGCAGTTGAAGAAAAATGGGAGGAATTTTAGTATTTTTATAAATAAGATACATGAAAGAAAACTGACTTCAGTTTAATTTCAAGGTTATTCTATGAAAAAGCATCCAAATTTATCTGCTGCAGTTTAAAAAATATCCAATACCTTTTGTGATCAGTACATAATTCCAGGTCATGGCTTCATGAAAGCAAATGAGCTATTGCAATCACAAAAACAAACCATTTCTAACCACCCCTTTAGAATGAACAGCAAAAACCTTGCACTCTAGACTCTCAACAATCAGACAATTAATAGGCGTTCATGAAAGATTAATTTCAGTTTTATTATGGTTACCACATTTTATCTTTACACATGTATTAACATAAGACTTCAAAATATTTCCTATATTTATGCTAGCTCCCAAACAGGTAAATGGGGGGGGGCAAAAAAGTTTCTCCTTTCACAATTACCATTCAAATTAACTTTTTCTGCCAACATATATATTCTTGCGCTTTGAAATGGGTAATGTTCAATTAATCTGTGGTCAATGAATAAAACATTTTAATTGTACTAAAATGCTGTTCAAGTTTATTCATATACGAGTACAATTACTGTAGTCTAAACTCTTACCATTCCTTTTGTTTCAGAGTTTAACTACCACCATGAACAACTGTAAGGGCTACAGCAGTTACCCATCCCTAATTAGGGGCCACTAGTTCCAGTCACAGGAGAAAGCCCGACTGTAAGACAAACACAAGACCTGTGCCTCATCAAAGATTGGAACTCAAGCCTAGCTTGGATGAATGACTTAAAAATCTACACCTCTGACCACTTGTTCACCATTACTTCTCATTAGTTCTTTCATTTTTAGCCTTGGCCAGATGGAGGGGGGGGCTTAAATTTAAAGAATAAAGATCTGTCCATCATAAGCAGGGCTTGAAAAATGCAATCTTCTGCAATGAGTGAAAAGTTTTAGTTGATAAGTAAAAGATTCAATAGAGCAGTTTAAATTCAATCGGAAATTATTTATACGTTGTTGCACACGTAAAACTATTAGTTTCTTAATAACGCTTAATTTAATTCACAAAAGTGATGTGTGATTGTGCGCCAGCATGGAAAACCTGTTTCTCCACAAAAGAAATTGGATAGCGAATGCCAAGTCAAAACAAACATCCGGGCAAGGTGTGCTTAACAAGGAAATGAGGCAAGAAGCCGCAAGCCTGGAAGAATGATTTCCCCAAACACTGTGTGAAAAGATAGGCAGTGTAAAAGTTGCATGCGCCTCGAGAGCTGCCGCTTAGCCAATTGCTGTCATAGGTCAAAGGGCGAACACGGGAATTCCTGTTTCCGTGGAGCTGTTAGGAAAGTTTTAAAACATTGAAGGATTCTTGCATCATCTACTCTATAGGAAGAAAACTGAGTTTGGTTATGGTACAATGATTGTCAAAATTAGTGAACTTTTTTTATGGGCCTAGCTTGATTCAAAAAGAAGACTTGTTAAAAATGCAAGGAGTAATTTATACAGTAGCCTGCAGCTGTGGAAAATACTACATAGGTGAAACAGGTCATAGGCTGGAAACTAGCATCACTGAGCACAAAGCAGCAATAAATTTTTTTTCGAACAAGACTGGATTAGACAGGCACGTTAGAGAAACAGGACACCACATGGACTGGGACTCTTTAACTATCATTGGACATCAATCCAACTTCCTGAAGCATAAATTGAAAGTGGGGCTTGAAATTGGAAAATACCAGAACTTCATCATTAATGACTGTAGGGGATTATTGCTGCCTAACAACTGGCAAGATATATTGCAGAATCACTGTAACTGAAGATGGTGACGGAGATTGAATGACTGCCTGACGTAGAAGAGGAGTTCTCTCCGAAAATTAAAAAGCAGAAATTTGAAACTTTACCTTGATAAATCCCATATAAAAAAAGTTCACTAGTTTGAATGTAGTAATCTAGGAAGCCACAAAACAAAGACTAGTTTAATTTACAGGTTAAAATTAGGTTAGCAATAAAATATTATTCGAGAGCGTGCATTATTTTTTCACAAATCAAACTTTAAAACACGAAACAAAATTGACAGCCCTCCGAGGCTATCTATTTTCAGCTGGCGAGTGAGATATCAGCACAAAAATTTAAAACCCGATACAAGTCTTATTTTCATAGTTACCAGGTTAAACATTGATTTAACCAGTAGATTTATAAATATTCTTTGATATAATGTGTGATAAATACTTCATGATGAAATACAGTAAAACTTCTGAATAATGGTCACCACTCGGACAAGAAAAAGGGACCATTGTACAGACTAAATTAATATTGCATGCCTGTTGCATTTGGGATGAGCAAATCCTTGAACCCAATGCAGAATTACAGGCAAATATGGTCAGTGGCCATAGTGAATCAGAATGCAGACCACAAAATGTTAGTTTAAAGAAAACTGAGTTTAGCTCAAAAGTGAAAATATCCAGATCTAGAAGTCAATAAAATTGTTTGCAGCTGAATTTTTACACCAGCATGACTTTAGCAGTTCAAATTCAAGAATTTTTCTTGTTATCTTCACTAGAACTGAATGAACTCCAGCTTAACTATCAATCATGTTGTAGAGAATTTTAGGAAGGTAGTATGACCCCTGGTCTTAAACAGCCCTCAGAAATAGCAAGCTAGGAGCAGGAACATAGCAAGATTTACTTATCTGGGAGGGCAAGCCTTCAAATTACACCCCTTTGAGTTCAAAAGTTCCTTACTTCCACACAAATAGAGAGTAAGCAGTTCTTACTTTCTCATACCTTCGTTATAGGAAATTATTATGATAGTTAAAAATCTCACTTCCAATTTTCGACATAATTTTGCTCAAAATTTGAAAATTTGGTGAAAACTCAAGAACCAACTATTTTAAATATCAAGTGAAATGTAAAAGTTATGTGAATACTGACAACATAACGTGAAGAAATGCAGAATGAAAACAAACCAGCACAGAATGAATGCATATTATTGGGTATATAAATAAGTTTTGAGGGATTTGAGGTGAACAAAACACGTTGTTAAAGAACAGAAACCATATTTTAATATTAATCAAAGTATGCTTCCTCTGAAGCTACTTCACCCCATCTTTCGGGCAGTGAACGTATGCACCGAAGGAAGAATTCTGGTTCCTTGGAAGAGATCCAGTTGTCCAGCCAATTTTTGATGTCTTCATAAGAACTAAACCGTTCTCCAGAAAGTGCTGACTGCATCGACTGGAACAAATGGTAATCCGATGGCACAATATCTGGCGAATATGGCGGGTGGAGTAGAACTTCCCAGTCGGATCCTTCTAAGTACTTTTTCACAGGTCGAGAAACCTGGTCTTGCATTGTCATGCTGTAAGATGACTTTGTTGTGTCTATTCTCCCATTCCGGCAGTTTTTGCGCGAGAGCTCGTTTTAAACGCATTAATTGGGTTCGATACTGATCACCAGTAATAGTTCCTGATGGTTTCAGCAGTTCATAGTGGATCACACCCTTCTGGTCCCACCAGATACACAGCATTTTTTTTTTTTGAGGTTTAACGACCACCGTGAGCAACTTAATGGGCTATAAGCAGTCGCCCGTCCCTAATTTAAGGTCACTGGTTCCAGGGAAGGGAAAGAACCAGTGCCGTAAGACAAACACAACATCCATGCCTCACCGGGATTCGAACCCGGACCCCTTTCGGACGAATGATCAGAGGCCATCGCTTAGACCACTGCGCCACCGGGGCGGCAATATACACAGCATTACCTTTGAACTATGGATATTGCATTTTGGCGTTGAAGGACCTGGTTCACCTGACTTCACCCATGCTTTCTGCCATTTAGGGTTATCGTACCATATCCATTTCTCGTCTGCAGTAATAATGCGATGCAAAAAACCTTTTCTTTTTTGCCTTTGAAGCAGCAATTCGCAAATCGTTTTGCGACGTTCTCAGGGTCTCTTTAACGCAAAGCGTGTGGAACCCAATTCCCTTCTTTTTGCACCATTCCCATGGCAGCTAAACGTTGTGAAATGCATGGCTGACTAACATTTAATGCTGCTACTAGTTCTTTTTCGGTCTGGCATGGATCCTCGTCGAGTAAAGCTTCTAATTCGGCATCAGCAATTTTTTTGGGTGGTCCAGAATGTTCTTTACCACTGACATCGAAATCGTTCCTTTTGAATAGTCTAAACCAATACTCATGCTTTTATGGATGGGGAACGTTCACCATAGATTTCTGACATTAAGCGATAGCTGTCGGCAGCACTTTTCTTGACAATAAAGTAATGCACTAACACTTCCCGCAAATGCTGTTTTGTCGAGACGAAAGTTGCCATTTTCCACAGAGTAAAACAAATACGTCTTCGCACCTCAATCGAACGTCGTATACCGACTGACAGCTGGCGTCTCATACTGAGATATCGCAGTGTTGCCACCTTGAAATACATGCGAGCAGTAACAAAGTAAGACACCGAACGGAAATCCCTCAAAACGTATTTATATACTCAATAGATAGTAAATGCAACAATAGGAAGATGCTTTAGGAGTAGGACTTGGGAAAATTCCGGTTAAGGCTTAATATGCTGAGAGGAACTTTTGGCGACTGAGCACAAATGACTAATTTGCTGTTCATCTCTACAATGTATTCCGAAGGGTCACGGAGGTGAGTCATATCAGCATTTTGTTTTACATAACCTCCATTCAATATTTCAGACAATTCCATGCATCCATATGAGGGGGTCCTTAACTCACAGTGTGGATTATGTATGCTGGTTAGCTGCGTGTAATAGGGTATGTGGCTAACTAAAGTATTTACAAAAGATACTAAAGCGTAATTTTGGAGTTAAAATATTCAGCAAATTTATTCACTCTGTAAATTTCAATTTTTCACGCCCCTCACAGTATGAAATTATGCCCCTGGTACAACCATCCTGGCCCTGCAGCTGTGGCCCTGGCTAGATTAGTGTTAATTACCCCATAGAAAAGAACAGAACAATTTTACAGACAGTGAAGTGTAACTGCACATCTAGGCAGCTACTTACACAGAAGTAGAGCCCAAAGGGAACACGGCCAACAAGTAGTATTCCAAGTGCCAGCCCCCACCATCCTTTCAGTGAGCTGGAACTACCCTCAAGTAATTACAATCACACATTGAGCTGATTTTAACTTTTCACTTGAGTACTACATAGTACCTACTGTAATGCAAAAGAACCATAGGCATAGTGTTGGGGGCACATGCCCCCAAACTTTACCAAATTTAAATTCGAGAGCAAGCCTATGATAAGGCAGCAAATATGAGTGGAACGCTTAATGGAGCCGCTACAAAGTTCAAAGAGGAAAAACCAAGAGTTTTATAAATGTACACTGTTATACTCACCTTTTAGATTTGGCTGCAATTCATTTTTGTGAGGAAGTAAAACCACAGCAAAATGCAACTAATGTAGAGAACTCATTATACAGTATTATTCATGCATCAGTAAAAAGATGTGATAAAAACTATTTACAATACAAAAGAGGACTTTATTTTCAGAAAACTTAGCTCTAGTCAAAGCACCTTGGACTGTTTGTCATTATTCATTAACAGCAGTGGTTAAAGAATAATGCATAATAAAAATAAGTTATGCACATCCAAATTTTGCTACACATATGGAGAAACTGTTTCCAAGAATTGCTTACCCACCCAAAGGAAAAGATCAGTTTACATTTTTCGAAGCCCCTCCAGGAAATAATCACTTAACACTTATTGATACCCCTTGCCCCAAAGGAAAACATCAGTTCACACTAATTCGTGCCATCTTTTAGTCATGCTACACCAATGAAAAAGGCACAGTTTCTTTTCAGCAACATTCTTTGTCCCTATCTTACCTGCCAAAGAATCAAATGGGCGAAGTATAATATCCCACAGGATAAACATCCTTTCAGACTGCCTTTGGTGTTAGTTGACCGCTTTGCAGTAGTCATGTTGTTTGGACGTTATCACTGTTATTCCTACCATAGGTGTTCTGTACACTTACCAAAACTTGTTTGGAGGCGTCTGTTAATGGAGGTTGGTCACTTTTATATATACAGTACATATATATATAGTAAATATATATATTTTTATTGTAGATTTTTTTAAAATTTTGCTCGTTCTGATCTTGTATTGGGGAGGGGGTCTATGATTGTATGTAACATATGATACACCATCTTTCTTATTATTGCAGTCACCTTTTCCCCTCTAATTTCTGTGCATCTTGTGAAAAATAAAATCTTACAGCTAACAGTTTTGAAAAGCACATGTTTAATGTGATTTTTATTATGACTACTTTTAACTGCAAACACATAACAGATATTTTGGTTCATCTACACAATATGAGATACCCCATGTTGGATTATTTTAGCATGGCTCAGCAACTATTTGATGAATTTAAATTCCAGTAAGACATTGACATTTTTAAAAATGCCAATGAATTATACATTTTTAAAAAATGGCAAAAAAAAACAAACTTTCATTTAATTCTACAGCCATTCTATTAAACACACAAGCAGTTTGAAGATTGCAGTTATATCTTCATAAAGGTGCATGGTCAAGAATGATTAAGAACATGATTTTAGTCACTTTTATTTGAAAATATTTTCTACAATGGCACTTTATATATTGCTGACTTTAAAACAGACCATATTACAAACATAATGGGTTTTCCATGTCTATACATGGATGCCAAATTTTCTCAAGCAAGAGAAAAAGTTTGGTTTTCTTTATAACTCATTTTCTAGACTAAGATAATGCATTTGTAAAAGGTTAAATTATCGCTACACAAAATTAACCAGTAATTGCAGTTAATCAAAAAAAAAAAAAAAAAAAAAAACACACTCAACAGCTTTTGTGGTTCAGTTTCTTCCATGCCACCATTTAACCTAATACAAACTCATATCTCAAGTCCTAGCTAATAAGTACCTATTTTTGATCGTGCCAGACCCCCCCCCCCGAATTATGCATTCCATGGAACTTTTACATGTACACTCAACTTTAGCCAAGCACCTGTTTTCATCATGCATGAAAGTTGCATTTGTGAGGATTCCTGACATGTCTAGTGGAGCCACTGAGAATATAATTTCATAGTATTTTTATTTGAAAAGTATTTTTTATGATGACCTTTCACATTGCCAACTTTAAAATGAATATCACAAAGACAATGGTTTTCCATCTTCATAGATGAATGCTGAATCTGGCTTTATAATTATGCCAGACTAGAACTGTGAAGCCAGATACTTAAGTTGGTAAACTTGCAGAAGATAGATGCACTTATTTTTGTGAATTTTAAACCAAAGTATGTCCATTTTGGCATTTTAGTCTGTTTTGCTACTTAAACATTTCTGATAGCAGAAATAACATTTCACATTTTAATTATTTATTTTTATATAACTTTGAAAAATATGTTAGCTTTGCCGGAAAGCCAACATTCAAATTGTTTAAATTTGTACAACTATCGTAAGCAGTGGTCACCTTCCGCACTGGTCAGATGATAAATCACAATTTGCATAGAAAAATCCAGGAACCATCTGCCTATCCCTACAAAATGTATTATCATGACTCACTAAGCCAAACATGGTGGCTAATGCAATAAGCAACAAAAACTGTCCAAATGGTCAAAAAGTAACCTATATGATAGTTTTGTACTCTTAACAGTTATATCACAGCTGTGCTCCCCTTTTCCTATAATCAAATCCACTGGCTAGTGCCTACAATAACCAGTGGTTTTGTTCATTGTATGAAAGTAAATAAATTGGATACTGATTTTCCTGCTGAGCATAGTTGACTTATTTTTAACAAAGTTATATGGAATAAAAAAATATGTGAAATGTTAAGTTGGAAACATATGGAATACAAACAGAACACCTTGATTTATGTGAAATGTTACTTCAAAATAAGAAGTACAGGGTTCCCACTCAAAAGTAATAGTCTATGTATAGGCTGTTCCCACTCAAAAGTAATAAAAAAAGTCCCGGACTTTTCCAGACTCTCCAGGAAGTTTTTAAAGTTTTTCCAGAGAGGTGACCCCTAGCGTACTGCGATGAAATTTTACATTTCATTCCATTCATGCATTTTCTCACCAAAGCACACATTTGTAAATTCTTTAAGCAATGTCTTTACAAAATTACCTGCTTTTCATTAATAACTAAATGCACACATTATTTTCCATACTATAATTCCATGAACTTTTGTGAATATCACCCACATAGAATTTGTTAATACAAGAAACAGACCATATATAAGAAAAATCTTTCAGTTGATTAGTTTCAGTTTTACTATAACACAATGCAGCTAAGCTTAACGACAGGATGGCTCATGTTCAGAGAAACATGTTGCAACAAGAGAACCAACAGACAAAGGACTTTGATCCATTATTTGGTTGGTTCTTTTGTTAAGTTTTTCTCCAAGCAGAAACATGTCAAGCAATTGTGCCTAATTGTTTCATGTTGCAACTGTCTGCAGAAATTGAACAAAAGCTTAACAGGATTTTTTTAAATTCAATTTTGCATCTTTTTCAGGGGAAAAAAGGAAAAATGTAAGGCAACTGAAAGTAAGATCTACTAAATTCTAGGTAGACAGCAATTGTAAACAAAAGTTTGAATCTGAAAAAAATGTTTTTTGGCAAAATAAAATATCCCTTGATTTTAACAAAGGGGGGGGGCAATTTTCCTTGATTCCTTGAGTTTCCCCTGTTTTTTGGAACCATTTTCAAATTCAGTGAGAATGTTTTCCTGGTTGCTTGGGAACCCTGAAGTGCAAAATGCCAAAATGGAAGCACTGGGTTACTTAAAATTCATTAAATGAATCTGCAAGTTTTCTAAAAGATTACCCTAAAGTTTGCAAATGAAATGCCAATGATATGGTTTGGGTATTGAATTAAGTGCTTTTGTATGTCTTTTATATAGTCATTCATTTTTAACATTCAATTCAGGATAAGATCACATTTCCATGCATGAGTCACAGTCTAGCCCTGTTGCAAAAGGCATTTTATATATTATTCCACTATATAAAACAGTGTAGGCCTACTCTAAAATGGACAGTGTTTGACTTGCCACAGAATTATATCCAAATGCCTTAAGTACACATCAAATATGAATAAAATGCAAGATAAATTCAAAAAACAAAATGAAAAAAAAAAGGAAAAAGAGAATAAAGCACCACACCATTTGCCTGTGCTGAATTGAATAGTCTTCAAATGTTGTAGACTGAAACAGCTTTTATGTGTCATTAATTGTACTCAGCACAAAACAAATTTTCTGCTTACAGAAATAGATGGCAAATATATGAAAAATGCTATCCCAAATAACCAATAATAATACAGCGGAAATCTATTGATTTTTATTCAATTCGAACAAATGCGTAGTGATTAAAAGTTCCTAAAAATGCTTGTAACCAAAAATTGTGTTAATAGCACAGATACAACATAAAACAGTACAGAATATAAGCACTACAGAATTTTTCTGACAAAAAAGGAATACTTTAGGCACTATCACAAAGATCTCGCAGCCCAACAACAACAACAAAAAAAAAATGCTGATGCCTCGGAAGTTAAACCTATTCTTGGGTATATTTGGGGTGTCGATTCCAAAATGGCATAAGTTTTGCCCTATCAGCTCTAGTTTTGGAGATAGGGCATACCCGCCCTACATGCTGATGTGCAGAAATATTGTTATTTTATGTGCATAAAGTCAGTGTCTATTGTTATTTTATGAGTGTAAAGCCAGTGTCTGTTAGTCTGATTGGGAGTTTCTGAACAACTATACAACCAGATAATCTAATGTGATCTAATTTTGTTTGCAGATTGAGCAGACGCCATGGCTTTCCCACGAAGAAGTTGCTTGAATCATTCAGATGTCTTTTGTTACATTTGTGGCAAGTACACCCGCAAAGAAAGTAGGAAGCCTATTTCTGAGTTTGTGAAGACTGCATATCTTGGTTATTTTGGTGTTCAGCTTGGAGACCAAGATAAGTCGTGGGCTCCCTATACTGTATGTAAAACTTGCACGGAGCATTTACGGCAGTGGACAAATGGAAAAAGGAGCTCTCTGAAATTTGGAATACCAATGGTGCGGAGGGAACCTAAAAACCACCATGATGACTTATTTTTGTCTTGTCAACATCAAGGGCATCAGTCAAAACAATCGAAGCAATTGGACATAGCCTGACCTTGATTCAGCAAGAAGACTGCATCCACACCCATTCCATTTTTCATCCACCTACGAGAGGATGAGGAATCAAGCAAGTCTCATCACATACAAGATAACAGCAGTGGGGAAAGTGACAGTGATTTTGTAGGAACTTCAAGTTCTCAACCTTTTAACCAACATGAACTGAGTGACCTCATCAGGGATCTTAACCTCTCAAAGGAGTCTTCAGAATTGCTGGCCTCCAGGTTGAATGAAAATAATTTACTTCAATCTGGAACCAACATTGCATTTTACCATAGCAGAGAAAAGGATTTCCTGCCCTTTTTTACTAAGGACAACCAAGTGTTCTCAACAACTTTCTCAGGAAAATGGGTCTTCTATCAGCATACATGCCAAATGAATGGCACCTTTTCATTGATAGCTCCAAGCAAAGTTTAAAATGTGTTCTTTTACACAACAGCAATAGATATGGCTCAATTCCAATTGGTCACTCAGCCAGTATGACAGTGAAGTACGAGATAATCTCTCGTCTTGGAAAACCTGAAGTATCAAGAACATCAATGGATGATTTGTGTAGACCTACAGATGGTGAACTTTCTCCTTGGTCAGCAAAGTGGCTACACAAAATATCCATGCTTTATATGTCTTTGGGACAGAACAGCCAAACACGACCACTGGATAAGAAAAGTGTGGCCTCTCAGAAAAGATATGGTAGTTGGAGAACAAAATGTCATTAAAGAACCTTTGGTAAGCAGAGACAAAATAATCCTGCCACCTTTACATATATATCAAGCTAGGCCTAATGAAACAATTTGTAAAGGGGTTGAACACAGCAGGTTTGTGCTTTGGCTATTTATCACTTACATTCCCTGGACTGAGCACGGAAAAACTGAAAGCAGGGATTTTCGATGGTCCCCAGATAAGGCAGCTTATAAACAATCTATATTTCATAGATTCAATGGACAACACCGAGTCTTGTGCCTGGACTTTGTTCTAGTTGTCAAAAACTTTCTTGGCAAGCATAAGGCAGACAACTACTTTTAATTAGTTGAGGACATGCTCTCCAATTTTAATAAGCTCAGCTGTAATATGAGCATCAAGGCCTATTACCTACACAGCCACCTAGTTCGCTTTCCAGAAAACCTTGATTTAAGCGAAGAACAAGGTGAAAGATTTCACCAGGACATAAAACCTAAGGAAGATATACCAGGGTAGGTGGGATACCCACATGATGGCAGATTACTGCTCGAACCTTCAGCGGGACTGTCCTCGTAGATCTCACTCTAGAAGGTCCTATAAAAGAAGTTTCTCATATGTTGAATGACTGATCATTTTATATGCTCTTGTGTTGAAATATACAGATTTAGTAATATGTGCTTGTTTCGATAGTATGTATATAGTATCAATATTTGTCAAGCTCATGTCAAAAATTGTCCTATAAAAGACGTTTTTCATATGTTTAATGATCATTTTATATGCTCTTGCGTTGAAATATACAGAATTAGTAATATGTATGTACTCCAGACATTACGAAAGGTACCAGAGTTCTTCCAGTCCTCCCAGCAAAAGTTGCACATGCAATCAAGAACATGAAATGGGGAAAAGCTCCAGGAGAAGATGGAATTATCATAGACATCATACAAGAAGCAAGTGGAGAAATTGAAACAGTACTCGCCCAAGTTTTAACTCTATGCCTTAATGAAGAGAAGATTCCTTAGGATTGGAACAATGCTACAATGATCCTGCTACATAAAAAAGGTGACATTGTGGATCTCAGGAACTACAGACCTATCAGCCTCCTATCAGTGGTTTATAAAATCTTCACTAAAGTTCTTTCACACCGTTTGAAGGTGACACTGGACATGGCTCAACCGAGAGAACAAGCTGGATTCAGGAGTGGCTACAGCACTATAGATCATATCCACGTAATGAGAGAACTAATTGAAAGAGCGAGGGAATATGAACTTCCATTATACATGGCTTTTATAGATTATGAAAAGGCCTTTGATTCGGTGAAACCATCAGCAGTTACAATGGCTTTGAAATCCTGCGGTATTGAAGATGCATACATTAATATTATTAATAACATCTATGAAAATGCAAGTGCAAAGATTCGGCTATTTGAGAATGCAGCACCCATAAAAATTGGAAAGCGAGTGAGACAAGGTGACACCATATCTCCCAAACTCTTTAATGCCACACTGGAAAATGTCTTTGAATCACTAAACTGGGAAAACAAAGGGTAAAGATTAATGGAGATTATCGAACTCACCTTCGTTTTGCTGATGACGTAGTCATTCTTGCAACTACCCCATCAGAGCTGCAGAGTATGATCCAGGAACTTGCTGACAAGAGTAAAAAAAGTGGGATTAAAAATGAACTTTCAGAAGACAAAAGTGATGTACAATGCTTTTACAAGAAAGGAAGATTTATCGATTGATGGGAAAAAGCTGGAGATAACCAATACCTACATTTATCTTTGACAGCAGATTTCAAGTGAGGGTCACATTGAAGAAATTAATTGGCGTATAAAACTTGCCTGCAGAGCTTTTGGAAGAAACAGTATAATTCTCAGGAGCAATATGCCATTATGTCTTAAAAGAAAAGTGTTTGATCAAGGAATCTTTTCAGTGCTTACATATGGTGCAGAGACCTGGACCTTAACTAAAAGAGACATACAAAGACTGCAGACAACTCAAAGAGGCCTGGAGAGATGCACGCTTGGTGTAACCAGGGGAGATAAGAGGAACTTGTGGATCAGAAAAATGACAAGAGTGGAAGACATGATCAGAGTAAAATCCCTGAAATGGCAATGGGCTGGACATATTGTCAAAAGGTCAGACTATCGATGGACAGCTGAAATTGTGGACTGGATTCCAAGGGACAGGAAAAGACCCAGAAGACCACATGGGAGATGGGTGTATGAAATTCGAAAGTATGCAAGAGTAACATGGAGGAAACTGGCACAGACCGTTGTGGAAGAAAATTGGGGAGACCTTCATTCAGCAGTGGATTGATAATGGTTGACGATGATATCAATAGTATGTATATAGTGTCAAGATCATGTTAAAAATAGATCATGCAATGTAGGGTCCCGAATTTTGAAGGATGACCGGTGGAATCAGCATATAGGGTCGGTTATGCCCTATCTCCAAAACTAGAGCTGATAGGGCAAAACTGATGCTATTTTTGGAATCAGAGTCCCAAATATATCCAAGAATAGGTTTAACTTTCAAGGCACCAAAATGTGTGTTGGGCAGTGTTTTAGTTATTAGTAACCAGGCGGCAAGGATTTTTTTCATCCTCATCCCAAACAATTGGGCATCACCCTATCACCACCTCTGCCCCAGATTCCTGAGCAAAATCTATGAAAACATGCTTAAATGCTAAATCAGGACTATTGGTTTTAGGGAAGGAATAGAGCCTATAAGATAATAACAGTAATAGTTGAAGCACCTATAGAACTGAGACCAAAAAGCCAACTTCCCATGTCAGGATTATGTTCTTAGTTTAAGTACATACTAATTCTCAAGTTTAATGCCTGACAACTGCATATTCTTAAGGTATTGGTTGTGTATGTTCTCTCAGATATTACCAAACATGTCTGCTTAAATCCATAGCCATAAATAAAGAAAATGTAACTTCCAAAATGGAATATACAGGGCTATGCAAGATAATGCCGAAAAGTATCACAGAAATTCAGTTACGAAGTGAAAAAAGCAATCAAGAACAACCAATGGATAGTCTCAGTGGAAAAAAACAAAAATTATGGCACTCAGAAAAGATCATAGTACTGTAAACAAGAAACAAACTCAATTTTGAAGAGAGAGTTCTGCACAAAACTATACGAAAGGGACGATACATCAATTACAAAGAAACGCACACCTCTACACAGTCCTCCTGGCAAAATTTGCACATGCAATTAGGAACATGAAATGGAGAAGATGGAATTACCATGGATATTGTACAAAAAGCTAGACAGCGATCCTACTACATAAAAAAAGGACCTTGAGGATGACAAACAATGCATCCAACAGCCTACTTCCATTGTTCACAAAATCTTCGCTAAGGTACTGTCACATCACTTGAAGGATACAACGGACATGGATCAACCAAGAGAACAAGCTGGATTCAGGAGTGGCCACAGCACTTCAGATCATATTCATTTACTGAGAGAACTAATTGAGAAAGTGAATGAATATGAATTCCCACTACGTATTGCTTTTATGAATTATGAAAAGGCACTTAATTCCATGCAACCACCAGCAGTTAAAATGCATTTGAAATCCTGTGGCACTGAGAACATGCATATGCTATTAATAACATTCAGTGTTAGAATTAGAAATAAATCTTCTACTGGCCCAGCGGACCACTAGAATTTGCAAACCACTGGTCCACCAAAATGGCCACCGGTCCATAAAAAAAGAAATTTACAATATATGTAGAAAATAACTCATCATTTCAAGGGAAATATTTGTTTTTAAACCTATCATTAGTTTGGAGCCGAAAAAGAAAACCATTCAGCAAGGTAAAAGAAATAGAAATTCATTTTTAATTTGCGACAAATTAGAAAATAAAAAAAAATGACTGGCCATCCAGGCCAATAAAATCAGTAGTTCGATGGAAGTTTTAATGGCCAGCTGACCACTGGGTAATTCGAATGCTGACATCTATGAAAATGTGAAGGTTCAACTGTTCGAGAAAACAGAACTTATAAAAACCAGAAAGGGGAGTGAGACAAGATGACACTGTATTTTCCAAACTTTACAATGCCACATTGTGGAATGTCTTTCAATCATTGAACTGGAAAAACAAGGGAATAAAGATTAATGAAGATTATTTAACCTACATTTGTTTTGCTGTCAACACAGGCATTTTTGTAAGTACTCTCTCAGAGCTGCTACAATCCAGGAATTTGCTAGCAAGGGTAAAGAAGTAGGATTATTATTATTTTTTTTTTTTTATTGAATGTTTAATGACCACTGTGAGCAACTCAGTCGGCTATAAGCAGTCTCCTGACCCTAATTTAGAGCCACTGCCGCAAGAGAAACAACATCCACACCCCACCGGGATTCGAACCCGGACCCATCTCGGACGAATGAGAAGCCATCGCTTAGACCACTGCGCCACCGGGGTGGCAAAAATGAACTTACAGAATCTAGAAAGAAAATCTGGAAGTAACCAATGCCTACATTTACCTCGGACAACAGTTATCAAGATAGGACTACATTGAAGAAATGAACAGAAGCATAAAACTTGGCAAGAAAGCATTTTGAGAAAACAGTAAAATTTTAAGAGCAATTAATCACTGTCTTAAAAGTAAGGTGTTTGTTCAATGTAGCCTTCCAGTTCTGTTATGGATCTTAATTATAAAAGACATCTCAAAGAAGCCTGGAGCAATGCAATAATTATAAAGGCAACTCAAAGAAGCATGGAGCAATGTAGGGCTTAAAATTCAAATTTGAAATGGAAGGGAGTCTCTCCACTTGTATTTGTAAATAGAAGGGATTGAAAATTTCAAGTGGGGAGTTTTGAATATGTGACTTAATACTCGTGATATTAAAAGACTGGGGAAAACAGTAGCAATTTTTCAAACAATATAAGCTATACTTTTTTCTTTTATTGGAGGTTTAACAACCACCGTGAGCAACTCAGTGGGCTATAAGCAGTCGCCCGTCCCTAATTTAGGGCCACTGGTTCCAGGGAAGGAAGAGAGCCAGTGCTGTAAGACAAACATGACATCCATGCCTCACCGGGATTCTCGGACGAATGGTCAGAAGCCATCGCTTAGACCACGTCGCCACCGGGGCGGCACTTTGTTTTTAAAACAAACAGGTGAATTAGATCAAAAAATTTACCACTTTCAGTCTAATACAAATTTCCACGATTCATTTTGCAAAACTAAAATTCTTCGTTTTGCAGTACATTAATATAAAATTGCGCCTGAGCTCTGAACTATACATGTTTGTCTTTCATTCCTTCAAACAATTAGTAAGCTTTAATCAGCTGTTTTATTTCTGAGGGCTTATCTGGCCCAATTTCAGAAATATGCATTAAGATTGTTGTTGCTCAGTGAATCTCTAAATGTAGACTGAATTCTGTTTTGTGTGCTAAAGCCACGTTCACATGGTACATTTGTTAAACGCAACAGAAGACTTATTAGCAAAACCTTTTGACACTAATGGAAGTGTGTGCAAATGGTTGCTTACAAAACTCTTACACTTTGGCACATATACTCATTTTTTACAGCTATGTTTGAATAGTGAATATTCCATAATTGCACCTTAATTTATTAATTTTAAAAAAAAGACAACTTCTGCCAGGCTTTTGAAAGACAGCACCAAAAACTTTTTTTTGTGTGTGTGTGTCAAAAAGAGTTCTATTGTGGAGGAAGGAAATTTGCAGTCTCTCTCAATCAGAAAAGATAAAATAAACCTTTACTCGACATTGTGATGTGCAAGTTTAGTATTACAAGGGTCAACTAATTTATTATTTTTTAATGTGTTTCCCTTCAGCTCTGAAAAAAAAAACCCCTTGAATACTATGTATGAGATGTTTACAGTTCACATAATTAAGACTTCATTCTACCATTCTTCTGATATGAGGAATGTCCAGTTTTTCACTTTGCATCTACAATATTTATGGAGGGAAAATAACATTTAACAATAATCCAGGACAGTGGGAATTTTAAATTACGATTATAAAAAAACTTTGTTCCGTCCGAATTACGTTTTTGGAAATTTTTCCTCCATTTGCAAGCTGAAACACAATCAGTTATCGAACAAAATTACATTTTGCATTAATACTGAGCAGAAGGAATGTCACGAGAAAAAAATATTACTATTACAGATTAAATCTGCAGTTCGTCTAACTTCAGTTTTCGAACGTTTTGAAAGACGAAATTCCGTCCCCAGCCGGACCCCCCCCCGCTCTTCACCGTCACACACACCAACCCTCCCACCCAGGGATGTCGCCAAGGAGGTGCTAGGGTGGGCTGCGGCCCACTCTGAAATTTGTCTTGCCCACCCAGTTCAAAATGTGCCATTTTTTCAGTATATTTAACTTTAAAATATAATCTGCATTTTGCCATGTCTTGTTTTATTTCATGCAGCCCTACGTATTTCTCCCCAGGAAGTGAATCGTTTACTTCTCCATAGAACAGCTGTCGAAATATCCGCAGAGCCATGAAAATTTAGTTGTTCTGCACTCTTCTAAATCCTTAGTTTAGGACTCTTTTTCATGTAAGTATGGCCAGGGGAGAATGAGGAGATTAGACAGAGGAATTCACGGAGAGAGATCATTTCCAATTGCTCTGCTGTTTTAGTTACCAAATATGGGATTTCAACACTGAAAGTAGAATCTAAACTGACACTAGCGCTTAATTAAAGACTGTCCCAGAACAGTGAAAGTGTAGAAAGTTGCTGACTACTGCTTTGTAGGAGAGGAGTGCAAGGCAAAGTTGTTGGCTGGAAGCAAGGAAGTTAAGGAGGGGAGAGTTATTGTGTCTGCATGGCAGGACGTTAAAATTTGATTTAAATAAACGAAAACGACATTTTCTTTTAAATAAATTGTTCAAGTACAGTATTATATATTTTTAAAATTGTCCTCAACCTTCTTCCATATTGTAAAATATAATTTCAGTGGATTGTTAGGTTTCCAAACACCACCTACTGAAATTATACTTAACCACACATAGAATGAAATAGAAATTTTGTTTATATACACTATATTGACAAAAGTCACCAGAAACCTAGAAGAGAAACACAACATAGCATTTATTACCATACATTAGTAGGGTGTCGGGGTCCACCTTTGGCCTTAATGCATGCACTGACCCTTCGAGAAATGCTTTAGATAAGGTTTTGGAACACAGCGATAGGTATGAACTTCTATTCAGTACATAATGCTGCCGCTAACTGTTGCTTAGTAGTGGGCCTTGGTTCCAAACTTCTTATGCTGCACTCTAATTCATCCCATAAGTGCTCTATGGGATTAAGATCAGGCCTCTGTGCTGGTCAGTCCACACACGATACAGAATTATCGTCAAACCACACCCTAACAGTCCTTGCTTTACGGCTCTGTGCATTATCCTGCTGGTACCAACAAGGCTCGGTTCCATAGTATTGCCTCAGAGTTGGTCGGGCATAATTGTCCAGAATATCGAGGCAGACGTGCCGGATAACAGGTTTGTCCACATAACCAATGGGCCGGGACCATACCACGAAAAACACCCCCACAAGAGTACACTGCCAGCTCCAAACTTCACCGTAGGAACAGTACACTGTGGTAAATAGCGTTCCCCCGGCTGCCGCCATACCCACACGCAGCCATCAGACCGATGGATCTTATATCTGGATTCATCAATCCATAGGACCCCATTTCCATTGATCAATGGTCCAAGATAAATGTTCTTTACCCTATGCTGAAAGACTAGTAGCATACTGAGCGGAGATTAAAGGCTTATGAGAAGCCGCATGACCACGGTAACCCATGGAATGAAGTTCTCTGCGAATGGTACGTGTACATACTGAGGTTCCAGCATTTTTACTCCCCTGTACACCGAGGTCTTGGGCAGTAAGTACTCCGTCGATTAGCTGTAATGACTGTCTTGAGGCTTCGACGTCCCCTATCACCAATTTTCTTTGGTCTGTCTGTACGTTTTGCTGTGCAGCAAAACGTACAGACAAGGAAGACTCTTTGCGTGCATGAAACACTTCGTGCACACCAAGAGCCTTCCACTTATTCAGTACATCCAAAACAGTTGACTTGGGTATGTTCAAATGCCTCTCTGTTTCTCTTGTGGAGAACCCACTAATATAGCACATAACAATCTTTTTTTCCCCAAAGTCAGTTCTCTCCCGCCAAGACATTTTCACTTGATCGCGGTCAGCTGAATGCTAGTTTTTATACACACATGATCGCCGTCAGCTGCATGCCAGTTTTTATTACCATTTGCAGCTGCACCGCACAGCTTAACAACGCGGTGGATCAGTTCATTTGCTTTTGAAAGGGTGTCCGGTGACTTTTGTCAATATGGTGTACATGCAGTGCTGTATAACATTAAAATAAAAAACAGAAATAAAACAGTAAACAATACAAACAAAAAGTATGTTTGCAAATAAAGGTAACTTGATCACGCTAGTTACGTTAACTGAAAACTTTTACAAAAAGTTCGTAAGTTGGAAGCTTTCGACCTTATCTTAGGTCTTCATCACGCCAATGGAGGACTAAGATTGTTGCCAGATTCTACATTTGAATTTTTCCTATTTTTGTTGCCAAAACCTTTATTGGCGTGATGAAGACCTAAGATAAGGTCGAAAGCTTCCAACTTACGAACTTTTTGTAAAAGTTTTCAGTTAACGTAACTAGCGTGATCAAGTTACCTTTATTTGGCAATATTGTTACGTGTTTTGCCCATAATCGTCAAGTATGTTTGCTTATGCTTCTAGGTAACCAGGATATTATGTTATAACTCCACATTGAAAGTTCTAGACAGATTGTTTTTGCACCAAGCCAATGTTTGTGCAATGTAGGCCCACGTTCTTAAAGATTATTTTTCTCCTTAAATAAACTAAAAGGGAGTTTTAATAAAAAGTCCCTTTGTTGATTTTACTTACACGAACAAACTTTACAGCTTAACTTCACAAACGAAAACCAGCCACTCACTGTTTGACGACGTGGAAGCAAAATTGCTACTGTTCAACAGAATTGCAGTTTTACGCATGCGCAGTTCAGTGCGCATTTGCTCATTCACTACCGTTCGCCGAAGCTTTGTCAAGGAGATGAATCTATTGCCAAGTGGTATTTATTGCACTCTAGTAAACGAATATGGAAAGCTGTAATGTATTACCCAGTTACACAACTATTGCAGTGACTTACATTTGCACTAAGAAAATCTGGGAACTGGTTACTAATGCGGATTTTCTTTTGGAATTTTTCCAAGAAAAAAAAATAATTCTCAATTTTATGTGGGGCTTAGCCCCGGATTTCCATCATGACCCGACGCCAGTAAAGCAATGCATACTTGGTGTAACAAGATTGGAATAGGAACTTAGATCAGGAAACTGACAAGAGTGGAAGACATCACGATCAAAGTAAAAACAAAACCTTAAATCCCAACATGTTGGACATATTGCTAGAACTGATCATCACTGCACTGGGCAACTGAAATTCTAGAACAGACACCAAGTGACAAACTATGTGGGAGATGGGTGGATGAAATTTGAGAGCACAAAATATTTGCAACTACAAAATAAAAAAATAATTCACGTGACATTTCATTGTAAAGGTGCTGCAACACTATCTGCAAAAATTGCCTCATGAAATGTACTTTTAAGGAAAGTTTCAAATCTCACATAACTAACCAGACTGAGGTGTAGATGTTTGGAAACATCTAGAAATCAGCTGACAGCATTAGTTTAAGAAAAATTGTTTAGTAAACAAACAGAGCTCTGGAAGATTATGAATGTCAGTGAATTAACAAATGTAGGCTGCAACTAGTTTTACATGTTCAATTTTGTTTTTTTTTTGTTTAAGGTTTAACAACCACTGTGAGCAACTTAATGGGCTATAAGCAGTTGCCTGTCCCTAATTTAGGGTCACTGGTTTCAGAGAAGGGACAGAGCCGGTGCCGTAAGACAAACACAACATCCATGCCTCACTGGGATCCAGACCCTTCTGGTATGAATGGTCACAAGCCAGCGCTTAGACCACTGCGCCACCGGGGCAGTGCATGTTCAACATTGTCACCAACACAAAAAAAAAAAATGCGTTCCTATTATACATCGCAAATACAACTGATGAACCTTAAGACAGAGAAACAGTATAAAATTAAAAACCAGAAATGGCTGCAAGTAATTCTTGAAAATATGAACCTGCCTATACCATCACCTAAGATACAGGTAACATATGAAATTTAAAAATTCAGCTAATAAACCTAAATACGAATATGGATTAGCAAAAACCTAAAAAATACTTGCAGTTTGTTCTAGAAGAGTCTAAATTCCAGCACAACTGCACTTGCTTCATAGTACTTGTAATGCATGTGCATATTCTGGAAGTGTTTTTTTTTTTTTTTGCACAGAATTAACATAAAATTTACATGCACACTTTTTTTTTTTTTTTTTTTTTAACTTCCTATAAGGTAAAAAAATCAAAAAAAATTTTGTGGAGGGATTTTTATAATCTCATGGAAACATAAGAATCAGAACAGCCACCCATCCTAAATTTAGGATTTGTATCTATGAAACACACTGGATCAAAACTTGGAATCCCTGAATAGGTTAGCCACTTTGAAATCAAGTTTATCAACGCAATGCCACATTGGTATGACAGGAAGTTCTTGCATAGTTGTTAATTTAGAAGGGAAGTTCACGTATACCAAAACATTTATAACTGCAGTTCAATGACCCTTACATTTGAACTCTAAGAACTACACAGTTATGATACAAATGCACTCATCCATATGTTACCCAGGACTGCAAAACAGTATTATCACATTTATAAAGATACATTACAGTCGTAGTTATAAGGTTTAAGTACAACCCTGGTGAATTTAAAAGCGCTAAAAGCAATTTCTGCGCAATATCTTCGTCCACAGAAACGCTCCCCTATTTATACGAGCCGCTTAAAAACATTTACGTTACAATTACCTAAAAACATTCCCACGAATTAAATTAAAACAAAAATACCATCCAGATTTCAGACTAAAAAAAAATAATGTTCCATTGAACACAGAGGCAAAAAACAAATTTCTGTAGCTATTGCACCCAGTGCATTAAGAGACAAAAGGTTAACGTTTACTTCCATAAAAAAAAACAGTATAGCGAATCAAACTCAGTCAAGTTCAACATCCTTTAAGAATAACGTAAAAAAAACCAGGTATGTTACCTGTAGAGTAACAGGTAAACACAGATAATTAAACAGTGATGCATACATAACCAACGCGTGAAACTTTTGTCCTATTCATTGATAAACCGGACCCCAAATTTTATGCTTCCCTCACTGCTGATAACCCCAGATTTGATTGACACGACAGTACTACAACCGTTTTTTACAAGTTCTATTACACAAATTTCCATAACCCGTAATTTATAATTTACATTCAATACAAACTTCTTCCTCATTGCAACAACAACATTCGCGACCACGGTCTTAGTTCAACTGCTGTTGTAGTTGTTGCCATATCGATTTCTGCATTCACATGCTTTTTTCGGATTTTTTTATCATTCTTCTTCTTGCCGGTATCAAATTATATTATATTTACCTAAACTGACCAGAAGTCCCCAAATCTTGAGGACAGTCCTCGAATTTAGTTTAAAAAACGTCTGATGCCTTTGGGGACGCAAATTGCCTTCAAATTTTGATGTTTGTCCTCAAATGTCCTCGAATTTACACTTCCTCATTAGTTCGTTAGATTTCTAATGAAAAATGTTCTTAAAAGTAGTTTTCGTTGTACTAATTTTCCGACATGCTTCTTGTGAAAAAAATTGACTTCTTTTCTTCCTCTTTCCAAGTTTAACGACCACCGTGAGCAACTTTAAGGACTATAAGCAGTCACCTGTCTCTAATTTGAAGACACTCGTTCTAGGGAAGGGAGAGAGAAAGTGCTGTAAGACAAACACACCATCTATGTCTCAGTCGGGACTTGAACCCGTACCCACTTGTACGACTAATCAGTGGCCGGCACTAGGACACTGAACTACTGGCGCTGTCGAATTTCGACTGTACTTGAGCTGCGTTTCTCCAAAAACTTTGACAAAATGAAAAATTCGCCATGCAATTAGTTTGGTGTGCAGCTTGATTTTAATTCGGCACATACACAAAGCAAAGCATTTCACTTTTGCTAATATGTCCTGGCCATCATAATTCTACTTTGTCACTACAAATTATCAACATTCTACAAGATATATCCTTTTAAGACATAAATTTTCGTATGTAATATCACACTTATTGAAGCAACGCAGTTTTGTGACAAAAATATTTGCATTGAGTACGTATATGTCCCCAAATGAACTGACGGTTTGTGGCGCAGTGGTCTAAGCGATGGCCTCTGATCATTCGTCCGAAAGGGGTCCAGGTTCGAATCCCGGTTAGGCATGGATGTTGTGTTTGTCTTACGGCACTGGCTCTCTCCCTTCCCTGGAACCAGTGACTCGAAATTAGGGACGGGCGACTGCTTATAGACCATTGAGTTGCTCACGGTGGTCGTTAAACCTCCAATCAAAAAAAAAAAAAAAAAAAAAAAAAAAAAAAAAGAACTGCCGATTTGAGGACGCCACGCCCTTTTGTCCTCAAATCAGTGTTCCAATATCTGGTCACCTTACATTTACCTCCTCAGAAGAAATTTAAAACTAATATGCGAACGGAAATTTTAATAGTGTAAGTACACTGTATGATATAGTATTTTATAATTAATCGAAGCAATTGTTATCTTTAGTGCATTAGAACAAAATGTCACAGAAAGGCAAATGGTAGAAGAGGGTCGAATTCCCCAAACAAAGAATAAATGCATCGCCAAACGACACATGATGTACGGATTGGATTGGATTTTTTTTTTTGGATTGCAGGTTTAACGACCACCGTGAGCAACTCAATGGGCTATAAGCAGTCGCCCGTCCCTAATTTAGGGTCACTGGTTCCAGGGAAGGGAGAGAGCCAGTGCCGTAAGACAAACACAACATCCATGCCTGACCGGGATTCGAACCCGGACCCCTTACGGACGAATGATCAGAGGCCAACGCCTTAGACCACTGCGCCACCGGGGCGGCTAGATTGGATTGGATTGGAGGTTTAACGACCACCGTGAGCAACTCAATGGGCTATAAGCAGTCGCCCGTCCCTAATTTAGGGTCACTGGTTCCAGGGAAGGGAGAGAACCAGTGCCGTAAGACAAACACAACATCCATGCCTCACCGGGATTCGAACCCGGACCCCGTTCGGACGAATGATTTTTTTTTTGATTGGAGGTTTAACGACCACCGTGAGCAACTCAATGGGCTATAAGCAGTCGCCCGTCCCTAATTTAGGGTCACTGGTTCCAGGGAAGGGAGAGAACCAGTGCCGTAAGACAAACGCAACATCCATGCCTCACCGGGATTCGAACCCGGACCCCGTTCGGACGAATGATCAGAGGCCATCGCTTAGACCACTGCGCCACCTGAAATGTCCTCAAAATTTGAAATGTCGAAATTTGAAATGTCGAAACCTGAAATGTCCTCAAAATTATTTTTGTCCTGAAATGTCCTCAAAATTTAGATTTTATCAAAAACTCGTTACGAATGATCAGAGGCCATCGCTTAGAACACTGCGCCACTGGGACGGCCCATGGTGTACGGGCACGCTGATACAAATGTAAACACAACAAAGTAAAAACCAGGGTTTTATACAATAATATTTAAGACTTTTTTGCTTTTTGCTGAAAATGGCTCAAGCTCTTCGTTGTTATACAGATCAGCCGCCCCGGTGGCGCAGTGGTCTAAGGCGTTGGCCTCTGATCATTCGTCCGTAAGGGGTCCGGGTTCGAATCCCGTCAGGCATGGATGTTGTGTTTGTCTTACGGCACTGGCTCTCTCCCTTCCCTGGAACCAGTGACCCTAAATTAGGGACGGGCGACTGCTTATAGCCCATTGAGTTGCTCACGGTGGTCGTTAAACCTTCAATCAAAAAAAAAATATACAGATCAAGTCCCAAATGCATCCAAATTGCCGCCCCGGTGGCGCAGTGGTCTAAGCGATGGCCTCTGATCATTCGTCCGTAAGGGGTCCGGGTTCGAATCCCGGTGAGGCATGGATGTTGTGTTTGTCTTACGGCACTGGCTCTCTCCCTTCCCTTTAACCAGTGACCCTAAATTAGGGACGGGCGATTGCTTATAGCCCATTGAGTTGCTCACGGTGGTCGTTAAACCTCCAATCAATCAATCAATCAAAGCATCCAAATTCTGGAGGAGAGTCTTCGAATTTGTGTACTGCCCCTTAAAACATCTGATGTCTTTGGGGAAGCAAATAGTCCTCAGATTTTGACTTTTGTCCTGAAATGTCCTCAAAATTTAGATTTTATCAAAAACTCGTTAAATTGCTAACTAAAAAGACGCTTAAAAATAGTTTCCGTTGTATCCACCTGCCGACGTGCTGATTACAAAAACAAATTTTTACAGTACATGTTCTGAGTTCTCCCAAAAAGTTATATAAAAACAGAAAATTCTTTATGCAGTTCGTTCTTCAAAGAAATATAAAGATTATGCATCTTGCTCTTAATTTAGCATGGGTATCTAAGGTAATTTATTTCACGTTTGCTGAGTATGCTCTTTCCATCACAGCTCTGTTTCGATGGTACAAACTGCAAACATTTGACGAGATATATCCTTTTAAGATAATATTTTGATTTTGTTTGGTGGTTTAATGAAAACCATGAGCAATTGGCCTATAAAAAAGGTGGCCTATAAGCTGTCGCCGGCCCCAAATTTAGGGTAATTGGTTTTAGAGAAGGGAGAGAGACAGCGCATTAAGGCAAACACAACATCCATGCCTTACGGAATTCGAACACAGACCTATCTTGGACGAATGGTCCGAGGCCAGCTTTTAGACCACTGCGCCACCGCGGCGGCAAAAACATTTTCGGATGTAATACAGCACTTAGTGAAACAATACAGTTTTTTTTTATTGGAGGTTTAACGACCACCGTGAGTAACTCAATGGGCTAGAAGCAGTCGCCCGTCCCTAATTTAGGGTCACTGATTCCAGGAAAGGGAGAGAGCCAGTGCCGTAAGACAAACACAACATCCATGCCTCACCGGGATTCGAACCCGGACCCCGTTCGTACAAATGATCAGAGGCCATCGCTTAGACCACTGCGCCACCGGGGCGGCCAAATACAGTTTTATGACAAAATTTTGGATATCTAGTATGCGTATGTATCAATCCCCAAATCTGGAAACACTACGCAATTTTGTCCTCAAATCAGTGTTCCAATGTCTGGTCACCTCATTCCTAGTTCTTCTACTGATCATGAGTGGACTGGCCGTAAAACCATCTAGTGCAGTTACTGCGCCAGGTTGATTAATGGCTGGTTGCGGACCGATTTCTCAATGATTATTTAAATAATATCATAATTAATAATCGTATTGTACATTATGTATAATAAAATTTCTCACAAAACGTTGGTTTTGCGAAATGAAAGAGACTTCTTTGCCTACAGAAAGGATTGATAGCTATTATAACAAATAAAAATTCCCCAATGGGCACCCATAGCTTAGTTTACAGGAGGGAACAAAAATAGAAACTGTAAACACAAAGAGCATAAAAAATCATATATAAACTTTCATTGTGCCGTTTGTGTCCTCTAACCATTTTTGCTACACACGCCTAGATAAATTTAATTGAAAACCAGACGATCCAAAAACTGCACGCCGCCCCGGTGGCGCAGTGGTCTAAGCGATGGCCTCTGATCATTAGTCCGAACGGGGTCCGGGTTCGAATCCCGGTGAGGCATGGATGTTGTGTTTGTCTTACGGCATTGGCTCTCTCTCATTCCTGGAACCAGTGACCCTAAATTAGGGACGGACGACTGCTTATAGCCCATTGAGTTGCTCACGGCGGTCGTTAAACCTTCAATAAAAAAAAACTGAACAAAAAAGACTGATAGATAAAGTTCCAAGAGTGTTGGGACAAATATATATATATATCAAAATATAAACTATTTTCCTTGATACACGCCTATACCACTCTGCTACCGCGCAATGCAGCTGGAAACCAAGAGTGAATAGTGCATACATATATAAATAACCACAAACAACACCTCCTGAACGTTCTCTAAAGCACAGGAGAGTACTGGAGTTCATTTGTTGTCATGTGCATGTTCAGGAGGTGTTGCTTGCAGTTATACATATATATATATATCTTATTGTTCTTCTGAGCCTTGCTCCTTTTGGCCACTTGTGCCCCATCCACCACAAAACTTCACTAGTCACTCAGTTGATCAAGAAGAAAAGAAACGCCCAAGACAAAGTTCTAGAAAAACTTGCCGAACTCTTTGTCCACCAGCAAATGGCCGTTGTAGAGAACATGTTTTTCATTTTTTGTATTCCACACTGTCATACATTGTACTCAGGCATGCTGTGCTCCAATGCGCAGTGCCAAATTTTAATATTACTTTCAACGGCAAATTCCCAGTGTTTTTACTAAACGTACACAGAGCTGCAGTAGTTCAACATCAAAAGTAGCAATCAGAATTAATGTCATGGCAAAAATCTTTGTAGTGCCTCCCAAGAACTGAAATTACAGTCAGATTCCCAGGGGAGGGCAAGTCCCTCCCCTCTTGCCCCTCCCTTTGGGTGCCCATGAATTCACACCAAATTACACGTCAGGATTCGGTTTCCGGTGGATCCACAGCACTAGCCCAAGCGCAGGAGAGTACTAATAATTCAACTAGAAAATCAGTACAGTAGGAATATATACACACACCCTAAACAACCCCAATATACCTAAAAATTTCCTCAGACAATCCCCACAATCTTCTATTTGGAAATGTGTAACACACACACAGTATACTTATATATACTTTTTAATTTTTGTATTGGTCCGTTTTACTATCATACAGCACAGTTTTTTTTTGATTGGAGGTTTAACGACCACCGTGAGCAACTCAATGGGCTATAAGCAGTCGCCCGTCCCTAATTTAGGGTCACTGGTTCCAGGAATGGGAGAGAGCCAGTGCCGTAAGACAAACACAACATCCATGCCTCACCGGAATTCGAACCCGGACCCCTTACGGACGAATGGTCAGAGGCTATCGCTTAGACCACTGCGCCACCGGAGCGGCATATAGCACAGTTGTCAATAGCAGTTTTTTTTTTTGAGGTTTAACGACCACCGTGAGCAACTCAATGGGCTATAAGCAGTCGCCCGTCCCTAATTTAGGGCCACTGGTTCCAGGGAAGGGAGAGAGCCAGTGCCGTAAGACAAACACAATATCCATGCCTGACCGGGATTCGAACCCGGACCCCTTACGGACGAATGATCAGAGGCCAACGCCTTAGACCACTGCGCCACCGGGGCGGCCAATAGCAGTTGGCATGTACGTGAATTCCTTAGCTTTGCCTTGAAGTATCTTTTACCATTTACCATAATGTAATAATTTTTTTCTTTTTATTTGAATTTTTTTATGTTGCTGTTGGAGGTTTAACGACCACCGTGAGCAACTCAGTGGATATAAGCAGTCGCCAGTGCCATAAGACAAACACAACATCCATGCCACACCGGGATTCGAACCCAGATCTATCTCGGACAAATGGTCAGAATCCAGCGCTTAGACCACTGCGCCACCGGGGTAGCTTGAATTTTATAAATATAGCAGCATAAATGTGTCATTTTCAGCTTTTTTTTTTTTTTTAAATCAAATGTTTAAAGTCAGGCATTTCAATCACAAAGCATATGTATGCCTTCATTTTGATCTGTTACAGATTTTGCAAATATACTTCTGAATCATTTCAACATGGCCGCCCCGGTGGCGCAGTGGTCTAAGCGATGGCCTCTGATCATTCGTCCGAAAGGGGTCCGGGTTCGAATCCCGGTGAGGCATGGATGTTGTGTTTGTCTTACGGCACTGCCTCTTTCCCTTCCCTGGAAACAGTGACTCTGAATTAAGGACGGGCGACTGCTTATAGCCCATTGAGTTGCTCACGGTGGTCGTAAACCTCCAATCAAAAAAAAAATTTCAACATGCACAAGATTTGTAATATCAAGATTTGTAATATCAGTATTTGCAGTTTCACCAACCCGTGTTAATACTTTGCTGTAACCTTATTTTGGGAAGCACTTTGAGATAAGAGATTAAAAATAAAAACAGCACAAAAGCAAAACAAACGTGTTTAATTCTTGGGAAAAATATTCCCAGTTTTAACCATTCTTAGCTATAAAATATCCAGCAGCTCTCCATTTTTGAAGTTTGCGCTTGTTTTATCCTAGGTTTAAAGCCTAAATATTTCATTATATAAAATTTCAGCCTTCAAAAAATTTCCTTTCATACCTCCCCCTCCCCCTCCCCAAAGGATACTGTTGAACATCCCACGAAATTTTTTGGCACCCCCAGTATGAAATTCCTGGATAAATCCCTGCCGTACAGTACATATAACCTGAGTAACTGTGATGCACACATTTCAGCATAAGCGCAAAGCACTTTCATATCCAACAACGGTTAAATACGAGTATCTGTGAATGAAGATTCATAAGCCTAACGCCATTACGCCGACATTACTGCCAATAGCCCCCCCCCCTAAATAGCTTCGCTGCACCAGTGGCGCAGTGGTCTAAGCGATGGCTTATGACCGTTCGTCCAAAATGGGTTCGGGTTCGAATCCCGGTGAGGCATGGATGTTGTGTTTGTCTTGCGGCACTGGCTCTCCCCTTCTTTGGATCCAGTGGTCCTAAATTAGGGACGGGAGACTGCTTATAGCCCACTGAGTTGCTTACATTGGTGGATGGGACACAAGTGGCCAAAAGGCGCAAGGCTCAGAAGAACAAATATTTAAACCCCCAATCATAAAAAAAAAAAAAAAAGCTTCTTTCTGTTTCACCAAAGGCAACTTGCGTCGCAGGGCGAGGTCCTTATTTCTTAAGATGATAAATTAAGCAATTTTTTCTTTTCAAAATCTGGCTTCGTAACAATATTATTAGACATAGTCAAATAAAACTTTTATATTTTATGATTTAAAATATTTTACATGAGTTTCATGTTTTATAAACATTTTCAGAAGTAACAGGGCCGGTAAAATTTCAAAATAACGGTCGACTTGACAGTTCAAGTCCACCCCTGGTCCCTACTGTCCAAGTTCAAGATTTCCGTGGGACACTGTTATTAAGCTTGTTCAACAGTTCGTTTCGGTCAGTCCCACACAGTCAATAATGCAAAATTAGAAACTGGCGAATTCTACTAGCATTAGATATCCACCGGGATGGGAAAACTATAAAGGTCATTAAAGAAACAAAAATCAAAAGTTCAATCCTTTCTACTTTTCATTGGAAGAGGATGCAATAGTAGCATGAAAGCAACACTCAAATTAATTAAGGAGCTGCATTTAAAACCCAACACACATATTAACTACAACCGCTGTTTTAAATATGATATGCCATGGAATCCAGGTCGCCCTAGAGTTCATTTGGTCAGGATGCTGGCTTCTTAAAGCCAGTGAAACTCGATTCGAAAAACGAAGCAACATGAATGGTCGGGGTGTGTACAGCACAGATCATTAACTTTCATAGAGTTATTGGCCAAATATACCCATGGTTATATCACTCTTGAGATACCTAATATACCTATGGTATAGATACTCATGAGATACCTGATTCTACAAGATACGCAATCAATTCACAGCAACTTGTCGCCATGTTTCAAGTAATAATTGTGGTCTGGAATAATATAAATCGCATCGACGCCAAGAACGTAGGGCTCTAAATGTGTGCGTTTTTATTCAGAGTTGAACGAACTCGGTGAGTTTCTGATAGGTGTCATCCTACACTGACGGAAAAAAAATCCCAACACCACGAAAAAATAGTATAGGCAACATATTTAATCGATTAAGGTTTCAAGATCACAGCTTATTGTAAGCGCGAGAAGAGCCATTTTAAATGTGAAATGCTGGTACATTAATAACCGGTGTAACCGCCATAATGTTGAATGCAAGCACGCAAACGTTCATGCATTGTATCGTACAGGTGCTGGATGTCAGTTTGTGGGATGGAGTTCCATGCCTGTTGCACTTGGTAGGTCAATACAGGGACGGTTAATGCTGGTTGGGGGCGACGCTGGAGTTGTCGTCCAATGATGTCCCATACGTGCTCGATTGGTGAAAGATCTGGTGATCTAGCAGGCCACGGCAAAATGTCGACACTCTGTAGAGCATGTTGGGTTACAACAGCGGTATGCGGCCGAGCGTTATCCTGTTGGAAAACACCCCCAGGAATGTTGTTCATGAATGGCAGCACAACAGGTTGAATCACCAGACCGACGTACAACTGTGCCGTCAGGGTGCGTGGGATAACCACGAGAGTGCTCCAGCTGTCATAGGAAATTGCTCCCCAGACCATAACTCCAGGTGTAGGTCCAGCGTGTCTCGGCCGCAGACAGGTTGGTTACAGGCGCTCACCTGGCCTCCTTCTAACCAACACACGGCCATCACTGGCACCCAGGCAGAACCGGCTTTCATCAGAAAACACAACAGATCTCCACTCCGTCCTCCAATGAGCTCTAGCTTGACACCACTGACGTAGCAAACGGCAGTGGTTTGGAGTAAGTGGAATGCACGCTACAGGGCGTCTGGCTCGGAGCTGACCTTCAAGTAACCGATTTGTAACAGCTCGTTGTGTCACTGTGGTGGCAACTGCAGCTCGAATTGCTGCCGCAGACGCGGTACGATGCGCCACAGCCATACGCCGTACACAGCTGTCTTCCCTCTCAGTAGTGCCACGTGGCCGGCCGGAACCCGGTCTTCTTGAGGCAGTACCTTCCCTTGACCACCGCTGCCAACAATCATGCACAGTGGCTACATTCCTGCCAAGTCGTTCTGCAATATTGCGGAACGAAAATCCACCTTCTCGTAGCCCTATTACACGACCTCGTTCAAACTCCGTGAGCTGTTGATAATGGCTTCTTCGTCTTCTTAAAGGCATTCTTGACTAACATCAACACACTACGTCGAATCTCAACGCTAACTAACGCTCACGAACGTTACAGCGCGTATTTACAGCAAACCTGCTTTGCATGTTCCGAGGGGCGCTACTAGCGCCACATGTATGCGCCGAGCGCGAAATTTGCATAGACGTCATCTTACAGATGTACTCTCACCGCCTACCAACTGTCGTTTATCTAACACAACCCCTTCTTGGTGTTGGGATTTTTTTCCCGTCAGTGTATATCCTGGCGCCAATGACATCTGTGGTAAGAATGAGAATGTAACATCTTCTGGTAGTTGAATGGTTTAGGAAGGTTTTAGCTCATCGTACTTCTGGTCTGGTTTCGAATCCAGATAAATCACGAATGTTGCTTTCATTCTTGTGGCAGTGATTTTCTTCTTTCATTGGAGCCAGTAACCTTTGATACTCGATGGAGGTCATTAAACTGAAAGAGAGTTTGGGAAAGCGGAAGAAAGAAAGAAAATAACACATAGCACCCAGAAAGATTTTTATTTGAGGTTTAGCGTCCACCCTCAGCAACTCGATGGGACATAAGCAGTCGTCCGTCCCCAATTTAGGGTCACTGGTTCCAGGAAAGGGACAAAACATCCATGTTTCACCGGGATTCGAACCCGGCACCATCTTGGACAAATGGTCAGAAGCCAGCGGTTAGACCACTGAGCCTCCGGGGCGGCGAATCCCGTTTTTTTTTTTTTTTTTTCAAGGACGCAGTCCAGTTTCTTGTTTCAATGACGGCGGATCTAGAGCTGGGTAAGGCATAAGTGCTGCATTTATTTATTCAGTTTAATTCTCCTTCCTGGAGCCAGGAATCCATGACCAAGGATAGGCAACTGTCACTACTTCCCGCAAGGTTGTAGGTTGTTTTATCACCTCTGCGGGCTTGGAAGAGAAAGAATATCAGCTTTCTTGCGTGGGGCAACCCGTAAGGAAGCAACACGAGCAGATATATTGTAGATCATGGTACCAAACCTATGTCTACAGAGTTTCAGGTCTCTTCTCTGATGAATACCTATTGCCGTTCGCCTATGTAAGTGATAAGGACAAGAGAAAGTATTCCTAGCAACATATTATTACACTATCTGTACCCCATCACTGAATTGATAAATAAAAATTTAAAATAAGGCTTTCATTTTGATTGCGCGACTGCTAACATTCCTCAAAACATTCCAATTCCCTCATATAACTAACACTCCTGATAACCTTAGCATGAACAAAGACTGCTAGGAATTCAAATATATGGGCATATTTGGCTCATGAGAATATTTATCACATTTTTTTGGCATGATGTACGTGGTATCCCAACTGAGTAAAATAGTTGTAAATTCACGCCTCTGTGCTGCCAAAGAGAGCTACTCATAGATTGAGTTTAATATGAAAGAAAAGGTACGAAGATTAATCTGCAGTCACCTGAGGCCGTAGCTCCCCTCTCTCGCAAAACCCTGATGAACTATTTGCCTCTGTGTGGGTTACTATCCAAATATTTAGCATATCAAGAAAATTTGGTTAAACATATCTTTGGGTTAAACTTACACGAAAACACTTTGTCAGCAATTGGCTATCTTCCAGCAAGTAGCTTTCGATCAAAAGACAGTCTTTACTTTTGTTTATTTCAA
Source organism: Macrothele yani (assembly GCA_039090855.1). NCBI lineage: Eukaryota > Metazoa > Arthropoda > Arachnida > Araneae > Macrothelidae > Macrothele > Macrothele yani. The sequence continues at coordinate 60,244,604 of CM077023.1, read as the reverse complement.
GATTTAACGACCACTGTGAGTAACTCATAGGGCTATAAGCAATCTCCAGTCCTTAATTTGGAACCGCTGGTCCCAGGGAGGGAAAGGGGCATCTCTGTGCACCATACATGTCCCGTCCGGGACTCGAACCCGGGCCCAACTCTGAAGACTAGCCAGGAACCTGCGTCTCTGGCCATTTGGCAATCGTGCTAACAAAGACTTACTCTTGACTCGATGGTGTGAAGTCTGTACTTTGTTAGATGAGTTACTCTCGTAATCACTTGGGATGCAAATCAGTTTTTTTTTACAAGTATTAATGAAAAAAATACATGGGAACTGGGAGTGGGGTATTAATTTTAAAAATTACCTCCTTTCGGGAGAGAAACAATGGATTGATGCCAGTTTCATGATGCTTTTCTTCCTCCAGCATTCGTCCCATCCCAGGACAGATGTGAAAGGCAAGAAGATGCAATAAATACTCTCGTACTAACTGCTTAAGGCTGTCTTTGAATGAGTGTTTGCGTTCATCTTCTATATATCTGCAATGTAAATTCTTCTGTACATATTTTCTCGAAGACTGTTACTTTGTTGTGTTTGAAATTTTCAGCACAAATAAAAACTATCCATAGCTAATATATGACAGTTATTATTCTGAAAAAATTGTTAGAACTTTTTTAAAATTCAATTTATCTGACTCGAAAGTATTCCAAGTAGGCGCTAGATGGCGCGATAAATTAACTTAGTGTTTCTGTCTGAAAGAAACGAAATCACTCATTTCTGTCTGATTTTTCTAATTATCTGAGCAAAATAAAAATAAATGAATGGGGGCAAAAGTGAGATTGGGATCTTTTCTTCCGTTAATCATCTTAAATCCTTTTGTACGTTCATTTTTTGAAGAGAAAATGTGTACATCAGCAGAGAACCCCTGAGTTAGAGCTATAGAAACTCCACCTACTTACACAGCTCCGTATACCCCCAAAGAACGTCATTGATTAAAACATAACAGTGCGTACTTTGTCTTTTCATTCTGAAGCCAACGAGAGACCTCTTCCAATCTGAATATGTTGAGGTGTGCAAGTGATTTGCTGACGCCAACTTCTGGGACAGTCACTCAAAACGTAAAAGCCACGCCCAAGGAGTGACTTTTTGCGCCATCTATCGCAGAAGATGAACCCCAACACTCATTCAAAAACAACCTTAAGGGATTCTCTTGGTGTGATTGGTTGGTTGGTTTTAGTGGAACAAAGGCCACCGCGGACCAAAGAACGGCAAGCACCAGGACGTTTTTTTTTTGATTGGAGATTTAAAGCAAACACAACATCCATGCCTAACGGGATTCGAACCCGCACCCCTTTCAGACGAATGATCAGAAGCCATCGCTTAGACCATTGCGCCAGCGGGGTGGCGCACCAGGATTATCCAAGAAAATAATAAGAATAATTTTGGGTGTCATTTCTTGGAAAGTGCCACTCTGTGAAAATCGCCCTAGGGCCGAGTGGTACAAGGCGTTGGATTCTAATCATTCGTCGAGACGGGTCTGGGTTCGAATTCCCAGTGTGGCATGGATGGTATGCTTACTTTACGCACCCTCTCTCCCTTTCCTGGAACCAATGGTTCTAAATTAGTGATGGACGACTGCTTATACAGCCTATTGAGATGCTCACTATGGTTGTTAAACCCTCAAACAAACAAACAAAAAACCGGTGAGAAACCATTTGCTACTCCATGGCGTCCTAATAAGGAAAACCTCACACTGATAAGTAATATAGTAGATGTTCTATAGATTTCAGCTTATTCTAAATCTTTACATTTTTAATTTCACTGGTATATTTGTGTTGCCAAATAGATTAAAATTACATTTTTAAATTGTTTTAGACGGACTGATTCCATTCAGAACAAGATGGTGCAATGTCTTTGGCTGGAAGTGTATAACGAAATGCTATCCATTAAATTGGTTGGCCGCCCCGGTGATGCAGTGGTCTCAGCATTGGCTTGTGACCATTCGTCCGAGATGGATCAGGGTTCAAACCCTGGTAATGCATGGATGTAGTGCTTGTCTTACGGCACTGGCTCTCTCCTTTTTCTGGAACCAGTGGCCCAAAATTTGGGACGGGCTACTGCTTATTGCCCATCGAATTGCTCACGGTGGTCGTTATACCCCCAAACAAAATTAAATTGGTTGACGACTGAACAAGTTAGGCGGAAAAAAAGTGTAATTAAAGCCAAACATCATAGATAACTTCACGCAGCACTAGATGGACAAACAACTTCCGAAGAGATATCACCCAAACGATAAGAGATTGCAACAATTATGAGAATGAATTGGTGACTTGATGTTAATGCACTATGCACAAATATATTTAAAGAATGCTCCATAAAGCGCAATATGCTAACAAAGAGAGGACGTAGAGTTGACCATACAGCCAGATCGAGTTATGGGGAGCGTGAAGAGCTGATGGGATTCACATCAATTCATGTAAACGTTAACACACGAAATGCGATACTTATGACAATAGGCGCCCATTGGTTTGTTTACAGTAGGAAATACACAAAATAGAGCAAACCTGCGAATATATTTGCACATTGCCTGTTTATTCAATTTATCAATTTGTTGCATATATACGTCGTATGTAAGCACCGTCAAAGGATAAAAATACGTAAAACTTGGATGGAGTGCTCTTCCAAAGAGAATCGGGTTCATTTCACAAATGGAAAGTTGACCAGAGTGTTGTTATACTTCTCAATTATGAGTCAAGAGACATGGACCTTGATTAACAGATATGCAAAGACGTCAGAAAACTCGAACAAATGGGTAGAAATGCAAGCTTGGAACAATCACAAAAGGCAAGTAAGAAGCTGATTATTAAGCAGACGGTATGAGATTAATACATGATCATAGAATCCCTCCAGTTAGATGAAAATGGATATAATGCTAGAAGAGGTACAGGGAGAGAACAACCAAAACATTAAGTCTCTAACAAGTTGGAAAATCCCGGGGAAATAACCACTTAGGAGACGGATAGATGAAATTAGGAAGCGTAATATAATCACGTGAAAAATCCTGCTCAGTTCGGAGAGTTGTGGTAAAAACTTGGGGATGATTGTCATCCAATAATGGATAGTGAACAATTTAGTTGATGATATGCATTTCCAGTATGATCCTACGTTTTCCAATTTACCGTTCGACACATGAGATAAATTTCAAAAAAAAAAAAAAAAATAGCATCCTTGTGGGACAATATTCAGGAGGATTTATTGAACATTATTTTAATATGTGATAAAAAAATTGTTATAGTACATACAGATCCTTATCTGAAGGCAACTTCCCCACATACTGCTCCGTACAAGCGCCTGTGTTTTTGACTCGTATATGTGAAATTATTTACAGTTCTGTGTTCCTCGCCTGGGTACAAAATCGGAATAGACTACATAACTGAATTTACAAAGAAATAGTAAAATGGAACAACTCTTGCTAAATCTATGGACACTGAACAGCAAGCGTGGTGGCCTCTTGTTTGGGAAATCTGTTCTAGGATTCTGAAGCTAATTTTCCTGTGTGAGCTTTACAAGGAATCTATTCGCTGTGGCCAGTGATACTACAGTTCACTGTTTTTATTGGTATGGTAATGCTGGTGACTTATCACCATTCTAAAATTATTCTTCGTTAATGTATTTAATAATTTAGTATACTTTATTTAACCCTACTGTACTGAAAACTGATACATTGAAATATTATAGACCACATGTCTCTGATTTAAGTAAAGTCATAAGGTCGTAAAAAGCAGAGTTACAGGGTGGATTGATGTTATTGTTCGAATTACTAAATAAACACCTACGGGTACTAAGGTGGAGGAATATAGTAAAGCAAAGATAGGTATAGCTGCCGGAAGACATGCGAAAAAAGGTGTTTGAGATAAAATCCAAAATCTAATCCCAAAGAATGTTTTCCCTTATGTTAGCACAAGGTGAAGCTTAGAAAAAATAATTCTAAGAAGTTACTTATTTCCTTAAAATTTGGACGTCAGGCTGTAGTTGTGATTACAACAGAATTTACAGTTTCTGTAAATTAAAAAAAAAGGTGTGCATATTCTAATTTCCTTTTGGGAGTTTTAACTGCTCAGCTGATAGTTTAACACTGCTTTAAGAAATATTTTTTAAAGAAGTACTAATCGTGTTCTATTTGTAGCAGAGCTTTCAACCACATGTTTAATGAGATTTTTCTTTCCTTGCAAGCTAAATGAAATACGACAGTAACGAACTACGCCCGCTTTGGTAGTCATATCTGTAATAATGTGGTTAGAGAAGAAGCTTTGTATCCAACAAATTTTTAAATTGAAACCCGAGTCAGAAATTGATGGAGTATCGGATTTCTGATTCTGAATTTGTCACCCACCTGGAATCAATAACCTAAATAAGATACAGCTAATTCATTTCCTTTGGATTCTAAAGCAGCACTCTATTAGCCATGGGGTGAGGCCTTCAGCTTCGTAAACGACGAGCCCGTGGGCTCGAATCACAGTTAAGGAATGCGCAATGTTTGTTCGATTGTTGAACGTATTTCACTTCCTTTGAGTTAGCATCCCTCATTTTTGGCATACGCAGGGCCGGATTAAGCGGGGGTCTATAGGGGTTATAGCCTTGGGATCCACCATTACCAAGGGCCCAGGAAACATGCCTAGGCAAATAATAAACAGAGAGGTAAACAGAGAGAGAGAGAGAGAGAGGGAGAGAGAGAAAGAGGTTTGTAAAATAGTTTTACTTTTGTCTCGTATGATTTCCACTTTGTCAGAAACAGGGGCTGGTAGACAAACAGATTTCAAGGCAATTACTTACAAAGGGTAAAGGTTTCATGTCGCTGGGTACAGCGGGTCGGCGAAACAGTTTCAGCTTTTTCACTACCATCCACCCACAATTTGCACTTGGAACCGTTAATGGTCGAAATCCCTTGTAGTTTCACATTGCATAACAAAAAAGGATTCACCAAGGAAAGTATACAGTGGTAAACCATTAAAAAATTCAAGACAAAATTTAGGAGTTTTAAGCTTTTAACTCATGTTCTTATGAGAACAATAGAAAATACAATGACTTATTATGAAAACACTGTAGACAATTTAGTAGTTCGAAGATTGCAGTACGTATTATCACAAGCATATTGCTACAATTCGTGTTTTAACGGATTTCATAATGATTCCCTGTCATAATTCTTTCAGGACTCACTTAGATGTCTCAGCCTTGGGTCCCACTCAAATGTGTTACTTAGCCTAGGGGCCCACTAAAGCCTTAATCCGGCCCTGGGTATACGCAACATTTTACAATAAACCAATTCAACTTTCATCAAAATTTACGACCATAGTATTACGATAAAGGGGGGAAAGAACGTACGTTTGAAGCAGTCTGATGAAAGCAGTAATAGGTACCTCTTATAAAGTCAGACCTGCAGGAACACCCAGACCATCAAGCTGCTGACCAGAGCCGGCCATAATAAGTACTGAAACACCTTAAATTCAGACTGCCATAAATTTAAGGATTTCAAAATTATTAAATAAGCAATTTAAGATGTCCTGCTATCGTTTATTCATATCTTCCTTTCCATTATTTTTCTTTTCGGGAGTTAACCACTAGGCGCAACTCTAAATGCTACAACTAGTCGCTCGGCCCTAATTTACTGCCACTGGTTGCCAGGGAAGGTCAGAGCCAGAGACATCGGACAAACACACCACCCATGTCTCACTTGAGACTCGAGCCCGGGCCCATCTCGGATGAATGGTCAGCGCTTCAAACTACTCGGCCACGGGAATGGCTTATTCATCGTAGACGATCAAGAAACGTGTGTTGAGGGAGTACTAAGGGATTTGATAGTAATACTAAAACACAGCAACAAAAGTAACACATTTAGATTAGTTTGATGTAGATATATGAGAAACAGTCAATAAGCACCGATAAATCATATGAATCTAGGGTTTGGGATATCCGGAATAAACATGGGCTTTTGTACTTCGGGAAATCAACGTTACATTCATCTTGAGTCTCCATGGTTTTTCTGCGAGTTACAAATCTTAAATTTAGGCAGTTGCGTAAATAAGTATTTTTTAGTAACTCGCACTATAGCTTTCTTTTCAAGGTTGTGTGTTTATGTTCATTTATTTATTTATGGAAAACCCATCGTGTACCTTAGTTGGTCATCTGAGAAAAATCAAGAACTTCACCATTATTGAAATTTTGATACTTAACCTGTAAGGAAAAAACAAACGAATCATGCGTTTCTAAGTTTTCAGATATTGTACTATAACAAATAACTGGTGTTAATTTTTTTAAGTTCGAATAGATTGTTTCGAGCTCCAAAAAGTTCTTAATTTACGTTTTACGTTAAAGTGGTATTTCAGAATATGGCGATACTTCAAGAGAATGTACCTTCCAATACGAATAATATATTTATATCTGCAGTGGCGCACCGAGGAATTCCTGTTGGGGGGGGGGTGCTAGATGTATATTTAGGTATGTGTGTATACGCACATAGTATATATGTATGTGTATATATGTATGTATGCATACGATATAGATATGTATACAATATGTATATATATAGTGCATAAGATAGACAGATGTACATTAGATAGAAAGGTAAAAGAATTGACGTACGGGTCTTTGGGGGAGAGCTTAAGTCTCAAAGCCCCCACCCCCACCCCCCTTGGGTGCGCCAGTGTATATCTGAATACTTAGGGAGGTAAACAACATGAAAAGAATGACTTCTTTTGTCGCTGATTATTCTCACGCACATAGTATATATGTATGTGTATATACTGAAGAGCAAAGCTGAAAACTAAGGAAAAACTTTTGAATTTAAAACGAAAGTGTATATATGTATTTATGTATGTATGCATACGATATAGATATGTATACAATATGTATATATATAGTGCATAAGATAGACAGATGTACATTAGATAGAAAGGTAAAAGAGTTGACGTACGGGTCTTTGGGGGTAGAGCTTAAGTCTCAAAGCCCCCACCCACACCCCTTGGGTGCGCCAGTGTATACCTGAATACTTAGGGAGGTAAACAACATGAAAAGAATGGTTAATATATATCAAATACGTGGAGATAATGTAAATGGACGATGCCATCGCTCTTTCCATAAACATCGCATGGCGCTGAAAATTGTTGGCGCCGTAGTGTAAATTCGAACGCACTCGACTAGTTATCGAGAGTTCTGGGGTTCGATCCCAGCGGTGCCGCAATACAATTTTTCAGTCGCTATGCGTTGTTTAAAAAATAACGTGGAAAGAGCGATGACATCGTCCATTTACATGAAAAGAATGACTTCTTTTGTCGCTGATTATTCTCACGTCTGAAGTAATGCGGGAGGACAATTATATATAATGAACACCGGTTTGTCAGCAAACACAGCTAACAGCTCTCTACTTGTCTCCGGTATTTCTATCTTCACAAAATTCATTTTTGATTCAAATGAAGCGGAAAATATCGAGAACAAATAAAAAAAACCCCATCAAAAATAAAATCTGAATTATTTTAAAGTTTGAAATTAAATACTTTAAATTTTGAAAACTGCTTTTAAAGCCCATATTTCGATCCAGCAGAAACTTACATTATTTTTTGATATGAAGCACGCCAATAGGTTCACTTTAAAATGTAACTGTGACTTGAAAGCGATATTTAGTAATCCGAGTTAGACCCCAATATCTGCAATGTAGCATTGAAGAACTTGAGAGATATGGTGTCACCTTGTCTCACTTTCTGTTCAATTTTGATAGGTGGTGTGATCTCGAATAGTCGTACCTTTGCACTTGCATTTTCACAGTTGTTTATCAATAATATTAACGTAGGCATCTTCAATACCGTAGGTGACGGTTTGTCGGAATCAAAAACCTTTTCATAATCAATAAATGCCATCCATATACAGTGGTTGTTCATATTCATTCGCTCTTTCAATTATTTCTTTCAGTACGTCGATACGATCTATATTGCTGTAGCCACACCTGAATCCAGCTTGTTCTTTTGGTTGATCCATGTCCGATATTTCCCTCAAGCGATGTGACAGAACCTAAGTGAAGATTTTGTAAACGACTGATTGAAAGCTGATGGATCTGTAGTTCCTGAGGTTCTCAAGTTCCATCTTTCTTGTAGCAGGGTCGCTGTGGCATTGTTCCAGTCATCAGGAATATTTTCTTCATTGATACATTTAGTGAAAACCCGAGCGAGTGTGATTTATATTTCTTCACTGGTATCCTATACAATGACCACGGAAATCCCATCTTCTCCTAGGGCTCTACCTCCAGAGCCCATTTAAGAGGGGGGCTGCAGCTCTGGCCTTTGCATTTTCAAGGGGCCACAGAATTATGTAAGATGCGTGAAGAATTGACAGAATTCTACAGGTTTTTTTTTTTTTTTTTTTTTGCAGGTATCACAGCAAAAACTATAAGAAACTGTCTTGTGAAAAAAAAATCTGTTTCTTTCAGCTTTTTTTAGAAGGAATCCGTAAAAAATATATAGTCACCCCCTTACCCCGTCCATCTTCAAATCTTTTGAAGAATTACAGAAGTTTTTTTGTACACATCTGTAATTGAGGGAAATGTCCATTCATCAAGAATTCTCTTGAATCATGATATTTGGATCATATCATTTTCCCTATTACTTCGATATAATTTCAACAAGCTGAACCCTGATGGTGGTGGGGGATTAAAGCAGAACTGAACTGGTATCCATTTTTCAACCATGCATTTTTACATTTCCCTGCTACTACTGATTCGCCCATGCGTCATGGGACACTTCAACACGGAGGGGATATTTTTATGACTTCCTTATCATATTTTGGAAATGTTTTCTCCTGGGTATTTTTATTCATCCATTAATAGTGAAATCCTAGATGTGCTACTAATACTGGGGCCCCAAAATACTGTCCAGCCCCTGAGCCCCCTGTCTCTTTAAATGTGCTCTGTCCACTCCATTTCATGTTCTTAATTGCATGCTCAATTTCTGCCGGGAGAACTGGAGGCACTTTAGTGCTGATATATTTCTTTATGTCTGCAGGTACATGCATTATACCTTTCATATAGTTTTCTGTAGAACTCTTGAACTTCCTACAAAATTTCGTCTCTATTTCTTGCTACAGTTCCATCTTCTGTAGTGAATGCTGTAATCTGTTTTCTTCCATTACTGATACATTATCTATTAACTATGTACATCTTTCTGGACTCCATTTGATACTGATTGAAACGAATATTCATGAATCTTCATATACTGTTTTGTAAGTCAAGTCTTTTATAAATATTATTTTAGTTTCCAGTATCTCTTTAGATTCAACACAGGAAGATTTTGGAGATATTTCATCATGTCACTGCCATCAGCTGTCGCCTGTAAGGTCACTTTTGTTCTTTGTTTTTCTTTCGGGGTGGGGGTCTGTAAATGACCACCATATGAAACTCAAGGGGAAGTAATCTGGCCTTAATTTGTGGACGCTGGTTGCCGGAAAGGGAGAGAGCCAACGCCTTAAAGCCAAAGCACCTCATATGCCTCATCAGGGACTCCAGCCCGGGCCCAACTCGAATGACAAGACGAAAGTCTAAGCCTCTGACGTCTCAGCCACCGGGACGCTCGTCGCCACCTTTCCTTCTTTTGTTCATATTTATAAAATAATACATGTAGTTTCCTTGCTAATACTAAGTATACTGGCATCTGAAGCAAAGATATTTTGCTTTTAAATCTGACTGAAACTTGCAAAAATATTTTGGTCCGAATGGAATCTTCAGAAAAAAAGTTCGTCTATTTTTTGGCTTTCTCCAAGTAAAAGGACATAGTTCTCAGGTTAAAAAATCAAACGAATACTTTTAAGTTAAAAAAAAATTGAGACTTTTCGTTGAATCTCAGAACTTCCGCCAAGAGTATTAAAGTTACTGAGAAAACAGTTACTGTTTGGCTTTCCTTAAATTCAACATGTTATATGCGTTTTCGGTTGCACGATTCAGTTTGGTATTTCTGTATCTTTTCCATACTGCATTACAATAGTCTACACTATTCAATGGATTCCTGTCGAAATATCACTGTGGTTGTGTGCTATTAATCCATAAGACTTTTTGATTTCAAAAAAATTATCTCTATGTATTAGTCTGATTCCAGTTTTTTTGCCTAACTCGGAACAGATACTGTAATTGAAAGTCTTCATTCTTTCATATCTAGGTAACTATTAGGTAACTGGTTAGCTAGTGTGATATATAACATAAGAGCAGTGTTCCAAACTTGCTAAGCCGCACTGGTGGCGCGGTGGTCTAAGCATTGGCTTCTGACCATTCGTCAGAGATGGGGCTGGTTTCTAATCCTAGGTGAGGCATGGATGGTGTGCTTGTCTTACAGCATTGATTCTCTACTTTCTCTGGAGCCAGTGCTTCAAAATTAGGGATGGGCGACTGCTTATAGCCTATTGAGTTGCTCACGTTGGTCGTTAAATCCCAATAATAATAATGATAAAACTTGCTAATAACTGATTATATGGGAAGAATTTTCTTGAGATTACACATAAACAAACCCGAAATCTTCTAAATTTTACTGAAAGAGTGTATACTTACAAGAGCGACAATATAATCAGTAGGTACTAAGTACTTAGTTCTTGCATTTCCAATATTTTTCATCCCATCTCCTCCTTGGTATTTGTTTTTTTTCTTCTTTCTGTTCTGGGCTTCCATGTATTAGATTTCTCCTATCAGTCATTCGTGCAATGAGTCCTGTCCATTTCCATTTTGACTTCCTTAGGCAGAAAATAAAAATTCGAATCTGGTATATGTTGTCTGATTCAAATGATTTGCTGTTTGTCCTTCAGTGCGATTCACAGCAAGAAGCTCTCTGTTCCGCTTTAGGAACCTTTAACCTGTTTTCTAATTCACTTGGGAGGCTTCGAGTTGAAATTTATCAAAATGCATTGTTCTTAAAATTAGTTGGATGCACTGGTTATACACACTTCTTTTGGGACTAATGGGTATGTTCTAGTCTGCCGAATGCTGACCAAATGAAAACTTACTTCTTTTTTCGTTCTGATGCCTATATCTACATATATCAACTGCTCTTAACTGAATGTTTTCACTGCATTTACATTTGTAGCACATGATTTTGCATGCTTATTGTACATTATTCTTATTCTTTGTTGATGATTACATTCCCATTTATTTGCTGCTCCAGGTAACCGAATTTATTCGTTTCAGTTTATTCGCTATTTACATTTTTAGTAAATGATTTAGTATATGATTTCATATGCTTATTGTACATTGTTATAATTTGCCGTGATGTTTTGCTTTCATTGTTCAGTTCGTTTAACAGTATTTCCGAAGGTTTCGGATTCTTCGCATAACTACGCCATGTCTTAGATGTCTTCTATTAACTACTGTTGTTCCTTTCTTATGATATTAAAGTTAGTTGAAAATTAATTTCAATACTTCTGTGAATAGCTTAAAGGCAAGGCATATACTTGCCTTACACTCCTCTTCAAGTCGATCGCCGAGCTAATTCCATTTAGCATGAAGACTTAGCTAGTTATTAACCACTCGCCTGTCAAAGCTTATGCTAAATGACCCGCCCTAAGCCCCGGTGGAAAAAGGGTAGATTCATTTATAACGAGGGACATCTACTCCGTGCCAGCAGCTTAACGTGACTTCCGAACCACGGCGGGTGTTTGGCGGCAGTTGAACACGAATAGCGTACCCTCAAGCTTCAAGTCGTGCTTGCTAACTACTAGGTCACCCGCGACGGAAGATTGCAGCATCTTTAGAGTGGAATGATATTAATGATAGTTATATAATCTTTTTTTTATGCTTATATTTGATAGTAAATTTGCTATCGTGTTCCTTTTAGTACAATCAAAAGCTTTCACCGCTTCATATTAAAAATGTGTTCCCAGAATTATTCACAATACGCTTTGCGTTTCAGAACCAAATCTCCATAACTCACAAAAATCTGACACATATGGTGTAAGAGTTTATGAGATATTTGCTCATAAATTTAAACACGGATATTTCCTGTTAAATTTTGAGGAGAGTTAAAGAGTTTTATACAAAATTACCCTAAATGAATGATATATTTAGAAATATTCAAACAAAATGTGTCTCCAGTCTTTCCTGTAGAAGTTGCAAATGCAACTGAGAACATGAAACAAGAAAAAGCCCCAAAGGAAGATGGAATTACCGTGGGCATTCAGCAGAAAGTCAGTGAAGAAACTGAAACTACATTTGCCCGTATTTTTACAAGATGCCTCAACGAGGAAAAGATTCGCGATACCCGAAACAATGCTACAGTGATCCTGCTACATAAAAGATTGGACCTCAAGGATCTCGGAAGCTATCAGATCCTGCACTTTCTTACCAGCTTTTCACATAATGTTCATTAATTTTCACTGAAGTACTGTTACATCGCTTTAAGGAAACACTGGGCATGCCTCAACCAAGAGAACCAGCTGTATTCAGGAGTGGCAACAACGCTAAAGGTAATATCTATGTACTCTGAGAATTATTTGAAACAATGAGTGACTATGAACTCCTCCTATGTATGGCTTTAATTGATTACGAAAAGGTTTTTGATTCTGTACAATCACCAGTAGTTATAACGTCTTTGAAATCATGTGGTATTCAAGTTGCTCAAGTTAATATTATTGATAACGTCTATGAAAATGCTCTCAAGCTTTTCAATGCCACATTGCAGGATGTGTTTCAATCATTGAGCTAAGACAAAGGGATAAAGATTAACGGAGATAGTTGAAGGCACCTTCGTTTTTCTGGCTACATAGTCATTTTTGCAAGTACTCGCTCAAAGCTGCAGAGCAAGATCCAGGAACTTGCTGACCAGAGTACAAAAGTGGGATTAAAGATGAACTTACAGAATACAAAATCGACGTATAGTGCTTTTACAAGAACTGAAGATTTAGAGGTTGATGGGGCAAATTTAGAAGTAACTGATTTAGAAGTAACTTTATTTAGAAGTAACTGATCACGCGAAGGCCACATCGAAAAAGATATTAATAGGCGTATAAAACTTGGCTGGAGATCATTTGGAAGAAATAGTGCAATTTTTAAGAGTAATTTGTCATTGTGTGTTAAAAGAAAAGTATTTAAGCAATGCATCCTTCCAGCTCTGACTTATGGATTGGAGACATGGACCTTAACTAAAAAATGCATGCAGAGGGTGCAGACAATTCCAAGAAGCATGAAGAGGTGCGTGCTTGGCGCAACCAAGAAATGTAGGAAAAGGAACTCATAGATCAGAAAAATGAGACGAGTTAATGATATCACTATATGAAAGCAAAGATCCTCAAGTAGCAATACTAGAACAACTGAGCACAGTTGGACAACTGAATTGCTGGACTGAATACCAAGGGACAGGAAAATATCCAGAAGAAAACCACATGAGAGATGGGTAAATGAAATTCGAAAGCATGCTGGAATGACTTGGAAGAGAATTAGGCAAGACAGAGACTTTTGGAAGGGAAATGGGGAGACCTTCGTCCAGCAGTGGATTAAGAATAGTTGTTGATCATGCTCTCATTTCATTTAGGAATGACATAAAAGTACTCATTTATGGTAATCTTAAATGAAAAGTTTTAATTCTGTCCTGTAATCATGATTACTGCATCCCTACAACCACTATGGCTGAATGGCTTAAACTAGGAATCCGAATAAACAACTGCAAACCTGCTATCAAAGACTTGTGAGTAATGTTTTGCCGGATCAGTTAGGAGAAGGTGATATTCCCCATTACTAAGACTGTTAGTAGACAAACATCGTCTAAAAAGCTGAAAAAATATCTGGTAACTTTCAATAACATAATCATGGCTACCCATAACTACGTCACAAGAAATACCTAAAAATCATAATTGAACCTTTTGTATCACAAAGCTATTGTACGTGTTTCAATATTAATTACAATATGTGCTGTATTCGCATTTGATATTAGAATGTGAAATGGTTATAAATAACTCTTGAAATATATTAAATTAGCAGTACTGAAAATCCTGAATCACTTAATAAATCCAGTGCTTATGAACAATACACGATTAGGACCAAAATTATCGGCTTTTGGAGGGGTTAACGACTCTCACGAGCATCTATGGCTAATTCAGGGCAACTGGTTCCAAGGAAGGGAGTCAGTGACATAAGAATGAAATCCACTCTTTTCTTCTGTAGTATTCGAACACAAACCCAGCAGTAAGAGGTGAAAAGAAGCCCATGCCATGAAATTTCCGCAATAATGGAACCTTATAAAAATTTGAAAACCCATTTTTACATTCACTAGTACCATGTTATGAAAAGGTTACTGGTAAAAAGGACTACCCTTAGACCTGGGCAAGCGGCCCCGAACCTGAGGGGCCATGAGCTTTGGAGGATCCCGCGCATCATAGGCACAAAAATTATTAAGATAACAATGAAATATGCAGAATAAAGCAAAATAATTGTGCACAACCAAACGAATGTTACCTTATTTGTATGGTAACGTCTGAATACACGTAATTAAGCCAGCCAATTGTCCTGAATTAGAAGAGGTAGTTCCGGATTCCGATAGCGTCGAATCCCCGTATGTACATTTCGTATTTATGTCCGTTGAAACTGTCGCAAAAAAAGAAATATTAAGGTGGCAAACAGAACAGCCAATGCCTGTATTATTGAAGAATTCCACAATTCCCATGTCGTAAAAAATATAGCCAAAAAAAAAAAAAAAAAAAAAAAGAAAAAAAGAACAACAGTGAAGTGCAATTTTTAGTACGAAAATACTGTTATAAGTTTGTATTAACAATTGAAACGGCAGTACCCCTTTATTTATTTTTTTAATTATAATTTTCATGTACTTTATGTATTTAATACGAAGTTATTATTATTTTAATTTCGAGAAAGATAGTTATTTTATCTGAGGTTTCAAAAATTCAAAAAACAGGGCACTACGGAATGTAAAAACAGTATCAACATCCCATTCTCTGGTTTATTTGTACTGCCAACACAACAAATAATATTAAAAAATGTACTCTGAAATTTGAATACATGAAAATTTTATTTCTTTAATCCTTTAGATAACTGAAAATGAGTACAAGGCAATCGATATAAAAAAAGAAAATACGGAAGTGGTGCTCAGAAAGCTGAAAAGACATAGAAGATCTGCAAATAGGAAGTCTGCTAAAAATTTTAAGAACTGGAAACGATGAAAGCGAGCAGATTTCTGTTGAACATGTATCAAATTCTATAGCCAATGAAAACTTATTTACTGATCACAAACATGAAAGTCAAAATAAAGCCTATTCTCATCGTATTCAACATTTGAATAACTCAGATGAAATTCCTACAACTTCATGTTTTTTAGCAAATGAATATTTAATTACAGATGAGAATGAAAAAGGAAATTATTGGTATCAAAATCACATCTCTAAGGCAGCAAATGCAATCTTGGCCTACACATTAGATGATGAAGAAAATTATTGTCATGAAGTCAGCAAAGTGGACCTAACAGACATAATTTCTGGATCTTAACTTTTATACGATCCTGGAAAATGATCATCACATACTTCCGATAGCGTGAGAATATTTCTAGAGAAACATAATCCAGTTTAAATGAATCATGGCGATTTTCCATTGGGTAAATATGGCAGAAAATTTAGCAATTCATTTTACACTACGATTCCTTCAAATGGTCAAGGGAACTGTAGCGACTAGCTATTATATTCTCCAAAGATAAAGTATTTTGCTACTACTGTTACATGTTTCAAAATCCAACTTCGAGATCAGCTTTGGCCAATGAGGTTACTTACTACTGAAAACACATAGGCTCACGATTAAAAGAACACGAAACATCACTTGTTCACAAAAAACATCAACACCATATTCAATTACTAGAACTGAGACGAAGGCTAAATATACATCGAACAATCGATAGTATGCAACAAAGACAGGTAAATGCCGAAATAGAACATTGGCGTGATGTTCTTAAAAGAATAACATTATCTGTCAAATATTTAGCCAAGCATAACCTCTTCTCTACCCAATTATTCTAAATCTTCATTGATAAATCAGTATACCTCACATGAGCCCATGAAGTTTGTAATACATTTTAATAAAATTGTTTATGTAGACAAGGACCCAGCAAAAATTATTTGCCGGGAGAACCACACACCTTGCTCGAACTAATGCACAGAATTCGGACTCATGATTTGAGGTAGAATATCATCTGGTTATCTTGAACTTGGAATAAGAATTAGAGTATTTTATTGTTTTATGAATGTTAACAGGAACACAGGGATAGTTCTTATAAAAAGAAACTTTCGCTCACGAACCCAGTAAAATCTCTGGGCACGTAAGCTGAGAAGAACAAATACACCGAGTTTCCGGTATAACATAACCCTTTCTCCAGACTTAGATAGCGGGTGCTACAGTAAATACAACGGTACTTTTCTTCCTAAGCATTACCTAGCCACAGTCTTTTAGGGTCTCTTGAACCTCTGAGAATACAGACTGAATAAATAACTAAAAGTGATCAGTGGCCAGTACAGGAAAACGTATCAAGGATGAATGAATTTGATGAATTTGAGAAAAAATATCCGGCACAAGACAACTTCAGCGAGAAGAAAGCAGATGCCGAACTTTATCTTAAACATATTTGATTTATATTTTTTCTAATTCTGTGAATTAAAGCTGGCATTATAACTGTAACAACTAAAAGTAGGTGGAAGTGTGTCGAAGAGTTGGAGCCCAAAGATTGATTAACTAGGGGATTTGAATGGAATAAAAGCTGTAAGTAAAAACCCTTGCACGCTTTAACTACTAGGCGATTTGTGTCTCATTTTTTTTTTAGTTTTAATCAGTTTTATGAAGAAACTATTAAGAAGAAAAAGTCTTGGCGTAGACTCATCTGAGAAGCTCGTTCTGTAGGAATAAACTTGTCTCACTTTGCAAGACCAAGAGCAAAGGAGAAAGGGTTATGTTTATTATGGTTATTAGGATGATTAAAAAATATATTTTTACGGTACTAAATAAAATGCGTTATTCGAAATAAATAAATGAATAACGCAGCAATATGTTTATTTTTCTTTTCTTCCATTTTGTCAGATCCAGTAAGGAAATTGACCAATGGATAATTAACTTCATTAATCCCAAAAAAATTTGGCCAAATTTTCCTATACAGATATTTATTTATTTCAGAAATTGAAGTAACTAATGGACAATTCAGTGATCACAACATCTTTAGTGCTAAAGCAGTAGATTTAGCATTAAAGATATTGTGAAAATCAGCGAAATTTCAAATATGACACCAATTTTGAATTTCAAATACATATATATTTCTTCTTGAACACACACACACACACACACACACACACGAAAGGCTAAGACAAAAAGTAATGCCCTGTTGTGAGAGGAATTTCTACATTCAACCTATGTATTTTATAATGACTTGCTTTAATTTCGAAATGTAAAACAGCTGATTTCAACTTATTAACTTATATAAACAAAAGCTCTTCTTGTTGAAAGCATTAACGCTTCCTAAGTCCCGTTTTCTTTCCTCATGTGGACTTGAGAAAATGTGGCAGTAATTTGTTTTATTAAATGGCAAATTTTCTTGTTTATTGTTTATTAATTCCCTAAAACATTTTTGACAATGTTCTTTCCATAATTTTTGACAATTTCGGACATGTACCTCAACGTGCTTAAAAACAAGCATTAAAACTTATTTTACTTTTTCCAATCTGCTCCAGGTGTTACCGAAACCGCAATACTGTAGTTATATTTCTGTCTAAATTTCCAGATAACTAAAGGTATTCATGTGCCAAAACAAATTTGTTGACTTTTTTATTTATTAAAACAAGCTGCAACTGCTGTTACTATCAAGGAAAGCTGTCGGTCAACGAAAGCTATCGCTGCAAACTGACCACGTTTTGCGACATAATTCGAAAGGAGCTTATTAAACACACGAAGAATTGTAATTGGTGCTGACGAGTAAATAATGAAGTAAAAAATTTCTCCGTAGGAGTGAATCCGTAAAAATATTCGTGTAGATATGATTTGCATCATTTCACCTGTTTCGAATGAGAAGTTGTGGTTTTGTTGCTCACGCATTCCGAAGCACACTTATTAACTTGGATAATGTAGAAGAACCAAATCAAGTTACCACCTGTCTACAGTGACAGGCAAAGCCTGGTCTTTTGGTCTCTTAAATGAAAAAACTCTCTTGTAATTCTTTCTTTGTTATGCATATAAATATTGTTATTTTGGCTGTGGTGTCCAGTTACGAGACTGTTCCCAACTAGTGATGATTTTCCCAGATTCTTCAGCAAGTTTTTAAGAACGGTGACCAGTAAAGACCAAATCCAACAGGTGGTCACTTACAAGATATTACTGTATTCCTCTACTCCATAGGGATTTTATGCTAACAACAAAACGTTTTTATAGTATCGTACCTCTTGATAAATATTGTCATGCGAGAGTTGATTAAACCAATAGCGTTCATGATCGACTGACACTTTATAAGGTCAAACAAAATAAATAAAGAGGTAATGAAGAACCAGAATGTAAAAGCTTTTGTAAAATCAAATAAAAATTCTTTTTCAGTTGGATTAAGCACGTGGATTCATCATATCCGTAATTCTAAGCTAGAAAATAATCATTTAAGAGCAAGGATTTAAAAGCAACACCGGAGAATTCAAAGATAAAAGGGCAATATAACAAAAGATTACGATGTACCTATTTTCTCTTATGCTTGAGGCGTTTCACTGTGAGATGATAATTCTAAAGCACCGAAGGGCAGGAACAGAAGCGGGCGCAACACTGTTTCAAACATTACAAGCGCGTGAAGTTCCGCACGCCACCAGACGGCGAATTGCGGATGCACAACGACCACGACGTTCACCGCACAGCTGAGCACCTTATCGTCCTTGCGGAGCAACGCCATCTGCACGGCGCGCTAGACACGCTCTTCACCACCAGAGGGCAATAAACACGCTCTCTCATCATGTATTTTCAGACGTGTTTACAAAACGTGGCTGGTTAGTGCTAGCAGCACCGCTCCCACAGCTTTATATGCAGAAGACGCTTTAACAGCAGCGCGTCAACTCCGCGTCATACGTAATTCTACGATTATGGCTGATGAACAATGGTTTTTGCTGAATCGTGCAAGTACAAACGGTACAGGATTTTCCTGGTGTAAAAAAAAAGCAACAGTAAAGAATGGCAGCCTATTACTACATAATTATTTTTTTACCTGCTACTTGCGCGGATGTTCTCTGCTCCGTTACTTACCACTGTTTCCGTATGCATGATCATCTACATATACCATTTTTTATGAAACGTATCAAATAAATGTAGAAGAGCCGACCAACCAGGGACGCGGCAAGCGGGGTTCAACGGGTGCCAAGCACCCGTGCGCCAGATTCTGGAGGAGGCAAGACGCCGCAATAAAGTTTTACAGTTGATAAATTAATATCAGTAACATCGGAGATGTTAAGAAAGCGTTTTACTGTGAGAAATCGTAATGAATGCTACGTGACACGTTTATTTTTTTAGTAAAAATAATTCATTATATAATTCAATAGAAAACGACTTGAAATCAGAGAATAATCATTATTGTTTTGTTCAGTAACTGATACCGCGGGAAAAGGACTAACATTTTTTTCTAAATCTTTTTTAAATCTTGAAGATTTCAGCATTCATGACATGCGTGGCCCAGCGCTTGTCAATGGGGCCAATATGAAAGAAAAACACAATGGACTTCAAAAACCATAAGTTTTTGACGTAAACCCCTTATGCATTTTATGTAAGTTACTTTGAGAGGAATCTGAGCGTAAAGAACGACGAAAAAAAAAAAATTCTAGAAATTGTGAACTTTTGTGTAAATTGTCAGAGAGGAAGCTGACTTCTTGGATTATTCGCACAGTCATCTGAACTAGCTTTAAAGATTTTATTTCCTTCAGTTTTATATGAGACAATTGTGTTTTATGAAAACTCTTAATTTACAGGAAATAGAAAATGATGCTGCTAAAGGTATTTATTTCATGTAAAAATGAATAAAAATTTAAAAATATTATCGTACAAGGGGAGCAAATCTGGGCTTGCACCCGGGAGGGAAATGCCGTTGGCGCGCCCCTGCGACCAACCATCTGTCTATGGAACGATATTTTATCGTTCCCTGAAACTCTGGCACAACTGAATTTTTTGAGTATGCAGATCGCTGAAAAAAGGAACTGACAGTTTTGGGAAAGAAAAATCTATCACCAGGTCTTCAACGATGAATGTTAAAAAACTAAGATTTTTCAAAACTGTTAACCTTTCATGTGAAAGCAAGTGGGCACGGTATTATTAACTTGGGATGATATACCTCATTCTGGAAAAGGGCCGACATATCACTGATATCAGGGTCGACATATCACTGATTAAAGAATTTTTTGTGTTGTCTTTATGATCTTATGTGAAATGAAATTTTACACTTTGAATAATACGATAATACTGTAATAATTACTTCGGTAATAATCGTATTACAGTAATAAGAACCGCAGTGTACATTCCATTTTTTTTTGTTTGAGGGTTCAACGACTACCGTGAGTAACTCAGTGGGGCTACAAGCAGTCACCCGTCCCTAATTTAGAGCCACTGGTTCCAGGAGAGGGAGAGAACCAGTGCTGTAAAATAAACACGACATCCATGCCTTACCGGGATTCTAACCCTGACCCATCTCCGATTTATTATAACACAGTAGCGTAGTGCCAAAACAGTGAGGCCCGAGAAAACCGGGTGCCTTCCCCCAAAAAAACTATTTAGGGCCTCCAGTAAAAATTTGTTTTGAGCACTTTCAATGATTTCGAATAGATCGTCGTAACTTTTTCTTAAATGTAGACAAGACGATTTACATAAAGTTATGTATTAAAAATATGTAACTTTATGTAAATCATCTTGTTATAATTTATATAATATTATATATTTTTAATATACTCTGGGAGTGAGGGAAAGCCACACCGACAAAAAAGACAATAGCAGGAAAGGCTTCAATGGGAGAGATAGATTGCTCAAGGATAATTTTTGGTTACTTAACATATTAGCTGACCTCTCGATTTCGGAGAGACGGAAGATCCTTACTCCCACACATATCTGAAGCCATGAGTATCGGGGCGGAGTCTCAGTTTGCCCAGCCTGAGGATGTTTAGTCATCTGGGAAAGTAGTCTAACACTGATTAAGAGCAGGTTTATATAATACCCTCCTTCTATCTAGGGTTTAAGAACAAAGAAGCAAATCTTGTACAGTCTGTCCTGTGCAATGAAAATAAAGAAAAGTTATAGAGTCTGCTATTAAGCATAAACCTGTTTTTTCTCCGGAATATAACTTCAAGAGCTATGCAACGCTTTTTTTTTTTTAAATTTAAATAATGATTCCTTAAAATGTAATTCTGAGTTTCAAGTTTGATATCATGGATATCATACTGACTCAGAGCACATTTAAGGAAACAGGAGGTCCGGCCGCTGGACAGTATTTCTGGTGCCCCCTAGTATTAGTGGCACATCTAGATTTCATTATGGGTGGATGAACAAAAATGCCCAGGAGAAAACATATTCAAAATATGATGAGGAAGCTATAAAAATATCCCCTCCGTATTGAAGTGTCCCATGATTCATGGACGAATCAGTGGTAGCAAGAAAATGTAAAAATGCATAGTTGAAAAATGGACACCAGTTCATTTCTGCTTTAATCCCCCCATCCAGGGTTCAGCTTGTTGAAATTTTATCCAAGTAGTGGGCAAAATAATATGGTCCAAATATGATGATTCAAACGAATTCTTAACGTATGAAAATTTCCCCCAATTACAGATGTGTACAAAAAACATCTGTAATGCTTTCGAAAGATTTGAGGATGGACTGGGAGCGACGATACTTTTTGCGGGCTCCTAAAAAAGCGGAAAGAAATAAAAAAAAATTCACAATGCAGTTTCTTATAGTTTTTGCTGTGCTATCTGCAAAAAACAAAACAAAAAACAAAACTGTAAACAAAAAACACAACTGTAGTAAACACAACTATCAATTCTTCAAGCATCCTGCATAATTCTGGGGCCCTTGAAAATGCGGGGCCCGGGGTTGTAGCCCCCTAGCCCCACTCTTAAATGGGCTCTGTACTGACTGCATATTTCAATTTTGTTACAAGTGAAGTTTGGTAGAACTAATTTTAGACTTTGATACTGAGTCTCAAAAATTATCTGTGTAATGCTCGCTCCAGTCACATGGACCAACACGAATAAAACCTATAAAATTCTTTGCTCAACTCTTACATGAAAAAAAAAAAAAAAGATAAAAATGAAATTTGTTCACTCCATGCGATGAAGAAAAGGCTTCTTCGTACTGCACATTCAAACCTTACCGCAAAATTAAATTACTTTCTTTTATTTGGGGGGATTTTTGCCGGAGGCATCGTGATAACTTATGCACTATTGCCGCGTTCATAATCTTTTCTAGTTCTTTTTGTCACTTTGCACCCAGCTGGATTGTGAGTCTACTGAAGTTACCAGGCCGCCGCGGTGGCGCAGTGATCTAAGCGATGGATTCTGATCACTCGTCCGAGATGGGTTCGAACCCCGGTGAGGCATGGATGTTATGTTTGTCTTACGGCACTGGCTATCTCCCTTCCCTGGAACCAGTGGCCCTAAATTAGGAACGGGCAACTGCTTATAGCCCACTGAGTTGCTCACGGTGGTCGTTAAATCCTCAATAAAAAAAAGAAGTTACCAGAGGAACTTTTTTTTTTTTTTTTTTTTTTCTTTGAAAGTTTCACGAGCACCGTGAGAAACTAAGGGCTAAGAGCAGTAGTCTACCTCTAATTTCGGGCCACTGGTTCCAGGGAAGGGAGACAGCCAGCGCTGTAAGGCATACATACCACATATGCTTTATCGGGGCTGGAAATCCGACTCTGCTCGGACTGCTGGACAGAAACCTAAGCCTCTGAAAACTCCGCCTCCAAGGCGGGGACTTCCGATTTACGTTGATACAGTTTCCACGTTTTGTGAAAAGCTGGCCACTTGGAAGAAAATTAACGACGGCATTTCTAACCCCCCCCCCCCCCAATAATAATTTTGCGCAATGATTGCATTTCTATGATTAAAAAAAAAAATGTGAGGTCGCCATGAGTTTTAGACATTAGTTCTTGATTAATCTCTTCTGAGTTTCCCTACAGAAATCGCATACCTATGTTAAGGACCTACCTCAGGGGTCACGCACATGTCAAAACGGTAAGTTGCGCCGCCCCGGTGGCGCAGTTGTCTAAGCGCTGGCTTGTGACCGTTCGTCCGAGAAAGGGACTGGGTTCGAATCTCGTGAGCATGGATGTTGTGTTTGTCTTACGGCACTGGTTCTTTCCCTTCCCTGGAACCAGTGGCCCTAAATTAGGGTCCAGCGACTGCTTATAGCCCATTGAGTTGCTCATGGTGGTCGTGAAACATTCAACCAAAAAAAAAGAAGAGAAAAGAAAAACGGAGAGTTGCAGCGATATGACTTTGCCAACGTAGCTCAATTGGTAACACGTGTCCAACTCCAGAGAAGGAAGATGTGAGTTCGAATCGCATCACTGGCAGGATCCCGAACGTAAAAATTAATCTCTTGGACGCGAGGTTTGAAAAAAAAGAAAGTAAAAAATTGTAATGCTTTTCCCACACATCGCCTAAAATTAATCACAGGTTCAAAAAAATGTGTGATGAGTCTTCCACATATCGTCTGGAATTTATAAGAATCCCTAATTCTACAGGGAGCTCCTTCAAGTATGGTTTGTTGGCTGACCCGAAACTTGCGATTTCGGGCCCCGCCTTTCCTGTGGAGTGGGATATATGTGATGTACCATAGAGTTGACGATATGTCAAAAAGGCAAGTTGCAGCGATAAGCTTTTGTCAGCGTAATTCAATCGGTAGAATGTTCGACTCCGGAGATGAAAAATGTGGGCTCGAATATCAACACCTGCAGAAAAGGGCAATTTCGCTATACACAGTAAAACAGTTCGAAAACATGAAATACCTTAGGTGATCAACTTGCTGGCACCATTTAGAAAACTTTAAGTTCTCAATATTTGACAAGCTTTGTTGTACAGTATTATAATATGTTTAACACTTAAAAAAAAAAAAGAACACGAAGCAGAAAATTAATAGCAACATTTCGTGCTCAAATAATTCCTAGCATACTTAGAAACTGCCTTAAACGAGACATAATCATTGAATTGTAGGGCCAAAAAAAGAAAGTAAGGCTTCACATAGGTTAATGCCACTCACTACGCATGAAAGCTGAATTTTTTCTCGTACTGAAATCTCACATAAATAGCTTACATTTAAATACTTCCACTGATCGGTAAGAACATCAGAGATTATCGTTGTTATTATTCAGTGGAAATTTGTGAATTTCAATGATAATAATGATATGAAAAAAAAAACGCTCGTTGTAGAACTGAACCATTACAAATTAAATTTGTCATTGAATCCTTTTAAAAAAGTTGTCATACGCATATGAATTAAGTCATTGCTTAAAACCATTTTTCCTTGAGTTATGAATTTTGTATACGGCGATGTCCCCAAAATTTTGGGATATATGAAAACTCTGAAATTTTAGGACGAAAATATTATTTACCTGGATTTCCTCAGACTTGTCCTCAGGAGATTCTTTTTCAAAGTCTACAGCATGTACTCCTGATTTCACTCTTATTTTCTTTCAGCATCTCTTTTGTAATTGCTTTGGTTTTGTCGAAACACCAAAGCTAGAAATTAAAATTACTACTTCGGAATTTTATTTACAGTTTACAAAGTGATGAACCTGTTCATAGTTTGATGAAGCAGTTCCTAAATCAGGCAGAAAACACTTATGTTATTTTTTTAGTTAATAATATATCTGTAAAAGCTGCAATCATAAGCACGGTTTCGCACCGTTTTCGGAAGTCAGTCTTAGAATAATAGCCTTTCCATTTGAAAATTTTGTAGCAGAAATTTAATATGTTTAGAGTTCTTTACTTAGAAATATGCTTTAAGCTACAGCAAGATAGAATAACTTTACGATATCCTTGAGATAACACTGATTTATCTGAAAAAATTAACCATAATGCTTTTAGCGTTGGTAATCATCATGTGCTGTATGGATTTTTCACTATATTTTTGTAAGAGGAGGATTGACGTTAAGATATTTGTCTCGGAGCAGATTTAGTTTGCAAAGAATTTCAATAAAATTCTATGACAGTCATATTATGACCGTAAATAGTAGATTTATGTATTACAATTAACATATTATAGAAATTCAGTTTTAAAACATTAGCAGTACTTGGGGATTTGCTTAGGGTAAATACTAACTTGATTAGAAAGTTCAGGACAGATAATCTAAGAAGACAAAAAATGCAGAAAGATAGGCACAAGTATTCGTTTAGAATGCTGGAGCTTGTTATTTACACAGAGCTGTACAAGTAAAATTTAAAACAACGAAGAAATGCATTCATTTCGAATATGAAAGGGAACTGCAACAGAAATTTAAAATGGAAAATAACTGTGGGAATATAATTAAATTTCGGAATCTTTTTTTTTTTTTTTTGTCAGTTGTTACAAATTAGCGTATAGTACAGTAATGTGAATTATTATAAAAAGCATAGTTTTTTTTTTTTTTTTTTTTTTTTTTTTAATTTCATGATGTTTTTCTTGCTCCTTTCATTTTCAGTGTGAATTTCTTTGGTTCACTCTATGTACTGAGACTTCAGCTTGTCTCAAATATAAAAGCGAAACATACATATTTATTCCAATGTCGCATTGTTAAAATAAGCACGTGTACTACTTATGTATCCCACGCTTTGTGTTACAAGTATACTCAGGTTTTTACTGAATATGCTTTGGATTGGTAGAGAGCGTCGAAGGCACGAAATAAAAGAAATGATTTAAATGTAACGAATAATTTCCCTATAAAAAGCAAACTGGAAACCGTGGAAGAAAAACAGAAATAAATTTCGTGATGGTCCTTTGGCTACTTTAAAATTGCTGATGGAAAATTCCGATAACATTTTTTTAAGTTGAATCACATGAATCTAATAATGGTCTCTTAAAAACTAGAGTACAATATTTGTTGTTTTTCTTTAAAGGTTTTTTTTTTTTTTTGTATATGTCAGAATGTTTTTATTAATTGGTGAGGGGTGGGGGTTAAGAACGCTTACCGGTGTTTAAGGCCAAGAAGTTCCGCGCGTAGGTAATTTAGGGCCGCTGGTTTCAGGAAAGGGAGACACCCAGGGTCATAAAAACTAATACAACATCCATGTCTTACTCGGGATTCGAACTCAGTACGGTGAACTTGTGTGAGCAGTGAGTGAACTTGAAGTTCGCTCACTGTACCGTGCTAACATTATATGGCAATGATGTGCAAAAGCCATATTAATCGATAGACCCAAATTTTTTAGGTTCGAAGTGATTGAATTTCTGAATACAATTTAAGTTTGAGTAGTTCCATGTTTCAAGAAAACTGGCGGTTATATTTTTTACCTCCTGAAATATGTTTATTATTTTTACTTCCAAGGTATAACATTTTTATAATACAATATATCAATCTATTCTTATGCAGTGATTTTCCCCTGAACCTATTTTTTTTCTTGGTTGAAAAAAGAAAAGAAAAAGGTAACGTACATGTGGAATAACCAGTGAAAGATTAACGGCTGACCACTCCTTTAAGTTCTCACACACTTTTCTTGGAATACAAAATTCTAATTTTATACTTTTATGCTTTTAGTTATTAGTTTTCATGATAACAAAACATGGGAGTGATTTTAATCAACAAGCACGCGATCATTACAAAATTAAGTTGTTATTCGTTTTACAAAGTCTGCTACGTGTAAAGTGTCATTTGCATTCAAAGAAAGTGGTTGTTATTGCAAGATTCTTCTGTCGAGAACTGTTGGTTTTCTGAATTCCGATAATTTTAGGGGGATTGTATAAATGCACATGCTTGATAGATTCATAATTTTCATGCCATTTCACGTTACATGAACAGGGTCATTCGAATTTTACAGATTTTAAGCACATCTTTTAAATACAAAATACTCAGGTAATCGTTCTGTCCTATTTTGTGTGATATCTTCACATTTGAGAAGTCGAATTGGAAAAAGACGCTTTGTATCAGATACAGTAAGCATGACCAAGATTTTCCTTATACCTTTCACTTTTCCTTGGAGCACAGTTTTCTTGTGCAGCGGAATCAATTTTGCGTTGGTCACGATATCTCTATATCTAGAAATTGTATTCGAAAATTATTTTTCCGATATAACTTCTAAAACACAAGCCTGAAAAAAATAGGTTCTAAATATTTTCTGTTTTTTTACGAAACTCAATTTTCCTACTAAGGGGAGTAAGTATATTAGTATTTTCCACGATAGCTGTTACCAAGAAACGGATTAGAGCTATTTTTGAATGGGCATGTTACTCTTGACCAAGATTTTCTAAAATAATTTTCAATTATGCCGCTGCAGGATTTTCCCACTAAAAAGACGGAGTGGCAAAGATTTCATGAGGGATCTTCTCGTATTTTCTAATACAGAATTTCCCCACTGGTTGACGAAAAGGTGTAATACAGTTGAAAAAAAGCACAGGGCTATTATGTTTGTCCATATGAACATGGTAAACTCATTGCTTTGAATATTCTGAAAGTTACCACATGAGTGTGACCTATCACACGAACATATTTTTTTCTTTAATTTTTAGAAAATGCATTTGCTATATCTAAGATTTCAATGCCAAAACTTTTATTAAAATACGTATTTATGCAGTTTTACATTGTATGTCACATATTTAAAGCCTATTGGATAGTTTAAGGATGCTGTCAAATTAAGAATAGCGTCTGTCAAATATACAATAGGGCAGGTAGAATGTAGAAAACTCTTCCGTTGCATGACTGAACATCAACATGGAGATTTTTGATCACTATGAAAGCCCTTTATTATATTTCAGTTATAAGTCCTGATTCACGGATAAAGAAAACTGGTAGACAAAGTATATGATTTTATAGGGTTCTACGCATTAGAGCCACACTGCATGCAGAGTTCCATGTAAATGTTTCCATGTGAATGTTTGTTTTATTCAAGAGGGAAAAGAATGTTTCAAATTTTGGTGCTCTCAAAATTTACAGCCTAAATGATAATAACGTGGTCCAGTTATTCTCTGTTAAAAATGACACATCGAGGTCTCTACAAAATTATAAAAGTAGTGATTTAAAATGAAGCAGGATAAACAATAAAAATAATAATAATAATGTTAAAATTCACCCGTAAGATTTTAAATGACAACTGACTTTCTTTGATTAAATCAATAAAAGAAAGGAGCTTGCTCTATACTTTTTAATATCATTTGAAAATTATGTTCTACCTCAAATGAAGTAATCTGAGATTCGTTTTTCTAAAGCTAATACTCACACAGCATAAACACGAAAGTACAATTGTTAGGTCGCACTTTTCTTTTGAGCGGTAGGTTGCCTTTGGATTAGGTTTCTCCACACCCAAATTCCAATGCATAGTGTGAGCTCAGCATCTTTCCTGTGATTCGAACTCAGGGCACAGAAACTAAGTCTCGGCGGGATAAACTGCAAGTATGATAACGATGAAAATACGTTGTTCCCCGTAGTTGAAAAAAAAAACTCCATAAAAAGACTGGAAATGTGTACTCATTCTCAGATAAAAGATCTCTGGACTTAGGAGGAGAATAAAACTCGCAGAAGAGAATCAGTATTTTAATTTCATCGACATAGGCCATTCATTGCCCTTTAACACAGTTTTGTAGTTAGCAAGTGATATATAGTGCAATTAATTTCTGCATCATCATTATGCGAATTCGCAAAATTCTTTACCCAATCATCTCAGAAATATGAGACTCCAGAATACAGGTAACTTACGCATACATAAATTCTTCCTTCCTCTTTTGCCAATTCCTTGTGGGGAGGAAAGCCAAATGTTATTAGGAGGGCCAACATTTCATTTATTATCTTGGTAAAGAAAGCACTTCAAGTTGGAGAAGCTCCACAGTTTTCTTTTCAGCTTCCAGGAGCAGTTCTCAGTTACACCACTTCAGATGGAAAGTATGTGATTGAGTTTCCTCAGTAGTTAGCATTTACTTCATCACCCCTGACCTATTGTGTGTCAAAGAAAATGCGTGTGTGCGGATATGTAAGCGTCATTATTCCAGGACCTAAAGAACTGTAGCTCCGAAGATTTGAATGTACTTATGGAATTCTAAAGGATTGTATCTTGAATATTACTTTACACAAGGCAGTATATTATTGGGTGTGAGGAAGGGTTTATAATTTTTTGCACTGTTGGATTAACAAAGTCTATTTACACATGGCGATCAGAGTTACAAGGCTGTATCGGCTTCGTCAGCTGTATAAGTACGGTAATCACCGCAAAGGAATGTGTGTGTATGCGTGGTGAGCACCCACTTCAGTGTCATGATTTCATGATCTTAAAAAAACATATAACCTTGAATATTAAGACTTATGTTGAGGTCACTATATGTTAGGGTGTACCTGGGAATCACTTTGTACAGAGCAATATGCACTTCATTCTTTATTCAGGTGCAGTATCTGCCATACAGTAACATCATGCACTAATGCTAAAAATATATATGAGTTCATTAAAAATATTTCTGTAAGATTCTTGCTTGAAGACTTATGTCGAAAAAAAAAATCCTTCCTAACAGTTTCAAATATTTAAAATTAAGGGATTCTTTGGTGATTTTCAAATCACCAGCGAATCCATTAATTTAAAAGTTTTTTTTAATTTTTTGAGTTTCAGGCTGCTTTTTTTACGTGGATTGTTTAAGCATGGGAAACAATACGAATAAAAATCTCCACTTTGTACGTTGCCATCCTAACCATCCACCTACTATTTCCTAGATGAAATATTCAGCATTTCATCGGGGGGGGGGGGGTTCAGTGTTCACTTTTTATAATATTTCTGAGGTGCATGGGAGAGGTAAAAGTGGGATTTGGAGTGTTAACAAGTATGCTTCAGATCAGAAATCTTAATGCTTGATTTCGGTGCCTTAGAACTTCCAGAACCTCACGTGCAGCAAAGGTGTTAGTCGAACTGCGATGGGGATTTCATGAAGAGAACATTCAAATCTGACAAAGTAAACGACGAGCTAAAGAATCTTACAGAAATATCCCTGTAAAGGTTGTCATATCGTATATTTAGAGGACACTGTAGATGAAATTTCGTGGAGGTGTTTCTCAGAAAAAGAAAAAGGCCTGTCAGCAACTGTACTAACTGCAAGAATTACGTGTATCGGACTCGCCAACCAACAACCGTTTTGTATCCAGATGAATAAGGGCCATAGTAACTGCTTTTTATGTGTGCGTGTTCGGGGATTTAACGAACACTGCGAGCAACTCAATGGGCTATAAGCAGTCCCCCGTCCTAATTTGGGGCCACTGGTTCAAGGAAAAGGAGAGAGCAAGGGCTGCACGACAAACACTCTACCCATGCTTCATCCGGGACTCGAACCCGGGCTCACTCGGACGAACTAACTGCTTTGCAACTCATTCATACCTGACGTGCCAAAATTACTGATTTTCTTTTAGCTCGCTACATTTGAAAACACATTACAACCTTCGGCTATATAAATCGAATGATAATAAACTAGGTTTCGAAACTTCCATTTTTTAAAATAGAGAAACAGAACTATTGGTTTTGTCTTTTAAGATCGATTCTTCATGAAAAAAAGAACGTATGTTTGTATATAAAGGTCAGTCAAGTGAAGTGGGTCAAAATTATGAAAAAGAAGTTTGATAACATAAAAAATACTCCAAAAAAATTCCAGATCCAGAAATAAATTCCAACTGCCGCCCTGGTGAGTGGTCATAGACGCCGGCTCTAGCTAATCATGAGAGTTGGGCTCTGATAAGGTATTATAACGAAGTAAATTTCTCCGTCATTTTTATCCGCGCCAGGATTCGAACCCGGGTCCACTCATTCCGGAATAAGTTGCTCTACCAATTGAGCTACGCGGACATTTTATTCTGATTCCTATCTGCCTTTATGTCGTGTGCGTCCTTCTGGCAGGTACGTCACATCTCCTGGTACGTTACATCATCTCCCCCTTATGCTTTGCAACTCATTCATACCTGACGTGAGAGTTGGGCTCTGATAAGGTATTATAACGAAGTAAATTTCTCCGTCATTTTTATCCGCGCCAGGATTCGAACCCGGGTCCACTCATTCCGGAATAAGTTGCTCTACCAATTGAGCTACGCGGACATTTTATTCTGATTCCTATCTGCCTTTATGTCGTGTGCGTCCTTCTGGCAGGTACGTCACATCTCCTGGTACGTTACATCATCTCCCCCTTATTATTATTTTTTTTTTTTTCGAAGTGCTGCTTTTATTTTTCCTATCTCGCGGTGTGGAAATAACATCACACCATTGCGAGATTGTGAACGGTCGGGTCATCCGGATAGTTCGGGCGCCATTATAACGAAGTAAATTTCTCCGTCATTTTTATCCGCGCTAGGATTCGAACCCGGGTCCACTCATTCCGAAATAAGTTGCTCTACCAATTGAGCTACGCGGACATTTTATTCTGATTCCTATCTGCCTTTATGTCATGTGCGTCCTTCTGGCAGGTACGTCACATCTCCTGGTACGTTACAGTATGGGTGGTGTGTTTGTCCTACGGCACTGGCTCTGTCCTTTCCCTGAAATTAGTGGCTCTAAATAAGGTGCGGGCGACTACATATAGCCCTCAGAATTGTTCATGGTGGTCGTTAAGCTCCCAAACAACAACAACAACAACAAAAAAAAACAGATTTCAAATAAAAAAACCCTACAAAAAGAACAAAAGTTTACACAGTGAAAATTTGATTTCCTCCACCCGCCCGCCACTAAGCAATAACGCCAATATGTATACATACATACATATGTACATATATATGTCGTTATTGCTTCGTGGCCTTGAGTGGATATATATATACACACATATTAGATTTCATGGGTACTCGACAACATGTAAAAGAGGCAAAATTGTATGGTAATACACATGTGTGCCTTATATTGTAGAATAGAATCAATGAATGGAATTAAAATGCAATACAAGTGTAGTTCTGTTTAGAATCAAAAGTCTTATGTAGAAAGTTCTATTGAATGAAAAATATATTCTACGAGTTTAAAAAATAATGAAGACTTCAACCTGTTCGCTATCGCTCCAATTTCGAAAATTTTAGTTATCTTTGAAAGCTTTCAAAGAACGATGAGAAGAAACCTGGAAGACATTTTTAATGTAGCACTCGCTTCTCTCGACAGCATACATTTTGTATCCTAAGACGTGAGCTCCAGAGACTTCACTCTATTCTCAACGTTGTCAAGGACAGCGTGTAGCTAAAAATCTCATTAATATTTTCGTTAATGCAGTTTCACATAATAAAAGTTCTTTAATGAGAATTAGAAATTCATCATTTGTCTAGTTACTATTATTTCGCGAAAAGTCTTTATACAATCATTCACTGCGAGCTCTATCTCAATGCAAAAAAGAAAAAAAAAAAAAAAAAAAAAGGTAAACAAAAGTAAAAACGTTATTGATTTGATATGGGTCATTTCATTGCTATAGTCTTAGAAAAGGATTGGAAATCATTTGCACATACGTATAAACGTTGCCTAAGGCAGGCAAAAATCCTCAGTGGACTTGGTTGTTACAGTGGTTTGTCAAAGATAAATATACATGCAAAAAGTTATAACTCTGGAAGAAATTTGTTCAACAAACGAAATATAACAATTGTTAAGTGTAAAATTGAAGAGCATAAATGTTTAAACATATGGCATTCTTTTCTTGTACAGAAGAAGCTTGCGTTTTGTTAAATCTCAGTTCAATTTAGAACATCGAAATTATATACAGGTGATGCACCTGTATATAATTTCGATTTATTGTATGCATTCTTGTATAGTGAATACATTCACGAGGTAGATGATTCAAGTACGTACCTTTTCGACTTTAGTCAGATTTATCAGCACACTGACTGCGCTATAAATTTTATGATTTCAGTCAAATCAGAAACATTTGAGCTGCGTTTTTCCGCTTTTGGCCAAATTCACCAGGATAATCAGTGAGCTATAAGGTTTTTAGATTTGGGGCAAATTCTTCAGGTAGGTGATGCACCTGTATATAATTTCGATTTTATTCAAATTAATTAGGACAGTGAATGAGCTACTATATTTCTTGAATGTATTGTAATAAAATTTATCAGAGCAGTGACACAATTGCGTGTTTCTTTTCTACTTTAATTAAATTCATCAGAACAATGACTGGCCTTTAGAAGGAGTTCCTAAAATGTTTGGCCAAACTTTGGTAACTTGTTCTACTGCCAATTCTGATGGAGGGCATATAAAGAAAGGGCCGGAACCGCTTTCCTGCTGAGAGGTACATACAAATACTTATTCAAGTAGTGCACAAGCCGGTTCACAAGCGAACGGAGGCTCATAAAGATGTAGAACAAACAGGACTGGTGTGAGTGCCGGAGGGAAGATTCCATCAGACAGACTTAAGCGCACCATCCGCAAATTTGCACACTTATCTCACCGAACTCTTTAAATATGACAGATAAAGCAAAAATCCAATTGCAAAGTAGGAGATGATCATTGGTTTGTTACAAAACGGTCATAAAAAGTGGGGTTAACAGGCGAATTTAAACTGTGTACACTGAGGAGACAAAAGCATCCAAAGAAAATTCTAAGCAATGCAACATTTCATTGCTGTCCAGGTATATCAAGGCAACTAAACGAAAGATAGTATACAACGTGACACTGGAATCCCCTCCTTTCTGTTCCTACGAAATTGTGGTCACGACACGCGAGCTGATGGAATTGTAACTGAAGAAAGCAACCCGACAGTTTCTCTATTGTTTAGGGGTCCTCCCACCTATAGACAGTAATCCAATGATATTTCACTGCTTTAAAATGCCCGTGGATACTTTTCATTCTCAGTGTACAGCCTAAATTCCCCCATTGATGTCCGCTTTTTATTACCGATTCGTAGCAAACAAAAGATACTCTCCACCTTTGTAGCTGACACTTTTGCTTTATCTATTATATTTTCGAAGTTCAGGGAGCTAAGTTCGTGAATTCGCCGCTATGGGCGCTGAAGTCGAGCTGATAGGATAAGCTCTCTGGTATTTACATCAATCCCGTTTGTTTCACATCGTTACATGCCTCTGTTGGCCTGTGAAGCGGCTGGTGCGGGCGACTTTGCTTTACATCATGTACATCTCCGAAGGAAAGCGTTCCCGGTTCTATGTTTTTATGACTATTTTTTTTTTTTTTCATCAGAATCGGCTGAAGAACTAGTTCCGAAATTTTGGCCAAACATTTCAGAAACAATCTGTATATACACCATTTCAGCTTTAATGATTTTAGTTAAGTTAATGAAGATTTTCACTGAGCTGTACACAGTGGCGCACCCAAAAATTCCTGTTGGGGGTGGGGGTGGGGTATACAGTATATGTGTGGGTGTGCATTTGTGTGTTTATATATATACGTACATGGTGTATATATATATACACTATATTAACAAAAGTCACAGGACACCTAGAAGAAAAACACAACATAGCATTTATTGACATGCATACGGCGTCGGTCCACCTTTGGCCTTAATGCATGCACTGACCCTTCGAGACATGCTTTCGACGAGGTTTTGGAACACAGCGATAGGTATGCGCTGCCATTCAGTACATAATGCTGCCGCTAACTATTGCTTAGTAGTAGGCCTTGGTTCCAAACTTCTTATGCGGCGCTCTAATTCATCGCATAGGTGCTCTATGGGATTAAGATCAGGTCTCTGTGCTGGCCAGTCCACACACGATACGGAATTATCATCAAACCACGCCGTAACAGTCCTCGATTTATGGCTCGGTGCATTATCCTGCTGGTACCAACAAGGCTCGGTTCTATAGTATTGCCACAGAGTTGGTAGGACATAATTGTCCAGAATATCGAGGTAGACGTGCTGGTTAACAGGTTTGTCCACGATAACCAATGGGCCGGGACCATATTACGAAAAACACCCCCCCCCCCCCCACACACACACACGAGTACACTGCTAGCTCCCAACTTAACCGTAGGAACAGTGCACTGTGGTAAATAGCGTTCCCTCTGCTGCCACCATACCCACACATGGCCATCAAACTGATGGATCGTGTATCTGGATTCATAGTCCATAGGACCCGTTTCCATTGATCTACGGTCCACGATAAATGTTATTTACACCATGTTAAACGACAAGTAGCATTCCGAGTGGAGATGAAAGGCTTATGAGCAGCCGCACGACCACGGCAACCCGTGGAATGAAGTTCTCTGCGAATGGTGCGTGTACATACCGAGGTTCCAGCATTTTAACTCACCTGTACACTGAGGTCTTGTGCAGTACTCTGTCGATTGGCTGCAACGACTCTCCTGAGCCGTTACAGCTAATTACAGCTAATGTCCTATATCACTGATTTTCTTTGGTCTTCCGGTACGTTTTGCTGATTCAGGCACGCCATGTGTCTTCCACTTATTCAATACATCTAAAACAGTTGACTTGGGTATGTTTAAACTCCTCTCGGTTTCTCTTATGAACAGCCCACTAATATAACACCCAACAATCTTTTCTTTCTCAAAGTCAGTTCTCTCCCGCCGCGACATTTTCACTCAACCTCACAGTGCGATATGATAGCGGTCAGCTGTAGGCTTGTTTTATACCGTTTGCAGCTGTACCGCGCGTCTCAACAACGCATCGGATCCGTTCATTTTCTTTTGAAGGGGTGTCCGGGGATTTTTGTCAACATAGTGTAAATATAAAACGCTCGTAGTGTATATATTAGATAGATAGATATACGTAGAATGTCTTTGGGAAGCTTACCCCCACCCACCCGGTTGCGCCAATGGTTGCTCATGTACTTTTTCTTTTTGATTTTAATGTAATTTAGTTAGCTGTCCAGGCGGCTGAGTGGCCCAAGGTGCTGGACCATTCGTGTGATTTGAACCCGAGTTCGAGTCGCGGATAAGGCATGGGTATTATATTTGTTCGATGACGCTGACTCTGACCTTTTGCTGGAATCAGTGGACTTAAATTTGAGACGGGCGAATGGTAACAAATTATAATAATATGAACCTTTCAGAATATCAGATTACTTTCCCTCTGAATTGCTGATGGTTGTGGTTAAACCTGAAAAAAAAAAAGTAATTAAATTGCTTTTGAAGAGGAAAAGTAATCTGATATTCTGAAAGGTTCATATTATTATAATTCGATAATCCCTTTTAAAATTTAGTGAATTAGTTATATTCCATCAAGCGCTACAACTTGTGCCAGTAAAGGCGTTTTCAATGTAACACCAAATATTATTTGATTTTGAGTACAAGATTTTCTATAGATGTCACATTGTGATGTGATTCTCTTCAACCATGCTTGATCGCGCTTTTCGATACATAAGAGTGCATAACGTTAAAACTGAGGTTTTAACCGGGTGTCATTCATTCCATTCCAAATGTAGTTGCCCAGGAACGAAATAAATTTGAATTTGTAGAATATGTTGCGATGAAAGAAAAACTTGAAGAAACCGAAACTTAATCTCAGTTTGAAACACAGACCGTAACAATATGAACAATGCTCTTTGTACGTTCAAGTCTCCAATGTTCGCCTTTTCCTTGAAGTAAATTTTTCATTTGTCGAATTTGTCAGAATTAAACTCAGATCTCATAATATCATAATTCCAGAACATACCCATATTTTTTGGGTGTAGCCCTGTATTCTTTATTTAAGTGCCCGGGACATAGGCAACTTATGGGCAATTCCTTTTACAAAACAAGGTAGTATGTACATTGTTTTTGTATATTTATTAAAAACAAAAAAAACAGCAACTTTACTTTGATATTAAACAGCTATATATGATATTTGCTAACCGCATATGTGACGTGTTGAAATATAAAAAAGTGCTCCAGAATGTGAGATAACATAGCCATTTATAATATCTTATTGATATCATTTAGGGAATCGGTATACCAGTGTAGTGCAATTTTTAATTTTTGCTACACTTTTGACTGAAATATTCATAAAATTAAGAATAATTTCACTGTTTACTCTGATTTCCGTTACGCATTTCATAAACTAGAGAAATAACAAAAATTAACATTCTTTTAGAAATTATGCTAATTTCCAAGAGTCAGGAAGTAGAATCAGCGAAGGCAGTACCTTTTCTTTAGCTCTAAAACATGTGAATTGAAAAAAGGATTAAAATTTTTGATTTCAATAGCATTAACAGCATAGCGGTAGAAAATGTTTTGTCGAAAGAAAATGTTTCCGGTACAATATAAAAGTCAACAAATTTTGAAACTTTGTTTTTTTTATAAAACTTTGATTAATGTTTTTTGGAGCTACACAAGAAGGAATAAATGAAGTTAATGAGTTGTTTCAGAGATAGAAAAAACAACAACATAAAAACATGAAACTTCTGACGTCAGTTTTTTGCCCACAGCTGTAGTCAGATAAATACGAATTAGGGTTAATTAAATCGTTTAAAAAACTGTGTTCATCAAAACTCTAAATAGAGAAAAGGGCATAATCTAAAGCACTCCATTTCCTTTAAATTGCTCCTTATGTAAGTATGAATAAAACTATTCATTTCTCTGAACAAATCAGAAAGACCATTGCATTTCTAAAAATTGTGTCCAGAAAAAAACTACAAGATTCTAAAAAAACTACAAAAAACTACAACAATCCACATCCAAGAAAAGCGTTTGCAAGAAAAACCATCATACTCAAAATTTGGTGTCACATTTTCCTGACAGGCGAAACTGGAGAACCATAGATGCAAACGGAACTTCAAGTAAATGCTATGTAAAGATAAAAGCACTTCCTCACCAAAGTTGTCGCTAAGGCAACGTGCTTTGGGTAAGTGCTTTCAAAAGGTAAAAATCCCGCGGCTCATTTTAATATTCATGTGATTAAGCTTTTTAAATTTTTTCATCTACTTTTGTAGAATGATTATTCTTCCGATAAAACTTTTAACTTCATTCGAAAACACAACAAAGACAAAAGCGAGGGGTAGAATTCTTTAAATTTTAATATTTCTCTGTCAATGGATTACAATTATTTTTAATATATTCACTTTTAACATGTTTTGTTTTATGGAGGTATCCTCTGTTTTCGACAATTATGTTTTCACGAGCCTTAAGGAGAACCGTTCATTTCGACCAATCTGTATTCTCTGTTCTTAACTGATTTGGCGCTTGCAGCGCCTTACGAGCAACAGTAATTATAATAAGGCAAATGTGGAAGATAAAGCACAGAGATGTCGAGTGAAATGTCACTGCCAATTATTTTAAAACGAGGAAGGATAAAAATCCGAAGTTACGAATGCATGACTTCAACAAGGACTGATGGATCTACAAAGTTACATTTCATCATCATTCCTCTTGAGATTTTTTCTTTTTCTTTTTTTCCAGCATGTTATACATGTTTCTTTTCAGCTGACTAAATACCATGACAGCAATGCGGAAGAATTTTGAGAAGACAAACATGACTCAGCCGCCCCAGTGGCGCAGTGGTCTAAGCGATGGCCTCTGATCATTCGTCCGAACGGGGTCCGGGTTCGAATCTCGGTGAGGCATGGATGTTGTGTTTGTCTTACGGCACTGGCTCTCTCCCTTCCCTGGAACCAGTGACCCTAAATTAGGGACGGGCGACTGCTTATAGCCCATTGAGTTGCTCACGGTGGTCGTTAAACCTCCAATCAAAAAAAAAAAAAAAAAAAAACATGACTCAAGCTATTGTTACAATTATGAAAGCTGTATAACAACAGTATAATATACGTGAAGTATATACTGTGCAATCACAGAAATCTATTTGAAATTATATTTTCAGAGTTATACGTTTCTTCGACAATGCTATGATAATGTGCTTTGTAAGAAATAATCTAAAAAAATAAGTTCGTTTCAATAACCTTTCGTGCATAACACCTGAAGTAACGAAAAGTAGAGAATATATCGTTTTGGAACAGCGAGTACCACAAGATCTTCTCCTAGAATTCAACGGCATCTTTCATTTCTTCGGGAAAGTCACGAACAAATTCAAGTAAAGATTTGAGCGTTCCATCCTACTCCCCCTGGATAAAGAGATTTTTCCTATTTTTTGGTGCTTAAATTTATCTTTAGTATCATAGCTGTTCACGACATTGAACTAAAGTTGTGCATTCTCTTAGAAGTATTCGAGAAATTTTGTTTGTTTTAGTGGCTGGAAAATTAAAAGATGCAATAAAGTACGACTTCCTATGAACAGTAAAATGCAAATTTAGTTAGATGAATTGTGATTAAAATTTAAAGCACCGCAGACTGCTTTTAATTCAGTTCGGGTTCAATGAAGTGCGAGGATATGAGATTTTGTTCTTAGTAACGACAATGATAGTGAACAGTTCTTTCTTTCGTTTTCTTTTACTTCGTACTTTTACCAAAAATGATTGCTATTCAGACACAGAAAAGGAAGAAAGCACTTGGTATTCTGTGTTCTGGTCATTTTATTTTAAGCAAAAATGATGAGATAACAAAATGGAAAGAGCACCTGATTTGCGTAAATGCTAAAACTATAAGAAAAACTGATATATTTTTCAACTTGAATAA
This sequence comes from Macrothele yani, assembly GCA_039090855.1. NCBI lineage: Eukaryota > Metazoa > Arthropoda > Arachnida > Araneae > Macrothelidae > Macrothele > Macrothele yani. Next base: position 60,205,004 of record CM077023.1, on the reverse strand, counting down.
ACAAATGAAAGAAATAGCGCAGCTTTTCTTCGTGAAACTGCCATTATATCTGCAGCAAAGATTTACTTTCAGTCTTGTACTGCTGAGAACGCAGTGCGAGAAACCGTGATATCTGTACCAGAACAAGGGGTACAGATATCACGGTTTCTCGCCCTAGGGGTGGTAGTACTTATGATTTTGCATTAACACTTTTTGTTGAGTTATCTTTCAGGCACAGATAAACTTGGGTGGCAGCGTATTTCAGGGTGATGTGCAATTGCTGAGTTGAAATATATCACCAAATTGCGAAGACTGAAACATGAAACATTTTCTTACGATAAATAGTATTTTTCCGAAGTAGATTAAAAAGTTATAAGTAAATTGGCTTTGTAGTTTCTTTTGAGGAATTTCATAATATTTCAAATTTTGTTCTTTGAGTCTTTCATTTTCATCAGATACATGCAGTCGTTGTGTAAATGATTTTCAAAAGAAGAAAATTGTTTTATCAAAAATGTACTAAAATAAAAAAAATCAGTGCTACGTTAAAATTGCACATTAAACTTCCATTCTTGAGAATGGTTTTTAATTTACACTTTATACAAAAAAATGCTTCAAGCATCTTACTGTTAATGCAGGCATACTTTAGGCGGCTGCATTAACAGTAAGATGCTTGAAGCATTTTTATTATTCATTTCTGTTTATTTAATTTTAAATTTTGCTCATACCGGTTTATTACTAATTCATTTTGATTATTATGCTTGCCATTCAATCAGCTATCCTACAATGTGAATTGTTTAACTGTACAAATTTGAACACTCAAATAATCGATGCACTTAAAAGATGGCATATATATGAAAACAAAATTAATTCACTTTATTGCAACGGAATTAATATGACATTTACTCGAGGATATAAATTGTTTTAAACTGAGAGTCACATTTGGGATATTCATTGCGACCGCATGTCAACAAACCTTGAACTATTAACTGATTGAATCCAGATTTGACTTCATTAGCACGCATTCATCATCTATTGCTACATTTTTTTATCAATATACGTTATTCCCATTTTGAAGCGAATATTCATTTAAAAATCTTGGAAGTTATAATCAATTTGATCAGCTTGTGATCATCATGACAGCAGTGGATTATTCAGCACATTTCTTCTTCCTTTCTTTTTCAAACAACCTTTTCTATTCTCCAGCTGGAATGTTTTAATAAATTAGTGTCTTCAGCTGACTCTTAAATCTCTTGATAATAATAAAGACAACTCCAAGTTGCAAAGAATTTACAAAATCTTGCATTTAAAAATATTAATCGAATTGTTAACTTAACAATTCATAACTAGTAATTCTGGAAACTGGTAACTGGCAAGGGCTTCCTTTAACAAGGACCAAATAAAAGTTTTTCTTCCTAGATTGGAATTTTTGATATTCAGACGAATATTTAAGCCTTATTCCTCATTCCCTGCAATTTAGATTGCTCTAACAATGTCACATGAATAAAGTACTTTGGCAAAGACTAATATTACAATTCCTGTGAATTAAAATCTTCAACATCAAAAACTCGTGCATCACATTAAACAAATCGCGATCATGGGAAAATACTTCATCGACAACAAAACTGTTTTTCTCTTTTATTTCAGGGCTTAACGACTACCGAGAGCACGCACTCACCCTGGGCTATAAAGCAGTCGCCGGTACCTAATTTGAGGCCACTGGTTCCAGGAAAGCGAGAGAACCAGAGCCTAACACAAATGCACCACCTAAGCCTCATCCGGAGATCGAGCCCGGACCCATCTCAGACGAACGCTCAGAAGCCTTCGCCTCAGACCGCTCGATCATCGGGGAGGTAAATATTAGTTACACTTTCGCCTACTGTACACAAAATGAATATTTTTTCTACCTGACTCTCAAGATGATAGATTCTATAAGAGAGTTAGTTCTCTGTAACATATAAAGAAATGAAGGAGTTCTTATCGAGATAATAAGCAACACATCTTTAAGCCATCTGTTACTAGTTTCTGGTAACGTCTTTCTCTAAGAAAGAGATACTTACTCGTATAAATTGCATTTAAGAAGCACGAAATATAATCGTTCACAGGAACTTAACACTCAGAGGAAGCTGCATAAAGAGCCGTGCAGAATATACTGTATTAAAGAATGGGATTTTAATTTTACCAGAATAGTTTTAAGCCGCATTAAGAATGAAAAACCAAGAACCAAGGAGCAGCTCTTAAATATAGTATTATTTTGACAAAGGCATATTTTTCTTACCAGTGTAACATGAATAATTTGAGAGAGAATTAAGCTGTGTTGTCAATTACACTGCTCGTCTTAGAAAATGCCACACCATATGTATGAAATGAGATGAAACTCATCACATAAGTAGGTGGGAAGGAAGTGATTTAATTTCTGAGTGATTACAGCAATGCAATGGGAGAGGAGACACTGTGATGTAGCCCGAGTCATTAGGTCGTATGATGGCATGTTGTGCTATACATTCAGCAACACGGCGTGGAATCGAGTGGGAAAGTCCCCGGATGGTGTCCTGAGGTATTGCTAACCATGCGTAGTTGACCAGTGTCTACAATTCATCGACATTGCGAGGGGGTTATGCAATGGCGTTAAATAGACTGCCAAGGACGTCCCACACTTTCTCAATTGGAGAGAAGTCTGGGGATCACCCTGGCCAGGGCAGTACCTAAGCACCATTTATTGTTTGCAGTGTGCTGGAGGGTGGGCGTTATCTTCTTGAAACCGGTCATCATGGATATGATGGAGATACGGTAACAAAACAGGCTGCAGTACCTCATTGACGCATCGTAGTGCTGTCATTATACCCCCTACGCGTATGAGTCACAGTATGTCACAGTATGGCTCCCCAAACTATGACACTGGGCTGAGGAGCCGTATGATGCTCACGGATAGCAACAAGATCAGCTCGATGACCAAGATGTCTCCGGACTCTCAATCGGCGATCGTTGGCACTAAGACAGAAGTGAGACTCGTCGCTAAATACATGGTTCCATTCGTCGCGCCACGCATGTGGTGGTTCGGCACCACTGAGAGCTCAAATCTGCTTCAGCGATTCTACAATGCACAGTCCGTGTCGATTCGGCGATTCCCATAGCTGCCTGTACACCTCGTCGAATGTCGTCCGCTGTGGACTGTGCAGCTGCTACGGCTTACCGTCGAATGCGGCGATTGAGGTACTCGAACGTTTTCCTACGTGTGCCAGTCCCATTACGGCGATGAACGTTACCTTCCTCCAAACACTGTCGCCACATTCGGCTGAAAGTTGTATCCTGATGCGTATTCGTCAAGATGTGACGCAGGAACCAACCACGCGTACGTAGCACTATGATGAATTATCTGGTAAAAGTGTTCGTGTGATGGTAGTGTTTCTGCTGACCTTGCGCAGGTGTTCTCACTCCTCACACGACACGTGCTTTTGCCACAGAGATTACTCAGGAAAGGAGTGCCAAACTTAGCTACGCCGAGCAGTTTTGTCCTTTTCATCTCCTTGACCTATCACTTGATTGGTTTGCAACTGCAATCATTTATAACCGAACTGTCGACACATTCCTCGCATACTTCTTGGTGCGGCATTTTCTATGTCGAACAGCGTAATTTGAGCTCATTGATTTCGGAAATTTCCACTATGAAATAAATTTTCGCAAATAGCATTGCTTATACCCATTACGGTTGCACTTATTTTGAAAATATGTTATTTTTTTAATATCGTACTAAGCAGTTTTAGCAAGCTGTTTTTGAAAGTTCAGTGGTCTTAGTTCTTAAAATAGACTAATCTTATTTATAGGATCATTATTGCAAAATACAGATGCTAGTTGCTTAAATTATATATTATGTAAAGTAAGTGCGTGTTACAAGCGCAAAATTATATTACTAATTTGGTATGTTACGGATGAGAAGCGTGCAGCAAAAATAAAAGCTGGTGGCTCATTTTATAAGTCAGAAAATAAATCTTAACGTAGATTCCGCATTTATGTCTTAACTGCAAGTGGCTAACATTTGAGATCGTGAACAAAACTTCTTGTACGGTATGTTTATATTTGTTCAGACGGAGAGGGAGAAATTCAACTGAAAAATACCTCTGCTGTGGGTGGGTATGGACGTACTGATAAGCACCCGCAGTGGGGGGGGGGGGGGGGCTCACGGCTAAGAGGGCCTTTAGCCTCAGCAGAAGGATTTTTCAAAAAAATTGTGGAAACTTCATGTGAAATGGTTAAAGAAATAACCAGAAATTTTGACAGCAGATTTGAATGAAGTATTAAAAAGAAAAGCAATTTTCTTTTTCAGTTAATGAGTAAAACATTCAAGAAATCATTTTCGCTTTAGTTTATAAAAACTAGTTGACGGAAAAACACCTATTCCAGAGGACTTGAGAGACCTCTTTTCACAGCCATAGCAATAGTTCCTATACATGTATGATAACAAGAGTATGTGAATGAAATATCAGTTGAAGAAATAAATTTTTTATATCAATGAGGATAAGGCGTTATATATTATACTTGTTTGCACATAACACAACGCATCCTTCAGAATATAGGGAGCTAAAAGATGTTCTTCGCGGGAACGAAAAAAACAGAGACCTGTGACACTTTTTTAAAAATGTATAACAGGGTCAAACGGAAAGACTTTTTACTATGTGCAAAACATTGGGACATTATGTCAAGTGCTTTTGTTTCATGTTCAAGAGTAAATAGTTTTAGTTATTTTACTCTTTTTGTGCTGTAATTCTTAGTTGTTACTTTTTTATTTGCTTCTGCATTTTCGTATAAATCGGAAAAGGTCTTTTAGACAATGTTACACTGCTGTAACGTGTTTTGCCTGTGTGATCGTGAGGCATTTCAAAGAGGCTGGCCTTAGTTCTCTAAAATAATAAAATCTTCATAATATGATTAACTTTGGCGTAAGTGTTTTGTAATACTTTGTATTGGTATAAAAGTAGGGCAATTATTTTAATTACAGCGTGCACATTTGTGTTACACACAATAAAGTGTAACGATTTGGGTTTTACAAAAAATACTTATTATAGATTCCAAAGAATTTGAACTATTAAAACGCCCTTAGAACCTAATGAACAATATGGGATTTAAAAATTTCAGTAATTGAAAGCAAATAGATTTCGTCAAAAAAGCCTCAAAGATATTTTTTGCTCGGGGAGGGGGTGAGTTTTCGTTGGTATGTGTTTTGAATTCGTTTATGAGTTGGATTGTGTTCATGATATTCGAAATGATCGACAATACCGTGACTGTGTCCCAATTACTAGGATTAGATGGAAAATGAATTTCTTCAGAAAATTATTAATAAGAACCTGGGAATTGGAACTTATTTATGAATGCGCCGATGGCGCAGTGATCTTTTGACCATTCGTCTGAGAAGAGTCCTGTTTTGAATCCGGAGTCCCGGGTAAGGCAGGGATGCTGTGTTTGTCTTACGGCGCCTCTGTCCGTTCCCTGGAAGCAGATGCCCTAAATCAGGGAGAGAGACTGTTTATAGACATATGAGTTGCTCTCGGTGGTTGTTAAACATCGAAACAAAACACAACAAAAACATTTGTATTAAGCTAAACAGCCGAACAGGAACGAGTTGAACATCCGTACAATCGTGAAACCGAAAGAACACTACAAAGACAAACAGAGAAAAGCAGTGTTGTTTGAATGCTAATGGTTGAAGCAGGTATGTGATTCCAGAGAATTTACGGCTCCATTTCTACATATTAGAATAAAAAAGAAAGAAAGAAAGAAAGAAAGAAAAGCTTCCCCGAGGTTCTAAGTGCATATTAATGCGTTAAATAAAACGGCCTTCGTTTTGTACTAGTTTTTTTTAAAGAAAAAAAAAGTATTTCACACGAAATTAATAATTTATTTTTATTATTTTTTATTTTGGGGTTAAACGAACACCATGGGCAGCTTCTAGGATTATAAGCAATCGCCCGTCCCTAAGCTGGGGTAGATGGTTCCAGGGAAGGGACATAAACAACGCCATCAGAAAAGCGTACCACTCAAACCTCATTCGGATAGGTCCTTACTCGGACGAAATGATTAGAAGCCAGCGCCTCAGACAACTCGGTCGCCGAGACGGCTTTAATAATTTGCCATCAAATGCCCTTGATAGTTTCTTAATAAAGTCCCGGGATAATCACCCTTCGTTTAACCAGACGTACATATTGCATGCATGCTTCACATGTGTATAAAATCACATAAATTTACACAGTTAAATAACCTGTTTAACTAACAAGAAATAAATAAGTAGACTGGAAGCGAAATTTTTTTGTAGAGAGCGATATTTATCTGGGAACAAGAAGCGCGGAAAAATACAGCGAATTGATTCATTCACTTTAGTCCCTTAGGTGTCGCCACTGTCGCGTTCTCCGTAAGAGTTGGCATCAAGAGTCTCGGGCTCTCCGCAACATTTAACCGTATAATTAAAAGAATTCTTACTCCACACGTTTATGAAAATGGCGCCTCTGCTCACTGAATGACGAAACTACAAAACCACGTTTTTAGGAGAGAGTGGACATTTAACCTGTCCACGAGATCTTACGATTTTGGAGTGACTGTTCTTACTTAGTCTCCTGAAGGCGATAGCTCCCAGGCATTAAAAAAATACTAATAACGAAGCAACAGGATGCTGAGTTTCTTTTACTGTTAATCTTAAATTTTAGGGTGAACAGTGACAGATACTTACCTTTCTGAAGCAGGAGTATTTGAGGTGAACAAATGTTTTGAAAAATATGGTGGAAATTACTTGTTTCATTACGATTTGAAAGAAACCAAGTAAAATAACGAATGGAAGTAGTCAAAGAAATAACACTAAGCGGTTTATCTCTCAACAAATAGATATCAAGTAAATATTTTACGAATGATTTTAATCCAAGACTTAACGGATAATATAAAGAACATCAAGCAGATTGGAAATGAAACTGCTCCAACATTCCTTTTTCAGTTGGATTATTTCTAACGTTTAGAATTGATGAACCTCAAAACAAATTCATCTAGCTTTCTCCATGTGAAAAGTGGAGTTAAGAATTCATCATTCATAATGAATTTCAGTGATGAAATATCAAAGAAAAAGGTTGAATTATTTAATTGTTAGATAGAAAACCTCACACGAAGTTAATTCCTCTGAATTTTAATATTACCGTAATTCTTACGTAAATTTTGAGGCTGTATCTTGCGACCAATAATTACCTTCTGACTGAAACATGTTATATTTACTGAATTTTACTAATGCGTTTTGTATTGACCCTTATAATCTGTAACAAACACTTTATCAACAGTGTGCAACCACGTCATTTGTGTTGTACATGGTACAGAAAGTTTACACGCTATTACTGTTGAAATAGTACTTTATGGAAAAAATAAACGTAGAAATATTGCAGGACAATAAGAAATATATCTAATATTCACAAATTGGAACTAACTTGTGTAATTCTGTACGAATTGTAGAACATTAAAAGTATGACGACATATCCCGAATGCAAATTTTTCTAAAATGCATTGGTAGTTTTTTTTCTCTCATTGGAGAAACATGGCTGCTACGGTGTAAAAAGCTGAGCATCTAACTGAAAGTTTATGCATATTTTCAGAGTAACACTCCATGTGGACGACTGCACGTAGTCTGCCCAGTAAAAATTCTCACCAGAAGTAGTCTGCCCAGTAAAAATTCTCACCATCCGATCAACGCACTGCTTGAATTTTTGAAAAACCAGAAATTTCTGAAGCAATATGGCGATAATCTGAAATGACTCAATTATGACTGATATATGAAGATACCGTGATGGTTTTAAAATTCAACCTCTGGATAGCAAATATTCTTTCGGAATCTGAAGCTAATGTTTAAAATCCCACAATTACGAAATCGCCAAAATTATTTAATTTTACTATTTTAGATTGATTTTTCTTCCGTAATAGAAAATTTACATTTTTTTAGGGAGACTATTTATTCATTTTTCCACGATTGTGCTGTTTTGGCTAATAATGGCATTTGAATTAATAAAAGTATGATAGATAGTACATGTAATGTACGCAAAAAAAGTTTCTTTTTTCATGGAAAACTGAGTACGAAAGGCAGAGTCAGAAAAAGCATAGCACCACAACAATATTTTTCCTTTATTTAAAATTTAAATAAAATACAAAATCGACTGAACTTGTTTGCCCAACTCGGTGCATGGGACGTGAGAACAGTACCACCAGAGAAGTCATTTAAAGTTCCTTTCATGCTGTACATAATCGAATACTTGTGAAATTGATCTGCTTAGCTGTGCTATCACAAATAGTTATGTCTGCTGATTAAAAAGGACTTTTGTTTAATTAACTGACCAAAATTTTTTCCTAACCCTCTCTTTTTATTGCAGTTTTTCAACAGACTTTCAGTTTATTTGAATGAAGTGCGAATACACCTAAAAAATAAGGATAAGTCAGATAACGAAAACACACACACACGTCGTTGGGAAATACACAATTAAATGAAAAAAAATAAAAAAATAAAAGTGACTCGCAATGAAGGAAAAAATTGAAAATGTAAGAAAACAAAATGCAAAGTTTTCCTTCTTTCATAAATTTTATGATTATTGAAAAATCTTTAAAGGCCCAGATGCTGAATATTAAAGCATTTCGTTTATCCAGTTCTTCAGATTTAGCTCTCAATCACCACACAAAAAAAAAAAAAAAAAAAAAAAAAATTAAATAATATATCGGAATTTTATAAAAGTGAGTCACTAGATTTCATAACCTAATTATACAAAAATTAAATTTTGTAGTTAATTTCAAAATATCGAAAGAAGAGCCATGGTTTCCATTGAAGGGATTATGTTTGGGTGATCATTTTTTCGAGATTTTGCAAGACACGGTGAAGAGCATGCATTATTTTTCTTTCAACCCGGCAAGTATCATCTTGTCTCAGAAATACACATTTTCTTCGCCAAAGAAAAAAAGAAAAAAAGCTGTAGCAAGGGCGCCGACCACCAAATTATGCGGGGGAGGGGGGCGTGAAGAGATCAGACTTCAGAAGGGAACGTCTCTTCCAGTGTCAGGAGAAAAATTAAAAAGAAAACAGGCGAAAAGATAAACTAGGAGATTTGGCGTATATTTTACAACGCAATTTTAATTCCTCATCAGCAAATGAACAAGGAAACAGAAATATTATTTTGCTGAATATTAATATAAAATTCAGCCTGTAATTTTATAAAAATATCCAGAGATTTTATTTCCAAACGTTTATAAAAAGAAAAAATGAGAAATTATCTGGGTTACTTAAACGAAGAACAAGAAAGAAATTGAAAAGTAAAGGCGCTAGAGATTATACATTTCTGTATTTTTATTTATTTTATTCTGGATAATTGTTTCAAACATTTATCACACATCACGAGAACATGTTAAACACAATACGGGGCTGCCAATCCAGCTTCTTATTAAATAAGCAATGCTGAATATGGGAAAAAAGTTTACTTATTTTTTTTATTTTGGAAATAAAACGTTTCGGCCTCATAAGGTGGAGCTTGGTCAACCTTATGAGGCTAAAGCAATTACTTAATTAAACAGGACAAAATATATTAGGTGGGCAGTGCCTCCCCCCTCCCAGTAAAATTATTGGAGAGGCAAGATTCACCTTGCCTCTCCATAGTCGGCGCCTATGGACTGTATACTGAACCCAGTTTCAACTACAAAGACGTTAACTAACTCTACGACTTGAGAAACAATATCGACTGATAAGGATTTTATTGAGTATCATGTGATTTTGTTGATTTGCCTGCCAAAGTGTTTAGGATTATTTTGCAAATCCATTTGATGTGAATGAATATTGTGGGCTCTGACGTCGTTTGTTTTCAGGATTTACAAATTTTCTCCCTAAAGACCACAGTTTTCCGATTCATTAAAAATCATTCCACACCACATTTTTGTCGTTCTTTGACGAAATCGGCGACGCGCCACAAAGCATTTTTCTTTGGTGTAGTAGGCTTTCCTTCGTAATTTCTCTTTTGACAATACCAAAAGGAATAATCTAGTCAACCTTAACAGTTGCATGACATTAACATTTCACTACTCATGCAGAAAAGAAAGCACGTAAAATGTTAAAGTAAGAAGAAAACACATAGCAAAATGCAACTTTTGTTGTACAACAAAGAGAAAATGAAATCACAAAATACAGAGACAGGTCATAAGTAAAAATACACTTGGTGACAATAAATTAAGAAGAAAAGCAATTTCCTTGTTCATATTTCTCGTTTTAATCGACGAAATGAATTACTGTGTAAAAAGACTGAATTATATAGTACAAAGGATTTGCTCTTAACCAAATGTGATGTGAAAAAACGCAAACGTGCAATATTTAAAAATATGCTAAAAGAAAGAAGAAAATGTTTGTTTAAATATGACCATTGTTAATTTATGTGTAGTTGAACGAATTGTTATAGAAAGCGATTTGTAGCATCAGAAGAAAATTCTTGTAATCAGTATTTTGTGCAAGACTACAGCAAATTCAAAAATATAATTGAAAGTATAATTCAAAGAAAGCTTGCGGAGCATCGTGAGTTTAATTACGCAAAGAAAATTATAAGTTCTATGAATGAATGATAATAAAACCGAATATTTTTAAATTCAGTGTCTCCTTGTCGATTCGAAAGCTAAGAAGAGGATCTAGTATTACATCAGGGATCTAGTATTACAAATTCCAGGAAAGGTAGAGAAGCAAAACAGTTAAAGTACCACAACATCCATGATTAACTGTTTTTCAAACCTAGGCACTTAGTGGTAGCAACTGTCGTCTTAATTGCTCAGGAACGAGCTACTGAGAGCATTTTACAGCATAACCAATGAAGTTTCAGATATGTTTAGCAATATTTGTAAAAACTATCTGCAATTGTGCTTAATATATATTACTTTTTACGTAAGTGCTTGGTATATCACCAACCATTATTTTCCCTATCTTTTAATTACTACAGGGATAAATTAATCAATTAAGAAATATATATTAATTGATTAATTTATCCCTTTAGAGAGAATGAGAGAGAGCACACATGATATTATAAATTGCTTAATGAATTTCCTACAGAGTTTGAATTTCATAACAGAGTTAAAAGGAGATATCAATGAAGTTGTTTGAGCTGTACAATTCGAAATCGATGTATCAATTCAACAAAAAAATTTACATTTTATGTAAGACACATATCAGAAATATTTGGAATCACAAGCATAAGTGAAAATATAAAGATTAAAATAAAATATTTAATACGGCATATCTGATTTTATCTCGTATGTGACATACACCAGCACAGCTTGCTACTTCTACAAATAGCAAGCAATCGAGATTTTAAACAATGCAGGAATTTTAAATGCTATTGGATCCAAAACGTGGTTGTCTCAGAAAGCATAACTGCTGGTTTATACGTATTCAACAGTAGACTGTGGACAGATTGGCTCGTTTTTTTAAAATGAAACACACCAATTCACGAAATACGAACCAAACAATTAAATAAGTCAACGAGTGCCTATGGACGGGTTGCACAATATAGATGAGTATGCCATAATAGGTTTATAGTAAAAAAATTCACTTTGTGGTGGGACCACACTTCAGTTAATGAAGCCATGCAACAGACATTTTCGGGTTAAGTTCTTCTATTCACCGAAGCTATTTTCTCCAATTCGCATCTAACCGCCTCACATAATCGAAAACTACTGTTTTTGACATGAAATACGGAGGTGTTAAAGAATAAGAATTCACAGACATTCGCCGTTTGTTGCAGAAGCTTCTTCAACCGTAATAAGACGCAATAGGTGAAACTCGTTTCAGGCTTGAAATCTTAAGAGGAGCTCTCATATTAAATTTTTGGAAAATCAGCAAACCTGAAAAGCCCTGACTCATAGCGCCCAGAGAAATTTCCCCGTAGATGGCCATTTCCAAAGCATACCACCCATCGTACCAAGAGTTAATTCCCTTAGTATGAGCTTAATCGACAATTGCTGGTCAATTAAACAGTTACAACCACCAGCAGTAGATCAGCCACTTATAGACAGACAATACAGAATGAGAAAACTGCACCTATCCCAAAAACAGTTCCTTGATTTTTAATGTGTGACTGTTAACTAATCACCGCCATTCGCAAAATATAAATCCTGTATCGTTCTGTTTATGAAATCATGCAGCCGTTTCTGCAGCATGAACTGAACTTTTTTTTAATATAACTAAGCAAAGGGCTTCACATCATAAGCGGATTCGAAAAATGCGTTACTGCCGAAATATTAGATTTATAAAGTATTATTTTTACACACTGATAATGTGGTGTAATTCATCGCAATAAATAATGTGTAACACCTTCCCACAGGCATATTAGCAATTCATGCGCACATCTAGAAGAGAGAGAAAGAGAAAAAGGTTATTTCACCGACTGGTGAAAAAACAAAACAAAAAACAAAACAAAGCAAAAAAGAAACTGCATAAAATATTGCGAGTTCAACGGGTCAGACAAAATGGTCTGTTGCCCGGAGGAAATATTTTAGTTGGCATGATAACGTTTTTTTTTGTTTTTTTTGTTCATGTCTTTATTTTTTCTCCTGCTGCGTGGCTCATTAAAGAGAGCGGCTAGCCGTAGGCAGCTCTAAGATTGCTGTAAGTTGCTTGTGGTCCATTTTCTTTTCCGTCGTCTTCTCTGTGCTCACGATCAGAGACAGCATGGCTCACAAAAATGCTAGCTTTAGTCTCTCTCTCTTGTAGTTTTTCTTTTCTTTTTTTTTTCTACCGAGAAATTGCATGTTCAGAAGTAAAGCATTCTTGTAATTGCAAAAAGCATCGACACGTAACTGGTAAAACATGTTTTAAATCAAATATCGTTTGCTCAATGTGAAAGTTAATGAGCGATAAGCTTTTAAGACAATGCTAGTTGTACAAGCAAATGCTAGCTAAATAACGCTACGTAATTTAAAGTGATGAGAAACTCATGTTCGTTCTTATTTAAAATGTTTCTGTCTTACTATAGTTTGTTACGACTTGTTTGCAATCTTTGGTGTTTTGGTGATAGCTAAGATTTCAAAAATTTTGATAAGAGTAATTACTTTTATTCAAATAAACTTCGCATATTTAGCAAAATTCTTCGCCTTTTTCTTATTATTTGTTTTATGTAACTGAGGCACTGCGATGGGAAAAATTCTGTAACACAAAATAAAGGAAAAAACGAAAACTTGAGATGTCTTACTATCGCCTAGAATTCACTGTACTTTGCGTTTGAGAGGCTTCAGATAAAACTTAAAAGTCAGCGTTTGTATTTAGGATGTACTGTCGAAGTCTTAAAATGTTATTGATTAGAATAAAACTGCAATGGTTTGATTTCAAAAAAGATAAAAAAAAACAAAAAAACTTTAATATGCCAATTTCCCATCATACTAAATCAAAACCTCAAGTCTTGGCACTGCAGACTCAAATGTGGATGGACCAGAAATAGAGAAAAAACGAAAAACAAATATTAATAATTGCAGAAAAAGTACGAACTAATAAAGAAGGTATTAACCCTGCCTTGCAATGGAGTGGTTAAGTTAGTATTTGAGCTGGAATACTTTAGTTAGTCAACGCGTTTATCATGCATGGATATTATTAACTACAATAAATGATTAAAGCTGGAGTACTTCGGACTGTGAAATGTTTTCCAGGTTCGGCCATAGAATGACAAGAGCAAGAGGAATTGAGAAATCTGACAGTTTGCAACGTGAGGCACCACCCTTTCCAATCCAATGGCGAACCAACTGCTCCCAATCGGGAAATCATTAGGCACATGAGCAATTTTTATTTCTGACCATGTCCCTGGCAGAATGGGTGACCAGTAAGCTGCCGGTTATGGTTAAAGCAGTAGAGGTAGCAAGTTGAAGTTCTGTGCCTTTTTTTCTGAGGTATCAATAAAGAGATGTCACGTCTAAGAAGATCTTGGAAGCTAAAGGGAAAATACATAGTAAGAACATATTGGAAGCTGATGTGACTACATAAAAATCCAGTAACCTAACATGATACACCTTTCTTTGGTAGTAATGTTTCATTTCCTTTCATTTAGAGGTCTTCTAACACTCCTATGACTGATGTAAACTAATTGAATGTTACATTTCAAGTGTAGTGATTCACGGTCAAATGCTGTAATGAATGAGCATTTTTTAGGCACTGCATGTATTTGCAAATTTTTTTTGCATTATCTAGCCGGTCATTAATGCACAGACACTACCATTTAATCATTAAATTGTAGTCATAATTTATAATTTTATGATGCAGGAAAACAGAAATCTGTTTATCGATAATCTCTGAAATTTTGTTCAATTACAGTGATTAAATTTCTTGGGCATCATTTGAAAAATATTATGGTTTATTAATGAAGCATATTTTTATAAATAATCATATAAGCTCTGTTTTTCCAACATATTCGTATATGTCTAACCTACATATGACTAGCTCAGAGACCAAATAGTTAGGGAACACGCTACTCCGATTCTAAAAAATAATTATTATCTTCGATATTACAACGGAATAGGACACTAGTTTCAGTAACAACAAAATAAAGAATTGTATAGAGCTAAAACTGTGTATATGCATAATAAAGATCTCGAGAGCAAAAAAATTTGAATAGTGATAATGATTCAATGCTTTCACTATTCTTCTAACAGCATTAACTCCAAGCAATGCATAATTTACATATTTTCTGTTTAAAAACAACATACGTTCTCTTTAGAAAAATAAAACATATTTCTTATTTAGAAATAACAATTACCCAAAACATATTTGATTGATAACATTCCCATCTATTTTGATTTAAAATGCTTAATTTGAGATGTCCTAAGATGTGCATTTTTAAATGTGATTGTTTAGTACAAAATTTTTGCTCAGTGTAGTTTAGACATTTCAGCATTCTGATCAAATATTTCCAGTTATGTTAAAAGCAGCTTTACATCGCACAACTGGCTGGCCAATTATGTAATTTATTACTACTGAGCCATATTCAAAATCCGTAAACAAGGCCTAATTAACCTGGGACATTTCAAGCTTCCACATTGTCCCCTTTCATTTACATATATCCCTAATACAGTCCTTTCTCATTTTCAAATTTTCTTCTAGTCTGTTTTCATTTCCAGGTTTTCCTTTTGTTTATTTTCATTTCGTGTTTCACGCAGATAAGGAAATTTATTTTGTTATTACGTCAATGCTGAAATTATAAAAACTCATCTAAACATTCACGACTTGCCTCACATTCATAAAAAGTAAATTCTTGTTAACCAGTTTCGGAATTTGAAAAAACTCGCCATTGATTACTACATCCCTTACCTAAGGAATCAGAATTTTATTTTGCTTTTCATAATATATTCCTCCCCGAGTTTTCAGTTTAGTAACATTCTGAGTAGCTTGAAAAGTTCTAACAAACACAAAAAGCGGTGCGTCACATAATGCATATATAAAAGATCACATTCTTACCATTAATAAGTTCCATTATCTGCTAATATGTAATTTGAAAAAGAAAACTCAAATGTGCTTCTACATTATTTCTTATTTAGAAATAACATATTATTTCTTTTTTTTTCTCGTATTTTTTCGTATTTTACCAGCAGTTAAGTGACAGTCCGGGACGTCGGGACTATTTTTTGTCAACGGAGGCAAGATACCAGGATAAGCATTTTTTAAGTCACATTATAAACCCTATTGTGGTGGTGTAAAACAGAACGCGATGACGTCATTTGAACATGCTATAGGTAAAACGATTATATTGATAAAGTCCAAATTGATATAAAACATGAATTTTATATCTATATGAAAAGGTTGTTCGATATAAAACATTTAGTCACATTATAAACGATGTCAAACTATATTGATTCGGACATCTCTACATTGGTATGAATTCCACAAGATCCGTAGCTCTTATGTTATATATACATCAAACAATATACGTGTAAAAATATCTCATTTCTTTCTCCCCTCCCTCTTCCCGTTCTATTTTCTTTCTTTTAAGAAAGACTGATTTTATTATACTTAAATGAAAGAGAAAACGCCTCTACTGTTATGAAAACACAGTACTTTTCAGGATAGCTGTTTTTTTTTGTTTTTTTACGTGTGTTACTTTGTGAGAGACATTTTTCTTTATCCCACTGATAACTATAAGGTTGGTACTTCGTGAAATTTATCTTTTTTCATATTGGATAAGCCAGGAGCTCTAAATGACTAATAATTAAGACAGAAAATAATATTTAGTTTTATCAGAAGGAATTTTAAATGGCAGGGAATTAAAAAAATCAAATATTTATCCGATTGTCTATGGAAAGGAAGATTAAGTGAATAGGATGAAAAAGTGAGAGGGCAAATGTGATGTTTCGCTCCTGCACTCAAATGAGCATGGGGGCAGCTGCCCTCTGTCCTCGCGGCTCCGACACCACTGGTCACAGTAATTGAATTACTGGTTACTGAAATCGCAGTGTTTGTACTAATGATAAGTTAATCTAGAAATCAGTCGAATCTAAATTGGCCTACCACCAAATAAAGAAGTACATTTTTCATTTCTTCTACTTTATCCCCCCCCCTCCTGCTTAATGCCATTATAAAAACGATTCGGGCACTTCCTCACAGCTTCGAAGAAAACACACAAGGGATTAGAAGCAGAAAACCTAAGATCAATTACTGGAATACAGAGTTACTAAAATGCAACTTCCGCCTGAGACCAATTTTTGTCCTGAAGCTTTTGACAAAACTACATCGTTATCCGGATATATGTTGAAGTGTAATAGATGTTTCAACTAAAAGGGGGAAAAAAGTGCTACATTAGCTTATGTACATTTTTCCCGGAAGATTAGGGAACTGTTGTCAAGGAAGAACACGGCTGTCAAATAACATTCTATCATATCAACCATATTCTAAAGCACTTATGGGAGTGGCATTATTGTCTTCAGATATTAATTGTTTATTGCATCCGGAAAAAAAAAGAAGTTTTGATTGGCGCCAGATGGTGCAGCATGAGGCTCTTAGCTATAGCAATGTTTTTCATTCATACTTAAAGTGCATACCTGAGAATTTAGATGTGAAATCTCAACATTTCCATCACATAATAAAACCAAACAAACGACTGTATCAGGAATAGAATGCTGTTGTGGAAGCTCTGGGCCAAGACTTTGCTGTCTTCAACAGTCTGGGCATGTTTTTCACTAAGAAAATTCGGTGTCAGTTTCTTAATGTTATCAAAAAATGCCACGAAAAGGCAAATTTCACGTGCAAGAAATGCATTAAAAAAAATTGCACAGAAAAGTAAATCTTTGGCATATCATTCAAATTCAGCAGGGAAGAATATAAAGGTTTAATCATTTGGAATGATTTTCTTTATTGCAATGATGTGTTTCTATGACTGTATTGTATTCCTAAGGGCCTGTTGTGTAAACATTCCTGAAAATTTGCATTTATTTGTATGTTCATTTTGCAACCATTCCGCCTTTTTTTGCACCTTTCTTTTACATTGTAGACGTTTCAAGGACATTTAAGTATCATTAATGTAGGTTATAACGAAGTAAATTTCTCCGTCATCTTTATCCACGTCGGGGTTCGAAGCCGGGTCCCCTCACTCCGGAATAAGTCGCTCTACCAATTGAGCTACGCGGACGTTCGTTCTGACTGCTATCTGCCTTTATGTCGTGTGCGTCTAACTGGCAGGTACGTCACAAGGTCCAATATCGAAATTAACGAGTTCATACTGTTAAACCTTAATAAAGAATTGGTGTACTGTCTGGATAATTTCTGAGATTTTTTTCTTATTAATTCAACGGTAATTTAGGGAAGTATGATTTCTGAATGAAAACCGGTCTCACAAGTTCAAGCCTTTCTTTTTCTTCTGTGTTTTAAACACCTGGAGCAAGGAGGCGTCTCTAACCAGTAATTAAAAATCACTGGTTCTATCTTGGGCGTAGCATCCATATCTTGGTTAGGATTCGAATCCAGGTCAAACAGCAGAAAAAATCAGAAGCACCGGGCCATAAGCAGCTCGAGTACAAGGCTCTATAGGAAGTTTTCTAACTTGTTCATAACAAAATAAAAAAAAAAAATTCTTTTATGTTTAGAACAAAATACCAGCTTTTATCATTTATATTCTCACCTTTTCCAATCACTGATTTTTACTGCAAATGCATAATATTAAAATAAATGAACAATATATATTTTTTAAAGAGATGAATTAAAAGCTTAATTTACATTTCTTTCATTCCAAATGGAACTTTTTAGGTGAGATCCTTCACGGAAGAGAGAACGATTTTTGCCATAAAATTCATTAAATAGTTTTGAGAAACTGGTTTTAAAAAATTATCGTTTTTCTTTTCTTTCTTGATATTATGAATAACCGCATGGTACAAGAAATCAGGTTTCATTCAGCATTTCAAGTAGGTTTACATTGAAAGAAACCGAAAGAATGCTCTTGCAAATATGGATTGTAAAATCAGACTAGTTGAAAACAAAACAAAATTAATCATCATCAGGAGCACCATATGCCCCATTAGAAAAGTGATGATTTTTATTCAGTTTGCAAAGATAAACTTAGCAATTTAAAATAATTCCAACTTTCAATATGTCCAGTGTTTGTAAGTGCCGAAAAGCATGTATATCATAGAGTTCATTTTTGCGTAAGTAACGTGCTTAATTTTCCAATGCAAACATATTTTTTCAACAAAAAAATTTCTCAGAATTTTTTAATTATTTCAACACACGGAATGGAACTTTCTGATCATATAAACTTACGGGATTTTTGAAAATGAAGTGACATTATTCTTCTTTGTATGATATAGTCAAGAGGGATTTTTCCTGGCATCAAATTAGATAGGCAAATAGTTCAATGTCTACCTCACAGCACGGCGCTGCACACACAAACAATTCTTGTGATGTTTTACCTATTTCATTAAAAAACTAAAATAAAAATATTTATGAAAGAAAGAGAGGATCTTTCGTACGTAATTAGCATAGTTAGTAACGATTTTTAGATGAGAGGATCAGGGTGCACTAATTATTTGGATTTTGAACAGGGTTTACTTTATAATTGGTCCACACGATAAAGTTTCACAGGGATATTGGGGCTTAAAAATGCTTATATGAGTTGTATGCAGATATGCATTCAGGAGGGCCATTTGCATGTTCTACTTGCGTGAACAGCAAGGGAATTATAACACGCTACCTATCACTAGTAAATCTGGAAAACATATACTTTTGTTAGCACTGACAAGATGAGGATTTAGAAAGAACCTTCCTTTTTGAATCCAATGGAAAACACATATCCACAAATTATTCAATTTAAATAAGATTTGCTAAGGAAATTGCTGTATTAAATACAGTGCTTTAAACATTTCTTTGTGTTTAAAAAGTCGAATAAAAGCGTATTTCTGCTATAATGAACATCACATCTGTGTGGTTATCTTCGGATCAGTCAGCCTACAATTCAAATGGATGTTAGTTGCTTAGACCTCAGGCTAACCTCATTATCATGGGATGGTGTTTCATCTGAAATTCATTTTTATTTCGTGGTTTAGAGACCACCATGAGCAACTCTAAGGGCTACAAACAGTGGCCCGTTCCTAATTTAGAGCCACTGGTTCCAGGAAGGTAAGGGAGCAAGAGCCGTAAGACAAGCACACCACCAATGTTTCATCCAACACTCTAGCCCGAGTACAGCTCGGACGACTAGTCAGAAACCTAACCCTCTGACCACTCGGCCACAACATTTTAGTTGCACATCTATTTATTGTATGCAGTAGTGTGATGCTCAGCGTTCTCTGTCACTGTCAGGAAGAGGTCAGGAGAAGCTGTCTGAGGTCAGAAGGAGACACTGGTTTTAGGGAAGGGCTAAAAACATAACATTGATGTCCTTTCTTCGATTCGAATCTGGACTCATTATGACAATGAATTATAAGTCTCCATCCAAAACTACTTAACTCTAAAACTTTCTGAGATAATCAGCGTTTCGATTTTTTTTTCAACAGGCCATTAGTTACGGAAAATTATACGCGTAATTAAAAAAAAAATCGACCTTCAACTCTTTGTGCTATGCAATTTACCCGACTGTTTTTTTCGTAATGATATTGATCTAATTCCATTTTATTTTAAAGACCTTATTTGATTGATAAATTGATTTGCATACACGCTGCCTATCAACATGTACAGAATGTTGTAAACTTTTAATTACTTTTCCATACCCGCAGAAAAACACAGGTGCCGCTGGCCATCTCTCCACTCCCTTAGGGAAAACAATATGTGTGATTAAAAAAAAACTTTGTAGATACAAACTTTATTTGTTTTATTTTTTATTCTTCTTTTTTCTCGAAATTTAATGGTTCCATTAGAATCGATGGTTATGGGCTCCAGGAAGAAGAGCAAACAAAAACTAAAGACCAAACGTAACATTCATATACTGGGAATTTCAACCCAGGACCTTGTTAGCTGAGGTTATTCTATTAACAGCTTGGCCACTTGGAGAATATAGATTACGATAAAATACACGAGGAAAATTGCATAGTGAAAATGCATTGTAATAATTTGCTTTTTTCGTCAGGAGAAATGCTTTTGTATTACAATGATCAATTTTTGCAGTCGGTAGTTTATCATAAAAACGCACTAAAGCATATTTTGAAAAGTATCTATCTACCATGTGTGCATGTTGCTTTATTACAATCAACAAAAATTATGTTTAGCATTTGACTCTCTTTCGTATCTGACTTAACACGACGTGCTAGTCGAGGTAAATTCATATTAAATAAGTTTCTTTGTGTGAAACTGTCGAAACAGCAATGTCAACGTTATATTCAGATACAGAATTAGCTAATGAAAATAAAATCACAAAGGTAGAAGTCACTTGCCCTTAAATTGCTTGCATGTTGCAAAGATGAATAATCACTTTGGGTGCGCTGAAAAATTAGACAACCCTTTTGGTGCAATCATTATGCAGCAGTTCATGGGAGGGATAATCCATAGTAGTTGGACAAGTATGACAGCCTCTCTTTCAAAAATTAGTTTTCGCTGAATGCTAGTGAAGGAACTTTACAACATAAAATCCAAAATGGAAATTAAGAAATTTCTGTGTAAAAACGCCCATTTCAGGCATGTACTATTGCTAAATATCAAACTATAGCGTCTTCCTGGGTTAGATTATGTCTGCGTTATGGTTTGTGAAAGAGTGCGTGCACCAGACTGAGCAGCAGCTGGTATTCTGAGTCAAGGCGGGAGAAGGTAAAAGAAAAAAAAAAAAAGAAAAGAAAGGAATAGTTAAATGCTGAGCTGAGAAAAAACAAGTATTACATTGAAGAGAATGTTAAAAAAAATGCATCTTTTTCTGTGGCCTTTTGAGTTGCTTGAATTCAACTTTTCTTGTACGATTGCCACTGAAGTAGCAGGAATAGGATCATGACATTCATCAACGCCCTCTATATTCTATTTTATTTCCAGGATTTCATAACTTTTGCTCAGAAGTTTCGAAACTGCCATAGCGCGAAATTAAGACATCAGTTTGAATATTACTTTTTTTATTGTATGCTGCTAATTAACATTCATTTCGGAAAGAAAGAGTGAATTCTCAGATAAAGCACTTCCGAAGACATTTGTGAATATACTTTCGCAGGCGTTTGTTTCCCGCTTTCAAACTACGATTTGGGATCCCCAGTTAAAGTTTTCAAGTTTGTTATTTTGCAGGTTTTCTTTTATTCTGATCCGCAACGAATCAACCATATGTTAGCGTGGGTGTACAGAACAAATGTTAATGAAATAAGGTTGATCACAGAAAATGAGGAAACCATGCTAGATAATCGCCGAACATAAACATAACAAACATGACTACCAGCCTCATAACGTTTTGCTTTTATGGTTGTATAAATTTAAAAAAAGTGGCTTTTTATGGTGGAAATTACATTCGGCATGAAATTTTTCATTGTAAAATTTGAAAGTTTTATCTACCTTTAGAAGTTTTCCTTTTTGAGTTAGGAGTGAAGTTTGCTACCAGTCTTATTAAATACATGAGTAGTGTTTAGAAAGTTGTTCTTTTGCAGAAACGTTTTGTCAGGTACAAAGAACTCAAGGTTACTAATCAAAGCCAACAGTTTTTAGGCTAGTGAACCTCTTGACACACCGCAAGCGTGTAATTATCATAGTTGTTATTTTGTAACACTTTTTACGTTTTATTGTTCGTAATATATAGATACACAGTAGAAGTTTCAGAATTAAGGAAAAGTTTCTAATGTCACGTGTCGCTTTCTCTCTATGATATATATATATAAAAAATTGCACATTTTTAATTAAAATGTACTTTTCACATAGCAAAGAGAAAACTAGTAACTTTGTGTTCCTAGTACCTTAGTGTAAAATGTTAAACTGAACTGCTCGCATTTTTATATTAAATCCGTCATTTCACTTTTGATCTGTCTCTGTAACATACAACAGCAACATAACACAGAATGATTCAACTGAGTGTAATAATCAATTAATTTTACTATGCAGATCAACCATAAATGTAGATGTCACCTTGTCGACTGTTTTTCGTGAAAAAGCAAAAAGAATGGTTCATTCACTTGTTTCTTATAATTATTTTATACTTACACCGTGTAGATGTGGGGCAGGTTCGTTTTAATAGCAATGAGAGAAACGACGGTGTAAAAACAGTTGCTCGATTATTTATTTCTAACAACTTTTGCAGCTGAACTGAAAATTCTCTCATATGATATATGCCATTGCACGAACTGCCGTGCTTATGGTGTAAAATATTGTATAACTTCTACATCTTAAAAATCAGATATGTTTTCTTTTCACATTTACAGCTGTATAATCTGTCTGTTTAGTTTAGATTTAAAGAAAAATTTACGATTAAGGATATATATATTTCTTTGTCAGAAACTGTGGTTTTACACTTATCGTTTATCACTCTAATTGAATAAAAGATGAGATTTTAAGAAAAGATAAAACCAGTTCAAACCTTTGAGCTCCAAGAACACGTTATCACACCTGTAGTTTTCTAAAATGAACATGAATATAACACATTTTCAGAAAATTGCCCATTAATAGAATACACAAGCCTTAAGAAACTGCTATATTTATTGCTATGGTGCCATGCATGCTACAAGTTATCAACAACTTAAACCGTTTAACATTCATGCTTTGGAGGAACAATTTTAATTTCCTTTGCCACTATTATTACGTGCTAGCAAATGAGACGTTAGAATCATTTCGTGGAAACACCAGACACATGTTTCTGGTAATAAGTCCAGTGCTTCAGCTTCTTTAAATATGTTTCTTTCACGGAGGCCGGATTTTTTAACGACTTTCATCGAAATTTAGGACCCAGGGCAGCGCCGTGGGACAAGCGCACCACCCGGGCTCAGCGCCTCTGACCACTCGGCAACTGGGGCGCCACTAAGTGTCTTAAATAGAATGTAGGGAGAACAAAATTTTGAAACAGAATGAAATAAACAATACAAAATGCAATGGAAAGATAATTTAAACCATGCAAAATAAATCTTAGTCTCGAATAGGCATTATTCAATACAGCAAAAAGTTGATGAAGCCGGTAAAGGTAGTTCTCAATATGATAAAAAAAAATGCTTGATCTGCCTAAGAAGTATGAGATTTAATGATACTTTTCCGAACCGCAAGAGTTTAGAAGACTTAAAGATTTGGACTAGCTTTCCTTCCAGAAAGATATTTTCTTATTTTTGTTTAATTAGACGAAAAAAAAAATGTTAAATTTACACAAAGTATAATTTATGCACGTCATGTGAGATTTTGTAAATTTTAGACGACAAAAAGGCAGTTTTATTAGACCTAAATATTTTCACATGCTCAGGTATTCAGTTAGTTTGGAAGACTGCTATTGTATAAATAGTCGTGTATGAGTAAGAAGAAATGCGAGTTTGTCATCTAAAAATTTAACATGAGAAAATTTCAAGTTTTACTAGTGGTTGAGTGAGAGAGAGAGAGAGAGAGAGAGAGAGAGAGAGAGAGAGAGAGAGAGAGAGAGAGAGAGAGAGAGAGATTAGGAATATCGAGATGGATTATGATTCCTTAGGCCAAGCTTTGATTGATCGTATATTTTGTCATCAAATCTTGCTAAAACATTTTTCCGACAAAGCGTGTTAACAACACGATATCTGAATTTTTATATATCTCAGCAGAGATAAATAAATATCTAGAACAAGGCAGAAAAAAAAAATCGACGATTTCAACAGATTGTTAATTTCAAAGGAATGTTGTCAACAGTTCTTTTTTCATATATTCTTCGTACTTTGAATATAAATCATTATCTCCAACTTGCAAAAATTCCTAAAAATTAATTTGCTACTTCTTCAATTTGAATTCATAAGCCTGAGACGAAAAAAAAAAGGGGGGGAGAAAGAAAAACCTTCCTTCTTTTACAACACAGTGTTTGTTGCTTTGAAACCTATAGTCCTTGTTGTTGTCTTTTATATGCTATATTCACCCTCAAAATTATAAGAATCTCATTGTTCATTTCAAAACACCTAGTAATTTCAAAAATCTGTAGTGGCCTGCGAACTCTTGGTAAATTGGATAGCCACAATGGATTGATATACCATAGAACGAGATAGAATTAAGTTTGAAAAACACAGAAGTGCATAAATTATAAACCATAAAATGAAACAAAAATGATAAATCTTATGCATTCATCATGTGAATTAAGGCGCTCTTTGCTTTGCGCCGATAGTGATGTCAACATTTTCCCTATACTACAACGCCCTCTCACTAAGTAAACAAACTGGAACTTAAGGTGCACAGCGAAGAACGGGTCTTTAACCTGCATGAATTAAATCACATTGAGAGGGAGAGATTACGAAGTCGTATAACTACCACGCATCTGAAAGGAAAGGAAAAATTTAACCTTTTTTTCAATAACTACAGCATCGAGAAGTACTCTATGAAGTATATCGTTCTTGATGCACCGTGTTTGTTGAAATATATAATGATGCGGAAAAAACATCCAAACCCACGAGTAAGGGGCAAAACATGATGGAAAAGTAAAATGCGTTTTAACAAGAAAAAAAAAAAATGATAGATGAGCCCCAGACATTAAAGTTAGAACATTCAAAATGGAACATGTTTAGGAACTACACAAATATTAGACGAAGAGTACGGAAAAATTTGATGCAGGAAGTAGTAGAATAAATATCATCCAGGTTGTAATGAAAATCACGGAAATTTCAAAAATCGCAAACAGTGAAGAAATCTATCAATGAACTGCAAAAAGATTTTTGGAATAACAAGCCAGTAATAAGTGAATGAAAAGAAAAGCACATGTGAAAAATCCATCCTACAGATGAATGCATTAACGGAAGAATAAATGAGTCCTGGCATATGTGCTTTCATTTCACATGTTCGAAGAAAATGATTAAGTTCTTCCTTCAGTAGTTACTACTAAAGCATTTCTGAATTCGACGCAAAACTTACGCGAATCATAATAAAAATTAAAGTACGAATGTTTTGCAACTTCTATGAAGTGATTCCTTTTTATATGCAGCAAAATGCTATGTTACGAAAGGCACAGCTTGTAACTTTGGAATATCTCACATCTTCTACTGGATGATAGGCGACCTATATTTTTGCAGAGGAAGTCTCTTAAAAGTTATGCATATAGCATATATCTGTGCGCGAAACTAAATCTTTAAGATACTTTGGGTCTGTTGTAGGATTTCATCTGGAATATTTTTATGCGTACTGCACTCGTTCATGAATAAGTGTGGGTCATGCAACATTCCACACTGTAGCAAAATTGTAACAGACGAAAAATTAAGACACGCAAAAAGAAGGGAAAAAAAAAAAAAGAAATTCGGTATGCTAATACACCACAAGCACAAGACTAAGTATGAATTGAACCTACTTTTGTTAGCAATCATGGCTGGAACTCCATTTACAGTTTCAGTCAGTAGGAAAAAAATTAGATTGCACTTTGCGTTGAGGCGGATAACAACACTCAAGGTCGTTTCACTGAAAAAAATCCTCTTGTTCACGTTTTTAAAGAGGTGATCGACCTCCTGAAGACTACGGAACTAGTCACCAATCTATGAGCGTGGGAGACGCCGCTATCTCCCAATGACAGTTAGTCCCATCTTCGGATGAAGTATCTCGACGCAAGAAGATGAAGAGAAGATAGTTTGCCGCGTGTTGATCTCGGAAGTCCGGAGCTCAGCTCCCTGACGGGCGCACACACAACCCAAGAACCGGTTCGGAAAACCGACAGCACATTCACCTCTCTGAGGAAAGAACCCGCTTCCCCAGTATGCATGGAACAACTAGGGTGGGGGAGTCTAGTGTTCGCTTGCTACTACCCATACACGCACGGAGACCCCGTGCGTCACGGACGTCCTGATTGGCTGCTTAGCCCCACGTGGTGGGGGTGTCACACGCCGCCGAGTGACGTAGCACACTCTGAAGGGCGGGAGTAAAGAAAGCTACAGAGCCACCTCACGGGATGCTCAACAGAAGAAGAAATGCCCAGTTTTCACCGAGGAGGGAGTGTGTGTGCGTGCGTGCGTGCCTGTGCTTCCAGGGTAGGGAGCTCACATTTTTATGCTCCAAGAAAAATCGATAACCACTGAGGGCAAAGAAGAAGAAGAAAACAAAATGTGCGCTGACGGTTTTATGCCTGCGCTTCGATCTTTGGAGGAACATGCCTGCCACATTTTATCGGTCGGTTGTTTGAAGAACTATTTTGCTGATCTTGCTTGCTGTTAACAAGATGGTGCCCTTTCACTCTGGCTCTTAAGAGTTCGAGTGGCCTTACGAATTGATGATGACACGGATTTCACAGGAAGCCCAAGGCTTTTTAATGTCACTCATGGAAATTAGCTTACCTTAATTTAAGAAGTATTTCATTTTTCGTTTTCTTTTACCTTTTTTGCCACAACTATAGTTTTTAATGCATGTGCTTACCTATTTTTTGTTGTTTTTTTGAAGAAACACACCACAAAAAGTTTGCCCTCTAGGAACAGTTTGAGTAATTAGGAAATAACAAAAAAAAAAAAAAAAAAGACCCGTGAATTTTTAAATTTCTTACACTACTAGTTTTTTGCGAAAGTTTCTATGTTATATATTTTTTACCTCATCGCGTAAAATATTTAAATTTTAGTAGTAACTCCTTTGTCACAGTTATCCCTTTGCTCAAGGCAATATTTATTTTCCGGCAACTGTTTTAATTTAGTAAAGGTTAACCCAGGTTCAGAAGAAAAAGTTGGCATCAAGACTACAGGCACCTTAATGTTTGAAAAAAGTGATTTTTAAAATATAAGCATATAATTTCATATTTTCTCTTTTCATTTTTTTCTCTTACTGAGGCCCCCCCCTCCTACTTTTTCACGGATGTGCGGAAATAAAAATTTTTCTTGCAGTTTCGATTAAATTTTTAGAACTGCTTTTGGTACTTTGCTAAAGAGAAGAGAATTCTTGAATGCCTTATTTATTTTTCGTTAGTCTTACCAGCGTTGTTAGAAGTTTCTCTTTGCAAATATTTAAGATGCTCAGGAGCAACAGTCTTATCAGTTGCTTGGGAAATGATCCCAATGGCCTGCAACATTTTTCTGAATAATTTGTGGATCATTTCCTTATTTTTCGATTATTCATATGTTTGGTCCCACATGGGCTACGGGTATGGGCTACGCTACGTAAATCCACGCAGCTGACTTATGAACTCACAGCATTCTAATTCCTTACATCCAGTTGAAATTCTTAAAGTTTCTCTGGGGTGGGGGCATAAAAATTTTGCAAACTTCAAAAGTGATCCGTCTTTTCTCCAGTCGGCGTAGTTCTCTTAAAGTATCGTTGAAGATCTCAAGGTAAAAAGGAAAAACGGTAATTTAATTTATTTTATGAATATTAGGTGGACAGCTTAAGCCCACTTTTCTCCGGCTTTACCTTTATTACTTTTTATCCGTCTCTTATTACTTTTTTTCTTTCTGTTTTCTATACTCAACAGCACGAAAAGAATTTCTCCGCCTTCGTTTTCAGCTTTTCATTTCCCTCACATGCCTTTCTTCCTTTTCTTATTTTCTGACATCCCTTTTATTGTAGAACAAAACTACATGGAATTGATTTTGAAAAAACAAAAAGAAATCTTCGACAACAATTGCATAAGCTCCTTTATTTTTACGGTGACTTCCGCTCTTTGAATTTATTTATTTAACCCTCAATCAAGTGTTTTTTCGTTACAGCGGATATATCAAAGCAATGCACCGGTAAGAGCAAGAGAGACTTTTCGAGAGTTCTTCTTCCACCCACCATTACATCAATGCACAATGAATGCAAACGATTGCAATCCAAGTGGCAGAAACAAGGATATCGAAAAACAAATTATAACGTTAAAAACTGAACATCTTCCTTTTGACTTATTATTTTACCGCATCTCTGTGTCTTAATTTTTTATTTTCGTGCACTGTGGCTGCACAATTTATAGTGTATTTTATTTTGTTTTCCAGCTTTTTTATTGGAGGATAATAGCGGCAAAATTTAGAACTTTAAAATTCAGTATGGGTGGGAAGATTACGAAATGAAATCTCATGATGCATATTTGTGACCGGGCACGAGACAGGAAAAATAATTTAAAATATGATGATTAAAAAGCAAAACAAGAAAGAGCGATAAAAAGCAAACAAAACATCAATAAAACGTTTACTAATGAATATTCATTAATATCATTGTATAGCATAGTGGATTACTAAAGATCAAAAACATAACAGCGTAGTTTCCCAAATAATACACAACTTCACCAATTCATAGCGTATATCATACTTAACAAAATGCACATGACGTGAATGAAATGTGCTTTCAGCGAATAATAACATTCCCAGGTGATACGAAACATGTGTTTGTTTGTGTGTGTGTGTGTGTGTGTGTGTGTGTGTGTGTGTGTGTGTGTGGTACCATATGGGGGTGTCAAAGGCTTTCTGTTTTTCTCTTTATTTAGAGGAACTAAAAAATAAGAATGTAGTGGTGAAGAATTTTGTTTGCTCTCCAGAGAGCTGGAGTTTTTTTTTTTTTGTACTAAAGCATAAGAAATGTCTGCAACGTACTGGATTTATGTAACCAGTTTTTTACTCAGTGTCAATGAATATTTTTTTTAATATTTTAAAGTACAAAAGAAAATATTTACTTCAAATTTTATAGTTACTCGGTTTCCATTACTGTTTTTTATTTTTTTTGTTCGCACCTTTTCTAGAATATGAAAGGGAGAGAAAGAAAAGAAAGAAATGAGAAAACAAAATTTAATTCATTTTTATATCTAATAGTACAACACCATTTCTGGATATTATTGGTCTATTTAAAATTTTCTCACAGCTGTAAACCGAATTACAAACACTTCCAGATGTGCTCCAGTTAAAATGAATCTTCATAACTAATGCGGAACTAGTTCATGCCTTTAAAACAAATTATGCTAAATTAGTACATTGAACTATTTTCAAATAAACGTTGTCGGATATGAAAAACTATTACAAAATGTTTACCATGTTTCTCTTCGCATCTTAAAGATTAGAAAAAAATGGGAGAGATAAGATAAAATTGTGTTTCCATTTAGTATAAAATTGCCACGGCAGTAGGTTAATATTAGAACAAGAATACTTTCTCATAAACATTTAATTTTAAACTGATTTTCGTATTAATTAGATTGAGCCTCCCAAACTTGATTTTCAATAAGGAAGCAGATATTATTTTTAATTTTAAAAGTTTTCTTCTGGATAGATCATGTTTTATTTCTCTTTCTCCTTCCTTCTCTACTCTTGTAATTTTGGATGACATCAGCTGGAACTGACTGCTGACCACTGGCTCAAATGAAAGGTAGGTAAGGTGCTTAAACATTTAAACTCTCATCTTTTTAGAATTTTTAATTTAAGAAAGGGTTATGTTTTATAGTCTTCACTCCATAAATTCAGTTCTGGCATCAAGTTTTTAAACGTTAGCAACATGAACTATCCAGTTAGGATTTGAAGCATGCTAGAGCACCATATCATCTATTTCTTTAGAGTATGAAAATTTTACATTTGTTTTTCTTTCTCATTGCCTATTTATTATTTTTATCTGTACACGAAGGTATCACAAACAATTTTAGCTTTACATTTTGCAATAATGGTAATTATGGAAAATATGTTTTAGTTTCCTTATGTTGCATATCAACGTGTGGAATTTAAAGTAACTCACATGTAGTTTTAATTTTTTTTAAATAATTGAAACATTTTCCAGATTTCTGAGCGCGATAAGTTTCCGATTTTGTAGCAATTATTATTTAGATGAACCAAAACTAACAGTGAAAAAAAAAATAGAGAAGAAAATGACACCTTTAATTAAAAATTTTCTTTAACACAGTGACGTGTTTCTCTAACAACAGTGATAGTTAGAGTTTTTTAGAAAGCATTTGATTGCATTTTAATGATGAGAAACAGCTCTCTTTCTGTCTTCTACAGCTTCAATTATCCTCGCTTAAATGGAGGAAATAAATATTTCAACGAAACTTCCGGATTTTATACTATGTTAACTCACATCCTATGCAGTTTTCTCGAACTTATTTCTCTCTATCTTTCTCTGACGCTCTCTCTTTATTACTTGTGCGTTTGACAGTGGCTATTCCTTTCTCTCACAACATGCGTCAAACTTTCCACGCTACTTTCCACATTTCAATTTTTTAAAAGAAAGCGAAAGAAGCTCTGACAGATGTAAAATATTTCAAGAGGGCGACAAGAGAAAAAAACCTCCGGATTATAGAAAAGAAAAAACAACGAGAGAGAGAGAGAGAGAGAGAATGGGGAGGATAATGTACATAGAAGACTGGAAGAGAGAGAGACTAAGAGAGCGGTGGTCAAAAAATGTGTAAGAAGAAAAGAAGCGAGATAGAGAAAGACCGGGATAGACAGAGAGAATGACAAATAAGGGACAAAAGATAGAGAGAAAGAGAGGGAGAAACAGTCAGAATGACACGTAAGAAGTTACAACACAGAAGCACACACAGATGGTGCTCGAAAGACTTACGTGAAAAAAAAAATGCATGTAAGAAAGCATAAGAGAGAATGACAAGCAAATTCCTTATGTAAGAAGTGATAAGATAGAAATGTAATAGGAATAATTATGAAGGAAATAACAAGAGAAAGTTACACACCAGGATTAGGTAAAAAAGTAACAGAAAGGGAGATAGAGTTGCATACTAGAAGAAGGGGAGAGAGAGAGAGAAAAGCGAATCACAAATAGATGAGAAAAATGCAGAAGACAGACAGAACGAGAGGAAAATAAATATTTAGAGGGAGAAAAGACACATAGAGGGAAAGAAAAAAGAAATTGAAGGAAGATAGGGTGCGAGTGATGAAGAAGAAAGAAAGAAAGAGAAGGCGACAGGGAGATTGAAGGCGACAGGGAGAGAGAGAGAGAGAGAGAGAGAGAGAGAGAGAGAGAGAGAGAGAGAGAGAGAGAGAGAGAGAGAGAGAGAGAGAGAGAGAGAGAAAAGCGAATCACAAATAGATGAGAAAAATGCAGAAGACAGACAGAACGAGAGGAAAATAAATATTTAGAGGGAGAAAAGACACATAGAGGGAAAGAAAAAAGAAATTGAAGGAAGATAGGGTGCGAGTGATGAAGAAGAAAGAAAGAAAGAGAAGGCGACAGGGAGATTGGTCAGCAGTACAGATGGAAAAACAGATAAGAAAACAGAGAAATAGATATTGAAGGCAATGAGAAAGGTGAAATTGACGGACAGATAAAACGGGAGAGAGACAAACACAGAAGGTCGAAACACACTCCCAGGATGGTTTTTTTGAAGGTTCTCACAAGAAAGAAATATTTTCGTACCATAATTTCCAACGTTCTCTGCTCTAGAATTATTACAGCAGAATAGTAGTGTTTTATCTGTACCGCAAAAACTTGGAAGGCAATTAGACTTTATTTTTACAGTTTGCCATTGCATTTTTTAATGTACAGTATAGCTATTTTTTCAAACACTCTGGCTCTTTGTAGTGGCCATATTTCAGTTTTTTACTACTTACTGTTCGATATGCATTCCTCCAGATATGTTGTAAGCAAAGTTGTCTCACAAGAGGCATGGTGGGAACTATATCGCATGTGTTCTTATTCAGGATCCTTTTACCGCGCTGGTCAAGTACATGCGCTTAAAGGGAGTACATTCTCACTATCGCTTCATGGATTCGATGAGAGAAAAAATCAAAATCCACAGTCTTTCTGTATGCCCAAAATTTTCTAACGCTTCATGTGTTTAACAGTTTACTAATATTTTCTGAAAGATTTTATACAACTTCATTCATTTTACTCTCTTACTTTTTATACATCTGATGATTATGTGGCATTATCAAAGTCCAGATGATTTTGTTTAATTTCGTGAACCCAGTGAACATGCGCCTAAAAACTCGTACTTAAATCTTTAGAATGCTTGTCTTTACATTGCTTATTTATCTCTTCCGAGTACTTCAGAGTGCTTATTTATTCCACCTGACTTCTGCAAAGTGCATCCTTCCCCCTTTCGGTAACTCAGGAGATTTTAATTTATGACATGCACTTTTTGCGAAGGCTAAGAACACATGGATTTAATATACTCAAGATATATACAAATGGAGGGAAGCGTAGTCTTTATTTTAACATTTGAATATTTATGATAAAAGTATAAAATTCAAGCACAATCGAATGCAAATGAATTGCAAGAAAAATACCGCATTTTCATAAAGGTCTTCGGTACTTTTTTTATAGTAATCACTTTTAAAGATTTTTTCAATTCTCAAAGCCATGAATATTGTTATATTGCATATAATCAACCATACTACAAGGCAAGTAATATTATGAATTTAGATGGAAATAAATTTGGTAAAATCACTAAGTGTTTTTATCAGCTTCAGGGAAGTCAAGTAAAATGTGTAGTGTCTAATATGTGTTGCTCTTGTAAAGGTGAGTAAAATCCATTGTGACTAACCCATTTTTTACCCATATTACAGTAAAATTATTTTTACATATTAATAATTTACCTTGATAAAAGTACTTAAAAGCAAAGCTGAGGATAAGTCATGATGTTATAGAAGTTTATCTTTAAAAAAAATATTTTCGCAAAAACATTTCACCGAAGAACAGTTTCAAAAGTATAAATTAAAGCAAAAAAGTAATCTAGCACTTTAAGAGAATACAGATATTTATAAATATGTCTCTGTCTCTTGGGTTCTTTATTATAATCTTGTTAAAGCAACTATAGATAAGGACTTCCAGCTCTGTCAAACTGGGAGTGGCAGTATCTGTGTTATAGTGCCAAGTACTGCACTTATTTCTGTGTCTGATTCATTTGGAGTGATGAAGGATAAAAAGTCAAACGTAAACATATGGGTATGCTGTAACGAGTTCTACACTTATTTTTTTTGAAGCAATTTTCTTGTGAAATATTATTTCTAAATTTGCTATATTTTAGTGTGCATTCTTATAGGCACATCAGTATTATTTTTCATAAAGCGGAAGATGAATTATCTGTTTGAAGATAACATGTGCAAATTTCTGGATTTAATTTCTGGCTTCTTCGAATAGCACAGTAGTTTTAACCAACCGCGCCTTTTGTTCATTACAGGGTAATATAAGATTATTCGAAACATCTGAAAGTACTAAAAACTGATACGCAACAGTTAGCATGCCATTGAAATATACATAATTTTTTAACGCAGGAGATTCAGTTTCCCCCTTTTATTTCACGTCAAATGAAAGATACCTGATTTTCTTGAAGAAAGGTTTCTTTTTGTCCTCAACGAAATGTATACACTTCCTGGATTTGCGGATTTTACTCGATCTTCGTATCACATAAAATCCCTATTTCGTCGAAATAGAGGTTAGGGATTTTACTGTTTTGTCATCTTATTAAGTGAAGTTTGCTTATTTCTTTGAAGCAGAGTTTTAGTCTGTTCGTTATGTCTTCATCCCAAAGGAAATATTTTCTTGAAGTAGAACTTTTGGTTATTTCTTGGTTTTCCTTCTTGTCAAAGGAAATGAACGCCTTTCTCTGACACAAAGTGGAGTATCGGATTTTCTCTTTCTGTCTCCACACCAAATCAAATATACAAAAATCAAGGACTTCGATTACTTTCGTATCAAATGAAATATACCTACATTCTTAAATTCGGAAGATCGTTTCTTTTGATAATAAACGAAATGTACTAATCCCTTAAAGCAATTCTTCGACCTTCTCTGTTTACACAACGACATGAAGAATAGTTAAGAGCTTGAAAATTAATATTTCATTTTGATATTTGGTGAGTTTTCAGTCATCTTAGGAAGAATTTTGTACCTCCTTTTAGGTTTATCTTGCAGTTCTTTCGATTGCTTCTCTTGGTCAGCATGTTTTTTCACTGGGCACTTTTGAAATCATTTTGTTCATTTCACTCGACTTTAGTGTTAGATACATTTTTTCGTCATATTTTTTTAAACCTTGAAAAGAACTTCGACAAAAAATTAAGTACGTGATTACTTTAGCATTTATCGCAACAGGGCAATTATACACGTCTCCAGAAATACCCTCGAAAACATCGACATATGCCTAAACAAACGATATTTGCCAAAATGCTCTCAACAAACGCGTAGTATGTTCATATCGAATGTGTTTCTCTTTTATTCTATATTACATTTGGTAATTTCAAAAATTAGCAGTGCAGTAAAAAAAAAAATCTCTCTCCCTTTGTTTTAATAACGCTTGACTTCTCACTTTTAGAGCAACAAAATTCTGGAGCAGATATTGACATTATATTTGACTTATGAATAAACCACAGCCACCCTGCTGCCCGAGTGGTTAGAGGCGTAGGTTTCTAGCTCGACAGAGCCGGGCCATGGTTCAAGTCGTGAATGGTGCGCCTGTCCTACGGCTACTTATAACCTTTTGAATTGTTCACGTTGTCGTTAAACATTGAGGCAAAACAAAGCAAATCTAAAAATATGGGATATCTTTAAAAATAAAATTTACAACAGTGTTCGATGTCATCATAAGAGAAAGAAAGAAAAAAATGGTAAGCGAAAGAAGAACCAAAAAGGGTAACAAAAGAAAGCATCTAAGTTGACATAAATATTTTCCTCTGCATTTTCTATTACAGTTAATTTGAGTAATTTATTTAAAATATCATGAACTGATTCACAAGTTTAATTTAAAATAATACGTCAGTTACTTAAATCTTTTAAAAGGCAGTAGATTTTCATTATTCCGTGAAATTACTTCTGTTCCGTGTTAAACTTTCATGCGACAGATTGACGGAGAATTTACTGTTTAAACATTTTCATCAAAATTTTTTAGCATGATAGACACTTTTCGTATTATACCATAACTTATCTACAGTCCTCAGAAATACTATTAAAAGAAAAGAAAGACATTTTTAAGAAATTACTTTCAGATTTTCATTCTGTCTCTCTTTTTCTCACTAAACATTAGTAACCTACAGAACACTCAGAAGGGAAAAAATTTAAGATCTAAACTCGGTTTTTCATCTTTAAACTATCATTGTGAACTAACAAGAGTTGCAGCAATAATAATAACAGAAAAATCCGGTTGGAAGAAGTTCATCAATATTTACATTAGCCGAAAGAAATTGTTAATGAATAAACATGTGAGTGTAAGGACTGTGTATATAGCAAACAAACTCAGGAAAAATCTTTTGGCTCGAGAAAATTACACCTCATGATTCACTTAACTCATTAATGAGTGACGTTAAATCAATTCAGGAAAACTCTTTTAATCAACTTCAGGAAAAAAAAAAATATTTCTTCGGCTGAAGAAATATTATCTGTCATGTTTCATCTCCTACATGCATTTAATTTGATTAACGAGCTTCATCTCAGAAAAAAAAAACCCCAACAATTTCATAATAGCATAACAATAAAAAAAAAAAGAAATCATTCTCCAGGAGAAAAGAACGTCTTACGTCTTCGGCTCCTTCCCTACTTTTGTTTGGTAAAAAAGTGATTGCAAATTCTCATGCTTCCGAAAGAATTCGGTGATTTTTAAAACGTCCTTTCCCGCTTATTTTCTTCACGAATTTTTCAAAAATTTTGAAACCTTGAATGTGTTTTTGCATGAATTGTTGACCAGCGATATTAGAAAGGCACACATTTAAAATTAGCTAATTTTAAAATAGATCACTCATAAAAAAAAATTCACTAAACAAATATATTGTGGAGCACAAGATCTGTTAAAACACCCAAATTTAACGTCAGTTTTAACAAATCGTCAAGAAACAGACCTGGAATGTGCGGCATTTTCCTCTTTAATGGAAGTAATTTTCCTTTTCTCTGAGTTCAGTTTAAACTCAGTATCCTTGTGCACATTTAGAGCAGTAGGTTTGTTAAGTGCAGTGGAATGACAGGTGTCCTTTGATTACATAGCATCATTCATTTAACTGTGTTCACCACCTTAATTCTTCTTCTTCTTCTTTTTTTTTTTTTTTTTTTACACTTAGGCTTTTTTCTTTTGTTGAACCAAAAGGAAGTGAAAAAGTGAGCAAATATAACGACATTTCTTTAGCGTTCGTTGTTAAGTTTGAACTAACTTGTGGACCAGAAGAGTTGGAACTGTGACGAAAAATATGCTATATGAAAAGCTTAGGAATTGTAGGAGTTGTCAGCATAACGTATTCGTTTTCTTATAACTTTCTAAAATTGTTCATTAGGCGAATTATGTTGCATTTGTACATTGTGCTGGTAGACTCTGACTAGGCCTTAGAATCAGTATCTGGAATCGAGCCATTCAATGTGTTGAAACGTTATACAATATAAAAGAAAAGTTATTGAAAATCTGATACTTTATTGTAAAAATGTTGTAACAGCTAAAATCGAAAAAAGAACTGTTAAGTGGTTCGATATGAGTTTTTAGGTAAGACAGGAAAACAAATCATTTTCACGCTCTTTTAAAATTCATTCAGAGAAATTGGTTATTTTTTTTAACCAACTCACTGTAAAATCCACCGCAATAGAGCAATATTTTGAGTGACCCAAATTTGATTCCATTTTATACCCCTGATAATGCAAGTAAATGCCTGAAGAATGTGCAGTATGACCTTAATTATTTAAATATGATTAGTGAACAATTTAGAATGAATGTGAAAAAGTCTGAATCAATGCATTTGAATCGAAATTGAACTGGCATTCATTGTGTGATGCAGAAAAAGGTGTGAGAACAGATGCCGCGTTGTATTATGTATGCGATTCTTAATGAAGGCAAAAAAAAAAAAAAAATAAACAAAAAAAAATAAAAATAAAAAAAAAATAATTGAAAAGAATGATTGGGAAATCAGTAAAACAGATCTCTTTAGCTGGACAAGGATATTTTTACTAAGACAGTGACTGGTCTGCAGACAAAATCCTGGTCTAAAATACCTAAAATTCCGAACATCGCTTCCTCCCCTTTTTTGTGACAGTAGTGCGAAGCAGTTTTTCCAGAGATTTTTACCTGAAATCAGTAGACCACAGATAAAAAAATAAAATAAAAAATCAATAGAAATCAGTAGATCTGGCTTTTTGCTTGAAATATGCACCACTCGATAAATTTAATGTATCACTGGATGTAATCTCAATGCGAAGGAACATTAAAAACTACACATATTTCAAATAATGCCAGTACTCTCCACCCTTCTGTGCTTCTTCGGTGGCACAGTAGTCTAAGTGCTGGCCTCTGATCATTCGTCCGAGATAGGTCCGGGTTCGAATCCCGTAAGGCATGAATGTTGTGTTTGTCTTACAGCACTGGCTGTCTCCCTTACTTGGAACCAATGGCCCTAAATTAGGGACGGACAACTGCTTACCTGATCGAGTTGCTCACGGTGGTCGTTAAATCCACAAACACATTTCTATTTATGACTCTGGTTTACTTTTTATGTGATCTTCCTAATGATCAGATTTATAAAATAATGCACATCATTAAAACTAATGTTTGTGTAGATGATGATGATGTTGGCCAAACACAGTCACAATTGTAGCGATCTCATCTGTTGCCTTCCAAAAATAAATTACACATTCATAAACGTACATTTCTTTCTGAACGATACCCAGATGTTTTCAAATTAGGTGAAGCAATTCCTGTACTAAAAAAAAAGTACCATTAACACAAATATCTAACTACAGATGTTTTTGTAATGTTTTGGGTTTTAGCAAAATACTGGAGAATCTTATTTGCTATCAGATTTAAAAAAAAAAAAGATAATTAGAATGGATTGGGGGGGGGGGGATAGGCAGAAGGTATTGCAAAAATTTCAAGCCCACATGGCCTTTTAATCTCAAACGAGTGCTGTTTTGAGTATTATAAATTGGATCAGTAGGCAGCGAGTAGAGAAAGGATGCAGACATAGTCCTCGAGACAGCACGTCCCTTCAGTGGTGTTAGATGAAAAACACAGGTACTCTGTTTTCAGTGTTTCCTACTCTGGACATCTAGTGACTCGTAACCAAGGACCTTTAACCCTGTAGCATCTGGGTGGAAGACAAAAATGACTAATAAACCTATAGCTTTCTCTACCTCACTTCCATGTGTCTTTCCTATCGGGGGACCTAGCCTAAATATTCTACCTTCCTACTTTTAAGGGCTGTTTAATACCTAAAATGAAACAGTCCCTTCCTAAAATTCTCTCCAACAGCATTTATTCATTATTCATTTTAACCAACTTATACAAAAAAAAAATGGATTATGTTCAACGAACTATGTATTTTTTTTTACTTTTCTGAGACATGTGCTAAAAGTAACCATAATAAACTGCTTGAAAAGTTATATAATATTAGTACTAGTCGTGTAGCAGGCAAATTATTTTAAAGTTTATAGGAAAAAACATCTGCCAAAAAATTACGTAATAAGCCAAGAACTTAGGCATAACAGTAGAAAATTCAGGGGGCTGCCTTAAAAGCGAGAAAAATCAGTAGATTCCAGAGATTTTCGAATAATTTATCAGTAGACAAGAGTCAAAATCAGTAGATCTACTGATAAATCAGTAGAGTGGCAACACTGGTGCGAAGTAACTGAGCTTTCACTACAAGGACACTGGGAAGATAAAATACTACATTGCATTTTTCACACGTCTTATTACAACTTTAGAAGTGGCTAACATGATTGAGAAAATTATAAAAGAAAATGAAGGAATTCAGTCACTACATAATAGGCAATGCAGATATATTAATAAGCCGAGCTAGTTACATTTTCTTTTACAAGACAAAGTTAACAGTACAAATCTGAGGTGGTTTGATCATTTGTGCTGTATCAAAATGATATATTAAATATAGAGATATTACTTTTAAGAAATATAAACAATTTTCTGATCTGCTATATACAGCAATACCCTGACGACTTGAAATCAGTTGTTAGTGACTAAGAAAACGCTTAAGAAGGCTTTGAAGATGATGAAATAACCCATATGAAATTGTAGGGAATTTATATTTCGTCACAAATGATTTTGTTTTCCTGATATGTAAAAATATTTTACATTTTTTTATGTATACATTTTCTGTGAAACTTGAACACCATTTTGAATTCATTTTTGTATCTACTGTGGGTATGAAATGATAAAGATTAAATACACATCAACACACCCATGCATACGCCTGTGACAATCTGCCTGAACCACTCACAATTAACATCAACACAGTTATAATATTACAGGTTCATTTAAGCTTTAACATATGGAATTCATTTCATGGAAAAGGGAATTTTCCTCTGAACTTCAAGAAAGCCCCTTTACCCCTAAAAAAGGCGAACCATGTTTGTCGCACGCTTGAGTATTGAACAAATGCATCCAGATAGTAACGGCGATGTTTCATCCTATTTAAATCGAATTTTGAAATATAATTTATGAAATAGGGAACATGTTTTATATCTTTCATATGCTTGCAATGAAAAATTAAGGTACCTTAGACAGATATTGTCAAGATGAACTTGTCTTCGTTTATTTAATAAATCAGTTATACCGAAACTTTTTTGTTGTGATAAATAGATTTGAAATAATTTTTTCAGTGTCTTCTAACAGTTATAAAATAAGAGCGGCTTTTAACTTTCGTCAAGTAGAATTCATACAAAGCTCTGTATATCTTTGGTAGCTTAAGATTTCGCAAATACTTTTCGACAACTGAGGCTTTAAAAACAATATGATTCCAAACTGCTTTCGATTTGAATGTACCTTTCCGTAGAGTTAAGGGTAAATAGAACTTGACGTTTGAGCAACAGCGGTTACATTAATATTAAAAATGTATTTCAAACAAATGCTCAGGTATATTCCTTTAGTTATGCCATCTTCCTGCTCAACTCATCTACGCAGAATGTGTGACAACTAACATATTGTTTCAAAATTTTAAAATGATAAACGTAATAAATGCAATTTAACATACCGCGAAGTGTATACAATTCATGCAAATTTCAATAACATTCTTTATTTTTGCGTTTAAATAGTGGCTAGGACACAATCAACTGAAAGCAAGATTAAAATTGCAGTTCTTCACAAGATTTGTAAAATTAGTTATTAAAATTCAGGGGTGGTCTTTAAGTAAAACGATGCAAAATGAGATAATAAAGCACCTTCCAGGGCTTGAAACTTCATTATTTCCCTCCTAAAACATAACAAATTTTGTAATAATGCTTACATGAAATAAAAACTGCTTTAAAAAACAAAACAAAAAAAAACTTGTGAGCCAAACTATCTGAATCTTTCTCGAAGGAGATAGCAGAACACCAAGTTTCGGCAGCTACTTAGAGGAATGGAATTAACAGAGTCTTATAAATAATAGAGTTAAATAGGAAAATAGGAGAACCAATTTGGAGTGGGACCTCGTTTATGTTCTCATAATTTTTCTATAGTTTTTATTTTATATTCTCCGGTGTTTATTTTTATTATATTTAGTAGATCTTTGAAGTCATACAACTTTATTGAACATGTTCTTTCTTCAACAAAACGTTATTCGAAGGTGAAACCTGATTTTTTCCTTTCATCGATGACTATGGTTTAATTTTTTGACTTATAAATAACAGTGGAAGTTTGCATATATTGTTAACAACCATGATGAATTTATCATATATTGTTAAAGATCATGATGAATTTATCATTGTAGTCAGCTTCCGATTAAAGTAAGTAGGTAAAAGATGATTTTCTTCGAAAAAACTTTCGGTTCAACGTCATCTTGTTGGACAAATTCTTCGAATTCCTAAATTTATCGAAAGTACATCAATGAACATAATTTTACTGCCACATTTAAAGGCAACGAATACACACAGGCTTTTAGTAGAGCAGCACCATAAATTTCTACAGTTTGACACAAAACACAAAAAATGCGAGTACTTCTGATGCCAAATCCTGAATTCTTTCCCAGCAGAAAACCCATGTCAATCGTCAATATTTTGCAAGACATGCTATGTTTTTCAGAAGGTAAGTTATTATCTGGTCAGCTGTAATTTATATCTGAAACATATTGTTTTATAAGTAAGGTTAGTGCTTTGAGTACAAACCAAATAGATATGTTCTGCTGATCAATATATTTTGCGCATACTGTGAACTGAACCATTTGATGATCAAGAGCTTTGGACTTTGTCAGTATTGACCACTAAACTCAAGTTCTACAAAAAAAGGAATGTTTAACGAAGGAACCTTATGTGCCGAAAAAAAAAAAAAAAAAAAAAAAAGGCCACGTATGGGAAGGATTGGACTGATATGGGAGCAGTTTCTCCAAGTTTTTGGGGTCAAGGAAACTTGGCTCATGAACCACATTGATGTAAAACATTTAAGGTAAAAAATAAATCTTTAACGACGCACACCTTCACCTCTCGTTCCTGAGTTTCTTAACACCAATTAGGATACTACAAGATTTTTACTTAAAACTGCTTTGGGTGACTACTGTAAACATATACGAACCCTAAAAAAATAATCAGTAAGCTTCCTGCCGAAATGCCGCAAGATACACTGGCAAAATAAAAATGTTCGATGTTACGAAAAAGATACTGAATACATCCAATGCCATAAAAAAGATTTAAATATCCGGATCGAGCAACTTAAACATTACATGAAGAAGAAACTTTAAAACGGGTTGGCTCTTTGAGGCCGGTTTAAAAGCCTGGTGTAGAAACAGACCGAAGTTAATAAACAGTAAAAAGTTTTCTTTTAAGAAATCGGTTAGAGAATACTGAAACTGCGGATATGTCTGGTCTGCCAAGTTTTATTTATATTCATCCTTGTGTTTATAAATATGTAAATAAGAAATTCCATCATGAAATTTATAAAATGTGAGCAGCCATGAGTTTTTTTTAATGGCAGTAAAGAAAATGGATGAGATATGAAAAACACCTCGATAATTTTCCTAAATGAAATGATGCCGATTGCGATTTTTTTGTTTAATAATAGAAATAGGGATTGTAAAGGTTGTACTTTTATCTTAATCTAATAGTATGTATGCTCTCTTTCTCTCTTCTTTTTTCTTTTTTTCTCCTTAGGAAAAAGAAAGGTGAGAAGAATTCAGAAATGCAAGCACTCAGGGTTGAAGGGACGCCACTTCCCGCACAACCTGCAAACCAGCTGTTACAGTGCATATGA
Organism: Macrothele yani; assembly: GCA_039090855.1. Taxonomy (NCBI): domain Eukaryota; kingdom Metazoa; phylum Arthropoda; class Arachnida; order Araneae; family Macrothelidae; genus Macrothele; species Macrothele yani. The sequence continues at coordinate 60,162,489 of CM077023.1, read as the reverse complement.
GCAGCTTTGGTGTTAAGTAGCATAAACTTTAATGGAATGCAGGTTTTTTATACTTTAAATGCATAACATTTAGTATAAAAAAGAATACCATGAAGGGAAAAAAATGCCATATAATATATTTTGAATATGTAACGCCATATACCGCGATACAGATATTGCAGAGGAAGAGATGCGAAATAAAGAAACACAGCACTGACACATGTTTATAGTTAGAGATTCAACCAGTTTTTCTATGAAAAACTACAACCCTGGATGCATGCAGATTTTCTGTGAAAAAAACAATGTAATTTAGTTGAAATTTTATGCAGAGTGAAACTCCTGCGTTATGTTGCTTCACGAGAATATTCTGGACTTTGCACCATTAAAATTTCTGTGCGGATAAAAAGTAAAACATTTTACTGCAATTTTGAAAAAAGAAAAAAAAAACATTTTCGTGTGTTTTACAGCGTGTAAGTTCAGGTAAGCATGGCACGAGAATTTGACGTGTTACATACAGAGAATGCTTGATATATTAAACAACAAACAAGAGAGAAGTAAAAAAAAAAAAGAAACTGAAAAAAAATTGGAAAACAAACAAAAGATTGTGCTGCCCTGTAATTTTCATAAAAGAAAGAGAAACACAACACGAGAAAATTGAGAGATCTTGCCATGCAAGGTTGTAATTAAAAAGTGAAACACACACACATAGTTACATATCTGTTTTTTATCACACACAAGTTGGTGATAAAAAACAGATATGTAACTATCCCGAATGCAATGAGAACGTCCTTATTAGAAGTCTCAAACCTAGAAATCGCACACGTACTTCAACGATTTTATTTCATTTCAAACTGTGCAATTTGCACTGCTTTCTAAGAAAAGAAAAATTGCGCTATTTGGTAAGAAAATCATGCATCGGAAAACCTGGAAAACACATGGAAAGCCGTATAGCGGTGCCCGTGGTTATGGAGAACGTGTGAAAAATGAGCTTTAAAAGCGAGCCCTTTAGAAACTCAGATATACTGTCAAATGCAAATACACCTCAGCGTTCCAAAGAGGGAAACAAACTACCTGGAAAATCAGGTTGTATCTGGAATATTTTGATAAAGCCAGCCGCTGTCAAAATAATTTTTTCAGTTCGACGGTTAGGAACAGAGATATCTTTAAGCTAAAAATGTAAATTTACACAGAAAGTGTTTAGAAATGTGTAAAAAACGTTGGTCGTAATCGCCTCTGTCCAATGGCCTGTTTGTTTAAAATTCATGGCAGAAGGGTTATCTATATTCGTCCAAAGACCACCGTCACATATTGCATGTATATCAAAAGGTTGGTTCTGGCCGTGGGGACGCCAAGCCCCAATACACTGGAAAACAGATGACCCCAGAGGTTCGGTTATCGGATGGGACAAAAAGCAAAAAGAAATTCAAATCGGATTCTTAAAAGCGAGTATATATATAACCTAGATTTAAAAAGTACATATCATCATCATCATCATCATTATATATACTTATATATAAATCAGCCCAGATTTTAAAAGCATTGACATCGTGCAAAATAAGACTTACGCCAATTAACGGAAAAACTACGTGTCTCAGAAATTCGGAAGTGAATGAATTATTTATTATCTTCATGGTCAACACGTACTTGTGCGTAAAGAATTTTTTGCATTCAACGGAAAGATAAGGAGATATCGTGACAACAGGCATGCAGGCAAACTGACCCTACAAGCACCTACTTCGTTTTTCAAATGACATGTTGATCAACAAAAATTTACTTTCAAGGAAATTACTCAAAATAAGGTTATTTATTATCATTTAAGGTCGTCTTACTGTTGCTTCCTACAGCCAGAAAAGTCATTTTCTGAAAACAGGATAGCAGCCCTGGTGGCCGAGTGGTCAGAGGCCTGGCATCTGTCTATTCGCCTGAGACCGGTCTTGGCTTGAGTCCTACATGGAGCATGGGTGGTGAGTGCACCTGTCCTACGGCACTGGCTCTGGCTCTTCTCCAGAACTAGTGGCCCCAAATTAGAGACGGGAGGCTGCATAGGGCCCTCAGACTTACTCATGGCGGTCGCCTTCCCCTGCCCCGAAAAAAACCCCAAAAGTATCTCATAAAACTGATACTAGTAGAACATTTTTCATGAGAATTCTTGGAAAGTAGAGAAGATTAACTCATCCTCGACAGTAGAAAGTTAAGAATATTTGTTAGACAGACTTTATCCAAAATTATAGAGTATCTCTTAAGCAACATTAATTAAATGGAATATTTAAGTGGTAAAAATGATATTCGATTTAGGACCAAAGTGCCATGCGTTTATTCATAGAATAAAGAAGAGCAATAAAGAAAAACAGAGTTACTTTCAAAGACGCTATTTTTAATTTTTGCGTGTTTACCATGTGTCCAAATGGAGTCAATGCCTCTGCATTACTGTTCAGAAAGGAACAGAGAATGCTTCAGTTAAGTTTTACAAATAATTTTTTTCCGAATATTCAGCACGACCGTGCGGAATACTACATACTTAAAAAGTACGGCTCGAGCTGAGCATTTGATTAGCTGACACCATTCTGTGCGAAGAACTCACTGGAAATACCTTTACTTGTGCCACAAAATCCCAAATATTAGGAAATAAGTAGCCAGCTAGCTGCCTTGGTGAATGAGCTCATAGTTTTTGTATTCAGTACAAGCGCTTTGCAATATCTTTAGAAGAAACGAAGTAATCCTCTTGCTATTTTATTGTGACCATAAAATGTGAAAGGTTGAAAGATCTGCTTTAATCTTCGTACTAAACCCCTTGGTGACAAGTACGAAGATTAAAGCAGATCTTTTCAACCTTTCTTAGTTTCCAGGTAACAGCAAAATATTAGCAAGTAGCCCACAAGAACTGCCAATCATGATTTTAGAACTTGAAAGAAGTTCAGAAGTAGAATAAACGACAGACTTACGGAAAAAAAGTTTCATGTCCAGCATTTTCGTAAGAAAGCAAGATCTACTGGTCGATGGAGTGAAACTAGAAATAGTTGACGTGTAGCTCTATCTGGCAGAAAAATATCAGCAGAAGGTGTCATCAAAGAAAAAATCAGAAGACGTAAAAAATTAAAATGCTTTTCATGGCCGAAAGGAAAATATTATTTCCACACGAAATCTTTGCAGCTAGCTAGGTTTGAATTTTTATAACTACTTTTTGCTGCACGTAACACGTCAAGCCGATATCCAATTACTTTTGTTACGGGCATATGCATTGTCACAAAGTTCACAGCATTTCTGTTCTGTTGCCGATGATGAGCATATTGTCAACTGGTATCTAACGCACAATGAATTTGACTCCACATGAAAAGAAAGAAAAAAGAAAGTTTAGTGATTTCTGTGAATGAGGTGGGTATGAGATTGAACCTTCACGTCCTAGTCACGGGTCTCAAAAACTCTCACTGGGGAAGTTTCAGACATGTTATTCCTGTGGGCTGGTGCACCATTGTGCTGAAAAATACAAAGCAAAAAAAGCAAACGCATGTGGCTACAAATTATTCAACTGGAAAACGGCATAATTTTGTAGCACAATAAAGAATTTGCTCGCTTTCCACTGGATTCTTGTAATAAGCAAATAAACGAAATTAAAGATGCGGGTACCCTGGCATGCACGATCCCGTACAAAACGTAGACTTTTAAACTACAACATTGCACTGACTGTAATTGTATCTTCGTTCATTGCCCCATATTCTAAGGTTACGACAGTTAACCAGTTGACTTGCAAGAAATGATGCTTCACCAGGAAACATAGCATGTTGCAGGAATGCCGTTTCGTTAGTGATACACTCCAGGATAGCCACAGGAATAATCAGACGCTTTGTTTGGCTATCCGGGTGCCAAGTCTGCACTATTTCCCCCTTATATGGATGCAGGCCAAAAGGCTTATGTTGTTTCTTGTCATCAGTGGCGAGAGCGAGCTATTATATTAGTAGTTATAGCTGTCTTTAACACCTCTGCGTCGATTTTTCAGAACCACTTTGAAATAACTGTCTTACTCGTAGAGATGTTTCAGGGATTTTTTGGAGCAAGCCAAGAGCTTGCTTTCATTAACTAACTTCCTATATCCAAACAGGATTTGTATGCACTTTGTGGAAAAAGTCGCCGGACATAGTGCTTTTTATACAATACTGCATTTATGGCAAAATCAATAAGGAGTTGGCCCACCTTCGGCCACAATCACATTGTGTACTCTCCTTGGCACTCTTTCAACGAGATTCTAGTAAGTAGTCGCAGGTATATCATTCCATACCTACGGCAAAGCAGTGTTCAGTTCAGACACAAAAGTTGGATGTGTCGTTCGATACCGAATCCGACGTTCAAGTTCATTCCAAAGAGCCTCTACAGGATTGAGGTTGGGGCACTGCGCTTGCCACTCTAAATGCTATACACACATATTCTCAAACCATGTTGAAACGAAGCGTGATTTATGGCACGGTGCGTTGCCTTGCTGAATCAATAATGGCGCGTCTCCGTATAAGTGGTAAAGTGTAGGAAGTGCGGCATTGTCTAGAATGCCCTGGTACTTTGTGGCGCTCATGTTTCCATCCGCAACCACAAACGGTCAGAGTCTATACCACGAGAAACATTACTAGATCACTGCTACCACTAAATTTAACAGTTGGGGTGACACATTCTGGCAGATACCGTTCACCTGGCATACGCCAAAACCAGCAACGACCATGGGATTTGAAAACGGTGTAGCAAGATTTTTCACTCCATAACACTCGTTTCCACTGGTGTAGGGCTCTCGGCCATGGAAATTTAACTTGTGCAGTTCCTTACGAACTGTCTTAGTACACATGTTGAATCCTGAAATTCTTTGGTGATGATTTGTACACAGGAATGACGGTACCCACCGACGACACGTTTCAGAGTTGTCTTGTCCCTTTCCGTCAATTTACTTGACCTTCCTGGACGTTCCTTGGCAGTCGTAAGTACCTCACGTTTCCATTCACTAATAACGTCTTGAACAGTTGACGATGGGTGTTGCAGTTGTTCTGCTATCGCACGCACGGACAGGTTGCTGATATGGCACCCTATAATAACACCTCGTTGGAAGTCAGTAACAGCAACACGCGTGACCATGTATCAGGAGTAGACGATATACGACATCTGAAGATCTTACTCGCAGTTCTAAAGGAAATCTGGCACACGTGATCTATCGGAATATTCCATTTTTATTGCGGAAGGGTCTGTCCGGAGACTTTTTTCCACATAGGGTACTTTCGAACTTCCGTTTTCCGCATTGAGTTCGAAAATTTGATTGCAGTTGCGTGTTGGATTCTGTTTCAAGAAAATATGTAACACACTTGGTGTTTTTCTGTGCTGTAGTAATTCGTGACATCTTTCATTCAAACTGGTAAGAAAGGAAAAAATGCAGGAGAGGTTAGTAATGTTTCCTTTGTGCGAAAAAAATACTTTACGAGTTGCCACTTCATTTGGAAAAAAATTCCATTTCTACACCATTCTGTTCCAATTCATAAAAAGTCAAGTTTGTGCAGGTTTTATGTGCGTGACGATTATAAAACAATGCTCCCTATTAGTTCTCATATGTGGAGAAGAGTCGTGGACTTAAAACATATATAGAAACAACAGAAATCTGAAAGAGATATTGAAGGCGCATGCCTGAATATCCAGTAAAGAGTGGTAATGGAAAAAAGATGAACTCGCGGATTAGGGGAAATTAGAGAGTGTTGCCGATATCATTTATTACTGTGATTTAAAAACAGTTTCTAGGAAAAGATGGGGAGGGACCCAAGCGCGAACAACAGAAGTACTTACTTGAGCTACAAGAACAGCGAAAGATTCGGAAAGTTTTCGCATGTGAGATGCATAGATGGAATAAGAAAGCTTGTCGGAACCACCGAAGACTGAACTGTTCAAGGCAGAAATTTACGGAAAAGACTAGAGTAAACCGTTCTTCAGTTTATTGAAAAACAGTAGCAGTTAGTTCTGTATAATGCCAAGACAGCATATGATCCTTTGGAAAGCACTACATGCCCAAATCAAACAAGAGAAAACATGAGTAAAAAGTTGGCATATTCCGGAGCTTTTGTTGGAATAACAGCAACAGATTATAATTGGACAAAGTGAATTTACTAGTACAACACGCTAGGTATTAAACATTTGCAAATTTCAAATACTTCCAAATTTTCGTTACCATTTTTTTGCGATAAAAATGGGTACATAAACGCGTATAAGTAACCCCGATTTTTAATTAAAAAAATTAGAAGTATTTTCATTCCCGTTAAGATTCATCAAGATTACTGAGGAGACAAGTATTATTTCATACTACAAGGAATATAGTCTAAAAGTTTAGAAAAACCATTTTTTAATTTTTTTTGCATTGTGTATGTCGTAACACTATGGTATCGTATCGCTTTGTAGTAATTGTACATGCTACAGCTGAAAAGAAACAGGTGATCGTTAGAAGACGGAAGCACAACGACTCGAAATTTTCAAATAGGGAAGAGGACCAAATGACACTTCATTGGTATAATCACTGAATTTGAAGCAACTGCTGCTAAAAAGTTTTTTCTGACTACAGCTGTAAAAGGTTAGAGCTGAAAATGTTGTGATCAAAGTGTAATTTATTAAGTGCATACAGTCAGCGAAAAATGAAAGTAAATTTGCAGAATTGTAAGTGAAACAGGCCACTTGAAATGTGAAAACTGTCAGCTACTTAAAAACGTTTAAAAGTGTAAACCTACGTAAAAAAATTAATTAATTAATTAAATAAATTAGGTAGTATATGATAAAGTCAATTTCAGGTGTTTCTGCGGGTGTACAATTAATGCTATATAAATGACCAACGTTGATAGCGATGCACAGATTAATACTTCCGTACTATGATTCTTTGAAAGCAGGAGGAGTGTGCTCAAAAATGTCTAAGTGCTTCATGTTGTAGTTCTTAAAAGGTGAAACTCACAAGGTAATTTTAAATATCCTCAACCCGCTCGTCCCCCAAATGTACTTTTGGATGTGGAGAACGGGATGTTGCTCCATCTTTAATGATATGTGACTCTAGAGACATGTGTTGGCATAAAAAGGCTCTAAATAGAGCAGTACTTTGTCTTGCGAACTTCTATAAAACTGGCTATTTACCTGATTTCAATCAGAACTACAGCACAAGGCGTTAAGTTCCTCCACACATTACCCGTCGTTCTCTGCTGCAAAATGGGGATGCCTGAATGACAAGTGGTTAGTCCACTGTCAAATTATTTGGCCACCTGAGGTGAAAGTAACTTACTTCGTCGTAGTAGCGATGCTCATAAAAAAAAAAAAAACGTGGATTATTTGTAATTTGTCCTTGACTTCAAAGAGCTGCAATTGCTTCTCGTAATAATTTTTTAGGAGATAGGATAAAAATTTCATCTTGTAAGGATGGATTTTGTTTTCTTTCGGAGAACAGATAGTGAGAAACAGCAGCGTAAGCCCATAACGACAGTTTTGTGTTTTCTCTCCGTATTGAAGTTACCGAATTAGATCTTCCTGTTTGCATCCTCTCCCCATTTCCGGTTTCCATAAACAAGCTACTTAATCGCGGACTGTTTTTACTGAAGGCTGTGTGTGATTGTAAACATTTTGAGCGTGAGACTGCTGTGTTGCGTCAGATGAATTGACACCATTCCGGAAGTACAGAACCAAGAGCTGAATGTAGTTCATGTCATCGGTGGAAACCGTGTTCAGAAATTAAAACTCTGCGTAGAATGATGCAATGCATATACTGGAAAAGCACTAGAAACCAACGTAACTTCAATAAATGGTCATGAAGAAGAGATACGTTTACCCTTTAAGCGGCCGATATACCTCAATCAAATGGTGCCCAAAATTTTATGTGTTCCCCAAACAGAAATGTCCAAACAGCTGCCAGGTTTTACGAAATTTACGGCCAAAGAATTCCTTTCCCACCTTCATCTCTGCTGTACAAACGATAAACCTGTCACAGGTGATAAGAACTGCTCTCTAAGTCTCTTGTTCTCTGCTCCATGACTCAAGACATGATGGGGAGGGTTTATAGTGAAACTGACATCTAGCCACAGGGAAGAAGCGAGGGACTCGAAGATCTTCGTTCTCCTTTCTCAGGTTTGTGGCGATTGTTATAGTCGTTTTAGCAGGTAATCAATCAGAAAGGATTAGTGTCAATCACCCCCAGTAAATGACTATTTTAGATAACAAAGCTAAGTGGAAAGCAACACTTTCCGACGCGCAGGTTCATTCCTTACAGAAACGCTCGGTTCACATCATTGCTAGCGAATATGTTCGTTTTAGCTGATTTCAGCCCATTTTGTTAACTCCGAGTTAAATCATTCCACCCAGTTAAAGGGTTAGTAACAATCAATTCGCTTAACAAGACTGTTGAATGAATACTGTTGGGTGAAGGAAGATAAATATCTGCTAAGGCAGCACAGCAGGAATCTTGTTCCATGTGACATAAGCTGCGTAATTTGCGAATTCCGTCTGCCGAGGTACAAAACGAAACTAAGGTCATGTTATTGCCACAATTACCAATTTTATATTCACTGGCGTTTCTTGAGGACCTATTTTTGCCAGCTCTCTCTCTCTCTCTCTCTCTCTCTCTCTCTCTCTCTCTCTCTCTCTCTCTCTATATATATATATATATATATATATTCTATAAAGAAGATACCTAAGCAAAAAAATACATATATAATTTTGACTCACACCTAATACAACATAGAAAAGGTTATGTATCTACATATATATATACACTGGTGTGCAAAAATTAAGGACGAAGAGGAGAAATTAGCATAACAGCGGAACGAACAGGCAAAACGGACCGAAAGACCTTTCAAGAGTAGACTAGGGTCCGGTATGGTAGGGCATGCGCAAATATGCAGCATGACGTAGGGGGAGGGTGTCGGAAGGGTATAAAGCATACGGGTGGTGTACGCTCAGCAATTCGGTGAAAGCTATTGCACGGTGTACATCGCTTTGAACGACGTCGAGTTGCTGCCACCGTGCGATATGTCCAACAGGCAATCCAGTAGACGACATCTAGATGACTTTACCCGAGGTCGCGCCATTGGGAAGTTTGAAGAAGGTCGAAGTGTGACTAGTGTGGCCTAAGAGTTCAAGATCGCTCACAGCATCGTTACACGAGCTTGGAGAGCATTTCAAACGACAGGAACAGCTGTCCGAGAGTTTAGCAGTGGTCGTCTACGAGCAACCACGGGAGCGGACGACCGGTATATTGTCTTACAGGCGATAAGAGACAGACGGCAGACAGCGGGAGAAAACGCAAGGCACATGCAACATACAACTGGACGTCGGTTATCGCATTTTACCGTGGCCAGGAGGCTGCACAAAGGTGGTCTATTTGCAGGACTACCAGTACGGTGTGTGCCATTAACAACTGCTCATCCGAGACGGCGGTTTCTGTGGTGCCAGGAACACGAGAACTGCACACATCAGCAATGGGGTCGAGTTCTCTTTACGGATGAGAGCCGATTTTGTCTGACGAGCGATTCTGGACGTATACACATCTGGAGAGAGCAGGGAACACGCAATCACACATACAACATCATCGAAAGGGACCGGTTTGGAGGTGGCGGAGTTCTCGTTTAGGGCGGTTTGATGCTTGGTAGCCGTACTGACCTCCACATCTTCCAAGGAGGTTCAGTCACTGGTGTCCGCTATTGTACTCTCCTGCCTCACGTGCGTCTGTTTAGAGGTGCTGTGGGTCCTGAATTCCTCTTCATGGACGACAACGCCACACCTCATCATACAGTGGCTGTCGCAGAGCTGTTGGAGAGTGAAGATATTCAACGCACGGATTGGTCTGCAAGGTCCCCGGATCTAAATCGAATCTAACGCGTGTGGGTCCTTCTCGGGAGATGCTTGGCAGCACATCACCAGCCGCCAGCAATGATTCCGCAGCTGTGATTGGCGCTACAATAGGAATGGCCCGCGATGCCTCAACAGCTCCTTGACATCATCGTCCTCAGCATGGACAGAAGTTGTAAATCCTGCAACGCAGTCAGGGGTGATCATATCCCCTACTAAAGACTGGATTTTTCTTGGCATCCGCCTGTCACATGGACGTTTTTGTCTTCTGTCCAGTTGTGCTCGAAGCTACTTTTTCAATAAAGTGCCTTTGTATCCTTTGGATTCCTTGTTTGGACGGTTTTGCTCACTTGTCCCATATTCTTACATCTTGGGGATCTTATGGTATGATTTGAGTCGATGTGGAGCGCTTCTGCACGACGTTACATTCGAAAAACCGTCTCGTCCTTAATTTTTGCAAGCCAGTGTATATATGTATATATACATATACAGTCCAGTCACACTATTGTAACCATCTTCTACTTTTGACGTCAACAGCGCGTAGCCAATGTAAGAAGACACGTGTCGTGAACTGGCTTGGAGAGTATATAGGGTGTGTTGTAGGCAGTCTGAAAACATATCACTCGTTGTTGTCATGGATAAAAGGAGCGATTTATCAGATTTGGAGAAAGGGATGATTATTGGCTTTCGGGGCAACGGTGGCAGGATTTCTGAAACAGCGCAGTTTGTGAACTGTTCGCTTGCTGCTGTGGTTAAAGTGTATCATGAATGGAGAAATGGCACCATTGCGAATAAGCGACGTGGAAACTGCAAAGCACCACGCGCCATTGATGTGAGAGGTGAACGTCGGCTTCGAAGGTGCGTGAGGGCCGATCGACACGCTACAGTGGAGCAACTGACTGGCCGAATGAACCAGGGACTACCGGAAGCGTGTCTAAAACGACAGTTCTGCGAACCCTGCTGCGTATGGGTCCCTGATGCTGACGGATGGTCACTGCACCTATGCTAACAAAGGTGCATCGGCAGAAAAGGCTTACATTTGCACGACAGTATCGGAATTGGACCTCCGCTAATTGGCAAAGGATTGCCTCCTCCGATGAGTCACGCTTTCCGCTTCATCGAACGGATGGACGTTGGCGTATAAGGCCAGAAACATCAGAAAACAAACACTTTTCAATCATTGCGTTCAGAACACAAGCTAATGGGTGCAGCGTTATGGTCTGAGGAATGTTTTCGTGACATTCTCTGGGTCCACTCATACCTGTGGAAGGCACTATGGACCGAATTCGTTATGAATCCATCTTTGCAGACCACGCACACCCATACATGCTGATTGTCTTCCCTGAGGCGGATGGGATCTTCCAGCACGACAGTGCGACGTGTCACACAGCCAGAAATGTCCGAGAGTGGTTGGAAGAGCACGATGAAGATTTCAAAGTACTTCCCTGGCCCCCTAATCCCCCCGACTTAAACCCAATTGAGGATCTGTGGGACTACCTCAATCGTGTTGTTCGCTCTATGGATCCTCCACCACGCACCCTCCAGCAGCTGTCAGATGCACTGCAGTTAGCATGGCTCCATATACCTGTGAACACCTTCCAGCACCTTATTGAGTCGCTCCCAGCCAGTCTAGCTGCTATCCACGCTTTTCACGGAGGTTACTCTGGATATTAGCTGGTGGCCACAATAATGTGAATCGACCGTGCATATATATATATATATATATATATATACATGTATATAGCATTTTCACATGGTTCCATGCCCTTTTTCTCTCTCTGAACACACACACCATAATCAACAACAACATAGTAACAATAATAATCAACAACAATTCTCAATCCACTGCTCAATGAAGACCCCTACACAAGTCTCTCCCACAACTCTTTGCGTTGAGAAATTCTCTCCCATGTCATAACGGCATGCTTTCAAATTTCATCCATCCAGCTCCCACATGGTTTTCTTCTGGATTTTTTACGGTCTCTTGGAATTTCAGTTGTCCGACGGTGGCTTGTTCTTCTGGCAGTATGTTATGTCCAACCCATTTTTATTTGAAGGTCTGTGACGTATACTCTAATTTAACTTTCCTTTTTTGTCTCTTTCTCCATGTAAATTTGAATTCGTTCTCCTTACCATTTTTCAAACTTAACGTGATATCTTCTCTCTCGCAAGAGTATGATTGGTAACACCTTGAGGTCGGAACGTATGACGTGTGTATGTGTCCGATGAGAACTGAACGTTATATAATGTTTGAGCAGCAGCAGTGAGGGGGAGATGATGGTAGTATGATGATATATAATTGCGGAAATTGAAGTACTTGAAGTTGTGATTTCTTGACGTGTGAGTATTTAATATTTAGAGTTGGAGTTTTTGTTTCTCGTTAAATGTTCTCTAATAAGTAATTGGAGTTTTTTCACTAACGTTGTTGAAGACTGAGTACTGCTAAAGAAGTTTTTGCTGAATAAAGACTAATAGTAAGTAACCTTTTCTGAAGTTATTTGAGTGACTCCTGATTCGCTTAAAAGTGAAATTATTAAAAACTGATTTGTGTAGTGTTCGGACAGCTATACTTAAACGAACATTACACGTCTTTACATTGATCATGATGTTTTCAGCTCCTGTCATTTTTTTGATCCATCATTTCCGCTTCCTGTGTTCTAAGTTGCACTAAGCATGCATTTGTCCAGGCCCGCAGCTTTCGTGTCTTTTACAGTTAAATGTACATTGTACATATACTTCCAGAATTGACTTGTGGATCAGAGACATGGGCCTTAACTAAAAAAGACATACAGGGGCAGACAACTGAAAGCGGCATGTAGGGATACATGCTTGGTGTAACCAGGAAAGATAAGAACAGGCACTCGTGGATCAGGAAAATCACAGGAGTGGAAGATATCATAATCAAAGTAAAATTCATGAATTGGTAATGGGCTTGAAATATTGTTAAAAGAACTGACCACCACCGGACAGCTGAAATATTAAATGGATACCAAAGGACAAAAAAAGACATAAAAAAAGACCATGTGGGAGATGGGTGGGTTAAATTCGAAACATACCGGAGTGACGTTGTGGGGACTGGTTCAAGAACAGAAACAGACAGTTATGGAAGAAACTTGGGGATACCTTCATCCAGAAGTGAATTAATAATATATATCATCATCATCATCATCATTGTCAACCATTATCAATCCACTGCTGGACGAAGGTCTCCCCAAGTTTCCTCCACAACGGTCTGTCTTGTGCCAGTCTCCTCCATGTCACCCCTGCATACTTTCGAATTTCATCCACCCATCTCCTATGTGGTCTTCTTCTGGGTCTTTTCCTGTCCCTTGGAATCCAATCTAAAATTTCGGCTGTCCATCGATGATCTGTCCTTCTGGCAGTATGTCCAGCCCATTGCCATTTCAGGGATTTAACTCTGATCATGATGTCTTCCACTCTTGTCATTTTTCGGATCCACGTGTTCCTCTTCTTATCTCTCCTGGTTACACCAAGCATGCACCTCTCCATGCTGCTTTGAGTTGTCTGCAGCCTTTGTATGTCTCTTTTAGTTAAGGTCCACGTCTCTGCACCATACGTAAGCACTGGAAGGATGCATTGATCAAACACTTTTCTTTTAAGACATAATGGCATATTGCTCTTGAAAATTATGCTGTTTCTTCCAAAAGCTCTCCAGGCAAGTTTTGTACGCCGATTAATTTCTTCATCAATGTGACCCTCACTTGATATCTGCTGTCCAAGATAAACGTACGTGTCTGTTATCTCCAGCTTTTCTCCATCAATCGATAAATCTTCATTTCTTGTAAAAGCATTGAACATCACTTTTGTCTTCTGAAAGTTCATTTTTAATCCCACTTCTTTACTCTTGTCAGCAAGTTCCTGGATCATACTCTGCAGCTCTGATGGGCTAGTTGCAAAAATGACTACGTCATCAGCAAAACGAAGGTGGGTTAGATAATCTCCATTAATCTTTATCCCCTTGTTTTCCCAGCTCAGCGACTGAAAAACACCCTCCAATGTGGCATTAAAGAGCTTCGGAGATATGGTGTCACCTTGTCTCACTCCCTTTCCAATTTTTACGTGTGTTGTATTTTCAAACAGCCTAATCTTTGCACTTGCATTTTCATAGATGTTATTAATAATATTAATGTATGCATCTTCAATACCGCAGGTTTTCAGAGCCATTGTAACTGCTGATGGTTTCACCGAATCAAAGGCTTTTTCATAATCGATAAAAGCCATGCACAATGGAAGTTCATATTCCCTCGCTCTTTCAATTAGTTCTTTCAGCACGTGGATATGATCTATTGTGCTGTAGCCACTCCTGAATCCAGCTTGTTCTCTCGGTTGAGCCATGTCTAGTGCTACCTTCGAGAGCCATTGTAACTGCTGATGGTTTCACCGAATCAAAGGCTTTTTCATAATCGATAAAAGCCATGCACAATGGAAGTTCATATTCCCTCGCTCTTTCAATTAGTTCTTTCAGCACGTGGATATGATCTATTGTGCTGTAGCCACTCCTGAATCCAGCTTGTTCTCTCGGTTGAGCCATGTCTAGTGCTACCTTCAAGCGGTGTGAAAGAACTTTAGTGAAGATTTTATATATATATATATATATATATATATATATATAGGGATAAAGATTAATGGAGATTATCTAACCCACCTTCGTTTTGCTGATGACGTAGTCATTTTCGCAACTACCCCATCAGAGCTGCAGAGTATGATCCAGGAACTTGCTGACAAGAGTAAAGAAGTGGGATTAAAAATGAACTTTTAGAAGACAAAAGTGATGTTCAATGCTTTTACAAGAAATGAAGATTTAGCGATTGATGGAGAAAAGCTGGAGATAACAGACACGTACGTTTATCTTGGACAGCAGATATCAAGTCAGGGTCACATTGATGAAGAAATTCATCGGCATAGAAAACTTGCCTGGAGAGCTTTTGGAAGAAACAGCATAATTTTCAAGAGCAATATGCCATTATGTCTTAAAAGAAAAGTGTTTGATCAATGCATCCTTCCAGTGCTTACGTATGGTGCAGAGACGTGGACCTTAACTAAAAGAGACATACAAAGGCTGCAGACAACTCAAAGCAGCATGGAGAGGTGCATGCTTGGTGTAACCAGGAGAGATAAGAAGAGGAACTCGTGGATCCGAAAAATGACAAGAGTGGAAGACATCATGATCAGAATTAAATCCCTGAAATGGCAATGGGCTGGACATACTGCCAGAAGGACAGGCCATCGATGGACAGCCGAAATTTTAGATTGGATTCCAAGGGACAGAAAAAGACCCAGAAGAAGACCACATGGAAGATGGGTGGATGAAATTCGAAAGTATGCAGGAGTGACATGGAGGAGACTGGCACAAGATAGACCGTTGTGGAATAAACTTGGGGAGACCTTCGTCCAGCAGTGGATTGATAATGGTTGACAATGATGATATATATATATATATATATATATATATATATATATATATATATATATATATATATATATATATATATATATATACACACACACTATATTGACAAAAGTCACCGGACACCCCTTCAAAAGCAAATGAACGGGTCTGCTGCGCTGTTAAGATGCACGATACAGCTGTAAACGGTATAAAAACAAGCCTGCAGCTGACCGCCATCATACTGCACTGTGAAGTTGAGTGAAACTATCGCGGCGGGAGAGAACTGACTTTGAGAAAGGAAAGATTGTTGGGTGTTATATTAGTGGGTTGTCCATAAGAGAAAACGAGAGGCGTTTATACATACCCAAGCCAACTGTTTTGGATGTACTGAATGAGTGGAAGACACATGGCCAGCCTGAAGCAGCAAAACGTACCAGCAGACCAAAGAAAATCAGTGATAGAGGATGTCGAAACCTCAGGAGAGTCGTTACAGCTAATCGACGGACTACTGCACAAGACTTCAGTATTCAGGTGAGTACAAATGCGGGAACCTCGGTATGTACACGTACCATTCCCAGAGATGTTCATTCTACGGGTCACCGTGGTCGTGCGGCTGCTCATAAGCTTTTCATCTCCACTCGGGATGCTACTCGTCGTTTAACATGGTGCAAAAAACATTTATCGTGGACCGTAGATCAATGGAAAGTGGTGCAGCTGGTGTAGCACTGCTTTTTGGTGCAACGTACTACACAATTTTTTACCAGTGTATGTTGGAATTTCAATTAGAAAAGCTTCAAAGTAGTTTCCTTTGAACTTAGATATGTTTAAAATTATTAAATATTTTGAAGATGAAGGCATGCAGAGTTAAAACTTTTAAAGACAAATTCTGAAATTTGAGCAAAACGCCGAAAAAAATAAAGCAAGCAACATTCACAATTCGTTTAAAAAATTAAATAGATTATTTAAAATCCCTTAAAATCCCTTAAATCTATTTCTTTCAAATGAAATGCCATGTCAAATTTTGCTCTTATTTTTTTCTGAAAGCGCATAATTGTTTGTAAGTATCACTTTTGTTATTTCACACAAAAATTGTTATATCTTATAAAATGAGTATCAGAAGTTCCTTTATTTTTAATTATATAAAAAGAAGGAAAAAAACCCCAACAATTTCTCTAATGTCAATACTAAAATAAAGTGCAATACGAAATAAATTTTCTGCCTAAAGAAAACTCAAGAGATTGTTACGTTTTTCAACACTTAAGCTCTTAACTAAAGTTATTTCATCTTTTGAAAATATCTTTCACAGATGTCAGAAGGACCACAAGAATGTTTTGCTAGAAAATACTGAAAAAGAAGTTGGGCAGCTGAGTTTGACGTTGCAAGTAAAGAAAGTAAAAGCAGTGAGAATGCTGTTGTTGCCTTTTTTACCGAGTACCTGGACATTCATTCAGAGTCTTTATTAACGGAAAAACTATGAATAAAATCAGTATATAATGTAATCACCTATGAAGTTCTCTATAAGCTAATGTTTTTATTTAGTTGGGTTTCGTTCAGAGGTACCTGTGTGGTGAAGACTTGAATTTGCTCTATGAAGTGTTTCTGAGACGCCGAGTTAGTTCCCAAAATTAAATTTCAGCATACACGAAATGATCTTAAGCACAAGATTTGCGAAAGACGTAAAGCCATGTGCAACATAAAACAAGTTTTCTTCTACGCACATCTTTAAACACCCGTCATGCACGACTCAGGAATTCTGAAGTACTTCTTGGTTTCAAATTTTCTGCTTCAGGAAGTCTGAAAGTTCGGTGCTTTTATTATGTTTGAATTTAATTCTTGAAAAATTCTTTGTCACGTCATGGAATTTCTGTCGTCTAATTCGCAAAAGACATTAATGAAACATTCTTCAGAGCACGCCATATGTATCTTCACGTATTCTGAAATATAAAATTTGAACATCCGATTTGAGTTTGATACATAATGCATAACATATTACGAGAATGTTTTTCATCCATAGTCTTGAATTTTGTAAAATGAATGTTATTTAAAATTAGAGTTCGGTAAATGAAATATGAATTCAACAAGATGGTCATGTAAATTACTAAGTTGATTATATAACTCGGCCAATTTTGAAAAAAAAAAATTCAAATCTCAAATAATAAAAAGGAATAGAAACGGCTGATGGGATTCGCAATTTTTTCAGTGTTCTATGAAAATGTTATCTAACAGCAAACCATAAAAAATTGATTGGTCAAGCACATTTTTCCAGAATCGCAAGATTATATAAGTTCATGAATATAACATTTGATCTGGGGTTTTACTGATTACAACTCCAAAAAGACGTAGCGTCAATCAAGTAAAGTAGGAAGAATGTGAGACACAGTGAGTTTTGGAGACAGGTATCTGCTGCTTAAGTAAAGAAATAAATAAATGGCTGTAAATTATTTTTTATATTTTTCAACTGTATTTTGGGCACGAAATGAATGCATTGCGATACAGTCCACTACGACACAACGTCGGATTTAATTATATTCAATTCTAAAAAATAATTAAGAGATTAATCCAGATGTGAAAACTACGGCAAAATATTTGAAGCGCACCAACTTTCAACATAAGACTTTCATGAGAAAACAGCATTGAGCGAAAGTTGCAGAACGTGCTATTTTTTTTTTAAACGTACCTAATTTAACAAAAGGTCATCAGTAAGCAAAAAAGACGTAGGAGCATCTACTCAACTTTAGAAGGGAAAATTCTTCGACAGTTTCAGGATCTAGCTACAAATGCCCAAGCTTTCATATTGTTGTCTTTTGACTAGTAACTGCATTAATTTTTATATATATTTTTGAAATGTGCTTTATACAGTTCTGTAATGTTTTTTAGGGCAGCGGACTTGTCGCAAAGGTGTTGAGCCGAAGACTATTGCCCTTTTTCAATATAATTCGCAAGGAATATAATGAAAAGTAACGGCACTGATATTTGCATATGTTTCATGGTAAGCTATTTATTATTTGGGAAAATGCACCACCTTCTGTGAGGTTTATATATTATAAGCCATTAGAGTGTCCGAGGAGGAATGTGTTAAAGACACGATTTTCATCTTGTGGGGAAGAAACCTCAGAAGGTTCTTTCTCCTTACTAAGTTTTGAACTGGGATCCATTCGAAGTATGTACATACGAAAAACAAAATTCCTTCCACAGTACGGTAAAAAAAAAAAAAAAAAAAAGTTGCTTTTTAGTATGGTGAAAACCGTACAGGTTTGGCAGACTGGATTTCGTAGTATCAGCTTTAAACGGTAATAATACGATGTAGCTTCCCTTGCTTAATGTAATGTAAGTAACATTCATGAGGCCATGTGCGATTGTAAAAGCACTTCTGGAACCATTCAGGAATGTGTGAGAGAGAAGTATCTTACAACATCATCACGCAGATCTTAGATCTCGATAAAAGTCTGCAGTTAGTAAGAAGGGCATTAGATTATGATTTCTGGAACTTATTTCACATGATTTTCGTTATTGTGGGATGAGCGCGTTGCTCACTTATCACACGAATTTGAAGTATGGTAATTATTTCAAAAGCTGAGTAAGAAGACCGTGGGTTTGGTTTCAAGTGACGATTTTGTGATTTCATGAACACATACCATGGAGCACTCGCATGCATACCTTCAACCTTTCGTCTTGGAAATGAAGTCTAACATCAGAAACTTGGCTGCTTGTAACTGTGTGCGAATGTAGACTTAATACCCCCTCTTTCCCCCAGAAAAACATGGCCTTTTGCCAAAAGAGAAAATGCGTAATACACACACGGGCCAGAAAATTACTAACTTTTATGAAAAGACAGTCACAGAAAATAACGGTCAATATGTGCAAATGTATCTGCCACATAGACTGATAATGTTTAACTTTATTTTTCAAAGAACGCACAGATCATTCACTTGCAGTAACTCATGTAAACATGACCCCCCCACCAAAAAAAAACAAAACAAAAAAAAAACCCAACAGGATATGGCGAAATTCGAAGTAATGGTAGGCACAAGTTTAGCAGGAGCCAAGATTAACAAAACAAAATCAATTAATGGTTTCTCAAAAGCAACAATTTTAAAGGCGTTTAGCGACTGAAAGAGAAGCAGATCTTCCACATTCAAAAGGCATACATGTAGACGGGAAACTTAACCTAAAGAGCGTGGTCGTTGTGCTATGAGGAGGATTGTAGGAAGAGCAGGTCTTCCAGTGTACCGAAACTGACTACTGCATACAACCAAGGCCAGGAGCAGCCCATTTCGACCCGAACGATGCAGAGGGAGTTAAAGAAATTGTGTCTTGAAAGTCGTGTACGTCTACGAAAGCCACCTGTCTCAGCAAAAGACAGAAAATTCCGCTTGCAGTGGTGCCAAGAACTCCGTGAATGGACAGTAGAGTAATGGTAGAAAGTGATGTGTTCAAATGAATCACGCCATACATTGCTTTGCACTGATTGTCGCCAGACATTCTGGCGAGAACCTTATTAAGCGATGGACCAAGGCCGTCTAGAAAACACAAGGCCATGACATTATAGTGATGAGTTCACTTTTTTAGTGACGTCACGCGTAAACCAAGGCTTCCGACTGGTGGTCTAACGCTGTCGTGTATGACGTCAAACACTTCACCAACGTATTAGGCCGTGTAACATGACAATGACGTGAAAAATGGAGGGAACTCCTCTCCTAATGTCATGGTCTGGTACTTTCTAGACGGCAGTGGATGAACCCGTCATGCCTTGTGAACACAATCCAAGCATCTGGAGGTAACACCATGCTATGAGGAATGCTCTATTTGCACGAACTTGGTCCTATTATAACAGTAGAAGGCAAGATGACATCCAGGAAATACCTGAGATGTCATCTTGCCTTTCACTATATTTATATATATATATCATGCATCATGCAAGAATAGTTTGATGAGCACGAAGAGGACTTTCATAATCTTCTCTGACCTCCACAGTCACCTGATATCAATCTTATTGAAAATGGGTAGGACCTGCTAGAAAAGAGACATTCGGCGTCGATGTCCTCCTCGATCAACACTAAGATAATTGCGCGGTATTTTCCCCGCAGAAATGGCAATCTTTGGACCAAAACGAACTCATAGAATCCATGCTGCGTCGGATGTTTGATGTCATTCCCAACAAATGTGGCTTTACTAGATATTAAAGGTTTGAATTTTTTTCGCCGGTGTGTGTATATTCATATCACATAAAAACAACACTTGTGCTTTCTTATTAAAGCTAAAAAACATTATTCCAGTTTGCTGTTAATTGCACAGGAAGCTTATAAAACTTCATTTTAAGCGTCCTCCTCCAACTTCTACAGTCCTTCCAATCGAAGGTACATGCAAATAAACCTGTAGAAGCAAATGAATAAAAAGGGATTGCCATTTTTTTATTTATTTACTTTGGTTAACAAAGCAAATCTTTTATTTACTTAGTTACATAAATGAATTAAATAAGAAAAGTTTTCATTGATTTCATTTATATTTGTGACTGTTTCAGATGTTTTTGCCGGACCAGACATGAATGATCCTTTCTGATTTCATCTGAGACGAAGATTTATGCCATGTCACAAGGACTGCGACGAGAATCGCCTCCATAAGAGAACCATTTTTGTTTTCAAGAAAATCCATAGAATACTGAAAGCATCACAGCCAATTACAGGGTCTGAACCCAGGACAACCTCCTAGGAAGGGACCTGCTGCTTGACTCACTTGAGTGTGCATTTCAAAAGATTTCCACTGTCGCAAAAAGTGGCAACCTTTGGAAGTGTTCGTTGTTGAAAGCTGTGAAAGCAGAGCGATCATAGCAATTTACAGCATATTCGAAAAATTCATTTTACTCGAAACACCTGATCTATTTTTTTAAATTTGAAATAAAACAACAGCAGCAACAACAGAGTTTAATGTGAATGAGCAGATGGACACGTTTTCCAATCTTGGTAATTTGAGCAGCACTTTTCCTGAATTTTTTGGTTTGCTGTAAACAAAAATCTGTCAGATGTTTTCATAGCCGAACAAGTGTAATGAAGCAGTAGCACCGACACTTGCGTATCTTGAAAACATGATTTCGAAAGTACTTTAGTGTTTTTTCAAATACACATTTGAAAATTTAGGAAATTTCCATGCACGGCCTTCAAAAATTATTGGAAACAGATATTTTAAAACGACCTAAACCCTCTTAATTTATTAGCTGCCTTTCTCTTTCCAGTTTGGGACATAGAATCCTGCATCAGTTCCAAAGTGGTGGAGATCCGGAAAGATAATCGGTTATCTAGTTTTAATTTAGCGGTCTAAAATTCCGAAGTGTCACACTGTTGTACCTTCTGAATTATGCGAGGGGATGCTGAAAAGTTCTCAGCATAACCCACTTCCTGTAATTGTAGAATTATTTTGTCACTGCAGCTCAAAAGAGTGTTCTTTTCCATTGTGAAGTGCCAATTTTCAGACTAATATCTTTTCTTATAGCAGATGCTTGACGTCCTGAACTGAATCATGTCAATGCAAAGTGTTGAATTTTTGAATGTGGAACTCCGGGCTGTCATGAAATTTCTGCTCCTGCAGAAGAAAACTGCAAAGGAAATCTGTGAGTGTATGACGCAAACATTAAGTGAAAAGTGCCCTTCATATTCCACTGTGAAGAAATGGTGTGCCAACGTTCAGCGTGGAGACTTTGAGACCGAAGGTGCAACAAAAGCTGGGAGGCCTTCAACAGTGGCAACACCCGAAATTGTTGATCGTGTTCACGACTAGATTTTGTCAGAAGGCCAAATCTCGGCTAAAACAATTGCTGAGCCACTGGAGATATCCAGGGAACGTTTTGGGTTCATAATTCATGAGCACTTGGATATGCAGAAGATGTCAGCGAAGTGGGTGCCCAAATGTTTGAACGCCGATGAGTTATTACATCCTGCTCTAATTTTTTTTTTGCTGGAGGTTTAACGACCACTGTGAGCAACTCGATGCGCCATAAACAGTCCCCGTCCGTAATTTAAAGCCACTGGTTCCAGAGAAGGGAGAGAGCCAGTGCCGTAAGACAAACACAGCATCCATGTCTCACCGAGGATTCAAACCCAGACCCATTACGGACGAATGGTAAGAAGCCTTCGCTTACCATTCGTCCGTAATGGGTCTGAAGAAATATAACTTGTTCGGCTTGTTTGCTTAGTATTTAATTCTCTGTAGCAGTCTTGGGAATATTAAAAGTTGTCTAGCTTCCAAGTGATAAAGCGACTATGGTGACTGAAATCCTGTGCTAGGGTCTAAGTTAAAGTTCAAGGTGGTAAGTGTTATATTCTCTCAATTGTTCCAGTTCTTTTCCTTCCTTGGAGTCTGTAATTGAAATTGGGAGTGGGTGACTCGTGAAGAATTATTCTCTGACCGAGTAATTTCGACGTTAGCTTTTCGTTCAGAGGGCCTGTGTTTGAGTTCGGGTGAGACTCGATTGTATTGTTTCCCTGTGGTTGTTTCTTTCGATGCTACTAATTTGACTTGGAACTTAGGGAAGATTGTTTTCTTCTCACTTGCAATGTTTATGAGGGTCGCTAAAGGACTCCCCCATTCTAAATAAAGACTCCTAAAACCACTGCTTCAAACAAAGCGGAAAACACCACCTGGTTATTCGTAATTTACGGCTACTGTATACAGCAAACGAATAAAAAACAACTACGGAACACATACTCCATTAATCCATTACAGTTATTCCACCAGGAGTCTTGTGTCTCATAAAGCTGATGTTATTAACAATACGGTATTGAAATTGCAGGAATATGTAATCTTTAGCCAAACGGGGTCTGGAACTACAAACCAAAGCATTGTGATGAAAGTTTGTGATGTTGCATGCAATCTAAGCATCCAGTTTTGCAATGCTATACAACCTTTCTGGTAGACGCTAGGCTAAGTAAAGGCTACTTCGTATGCGATAACTTTTCTTTCATTCGTTTTACTTTTAATTTCTTAGTCAGAAACAAAGCCAGATTTGACAGTTGTCTGGCACAGAAGTCCTGAAACACCTAACTGATTCCAGAATAGATAATACAAATGCAGACTTTTTGAGGAAATTAGCTCCTTTTTACATTCGCCTACGGAAAGCGATATGATGAAGAAATCATATGCCAAATAACGAAACTGGTCAGCGAAATACTACGTACACTTGTGCTGAGATACTCAAAACGAAATAATCTATTCATATTTATTATATTTGCTAACAGGCTTTTGTCATCTTCGCGAGGAATGAGCAATCATGCAGTTATTTCATTCAATACTGACTAAAAAAGCGTGAATACATTTGGATCATGCTGCTTAATGATTTACTTATCACTCCTAGATAGAGGCTTTGCATTTAAAAATTCGTTTAATTGATAACTTTACATGAGCTAGGCTTTCAATTTGTTAGTCGTATTTCCGGTAGCGAATAGAAAACGAACACTCTGCGGGAATAGATCTCGGCCGCATATCTGTCAGGACTGAAATTTAATGACCTCGATAAAGCTGTTTCGTGAAAACCTAGTGCTTTACAGTCATATCTGACAACACTGGGCAAGTGCAGCACGGAGAATGAGCGTTGTATATGTATATATGTATCCTTTATATCGAGAAAGCGCACACGAAATTATTTGAAGTTAAGTATTCGTTCCACAGTTTTCTTGACTTGTGAAATACTTTCTGTATTCATTCATTACTGCTCTGATCGCCTTACATAAATAGAAGTATAGGACGGTACATAATTTGTAATCACACATCGAACCGTACCAGTAGACGTACAGTAAACAAAGTAAGATGTTTCGAGAGAAACGATTTCAGAGAAATTCAGAATCGAGACTTTCATGTAAATATTAAATCAAAGGCTTACTTTGAGCTCAAATTAAACGACACAGTGTAGATGTGAAACACATAATGGATGATACACGAAAGCTAAAAATATCGAGGGTTGGTTCTTTTTTTTTTTTTTTTTTTTTGATGAAATTATGCGTGGGAGGATTTCCGAGAGTTGAACAAACCAATACTTCGAAAAGTACTGAACTAAAATTCTT
Source organism: Macrothele yani (assembly GCA_039090855.1). Lineage (NCBI taxonomy): Eukaryota > Metazoa > Arthropoda > Arachnida > Araneae > Macrothelidae > Macrothele > Macrothele yani. The sequence goes on along the minus strand of CM077023.1, from coordinate 60,138,222 downwards.
TTGGCAGAACACAACTTGTAACGTACCAGGAGATGTGACATACCTGCCAGAAGGACGCACACGACATAGAGGCAGATAGGAATCAGAATAAAACGTCCGCGTAGCTCAATTGGTAGAGTGACTTATTCCGGAATGAGGGGATCCGGGTTCGAATCCTGGCGTCGACAGAATTGACGGAGAAATTTACTTCGTTATAATGGCGCCCGAACTGTCCGGATGACCCGACCGTTCAAAATCTCGCAATGGTGTGATGTTATTTCCACACCGCTAGATAGGAAAAATAAGAGAATCCCTTCTCCAGCACTTCGACAAAAAAAAAAAAAAATAATAAATAAAAATAAGGGGGAGATGATGTAACGTACCAGGAGATGTGACGTACCTGCCACAAGGACGCACACGACATAGAGGCAGATAGGAATCAGAATAAAACGTCCGCGTAGCTCAATTGGTAGAGCAACTTATTCCGGAATGAGGGGACTCGGGTTCGAATCCTGGCGCGGATAAAAATGACGGAGAAATTTACTTCGTTATAAACTTTGAATAAGCCCAGTGCGTATGCAGCTGATTTTATGAAGTGTGCTTAAAAAGCTCAACAAAAAACATAAATCGAGAAAATGTTTTAGATATATAAGTATCTCTATAGTACATGAAGAATGATAGCTATAAATATGTCGTGTATGTGAAACACAAATTTTGATTGAATTTATAGACATTTCAGTCATTGCAATGCAATGTGGTACTTATGTACTATGTTTCATTGCCCGGGATACATACATACATACATACATATCATTAAGCTGTTCTCTGAGATTCAGAGGTTAGCTCCTCAAAGAAAGATTATAGGCCAAGTACACTTTAACTGATAGAACTAGAAATTACTTACTATTGGTGTATTAAATGTCTCCATTTGCAACGATCTCGGCAGACAGCTCGAGCTTCATTAAAATCCATCACAACGCTGCACACAAGACCTTTTGTACTTGATACTCATTATGTTTTTATCAAGCAGACGTTCCTGAATCTGGTCTTCCCATGATTTCCTTGGCCTTCCTTTACCTTTCTTTCCTGCCACTTGGGCTGAAAACATTCTCTTTGTCAGCACCTCATCACTCATTCTTTCAACATGACCAAACCACCTAAGCATATTAGTCTCCACCTTACCAACAACATTTTGCCTCACATTACACATCTGCAACACATCTTCATTCCTCACACGATCAGCGCGTGTCTTACCACAAACCCATCGTAAGTAACAAATCTCTCCAGCACACAAACAACTCCTATGTCTTTTCTGCAGCACCCAGCTTTCACCGTAGTACATCAGAGTAGGAACAATTACACTCTGAAAGCGTACACACTCACTCCGAAAGTGTAATTGACTCACTCCGAAAGACTCACTTCAAAAGTGCAATAGTTCCTACTCTGATGTACGACAGTGAATCCTGGGTACTGCAGAAAAGACAGTTGTTTGTGTGCTGGAGAGATGGATTACTCACGAGGGGTTTGTGGTAAGACACGCGCTGATTGCGTGAGGAATGAAAATGTGTTGCAGATGTGTAATGTGAGGCAAAATGTTGTTAGTAAGGTGGAGACTAATATTCTTAGGTGGTTTGGCCATTTTGAAAGAATGAGTGGTGAGGTGCTGACTAAGAGAATGTTTTCAGCCCAAGTGGCAGGAAAGAAAGGTAAAGGAAGGCCAAGGAAATCATGGGAAGACCAGATTCAGGAATGTCTGCTTGAGAAAAACATAATGAGTATCAAGTACAAAAGGTCTTGTGTGCGGCGTGTGATGAATGTAAATGAAGCTCGAGCGGTGTGCTGAGATCGTTTTAAATGGAGACATCTGATACACCAACAGTAAGTAAATTCTAGTGCTATTAGTTAAATACATACTTGGCCCAGGGTCTTTCTTTGAGGAGGTAACCTCTGAATCTCAGAGAACAGCTTAATGATATGCATGTATGCACCTATCCCGAGCAATTAAACATAGTTCATAAGGTACAAAATAGAAATTGTCAGTATCGTGCATTTGTTGGAGATCATCACATTGCTCGTTAATTTTTATTCCTAGTGAATAAAAAATTCAAGTTCTAAACTTATTTTTAACCAAATTGCATACAACTTAGTTTAACAAAGACTGTTCGTAAGAGTAGGCAAGAACTCTATTAGAAACACTAAGTTCACATTGACGAAGTCAGCGAGTTACGTCGTTTTACGAAGTGGTTTGAAAACGTTTGTTGGTGACGCAGCTTAAAGACTCATTTTCGTGGCATTATCTACGGTTTGGAAAAGCAAAATTGCGCAAATACTGTGAAACGATTGCACTTAATGGTAAAAATTCTTATTGTTATCATAAAACTTCAGTGAAGAAGGGCAAACAGATTTCGTAAAAAAATTGTGAAAAATTAAAGGTTAATCTCTTAATCTCTCTCTTATCTTGTGCTGCAGAGGAGAAATAGGTGAATCAATATCACTTTTTAAAAAAAATGTAGTAGGTTGCATCAATAAGGGGTACTACACCAGCTGCACCACTTTTGGAGCAAAGGGAAACTATTGAGCGATGCATTAAATACACAAAAACATGATGCAATTATGCACCATGGTAAGACATCCAACCTAAATGATGCAAAGTTGCACGCATTGTATCATGTTTACATATAAGTTTTATGCATCACACAATGACCCCAAAAGTGGTGTAGATGTTGTAGCACCACTTTTTGGTGCAACCTACTACAGAATTTTTAACATTGTATTATAGGGAGGTAATGCAAGGAACAACTGATTTTGTCATGTATCAGTTTCCATTTTGCTATATGTTTATGCTTTAAACCAACAACAAAATGCTACATATTTTTGCCCGGGTGTTCTGAATTCTCCATATATTTATTGGATTAGACCAGACATGCACAGCCCGCTGCCCTTGGCGTGGTTGTATGTGGTCCGTGCGCACCAGGGGGTAATTAGCCAAACATTTGTAGAAAAAATGAAAAATTACAGGAATATGAAAATTTTCTGGGCCACTGGCGGTACACAAAAACATATATAAATATATGAAAATTTTATTGGGGTACAGACAAATATACGCCGGGTTTGCAATACCATTCGTAACTAATACTGAAATGGCGCCCGTCGATTTTCAGATGGAACTTGCAGATCTTCTAAATAACTCTGAATTGAAATCTGAATTTGAAGAAGTTTTTTTACTAGAATTTCACATAAACTACCTTGTGAAATGAAGAGACTGAAAATCCACTTTCAAAAAACGGCAACATTATTCGAAAGCACCTACTTATGCGAACAATCATTTTCTATAATGAAACAGGCGAAATCAAGAAGTCGTTCTCGTTTGGAGACAAACCTGAGGATCACGCTGTGTCCAACATTGAACCAGATATTGAAAGATTAATAAAAAATAAACAGTATCAAATTTCTTACTAGAGCTCATACAAAAAATTAAAATGTTTCGGCGATGCCTGTATATTTTTTAAGCAAGTAAATTGTTTTGTTTATTTAATTTCTGTACACGTTTTTTATTATTAGTTTTTTAATATTTTGGTTTAAGAATTTTTTTGGAATCTTTTGTTGGGGGTATCTGCTGCTGCCCGCCGTTGTTCAGTCAATCTGAAATTGGCCCATAAATGTCAAAATATCTTGCACCCCCGGATGAAACTATCCTACATGAAAAATGCGATTTTGTAAAGTGCAACCTTATTCTGGAAAGTGTCTCTGCGAAATATTTATCACAGAACAGGTAACTCTAAAATAAAAAAACTGCACAGCTACATGCGTAAAAATATATAGAGAAAAATCTAACAGAAGTGTTTTTCGCAAATGCTATTGAAGATGATGAAATGAAAATGAAAATGTTTGACATATTAATAAAAAAATTTAAATACAGCTCTAGAGTTAACATTTAAGGTTCCAGACTCTTAAATATTTTTGGTGACACATAAAAAGTATGAAATGTGGAATTGTTTTCGGAAGTATCAATGATTTTACTGTCTCTTCAATTTCATTATATACACTGAGTGGCCACTTTATTATGACCACCTGACAGTTTTAAGCAAATGAGCTATGGATGCACGCTGTTGCCGCCAGAGGGCGAGGCTAGCATAAAAAGGGAAAGCTTAGGGCTTGCGACAGTAGTAGAAGTGATTTTGGGGTGACGAGATGGGTAAAAAATGCGATTTGACGGACTTTCAACATGGGATGAATGTAGGAGCTCGGAGCCATGGAGCGAGTATCACCGAAACCGCCGCATTCGTGAAATGTTCAAAATCAGCTGTTGTTAAAGTGTTTAAAGACTGGACTGTCAGCCAAAAAACTGGGTCTCTACGTGCAACGTGTGGTCGTCATCGACTAGTGACTGCTCGGGCGGAGCGGAGAGTGTCCAGACTGGTAACAGACAACAGAAAAGCAACAGTGCAGCAAATTACAGACCATTTTGATCAAGGATCCCCTGAAATGATCTCTGCACGCACTGTTCGCCGTACACTGCATCGGATGGGATATGGCAGATAAAGGCCTGTTCGAACACCTTTGCTGTTTGCAGTTAGCAAGAGAAAACGTCTCCAGTTCGCACAGGAGCACAAGGATTGGACAGTCGATAATTGGAAACAAATTATGTGGTCCGATGAATCACGTTTTCAGTTGCACCATGCCGATGGTCGAGTGAGAATTTGGCGGAAACAGCACGAACGTATGGACCCCAAATGCATTGCTACAACCCTTCAAGCTGGTGGAGGCAACGTTATGGTGGGGGGAATGTTTTCCTGGCATGATTTGGGCCCTTTAATTCGTGTTGATCAACGTCTGACTGGCACATCATATCTAAACATCGTTGCGGACCAAGTGCATCCTGTCATGTGGATGGTTTATCCCAATGGCGTTGGCTACTTTCAACAAGATAATGCGTCCTGCCATAGCGCTCGTATTGTACAGGATTGGTTTCAGGAACATGCCGGTGAGTTTACTTTGCTTAGGAGGCCCCCACAATCTCCAGATCTCAACCCCATTGAGAATTTGTGGGATGAAGTTGAACGAGCCATCAGACAGCTGGATCCACAACCTTGCAATCTCACACTCCTGGAAAGTGCTATTCATCAAGCATGGTCTCAGATTCCACAAACCACCTATCAACATCTCGTGGAGTCCATGCCACGAAGAATCGACGCAGTTTTAAAGGCAAAAGGTGGCCCAACGAAGTACTGAGGGGGTGGTGATAATAAAGTGGCCACTCAGTGTATAAGTCACTTCTTCAATAGTTTTTCCTAAAATAATTTGAGACACTACTTGCTGTAGGTAATAATTCATTTAGAGAAAAGTCTAACAAATAATAAGCAAATAATTTCCTTTATTTTAGACTTTTTGTTTGTTTCCGAATAACATTTTATTTTTTTGTGTTTAGGGGTATAATAACCGCCGTGAGCATCGGGGGCTACAAATAGTAGCCTGGCTTTAATTTGGGGACACGGGTTTCTTTGAGGAGGCTGAGACCAGTGCCATGCCCTACCCCATGGCGCGCCTCAGACCACTTGGTTACCGGGCGGCTTTATTTTAGAGGAGAATTTTGTTTGAGTAAATTGATCAGTGTGACACAAGATCAGAATTCCGAGAAAAAAATAACCGTTTTATATCATCATCATCATCATCATCATCATTGTCAACCATTATCAATCCACTGCTGGACGAAGGTCTCCCCAAGTTTCCTCCACAACGGTCTGTCTTGTGCCAGTCTCCTCCATGTCACTCCCGCATACTTTCGAATTTCATCCACCCATCTTCCATGTGGTCTTCTTCTGGGTCTTTTCCTGTCCCTTGGAATCCAATCTAAAATTTCGGCTGTCCATCGATGGTCTGTCCTTCTGGCAGTATGTCCAGCCCATTGCCATTTCAGGGATTTAACTCTGATCATGATGTCTTCCACTCTTGTCATTTTTCGGATCCACGTGTTCCTCTTCTTATCTCTCCTGGTTACACCAAGCATGCACCTCTCCATGCTGCTTTGAGTTGTCTGCAGCCTTTGTATGTCTCTTTTAGCTAAGGTCCACGTCTCTGCACCATACGTAAGCACTGGAAGGATGCATTGATCAAACACTTTTCTTTTAAGACATAATGGCATATTGCTCTTGAAAATTATGCTGTTTCTTCCAAAAGCTCTCCAGGCAAGTTTTGTACGCCGATTAATTTCTTCATCAATGTGACCCTCACTTGATATCCGCTGTCCAAGATAAACGTACGTGTCTGTTATCTCCAGCTTTTCTCCATCAATCGATAAATCTTCATTTCTTGTAAAAGCATTGTACATCACTTTTGTCTTCTGAAAGTTCATTTTGAATCCCACTTCTTTACTCTTGTCAGCAAGTTCCTGGATCATACTCTGTAGCTCTGATGGGGTAGTTGCAAAAATGACTATGTCATCAGCAAAACGAAGGTGGGTTAGATAATCTCCACTAACCTTTATCCCTTTGTTTTCCCAGTTCAGTGATTGAAAGACATTTTCCAATGTGGCATTAAAGAGCTTCGGAGATATGGTGTCACCTTGTCTCACTCCTTTTCCAATTTTTATGTGTGTTGTATTTTCAAACAGCCGAATCTTTGCACTTGCATTTTCATAGATGTTATTAATAATATTAATGTATGCATCTTCAATACCGCAGGATTTCAGAGCCATTGCAACTGCTGATGGTTTCACCGAATCAAAGAGTTTTTCATAATCGATAAAAGCCATGCACAATGAAAGTTCATATTCCCTCGCTCTTTCAATTAGTTCTCTCAGTACGTGGATATGATCTATTGTGCTGTAGCCACTCCTGAATCCAGCTTGTTCTCTCGTTTGAGCCATGTCCAGTGTTACCTTCAAGCGGTGTGAAAGAACTTTAGTGAAGATTTTATAAACCACTGATAGGAGGTTGATAGGTCTGTAGTTCCTGAGATCCTCAATGTCACCTTTTTTATGTAGCAAGATCATTGTAGCGTTGTTCCAATCCTCAGGAATTTTCCCTTCATTAAGGCATCGAGTGAAAATTTGGGCGAGTACTGTTTCGATTTCTCCACTTGCTTCTTGTATGATGTCTACAATAATTCCATCTTCTCCTGGAGCTTTTCCCCGCTTCATGTTCTTGATTGAATGTGCAACTTCTGCTGGAAGGACTGGAAGAACTCTGGTACTGGTACCTTTCATGATGTCTGGAGTACATGTATCATCCCTTTCATATAATTTGGAGTAGAAATCTTTCACTCTTGTCAAAATTTCGCCTCTATTTCTTGTTACAGAACCATCTTCTTTTCTCAGTGCCATAATCTGTTTTTTTCCCTTACTGAGATGTCCCTTTGCTATCTTTAGGCTTTGGTTGTTTTCAATTGCTTTCCTTACTAGTTCACAGTTGAATTTCCTTACGTCTTCAGTGATACTTTTTCGTACTGTCTTGCATAGCTCTATATATTCCACTTTGGAAGTCACATCTTCTTTAGTTGTCCTCATCACTCTTCTTTTTGCATCAACATTTTGGTTTTTCCTGATAATTTGTTCACATGCAATTTGTTCTTAGACCCAGCTAATTTTGTTACTGTTTCCATAAGAGCTTTGGTTACTTTTCTGTTAACTTCAGAAATATGCACTTCTTCCGATGTTAGGCCTTCTAAAGCAGAGAACCTGTTCTTCAGTTTCAATTTGAAGGTATTATGGTGTTTTTTAAGGTTGGTTATGTCAATACATTTTGTTTGTCTTATGAGCTTGCTACGCTCGAGTTTAGTGCTGAGGTGCATCTTACATCTCACCAATCTATGGTCACTGCCCGTGTTGAACTTGTTTAGCACACTGCAGTCTTCTATGACGAATTTTTTGTTACACATAATAAAATCAATTTCACTTGTCGTCCCATTTGGATGTCTCCATGTCCATTTCCTGTGTGGCTTTTTCTTGAAAAAGGAGTTCAAGATGATAAACCCTTCTGCCTCTGCAAACTCTACGAGAGTATTTCCACGCTGGTTTCTGTTGCCGTGACCGAATTTACCTACTGAAGTTTCATTCTGTTGCCGTTGCCCTATTTTTGCATTGAAATATCCCATAATTATCTTCAAGTGCTGCTTACCTTTATTATTTAGATCACGAATTTCTTCATAAAATTCTTCAATTTCTTCTTCAGCATGACTTGTGGTGGGTGAATAAGTTTGAATAATCTGAGCCTGGTATCTTCTCGAGAGTTGGATAATGAGTCGTGCAGCTCTGTCAGAGGAACTTTCAACTTCTACAACTTTATCCTTCAGTTTCTTGTTTATTATAAATCCAACACCACTAGTTCTGCCAGTATCTGTCCCACGATAGTAGAAGAGATGTCCACTTTTCATTCGTCTCCTTTTCTCCTTACCTCACTTAGCCCCACGATGTCCCACTTGATCCTTTGTAGTTCCTCTTCCAATTCAAGAAGCCTTGAATCAGAAGATAGGGAGCGTCCGTTATATGTAGCCAAGGTCAGCATCAGATGGCAGCCTAGTCCGGTCCTCCGGGGATTCTTAGCACCCTCTGCCTTCATGTCGCACTGGCCGCTGCCTTCTCCAGGTACATTCCAGCTGCCGGAGACTGAGGGCCAAGATTTAAGTTGTGGAGTCATTTTGGAGGGGTTTGGCCATAACTCACCACGCTGGCCAAGCGGGTTGGTGAGTGTGGGATAGCATTTCCTCTAATCCCGATGGTATAGTTATACCGCTATTGGCGGTCGTCAGAGCCCCTTTAGTGGGAACAGGATGTACCACGAGAAGGCGGGGTTGACATTTGTCAAGGAGAGGCTGTGATGTTACGCATCAAATAGCATCTGAAAATCTGAGTTTTTGATTAGTTTAACTTTCTCCATGATTGGTATCGTCAGTAAAATGAACTTTTACATGATAAAACATCTACACGAAAAGGATTTTCGAATGTAAAACTGCATGCTTTCTATATTACGGAAAAAAAAAACCCAACAAAAACATTATTGTTTGAGAAAAGTATTTGGATTGTTCAATAGCAATCCGCGCAGGACGAATAATTTTTGTTTATTGACTTCAGTCAAACATAACTATTGCCTGCATTGAGATATGCCTCCCACTGAGTAACTAAATGTTAGTTCTTGAAGAATTCCAAAGGCTGCTGGTGGAAAAAGTCCCTCACGGGTACTTAAAGTTCAGTGTCCTAATGGGACCTGCGACTCTTGACGGCTGTCTTCAGTTGTCCAAAGATGCAATAGTCACAGGGGAGAGATTCAGATTATAAGCAGGATGCTCCAAAGCATGCATTGAAACTTTGTTTTGATGATGTTCGCCACATGGGAAATGCATTCTCATGCTGGTGGAGGACTCCGCGAGTAAGGTTCCTTGGATGCTTTTTTTTTTTTTTTTTTTTTTGGCTGTACGCAGGCGATCCAGAGAAAACTCTGCCGTATGGTTGGGCGTTAATGGACACTCCTGGCTCTTTAAATTCCACGAGCAGAGGACCTTGGTGATCAAAACAAGGTCAGAATCCTCTACGCGGTAAACGTTGGCATTTGAATTTTTTTTGCGATGAATGACTCCAGATGTTTCTACTGTTAGCTAAATCGTTTGGATTCAGGTTCACAGTGGTGACATCAGGTTTCACCACCGGCTACAATCCTGTGCAAGAAGCCATTGCCGTCTTTCATGATAACGCTGCAAGGCTATCCTCGGGCCAAAGCTTTTTGATCCATTTCGAGTAATCAACGCTTACCTATGCTGCTATGACTCTAACGCACATGCCACAGTCCTTTTCGCAGTGCTTCTTCGGCAGCTCCAACAGCTGCGAGGGTCTTCGCGACCCGTGCAGGGCCAGGCCGTGGCAAATCCGCCGTTAATTGTGATTCAATGACCGCTCTCTGATTATTTTTGGACGGGTTCGGAATGAATCAGGACGTGCTTTTGACCCTAACGTAGGTCATGCGGTTCAACAACCTCACAATATAGTTGATTCAATGCCTACCTGGAACTCGTCTCTCTACTTTAGGTCTTCTAGAGATTGTATGACGCAATACTCGCGATGTATATGTGCCGGACTGGTTTCTTTTGAACGATTCATATACACCCACGGACAATGAAATTTGCGCACCTAGAAGAAAAAACGCTACAACCGCGAAACTTTGCAAATAGCTAGAGTGCGTGCTGGTATGCCAATGACCCACATTTTGTGCGAGTGCGCATGACCGAACACCCTGTGGTGGCGCTGCAAGCATGCACCGGAAGCCCTATAAACCGGCGTGTAGTCGATGCCCCATGAAAGCGAAAAGCACCGGCCGACGCAAGCAAGAGTACAGAGTGACAAGAATGCCGGGTAGACGCCAGAGACGTCGATTTACGCAACTTACGGACTTTGAGAGAAGCCTGATCATCTGGCTGAAAACCGCAGAGTGGTCGGCGCGCCGTAAGTCCCGCCACGTGGATCGTTCTAACCATACCGTCCGACTGTGTTGGGAGCAGTGGACACGTGCCGGAACTCCCACACGGCGGAGCGGGTCCAGACTGACCAGGAGGACCACCGGTTGAGAGGATTGACGGATCGTGCTCCAGGCACGAACGGATCCCACGGGGACCCGGTCGACTATACAGGCAGATGTAGCGGCTCCTGTGTGCCCACGAACCATTTCCCGATGCCTCGCGGAAGCGAATCTGCGATCCCAGTGCCCCTTACGTGTGCCGCCATTAACACCGGAACATTGCCGGCTCCGTTTGCAGTGGTGCCAGTCCAGAGTGACGTGGAACGTCACGACTGGCGACGTGTGGTGTTTAGTGATGAGTGCCACTTCGTTTTGGGGGCAGATGATTATCGTGTCCTGGTTTAGGGGTCCCTGGGTCAACGGCACAATCCCAACCTCGCTATCGAGTACCACACCTCCCTCACTGCAGGCATTATGGTCTGGGGAGCCATTGCCTACGATAGCTGATCAGCTCTAGTAGTGGTACGTGGATCATTGACGGGCCAACGGTATGTAGATGAGAACCAACGGCACTATGTGCTCCCATTCCTGGCCGGGATTCCAGGTGCGCTATACTAGCAGGATAATGCCCACCCGCACACGGCTCGGGTTGCTCAGGACTGCCTACGTCATGTCCAGACACTTATATGGCCTGCCGGCTCCTCGGACATGTCCCCTACCGAGCATATGTGGGACCAGTTGAAACGCCGGTTGCCGCCGTGCCGCAGTATGCGGGATTTGGAGCACACCATCCAATACGTGTGGACCAATCTGCCCGCAGGACAACAATCAGGCGTCTGTTCGCATCCATGCCAGACCGTATTGCAACATGTATCGCCGCACGAGGCGGTGCGACGCGCTATTGAAGATGACCGGACTGCGTGCCACAGATCTTTGTGTAATTGTCCTGCAGCTCTGTTTTTGCCATCGTGTGCATCATTCATCTGCATCATTGCGTCCATAAAATTTCAGTTCCATCCGATGCTTTCTTCTTGGTGCGCAAATTTCATTGCCCGTGAGTGTAGATTCCGGCAACAAAACAAGGTCACAAGACAGATTAAGCCAAGAACTCGGATCTAAATTTATAGTAATTAGTGAAGCTTTTAGCGTTCTTTATTATTTGTAGTCTTGAGAACACTGTTAAGATTTCGGGAATACTACCTCTTCTTATTTACACTCTCGTAAGTGAATCGAAGTCACTCAAATAAGTTTCAAAAATACTTACTTACTGTTTTACTTTTTTATTCCATCAAGTAAGCACTTGCTCGAACATTCCAAAATACGGGAGGTGCTAATCACAATAGTATTAACCTTACAGCCCTGATTAGCGTAAGTTAGTAATCAGAAAACTGGAGAACTCGAAGCACTAAATATACACGGTTGTATCAGAATATGATCACTCCCGGAACCACAGTGTCCCCGCTCAAGCGCATCACAGACTGCACATGACAAGGTTATCAACACGGAGATATTAGCGACCGGCCAGGACAGATGAGCCATAGTGAGTGACGTGAGCACAATGGGCAGAGGTAGTGATTTGGTGGATGTTCAAAAAGGAATGATCATCGGCTACTGCGCCAAGGGCGGAAGCATCTCAGAAACAGCAGACACCGTGGGCTGTTTGCGAGGTGCTGTGGTAAGGGTGTATGAAGAATGGACCGCTGGCACACCGAGTACCTCCTGACGTCATAACTGTGGAGCCCCAAAGGCCATCGACCCCAGAGGAGAACATCGCCTCCGTCGACTGGTAAAGAGCAATCGCGCCCAACAGTGCAGTAATTGACCACGCAAATGAATGCTGGGGCAACCAGGTACGTGTCCCCGATAACAGTAGAGCAAACCCTGTTACGCATAGGTCTCCAGAGTCAATGCTGCGTCAAGGTACCCATGTTAACCCAAGTCTATCGGCAAAGACGCCTGTAGTTCGCATAGGACTGCCGTCATTGGACAGTGGAAGAATGAAAAAAGGTTGCTTTCTCCGACGAATCCAGGTTTCTACTCCACAGAAGTGACGGGTGGTGGCGGATATGACGTCAGATACACGAGAATCAACTCCCGGACACGCTTGTCAGCCAAGTACAGGCCGGCGGTAGAAGTGTGCACGTCTGGCGGATATTTTCCTGGTATGGCCTGGGACCGCTGGTACCAGTGGATGAGTCCCCGAACGCCAATGGCTACCTGTCAGGACAATGCGTCGTGCTATGCCGCTCAGGTGGTGCGTGACTGATTCCGGGAACACGACAGCGATGTCTCCGTTCTCCCTCAGCAGGCAAAATCCGCCGACCTCAATCCCATAAAGCACTTGTGGGACTGTTTGGATCGACAGGTTTGACGTGCCGACCCACAACCACGTCATTTGCGGAATTTTCGACCTCTGCTGCAGTCCGAATAGACACGTGTGCCTCGGGCAACCTTCCAGGGCCTCATTACGCCCATGCCACGCCGTCTAGCCAGTCTCATCTGGGCCAAGGGTGATAGTTCCCATTATTAGGTAGGTGGTCACATTATTCTGATACGACTGTGTATGAGAACACACCTCGAATACGCAAACTTCAAATAAATACAGCTTCAGCTTAACGCGGTTCCACCGCCACACTTTGGCTATTGGTTCAACATTATACAGCTCTAGTTCTTATTTGTCACATGCATACGTCACGCTCTGTGACCTCAGAGTTGTTGCCAACGTCATTCCGTAAGCAAGAAGATTGAAAATGCTAAAAGAGAATGAACTCAAATTTACATAGAGAAAACTAAAAATGAAAGTTAACTTAGAGTATAGTTTTATTTTCCGGAAAATCACATTTTAAATTTTTACTGAAAAAATGCTGATGGTATTATTATAATTGTAAGGCGGTAGTCAATACGTTGTTTTTATCTTGCTGAAAAAATTTTGGTGTGCCCGGTGCAATACACAAAAACTAAAAAATCGCTTTCCGTGAGGTATTAACTGGTGATTCATTGGAAGTAGACAACCTTATATAAGAAACGTTTGTAAGAAGGAACCATAAATTCGTCATCAAAACAACTCTCTACTGTGTTATATTATCTTCATTGATTTTGAAAGGTTCAGACATTTACTTCAGAGCAAAAAGCTGTTTCCTACTATTTCAGTTAAACTCAAAGATGTTCGAAGAAAATGGGGAGAAAATCTCTACGACATGAAAACACTATACTTTGTAAAAAAGTTCTTATTTGTAAGATTCGGCTCCGACTCTGCTGACTAGTGACTCGAGTTTACCGTAGCAAACTCACTCTTGCATGTTTCTGTTAGGTTGTAAGTGACAGCTTACCAAGTCAGGATGAAAAAACTGTGATGAAAACGTTCCACAGTATCCTAAATACAAGGTTTTCGGAAATGGAATGGCTAGATTAGTTTAAATTCATAAATAAACTGAGAAAACGAAAGAAGAAGGAAATAAGTTAAAAAAAGAACAGTCAGCAAATATCGTACTACTGAATTGTCATACAGTTTTGTAAATCACTGTGGTTGCTATTTTCGCACATTTTTGGAATTGAAAAGGGATAAGCCGCCCGATGGCGCAGAGGTCTAGGCGCTGGTGTCTGACCGTTCGTCCGTGATGGGTCCGGGTTCGAATCCCGGTGAGGCATGGATGGGGTGTTTGTCTGACGGCACTAGCTCACTCCATTTCCTGGAACCAGTGGTCCTAAATTAAAGACTGCCGACTGCGTATAGCCCACTGAGTTGCACACGATGGTCGTTAAACCCACAAACAAAAAAGAAAAGAAAAGGGATAACATGCGAAGGGATTATTTTTGCGAAGACGGCCGAGTGGTCAGAGGAGCTGGTTTCTGGCTAGTCGTTCAAGCCGGGCCTAGTTTTACAATCCCGGATGAGGCGTGGGAAGTGTGTCTGTCCTGCGGCTTCAAAAGCAGTTTCTCAAAATTACGGACGGGCGACTTCCCACAACCCTAAGAGCTGTTCATTGTGGTCGTGTCGTATAACACCCTACGCCCAAAGTTTTTTTTATTGCAAATATTTTAACTGTAAAGACGAATGAAGTAAATAACAGAAGAAACGATATGAATCCTTCTGCAATTTTGGAAAGTGCAGTTCTGGAGAAATTAGAACTTTTATTTTGTTTCTTCCTCTCTTCGTTAACCCTTAACTGCCTAGGTTTTATGTTTGTTACATATCAAAACACGTCCGGTCTCTCAGACCTCCACACTTTTATCGTTTACTTCATGTTGACGTTTTATTTATTATAGTTTTTAATATTTTGGGAGATCGTTTATTTGTAAAATAATACAATACATATAAAAATAACTTTAACAAAACCCGCGAGACTGGACCTAGGTTGTTAAGAGGTGAAGGAACACATTAAGAGTGGATGTTTCTTGCAATTATCGACCTTGACTCTTTTCATGCAAAACACATTTCTCGTTATCTATCGCATTGTAACAGGTGACGAGAAATGCGTCTTGTATGACAATGTCAGCGCCCGGAAACAGTGGTTGGACCCAAAACATAAGCCCCTACAGTTCCCCAATGGAGGCTTATGCCCACGTAGGTTCTGTTGTGTGTTTGGTGCGATATGCGGGTGTCTCTGTTGTCTGTTTGGTGGGATATGCGGGGTTTTGAGCTGCTGCCGGACAACACCACTACCACTGCCGATGTGTACTGCCGTCAGCTCGACGATCTGCACGCATCGCTCACGTCGAAACGACCAGCACTACTGAACCGCAAGGGCGTCGTCCTACAGCAGGATGGAGCGAGGCCTCACACAGCACGGGTGACCTGTCACAAGATCACGGACCTGGGCTGGGATCTACTGCCGCACTCAGTCTATTCCCCGGACATTGCCCAAGCGACTACAACATTTTTCGGTCCTTGTAGCATTTTCTGGACGACAGAAGTTCACCAACCGGAACGATATCGAACGTACACGTAATAGCTTCTTTGCGTCAAAGCCGCCACAATTCTACAGCCACTGTATCCAACAGCTGCCCAGACAATGGGAACAGGTCGTGGCAAACGATGGCGACTACATTTTGGACTGATTTGTATTTGTATATACGGTAATTAGCCCTTTTCTGAAGCCTTGCATTTGCAGACATATACTTTTCTTCCAACCCAATACACTGAAGAGCAATTGAATTAGAGACAGCTGGCGTTACAAATGTGGCGCTGTGGGCGGCCCTGTAAACGGAAACGACATGACGTATGCAGCGACCCGACAATATAAGAAGTGATGCGACCGGAATCAGTAAGAGGCGGACGCAGTATGGGTAAGACGAAGGATCTAAGCGCATTGGATCGTGGGCAAATTGTCGGGGCCCAACGAATGGGTCACTCCATCTCGGAAGTCGTGCAGGCACTGGGATTTTCACGAGCCACTGTGTCACGGGTGCACCGTGCGTACATCGAATCCGGTAACACCATCCCTGCAAGGGCCAAGTGCCGTGGACAACAGCGTGTGGATGAGCGGGGTAATCGTCGGCTAGCTCGCATTGTAACAGCGGAAAGACGGACCACAGTGCAAGAAATCACTCGGCAATTTAACTCTAGTGCACAAAAACGTGTAGGCAGCCACACCATCCAGAACAATCTCCTCGCTATTGGGTACAGAAGCCGTCGTCCCACGAGGGTACCGCTGCTGACCGCACATCACAGGGTCAAAGATTAGCATGGGCGCGAGAACATCGTCACTGGACCCTAGACATGTGGGAAAATGTTGCCTGGACTGATGATCGAGATTCACGTTGGTACATGCGGATGGCAGGATACGAGTACGGCGCAAACCCCATGAAGCGATGGATCCTTCTTGCCAGCAGGGTACTCTTCAAGCTGGTGGGGGTGACATTCTGGTCTGGGGAATCTTTACGAGGACTGAAATGGGACCCCTGGTACGTGTGACATCGTCCCTCACAGGTCAACGTTACCGGGATATCCTGGACGACCATTTGCTCCCGTTTGTACGTCTTCAACATCCCATTGGGGACCTCATCCTGCAACAAGACAATGCACCGTGCCATCGCTCCCGAATTGTATCCGAATGGTTGTATGAACACTCCACCGACGTGACCTCGCTTCCTTGGCCAACTAGGTCACCTGACCTCAATCTCATCCAGCACATCTGGGATGCCATCGAGAGAGATGTTCGAGGCTCTGACCCTCCTCCATCAAATCTTCGTGAACTGTGGGAGCTTGTTCAGGGGTCGTGGATCCGTATGGCTTCCCAACGCTTCCGGTGTCTTGTCGAGTCCATGCCGAGACGAATCGCCGCCGTCATAAGGACGAAGGTGGTGCTACACGTTACTGGACAGGTATCTCTAATTCAGTTGTCCTTCAGTGTAGTTTATTTCGTTTTGTCATGGAGTAATCTCATTGCACAGTTTTAATTCATTTTTAGGAGCGTTATGATTCATTGTCCGTGTGAACAGGGACTGACTGTCTTTTTTTCCGTATATACTTTTATTTTTCGTGAAACGCAAAAGTAAATACGAAAAAAAAAAAAAAAATACGAGAAAAACACTTATACGGAATTTTTTTTTTTTTACGGCTCTACTTCATACAGGAAATTTTGAAGATTACGTGGAGCTTTTTTTTGTTTTACGTTGAAGGAGGCGTAGCAAATTAATGTGTCGTCTGCGTAAGGTGGTACCATTAAATAACTCCGTTATCTTCGAGATGTAAATTGAGCTAAGACATTTCTTTGAGGTACGGCAGCTCGGACATTTTAAAGCAATGCTTGTTTTTTAGCACGTCTTTTGTAAAAAAAGATCGTGCTTCTGTTATCGGTTTGTCCGTCCGTCAGTCCGTCCGTCTGTACTCACGGTATCTCTGCAACTATTAGTCCGATTTGTAAAATTCTTTTTGCATTCGGAAGCTTGAAATATGCGAATGATGATCCTTTATTTCGTTTTTTTTTACGATGTACAATTTTGCCGCTAGGGGGCGTAAATGCAGATGATGTCGAATTCAAAATT
This sequence comes from Macrothele yani, assembly GCA_039090855.1. Lineage (NCBI taxonomy): Eukaryota > Metazoa > Arthropoda > Arachnida > Araneae > Macrothelidae > Macrothele > Macrothele yani. The sequence goes on along the minus strand of CM077023.1, from coordinate 60,120,814 downwards.
ACGTTTTAATCCATATATTTGCTTCTAAACATCCGATTAAAAAAAATCTTTTATCTTTCGATTCCATTTATGTCGAAGAGTGTTTTAGATATAGTTTCATTTTTCAAATTACGCATAGATTTTCCGCCAGGGGGCGTAAAAGTAAATTACATTTTTTCCGATAACTCTTCTCCTAAAACTCTGATTTGAAAAATCTTTTTTCAGCGGATACATCTCCCAATGGAAAATTTTTTGCATATAATTTTGAATTTTTGGTAAAGAATACTTTGGCCACCAGGGGGCGCAAGTGTTAATTTTTGCTTCTGATGTATTTGCCGTAAACTCTGAGCTTCTAAAATATCGATTAAAAAAATTCTTTCGTGGACTGATGCCACTCACATCGATAAACCTTTTCGGAATATTTTCTTCCTAAAATATCTCACAGTTTCTCCGCCAGGGGGCGTAGATGTATATCTTATTTTTGTCAATATCTCTACTTCTAGGAGTCCGATTTGAAAAATTCCTTCTTTGTTGGATAGTGTTTTCGGTGTGACATGTTTTTCATATAATTTCAAAATTTTCAAATAATTCACAGACTTTCCGCTAGGGGGCGTAAAGATAAATTGCGTTTCGCCCTATATCTCTGCTTCTAAATCTCCGATTTGAAAAATTCATTCTGCACCGGATACAGCTCCTGATGGGAAATCCTTTGCACATAATTTCTAATTTTTGTAAAAAAATGGTATGGTCACCAGGTGGCGTAAGTCTTAATTTCCACTTCTGATGTATTTGCAGCAAAACATGAGCTTCTAAAATCTGGATTGAAAAAAAGTCTTTTGTTCACCGATGCTACTCATGTCAACAAACCTTTTAGGAACACTTTCTTCTTGAAATAATGCATGGTTTCTACGCCAGGGGGCGTAGATGTATATCTTATTTTTGTCAATATCTCTACTTCTAAAATTTCAATTTAAAAAATTCCTTTGTTGTTGGATAGTGTTTCCGATGCGAAATAATTTTCCTATAAATTCAAAATTTTCACGTAAGTCATTTAAGACTTTCCGCTAAGGCGCATAAAGGTAAATTGCGTTTTCTGCTCCTAAAACTCCGATTTGAAAAAATATTCCTGTATCGCATACAAGACTTGATGGAAAATATTTTTCACATAAATTCTAATGTTTTGTAAAGAATGGTTTGGCCACCAGGGGTCATAAGTGTTAATTTCTGATTCTGATGTATTTGTTGCAAAATCTGGGCTCCTGAAAACTCGACTAAATGTTTTTTTCTTGGACCGATACCGCTCATATGGATAAACCTTTTGAGAATACTTTCTTCCTAAAATAATGCATGGTTTTACCACCAGGGGACGTAAAGTCACATCTTATTTTTGTCGATAACTCTGTTTCTAAGAGTTCGTAAGCTCAAGATTCCGTTTACACCAATATCTGAGGGATTAAAGTCCCGATTGAAAAACTTGTTTCTCCCTTCAGATACTATTGTTTTCCATACCGGTTCCATTGCCTTTGAATAGCTTTGATAAATTTAATTTGCGTCAAAACGGATTCAAAAGACGTGCTTATTACACCCAAAAATTCGGTGTCATCGTTCTTGTTATTTATTTTGACACACAATTCCCTACTTTCTAGATATGATTTTAAAATGCAAATTTATTAGGGAGACCCTCTTTAGTAATTTATAAATTTAGCCTTCTTGCCAAACTTTGTTAAAGTCTAGAAAACTGTCTAGGAAAATTGCTTTAGTGTGAAGATTAAATCCCACGTTTTCTTTCGGCTATACGGACAAGCTGATTTTGAGTAAAGTGCTTTGCTTTAAATTCCTTTTATACGTGGGCGCTACAATCTTTTGCCTCACGTTATTGATTCATTCTACACTAAAGAGCAATTTAATTAGAGATACCTGTCGAGTAACGTGTAGCACCACCTTTCGCCTTAATGACGGCGGCGATTCGTCTCGGCATGGACTCGACAAGACACCGGAAGCGTTGGGAAGCAATACGGATCCACGACCCTTGAACAAGCTCCCCACAGTTCACGGAGATTTGATGGAGGAGGGTCAGAGCCTCGAACATCTCTCTTGATGGCATCCCAGATGTGCTTGATGAGATTGAGGTCAGGCGACCTAGCTGGTCAAGGAAGCGAGGTCACGTCGGTGGAGTGTTCATACAACCATTCGGATACAATTCGGGAGCGATGGCACGGTGCATTGTCTTGTTGCAGGATGAGGTCCCCAATGGGATGTTGAAGACGTACAAACGGGAGCAAATGGTCGTCCAGGATATCCCGGTAACGTTGACCTGTGAGGGACGATGTCACACGTACCAGGGGTCCCATTTCAGTCAACGTAAACAGTCTCCGGACGAGAATGCCACTCCAACCAGCTTAAAGAGTACCCTGCTGGCAAGAAGGATCCATCGCTTCATGTGGTTTGCACCGTACTCGTATCCTGCCATCCGCATGTACCAACGTGAATCTCGACTCATCAGTCCAGGCAACATTTTCCCACTTGTCTAGGGTCCAGTGGCGATGTTCTCGCGCCCATGCTAATCTTTGACCCTGTGATGTGCGGTCAGCAGCGGTAACCTCGTGGGACGATGGCTTCTGCTTCTGTACCCCATAGCGAGGAGATGGTTCTGGATGGTGTAGCTGCCTACACGTTTTGTGCACCAGTGATTTCTTGCACTGTGGCCCGTCTATTCGCTGTTACAATGCGAGCTAGCCGACGATGAACCCGCTCATCCTAACGCTGTCGTCCACGGCAGTTGGTCCTTGCAGGGATGATTTTACCGGATTCGCTGTACTCACAGTGCACCCGTGACACAGTGATTCGTGAAAATCCTAGTGCCTGCACGACTTCTGAGATGGAGTGACCCATTCGTCGGGCCCCGACGATTTGCCCACGATTAAAAGCGCTTAGATCCTTCGTCTTACCCATACTGCGTCCGACTCTTACTGATTCCCGTCGCATAACTCCTTATATTGTCGGATCGCTGAATACGTCAAGTCGTTTCCGTTTACATGGCCGCCCACAGCGCCACATTTGCATAACGCCAGCTGTCTCTAAATCAATTGCTCTTCAGTGTATATAAGACTACCTTTTCCAGAATTTTACCTTCCGTTAGTAGAAGGAAGACAAGCCTGAGACTTACTTGGAGTATGAGATTTTTATTTTGCTTCCTAAAATGTCCTCCGCTGTTGCTTGGTTGTAAATACCAGTGAGCACTTATTTTTTGGGGAGACTTTTCATTTTGTTATTCGTATTTCCATTCATTTCCGGAATTTTCTTATTTTTTTAGTATCGTAAGCTATTTCACCTCTTCTGATGCTTTATATTTTACCATAGGTTTTGTATTTTACCAAAGTGTATTTTTATGTTTTTTCCCCATTCGTTTTCATTTCCAGTTTTCCTTTGCAAATTATTTTTCACTTTTCCTTCTTCAGTATTTTCTTCGTAAAAGGTGTTGTTCAGACGAGGTGCATTGAAAGCATGTTCTTAGAACGGACCGAATGGAAAGCTTTGTGAGTGATCTTGATTCCTTCAATGAACTCTATATCCTCTGCAAAAGGTGCAACATGAGTTGCTTTTCTAGTGATTCTGCACAAAATTCCACTTTACCAGCAAGTGTTAATGTGAAATTCGGGTGTTGAAGAGGGAGAGCGATTTTAATAAATTTATTGCTTATAGCACTTTGGTAGGTTACCAAATTTTCATTTTCTTTCTTTTTTAAATTTTTCGTGTGTAATCATCTTGCGCTTCCTGTAGCACAACACACAAGGAGTTTGCATTTTTCTTTCAGTTTTGAATAGTTTCATGTTTAGTTAATAGAAAAGTACCTTCCTATCAAGGTTCCTACCTTATAGTCATTTGTTTCAGGCTTTGTTTATTTCCTTATTTTTTACCTATTATCTAGTCAAGAAGTTAGTAAGGGGTGCTTCTGGGAGCAACTAGAATTTGGTATTTACTGAAATGGTTCATTGAAGTTTATATATTCAAAGTTATGAGTCATGCTTTTGAACTGGCCCTTTTGTTTTTAAGGAAAATTTAACTCAGGAGCTTACTTCTTCAATAAGTATGCACTGTTAAAACTTTTGTGTAAGGCTGCACCAAAAAGTGGTGCTGCATCATTTTATGAGAAAAGGTACACCTCTGTGTGGTGCAAAGGAAACCCAAAAACATGGTGCAACTTTGCACCATACTGTGCTGCAACCTTTTAACACAATATAGTGCAAAATTGCACCATGTTGGTAGGTTTTGTTTGCCTTTTTTCTGAAAGTGGTGCAGCAGGTGTAGCACCACTTTTTGGTGCAACCTACCACAAAATATTTAACAGTGTACCATATGTATATTTTCTTCTTTTGATAAAATAAGAGATATATAAAATTAGAAAAAATCATGTTCGTGGGAAGTGATAAGCTTCCTCTTCTTGACAACTCTGATTAAAGAAAAGCAAACATATCGCTGGATGCTCTAGTGATACATGGATGCTCTAGTGATTTGAGTATGGAAAGACATGTAAAGAACTTCTTACGTGAAGCGTTCGACAAAGACAGAAAACGAGCTGGTGGTTAAAAAAAGCAGCCTATAACCTTTAAAGCGAGCTTTTCAAACAGTAAAAGGACATGGTCGTGATGGAATCTATCTCGTCGCTTCCTACAAACGTACCGAAAACAGAAGTCTAAAGAATTCATCATTTCTTTCACCATGCGATAAGCATATCGGGGATATTTACAGTGAGTTACGTAGCTTAATTACAAATCATACTTCAGAAACTAGATTAAAGTTAGCGAGATCAATATCAAAAATGAATTGACTGATCATCCCCGTTCGTTTTTGTCTTTCTCGTGTTTAAAACAAGGTGAAGGAAACAATTGTTCAAAACATAACTTGCTACACAGATTTGGAAAAACCAAGTGGGTAAACTTTGAAAATCTATGAAATTCTAAAACGTTGACAACCTTCCAAATGGAATATATTTTCAGGTACCCATAACCTCAATAACATGTGAAAAAGCTAATGTATACGAGTTCCGGTAATAGTTAAGGGAACTGAAAGTAGCAAAGATCGCATTAACCATTGCATGTGTAACGCAAATTGTCACATTTGAGGAGCTAATAAAAACTTTACCGAGCATGCCATCAGCTGTGTACCCATTCTCCAGCCCCGAAACAGCCGCAAAATGTGTGGTTGCAAAGTTATTTGGGGGGGGGGGGTAATCTGAACAATTATTAACGTGCAATTCATGATAGCAGACTGTCTCGAGCTATTACGCTTCGAACAGGTACTGGGACGAAGCTACAGGACAAAAATAAGTACAATAAAATGGAGAAGCAAGGCAAAAAAAAAAAAAAAAAAGGTCAGATTTCATATTCCTTAAAGGGATTTTCGAAAAAGCACCTGCGGTAATTTTCGTATTTTATGTACTGTAGATAATGCTGTTATTCCTATGGTCATTTGGAACTTGGTGCAAATCCTGAGAAGGTAAAATAGAGCGTTAACAAGTTTTACTACATGGCTCACTTTCTTGCAAGTGTTATCCAATCAAGTTTTCTGAAAGGTTTTCGGGGATATAAATAAACGTTTTTTACACAATATAAATAAGGCTATCCAGGGACTCACTTTCAAACACTAAGAAATTGTCAGTTTTTATATTTGAACTGATTATATGGCACACTGCAATAGAACTATTTAAATGTTCTGCGTCTTTGATTTCGAAGCCTGAATATTGTAATGCTCATGAACAACTTCACCTTGCACGAAATTCCGGAATTTCAACGTGGTACAACATGTGGTAAATTTACTCAGCTGGGTCCAGCAAGGGGTTTGAGTAAATGTATATTTTTTAGCCTGATAGCGCAATGCAAAGTAGGGCACGTTTTGGCTACTTCGAAGAGCACTGTTAACGATAGCACATACTACAAATGGCACACAGAAAAGCCACTGATCATTTGTGCGAGAGAAACTGAAGAGAACTAATGAATATAGAGAAACTGGTGAAACTACTCTCTTCTGCGTTATGTCATAACAGCAAGGTAGGTTCTGGCCCACATATTTACATCTCTGTGTGATGTTCTAGAATAGGATGAATATATGTTTGTAGCTACTTTCTGCAAGTACAAAAAGGAAAGATAAAGTAAAAAGTCGAGAAAGGAATATTGTCTGAATATGCTTGATTTTTAAGCTTTTCCTGTAGAACTTACGACGTTAATGCTCAATGAACACCTAAAATGAACGAATCTTGCAAGTATTGAGACGTCCGTCAGCCATCAAGCAAGAGGAAGTATAATGATAGTCTCCCGAAAAATTCATGTCATCATCATCAAGCCACGACATCATGATTTTTTTTATTTTTTTTATTGGAGGTTTAACGACCACCGTGAGCAACTCAATGGGCTATAAGCAGTCGCCCGTCCCTAATTTAGGGTCACTGGTTCCAGGGAAGGGAGAGAGCCAGTGCCGTAAGACAAACACAACATCCATGCCTGACCGGGATTCGAACCCGGACACCTTACAGACGAATGATCAGAGGCCAGCGCCTTAGACCACTGCGCCACCGGGGCGGCCGACATCATGCTCACTCACATTATTCACAGTTACTCATAGCATTTGTTACTCACAATTACCCTTTTCGTTGACGTAATGATAACCTTAGAAGTTTTAGATTCGCATGGCCGAGTGGCCTGAGGCACGGGCTTCGAATCAGAGATGGTACTAGCCTAGATTCCAGTCCCGGACGAGTTATAGTGGTGTATTTGACAGATGGCACTGGCTCTGTCCCCTCTCTGGAACTAGTGGCTCTACATTAGGGACAGACGGATGTTCATATACCTATATTTTGCTCGTAGTGGCCGTTAAACTACAAAACAAAACAAAAAGTTTTTAATAAATGATTTTGAGAATTGTAAAGATTGTTTCGTTGTGTTCAACGGCAGATCCAATGAACATGAATTCTGATACTGTAGAAAACTAGCACAATATTCCACCTCCATATTATATAATGAGAACACCAGTTTTTTCTGTAACATCCATCTTCAATGATTTTCATTTTGGGCATAAAAGCTCCAGTTTTCCTTAGAAGTATGGATTCGGTAGGAAATGATTTACTACATGAGTCATGCCTTACCAAAAACCACTGTGGATAAAAAGAGACGGGAAAGAGAGAGAAAAAAAAGAACGGTTACTTGTCAGAGAATAAGTTCCTGTTGTTGTGGGTAAGTTTTTGTGGATGAAAAATAACTAACCCTAAACATGGATCTCGTCTGCGTAAATAAAAAAATTTCAAAAGATGATTGTCACCAGAATCTATATAGGCTATTCAAAATCACTTGGCCTGTTGAAAGATTCCTCGTTTTTTTTACGTCTTATACATTGGTTCTCCCATGACATTATTTTAAGGAAAATGAGAAATGCTTGCATTGACGAAAATGTGCCTTTGAAATTCTCTAAAAATTAAAATGAGAGCTACAGCCTTCAGAAAGGAGAAAAACGTAAAAGTTTCTTCCTCAGAAAGGTAAAAGTGGTACATTCGTTACAGAACGGTAGGCAAAATGGAAAGTATTCAAAAACAACAGAGGCCTTCTACTTTAGAAAGTACATATTTCTGCACAAGCTGGCAGCCGGAAGTGCTTTCCCAATTTCCTCTAAGAACGATGTTAATAATACAAACGCAGTTACTGAAGAATTACTGATAATCTATTGCGATCACCGTGGTGTTATCACGGACTCTGTGAAACTGTTAAGTAGTTTTTGATTCACATTACTCGCAATACTTAATGCTTACCACCTACGTGTCGCAGGTGGCTTATTGACGGCCTCGTGTCTGTGTGGTTGGTGCCTGTTGCGAGTTCAGATCCCATGCTGCCAACCATCCAGTTCGCAGTTCCGTATGCTTTCCGCGAATGCCTGGATGGATCTCTAAAATTTGTCCTGGATGTACCGACTCATTTCTGGTGGCTAACTTTCTACACTTGATAAAGAAAGCAAAAGAGAACCAACCTTTACTGAGGATATTCGTCACCGTGACTCTGTGCTGCTAAAGGTGAGAAATAGCCAAACGTCCCTGTCTAGACGTGGCACCTGAAGAAGAATTATTGATTATGGAATGCCTACAGAATAATTCTTTCATAAAACACTCTTTATTATTCCAAGTATGTTATGTAAAGAAGTCACCTAAATTTTCAGTAAGTTATTCGCTTAAGTTACTAGATGAAAATTTCCGGCACTTTTCTCAGAAGAAAGTTCCGTCCGAGACTAATAGCTTCACCAATATGATAAAAAATTCTACAGAAACTCTAAAATGATATGTTTGAACGATTACTTCCCTTACATTAGCTATTCCAGTGAGAGTTTTGATAATGACAGAAATCTTCATCCCTCACAGTCAGTGAACGTACCATGCCGAGACAGCAGTGACCCTGTCCGAGTACCGAGGCTCGTAAAAGCCCCAGCTGTTAGACTATACAGAAATGTTTCTGCTGGAAAATTTGGGTTCCCGAAAAATGTCCTGCCCCATGGTCCCTTGCTCACATTTTTTACCATTGCTTTCGATTATTATTCATGTGGCACTAATGAGCAAAGTTATCTCCTCCCTGAACTCTGATATTTAGGCAATTTTTCTGTGGCTAAGGACAGTCTTACAGAGTGTAACTTTGGAAAAATTCAGTCTCACATTGCAACCCGCAAAAGAGAGAGACATTTCACCCCAGTTTTGAAGTTAGGAAGCCAGATGAAACTTTTGACAAAGAACATTTCGATGTCTACTCTGGATCTGAATATTTCCTGTTATTCATGGCCAAAACAAATTAGAAATTCAAAAACAGCTGGAAATTCATTTTCTGAACAAATTTTGATACGCTATGCGTCGAAAGTCCTTTTAGCTCTGTATTGTTGTTCGCATATTTGGGACAGTACGGTACAATCGGCTCTAAAACTTGATGTTCCAATAAAAAGTGCATGTTCTTTGACTTACAGCTCAGCACTCGCTTATTCCTCTGAATCTCTTCTAGACAAAGTAGGAAATGACAGCTCCGTGTGTCTTTTTACCAGGTACTGCTTTCAAGAATTGTCCCACCACTTAATATTTTACCTTTGTTACCTCTAGAAGCACTGTGACGTATACTCTAATTTAATGTTAATTTTCAGTTCCTTTTTCTATGTCAATTTGAGTTCGTTCTCTGTAGCACCTTTCAGACTTAACGTGATATCTTCTCTCTCACACGAATACGGTTGGCAACATTTGAGGCCTGTGAGAGTGACGTATGCTTGTTGAGATAAGAACGGAAAGATATATATATATATATATATATAATGTTTGAGAAGGAGCAGTGTGTGGGATTTGATCGTGAACGTTAAGGCTAATTGTGGATACGATATTGTTTAATTACCGTTTGAGTTATTTAAAGGTTGCGTGTTTTGCTATTTATAAGTACAAGTTACGACTAACGTTGTCCGGATATTATACCATGCTATAAGAAGTGTTGGCTGAAATAAAAGATAGATTAGTAAATAACCTTTTTGAAGTTATTTGAGTGACTCCTGATTCACTATAGGTGAAGTTTTGAGAATTGGTTTATGCAGTGTTCAGTAAGTCAGCTACCCACAAACGCTCCTGCACGTGCACCAAACATATGCATTTTGTGTCTAGTTGATTAAATTCTGCAGTAATGACTTTACTACTTCATTCATTCTTACTTTATTAAAACCGTGAAATTCCTTACTTGGCTATATTTTCCCTGATCAATTACAATTTTAACTTTTTAATCAAGAGTAAACCGAATACTATTGAGGAGTTCTGTGTTTTTAAGGCAGGAGAAATCCTTTCATAAGTTCTATAAACTCTGTTGATATTTGTCTATTTTAGTTTGGGGGTTTAACGACCGCGGTGAGCTACTCAAGCCCTAATTTGGGGCCACTGGTTCCAGGGAAGGGAAAGAGCCAGTGATTTAAGACAAACACAACATACATGCCTTCATCGGAATTCGACCCGGACCCATCTCGGACGAATGGTCAAAAGCCAGAGCTTAGACCACTGCGCCACCGGGGCGGCAAATTGTTTGTTTTGCACGGACACTCTAATCCTTCCTTTTTCACTGCAGTGTTCCTGCTTTTGTAAGTCTCAGTAAATTATTTTTATTCTTTCTGATTTGGGCAACTTCAGTGATGAGAATTGTGCATTTCAAGTAACACATCGTGCTTGATGAATAAAATGAACAACCTGACAAATAAATGATAGTTTGCCATTCATTGACGAGTCTTATTATTTTGATACAAGAACAATGTTGAATAGTTCACTTAACTATACTACCTCAAAAAGTCATTCATGTTATACAATAAGCAACACTTAAAAGAAATGCATGGATGCAATTCTAAAAGCAATTAGTCAAATAAATAAGTCAATAAACAATTTTTATACAAGGCAGGTTTTAACAGGATTCTAGAGCATTTTGTTTTACATTATTGAATAAATCTTTTTTGGAATGCATAAATATACATGAATAAAAACTTTCAGTTCTTTGTAATAAACACTAAAATTCACCATTTTCTCAGTCTGAAATACGATTAAATGATTTTATTTTTATAAGCTTGAAGTTCATGATTTTTTCCAATCTTTAATCATTACTGTAAGCTATTACAAGATATATCACTGAGATTAATAACTGAAAGGAGTAACACACTATTAACAAAAAGTCAGGGTAACGTGATAGAAATGCACGCGCTTTCAAAAACATATCTGACCATGTATGTACAGCACTTTCTGTTCGCTAAGATAATAATTCCTGACTTCCCGAATATGCACATACACAATAGTAAAGTGCTGGAGTGTTTACCTAGGTGAGTGATGGAAAATAACCTCAGATCTAACCAATCATACTATTGGCTCGGGAAGAGCCGATTCATAACAACCGAGATAAAACTGCATCTTCATGCCGAAAATACGTGTGATGTGATATCTGTAATTGGAGTGATTAGGTTTATGACCCCACAATGGTTCACGATTTTAGGATAATTCAAAATCCGCTTTCAATTACATATGTAAGTGTTAAAAAAAGATGGAGAGAGAAGAACAATGGAGCAAGATTCAGAAATTACTGCCAAATTTCTAAAAAAGTCGAAGAACAAGCTTGCCTAGAAATATGATAGCTTTTTTTTTGATTGGACGTTTAACGACCACCGTGAGAAACTCATGGAGCTATAAGCAGTTGCTCGTCCCTAATTTAGGGCCACTGGTTCCAGGGAAGGGAGACAGCCAGCACCGTAAGACAAACACGACATCCATGACTCACCGGGATTCGAACCCGGATCCATCTCGGACGAATGATCAGAAGCCATCGCTTAGACCACTGCACCACCGGGGTGGCGAAATATAATGGCATCTAAACATATGGGTGGTGTTTTCTAAAACAAATCAAACTCCAGCTGTACAAGTGAATATCATTCAATAACTTTTCGTAACGTTACAACTTTGACCAACGAGATGGCGAGATGACCTTCAGAAATTTAGGAGGTGCTATATGGTGGACTAAGGCTAAGACCGAGGAAGTTTGAATAGACAGAGATGACTATACCCTGCAATGTGTGTCAACAGGCTTAGAAGAAAAAGAAGAAACAAGCACAATCTTCTTTTTCATTTGTGGTATTTCCATACCTTTTGCCCTCTGTCGCTCACATGCATGCAACAGACCTTCTCCAACTCTAGAGAAATTACGGGTGGGAAATCACGATTGAAATGGTCAGACAACTTCTCTGATAACAGTTTCGCTCTTGAGATTTTCATAAAACATCTGAAAAAGTCCTGTATCATACCTGCAAGGTCTGATACCTTGTGAACTTACAGCATGTTTGCAACATACCAGATCAGATCATATGTAGAGGATTTTAGGAAGGGAGTGTCTGACCCAAGGTCTTAAGCAACCCTTAGAAATAGGAAGCTAGGAGATTTGGGCTAGAGTGCCCGAACACATAGTAAAACATCCGCATGCACTTTATACCTAGCATCAATAAACAGCTTAGACGACAATCTCATTGGAACGCGGATTGGAAAAACAGCTGTCACTCAATGACAGACATGCTACTTAAAGCCCTTTGATTCCTGTAGCGTAAAGGGTGGGGAACATGAAACCAGTTATTTACGAGAAGAAGCCACAGTTGATTCAACCCTTTAAAAAAAGCTATGTCGGGCAGAACTCTGACTGTTAGCACTGTCACTTTGAGTACATTTTATACTCATTGCAATGGAAGAATAAATATGCAACAGGTGAATTTTCTGCTCACCACAACCAGTGAATTCTAGACTGTTCTAAAATAGGACAGACACTTTCTCTTAACTTTTTCGTTAATTTTTTTTAGTTATGTATTACTGATATTCATATGTAAGTTTGCGTAAATGCAACACATTTCAATATTATTGTTTGCAATTTCTGCAGTTGCCGTGACTTCAGGTAAGTGTTGTATAAGTATTGCAGAAACAAAACAATAAAAACATACATACTTGCAAACAGATATACTTTGATATTATTTTTTGACAAGGGAATGTACGTCGGAAAACATAGGAATCTCTGGCACAGCTGGGCAAAATATCACTTACCTAAAATATAATGAGAAAAAAGAAAAGGTAAGATTACAAATCCAATTTACGGATAGAAACATAGTATGCAATATAGTTTTAAGGCTTATGGTCATACAAAAATTATTAATTTTCACACCACTGAATTCTATTTAGCAATTTACTTATTTAATGCAGCAATTCATCTGATGTTATAGGACTAATGATGAGCAATGGTCCAATGGTTTGAAAACAAATAAAAATTACATTTTTCTTGGGATAGACTATACTATAATTGCCAGATATTTCATATACACAATGAATATTTTACATCTGGTAAGAGCAAAAACTTTTTTATAGCAGTGAACTCAATGGAGTTAGCACCAAATTATCCAATGTGGTACTGATAGATTCATGAATCATAAAATATTTCTACTTTCGGAAGTGTTTCATTCACCTGGGAGCCACGTATTTATTTCTCTGAAACTGGTTTCAACATTTTAGTAAATTCTTCAGCAGTGAATTATTCGAGTTACAGGGAAGTTCATCGACTTCAGTACTGAGACTGGTTAGTGAAAATAACTTAAATGGATCGTTATCATAATGTTTACACAGGAGCATTGGTAGAAAATTGTTATAAATTTTCATTTCTTTCTTCCAGTTGCTAAGAATAAATGTACTTTACAATTTAGGTGCTTTGCGTTCTTCCATTATCAGAAATCATTTTAGACGAGATGCAAATATAAATTACAGAATTTATTTTTATTTTTCTACTGCTGAGATATACACGCTCATATGCATATACGTGACATATATCAAGAGAGGGCTACATCAAAGAAGAAATTGATAGGCGTATAAGATTTGGATGGAATGCAATAGGTAGAAACAGGGCAGCTTTCAAGAGCAATTTACCATTATGTCTAAAAAGAAAAGTGTTCAATCAATACATTCTTTCAGTTCTTACTTATGGATCACAGGCATGGGTCTTAACTAAAAAACAAATATAGACGCTTAGGGCAACTCAAGGAAGCATGGAGAGATGTATGCTTGGTGTAACCAAGAGAAATAAGAAAAAGAACTCATGGATCATGAAAATGACACGAGTTGATAACGACAAGATCAAAGTCCACATCCTCAAGTGGCAATGGGCTGTACATAATGCTAGAACTGACCACAGATGGACAACTGAAATATTAGACTGGGTATCAAAGAAACGAAAAAGACCTAAAAGAAGAAAATCATGTAGTAGATATGTTTTTGGAATTGGAAGCCATAGCGTTATGAAATGGAAGAGAATTGATTGTTCAAGATAGAGAGTTGTGGAAAATACTTTCATCCAGCAGTGGATTGATAATGGTTGTTGATAATGATGATGTGTAAACGACAAACAACACAGGCAAATTTATTACATTGCAACGCCCAATTTCCAAAGCCTTTATGCAAAATTAATTGAAATAACTGATATGGAACGAAAGCTTAATGCTGATTTAAGATTTTGACATTTTATATCTGCAGTAATGAAACCTAAGTGCCTGCGTATCTTATGCATTTTTTTTCAAATTACGAGAAGTCTTTAACGCTGATGAAAATACATACTTAAGAAACTGTTCCAAAAACTGCACAAGCGCAAGAAAAATACATAGCATTCCAAATTCCCTATTTTGACGATATCTCCATCTGTTCTGATGCGCATTTTGTGACACTGAAGGTGAACCAACCACCCAGAAGAAAGGATCCTGTCTTTATTACACTGATCATCTGAGCGCAGCAATGCGGAAAACGTAGATGATTCCATTTTCAAAAAATTAAGTGTGTTATAAAACCAGACACGTCACATTTCCGATTAAACGCTCCACAAGTCTGCGATCAGCAGAACTCTGAATGGTCCTATAGAATGTAACTTGTAGGAAGAGTATCATGTAAGGAATTTCAGGAAAACGTGTATGTCTAACTTACAGAGTTGGAGAGAGAACAAATCATCGCACAAAATAAGGCAGAGTGGTCAAGCCATCGTTGGAAGAACATGTCGGCGCAACCTTGCAACAGAAGTTCGATGTCGGTAACAGTGGTTTGGAAGAAGACACACATAGTGGTCTACAAGGACCTGGTGCATACACGATGAGAATCATGGAAGAATCAATTCATTTTGACCCTGTGGCCGATTGCACCATCGGCGAAGCTACCACTAGCGGAGCAGTCACGTCAACATTGCATCACATGGTAACACGAACCATTTCCTGAGAACTTGAAGAGGCAAAGCTGCAGGCACAGTCCATCGTGACACCTTCTTTTCACCACCAAACATCGTTAACAGTGCTTGTAGTGGTACCAACCTCGAAGACGTGGAACGCAGACCGCCGTCTTGTCACTTTTAGGAACGAATTACAGTTTTATATAGGAGACTTTCATAGTCTTGAAAAGAACGAGATCAACGCTCCGGCCCAACCGCCATGGTTCAATCCCATGCTCGAGAAGAAGGTCTTAGGTACGGAGTGCGATACATTATGATGGGCTTTGATGAAGATTCCAGGAATCTTGGTCTCGATGCGATACGTCGACGATTTCGTGGAACACATTATGACCTTCAGTGAAGGCTTGGTCGCCCATGGAACATGTTTAAGATTTGGCAAGGTACCATCTAAGTGCTCATTCGCAACAGAAGTGGACGATAGCAACTTTCAGTTTCAGACCAACAGCAACAGGTACAGTGGGCGATGTCACAACGTGCTGTTCAATGCCTGTATGCTTGGGAAGGGGGAAGGGGGTGAGGTTTAACGACCCCCGTGAGCAACTCGATGGGCTGTAAGCAGTCGCCCGTCCCTTATTTAGGGTCACTGGTTCCAGGGAAAAAGAGAGAGAGAGAGAGAGAGAGAGAGCCAGTGCCGTAAGACAAACACAACATCTATGCCTCACCGCGATTCGAATCTGGATCCATCTCGGACGAATGGTCAGAGGCCATCGCTTAGACCACTGCGCCACCGGGATGGCCCTGTATGATTCATGCCGCGAACTATCGTGAATTTACAAGGCATTTACTACCGGCATGGAATCAGTCCATGTGTGAAATGAAAATATGCCTTTGCCCTGTAATTGTAATCATACTCTACTCATGTAATTCGTAATTCGTCATGTTTGCGATATTAATTATTCTAACTACTTTATCTAAGTAGAGCGATTTCATTATCACGGGCTGAATTAATTAAGGGTGGAGAAAGCGATTCAAGCTGTGTATGGGACGTACCACTGCTCTTTAGCTAATTTCTTTGTTAAGGGTGTCCGATCAATGAAGTTGCAATAAATTTGTTTCACTTAAGAAAAACTTTTCATTTTGCAAACTTATGAAACAAACATGAGTTTGGAGTTGGTGCACTTCAGAAACTCTCCAGGATAAAGTAGTTTCGGGTCACCCGGTGATTAAGTGATCTGTGACATGGGTTTCTAGTTTCTCGTACTGTTGAGTCTGAGTTCAAATCTCGAGTAAGACACAGATGTCCCAACAGCACTGCAATCCTATTTTTCCTATAATTATTGTACTTTAAATGAGACGAGCAACACCTCCGAACATTAGAAGCTCAAGGGAATTGTTTAGTTAACATTCCCCTCTTTCTGAAACTGCAGTTTATATATGTAAACTGCACGCACACACACACACACACACACACACACACACACACACAGGTATATGTTTTAAATATAAAAAATAAAAAACCGCAGTTTCAGAAGATACACCGAGAAGCCAAAACATTATGACCAGCTTGTTTCCGTGTAAATCGAAGCAACTGCGGGTAACCGACGGCGTGTGTGAAGGTAATAAAACGGTATAAATAAAACCTGATGCTGAGCTCTGTTGGTAAGTGTTATTCTTGTTCTTCAGATTGGAAAGACAGCGGACTTAAGAAAGTTTGACAAAGGCCAAATTGTAGTGGACAGACAACTGGGCCACAGCAATTTTGTGACTTCAAAGCATGTGGGTTGCTCGTATTTAGCCGTACTTAGTACCTTGAAAAAATGGTCCGAGGAGGGTAACCATGAACCGCCGACAAGGTGTGGACCGAACACGGCTCATCGATGCTAGAGGTGAGCGAAGACTATACCGTATGGTACGAGCCAATAAAAGGGACAATGTGGGGCAGCTCTCTGGTAATTTGAGTGCTGGTGACAAGAGTAATGTGTCACAACACACAGTACATCGCACCCTGCTGAAAATGGGTCTGCGTGGCCGTAGGCAGCTCCGAGTGCCCATGCTAACCTCGGTTAACCGTCGAAAGCACCTACAATGGGCACGCGAGCATCAAAACTGGAGCTTGAATGATTGGAAGACGATCGTCTAGTCCGATGAATCTCGTTTCCTGTTGCACCATGTAGACAGCCGTGTACGTGTGCGTCGTTTACCTGGGAAAGTGTTGGTACCAAGATGCACCGTGGGACGAAAACAAGCCGGTGGAAGAAGTGTAATTCTTTAGACAATGTTCTGCTGGGGAATCTTGTGTCCTGTCATTCATGTGCAAGAAACTATGACGTCTCTACCGAAGCATCATCGCAGACTAGGCATATCCTTTTCATTCGCCTCTAGTAGTGCTTTCTTTCCGCATCACAATGCGCCATCCACACTGCCCTAATTCTTCGGGAATGGTTCGCTGAACACAAGAAGATTTCCTGGTATTGCCCAGAATTCCAAATTTCCCAGACATCAATCCAATCGAGCATGTGTGGTTGGTGTTGGAACAGCAAATCCGATCTGCGGTGGCTCAACCACGTAACTTACAAGTGTTAAAGGATCATCTGGCAACCAGACACCGCAAGACGCCTTTAGAAATCTTGTAGTGTCCATACTTCGCCGGGTAAGAGCTGTCTTGGTGGAACGTGAAGGATCAACATCATATTAGGAACGTGGTCGTAATGTTTTGGCTCTTCAATGTACGGGGACTATCCCAGAGGTGTATCAGATCTTGTACTGTTCTCATAGAACACACTAAGTTCCGTCCTAAAATAGACGTGTATGCTCATAGGTCAGTCAGTGCAACTTTTCTGTTAGCATATGTTCTCGAAATGTGTGAAGAAACATACACAATATTGACAAGAGAAACACAACATAGCATTTATTGACATGCATTAGTACGGTGTCGGTCCACCTTTTGCCTTAATACATTCACTGAACCTTCGAGACATGCTTTCGACAAGGTTTTAGAACACAGCGATAGGTATGCGCTTCCATTCAGTATACAATGCTTCCGCTAACTGTTGCTTAGTAGTAAGCCTTGGTTACAAACTTCTTATGCGGTGCTCTAATTCATCCCATAAGTGCTCTATGGGATTAAGATCAGGGCTGTGTGCTGGTAAGTCCACACATGATACGGAATTATCGTCAAACCACGCCGTAACAGTCCTTGCTTTTTGGCTCGGTGCATTATCCTGCTCGTACCAACAAGGCTCGGTTCCATAGTATTACCACAGAGTTGGTAGGGCATAATTGTCCGGAATATCGAGGTAGACGTGCTGGTTAACAAGTTTGTCCACGATAACCAATGAGCCGAGACCATACCTCGAAAAACACCCCCATACGAGTACACTGCCAGCTCCTCCAAACTTGACCGTAGGAACAGTACACTGTGGTAAATAGCGTTCCCCGGCTGCCGCCATACCCACACACGGCCATCAGCCTGATGGATCGTGTATCTGGATTCATCAATCCACAAGACCCGTTTCCATTGATCAACGGTCCAAAATAAATGTTCTTTACTCCATGCTGAACGACGAGTAGCATTCCGAGTGGAGATGAAAAACTTATGAAGCAGCCGCACGACCACGGTAACCCATGGAATGAAGTTCTCTGCAAATGGTACGTGTGCATACAGAGGTTCCAGCATTTTTACTCACCTGTATACTGAGTTCTTGTGCAGTACTCCGTCGATTAGCTGTAACGACTCTCCTGAGGCTTCGACGTCCTCTATCACTGATTTTCTTTGGTCTGCCGGTACGTTTTGCTGCTTCAGGCATGCCATGTGTCTTCCACTTATTCTGTACATCCAAAACAGTTGACTTGAGTATGTTTATATGCCTCTCGGTTTCTCTTATGGACAATAAGAGAAAACCCACTAATACAACACCCAACAATCTTTCCTTTCTCAAAGTCAGTTCTCTCCCGCCGCGACATTTTTACTCAACCTCACAGTGCGATATGAATGCGGTCAGCTGCAGGCTTGTTTTTATACCGTTTGCAGCTGTACTACGCATCTTAACAAGGCAGCGGATCCGTTCATTTGCTTTTGAAGGGGTGCCCTGTGACTTTTGTCAATATAGTGTATTTATTTGGAGAATTAGTTAATTTACTAACTGAATTTATCTTCTCTCGATGCTGAGCTTTTGAAATTGTTTACTCCCGAGTTGTGTACCTGCAGGTAAGTTCTGAGCGAGGCATGAGGGTTGTTCGTATTCCACTGTTCTTGTTCCCTTCGCAAAGCTATTAATCTTAAACAAATGACTTTTCCTGAAATGCTCATGAGCGTTGGAAACATGTGAAAAAAATTATCTGTAAAATTTAATCTTAGACGCACAGTGCTTCTCTCTCGTTTTCTGCATGCATATTCACTGATGAAGAAACTTTCTGAAAAGTTTTATCTTGTGTATAAGAAATACATATTGTGCAACGGCAGTTCCATAAAAACAGAGTAAAATCACACAAAATGAAGAAATATAGGTACAGCAAAATTTGTTATTTTTTCTCAAAACATCTTCCCTCGGATGATACGCAACGGTCCCATCGTTCAGTCCACTTTTCGAAGCATGTGGCGAAGGCATTTTGTGGAAGCTGTTTTAGCGATCCCTGTACAGCTTGAATAACGTTAGAATCTGCGTTGAATATTGCGCCACGGAACTTCTCCTTCATTGTTTTAAACAGCCAGAAGTCGCACGGAGCGAAGTCAGGACTGTAGGAAGGATGTGGCATGATTTCAATACTGCATTTCGTAAGAAACTGTTGAACACAAGCAACCACATGTGGGAGGGCGTTATCGCGGTGTAGGGACCCCTTGCCTACCAGTTTCGGTCGCTTAATCGATATGTGTCGTCGCAGACGGTTCAAGACTGAAATCTAATACTCAGTATTGACAGTAATTTGTGGAGAAACGGCATGCTGGTAGGCTACACCTCAATGATCAAAGAAAATTATCGTCATCCCCTTCCCAGCTGATTTGGTGTGGCGGGCTTCTTTCGGAGGAGGCAAGCCTGTGTGTTTCCAGACACTCGTTGTCCGCTTCGTGAGGGAGTCGAAATAGTGGTCCCATGTTTCATCGGCAGTTATTACTGTGTTCAGAAAGTTTGGATCCTTTGCAATCATTTGTTTCCACTCATGACACTACTGAACTCTGGCTAATAATTTTTCTCTCGTCAGGTGATGAGGCACCGATCTGGAACACACACGATGCAGCAGTAATTTGTCGCGTAGAATGCGGAATGTCGACGTTTTTGAAGTATTAGTTGACGCCGCTATATCTTCTCACGCCATTCATCGATCTTCTTGCAAGATTGCCCAAACAGTGTTAACAATCGCTCCTAGGCCTGGTGGACCTGAAAATGTTGTCCGTAACAACACTTTCAGGTCCACCAGGCCTAGCAGTGAGTTCTGCCGACAAACACCTTTTTTGGAAATCATGGTGCTACCTAAAAATCATTGACTCACCCAAACATTCATCTTTGTTAGCTTTTGTCATTAACCCTTTCGCTACCATAACGCCCGGGACGCCTGACCACAAGCGCCCAGGTCGCCCGATAACTCGACTAGGATTTCGTACCCCCAGCGTGTTCTTTGAATTTGCACGGCGTCTGGCGGATTAGTAAAAGTCACCCTCAGTCGTCTTTGTTGTTGCTAAACAAAGAAGTGAACCAGGAGTTCGTTTGTTCCGGGGCAATATCATTCAGACTTCTGACATCGCTCAGTAAAACTGTTGGACTGCATGCACTGGAAAAATTATTTGGAACATTTTTCTGGACACCTAAGGGTTTGTGTAACAAATAAATTTACAAATCACGTTTTTCTGGACACCTAAGGGTTCGTGGAATAAATAAATTTGCAAATTATATTTTTCTGGACATCTAAGTTCGTAGACGGAAATACGGCCGTGGTAGCACACAGCCTTGCAATCTAACGTAGACCCGACACTGAGCCACCGACTTTTAGTAATAGAAGCCGTTGGCACAGTGTTGGGCCTAAGTTAAATTGCCTGGAGGGCCTGATTCTAACGGACTACACAAAAAATATGCGCACATATATTCTGTAGATGTTACAGCAAGAAAAAAAAAACAACAACAACAACAACAACAAAAATCGGGTGTCATAAAATGTGTTTTTATTACGAGAAAAAAAAAGCTCATTTAGCAGAAAAATAGTGATTTTCAGCCTCAAAGACAGCATAAAATACTAATATTTAATTTCAAATAAACAGTATCTTCCTTTGTCCTAAAAGCAGAGTTTATGAGAGAAAATTTGCCGTAAAAATTCTTTCATATTTGCTCAATCGAAATAAACAGATTGAGATTTTATTTTTTACAAGAAAGAACTGGACAAAAGTGGAAAGTGAAGAAGATTTTCCAGCTGTTACCACTCCCATCTGTCTTAGGGTCTCAGTAGAAGATTGCACAGTTTGTCGCAGGGAAATGTTCAAATGTCAACGCATAGCAAGACTAGAGATCAGAAGTTTCGAGTGGTGCCCTAGCACTAATCCTTCTTTTGTTAACTTGACAAAGGGAGGGGGAATGAAATTCGAAAACGAGCATTAGGCACTTTCAGGCTCTGTGGTATTCTGAGTGACAAAACATTACAGTATCGTGGTCACGAAAAGGTTAAATCAACTGTTTCTAGAGCCGTTTTACCTGAACGACAGCAAAATTTTATCGCACAACTCATTTCACTTCTTAACTCTGAATCACTCACCTCCATAGCAGTATGGCGAAATGCAAACGTACCTTAAACAACTGCGCAATAACAAAACTAGATTCGTCTGCCACGGCTAATAATTGTTGCCTTAATTCAGTTAGTCGTCTGCGTGGTTATTTTCCCCCTTCGCACTGTTGCCAACTCAAAAAATATTATTATTATTATTATTATTACATTTTTTTTTGATTGGAGGTTTAACGACCACCGTGAGCAACTCAATGGGCTATAAGCAGTCGCCCGTCCCTAATTTAGGGTCACTGGTTCCAGAGAAGGGAGCGAGCCAATGCCGTAAGACAAACACAACACCCATGCCTCACCGGGATTCGAACCCAGACCCCTTTCGAACGAATGATCAGAGGCCATCGCTTAGATCACTGGGCCATCGGGGCGGCCAAAAAATATTACTCTCAGTTTTTATGGAACGGCCTTTGTAACTTAAAAGTCTCAAAAACGAGTAGGACTGTAATCAGAATTTACATTGTTAGACTAATGGGTTGTGATAAAAACAACAACAGTGAAGTCTGTAGCTGATAGCCGACCTGGTGGCCTAGTGGTCTAAGAGCTGGTTTGTGACCGTTCTGGGTTCGAATCCCAGTGAAGCATGGATGTTGTGTTTGTCCTACGGCACTGGCTCTTTCCCGTCCCTGGAACCAGTGGCTCTAAATTAGGGACAGGAAACTGCTTATAGCCAACTGAGTCACTCACGGTGATCGTTAAACCTTAAAGAAAACAAAAATAGCCGATAAAGGAAACAAATAATGTTTCAGGAATTAGGAAACATCCCATTTCAAGTCATCTGAATCCCACGCACTAGAGTCACTTTTAAAACTGTAATTTTATGAAAAAAAAATACTATGAAGAAGTCTATGTCTATAAATGTAGACAAACGAGAAAAAAAGCAGAACATTGAAATAATTTCACCTATGCCACAAATCAGGGACGTCGCTAGACTTTGAAATCAGGGTGGGCGACGGGTGGGCGAATATTATTTTTGCTGATGCAGGTTTATAGCAACTTAATATACGAAACACTAAAAGGAAGAATTTTTAATGCTTTTTACTACCGACCGCAAAGGAATTCGGCGCACCCTCTCCTCCACCCTCACCCGGATCCACACACACACACACACACCTGTATCTGACAAGTTGTGCCACTGATGGTAAAGCAACAAGATAATATGACAACAACTAGTGGGTTAGGGGTGTAACACGTATGAGTTGGTAGAATGTCGCCTTCAACTTTTTTCTTGTTGTGAATGCATTGTCTTAATCGCTTTTCAAAATTTTGCATTTTTTTTATGAAAATAGTACTATATCTGTAGAGTTTTTAAAGAAAAATATATTTATTTTTCTAAATCAAATTTTAATGTCGTGACCCGAAGACACAACACCTGTCCCCTCCTTAGCTCCCTTCCTTCAAGCCAACGACCTTGCTTTGCACTCCTCATCTACAAAGCAGTCATCAGCCACGTCCAGCTCCCTCACTGTCTCGGTACACTGGTTCAGCTTTAGACTCCACTTTCTGTGTTGAAATCCCCTATTTAGTAAAATAAGCAGCAGAGCAATCAGTAATGACTCTTCTCAGTGAATTCCTATTCACCCGCCTCATTCGGCCCTGGCCATACTAACATGGAAAAAAAAAAAATAATAATGCTTAAACTAAGTATTTCGGAAAGTGGAAAACAATTATATTTTCCTGGCTCTGCCGATGCTAGTTTGATAACTTTCTATGGAAAAGTAAACAACGCACTTCCCAGGGGAAAATACGTAGGGCTACCCGACGAAAAATACGAGACTCATTATTACTTAGCAAAGTCCAGATTATATTTTAAAGTTCAGAAAGTTGAAAAATGGCACATCTTGAACTGGGTGGGCGGTAGGGTGGGCAAGAATTATTTCAGGCTAAGCTCCCACCCATCCTCGCACTTCCTTGGCGACGTCCCTGCCACAAATGCGCTGATTAAGCGTAATGATTTTTAGATTTTGCGTGTGTTTGAACTTTCTTATTTATTTAATTTGATAAAGAGTGATGTAATGTTTTTACAAAGATTTCACCATCTCTGCTTTGCATTTTTTAATTTGATACCCTTATTTCAAAAGGTTTCAGCCTTTATATGTGTCTTCAAGCCCCCATTTTAAACGAAAAGCCGTACTTGAATCTTGTCTGAAATTATTCATTGCAAACACATGTGATGTTGGTTGGAGTTCGTGAGCGTTTCAGTTTGAGTAGCTTGATTGTGATAAAATACGATAAATCTATTTTCGAGTTTAACATTTGAGACATCGCGCTAGCGATTGGCTCGTTGGTATACCTTTGCGTAGTTTCTTTCACCTGATCAATCAGCTGTTAAACACTAAACAAACTAATAGTTAGTAGCACACTTCCTGTATCGTGCGCTTTCGGGTGAATTTTAGCGATGTAAATCAGGAGGATGAAGCAAGAAACTTGCACACGTAACCATGCCAGGTTGGAAAGCTGAACAAATAGAAGAAAGACTCCGACGCAGTAACACGACTTAAATAATTGCAAAAGCAACTTCTATCACAGGATATGATGTACGTTCTTTTTTTCTATCGCGATTTGGAGCAGCTCAAAGCTCCAAATACATGAGTCATATACGAGCCATATGTGTTTCTAAAATCTTTGCTTCCGATTGTTATACTGTCGCGATTTTATATTTCAACTCATGGTAATCGACGGTGGCAGGAATTTAAATCAGGGAGCTTCTAGATGGACAATTTTTTTCTTGCAGAGAAAATGCCAACAAGCTTTATTTCAGAGTCAGCAAGCTTTTTCGAAGTTGGGTGAGATTAGTTAATCAACCCCTTGAGCATTTTAGACTAGGAGTAATGAATATTTTTGTTTTGTTTTGTTTGAGGATTAAATGAGCACCGCGAGCAACTCGATCGGCTAATTTAGGGCCCGTCCCTAATTTAGGGTCACTGGCAAGGGCGCACTGATAGCCCCCGCATTGCAGGGCCCCTCAGGGCTGAAAGAGCCTCTAGCCTCAGGGAAAATATTTACAAATGTTTTGGGGAAACTTCATATGAAGCTGGTTAAACAAAGAGCCAGGAATTTTTTATGGCAGCTTTGAATGAAGTATTAAAAAGAAAAGCAATTTTTGACATTTTTTTTAATAAATAAGTAAAACATTTTCGGGGTTTTCGTTTATAAAAACAGAACGACGGGGAAGCAGCTGTTCCAGAAGACTTGAGGGCCCTTTTCGCAGCCATATACAAGAGGCATCCTGAAAGTAATACCTATTCCTTAATAACCTTTGAAGTGTTTTTAATAAACGGTATTGACAAGTAATATGATATTTTATCAAAGTGGGAATTATTTTTTTTCTGAATCGGAAATAAGGATAATGAATGACAGAAAAGCAGCGAGCCGTAGTTGAATTCCTGGAAAAAGAGAGATGTAATGCTCCAGAAATCCACAGAAAACTCCGGGCTGTGTAGGGAGCTGCCACAATCGATATGAGTAATGTCCGAAAATGGATGAAGAGGTTTATAGAGGGGAAAAGTTCAGTGTGGGACAAACAACGGAGTGGAAGACCTGCAACTGCAGTGACAGATAAAAAGACCTCATCCCAGCTGAACGTCGTGCCACCATCCAGGAGTTGCAACAATAAACAGTGCTCACTATGTGCAGACATTTAAGAAGCTAAAGGGAGCTATCAGAAGGAAAAGAAGTGACATTCCAATTCATAGTGTTCTTTTACACCATGATAACGCACTTCCCAACACCTCAATGGAGACTTCACAGGCTATTGCCAAAATGGGGTAGACGGTGATGCCCCAACCTCTCTGCAGTACTGATTTGACTCCCTCAGACTTTTTCCTGTTTGCCCCTTTAAAAAACACCCTTCGTGGGTAAAGTTTCGACGATGTGACAGACGTTAAACTCGCTGTGAACTCATAGGTGAGATTCAGGAATTTTTCCTAAATGGGTTTTACCAATGGGTTCAAAGATGGTGGAAATGTATAGAAAGTGATGGACAATACTTGAATATGCTAGCATTATTAACAATATGTCCAATTATTTTGCCACCAAGCTTCACCTCTTTGGTGCTACAAATAAAAATCTTATGAGGGACAAGGTATTACTTTCAGGACGCACTTTTTTACGCTTTCCAACCGTTGGTTGAAGAAGCGTATATGCTCCAGCTTTTTCCGTCCGTCTGTCCGCACGATAACTGGCGTAAAAATGGTTCGATTTCGATGAAATTCTAGTATGTGGTAGGGGACCACCTGGGGACGAACCCTATTGAAAATGGGACAAATGGGGTCAAAGGTCACGACGTAGGAGCGGGATGCATTCTATTGCCCTTATGCGTCATAACTTGCGTAAATATGGTTCGATTTCAATGAAATTTTACTATGGGGTAGGGGACCGCCTGGGGACGAACCCTATTTAAAATGGGTGAAGTCGGGTCAAAGGTCAGGACATAAAAGCGGGATGCATTCCATTGCCCTTATGCGTCATAACGTGCGTAAAAATGGTTCTTTCGATGAAATTTTAGTATGTGGTAGGGGACCACCTGGGGCGAACCCTATTGAAAATGGACAAAATGGGGTCAAAGGTCAGGACATAGGATTGGGATCCATTCCATCGCCCTTATCCCATATTATTAAGCTGGACGTCAAGTAATTTTGTTTCCTATACTTCCGATGGAAAAACTTTTGTACACATTTCCTTCACAATTAATGTGTTCCCAAAGATGAAAATTTGAACATCGATTAAAATAACTTCATATTATAACTTGGAATACTTAATATTTTCTAAAACATAACAATGATTATATTAAAAATCAATAACTTTTCCTTTGGTGGTGTTGAAACCAGAAAAAGGATGGCGCGACCTGTACTTTGATGACGTCAGTAGACAAACAAATGTTGGATTGCATAATTATGGTTATATTTTATAAAATATTAAGTATTCCAAGTTATAAAATGAAGCTATTTTAATCGATGTTCAAATTTTCATCCTTGTGAACGCATTAATTGTCCAGAAAAAGATGGCGCGGCCTGTACTTTCATGACGTCAGTAGACAAACAAATGTTGGATTGCATAATTTTGGTTACGTTTTAGAAAATATTAAGTATTCCAAGTTATAAAATGAAGATATTTTAATCGATGTTCAAATTTTCATCCTTGGAAACGCATTAATTGGGAAGAAATTGCGTACAGAAATTTTTCCATTCGAATTAGAGGAAGCAAAATTACTTGACGTTCACCTTAAAGGAACAATTCTTGTATTTATGTAAATTTTATTTTGAAAACGGCTCTAAGGATTTTGATGAAAGTCGTTAACCTACCGTTTTCTGGTACTAGAAATCAATTCAGCTTGATCTCGACTTTAGGAAAATTCGTTTAGTGGGTTAAATAACCACCCGAATTACCAGGTTTTTAGTGTCATGGCGTCGTCCCATTAATGTTATCCATGCTTAGAAATCTTATGACGTCACACTCTCGCAATTCAGATGTTGGCGCGCGGTCACGCCATCTGTCTCATTACGTCACGCGTTGTGTGTGGATCCTATTAAAGTTTTATGACGTCCTACTCTTGCGAGCAGATGGTCGCGATTCCCATCTGCCTCATTACGTCACGCATTGTGTGCGTATGTTCGTCCGCACGATGACTCTCGTAAAAATCGTTCGATTTCGATGAAACTTTAGTATGTGGTAGTGGAACAACTGGGAAGGAACCCTATTGAAAGTTAACGAAATGGGGTCAAAGGTCAGGACATAGGAGCGGGATCCATTCCACTGCTCTTATGCGTCATAACTAACGTAAGAAAGGTTCGATTTCGATAAAATTTTAGTATGTGGTAAGGGACCACCTGGGGACAAACCCTATTGAAAATGGGCGAAATGGGGTCAAAGGTCAGGACATAGGAGCGGAATTACTTCCATCGCCATTATGCGTCATAACTTTCGTAAAAAATGTTTCGATTTGGATGAAATGCTAGTATGTTGTAGGGGCCTGCCTGGGGACGAATCCTATTAAAATGGGCGAAACGGGGTCAAAGGTTAGGGCACAGGAGTGGGATCTATTCCATAGCCTTTATGCATCATAACTTACGTAAAATTGCTTCGATTGCAACAAAACTTTATCATGTTATTTCGGAGGTATACTGAACCAGTTCTGTTGAATATCATCGAAATGGGATCAAAGGTCAGGGCACAGGAGCGAGATTTATTCCACAGCCATTATCCTCATAACTTGAGTAATGATTCCTAGTATGTTGGAAAACGTATCATAATCAATGCATGGCATTATTTTATTAACTTGTTATATCTACATTCGCAAGATAATGTGTAAGAAATATAAGTAAAATGAATGAAATTTTTATACCAATGAGGATAAGGTGTTATGTATTACAGTTCTTTGCACATAACTACACATTCTTCAGAATTTAATGAACTAAAAAGTGTTCTTCGCCGGAACGAAGAAACGGATACCTTTGTAATTTTTTTTTAACAGAGTCAAGAAAAATTTTTACTATGCGGAGAACCTTGTGGCTTTATTTTAAGTGCGTTTTTTATATTTAAAAGTAAATAATTTAGTTATCTAAAAGAATAAAATTTACAAGAACATGATTAACTTTGGCGTAAGTGTTTTACAGTACAACGTGATTCATAAATATTGTCGGGGTTTCCGTGGCCTGGCAGGGTCAAACAGTGGCGTACTGGAAAAACTCGAGCCCCCCCCCCCTTCCGCAAAAAATGTTTTCCAGGCCCTTTTGCAAAAATCCAATAGCTTTCAATTACACAAAATTTTAACTTCCATATTGTTAAATAGGATTTACAGGTGTTTTAATAAATCAAATTCTTTGGAACCTACGAGTATTTTTTGTAAAATCAAAATTATTTCACTTTATTACGTGAAACACAATTGTGTACGTTACAATTACTGGTAAAATGATAGCCTCAGTTACCGATACAAGTTACTAAACAAAATACTTAGGTCAAAGTTAATCACATCATGCAAAATTTCTTATTTTAAGGAACTAAGGCCTGTTTTTTGAAATGCCTCACACAAAACATGCAAGAGCCGCGTGACAGTGTCTAACGACTTTTCCGATTTATACGAAATGCAACAACATAAGCAAATAACTAAGAAACGATTAAAAACTGTAGCACAAAAAACGTAAACATACTTAAATTATTTACTCTGGAATATTAAAAATACACATAACATAATGCCACAATGTTTTGTACATAGTAAGAAAAAATCTTTTGACTCTGTTACAAAAAAATAAATGACAGGTCTCTCATTTTTCGCTCCCGCGAAGAACACCTTTTAGTTCATTATATTGGGAAGGATGCATAGTTATGTGCAAAGAACTGTAATATATAACACCTTATCCTCATTGGTATAAAAATTTTGCTCAATGAACTGATAGTTTTTTCACATTATCTTGTTAACGTAGAAACTATTGCAAGGGCTGTGAACTTAAGGCCCTTTATAACAGCAAAGGCTATTACAAAGGGCCTCAAGTTCTTTTGAATAGCTGCTTTGCCGTCATCCAGTTTTTATGAACTAAAGCAACGAAAATGATTTCTAAACATTTCTTGTATTTACTAAGAAAAACATGTTTTTCTTCTTAATACTTCATTCAAAGCTGCCGTAATTCTTGGCAATTTCTTTAACCGGTTTCATACGAAGTTTCGGCAAAAAAATTTGTAAAATCTTTTTGCATTTTTGTACTGTACAAGCTGTGTTGCTTGCCATGATCAGATGATATGTAGAGGATTTTAGGAAGGAAGTGTCTGACCCCAGGTCTTAAACAACCCTTAGAAATAGGAAGCTAGGAGATTTGAGCTAGAGTGCCAGATAGGAAAGTGACACTGAAGCGAGGTAGAAAGGGACAGCAAGACGCCTTTATTTATTACCAGGGGGGCCAGTACCCGAGGCCCGACGGCTTAACGTGCTCATCCGACGCATGGCGGATATTTAGTGGTTCGAGCGTTCGTACCTGCCGGGGATCGAACCCGAGGTATTCTCCGTGGCAGTCACGAACGTTGACCACTAGGCAACCCGAGGCCTTAAAAAATATTGTTCAGGCTGGAGGGTCTTTTAACCATGAGTTTCTTTTTGTACAGGCTAGAGGCTCTTTTAACCACGAGGTTCCCCTGCGCTGCGGGGGTTGCAGGGGCTATCAGTATGCCCCTGGGGTCAAACCGTAACCGACCAAATAAAACTGGCTACAGCATAAACAAGTTCACCGAGGAAAGTTTTATGTGGCAACACGGTACCCTCTGAATTGACGCCATACTTCAAAATGGCGACTGTTCAAGAAAAAGCAATGTGCGTACTTTGGATCTTCGAAACAAAGTCAGTTATCACAACGCAGCGTCGTCACAGAACGCAGTATGGCAGAGCTCCACCTTCCGATAATGCTATCCGGCGTTGGTTTAGGGCTGGTACCCTAAAATTGACAAAAAAAATCCCATTTTGTTTTTATAAACCTTTCTGAAAGTTTGGAATCTTACCTTTATAACGATGTACTGCATAAGAAAATCCGAGCACTAGAAGTATTTAAATTTTTTTTTCAAATAATTATGTTTTCAAAATTTTTTGGCATGGTTTGTGTCCGGAAGGTATAGACAGTTGCTGTAAGTACCGTGTTGATGAAGCTTATGGAATGGGCTAGCACTCAATTTAATATTTCACCCGTAATAATGGCTGAAATTAAGCCGATTTTTAGGGATTTCGCAAATCCAGATCTCCTTAAAAATGTACACATGGGAAAACCCAAAATCTTAATGAGTCAGTAAACAATATTATCTGGTCTCGACTACCGAAAACCGTGTTTCTTTCACTCAAACTACTGACATTAGGTGTACATGAAGCTGTTGCCAGCTTCAATAAAAGAAACATTCTAAAATGTTATGTTTTGAAGACTGCCGGAATTGAAACAGGAGCAACTTGTGTACAGGTCATGAAAAATCTTGACATTTTACGCATCTCGGTAGCACAACGAAAAATGGATGACACTGAAAATAAAAAAAGTCCTCCAAAAAGGAAATAAAAGAAAAATAATGTTAGAAAATTATTTTCTGGAAGACGGTCCAGGTGAATCTTGCTACTCTGCTGGAAATTATTAAATAAATGCTTACAGGTATAAAAGTTGTCATTTTTTACTTTAAACACGGTTTTCTCAAAACTTACTTTTTCAATGTTTAGGTACATTTTTTTCAGAATCCATCAGAGGTTTCGATCTGATATTTTTACCACATATAGATACAATATATTTGTAAAAACAGACGAGGCGGATTAAAATTATCTAATTTTTTAAAATTACTAAAAATAAAAATGTGTCATTTTTAGGGTGAAATTAGGAAATGCAAATTAAAAATTCATAAATTTTCAAACAATTAAAATATTAATAAAATCTCTCGTTAAAATGTGTAAACGTTTCCAATAAATAACTGGTAAAAATGTTGTTAAAAATATTGGATAGCTTTTGAGAAAAATGTACCTGAAAAAGACCTATTTAACATGGGCTCCAATGGAGCGTACCGGTCCCCCTTAAAGCGGTTTCAAAAGACTGGTTGTGTGTAGCATCAAAAACGAGCGGGAAGACCGAGCACTTCGCAGGACGATGTTGATCTTCCTGATTTTACTCGGCTTTGTGATGGGCGTGGTAGACCCATTCCGTGGCCTCCGCGCTCACCCGATATTACGCCACTGGATTTCTTCCTGTGGAGATACGTGAAAAAAAAAACAAAAAAACATCGTTTACCAGACACCTGTGACCTCCCTCGATGACCTGAAGACCAGAATTGGTGCTGCGATAGCAACAGAAACACCGCAAATGCTGGCAAACACATGGCGAGGAATTGCTTATTGCTTGGATATCCTACGTGCCATGAAAGGCGCGCATGTCGAAGTGGCTAAGCAATCTGATGTTTCGATTCTACAGGAAATAAAACTTTTAGTTGTCATCTGTCATTCTGTTTGCAGTTTTAGTTTGTTGTTTACCATTTTCCGATTATATGCCACTGAAACCACGGCACTAATTATGAATCACCCCATACTTTGCATTGGCTTAAAACTAGGGAAATCATTTTAACTACAACGTACACATTTGTGTTACACGCAATAACGAAAGATACCCATAGGTTCCGAAGAATTTGAATGAATAAAACGCCAATAAAAGTTAGTTAAATGTATGGAATTTAAAAACTTCAGTCATTGGAAGTTAATAGATTTTCGCAAAAGGGCCGCGAAAATATTTTTTGCGGGGCAATGCTTCAGGTACGCTATTGGTCACTGGTTCCAGAGAAGGGGAAAAGCTAGTGCCGTGACACAAACACAACATCCATGCCCCACGGGATTCGAACCCGGATTCATCTCGGACGAATGCTCAGATCCAGCGCTTAGACTACTGCGCCACCGCGGTGGCTGTCTTAGTATTAGAGCTACGAGTCCTACAATGGAAATGAATGAAAGATAATTAAAAAAAAAAAAAGACACCCCCACGCCTCATTTGGGACTTGAACCCAAACATTCCCAGCTGAAAGCCAGCGTCTCAATAAACAAGCGAATGACAGCTGTTCAGATTAAAGGGAAATGAATTTGGCAATGAATATGAATTTTCCCCTATGTGCTTCAAGGAGAACACTTAGCGAATACCCATTTTTAGTTCAGGTGCCACAGTAATCGATCTGCATACACATTCATCCCTACTACATCATACTTTTCTTACCTGGCTGCATTTTTTCTGAAAATCAGAGCATTCGATAATAAAGGGAAAATGAACTGCTGTCAAAACACGAAACAAAAATAACAAAAATTAATCATGGTGATTTGCACTAGAGGTTTTGCCTTTCATGACCCATTCTTTATTTAAAAATGTACGGTTAAAACCAGTGAAAAAAATTCCTAATTATCTAATGAATTTGTTTCATATAGGATGGACCCACACAAATTAGCGAGCCGCCCTTGTGGAGCAGTGGTCTAAGCGGTGGCTTACGACCATTCACCCGCGAAGGGTCCTGGTTCGAATCCAGGTGAGGCATGGATGTTGTGTTAGTCTTACGGCACTGGTTTTCTCCCTTACGGCACTGGTTTTCATCCCTGGAACCAGTGGCCCTAAATTAGGGACGGGCGACTGCTTATATACAGCTCATTGAGTTGCTCACGGTGGTCGTGGGCCACGGGTGGCCTAGTGGGCAACGTTTGTGACGGTCACGGAAGGGACCTCAGGTTCGATCCCAGGCAGGTACGAACGCTCGATCCACTAAATATCCGCCGTGCGTCGGATGGGCACGTTAAGCTGTCGGACCACGGGTACTGGCCCCCGGTAATAAATAAGGGCGTCTTCCTCCCCCTTTCTACTTTGCTTCCGTGTCACTTTCCCATCGGGCACTCTAGCCCAAATCTCCTAGCATCCTATTTCTAAGGGTTGTTTAGGACCAGGGGTCAGACACTCCCTTCCCAAAATCCTCTACATTTGATCATGATAATCACGGTGGTCGTTAAACCTTCGACCAAAAAAAAAAAAAAAAAAAAGCTATTGCAGAAGAGTGCGCAGTAACAGAAGGCAATATACAGTAGTATATCAACTGATACGAAGCAAAAGTGACATGTTTTGGCTAAGGGTGAGACAAGACGTTGGTTAAGAAACATAATCAAAATGTGCGAAGAAAATTAAAACAGAAAACAATAGTACTGTTTCGGTGAACTGCAGTGATCATCTGCTCATTCGATAGACGATGAAAATCGCGATATAACAAGTATTTCATCGAGCGAAACATTAAAATCGATTCAAGCGATTAGAGAGCGAAGTTAAACGTTGTGGTTTTATGATCTAAATCGGGAATATTGCTGGTAGGCGCTGAGATCTGTCGGTCCAGACTGTTGCTTTACTCCTTTCTGGCAGCGATTAAGTTTAGCATCCCGGCCGTGATTATGATTGGTGCAAACTGCGTTTTCGAGTCTTCCTTCGCACAAGTGCCAAAAGCCTAGCGCAGCCGTAACGAGCGGCCAGCACATGTGTCGACGCTCGAGACCTCTCCTTCACGCATACGCGCTCGTTCATACACTGTTAATTTTCCCTAATTGGAAAAATGAGCCCATTTATGGTAATTACTGCAGCCAAATTCTTTAAAGTGCGAAAGAATCCGACGCTATATACGAATTGCTACCCATAAAAGCAAATAAGCACCTCTCCGATCCGTTGATTCGATAAAAATTGAAAACCAAAATAATAGTTCGAACGGTATGTTTACTATTACATGTGCGTGAGAAATGTAATAAGATGTACTCCCCCTCTTTCTCCAAATTAGGAATATGATTTAAAGATGAGTGGGTTTCTTTCACCTTGAGCCACAAAAAAGGAAGTCTCAAATTTTTGGATTGGGCGTTGGGAGCGGGGGGTGGGGGTGGGGGTAAACAACAAATTATGTGACTTCGAACTTAGGTTAAGGAAATCGGGTAAATGTTAATCTTCATATTTCCTTCTTCTGTACACGGTGTAAAGAAAACAATAATCAAGAGAAAAAGAATGAAGTGTGGGTTTTTAAAATATTAAACATGGAACCTGTTATTGAGGTCTGGTGGACCTCACGCTGCCCTGTAGTGTACTGGTCTAAGCGCTGACTTAAGACCATTCGTCCGAGATGTGTCCGAGTTCGAATCCCGATGAGGCATGGATCTTGTGCTTGTCTTAAGGTACTGGCTCTCTCCCTTCTCTGGAACCAGTGGCCCTAAATAAAGGATGGGCGACTACTTATTATAGTCCACTGAGTTGCTCACGGTGGTCGTTAAATCTCCAATAAAAAAAAACCCACACAGGCTGCATTTTCTTCTATTGCGCGCTAAGAGTGTGTTGACACAAGCTGCTTTCTTGTGAGAATATATTTGTGTGGAAACAGCCATCTTAAGGTATTATAGTGTTGTGCTTTTGCATTTCAATCAAGATTGGAAGCGGAATTTTTCTCCAGTGGGCGAGATAACGACCACGATGAGCCACTCGCTGGGCTACATGAAGTCGCCCGACCCTAATTTAGAGCCACTGGTTCCAGGGAAGGGAGAGAGCCAGTGCTGTAAGACAAGCTTGACGACAGATATCTGCTTTTGCGGACGAATTTTATTGCCGAGAGGCATTAAAATTCGTCCGGAAAAGCGGAAAAACTTAAAATTCCTTTATCCTAGCCTGCAGCAAGAGGTTGGACCTTTTGTGGGTTTGAACAGCTAGGGCTAGAGGAGTCATACTCTAGGGGGTTATACCAGTTACGATCCTGGTCAAAGGCTCGACAAGGACTAGTTTATTCCACTTTTTATCTGAACGGGATACAGGAACAGCAGGAAAAGTTGAGGGATTGTGTGGCCTGTGTTTTAGGACCAGGTTACAGACTGACAATGTGGGAATGCAAAACATTTACAATTTTGTCATGGAAACGCTCAATGGAGAAGGAAATTAAATCAAACTGAGATAGAGCAATAGAAGATAGAAAAATTGAACTGCTAACGCAAAACTTAAAAAAGAAAAACAACCTCTGGCCTCTCTGTTTTAATCTTTAGAACCTTTTCCTGGTTGCGCCCATGTATGGTATGATGGAACAGTGTGAGTAAATGCATTAGTCCTTTTCTTAAATGTAAAACTGCGGAAGAGTAACAACAAGGCGCATCTTTCTGAAAGATTTAACTCTTGAGCTGGTGAGGTCCCACAAGAATGAGACGTTTTCAATTACAAATCTTCTATGAAACTCGAAGATGATTATCATGAAATCTTGTAGACTGAAATTCCCTACCCAAAGACATTCCAGCTGGTTCGAAAAGGAGATGTAGCTACTGCCAAAGCTGTCTCAAGTACTAGCAGGCCTTAGTCCTCGATTCGTCACGTCACCACTAGGATCATAACAAATGCTGCCACCTTAGCTAGCAGCGAGGTTACACGTGGCCAAAGAGTTACAGCGATGTTACACGTGGACAACGGGTTACAGCGAGGCGATATCAGGGTTCTAATTTTTGGTAACTTCACAATATCGATGGAAAAAAGTTATAAATTTCGGTAAATGCAAAACATTTGGCAAAAATAAAAACGCAAACACCTCATGAGCGATGAATTCGGCGATTATTTCATATCCACTTTAACGAAGTAAATTTTCCGTCATTTCTGTCCACGCCAGGATTCGAACCCGGGTCCCCTCATTCCGGAATAAGTTGCTCTACCAATTGAGGCTACGCGGACGTTTTATTCTGATTCCTATCTGCCTTTATGTCGTGTGCGTCCTTCTGGCAGGTACGTCACATCTCCTGGTACGTTACATCATCTCCCCCTTATTTTTTTTGTTTTTGTTTTTGTTTTTTGAAGTGCTGGAGAAGGGATTCTCTGATTTTTCCTATCTCGCGGTGTGGAAATAACATCACACCATTACGAGATTTTGAAAGGTCGGGTCATCCGGATAGTTCGGGCGCCATTATAACGAAGTAAATTTCTCCGTCATTTTTATCCGCGCCAGGATTCGACCCCGGGTCCCCTCATTCCGGAATAAGTTGCTCTACCAATTGAGCTACGCGGACATTTTATTCTGATTCCTATCTGCCTTTATGTCGTGTGCGTCCTTCTGGCAGGTACGTAACATCTCCTGGTACGTTACACCACAAACTAATTCAGATATACTCAGAACTCCCAAAAGTCATGGGATAACAGTATGCAAATATTTATCTAGCGCTTCCGTCGTATAAAGCATTCGACGCACGCCACAATTTTTATAAGTTGCGAGGTGTAATCTCGTGAGTCAGGTTGATCAATCGCCAGTAGGATTATGGCAAGCCGACGTGAATTATCGGAGTTTAAACGAGGCGTGGGAGCCAGACGGACGAAACATTCAATTTCCGAAGTTGTGGGAACATTCAACATTCCTCGATCCACAGTGTCACGTATGTACCGAGAATACCTCATGGAAGGCATTACCACTCACCTTGGACAGCGCTGCGGCCGACCACGGGTGTTGAATGACCGTGACCAGCGGCGTCTGACCAGGTTTGTTCATGTTAACAGACAAGTGACACTAGCTCAAATAACATCCACATTCATTACAGGAGGTACCAGAGACATATCCATCAGGTCAGTGCAGCAAAATTTAGCGTCCATGGGGTATGGGAGCAGAAGACCCACCAGAGTGCCTTTGTTAACACCACGACATCACCTGGGCTCGTGAACACGGTAATTTGACCCTGGAAGACTGGCAACATGTGGAGTGAACCAATAAGTCACGCTACCAGTTGTTGCAAACTGATGGTAGGGTTCAGGTGTGGCGAAGAACCCATGAGGCCATGGACCCAAAAGCTGTCAACAAGGCATTGTGCAAGCTGGTGGTGGTACCACACATGTATGGGGTGTCTATACGTGGCACGGTTTGGGTCCTCTGGTCCTCGTAAATACGTCATTAACTGGTACTCGCTTTGTTGCTCTGCTGGGTGAGCATTTGCAGCCTTTCATGCACCGCAACAACGATGGGATTTTCCGAGCGGACAATGCACCATGTCACCGGGCTCAAGTTGTCCAAAATTGGTTCGAGGATCATTCTGGACAGTTCCGACGGATGGTGTGGCCACCACGTTTGCCCGATTTGAACCCAATAAAGCAGTTATTGGACTTGGTGAAAAGGTCCATTCGCACCCAAGATCCTGCACCAACAAATATCAGAGAACTGTGGGCTGCTGTTCAGACGGCATGGCTCAACATCTCTCCAGAAGTCTTCCGACCACTTGTGGAATAGATGCTACGTTAAGTTGCTGCACTTCGCAGGGCTATAGGAGGTTCTACACGTTACTAGGTACGTATCCCATGACTTTTGGCACTTCAGTGAAAAAGAGCTTTAACTTTTTCTTTCTACATCAGTGGGTTGTTGCTTTGCATAAATTCACCGATATTGCCGTAGGCATGATGCATTTTTTTAAACAATTGAATTGAGATTAAGAGAGAGACCATTCGAGATGTCTCATATCAGCACTGTGCTCGTCGAATAATTTTTGCCCAAGGATTCCATCCTCCTCTGGGTAGAGGTACAGCATTGTGAGGTGTACATGGTCAGCTAGCAGTCTTTGGTAGCAGCCGGCTTCCATACGTTGGTCCAGTCGCATCAGAGGTCCCAGTTCATGCCAACTGAACATGCATATCATTCAGCTGTCCCCAACGGCTTGAATAGTCAATGCAAAGTATGAGGAATCCATAGCCTAATGCTGTTGACGCCAAATACTGACTCGACCAACCGCAGAATGAGTACATATCGTGATTTATCAGATTAGCACACCTGGGTCTAATCTTCTATCGTCCGATCCGCATGCTATAAGCACAAAGAGAGCCGTTTACGTCGATGGACTGTTGTTAGGAGAGGGTGGCGTATGGGGCATTTGCTCTTACAGTCCATCCTTGCCAGCGTGCGACGCATAGACTCGTGCTCGATATTGTTTCTGACTGACCCATAGTGTATTGGACAGTTAACTGCGAAATTGTGCTGTGTCGATTGCCCTGTTCAAAGCGACGCACTCGTCGCTCAGCTCTGGAATTCACCTTTCGCCGCCCTTTGCAGTTGTGTCACCGGTTAGTTGTTTCGCCATTTTGGCACCACTCTTGGTATCCTTTAACCACGGAGGCCCTCGAACGACTTGCGAGTGTCACCATTTCCGAAATGGACGAACCGACCCTCCGTGCGCCCGCAGTTTGGCCTTTCGTGAACTCTGATAAATCATTGGTTTTACCAATCACGCCCGTAACTTCGCAATCAACTGAACCACCCACCTCTCACAAACATCTCTTTAGCCTACATGCCACACCCTCTTCGTTGTTACGCTAGTAACGGTGGTAACTCCCTTTTCATAGGGTGGTCATAATTCAGTATGCATTCAGTTTATACTAAGGCATAATTATCTGCTATTTCATTTCGTTAGTACCTTTCTCCTACTCGCTATTTCATTTTCTCTGCCATTCAGGTATTTATATACTGTAGTTTATATCAGTTGCATACACCCCGGAAGTCATGAAGACGCTTGTAACATCCTACATTTAGTCTTTCACATCTTTTTTATTTGTTCGTGGCTCAAAGACCACCATGAGCAACTCGAAAGGATATAAGCAGTCGCCCGTCCCTAACTTGGGGTTACTAGTTCCAGGGAAAGGAGGGATGAGCCTGCGCCTTTAGACAAACGCAGCATCCATGTCTCATCTGGGACTCGAACCCAGACGCAATCCGACAACTAGCTAGAAAGCAGCGCCTCTGACCTCTCGGCCATCGGAACGGCCGACATCACTCTCTAAACAAGTTGGTAACTTGTTAGGCCATGCTTAAAATAAATGTCAGTA
This sequence comes from Macrothele yani, assembly GCA_039090855.1. Lineage (NCBI taxonomy): Eukaryota > Metazoa > Arthropoda > Arachnida > Araneae > Macrothelidae > Macrothele > Macrothele yani. The sequence continues at coordinate 60,082,020 of CM077023.1, read as the reverse complement.
CAGAAGTCAAACAGCATTAAATGTATTTTCTTTTCTTCTTGTTTTAGCATCTAACGCAAGGTTTATCCAAAAACGTTCGATCGCGCTCAAGAAGTGCGTCTGTAAATATAAACAAATAAAGCATGGGAAATAGCAACATCAAAAATATCGAAGATTGAGGATAATGCATATCTCCAGGCGTTTGTTTGGAAAGTCCTTTTGAACCGTGTGAACTTTCCTAAGGCGAGTTGACTTCAAGGAAGGAACGCAATACGAACCATAAGAGAGCCACACTATTCGTGTCTCATCTGGAAGTCAAACTGGGCTTTTATGAAAAACTTCTCCGGAGAAATGCTGCATAACTCAACACAATCTAATGCACCAAATCACAAATATTTTTCATCATACTAAAGGATTTGATATTGCCTGTGAAGTGGCCTAAAACAAATATTAATGCCGTCAAACGGGGAGAATCACAGCAAGTCAGCACTTGCTTTGTTCATTCGATATCAGAATAAAGATCCAACAAATATAATCAGGTAAAGACTGAAATGTTAGTTATCTCTTTTAACGAAATATGTATTGTACCATCTGCAAAAGTAGGATATCCCTATTTTTATCAAGATATGCAACTCTTCTTTAGTGAAGTATGTTCCTTAAGACATTTATTCCGAACTTTATAGCACTACGTTTGTGTCTGCAAAGCATTTCCACAAAATGCCACACCTCAAACAGCGGCTAACTATCTGCTTACGAGCAGATGAACTTTCTTGAAATCACAACGTTAGAGTGTAATTCTCATTTACGTACCTACACCGTACTGTATACAGCATGATGTAGCCCTCATACAAATATCGCTGTTACATTACAAGTTAACAGCAGTCTTCTGTTATTCTTACAGGAATGCTAGTTGTCCTTTGGCAGAGCGGTTAGGGCACTAGCTTGTGACGTCGAAGACTTGGTTTCAAATACTGTGTGAGGTATGATTCCTGTGTCTCTTCTATATTGGGAGCACTAGTAAAAATTTTAGTACTATCGGCTCCCACTAGATTTTTAAGATACAGGTGTCGTTAAAGAAAAAAATCTCTTCTTAATTTGGCCTCTTGTATCTGTTGCCGAGTTTCCATTTAAAGCGCTGATGAGACGAACATTTCATTTTTCACATCTGCTGCTCCAACATTTCTTTCCTTTCTCAGACATTAGCAACACTTCTGAAAAGTAAACGTGCTCTGATGTACTTTCTGTACTGTTAGCATCATTTCCGAAAGCACGTTTCTATTACTTTATGTACAAATAAATGAAATTGAGTTTCTTTTTTAATATTTGCCCACAAGTTTTCCGTTTTCGTTAGATTCTTAAAGGTTCTTTTTTATAATTGCTCATTATAAGCGACTTCCTCATTCAAAACCTCGGGAAAAGTACCGAACGGGAATGGAAAAGTACATGGCGTTTTCATCAAGATTGAAACATACATTTTGTCTCCAGCAAAACATGGCTGCAATTCGGTAAAGTGCTATTTCATAATATCAAGTGGATTATTTTACGAAATCTAAGCATCAGGGACGTCGATGTTTACGAAGAAGTAGTTCCAAGCGGTGTAATTAAAGGAGCAATTGATACGGGGAAAACCTTTTAGTTCGATTGATTCAATGCAAATTAGGGCACTGCTAGCTCTAAACAAGCTATTCCAATAACAGACTTTAGTACCTCAAAAAATCCTCTTCATAATGCTTGTTTGGAGAGAGAGAGAGAGAGAGAGAGAGAGGTTTGAATTGAAGACACTTTTGTTTAATTTTTACTTCTCTTGCGTTGTAAGATCCCTTTCTGAATTAATATTTCGTATAATTTAGGTATACTTTAGAAAATTATTTCAATTGGTTTCATTTTCTGAATCTTATTTTTATTTGCAAAAAAGAAATGATAAAAATCAAAAGCTCCAGTCTTTTACTCTCGAGATTTTCAAATTATAAAACTTATTAGAAAACCATTTCACAGAAATGTGTAGACTTGCCCCCATTTACCGTCATGTAGACATTATTTTTTTTTAAATTAAGGGACTTTTTTATGCAATTAACAAACGAAATTAACTCTTGACTCATAGCATTTTCTCTGAAACTCCATTTCCGAGAGGGAGTGTTCTCTTAAAAACAAAAAGAAAAAAACAACAACAACAAAAGCAAAACAAAAAACAGCAGAATTTACAAACAGTTTGTAAATGGCGTAAACGTATCCTGAAAGATCATGGAAATAAAAAATAAATCATCCAGAGCTGATTACAGTTACACGAAATAATTTTTTTTATCGTATGAAAAAGTTGTTACCTTCTATTACCGCACCGGGCGTATACAACTCTTGACAGTTGCATAAGCCCGGTGCAGTAATATAACACATATTTGCCGAATTTTTTCAGTGAGAATCATCCACTAACCAGCACTCAGAACAATGAGCTTCCAAGCAATTGGAATCGAACCCGCATCTCTCATTTCTGCTGTCTGACAAGCTTTTGGAGGTGAAAGGATAGAATTAAAGAGATGCAGATTCCACCCCCATTTTCACTTTTTCTGAGGAGTTCGTCATCTAGCTATGGCATTTCTATGCAAAATGTAACGTTTTGTTTTTAATTGAAAAATACATTTTTCGGTTGGCTCTGGATTTCTTAATTAGTCGATTAATAGTCTATAACGCATTTCACTGATTTTAATGACAGGTCTTTTACAGGTCATCTGAGGCTATATTGTAGATCGAAAGTACAATAAAACTCTCCTTGAAGAATTTACCAACAGTATTTTACGGGCGTTCAGCCATTTTGTAGATAAAATCTTTCAAATTTAACCGGATGCACTTCACTGGATTTAGCTTGTCATGAGTTTAATACTTTTGCATATGCAAGTCTAAAATTATTTTCACTGTGGTTGTACAGAGGAAAGTACAGACAAATAGTGCGTTGTACAGGGCAGTGGAAAGTTTAAAAAGATATGAAGTCAAAGATACTGGGGAAAAAATTGTTTGCTTTGAGCCTATCCACTCAAGCCTTGTTTCTTAGTCCCATTGTAGTTTTTGTTAATATTAAGTAAGTGTATGAGAGTCATAAATCAAATACTTCCTCTATAGTTTAATATTAATGAGATGATACGATACATGAAAATTAATGTTTTCAGAAAACGAATGTACATGTTACTTATGCTTAACATAATCAACATCAGTCTTAGCACTTCTCTCGCCCTCTGTGTTGAACGATCAATTGCAGCGTTATAGCCTTGCTCCAGGCCATGTAAAAATGCTACGACAGCAGTGTTGGTATTTTCTGAGATTCACGCTGTTTTTGCCGAAGAGTATCCTTTGCATACAAACACACAATATCACATAGAGTGAGATCTGGTGAGTCGAATGCGTGTGCTATGACCTCCCCATTTCAAACGCTGAAGTGAGGCAGTGTACTGATAAAAACTGCCACAACGCTCCAGCAGCTCTGGATGTTTCTAGCGAAGGGCAAGTCTCACCTTTTTACGCAACAGTGAGCAGTAACATGCTTCATTAATGGTGGTACCATGTGACACGGAATGATCAAGCACCAATCCATTTCCACTGAAGAATATAACCCGCATGGTCTTCCAGGGCACCTTGGCTGCTTCGCACAATTTCCTTTCTTAGTGAAGATAGGGCGCGCCACTTTGCGTTTTAACGTTCCATCTGAGGCTTAAATGAATGAATTCCCGACTCCTCAACTACCAACCAAATTGTGATCAAGGAATGCACCAGCTTCTTTCCCCCAACGCTGAAGATGTATGGCAGCAAGAAAAACTCGCGTGGCAAGTTAACCGGCGTTGAGAATGTGGAATCCATCTTGCACAGATTTTTCCCTTCCGCCCAGTGGTCAGTGAGGACACGATACGCATTATTTGCTGGTGAGATATCGAATTCTGCGGAAATATTCAACATGAAACTCTGCTTGTGTGTTCAAGAATACCTTTCACATCAGTGGCCATTCTTGTGCACCTTTGGAGGGCCCCATCGTCTTTGTCTCCTCTCTTCCGTTCTTAATAGTATTCTTCCATAACGGAACAGTTTCACAGGACAGCGTGAGCATCCCACAAGCTACCCTCAACTAGTCATAAGATAGCCTGTGCATTTTTACCAAATTAAACATGGAATTTTATCACATTCCTCATGCTCCTCCCGGCAAAACTTGCCGTGGACTCTTTCTCGATCCATAGATACATGTACACCAAGTGAAGGCAAGAGTTGCCTGTGCTTTCCCAACAAAAGCAAAACAGACACAACTAGGGCCATGTGAGACCTGAGTTCAATAACACCAGTCACCTTCTGGTGCTGCTACCACACAGGAAATTTGTGAAATTTGCTTGCACTCTCTGTTTAACCACATCTAGAGATAAGGCGAAGACACAAAGTGGTTTATGCTTTTCCAACAGCAGCAAAACAGGTACTGCGTGCACACCTTAGACCTCAATTTAATCATACCAAACAATTTCTAGTGCTCTCACTATTAAGGAAACTTTTGAAACTACCTTTTAAAATTATCTGCATAGACCCTGCTGACTTTAATTTTAGGACTACAATCATTATTTCCATGGAAAGATATACCCACACTCAATGAAACATTTTGAATGACTATTTTGAGAGAAGGAATGTATTGAAGATAAGTTGAACCTGAAATATACCTAAGGTAATAGAACATTATGTTAATTGAATTTGCGAAATTACTTGTGAACTGAAAGTTTTGAGGTAGATTTTTCCCCCATAATAGGCATTTCCCCCTGATTTTTATTACAGCTTGAAAAAAGTTATCCGCCCACGTTTCCACAAATGCAATGAATTCATACAGACAATTACTGCGTTACTTTCCCCATTTTAACCAAATATAGGAAGAGAATCTGTGAGACATAGAGCTAATTGAGTACATTTAAGCTTCCGTATTCTTTGAAGTTGATAAATAACGGACGAGAAGTATCAGTAATTTTAAATAATTTTTTTCTAGTCCAACATGTCTTAAGCACAGTTCTTATATGCACAACTTATCTCAATGGCTACATTACCTGTGAAAATTTATTTCCATGAACATAAACGTTATAAACTTGTCAGGTAATGTGGTGTACATGCGTATTTGGCAGCTAGCTACGGGAAAGTTAGACATAGGGACTTCCAAATATACCATTGAACTTTCTGGCACTGACCTCAAGAAAAATGTTCATTGTCTGAGAGAAAAAACATCGGCTATTATGCCCGGTGCAAGACATCTATGGTGTTAAAAGAGTACCATGTATAAACTCAGAAGTAGAAGACGAAAATTATCCAAATGGCATCAGATTTTTATGAGCGATAGCTCTGGGATGGGATGACACGGCCGGTGTTCATTTGCTGAAACGAGTTAAGAGCCCTTTCGTTTTTGAGCAAAATTTATAAGCAATGTCCGATTTACAGCAAAATCGGTCCAGCATTTAACATTGAAACATTTAGAGGACTCTAATTTCAGCCCATTTATGAAATGAGTTCATTTTTCGGGAGGTCAATCCAATGAAATTTGGTTAAAAAGGAAATCGTACAAGCAAACTTCTGTACAGTATTCACTGATGAACTGCCAGAGGATGAATATTAAAACTCAGAATAAAAGATTTTCTGCGAAGGTAATGCAATCATTTCAAATTTCGACGAAAGCATTACTGATTTCTAGTTTCGGCAAAATCTGTGGATTAGTAATCTCAAGCAGTATCGAGTAGGGAGTTTTAACGTACCGTAACATCTGAATTAAACCATCTAAAAGCTTAAAAATCAGCTTTTACGGCTAATAATCAAAGAGAATTTGTACAGATTTTTAAAGCAATCGATCGAGTGATGTTTGATTTTAAAATAAAATCGGCTGTAGAAATGGTGGGCATTTCTAAACCGATTTAGTTTGAAACTCAGAAAGGAGATTCCGGATTGACGTCTAACGAGTAAGAATTTACTGATTTGGAACAATATGGGAACATGGAGTTTATTTAACAATTTTATTTCAATTTTGGGATAAAATATTCCGCACGATGTATACAAACTGCTGTTAAGATAAATTATATCATTGTTTTGCTGATGACGTAAATTTGTGCACATTCTTAAACACACATCTCTTGCGTGGCCCAATAATGGTTTCTTAGCATTAGGACATTAATTTTCAAATCTGTAGCAAAACAGCTAGTGAGAAAGCTAACAACATTTACGTATAATATAATTCCCTAACGGTTTTCGGTAGAATTCTGAAACTCAAAAATTTAAGAACTAACATGAAGATTTAAGAAACATTTTAAGATTAAAAAAAAAAACAGCTTGAGGGGATTAATTTTAAAGGAAATAATCGTTATGAAAATTTTTGAAATGGTTTGAGTGTGAATGCTAACTTCTGCATATAACATGTACTGGTATAAAAGAAGGGAATAGCAATTCGGTTCATTTCAAGAAAGTCAAAACATCAAGCGTTGGCACAACAAAATCGGCTAAATAGGGCGCTTCTTAAGTGCTTAGATGCGATAAATGATCCTTTCAAATATCGGAATACTTTTCTGTGGATCCCTGCATTCCGGTAATTAAAACAATAAAAACTGGAAATTTGTTTTCAGTTATATCTATACAGCATTTATCATACGAAAACACCCGTACCTCATTGCTACACCGAGCGCTGATAAACAGAACCCAATCTGACAAAGTAATCAGAGAAGCAAAACGTCTAAATGAGTAAAGTAAAAATAACGATTAATGAAAAAAAAAAAGTAAATGAAAAAATACCTCAGAAAAATAAAAGAATGTGTTGCTTCATTATTTAATTTTAAGTTGATTTTTTATGTCAGAGAAGATTTGTTTACTCAAAGGAAATCATGCTTGACATTTGCCGTTTTAGGAATTGACTTGCATCAAGCTGCGAGGAAATGCCATTTTACAGAGGTAGTCACGGAATTAACATTAACTGTATGATGCAGTTCTGTTGACTAGTTGGTTGAAGAAACAACCATGAGGACACAAAAAATGAAAATAAAAATAAAATAAAAAATTAGAAAATAAATCACTATTGTTACAGTGACTGGGGTGTTTCAATCCGCTATTAGGAAATTTTAACACTTTTATCACTAACCCAGTAGTACGCTCACACTATCACTGTCGTATCCAGAGAACAGTTAGGGAACTTCAAGATTTATAAAAATGGGAGTAAGGCAGATTTCTAGATTTTTAAAGCTTAATGACAAAGTACGTAGCGTGACAAAAGTTTTGAGGAAATCATCAAAAGATCAGTATGAGTTTTAACAGTCTGAAGCAATCCGGTTACGGATTCATCTGCCATGGCATTACTTTCTCCTAGAGAGAGAAGGGCAAATAAACTATGTACTTCGAACTCAGCGCTTGTGTTACTGGACTAAAGAAAGTATAGGGAAACAACAGAAAGAAAAAAAAAAGGCTATTCCACATGTCGTAGCCTGTGAGTTAATAAAAAACTTTGTGACAATCAAATTGAACCATTAAGGATAATTTATTGAAGCCTCAAAACTCACATACAAGAAGGGTTAGCAGATGAATAAGATATGATTGCGGTTGAAGCCCAAAGGCGCGAATTAATTTCACACGGTGACTGATTACACGGAAGAAGTTAGTGCCTTTCAAATTCAACCCCTGGTCCACGATTTAGAAGATTACACACCATAGCAAGAAATCGTACAGGCATCAAGTGTCAAGGTGAAGCCCCTACATCCATGCCTATTGCAGTTGATTTCAGAAAGCAGCTGGAGTCTACTCTGATTGCCGATGAATCTGCAGATCACGCCATATAAGGTTCTGAACATGTTCGATGGACGATAATCGTGGTCACAGACGTTTCAGAGTGATGTTTGTTGTAAGTGGCCTAGTGTTATCTAGATGCAATAGGGCACCAAACACTCATTCAATGAAAAGAAGTTCGATGGGTTTTACGATGTCATCCATTTACTGCCAGCCATAGAAGTGCCCCGGATAACAATGAGAGAAGACCAGCTATCGAAGTTTATTAGTCCAAACCTTAGAGTTTGATGCTTGGGGTTCAGCTATGGCAGCTGGATCAGAACATTAATCACGTCGTTTTCCTACTTTCATACGGCTATCATCGGTTTCTTGAGAAAACTGGAATTTGGGTTAAAGGTGATAAACACTCTGCTTCCTTAGTTGTTTGAGGTCGAAAACATTCTAGCCGCTATTGGCGGTGTCTATAGTCAGTAAAATGCGGCGCAATGGAGTCACGGCCACCTCAGCGTTCGAGTGGTCAGCCACGTGAGTTTCTGGTTAGTCGTCCGAATTGGATCGGGTTCGAATTCCGGATGGGTCATAAAAAATGCTTTTGTCCTACGACGCTGGATCCTTCCCTTCCTGGGAACCAGTGACTAAAAATTAGGGACGGGAGACAGCTTTTAGAAATAAGTGTTAATGATAGTAATTGTTCAACCTCGAAACTAACAGGCAACAATGAGGAAAAAAATTGGAGATATGCAGTAACCCATGCAATTGCAAGCGATTAAGAAATGGTTCGTCGTGTTATGGAGTGGTACAACAGATCCGGTGGTGACCCAGTGTGGCTGTTGGTGCAGTGGACACCTATCGTGAATTTTTTTTGATTGGGGGTTGAACGACCACCATGAGAAACTCAATGGGCTATAAGCAGTCGCCCGTCCCTAATTTAGGGCCACTGGTTCCAGGGAAGGGAAAGAGTCAGGGCCGTAAGACAAACACAATATCCATGCCTCACGGGATTCCAACCCGGACCCCTGTCGGACGAATGACCAGAAGCCATCGCTTAGACCACTGCGCCACCGGGGCGGCCCTATCACGAAATCAACTGGTTCTCTATTGACATCGTGTACTAGATCTTTTCTAAAGGCATTGTCTGGCTTCTCTGAAATACTGTTTCCAACAGCAAAAGATATTGTATGTTTGTATTCGGCATTCAGAGTTATTCCACAACATGACAACTAACCTCAAGGAGTATTTATTAAATTAATATTAAAAGTATGAGTAATAATATCGTTTAAAACAGGAATGATCAACCACAGACAGTCATTCGCAGGTACAATAATCAACCACAAGTAGTAAGTATCTTTGTATAACATGCTGGAGGTAGTCCATGTTAGTAAATTTCAGAAGGTAGTCTTATTGGGTAAATATTATGTCTATGCATACGTTTTGGGCGTTCTACGTAGAGGGCTGTAAGAGTGAAATGACTGAATTTGCGTCCATTTCGCGCTGTTGGGTGTAAGGTGGCAACACTGCGTCGAACGACACATGTTGGTGAACGAGCCACAGGTGCGGTTGCTTGAGCCACGACATGGCGACCGGGAAGGTGAATATTCGTCACTGTCTGTTCTTCATTCTTAATCTCGGGAAAACCGCTGTAGGAGAAAAACACGAGAGTGGATTTTTTTCGGCATACAGCGAGAAAGCTCTAAGGGCAAGCACATGTGAGTTGTTTGTGAAGTTCAGAAGTGCTGATTGCAGTGTGGAGGACAAGCAGTGTAGCGTACGGCTACGCTGCTTGTCAATGCAAATCGGCGCTCTTCATCTCCTTCGTACCTACGCTGCGTAGCGTACGGCTGAAGGAGATGAAGAGCGCCGATTTGCAAGCTTTTCTGAACTAAGATGCGGCTCAGTCGAACAAAGAAATGACAATATAGTTAGGCATGGATTAATCGACCGTAGTTAGATTGTTGCATGCCATAGGAAAAATTCAATAATTAAATGGGGCCTGCTTGTATAAATACGATATTTATTCGACCATAAAACTCTGGAAACTTATGCATAAACCTACTAGTAATCTACGGGAGGCAGCGTCTTTGTATTAAAAATAATATATGGAAGACAACCAAGAGAGAATGAACATATGAGTAGAATGTTCAACAAGAAGAAACATAAAATCATTTCAATTTCAATCAATGTTGCACTCTGAGGAAACGAAGAAAGTTATGCATCTCATTCTCACTTCGTAGAAGCCGAAGTGGGGTCTGAAAAATATAATTCATTACCAATAGGAGTTACCGAAAACATGAAGAGGAGAAAATGACTCCAAAAAGCATTTATAGCACCACTTAAGTTTCGAAGCAACAACAGGAAAGAAAAACTGGGAACCGAAGACAACACCATGAGAGGCAAGGGAGAAAAAAATCTGTGTGCTAAAAAGGACTGTAAACCTGAAGGGAAACTAAATGATACAGGTAGACGAATGTAACAAATAGTGTGCCTCTCTCCTTAGAACTGTAGAAAAATGAAAATATGAAGAACGAAAGATCCACTTAATGCATCGCTAGATCAAGTTTTGATCTGCACCCTCAAAGCACTGCAAATGTTTTTCTGTGCAGCTCCTTTCTGTATGAATTTTAGGAACCTCAAAGGAGTTAATGTTATTTGGAAGGAGGTTTATGTAGTTTGTATCTTCATAGAAAAGTTCCTTTCGACATTTTGAGTATCCGACAGTGACATATTCTCATATGGGTGGTGGAATTTAGAATTCCAAACTAGTTTCCGAAATCAGTAGTACACGCAGAGGTTTTAAAGCATGCAGCACACAAGACACACTAAAGCCATGCGGTCCACCTTCACAACTCCTCTCTTAACATGGTTCTGCATAGTCCACTGGTACATATTAATTAAAAATTGATTTAAACTAGCCAACTGCAGTGGAAATAAATTTTCATTTCGATTTTGCAGGTCCATATTTTCTATGTCGAAGAGATCTTGTTCATCTTTTTGTACCTTCTCCCACTCTTTTTTTTTCCATCTACACCTACTGTTTCTTTAATTAGGAAATCTCTGGTCGTTTTAGAGCAGGGGATGTTTTACTACAATTGTTACTTCAACACAGCTAATGGCTAAGATGTGAATTGGTCAATAGTACCCGCATTTACCCTGTTTAAGAATAATTTATTCATGCACCTTACTGGTGAGACCCTGAAGAAGCGGCTTGTTTATTGGAGGATGTAACAAAAGTTATTGGAAGAGCGAGATAGATGGATGCAAAAAAAGAAAAACGTTCTGTGTGTGAGGCAGTATGGTATTCATGATTTTCTCTCTTAAGCTTCATCACTAAAAACGTCGAAACGAGTTGAAGAAAGTAGAGCATGTGATTAATGAAAGGAGGAGATCGTGAAAGCTGAAGGCATAGGGGATTTCGGCTCGGCCTGCCCTTCGATAGACAAAGCTGTGATTGATGGCGGTCCTCTTATGACAGCCTCCTCCTTCTCCTGGGCCTCTGGCTTTCTTAGTTAATGGAGATGCTGCAAGTTTACTTTCATCAAGCTCCTCCCCCAATCCTTTTCAGTCACTTCACTTCGCGTCAGCAGGTTTTCGCATATACCCTGAAGAAAATGCCTACATGAAATAGATGATCACTTTCTCTGCAGCATCCACGTTTCACAAATAGCTTTTAAGTATTCCTAACACTCTTATATGAAAGTTCGGAGTAGTTTACAGATCATTTCATTACACTAGGAAACTTTCACATATGGTACAGCAGCCAAGGCCCGATAGTTAATAGGATTTTCTTTACTGCATCATCAAAGAAAACTATTAGAGTTTTATAGCAATTAATGGAAAAGAGAGACTGAAAATCAAATAGTTATTTAATTTTATTTGTAATTTTAATTTATTCATAAAATAATTAAAAATATATATTTTCAACTATTTTAAATTTTTGAAAACGTAAAGAGATCTATTATGTTTTTCCGTTTAATATGTCACTACTTAAACATTACCTTCGTAACATCTGTTGTATCTCTGGAACATCGTACTGTTAATCCTCGGATAGCTAATGCATATCCAAAGCTTACTTGCACACTGAGCTAAATTATACCTAACGGGCAGAAAATGGAAGTCGTGAAAACACTTACGAGCAAATGGTCTTTATCGTCGAAAACTTTACGGAACACAATTTCAACAAAAACGATGTCATCAGCACAATACTGAATAAACTTAGGTTCACCAAGTGCACATCTGATCTACCAGTTACAACAACTTGCTATAGTACTTTATCAATAACATCCCACCCCACTAAACTTTTTGCTACAGATGTGTCGTCTTGACACGTGTTTCACCTTTGTAGTACGTCACATCGATTCCCTCTTAATTTTCTTTTTTGAAGCGAATGAGGAATTTTCATCATTTCCAGAAGATGTGTAGAACAAACATCACACATTTTCCAAAGAACCCAACTGCCAGTAAGATCCATTTTCCACAATCGGATGCCAATGTGAAATTCACAAATTTGTCGGTGATGAGGATCGAAGACGCACCTGCTCGCTCCGGAGCCAGTTGTTCTAACTGATTTAACTACACCGACGGAATGTATCGCTGCAGATTTGTCATCTTGACACATGTTTCGCCTCTGTAGTGCGTCACAGATCACACGCAAAAAAAAAAAGTTGGACCATACCACCGTTCTACACCTGAGGAGAAAACGATTTACTAGCGTTCATCTAGTGCTACGTACTATGCTAGGAATTGTATTTTGAAGACAATAAAACGCTACTACTAACGAAAACAATATCTTTTCTGGAGTCTCGTAGACATGAACTTTAAAGGGATAAGTCTATTTTAACATCCGAGTAGAAAAATACTCCCTGGAATACGCGTCGCTTTTACATTTGTGCGTGAACACGTTGAAAGATGGACCAGCTGAGCCACATGAAAATGCACAAACAATATCAGGGACATTGCTGTGGTAGCAACACCATCCAGCGCTCTTACTTAAAAGTTATCTTAGATCTTTATTACGTTTCAAATAATTCTCAATACGTGCAGATTTAAGACTGTCAGCAATTCTGCACGTACTTTGCGTTCTGCAAAGGAAAGAAAAACCATCACTCTAGAACGAAAACTTGAAACCGTGAGGTAACACTATGCAAGCGAAAAGGCGAAGGAAATTGACTGTATTACTATTAAAGCACAGTAAATTATTATCGCATCATCTTTGATGAGATCGTTTTATAAAAAGTATAGGTGCCTCGTTAATCAAAAGATAATTATGTATTGTGTATCGATTTTGTATGTTCGTATGAGCGTTTCCAAAGATGTTTGCAGTGTTTTGTAGCACCAAGTAAGGTAGTGGTTGAAAAAGTTCTACGTGTGTGTGTGTTTTCGGACTTACAAAAAGCAAACTTCCATCTTTCTGGAATGCGCCTGGCGCTAAATTGGAAGTAGTTACTAAATCTTTATATACTTGATCAGAAATGGTGCTTACAAAGACTTCCACCGAACTAGAAGAGAGTCTTCTTTTGTGACATTTGGTATCGTTCTTTAATTATAGCTAGGAAGTTCCAAACACAGGAAGAAAAACTACAGTATGTTACCCGATGTGAAGCTCTTCAATGAAAACTGAACAATTTCACTTTTACGGATAGCTAATATAATAATACAGTATATAATACTGCTAATAATGTAACATTGATTTGTTGAATAATACTGAGTGATTTCAAGTACGAAAAGCTTGAATTTCAGATCCAACCTCAGATGTCTTTACACATCGCAGAAATTTTCTGATCCGTAGTAGAATTCACACAGAAAAGTGCAACCGCTCAAATGAAAACTATGTGAAATTTGCCATTTACAATTATGAAGGTATAATACACCTTCGTAATTGTAAATGGCAAATTTCACATAGTTTTCATTTTTGCACCTAAGGAACAGATTGCCAACCAAAAAAATTCATAAGATGTTCCACATCGTCTACAACTAAGCATTCGTCAACGTCATCCGGAGGAGTGGTTTCTCCTGTATGATCATGAGATACCGCATGATGTTTGGTCCGTCAAACAGTTTTCGTGCTGAATGTTGTTGGACAGATAACGGATAAAGACAGACAAAAATAAAAAATCAATATTTTGCCACGTCCCCCTGTTCTTCTGACTGGACATCGTGGAATTATTTTTCTGCTTCCAGGAATCAAAAGGCAAAAGAAAGGTTATAGCTACGGTAACGTTTCGACCATGTTGACAGCAGGAAAAGAATAGCTATTCCAGCATCACAGAAAGTGCTTTCTAGAATGTTGAACAGCACTGGTGCCAACTAACATACAAACAGCTATTCTTTCACTGGTGCCAACTATAATGCCACGTTGGGCTATGACTGGCACTTTACCAAGTCTTGCTAACTGAAATAAATACCAGGACCATGTAACTTGAAGGGAAGGATAAGGAATCTTGCTCACGTCAGTGTTATTGCGTTTATCAATGAATTTTGCTTTATAGTGTCCTTCGATAATAGTGTTGTTATCATATGCTGTCAAGTTTTCGATAGTAATGTTGCTATTATATGCTGTTAAGTCTGCGACTATACGACTAGTTATAATAGTCCTCAACTGTGCTACTGAGAAAATAAAATTCGTGACTCCGAAGATCTGACTGTATCTTATTTCAGCGAGTGCTTTGAAAGTGTTTTTGAACACTAGTTCATCAAAATTTGTAAAATGCTACTGAGATAACGAATTTAGCTTTCATCTTTTGCCACTAATAATTTTTTCTTGAGCAAATTAATTATTGAACAAACCATTTAGCAAAAATATTTCTATAAAAATTCAGGAATGTTTCGCTACGTAAATATAGAGTGGTATAACGTATGCCTGCCGCCCTCATAAATAGTCTATTCCAACTCGTAAGACCGCACGTAAGCGTGGTGGGCGGTATGAATCAGGCATATCAGTTTGTCGTATATTAATTGGAGTTTGACTGAGGGCCCGAATGGGAAAAACGAGTGATCTGAACGATTTTGAACGTGGCATGATAGTTAAAACCAGGCATGCCGGTATGAGCATCTACCTAATCGCCATCCTTCTGGGCTTTCCACGCACTACCGCAGCACGGGTTTGTTTGAATGATGAAATACGCAAAAAGCTTCCAGCTTTCGGTGATCCTGTGGACATATTCTGCAGCTAGTAGATCACAGGGGTCAAATGAGACTGGGGAGAATCGTGCAAGACGGGCCACAACCTGGCAAATCACTGCAGAATTTGACACGGGTATGCAGGTCATTTCCGAACGCACCACGTATCGGACCATGCCACGAATGGGCTACAATAGCCAACGACCATATCGCCAGCCTACTTTGACCGCTCTGGTGCACCAGCTGATTTCATCCACAGGATCCCAGCAGAGATGGAAACGGGTCACGGCTCAACGGGTCGACAATGTCTTGCGGGTCAAACAGGTCGGGTCAAAGTGTTCATAACCCGATTTCGACCCGGCTTTATTTCCGTTTTATTTTTGAAAAAAAAAAAAAGTATTTCAAAGAAAAATGCGTACTGTGGAATTTTGTGCTCGATGGTTGTGCCAGCGGAGTGAAAAATGATTTGTCAGACAAATATATTGCCGACTCTTTCTTAAAGTAAAGATGATTTCCACCAACCGACAATACCATATCATAAAACGATACTTCCTCTGCATTTGTTTTCAGTGCGATCGTCCGGAGCAAGACACAGGCAAACGCCTGTCGCCTGTTTCTCTGCTGATTTATTCTCTTACATCCCGCGTGTCACATTGTAAGACTGAAAGTTACTTTTCACATCACATCTTTTGCATTGAGTATTCAGGGTTTTCGTTTGACGTGCTAACAATCCGTTACATTGCATGTCGTGTTGGAATTAATGCCTTATTTGCCAATATGGATACATTTCATATTAAGGAGACTAAAAGAGGCGTTGGGGCCAACAAATACGTTCGTGTTGAGAACAAAAAGGGGAAGAGTGAATGCAGAAAGTTGTTTCGTCTTATGAAGAAACCAGAAAATGTTTCATAGCAACACCAATTTTCACAAGCTCGTGATTAGTTGAAAATTTCCAAAACGTGAATGTTGATTTCACGAGTGTTCCTTCTTTCTGAGAGGCAATGATGAAATCAACATCCACATTTTGGAAACTTTCAACTCATCAGATGCTGGTGAAAATTGGTGTTGCTGAGAAACATATTCTGAAGCATATTCAGATTTGTCCAGGTCAGGTCCGGGTTGAGTCCAATTATGTGACGTTCGGGTCCGGGCAAAAATTTCGGCCCGTTTCCAACTCTAGATCCCCGATGGTTGGACGTTTTTTTGCGTATTGCACCACTCACGGTAAAAAAAAAAAAAAAAAAACGTTGCTACCGTTGTGCGTGGAAAGCTCAGGAGAACGGCGGTTTGGGAGACGCTCGAACTGACACGCGCCAGGTGCCAACTATCATACTATGTTTAAAGTCGCTCAGAACACTCATTTTGCCCATTTTTTGTATTGGGGGTTTAACGACCGCCATGAGCAACTCAGTCTCCCATCCCTAATTTACAACCACTGGTTCCAGTGAAGGGAGAGAGCTAGTGCCGTAAGACATCCATGTCTTACCGGGATTCGAACCCGGACCCATCTCGGACGAATACCACTGCGCCACTGGGCGGCTTTTGCCCATTCCTACCCTCAATTGAATTCTAACTGATGCTCGACCAGCTGGTCTACCTGATTTATATACCACATGGTCCTCTCATGCCGTCTTCCATGCTGGAATAAGACATTTATGTGACAAGGGCAGGCATATCTAATAAACTGGCATCTTAGTGTATACAACGGTACAAAAGGACCGTAAATATGTAACACAGCTAAGATTTTACAGTGTAAATAAAATTAATATATGCTGCTCTGTTTTTCTTTTAACCAATAAATGTCAACAAAAACGTTCTTCCCATTATTTAAGTTTTGAAAATGGCATTTGACATTCAAAAACCCACTACTGTTAGTGAAGCTATATGACGCTTAGCAACTCTTAAGTTGCCCTTTCAGTGTCATGTTTGAGAAGTTATTTAATTATCTTTTCCGGAGTAAGAATGAGAACTGGAAACTCTACAAGCGCGATAATCATGTAAACAGCAACTCCTTTTCGTGACTTCCCACTAACTGCTAAAGGCATCACGAAAACATAAGTCAACAATCAAAACCCAAAGGTCGTTACTCTGTTTAATGGAAACATATTTATACAATTTCTTTGCTATTATGGATTGAAAGCTTTTGCAGTTGGAATGGTTCAAAGTTTATGATGAAGTACAGTTGATCGGGTGAAGAAAGAAAAAGAGGAAAAGAAATGGAAATGTGTGAAATGTGATTCTTTCTTTTCCGAAGGAGTGTGAGAAATAGAAATAATATAAAACTAATTAGCTGATAGAGTGATATAAATCACATAATTATTCTTCATGCTGAGTATCATGGGAAAACCATGTAAGGACAAAGTTTCAAGAGCTGCAATATGTTTCTGCCTGCCTTGGTTTTCATAAAACTTGAAGAGTAGAAATTTTTGTGAAACTTAGGAGAGAAAAATTCTTTCCGACAATGTCATCTAAGGCCTATGTACGTCAGAGTTAAAAAAGAAAACAACTGCAATATGGATCTTCATAAGCACATTTTCATGAAATTTAATGTGCCAAATATACACTGAAACCGTTCCTTCTTGGAGGAGGGATTTAACTGCCTTTACGAGCATCTCGGGCTAAAAGGAGTTGACTATCTCTAATTTAGAGCCACTGGTTCTAGGGAGGGAAGGAAGCAGCGCCGGAAGGGAAGACACAACTTCAATGGTTTGGAGGTTTATTGACCACGGTGAGCACCTCGATGACACTAGCGTACCGGAAAAACTCGGGGTCTCACAGCAAAAACCATCTTCGAGGCCTATTTGCGAAAATCTATTAGCTTTAAATTACTAAAATTTTTAAATTCCATATCATTAACTAGGTTTTATAGGCATTTTAATAATTCAAATTCTTTGGAACCTACAGGTATTTTTCACAAAATCAAACTTATTGCACTATACTGCGTGCAACACAAATGTGTATTCTGTGATTAAAATGTTGGCCTTAGTTTTATACGATTACAAAATAGTGCAAAACAGTTACGCCAAAATTAATCATATGGAAATTTTTTCTTTTAGGGAACTAAGGCCATCCTCTTTGAAATGCTTCACGATCAGAAACATAATACATGAAACTGTCGCGGGAGAATGTCTAAGGACATTTCTGGTTTATACGAAAATATAGAACGTAAATAAACAAATAAGTACGTAAAAACTAAGAATTCTGGCACAAAAAAGCAGAACTTAAATTATTTAATCTTGAATAATAATAAAAAAAAACATTTATAACATCATGCCAGAATATTTTTCACGAAGTAAAAAGTCTCCGCGAAGAACGCCTTTTAGTTCATTATATTCCGAAGGCTGCGTAGTTATGTGCAAACAACTGTAATACATAACTCTTTATCCTAATTGGTATAAAAAATTCATTCATTGAATTGGTATTTCTTTCACATTATCTTGTTAATATGCATGTATAGGAATTATTACTATGGCTGTGAAAAGGGGCCTCCAGTCCTCTCGAGTAGCTGCTATCCAGTTTTTATCAAGCAAAACCGCGAAAATGATTTCTAAGTATTTTACTTATTTATTGAAAAAAAAATGTTTTTCTTTTTAGTACTTCGTTCAAAGCTGCCGTCAACAGTCCCCTCACTCCGGAGTAAGTCGCTCTCCCAACTGAGCTACGCGGACAGAATGTCTTGCTGCAGATTTCTCGTTTTGACACATGTTTTCACCTCTGTAGTACGTCACATCAACTCCCTCTTAATTTTTTTTTTCTTTGAAGCGAAGTAGGAATTTTTCATTAATTCCAAACAATGTGTGGAACAAACATCCCACATTTTTCGAAGAACCCAACGGCCAGTGGATCCATTTTCCACAATCGGGCGCCAATGTGAAAACACAAGTTTGTCCGCAACGGACATCGAAACCGTGTCCCCTCACTCCGGAGTAAGTCGCTCTCCCAACTGAGCTATGCGGACAGAATGTCTCGCTGCAGATTTGTCGTGTTTTTTTTTGTTTTTTTTTATTGGAAGTTTAACGACCACCGTGAGCAACTCAATGGGCTATAAGCAGTAGCCCGTCCCTAATTTAGTATCAGTGTTTCCAGGGGAAGGGAGAGAGCCAGTACCGTAAGACAAACACAACATTCATGCCTCACCGGGATTCGAACACGAACCCCTTTCGGACGAATGATCAGAGGCCACTGCGCCACCGGGGTGGCGATTTGTCGTCTTGACACATGTTTTCACCTCTGTAGTACGTCACAAGCTTCATATGAAATTTCCGCTAAATGTTTTGTGAAATATATTTGCTGAAGCTAGAGGCCCTCTTAGACTTCAGGCCCTCAGCAATGCGGGGGTTGCCAGCGCGCTTTTAATCGATTGGGCTATAAGCAGTCGCCAACCCTAATTTAGGGTCACTAGTTCCAGGGAAAGGAGAGAGTCAGTGCCGTAAGACAAACACGACATCAATGCGTTACCGGGATTCGAACACAGCCCCATCTCGGACGAATTTGTCAGAAGACCACTGCGCCACCGGGGAGGCCAACTTCCATGTTTTGCCCCGGTATTGGAAACCAGACCCAGCAAAGCGAAAAGCCAGAATCTCGCGCTGCTCTGGACTACTCAACTACTGAAATCGGATTTCCGTGGAATATTATATTCACTGCATTCAGTAAAATTTGAGTCAAAACACTCGGTTTTTAGCCACTGAGGTAGCCCAATGGTCAAAGGAGCACAGCTCCTCACCCTACTGGCCTTAGGTTCGAGTCCACAATAAGGTTCGTTCTAGCAGCACTGGCTTCCTTCCCCCTGTGGAACCAGTGCGAGGCTCAAAATTAGGTCTGAACTACTCCAACTAGCTGCGGATATTCATAGTAGTCGTTAAATTCCTTACCCCACGGAAGGAAACATAATTATTAAGCATGATTCAATCTGTCCTAATTAAGTCAAGAAAGAGAGAAACCAATAAATAAAGAAAACGTTTAAATTTGACTGAGGATGGTTAAATTAATTATATATCGTTTTCAAAATGATTGAGATTTAATATGTATCGTTTTCCCAAAATAGCTGAGCCAGGAGATAAAAACTGTGGTTCATATAATCTAATTATGTCAGGTAGGCCAAAACAACAACAAATGGCTGCAATGTGATTATACATGGTTCCAATTTTATGAGGTTGAGAATGATGAATCTTCACTGAAATCTGAAGGAGTTGGTGATTTATGCATACTGCATTGGAAAGTCAAAGCAAATTTGACAAAGGTCCTACACGTTGATGTGTTATCACGAAATTATATCTGAAAGCCGACAGTAGTTCGGAAAGTAATAAATATCATCTACAACAATTAAAAAATAATTACCCATACCACTTTGGGTAAATTTAGAGATAACGTACTGGCATTTCTGAAATTTCGAACAAAAGCGTTTTCGAGCAGAATAATCATAAAACGTACTTCCCTTTGCCGTAAACAATTACATGAGCAAA
The DNA here is from genome assembly GCA_039090855.1 of Macrothele yani. Taxonomy (NCBI): domain Eukaryota; kingdom Metazoa; phylum Arthropoda; class Arachnida; order Araneae; family Macrothelidae; genus Macrothele; species Macrothele yani. Next base: position 60,061,708 of record CM077023.1, on the reverse strand, counting down.
ATGTGGCAAATTAGTGAAACGCACTGTTACACAAAATCAGACAATTTGTATTCGCATTCAAATGCCCATGTTTATGCATGGGGACATTGAGAGAATTGGAATGAAATTTAAATTAACGAAATCACTGATATTTTTCCTTCCTTTCATTTCAATAGCGTTAGAATTCGTGAATAAAGTGTTTAAAAATATCTTTTAAATAACAGATAATAGAGCTATAACAAACATCCTTCCATTTCTAAAAAAGTAAAATGGTTTAAATGAAAGATTCGAGGATCGAGCAGAGGACAAGCGCTCTCTCCACCACACACATACTAATACCCCCCCCCAAAGCCAATTATGTATTAAAGAAAAAGAAGCTAAGAACTGTGTCCAAGTACTTAAACACTACTCATGTGTGTGCCACAGACGACTAGAATGCACCCCATTCCTTATTTTTGCCAGCACTGAAATATTTTCATTGGTGTGTGTGGCATAAAGCTATTTCAGAAATATCAGGAACTCTCATGAACATACTTGTACATATACCCACTGGTACACCCATAATGAGCAGTCAGCTTGGTGCAAATGCACTCTCGGACAATGAAATTTGCGCACCAAGAAGGAAGCATCGGATTGAACTGAAATTTTATGGACGTAATGATACAGATGAATGATACACACTATGGCAAAAACAGAGCTGCAGGACAATTACAGAGGGATATGTGGCACGCAGTCCGGTCATCTTCAATAGCGCTGCACCGCGTAGTGCGGCGATACAAACTTCAATACGGTCCGGCATGAAGGCGAACAGACGCCTGATTGGTGTCCTGCGGCAGACTAGCCCACACGTGTTGGACGATGTGCTCAAAATCTCGCATAGTGCGGCACGGCGGCAGCCGGCGTTTCAACTGGTCCCACACATGCTGGATAGGGGACATGTCCGGTAAGCGGGCAGGCCATGGAAGTGTCTGGACATGACGTAGGAAGTCCTGGGCAACCCGAGCAGTGTGCGGGTGGGCATTATCCTGCTAGTACAGCGCACCTGTAATCCCGGCCAGGAATGGGAGCACATAGTGCCGTTGGATCTCATCTACATACCGCTGGCCCGTCAATGATTTACGTACCACTACTATAGCTGATCGGCTATCGTAGGAAATGGCTTTCCAGACCATAATGCCTGCAGTAGGGAAGGTGTGGCTCTCGATAGCGAGGTTGGGATTGTGCCGTTTACCCAGGGACCCCTACACCAGGACACGATAACCATCTGCCCCCAAACCGAAGCGGCACTCATCACTAAACACCACACGTCGCCATTCGTGGCGTTCCACGTCACTCTGGACTGGCACCACTGCAAACGGAGCCGGCAATGTTCCGGTGTTAATGGCAGCACACGTAAGGGGCGCTGGGATCGCAGATGCACTTCCGCGAGGCATCGAAAAATGGTTCGTGGGCACACAGGAGTTGCTACATCTGCCTGTGTAGTGGACTGGGTCCCCGTGAGATCCGTTCGTGCCTTCCGCACGATCCGTCGATCCTCCCTACCGGTGATCCTTCTGGTCCATCCGGAGCCGCTCCGCAGTGTGGCATTTCTGTCACGTATCCACTGCTCCCAACACAGTCGGACGGTATGGTCAGAATGATCAACGTGGCAGGCAAAATGGAGTGCCGACAACCCTGCGGTTTTCAGCCCGATGATCAGGAACCTCGCGAAGTCCGTAAGTTGGATAAATCGACGTCTCTGGCGTCTACCCGGCATTCTTGCCACTCTGCACTCTTGCTTGTTTCGGCCGGTACTTTTCGCTTTCATGGGGCATCGACTACACACCGGTTTATAAGGCCGCCGGTTCGTGCTTGCAGCGCCATCACAGGGTGTGCGATCATGCGCACTCGCACCAAACGTGGATCATTTGCATACCAGCATGCACTCTAGCTACACTGGTGTGAAAAAATTAAGGACGAAGAGAAGAAATTAGCATAACTGTGGAACGAGCAGGCAGAACGGACCGAAAGACCACTCGGGCGATAGACTAGGGTCCAGAACAGTAGGGCATGCGCATATATGCAGCATGACGTAGGGGGGCAGTGTCGGAAGGGTATAAAGCACACGGGCGGTGTACGCTCAGAAATTCGGTGAAAGTTATTGCACGGTGTACATCAGTTTGAACGACGTCGAGTTGCCGCCACCGTGTGATATGGCCAACAGGCTATCCAGTAGACGACATCTGGATGACTTTACCTGAGGTCGCGCCATTGGGAAGTTGGAAGAAGGTCGAAGTGTGACTAGTGTGGCCGAGGAGTTAGGGAGCGCTCACAGCATTGTTTCACGAGCTTGGAGAGCATTTCAAACGACTGGAACAGCTGTCCGAGTGTTTAGCAGTGGTCGTCCAAGAGCAACCACGGCGGCGGACGACCGGTATATTGTCCTACAGGCAAGAAGAGACAGACGGTAGACAGCGGGAAAATCGCACGCAACAGACAACTGGACGTCCGTTATCGCGTTTTAGCGTGGCCAGGAGGCTGCACAAAGGTGGTCTATTTGCACGACGACCAGTACGGTGTGTGCCATTAACGCCTGCTCATCGGAGACGGCAGTTTCTGTGGTGCCAGGAACACAAGAACTGGACACATCAGCAATGGGGTAGAGTTCTCTTTACGGATGAGAGCCGATTTAGTCTGACGAGCGATTCTGGACGTATACATATCTGGAGAGAGCAGGGAACACGCAATCACACCTCCAACACCATCGAAAGGGACTGGTTTGGAGGTGGCGGAGTTCTCGTTTGGGGCGGTATCATGCTTGGTAGCCGTACTGATCTCCACATCTTCCAAGGAGGTTCAGTTACTGGTGTCCGCTATGGTACCGAGGTTCTCCTGCCTCACGTGCGGCTGTTTAGAGGTGCTGTGGGTTCTGAGTTCCTCTTCACGGACGACAACGCTACCCCTCATCTTACAGTGGCTGTCGCAGAGCTGTTGGAGAGTGAAGATATTCAACTTATGGATTGGCCCGCAAGGTCCCCGGACCTAAATCCAATCGAACACGTGTGGGACCTTCTCGCGAGACGCTTGGCAGCACGTCACCAGCCGACAGCAACGATTCCGCAGCTGCGATTGGCGCTACAAGAGGAATGGGCCGCGATGCCTCAACAGTTCCTTGACAACCTCGTCCTCAGCATGGACAGACGTTGTAAATCCTGCAACGCAGTCAGGGGTGATGCTAAAGACTGGATTTTTCTTGGCAGCCGCCTGTCATATGGACGTTTCTGTCTTCTGTCCAGTTGTGCTCGAAGCTACCTTTTCAATAAAGTGCCTTTGTATCCTTTGGATTCCTTGTTTGGACGGTTTTGCTCACTTGTCCCATATTCTTACATCTTGGGGATCTTATGGTATGATTTGAGTCCATGTGGAGCACTTCTGCACGGCATTACATTCGAAAAACCGTCTGGTCCTTAAATTTTGCACGCCAGTGTATGTGCGAAGTTTCGTGGTTGTAGCATGTTTTCTTCTAGGTGCGCAAACTTCATTGTCCGTGAGTCTATTCGTATTTGGGTGTGCTTGTTACTTTAATGCCAACGATTTTTCAATGGAAAAAAGAAAAGGGAAGAACAATAAGAGATAAGAAAAACCACGTTATTGATTAAATTTGTTTTACAACAACGATAACTGTGTTTTTCGGAAATTTTGAGACTTAGACGGCCGTCAATATTTATACATAACGAATTCATGAAAGTATTTTTGTGATGGTTTCAGCAATACGGTATATCATAGAGTGAATCTGGCTCATCTCTTTACTGGTAATTATTAAGTGCCTGGATGTTTTTTTCACATCTTAAAATGATTAAAGTGATGGGACACAGTTATTGAAACGGAATGGTTTCATTTAGAAATATGGACGCTACAAGATATTCCACTTAATGCTTCCAAGATGTAAAAACTCTCTCCAAGCATTCTATATATATTTTTGCAGTTAACAGAGTGTTCAGAAAGTATTCGACTTCGATTGTCACAGTGGGTTTCTGGTGGCGCAGTGGTTTTCTGACGATGGGTCCGGGTTCGAATCCCATTGAGGCATAGGTATCGTGTTTGTCTAACGGCACTGGCTCTCTCCTTTACCTCGAACCAGTGGCCCTAAATTAGGGACGGCTGACTGTTTATAGCCCACCGAGTTGCTCACGGTGGTCGTTAAACTTTCAACCAAAAACAAACAAACGAAAAAAAAAACAAAAAAACACGCTGACTGAAAATTGGTAAATGATTGATTGGATTTTTTACAACTTAGAAATTTTTAATGATACATCCGTCCTCGGTAATGGTTTGATATATTTCCCAGTCTCACTGGCCAAGTGCGAGCTTTCTGTCTGACCATCTGAGTCGGGCCCTGCTTCGAATCTGGTATTTGTCATAGGTGGTGTGCTTCTCCCAGGGACATGTTTTTATCTCTCCCTTGATACCAATGACTCCAAATTAGTGAATGTGAGTCCCTGCATCCTCATGAAGGTTGTTACGCCCCCCACCTCACCCCCAGAAGAAAGAACATTCCACTTGATGCATACAGACGCTCACCTCTCGAAGAAAGATAGGTACGTGGAAAGGACAGCAATTTTATAGGTGCATGAAAGTATAAATATCACCACGATACTTCCTTCTTTAACCCATACTGAACCACCCCTACGAGTATAATGAACATACCTAAATCTTCTCAGTTGCAAATAAACTCCGAAGCATAATTTACAGATTGGAGAGCAAACGGTTGTTTTATTTATCTGTTGCTTGAAATTCGAAGAAAGAATGCTGTCATATAAATTTGTCATTGGAATTTTTCTCAAGATCAGCATTTTAACGAAACTGTTATCGCGAAAGTAATGACACTTTGTGTATACTTCGGCATCACAGATGAAGCACTTCATATGTTTCTTATCTTCCTTCCGGTTTGCTCATATAACTAACTTAAAACCGAACGCATGACTGAAGTATCTGTAATTTTTGGCAACTCTAACAAAAGCGAAACCTGGATTCGGTCCAGTCAAACTACTTTCAAGGAGGGTCTACATTACGGGTTTAGAAACAATCGGAAAAATGGATGCATGAAAAGAAATTAAATTGGGAAGATCATTATTTAAGCAGAAATGAATATAGAACGGGGATAGGAAACGATGTGATGAATCGGACTTTGAATTTGAAAATGCCATAATGATAATTTAAAGCACCTTATTTTTGAAAAATCATGCCGAATATCGTGGAGGGTGATAGTAAAATATATTTTAGTACTTATAAAATAAACCAATTGTTCTTTCACTTTTTTCTGTTAAAGTAATCCATGTCAACCTGGATATTGAAGCAGCAACCCGTCTTTAAGGACGTTAGTTCGGGAAACATGGAGAGCCCTGCCGTGAGCGGTATCTTTGCCCTTCTTCCCATCTGGATTCGAACTCAGCACAGCAGAGCGAGGGGCCCTTGCTCAGTGGACCAGCTAGTCACTGTATATAGTGCAATACAGCGCCAATTAGCTGAAGATTTATCTCACTTCGTCAAAGATACAGTGAAAGATGGTATCATCGCAATCATTCAACTTAAAAATTAACATAATGGAAATATATTTTCACAACGAATCAAGAATCGAATATTCGAAATTTTGAAGCACATACTTCAATAATATCGATACAATCTTCTGATTTCTGATTCCTTAAAAGATTTAGTCGCCAGTATGCTAACTCCACGGAGTCCTGGGTGACGGAAAAAGACGTGACGCCGTAGGTGCAACCGTCTTGAAAATAGGAATTAACAGTTGTTCAGATAAGAAAGCTTCAAAGGAAAAGCAATGAAAAATTAGAAACAGAGTGTATGCATCGCCTTTGGCTAAATGCTAAGTGGATGAAAAGCTAAGTTTCATATTATTAACTAAATTCATTCATTTTGTTTGTTTTTAGACTGGTGTGTTTTGTTTGCGATGTGCTGTTATGTCAGGAGTGTAATATATTTTTATTTAGTTCTATTGGAATGCTTTGGGTAACTTAGGCTTTTGCCTTGGGTAACTTAGGCTTTTAGAGCTGCCCTTTGCAACATAAGTCGGATCCCGTTAGTGTCAGCTGGGAAGAAAAGTACCTGAAGGGAGCATTGGAATTGTCAAAATGCGCGGGAAAGATTAAGACTGTAGAGTCCCTTAAAGCCACAAACAGCTTCCAAGAGACTTGCCCTCCTGCACCAACGTATCAGTCAACCAGAGGCCGAGAAGAGTGGAGCGTGAAAAGAAATCCAAATGGAGCTCTAATACCTGGAATGCAACGTAGTCCATCCTTAAATATGGATCACCATGTATGCCCCCACCCATCCTAAAAGAGGATGCCCTGAATTAATGTTAGCAGGGGTGCATACAAGATCTCTTGTGAAGCGAAACGTAAATTCACGCAGCTAATTCACTGAGCTGCTCGAGTCCACTCTCGATCATGGTTTTTCACATAAACATTTAACTGACCAAACAACGTTTTTTGCGAAAAATTTACTGAATTGTATTAAATTTTATATTGAATTGATCATAAGTTTGGCCTATATGTAAGCTGATTATTTTTCCCATTGGAAAAATAAAATAAAAATTCGGTTCTGATCCATCATTTTGGTCAATTCGTGATAATAAACAGCGTCTTTTATCTTATCGATGCCATTTTCCTTAAATGTGCATGAAATGAAAGGTCAGGTGGGCTATATTTTCATCTAAATAGTATATTTAACGCAAACATTATTTCAGTGACAAATTTATTATTTTGATTCACTTCACCCAACCGCAGATATTTAACTAAACGGGAAGTATATTTTCCCGTAAAGCTTTGACGAAACCTAAGATTTAGATCAGGTTGCTTCAAACATTTAAGTAAACTTACTCTTAGTAAGCTATATACCTTTAAATGTAAACCGAATGATAAATGACGTCTCAGTGAAAGATACTTATACCTAAAGTTCATTTCACAAGAAATTCATTTTATTTTGGAGGTGACCAGATGGAAGTCGGAGGGGCTACTTTGGCAAAGTGTTCATTTATCTGAGGTGATGTTTTATTTAATAATAATAATATAATAATATGTGTTCGTATATACGTCTACTATGTTCAAACAAACTAACTAATCTGTTTTTTTACCAAATGAATCAACAAGATTCTTTTAATGGTGTTTTACAATTTGGAGAAATTAGAATTAATAGAAGGGTTTCTCAGCTAATGCGTTTTTTTCTGATTAAGTTTTTTTCTGTAGTTGTCTTCAGTATGTTGAAAAAACAGGGTCTGTTTTGGACGATGTAATTTCGAAACATTTTACCTCGAGCTCTTGTTTAAAAGCTCTGCTCACACGAGCTCTTAAATATAGGCTCAAAAATAAAATACACTTCTGATACAATTTCTCAAAGAAATAAGGTTTCAGTCAAATGATCTGGAAATTCATATCATTGAATAATATAATCCGTAATTTTTTCATTTTTTCCTGGTGACGGTGAATCTACGCAATTTGAACGGATATCATGAAAACAATTCACCAAAAACGACGAAACTATCTACAAAATAACAACTTCAGCAGTGTCGGTAATGCTTGCAGTTTGGGACTCCAGTAAATCGTTCTTTGCGATTTTAGTTAATCACCAATGTCCTCCTTCTTGGCTTGCACTGGACTAAAAACTGATCATTCTAACCATATCTTAGGAATGACTCATACAGTCCAGTAGTTTTGGAAAATTAGTTCAGTAAGTTAACGTCTTGAAATGTTGCCAAAGCAAAATTTCTCTAAAAACTAATTCTGTCCACACGACACCATCACTATCAAAGCACGAAACACCCGATCACTGTCACGAACGTGGCATTTAAGTCTGGGTATCATATTAAGGGAGCAAATACCTGAGATGGGATTTCGAGATGCAAAACTCCATATCAATAGTGACATTTCCTTCAAATTGCTTGAGATTACACATCTCGAAAGATACTTCGCGCATAGGAACAGATTTCAATAGGCAGAATAAAGATACTCGACATAAATCCCAGAAAATGTAGTTAAAACAGGGACTCAATGAAAGACTTAAAAAAGAAAGGAAATATATGTATGATCTGAATGTTAACGATAGGATGCTTAGTTTCCTAAGTGAGCGATTTTCTATACTTCTGGTGGAAATATAACAAATCCTGAGAATGTTATTACATTCAGCTCTATCATTCTCATATACGCATTAGAGCTATATTGTGTATTACTTGGAATCGTGAGCACAGAGCTTTTAGAATTTCTCAGAACATACGATCTCTATACGTAGTTCCGAGCCGGATTGAACACTTCGCTGCAAACGGACACGGCAACAACGAGCATTTTTGAAGTTTTGCCCCTCATCTAGTTTTTTATTCTTAGTGGTATGAACTAAGCTGGCCGTTGTGAGACTTTTTGGAACTCATATGGTCCCACAATGGCTTTCCATTATTTATTTTTTGTTTATTTGAGAGTTTAACGACTATCATGCGCAAATCAATGGGCTATAAGCATTAGCCCGTCCCTAACTTAGGGCCACTGGAAAATCTTAAGCTGGAATACACCGATCAGAAAGGGATTCAGTTTGGGAAACACTGAGAAAGCTCAAACTTTTCCTAAATGCAAAACATGTTGAGAAACTAACACGTCAAACTATCACTTGCTGGTACTCAGTGCCGCAAAGGTGGGAAAAAGTAGCCCTCCTAATACAATGATCACGGCGTTCAAGATACAATATTTGCAATTTCTTGCTGACAAGTTAATCATACCAATATTACAAAACAACAGCAGTAACTTATCTTGCATTAAGTCAAAGTATTATTTTATTAATAACTCGTAATTAAGAAAATCTGAATAACAGTAGTAATACAGCATGAAGTTATTAAATATTTTTTTACCTTTGCAACTGAGGAACTTTATTTCCGAACTAATGATAATTTCTCAAGAAATATACTGAAAACACAGTGAAGTCTGCACACGTATTAAATGTTTGCTTGTTAGGTTCAAGCTACTACCATTTTTCAGTTTAGGCTAACATTTACAGCCGACTAACATTTAAATATTAAATTTGGTAAAATGTTTAATGAAATTTCCCCCAGCTTTCTCTTATTTTGCTCAATACCTGACTCAGCTGCTATTCGAATAGACTCTTTGAGTTCTAAATATTAGAAAACACTGTATTGACCAAAAAATATGATGTTCCTATGTCTCTGCCCTTGAATTCTACCATCTAATAGTTTCCTGACAGTGTTTACCTTAGTGCCAAGTTTATTCGAAACCCTCTTAGGTTGGTAAAACCTGAAATTTTTGTTGTAACTGGGCTTCTTAATTAGTATTAACAACAGTATACGGGATTTCACTTGATTATTGGAGACAGTTTCAGGAATCTTTGGGTGCTTTTTACAACTATCTTAAGCCTGGTCTAAACTAGATAACTATTAAACATCTGGCCTTAAGATAGATAACTATCGGTATGGTACCCCTTTGCTGCTGTTAGCTAACGAACAGGCTTTGGTTTCCCTAAAAAAACAGAAATTCTCACTTATATAAAAATGACAGCACAACTTCATAGGCAAGTGTTCGGAGAAGTTGCTTAAACCCAAGCAAATTTGAGCCGAATATAGTTAGAGAATCTAGAGGTGGCTAGTCAATTCAGTTTGCGTTTATGGCCCACGATTATTTTTTCTAATACGACAGTATTGCTGTACAAAAAAAACCAGAGCAGTTTTGTTTAATGAATGTCAACGTGTACTATTAAGAATAGTTTAGTAACGAGCAACTACTTCATTCCCATCTAAGTGCGCATTGGAGAAAAATGCCTTCACCATTCATCAGTAAATATCATGTTCTGTGAATGGAGGATAGCAGATATAATCTTTGTTAGAATTAAGCCAATGGTCATCAACATTTCTTTCTCTGTGTGTGGTTTCGACTTTAATGGCCCTATTAGCACTTAAAGTCAGAAGGAGTAACTTCTTCTAAATGTAGGACCATTGGCTTCCGCGAAGTGAAAGAAATCAAAGGTCGTAAGAACCAACACAACATTCATGTGCTATTCAGGATTCGAATTCAAGCCCAACAGGGCGAAGAGAGACAAACAAGCCCCTGGATCCGAGGCCTCTCGACAATCGAGCGACCCAGGTATCAACAAGAACATTTTGAAGGGTTAGTATTATTCACAGATTTACGCTGCTTCATTTCGTGCAAGAAATCAGTTTCGAATTCTTATTCGCGTATTGCTCATATGCACTGAGTGGTCACCGAATTACGATCATCTACCTAACACTTTGTGGAACCCTCCTTTCCCTGGACAATGGGCTCCAGCCGGCGTGGCATCAATTCTACGAGGTATTTTTTGTACAGTTGTGTGGGGATCTGCAATCAAGCTCTTCGTATTACGGTCCCTAGATCCGGTATGGAGCCGAGTGGTGTGTGAAACTGCCTCACCTGGTGTTCTACAACATTCTAGAGATGTTAAATTGGATTGAGGATAGGGGAGTTTGGAGACCCTTCGAGATTTTTCATATCGGCACTCTGTCGAACCATTCCTGCACGAGGCGATCCCGATCACATGGGGCGTTATCGTTCTGGAAGAACCCATCTCCCTCTGGATGGAGGGGTGTACATGGTCTGCAAGCCGTCCGTTAGTAACTAGCGTCCATATTTTGATCCGCAAAACACCAGCGGTCCCATCTCATGCTGATAACTCATTCGCCATATCATATAATACGTACAACTTCCCCAACTAGGTGACTAGACAGTCGATGACATACATGAAGGATCCGTAGCTTCATGCTGTTGACACCAAATATGGACTCGACTATCGGCAGAATGGTGTCCATATCGCGATTCATCAGAGAAGCACATCTGACTGCAATCTTCTATCGTCCAATCCGCATACTGTTGGCACCAGGAGAGTCGTTTACGTGGATGGACTGTTTTTATGAGGGGATGGAGTGGAGTATATGGCGTCTGCTCTTGCAGCCCATCCGTGCCAGCGTGCGACGCATAGTCACACGGGATATTATTTCTGGTTCACCCATATTGTACTGGGCCCTCAACTGGGAAACAGCGCTGCGCCAATTGCCCTGTATAAGACAACACACCCTTCGTTCACATCTGGAATACACTCTTTTGCCACCCTTTATATTTGTTCGCTGGTTGGTCGTTTCGCCATTTTGGCAGCAATTCTGACGCATTTTAACAGCGGAGGCCCTCGAGGAAGCCACGAGTGTCGCCGTTTCCGAAATGGGCGCCCCAGTCTTCTGTGCGCCCACAATTTGGCCTTTCGCAAACTCCAATAAATCCTTATGTTTTATTCATCACGTCCGTAACTTTGCTCTCAAATGAATCGCTAGCCTCTTATGTACACCCCTTTAACCTACAGGTCACACACTTCTCCTCGTCACGCCAGTATCGGGTATAACTCACTTTGCATAGGGGTTGTCATTATTCAGTGAGCTCTCAGTGTAGTGTTCTGCGGTACTGATATGTATTCTTGGTTATCATTGTCACTGATCTTGTCTCGTATAAACGCGCCTATATCATAGCAACTCATTTCATTTTCCATTGCACTTCATTCAGTTCAAAACGTATTCAAACCCTGAGTACGATAAGCCTAGAAACATTTGTTGACTTTTCTTGAATCAACACCACGACGAACAGCTGCGTGAACATAGCCGTTCGCTGTGCTGTACTTGCGATACTGACCTTTTTCGTTTCCTATAAGTAGTTCTGACTCGAAAAAGAAACATTCTTATAAGTAAGTAGTTCTGACTCTAGTTCAGAACGTTCTTATAAGTATTTCTGACTCTAGTTCAGAACGTTCTTATAAGTATTTCTGACTCTAGTTCAAAACGTTCTTAGCCTAGATATCTCACCAGCGAACTTGTAATATTGTATCATTACTTTTCGAAACAGTCCCTGGTGACTTCAAATCTCTTAACATAATTTTGTTCCAGATGAGTTAGTCTTCGAAAATAAAAAAATCTGTATGATGTTTTGCTTCTCTCTGGCTTTCTGGAGATCTTCGTCAGCTCTGAAATATGTTCTACGATTGTAACTGTCGTTCTAACCTCTGTTGAACCAGTAAGGTAGTAATTCTGACTCGAAAAAGAACCAGTACCGTAACACAAACAAAACACCCATGCTTCACCGGGGTTTGAATCCAGACTCATGTCGGACGAATGGTCAGAAGTCATCGCTTAGACCTCTGCGCCACAGGGGCGGCTATCCATTGTTTACATTGTATAATTGAAATTTCGCTTTAAAAAAAGGGGGGGGGCGCAGTGCACGAATAAATAAGAATTTGTGTTCATGGTGAAATGAGAAAGGAATTTTCATGAACTCCATCGAAAATAAAATTTGATAGAATTTACAATAACGTCCATTTTCGAGGAACGGCTTGTTTGTCTTGTATGAGGGGAGGGGGCTAAGCCCCTCTGGCCCACTGCTAGTACAGCTCTGAGACCAGAAGTATTGGAATTCAGTTAAAATCTCCCATTAATTTAAACGTACTTTCCGCTTTGAACTGGAATTCTAACGGATTACCTGGTATCTCTTTGGGGTAGGCTAATTACAGCTTTGATAGGGTACAAGGAGTCATTTTGGAGACGGTCTTACGTGGAAGTCTGCAAAAGACCGAATAGAAAAATGTGTGCTTTGAGGGACCACTTTTTGAGAGCTCTGCTGCAGATTTTCATGTTGCTGTTTACAGCAAATCCTGAAAAGCAGTGCAATGGACACTTTGGAATTAAACTTGAGTGCGGTAACAGGACAAGACCGGCATAATGAATTCAATCACCCAGCAACGCCCAAGGTTTATTTATTTGCGCTCATGGTTACTAAATTTTAAATCAGTTGAAGTAAATACTGGAAGCATTTCATCAGGGTCCTCTGACATGTGTAAATATGGGTATGTTTATTGTCACCATACATGAAGGGGAAAGAAATTCTTACGAGAATCATGAAACTGAAGTTTATGAAAAAGTCCAGGGATTTTAGCACATATCAGTATTTAAATCAAAATAAATTCCTTTTGGAGTTACTAGTTTAAGTGATTCTTTTGTTTCGTACCAAACTCAAACTGCAGTTAGAAGAATGTTGAGTACAATTTCGTTTCTCACAAAATTATCTTAAACTGAATTAATTTTTGCTTCACGTATAAATTTACGCTTTTGGAACGAGCTCCGTTCTTGCTTTCTTTAACTTGTTTGAACCATCTTGTTCTCTTGTCGTTGTGGTAACCTACACACATCCTTAAAATTTTGAAAAAATTAGTAATATTATTTTGTTTTAATGATGCTGTAAAGTAAGTTTCTGAGACCTATGAGTGTGTCAGATATCACAGTTGAAATACTCCATTGGTGGTGGTTTTTTTTTCTTGATTTCTATTGTAAGGTCGCAAAGTTCATCACGCATTTGTTTGAGCTCACTGGAAACAACGAATCCTAATGACGCACAGGATCTCTTCCAATTCGGATATTTTTTTATTACTAATCCACTTTGTTGCATGTATCTATTGATAGGAGCTCTGGCCAAAGACCCAAAGACCCTTGAGGATCCGGGATCACGAGTATTGCTTGAGGGCAGATTTAAATCAGAATTACCTTTTTTATTCATGCTTGAATCAGCAGCGAGAACGTCCAGTCATAATTGAGTGGCATGCCGCGAAACAGCAAGCTTGCAGCTATAGCGCTGGACAAAGAGCTATGTGAATTACTTCCTTGGCTGAATGCCAGCTGGACTTGACGTGTCCATAACAAATCCAGATAAGTCAGATTTCGAAAATGCAATTGTAACACTTATCTGAACCAAATGGACTTCGAATGCATGGATCAAGTCATGCACCGTTCAGTTCATAAGCTACGCAGTTTTTAAATAGTATTGAAAAGGCGACCCGAGCTTAAGTTCTTAGATAAAAGCGTCATATGCTTGCATATTGTAACTATTTAAAAAATAGATAAGCATCATACCTGCATAAAGTCGCGTAAGTGAGTATTTCATTGCCTGGTGGGCGAGTGGTCAGATGCGCTGTTTTCTCGGTAGTCGTCGGAGCTGGGCCCGAGCCCCGGATGAAGCATGTGTGGTCCACTTGTCCAACGGCGCTTACTCTGTTATCCTTTTGGAGTTAGTGACCCTAAATTAGGGATGGACGACTGCTCATATCCCTAAGAGTTGCTTATGGTGGTAATTAAACACTGAAAAAACAACAAGTGTAACTAGGAACTTTTGCGCTGGTGGAAAACCATAAAATATTGCGGCCCCCATGTGTCATTATCTGTCCACTGCTGCATGAAGGTCTTCCTAAGTTTCTTCCACAACTCTCTATCTTGAGCCAGTCTCCATGTCACTTCCACATACTTTCGAATTTCATCAACCCATATTTCACACGGTTTTTTTCTGAGTCATTTCCTCTCCCTGTGATGTACTACTGCACATGTGAAGACGACAAACCTGCACCGATACATTCCCTACGTGTAGCTTAGTTGGGAGAGCAACTTACTCCGGAGTAAGGGGCGAGGACAAACGTGTGTTTTCACATTAACGCCCAAACGTAAAAATGGCTGTACTGGACGTTGGGTTCTTCGAAAAAGGTGTGATGTTTGTTCCACACATCGTCTAGAATTAGTGATACTTCGTTTGCTCGCTTCAAAAAGAAAGAAAGAAAAAAATTAAGAGGGAAATGATGTGGCGTACTACAGAGGTAAAGTACGTGTCAAGACGACAGATCTGTAGCGATACATTCCGTCCGTGTAGCTTAGTTGGGAGAGCAACTTACTCCGGAGTAAGGGGCGTGGACAAATTTGTGTGTCACATCCCTTGGAATGTAATCTTACATCTCAGTTGCTCAACGGTGGTCAGTTCTTGCAATGCATCCAGCCCATTGCCATTTCATAAGTTTTACATCACGATGACATCAACTCCCGTTGTTTTCCCGATCCCTGAGCTCCTCTTCCTGTCCCTCCCGGTTATAACAAACAGCATGCACCTCTCCATACCTCTTTCAGTACTCCGTAGCCTCTGATTGTTGTTGCACATGAATGTTTGTTGCATTGCTTTTCCCAATTGCTTCGAACCATCGGTACCACATCAAACAGACAGAATGTAGATTGAAGTTGTTGCTCTTAGTATTAATCAAATAGTTCCTTAGGGAATCTTCAACAATGTGAATGACATTCTTCTCTTGTAACATACGTACAACCACGCTTTCAGCTTTTCAATGTAAGCAATAATATTTCCCAGAATATTTTGAGGAAGATATGAAAATGTTAATTTGCCAAGGTTACAGAAACAGGCGAAGCATGTTTAAGCACATTCTGTAAATGGATAAACGGTAAAGTATGGCGCGAAAAAAATGTACCAGAAACTGGAGCAAAATTTTCAGTTTCACTTTTAATCTGATTCTAAGCAGTGATTTTTGCGCCTTCTCTAGCGCTGTGCCCTTCCTAGCTAAGCCTATAGAGACAGCAAAAATTTCAATAAAATACTATTTGCCAAATTTACTTTGTAATAAAAAAATGAAACATAATTTGCAATATCATCTTCGTAAGTGATGGTCAAAAAATGATTGTGGCAAGGACTGATCTGCTGCACTAGCTGACTGGGAGGTTGCCGCTCTACTCCAAGTTTCCCTCTGATGAATTCGTTGTTTTTGGCTGCACCCATTCATTGCCTCGCCACACTCCATAAACTACTGACTCACCCATTTTTCAAAAGAGTGTGGAAATTTACTTCGAATCTACAACTTATCGAGGTATGTTGGAGAGCACCTTAGATGGTCATGTTACTACATGACAGGGCTGTTTACAGATCATGCAATTGTTTTATTCTTTCTTGATTCGATTTCAAATTTTGACTTCTATTTGTTATACATCGGATTTACTAATGTTCGATATCACTAAACAACATACTTTAAGGAAAAACTGTATGGACCACCCCTAAAATTTACGAAGAGATTAAAACTGAGTTATCGATGAAACGGCATTTTTTTGATTGAAGGTTTAACACGACTACCATGAGCAACTCAATGGGCTATAAGTAGTCGCCCGTCCCTAATTTAGGGCCATTGCTTCCAGGGAAGAGAGTGAGCCAATGCCGTAAGACAAAACCGGGAATCGAACCCGGACCCTTCTCTGACGAATGGACATAAGCCAACGTTTAAACTACTGCGCCATCGGCAAATATGCAAGGCTCTGTTATTTAAAAGTCCGGCAGAATAATAGAGATATATGTATCCGTCTTTAACGTGACAGAACCATGAATGACTTTCTGCTTTATTTGAAGGCTGAATGACTTTAGGAATAGGCTCTTTCCCCTCTTAGCGCTGGAACTCGATTCCAATCCTAGGTGATATACGGCACTGATTCATTTTCTTTCCTAAAAGTAGCGGATTTAAATCCAGAACCAGAGATTCTTCCGAGCCTTAGATGCTCATCTGTTGTTATTATACCCAAAAAGAAAGCAGCTTGTACTTCAAAAAGGAAGAGCTCTATGAACGTCTGTTAGCCAGGAGAAAGATAAATCAGCAGCTAGGGTGGGTAATTTATTTCAAAATAGTCTGACTACTCTTGGAATGCCTGAGGTCTTGGTATTGTACATGTCTTTAAATGAAGTTTTGGAAATCAAGCTGTGATGTAGAAGTGACTTAGCGCGCCTTAGGCGTTTTTCATGGACAGGCGGAGAGATAAGCAGTGCAAAGGATTTTTTTTCAAATGCTCATATAGACAATGATAAGGAACATTGTAGTTTATATGAGATCGTATTCGTATCTAAACCAAATATTCTTACCTCAGAGATGGGCGCTCCGATGGGCGCTCCGATGGGCGAATGGTCTGAGGCGCTGGCCTCTGACTATTCATCCGACATGGGCTCAGTCTCGAGACCCGAATGAGGCATGGGTAATGCGTTTGTCAGATGGCTCGAGATCTCCCTGGAACCAATGTACCGAAATAAGTGACGGGCAACTGCTTATAACCCTACAAATTGCTAATGGTATTTGTCAAACCAACAGACAAAACCTGTAGAGATGAGACCATACAGTCGGATTACGTAGTAGGGCATCTCACAAATAATAAGGGTTCTAGTGTAAAGAGAAATCAGATCAGATGTAAAGAATTTTAGGGAGGGAGTGCCTGACCCCAGGTCTTAAACAGCGCTTAGAAATAGGAAACTAGGAGATTTGGGCTAGAGTGCCCGATAGGAAAGTGACACGGAAGCGAGGTAGAAGACGCCCTTATTTACTACCGGGGGACCAGTACCCGGGATCCGACGGCTTAACGTGCCCATCCGACGCACGGCGGATATTTTGTGGTTTGAGCGTTCGTACCTGCCTGGGATCGAACCTAAGGGTTTTCCGTGCAGTCACGAACGTTGACCACTAGCCTTTTGGCAGCCCAAGTGCAAAGATAATGTGAACTCGTTTGTTTTAAGTCAGTTAAAGCAAAGTTATCAGCGGTGGATACTTGTGCGGTTATGATTGCGCTGCTCGGAGAGAAAAGCAAAAAAAAAAAAAAAAAACATTAAACAATCAAGAAGGCTGACTGGCAAGCATTTAACGGTAGTTAAGGGTATTTCCATTAAACTGCTTGCCACAGGCCATTGGCTCTGATAAAAATAATCCCCTGAGCTCACTCTTTGATTTCTTCTGGGTCGCACAAAAGAAATCTCCTACATCCACCTCATAATCTTAGGAAAAACGTCATATTTGTGTGTGTTAGTTGCATCTTTTCCTCCTCCTTCTCTCCTCAACCCGAAGGTTGGTTAGTATCATGGGACATCACCCACAAGGGGACTTCCATGCTAGACAATCCTGGGAAATTAAAGTGGTGGGTTCTCGTTACCTTCGTCTTCGCAATACGAGGCTCAGGGACAGAGTGCGTGCGGGGCGGACTTTACAGAGAACCATCTATGCATTCACGTCCCCAACCACGGGGATTCCGTGGAAAACGTCAAAACAACAACAACAACAACCACAGACTAGATGGCCGGCAACACTAGGATTCAAACACCCGTCAGAAACGTCAGCCTTCTACACCGCACACAACGTGTTAACCAACTGCTCATGCCTGTGGTTGCATCTTTTCAGTATAACTAAGTGTGTCATGTATTGTTCTTAGTGATTCACATCCTTCTTCTCCGAGGCTGAATGTTTTCCAATTAAGCTACTCCGACAAAGGCTTATTACTGCTACTTGCCGTCTTGACATGTGCGTCACCTCAGTAGTACGTCACAAGTATAGGAATCGTGTTGAACAGGGGTCGTCAACCTTTTAATATTTATCCTCTACTTTCGTATCTTTGCTGATAGAAGTACTTCCTTACCACCCACCGGTGCCGCGGTAACTCAACTTAGCGCAAGCGCAAAGTAATTGTTAGAGGGGTGGGTTTGCAAAAAATGTGTACTTAAATGTATCTTTAAAATTTCAATTTAATGAATTTCTTTATCCTCATCGATACAGCACCTACTAGTGTGGGAGCTGCTGATCTACATCATTAACATAACGTGTTTTGTCTTATCCTCAACATTCTGTATTTACGAATTAACTTGTTTTAATTATTATCTATATTCAAAGTTTAGAGATGGAATTCAAAAGTAAATTGCAAAAGCTTATTTAAAAAAGTCAAACTCGAGAGGCTGTTAGCAATGTATTCGATATATGGCTGAAGAACAAAATTTCTAACAACGGACAAAAACCCCCACCGCCCACCATGAAAGCTTGAATCGCCCACCAGTGGGAGGTAGGGACCAGGTTGACGACCACTGGTGTAGAGCGATATTTAAATAAAAATTTGTGGCTTTCAGTACATAACTCTCACGTAATATTCTTCCTTTTATTTCAAACTGCTCAAATTAAGCAATTTTATCATAAATTGATAAAAGTAATTGGTAATGAAAATTTAATAAAAACATTTAATTAAATAGAACGTCAGATTTCGCAGGACTTTTGAAAATTTTGAGAGTATTCTTCCGGGCTAGTTTTCCTTCTTAATCCGTTCACCGATAAGGCACTTGTTTGTTTAGTATTGCATCACTGAAATCAGGAGCATCTGAATGAAGTGCGTTCCACGAATGCGGTCACAGAAGCAAATCGAGATCATTAGTGAGAGTTCTGATTTGTTTAATATATACCGACCGTAATTGAAGTACCCTATTCAACGCTGTCTAGAGAGATACATTAGCAGTCCAAATGCAACCAAATTTGGTATGGGGACATTTCAGGACATACGGAAGACATTTCCGTAAAAAAAAAAAAAAAAAATTACCGAAACTCGCTACTATGGCACTTGTGGCGCTGCAAGCAGCGAGAAAAGCAGTTTCATTTGCACAAGCACACCTGTTGTAGCCAAGTTCTGGGTATAACTGTGACCACAACAGCTGAATATCATTCTTCTCAGCTACGATGACCATCATCAAGCCGGAACGCGCATTTCTTGTGCAGCTGTTTTATAAAAACAACAGCAATGCTGCGGCTGCACTACGGGAATTTCTCCGTCGTAAGAAATTACGCCGATGACCATTGACTCCACAAGCTCACAGGAGAATGATCGGGGCCACGGGTGGCCTAGCGGGCAACGTTCGTGACTGCCACGGAAAGGACCTCAGGTTCGATCCCAGGCCGGTACGAATACTCGATCCACTAAATATCCGCCGTGCGTCGGATGGGCACGTTAAGCCGTCGGATCCCGGGTACTGGCCCCCCGGTAGTAAATAAAGGCGTCTTCTAGCTCACTTCCGTGTGACTTTCCTATCTGGCACTCTAGCCCAAATCTCCTAGCTTCCTATTTCTAAGGGTTGTTTAAGACTTGCAGTCAGACACTCCCTTCCCAAAATCCTCTGTATATGATCATTAGATCATTAGGAGAATGATCACTCGATTCGAGGAAACTGGACATCTAGGAATTAGACCCGATTGAGGGCGCAAATCTAGGACTCCACAAGTCGTTGAAGATGTTGCCACAGCTGTTGTTGAACAGTCAATGAATAAAGTTGCAGGCTCCAGTACTGCACGTGCAGTGTCACGGCAGTTGAATTTATCCTATTGCACTGTGTGGCCACCTGATTCTCCGGAACCTAGTCCTTGGGATTTCTGGTTGGAGGATACTTAAAAGGCGTGGTTTATCAAGGGCATGTTACAAATTAGGCAGCCTTGAAAGACAGTATGACATTGCATGTGAGAAGTATCACAGAGGATTAGTTACGGTGGGCCGTTGAACACAGTGCTCATTGCTCTCAGGTTTTACAACTTCCGAATGGGAAGCATACTGAGCAGTATCTCTCGCATCGCTAAGGTCAGTATCCCTGTATGGTGAGTTTTGGTAATATTTTTTTTTTTTTTTTTTTTACGGAAATGTCTTCGGCATTTCCTGAATGTTGGACTTGGATAGCTCAAGCCACTGAGGAAATAAGTGAGTGCTCAACCAAAACCGAAACTTATCGCGTGATAAGTAGTCATTAGCCCAAATCCAGGTAAAGAGCATAAAACACTTTTCTATTTAGGACAGTGATGGACGCAAAGTGTCTGAGCTGCGCTTGAAAATTTTTTAACTGTACGTGGCTCAGTTTCTTACAAGCTACGTTTATTTGTTCTGAAACAGAAGGGATTACATCGTAATCATTATAAAAGTTTATTTTGCAAAGGAAAACTAAAGGCAATGTTTTTTTTAATTTATTAATTTTCAATAGAATCTCATGACTGGGGTTTTGCTACATCATCAGCATTAGGAATGCGCGTCCTTTTTCTCACTCACGCCTAACACTGAAATGTCATTGTACCAAATCTGGTTGCATCTGTGTTAGAATTTTATAAAACAAAATCAAAAGGAAACGACATGAAACAGAACAAGCGGTGTAAAAGGCCAATAAAACAATGTACAAAAAACAACAACACACGAAGTCAGTCACATCATCAGCTCGGGAAACGTGGGGGTGCTACTCTCCATCAGCTGGATGGGCAGCCGTCCGTGAGAAGTCCACATTGTCGAACTCAGGACTCAAGCAGAGAAAAAAGCCATTTCAAGACACCAAATGTTGACCGGTCACGAGGTCAGCTCGGGCCGTAGGGGCGTTACTCCCAAAATAACTGGAAAACCAGTTATCCCCGTGCGGGGGAGAGCAACTTACTCCGGAGTGAGGGGGCACGAGTTCGATCCTCGTCATGAATAAATTTGTATTTTCACATTGATGCCCGGACGTAAAAATGAATGAGCTGACCGTTGGGTGCTTCGAAAAATGTGTGATGTTTGCTCCACACACAGTCTAGAATTAATGAAAATTCGTTCTTCGCTTCTAAAAAAAAAAAAAATTAAGGGGGAGATGATGGGACATATCACAAAGCTAAAGAACGGGTCAAGACGACAAATATGCAGCGATACATTCCGTCCGTGTAGCTTAGTTGGGAGAGCAACTTACTCCGGAGTGAGGCGTCACGGACAAATGTGTGTTATCACAACGGCTAAATATCTCTCTAGACAACGTTCAATAGGGGTACTTTAATTACGACCACCCTGTACATAAATCAAAGAAAATTTATAAAGCAATTCGCAGTAGTAGTAGGTGATGAATGTTGTACTGTGACTTTACCTGTTTCATAAAAAAAAAAAAAAAAAAAAAAAAGATGTGTTTGAAAACTAGAAGCTCTCAAGATGTGGAGACAATTAAATAAAATGCGGTGAAGCAGTCGTTGAGGATTTGAAGGGTTGAACCAGAAAGGGGTTTCTAGCAATAAAAGGAACTGCAGAATGAACGCGTGAACGATAAAGGAGCTTACTTTCCCTCTCTTATGCGTGCATGTAAAATACCTTAGTTTTTACTTGTTCCATCTAGATGGTTTTTGATAATCCCTCGTTCTTTATGGATTCCCATTTTCCTCAGTAAAAAACATTGCGAAAGCGTAAAACCCAAGCTACTTCTGCGTGACGTATAATCATCTTTTAAATTTAAATTCAAAACGCGTTAAAATTTTTTGGATGTTAATCCTTAATTATGAGCCATTTAAAGCATGCTGTGTTGCCATTGCACTTATTGGACACAAAATAACATTAACTTGCATCGTAAATAAAAAAAAAAAAGAATAAAAAGAATATTTTCACCGGAAATTGCTCGAATTCATAAACTGGCAAAAAAAAATAATTTCATTCGTAACGAAGAGAAACATATTAAATCTCGTCGCAGAAATCGATTTTTATGAACGCGTTGTGCTGAAGAGGGAGTGGGTAAAACTAACATTTTTCCCGGAAACACTGCGTAAAAAAGTTCGTTTTGTGATGCTGGTAGCATTTTATAGAAGGAAGATCTACTTGAAGCATTTCATTTTTCGCATTTATATTAGCCGCAATAAATTCTTTTGAGGAGAACCAGGCCGGATCGGGATGAACGGTCTATGTCGACGGAACATCCGGCGGAAGGACTAATGGTGGAAATAAAATTTCCGAGCTCGCTTCCTGACACGGAAATGCTATTTCTTCTTTGTCTTGAAGGCGGAGAACGAATCTCAGGCCGGATGCAACTTCTCAGCCAAAGAAATTATAAAATTATCATTTTAACTGTTTAATTCCCCGTCTCTTCATTGCATTGAAATGATCAAAGAGAGGAAAAACTTACGCATCGGATATCCAATACTTTCTCAGTCTGATTATTCCCAGTTATATGATTGATCGTTTCGCTAATTGAAGTAACTAGTTAATCAACTGTAAGATAGGCATTGTGTAGATTCTCTGTAGTTCCTTAAGATTTTATGTTTAGGTAATTAATTATTTATCCTTGCTCTTTACAGACACTGGAAGTTAAATTTTTCCAAGCCTATAATAAAGGTTTTCTTAATTAGCTGAAGACAGAAAGCCATGTGGACATGGCTCCACTTAGCCATATTAGAGCTTCGAACCCTACGACTTGATGTGAGTGATGAGTTAATTCTTAATAAATGTTTATGTGTCTCTTTGTGAGGATGAATTAAAATATAGACCTCATATGTGTTGTAAATAAATCTTGGTTTAATCAAAGTGACACAAAGTTTTTAATATTCTAAAGATTTTTTTTTAATATTCTTGTCCAGAACGTACCTCAGGGAAGATGAATAGGAAGAGTTCACACTGAATAGGTTTCAAAACTCTTAACCTACGCTAAAATAGAAGTGGCTAATATTAACATTAGCACTCATAGTTCAAAATGGTAATACGGTACACAGGGCCGCTTCTAGGGTGTGTGGAGCCCTGGTAAATATTTTTGAGGGGCTCCTGCAGGGCCGTATTTAGAGGGGGCCAAGGGCCCCTAAAAGTGTTTCATTTTTGTATGTTTTTGGTTAAACTTCGTGAGCCTCGTGTGAAGTAGACTGATCTATCGATGAAGATTTAGAGTAATGGGAAGAGAACACGGGTGTACGTCGACGTTCTGGATAATTCTATCCTACCAACAATGTGGCAGTATTATGGTAATGTCCGTTGTCTCTTCCAACACGATCGAACTCCCTCCCAGACTGCACGGTTTCTTGAAAATGAGGTAAAACTGTTAGATTGGCCTGCTCAGAGTCCTGATCTTAATCCCATTGAATACCTCTGGGATGAACAGGAGTGATATATACATAATCGACCACAGCGACCGTCTTTGCTTTTCACTTTGGCAGCAGCTTTACAAGACGCATGGCGAGCCATTCCTGTCGAGACCTACCGGTGGCTGGTTGATAGTATGCCTATCAACCAGCTTCCGGTAGGTCTCGACAGGAATGGCTTTGCCGCTGTCATACAAGCAAAAGGTGGACCGACTATCTACTAATTGCGATAATAAAGCCATTAGTCCCAAAACATTGTGGTGTCCGAATACTTATGATAATATAGTGTAGTGCTGAAGCTGAAATTGAAAAGAAGGATAATGTGCAGCATTGCGCTACATCCAGTGGTCAATGACCTTAAAAAATGGAAAGTTTTTAAGACCGAAAACGTCAGGTCAATTGTAAATATATGAAGCACCAAATACCTGCTGTCTGTGCGAAGTGTCATGACGCTTTAAACAACGAAAAAATCATGGTAAATGCAACTTGCTCTACTGTTCCGGGCAACGGACTACATAGGTGGGGAAACTAAACAGGAATGTAAATTATTAACGAAGAACAAGGTAAAAATACAGTAAACATACCTTCGGTTTTGTGTACTACTGCGTTATATAGTCAGTAATAACACCTTCGGTTGTGTGTACAGCAGTGTTACATACAGTACATATACATGTTCAAAATAATTAGGGAGCATGTGACTTTGGCAAAATTATGCAAGCCAATCGTGTGATGTCTTAGCGAAACGTGGGAAGCGTAAATCGAGTCACGTAGACAGCCGAATCGTGCATGTCCGTATGCAAATTAGCGTCTGTGACGTCAGAATGTATAAATCACAGATTAGAATAAAAACGAAGGTTTTCCGGGAGCTCCCTTATTCTTCCACGTTTATCGTGACATTTTGTTTCTTGAAGTCTTGGGTTCGAACGATGTCTCAACAGGATGATTTACCGGATTCAACAGCGTAGAGAGCTATTGGCAAGATGGAAGCAGGTCAGATACAGCGAGTGGTAGCAGAAGCCATTGGAGTGTCATTTCCCAAATGTGGACACGATTCTAGGATACGGGAAGTGTTTGAAAAATGCAAGGTCAAGGCCATCCACGAGCAACAGCATCAACGGACGATCTTTTTCTATTGTTAACAGCCCGTCGGAAAGACGGAAAACTGCTATTTAGCTTCAGCTAGAGCTTCTCGTGTCAACAGGACGCAGGTTGTGAACTCAAACTATTAAACAATCGCCTTCGACAAGGTGGCCTTTATGCACGTAGACCAATGGTGTGTGTGTGTGTCCCTTTAACCGCACGTCCCCGTATGGACCGTAGAAACTGGGCTGAGGAACATCGTGTTTGGGGACACGACGAGTGGAGTCAAGTTCTGTCCTCTGACGAGCCGAGATTCAGTCTGGAGTCTGACAGTCGACGAGTTCTTTTAAGAGGGAACCCGCCACAACAAAGAACCCAGCTTTTGTGTAGGAAACATCACATTAAGGCGAACATGGATTGGTGGTCTGGGAAGGCCTAATTATCGGTGGACGTGTGAACCTGTACGTCATCCGAAACGGTAGTCTGATGGCCTAGAGATATAGAGACGAGATTCTCAGATCTATTATGCCGTATGCTGAAGACGTTGGTGATTCGTTCCTTTTCATGGACGATAACGTTCGACCTCACAGAGCTACACTAGTGGACAACTTACTTCAAGAGGAGAAAATAGAACGTATGGAGTGACCTGCATGCTCCCCTGACTAAAATCCAATTGTACATGCCTAGGACGCATTTGAAAGACTTATTGCAGTTAGGCCAGCTCTTCCGTTGACTCTTCGTGGACTGAAAACTACCCTCATTGAGGAGTGACGAAGATATCCCCAAAATCTCCCCGATAACCTCATGAATCCCATGCCACAGAGATGTGCAGGGTGTCTTAGGGATCACACACCCTACTAGAGGTCACTTAAATCTTCAAAAAGTCATTTTTTCTTGTTGTGTAGATATGCATATTGTTGAATAGCATATCGCATCATGTGCATTAAATGATAATATTGCATATAAATTCGCTAATGTGCTTTTTCTTACCCATATTACTGAATATTCTACTGTACCTTACATAAAAATAATATAAGTGACCGGCGGATCCATCTGCGCACATTGACACAGAAGTTCAACATTTCGTACGGTACAGCGTACGACATTGAGCAGGACAAATTGCAATTTCGCAAGTTCAGAGCACAATGAGTGCTCAAGAACTTGACAGACGATCAGAAGGGACAGAGAATGATGTCATCCCTGGACCACTTGATGCGTTACGTAGAAGAAGGACATGGATTTCTGGCAGGTGTAGTGACGTGCGATGCGTCTTGGGCGTACCACTACACTCCCGAGACAAAGAAGACGAGTAGGGTGTTGAAACATTCCGACTCCTCACCACCAAAAAAATTCAGAGTAACCTAAACTGCACAAAAAGTCCTCATGACGGTTATCTGGGACATGCATGACGTTCTTCTGGTGGAGTTTTATCCAACATGGACCAACCGCCCCTGTGGCGCAGTGGTCTAAACGATGGCTTCTGATCATTCGCCCAACTGAGGGGTCTGGGTTCGAATCCCGGTAAGGTATTGATGTTGTGTTTGTCTTACGGCCGCCCCGGTGGCGCAATGATCTAAGCGATGGCTTCTGATCATTCACCCAACGGAGGGGCTGGGTTCGAATCCCGGGTAAGGCATGGTTGTTTGTCTTTCGGAGATTTATTCGCTTAGTTCCTTGTTCACCTATGTACATTGCTGTCGTTGAAACACAGAATGTCTACACTGAAAACGTATGTCTGTCAACCAAGTCCAATATACTGTATGTTCAATATACAGGGTTCAAAGGAAAGTCCTTATTCAGAGCAATATTTGCGGAAGAAAGGGTCCGAGTGGTACACAAGTTAGGTCTATGTATAGAAAAGGGACGATGGCCGATCGAATGAAAGCGATTGGAGCACCCCTAGCGGCAAAGATAAGAAGTTAGGAAACCTAACACGCGGACAACACAAGATAGAAACAAAATTCCAATTACAAAGTTGTAGCGCATAGTCTAATTAGTAGGAAACAACATATGGTGCGCACGAATTATGTACATGGACGTGTCAAAATGCTATTAATTCGAAATCGGTAAAGGGGGTGAAACAGACACAAAAAAATAATGACACGAGACAGAAGCTGTGCAGGCTTATTTATCATACTGAAAAATGTTTACAGCAGATATGCCTACTTACAGGCACATCGCACAACTGCGCAAAGTTAATGTGCAGCCGGTTCGAAGGGGCCACCATCGGCTACAATGCACATTTCAAGACGTGTAAGAATAGTTTCTCGTACACTATCTAGCATGGCAGGTGACACTGTGTTACAGGCGCACACAATGCGGTGTCGTAAATCTTCCAGACTAGTAGGTTCTGTAGCATACACCTGTTCCTTCAAGCATCCCCACGGGAAGAAGTCCAAAGGTGTTAGTCCGGTGACCGTGGAGGCCATTCCATCGTACCGCCATAATCAATATCTGGTGTCTAAATGTTTCAGCCAGGAAACTCCATACGTTGGATGCCATGTGAGGTGGTGCACCATCATTTTGGTACCACATGCGCAGCGGATATCTTAGGGGAAGATCATCCAGAAAGTCAGATATCGGGCCCCTTAAAATCTGAAGGTACCGCTGACCTGTTAATGTCCTATCATAGAAAGTGGGTCCAACTAGTGTGTTTTGCCAAATACCGCACCAAGCGTTAGTTGCCCAACGTCGTTGATGTCGAGCAGCTCGTTCCATAGATGGATTGCTCAGAGTCCAGTAATGGATGTTATGCCGATTGACTATTCTGTCCCGTGCTAACGGGACTCATCTGTCCACAAGATATCGGCCAATAAGTTTGAATTAACGTGTTATCTACAAAGTTGCAGAAATCGAAACGGCTACCCTGGTCTCCATCCATCAAACCTGGCACTAGCTGAACGTAGTACGGGTGAGCTCCATGCTCGTTCAGGATTTGCCAAACACGTTGTGCTGTTAATCCGCATGCTTCGGCGACTGCTGTGGTACTATTAATGTTAGGATTGGCAAGGACATATCCCAGAACAGCCTCAGGATGCACTGTAACACCCGAACCCGTAGGTCTGCTCGATCGCGGACGTGCCCGTATGCTTCCGGTCTCTCGGAGGCGGCGAATACAGTTGTTCATAGTCGCTGCATTTGGATGTTGACCAGTCGAAAAACGCTCGGCATACTGCCTTGCAGCTTAGTTGGCATTGCGATAACATTCGCCATAAAGCACGACCATTTCACAGTACTCAGCTTTCGAGTAGCCCACCATCAGTGTTTGCAACGTGTACGTTGACTGACGTTCAAATCCCCAGCCTCGGTATTTTATCTCATCGACCAGCTTCTACGTCACTATCAATACTTACATACGGATTTGAATCGTTCTCCATCGTGGGCCGGTATTTTGCATTGCCTAACCATCTAGCGACCGCGTGCACTTTATCAGTATTTTGACCCGTCCATGTACATAAGTCGTGCGCACTATATTTCGTTTCCTACTAATTAGACGATGCGCTACAACTTTGTAATTGGAATTTTGTTTCTATCTTGCGTTGTTCCCGAGTTAGGTTTCCTAACTTCTTACCTTTGCCGCTAGGGGCACTCCAATCGCTTTCATTCGATCGGCCATTGTCCCTTTCTTATACATAGTCCTAACTTGTGTACCACTCGGACTCTTTCTTCCGCAGTTATTGCCCTGAATAAGGACTTTCCTTTGAACCCTGTATATGTAACTTATCTGTCAAACAAGTCGAATAAATAATTTGAAATTTAAAGCTTCAATAATAATAAAAAAAAACTGGGACCACTGTGAATGCCAAAACCTACGCTACCTCACTGATAAAGTTGCCTCGTGTCCTTCGGGACAAAAGACCCAACAGAAACGCTGCAAATGTCAGACGACGCCCCGGTGGCGCAGTGGTCTAAGCGATGACTTCTGATCATTCCTCCGAAAGGGGTCCGGGTTCGAATCCTGTGAGGCATGGATGTTGTGTTTGTCTTACGGCCCGGGCTCTCTCCCTTCCCTGGAACCAGTGACCCTAAATTAGGGACGGGCGACTGCTTATAGCCCATTGAGTTGCTCACGGTGGTCGTTAAACCTCCAATCAAAAAAAAAAAAAAAGAGTCAGACTACTTCCCGACAACGCTCGCCCACATGTTGCACAACACGTTCGTGACAAAACTGCGCAATTTGGCTGGGAGGCGCTCCAGCACTTACCATACAGTCCGGACCTGGCTCCTTCGGGCTTTCATCACTTTGGTTCCTTGGAAAGATTCCTGGGCGGCCAACGCTTCGATTCGGCTGACGAAGTCAAATCGGTTGTCCGCAGGTGGCTATACGCCCAGAAAACGAATTTTTATGAAGAAGGTACACTAAAACTGGTACCACGCTCGGATAAAAGTCTCGAGCGTCTCGGTTCTTATGTTGAAAAATAGCTAAGACATGTAATTTCACTGTGTATACGTTTTGTTTATCTATTAAATTGTTGCCAAAAATAAAAATAAAAATAGTGTGCGCTACTTTTCAATCCACTCTCGTACAGTTCCTCGCTCTGTGGCTTCTTGAAGCTCTTATCTTCAGTGAAACGTGTTTGGTTGTTTCAGAGAACTCAACAAAAGACCCTTGGATGAAGATAGGATAATAGAGAATCTTTATAGACTCTAAGCATTTAACCGTGGATATCAACTGACTCAGTTATTTCTATTGTTAAGAATTCAATCACTATCTAGTGCTTCACATTTGTAGTTTTCTCCGCCATTGCCGACTGCTCTAATAGAGCAGATTGCTGAACTACAAGAGTTGATGACATTCAACGGGTACCTTGTCATTTTTGTACTGCCAATGATGACGCCAAGCTGTCAAAAAACTAATACCAATGCCCAACTGTATCATACCTGACCTTTAGAGATTAATAAACACTCTCCATATGTTATTCCAAAGAGAAAAACAGTCACAGCCTTTTGTTTGTTTGTTTGTTTCGGGGCTTAACGACTCCGATGAGCATTTAAGGCTACAAGAAGTTGCCCTTCTCTAATTTAGGGCCACTGGTTACACGGAAGGGACAGAACCACCAGCTTAGGACAAACACACCCCTCATACCTCATCTGGGACTCGAACTTGGGCCCAACTCGGCCGCTCATCCAGAAGCCCACGCCTCTGGCCTTCGGGTTTACCTGTCTTACTAACTATTCCGTCCTGTTCTGTTCAAAACATAATGAGATCTGTAAGTTTTGAAGTGTACTGAATAAAATTTACTTACGGAAAATCTACGTTAATCATTCAAATGTCTTCTATATATTTATACCATATGTTTACAAACTACAACAGTGTGGAAGTTATACGTGTGGCATTCGTTACTGTGGTATAAAGATTTTTTCTTCAAATTTTGAATAAAACCGAAAACTTTCATGAAGTCATACGTTTGAACATCGAACGAATTCTTCTTAGCCATGCCGTTCCTTTCCAGTTTTAACTGAATTTAAACATATAATCCACAATATAAAGAGCGGTTCATTTTCAGATTCCAAACGCGGAATATGGTAAATAACTGACGTTACACCGGAATGCTTTAGTTGAATTTTATGCAATTGAAAGTTGTCAAACATTGGCTCTATGTCTTTCCACAAACATACCGTAAAAGTGATGCTTAACTCTTTTCAAGCAATGTAACGAAAATATAAAGACTTAGAAGTAGACCATTATTTCCTAAATGCTAGGTTTATACCAAAATTTAGAGGAAAATTTTCGAATCTTCTATTTTCTTCTTTAATATACACTGCTGAAAATATTAGTTGGGTGAGCTCGTTTCTTACGTCAATGGACATCTTATTTAAAATGTACGCAGACACAGGTGTTTAAGGATAGTGGAAAACATCCATTTTTGATCAGTTAATTCATGGATGCGCAAAGGAGGACTAAATAAATACTGCGTATAGCCTGTTACTTGACTACTTGTCATACCCACATCCTACAATGTCAGATGCAAGAAAAATGGTGAATCCAGGGCTGTCTTTGGAAGGGTAAATTTGCAACAGTTTGGTGGTTTCCTTCTCTCTCTCTCTCTCTCTCTCTCTCTCTCTCTCTCTGTTTTTTCATTTCTTTCTTATTTTTTTAGCCAGTATTTGGAAATTTGGTATGGAGTTAGAGTATAGCGGTAAAACATTCATGAGCAATTAAACGGAACTGAATTCAACGGAGTTCAAATATTTCCAGTAGGTATACCTTGATAATATCTCCATTTCTGGAAGTACTCTGGTTTAAAAAACTCAAGTCTCAAACAGATTTTTGGCACAGTTTCTTTCCAAATAAATAGGACGAATATCGCAAAACTTGTATGACGGCCTAAACTCAAAACACTGCTGTAAAAGACCGTACATAAATTTGAATTGCCTGCTCACAAGGTGACGCAATAACCGACGAAGCTGGGCTTTTCATTGTCCTTTAAAAGACAATATACACAAAGACTAGATTATTTGCGTTGCAACCTGGCTATCGTTTACAATAACATCGGGTTCACGTTATACTTATCTTATAAGAATCATCTGCCTGAAAGTTTGAGTTAGAGAGTCGTTCGAAGGCTTGAGGACAGACAGTCCCAACCAGGTGTCGCGAGATGGCTCAATGCATAGGTAGACCAAGGATCTGCATATCACGTGCAGACAGGTTTCTTCAACTTATATCACAACGACACAGATTTACAATATCAACTCAAATACACCCTGACCTAATCGCATCCACGTGGCTCCTGTTTCTGCAACAACCATATGCAGGAGGTTGCAAGAGGATAACATGTATGCCAGACATCCTAGAATGTGTATTCCTTCTGACCCCATGTCACAGATGAGCTCAGATAATTGGTTTAGAGAGCACGTGACCTGGATTGAAGACTAGCGGAGGTACGTATTGATCACGGATTAGTCGCGATTTTCTTTATGGAGTGAGTAGTCGTGCACTCATCTAGAGGGAGCCTGAACCATCTCTCTATTGAAAGTGACTCGTATAGTAGGAGCAGTGTCATTGTTAGGAGCGGCATCTCTCATTGGGTAGACGTACCGATCTCTACGGGCATGTGTCTCCAGCAGGCAGAGTGGCGGCTCAGCTGTACAGAGATGAAATCCTAGACCCCCCATAAGTGACGCTATGCAGGAATAATAAGCGAAAATTTCATTTTACAAGATGATAATGCACTACCTCTAATGGTTTTAACTTCTAGATATTCACCAACCAGTTGTACGAGACTGGTTGGCGAATATCTAGAAGTTAAAACCATTCAAACACGGAGCTATCAGCGCGATCTACAGATCTCAGTCCTATTAAACGAGCTCGGGATGCTCTAGTGATACAAATCGCCACCTCCATCACCAACTGCAATTTCTCCACGATCTGGCAGCTACTCTTGCCAATCAGTGGCCATTATTGTAAGAGCAGATTTTGGACAGGCTCATAAACAGAATGCGCAAATGCTGGGAATCATGTGTTGCAGTCAAGAGTGACTAAAACTCTTTTGACCATCTCCTATTTCGCAAGGTATGCAGTTTTGCATCGTTCGTTGTCAGCCTTAAATTTTGGGTTCTTCTTCAGTTGCAGAGCAGTAACTGGCTAGGCCTATATAAGCTTAGTTATCCTCATCTGGGCGTGTGGACCACTGCCTTGGAGTGATCTCGGTGGCAAAAGCACGTATAAAGAGTGAGAATGCCTGGGCGACGTTAAGGAATACCACCATCACAAAGACGCCTTTACCAGAGGCTTCATGATATAGCTACGTACGGCTGGTTAGTCCCTGCTTCGCCAATAGTTATCTGAATGTGGCGACACTGGTTGGAGAAAGGAAACGTGCGTCGCTGTAGTGGGACTGGTACACGTAGGCTGGCTTCGGAGCGCCTCGACTGGCGTATTCGACAGCAGACCATAATCTAGAGCGGACGGCATTCGACGAGATGTACATGCAGTTATGGACATCCCAGTATCGGCGCAGACTGTGAATCGTAGATTCGCTGTGGCAGGTTTGCATTCTCACCATCCTTTACGATAACTGCTACTCACCGCAGCACATCGTCGCGCAAGGTTGTAGTGATGCCGAACCAGACATGCATGGGGGGGATGGAATAATGTCGTATTCAGCGACGAGTCTCACTTCCGTCTTAGTGCCAACGGTCACCGATTGGGAGTCTGGAGATGACGTAGTCACCGTGTAACGTACCAGGAGATGTGACGTACCTGCCCGAAGGACGCTCACGACATAAAGGCAGATAGGAATCAGAATAAACGTCTGCGTAGCTCAGTTGGTAGAGCGACTTATTCCGGAATAAGCGGCCTCGGGTTCGAATCCCGGCGTAGACCAAAAATGATGGAGAAAATTACTTCGTTATAATGGCGCCCGAACTATCCGGATGACCCGACCGTTCAAAAATCTCGCAATGGTGTGATGTTATTTCCACACCGCGAGATAGGAAAAATAAGAGAATCATTTCTCCAGCACTTCGAAAAAAAAAAAAATAAATAAGGGGGAGATGATGTAACGTACCAGGAGATGTGACGTACCTGCCCGAAGGACGCTCACGACATAAAGGCAGATAGGAATCAGAATAAAACGTCCGCGTAGCTCAATTGGTAGAGCAACTTATTCCGGAATGAGGGGACCCGGGTTCGAATCCTGGCGCGGATAAAAATGACGGAGAAATTTACTTCGTTATAACCGGGATGATCTCGCTTCCAACCGTGAGCTGCCCATCATGGCGTTCAAAACAACAATAGTTTACTTATATGATTAGAGCTTGATAATTTGAAAAATAGGCAACTTCGGCATTTATGTAAGTATTACACTGTTTCTGCTTCTACTAGAAACCTCATCAAACCCAGCTTACCGAATAGTAAATGACTCCCTGTACCATTTAGCTTAATTACTGGATTATCGTCAAATATTGTCAATGATTTTCTGATTTGGAAAATACAAAAACCTCATGCAGAGTCCATCATTTGTTATGATATATTTTGAAATGTAATTGGATTTTCTCACTGAAACATACCAGAACTCACAGATATGAATTTTTACTTCCGATACCCTATCAGCTTTCGTGGGACGATCTTCTTTGATGCGGTTCTGATTTCAAATTTTTAACCTACGAAGCCTAAGATGGTCTGTTAAGAATACTGACCTTTTCAAGTATTTCATGAATAGTCAGTCTTCTTGAGTGTAGAGCTAAATGCCACACTTGAACTAGAGTAATTATTTGGTGGGCATCCAGTACGTTCGTTGTGCTTGTGATAGACATTCTTTTTTTATATAAATGCACATAACCATTGTGAAAACACAAATGTGTCCGTGGCGGAGATGGAAACTGCGCCCCCTCACTCCGGAGTAAGTTGCTCTCCCAACTAAGCTACACGGACGGAATGTTTCGCTGCAGATTTGTCGTTCTGACACGTGCTTTACCTCTGTAGTACGTCACATCTCTCATAATTTTTTTTTTCGTAGCGAAGAACGAATTTTCATTCATTCTAGACCATGTGTGGAACAAACATCACACATTTTTCGAAGAACCCAACGTCCAGTACAGCCATTCTTACGTTCGGGCGCCAATGCGGAAACCCAAATTTGTCCGTGACGATATCGAACTCGCGCCCCCTCACTCCTGAGTAAGTTGCTCTTCCATCTGACCTACCCGGACGGAATGTATCGCTGCACATTTGTCGTCTTGACAGGTACTTTACCTCTGTAGTTCGTCATACCATCCAAAAACAGTTGCATGTTCATATTTTGCTCCCAAGAGTTATCTATATTAAATGATAAATTTCAGTTGCTTACTTTGTTTTCTTTTTCACAAGTTTTAAAGTTAAAAACTCCCTCCGACACACGTGCTCATAAATATGATTAAAATCGTCACCTTACAAAAGCACTCTGAAATTAAGAGCGAGTACTGAAAAACTCAAGCGATGAGAACTGTGAACAAGTTTGAACATGAAATAACTCGTAAGCTCACGTTCAGATGCCGCATCTAGGTTAATGCTGTTAATCGGAGATAAATAGCACCGGCAATCTCGATACCCCTATTGTGCTTCCTAAAATTCTGCGCATTCAAAGAAACAAGATCCTTCTTTTTTTCCCCCTTACAAATTCACGATGCCAGTAACGCTTAACGTCTTGTGTGAAAAATAAGCCTTTGCACGACTTCTGATAAATATCAGCTCCATTGGCAAAGAGCCTTTTCTTCTTCCTGATGCACATTAGTTTTCTTGCCCACGATCAGCACTTGGTTTTCTTTCTGAAGGATTGATTACGGAGCCTAAGAAAGGAAGGTAGAGCAGGCTTTAGGTGGTTGTACGCTCTTTGCATAAGGAATAAGTTCAGCACTTTCAAACATGCTGCTACTTTCATTTGCCCCCGGCGAGTCACCATTAATGAGAAGACTCGTCTGGCCCTCACTCCATAAACTCTTTTTCCTGGATTTTGTGCGGTGTTCTTTACTCTAAAGAAGCCTTTCGTCGAAGAATTTCTCTCAGCTAAAAATATCTTAAAACCTTGTTAGAAACTGAGTTGAGAAAATACAGTTGCAGGTGGTTCTAAAATGAGCAAATAAAGTGCTATAGCAACTAGCAAAACAACATCGATGAAAAAGAGTGGTGGAGGCACAGCATGGTAAAACAACGAAAAATTAAAAACATGAAGGATTATATATGACATTAACATGGAAACATTGAATATCTGGAAGTGCCAAAGATAAGAACGGAAACTAAAAAACAAAGAAAGAGACAGAAAAAATACGCATTTTATAGAAACGGGGAAAAAAAATTCTGAATGTAACACCAAACTCCCATAAAATTAAGGAATATTAACACACGATTTTAATATGTAAAAATGGCATGTCTGTTAGCAGGATGCTTCACCAGAAGAGGTAAAACACATAAAGAAATAATTTCAAACAGTTAAAATCTGTCGCATTTTTGATTAAATTTTAAAGCAAACTTCTAAATTCTAATGAAATATGTGTTCTCTCCTCCTTTCTTCAGCTTCCTATTCTCAAAAAGAAGAAATTAAATTTGAACCGAAATAAGGGGGGGGGGGCACAATATTTTCTTTTTACTTCTCCGCAACTTCACTTCTTTCTATATCACTGTAGCAAGTCAAATGCTAGTACCATTTTTTTTATAGAAATTTCGGTTCAATCTTTCATTAACTGTTTCTAAAACGTTGCTGAATAAAACAGATTTTCGAATTTGTACCAGAGAATTCAAAAACGTAAAACCATTATTGAAAACTACGGAGAACTGTTCCCGAAATTATTGTCCTGCGTGAAAACAGATTCTTTTCATGAATTTTCTTCTTTTTCTTTCTTTTTACCGGGCTACAAAAGCAGCATGTTATGGCAGTATTACTGATAAAGAAGTGCACTTTTATAGATCATTCGTGGGTACTCTATATACCAAAGATTCTTGAACCAGGATATTTAAGATCAAAGAATGCGTGCTGAATGGGGTTAGGTGCTTCGCCGGTTGACTGGTGAGGTGTGTCCTTGTGGCCCGATCTGCCAGTTTCCTTAATTCAACTTGCTCTTGACGCTCGATTCCAAACATTTTTACCAAGTTTGGAATGCTACTATTGAAAGGTTCGATGAAACTCGCTGCTTGTTTGTAGGAGACAAAAGAGACAAGCTATTTTTTCTGTTATTGCGTTAAATAACCTTTTACAAGGTATATTTTTTTCAAATTCACTATTAACAACTTCACTATTAAATCTGCTTAAAAAAAAAAAAAAAAAAGAAGTGATAAAAAGAACAACAACAGTGATTTCATTTCCGAGCAGGCACCACATAAAAATCGAGTTTATCCAAATAATCTCTGATAGTCTTTGGTACTGGATATAAAAGGGAAATTCTCTTGATAAAACCGGTTCTCTTTAATTGCTTGCTTGGTGAGCCCTTTTAAAACACTCATGGGCAGCGCGCTTACGAGTTGTCAGGTTGGTACCACCTCGTTAAGTTCTTTTTTCTTTTGAATGGAAGTTTAACGAACACGACGAGCATCTCAATGGGTTATAGGCAGTCTCCCGTCCCTAATTTAGGGGCCACTGGTTCCAGGGAAGGGAGAGTGCTAGTGCAGTAAGAAAAACACAGCATCCATGCTTCACCGAGATTCGAACCCGGACCCAACTCAGACGAATGATCAGAAGCCATCGCTTAGACCACTGCGACACCGGGGCGGCCGTTCAGTTTTCCTTCAAGCTATATGAGAAACAGCATCTTACAACACCCATTTTGTGTACAGTTGATTAAGTGCCGCATGAATCGCTTTTCTAATTAATTATTTCCAAGTATATCAAAATTTTGGAGTCACTTAGTAAGTCACTGTTTCCCGAAAAATTGCACCTTTCAGCTATTTAAATTACGTACAAAACGGATCAATGTTTTAAACTTGAATTGATCATAGTACTTGGCATTCCTGGTTTTCCGTCTATGACCAATACTCCAGGGGAAAAAAGCAAACCTAATTTTAGTTTTTCTGTTCAGGGTATAGATTTCAACTTTGGATTTATATTATTTATAGCCCACATGTTTTACATTTTGGTAAGTAGATGATTTTTCTGCCGAACTGTTCCTAATAGATTTAATCGGTTCTGCGACTTCCGTTTAGTATAGCATTTCCTCAGTTTGCGGGACTTCGTTTTCCCTAAACAAATCATGGGCAATGCTCTTCGCCTTTTCCACAACAATGCGTCTCTTTACTCTGGGATCACTGTTTTTTAAGGTGTGTTGTTTACAGTGAAACAAATCTTGTCAGTGTTACCTTACACTGCCAAGATTTGTTTCACTGTAAAGGATGGAAATACTGTAGTAAGAACTATGTATGGAGAAGAGAAAGAGTTTGCTATACTAAACGGAAGTCGGCACTGGGAGAGACATTAATTTTTCTTTTTTAAATTTCGGCATTTAGACAACTTTTGTCGGAGAGGTTTCGGCAGTGAGCCCCTACCCCTTTTTTAGCTTTGATGAGAGGACCAAATGCTTCATAGGTCATCAAATTGCATAACTTCCATGACTGGAGAGAGAGAGAGAGAGAGAGAGAGAGAGAGAGAGAGAGAGAGAGAGAGAGAGAGAGAGAGAGAGAGAGATTCTTTGTCAGATTACACAAACTAAAATTCATAAACAGCGTTATAAAAGAAAAAAAGCGACCTGAGTAAGCTGAAATTGCGAAAAAATACACTGCTGGCCACCCAAAATGCAACACCAAGAAGGACACGAGATAGAAAAGCCAGATTTACTGGACACATAACAACAGATACAAAGATGAAACGATTGAGCTTACAGGCTCGTGCGACTTGCGGAACACGCAGGCATCAATAGTTCGTGTGGCCCCCATGGCTGGCAATAACGGCCGCTACACGCCGCGGCATCGAACGAAAGAGGCTTTGGATGTGAGCTTGGGGTATGTCGGCCCAGGCTGCTTCCACACGTTGCCACAGTTCATCAGGCGTCGCCGCGGGTGGTGCTTGCCGGGCCACTCGGTTGCCGATCAGCGACCAGACGAGATCGATGGGCGCCATATCGGGAGAAATTGCAGGCCACGGCAGCAGTGACACCTGGTCGGCCGTGAAGAATTGTTGCACGATGCGTACCACGTGCGGACGAGCATTGTCCTGTTGAAACGTGGCCGCTGGCAGGTCCTGCCGGTAAGGGAGGACTACAGGCTCCAAAACATCGGAGATGTAGCGGTGGCTGTTGAGTGTACCGGCTATGCGTACCAGAGAGATGCGGGTGTCATATCCAATTGCGCCCTAAACCATAACGCCAGGCGACGGACCGGTATGGCGATGCATAGTGCAGGCGTCATACAGTCTCTCGCCGCGGTGCCGCCACACGCGGATCCGACCATCGTGGTGTTGCAGGCAGAAACGGGATTCGTCGGAGAAGACAATGTCGTGCCATTCCGTAGTCCAGGAGCGGCGTTCAACTGCCCACTGCCACCGCATTCACCGGTGGTGTAATGTCATTGGTAATCGGAGCAATGGGCGCCGTGCGACAAGTCTCCGCACCTGCAGACGACATCGAACGGTATGTGCTGACACAGGTTGTTGCGCAACACACCCTAATTCCTGCGCTAACGTTCGTGATGTGGCGGTGCGAGCCGTCAATGCCCGCCGCACAACATGCCGGCCCTCTCGCTCGGTGGTGTGCCGCGGCTGCGGCAATCACTCACGTCGGTCCGTCCGTCCCTCCTGCACCCACCGAATCCATACTAGCCTCACTGTGGCTGGATGTCGTCCCACACGGGCGCCGATGTCTCGGTACGATAAACCGCTGTCGCGATAAGCCACTATTCGTCCTCTGTCGAACTCCGGAACGTGCTGGAATGACTGCCGTATTCTGCGACGAGGCATCAGGAAGCTTCCCACGCACAGGTCCGGCAGCACAACACACTTTCACTACTTACACCCCGTTTTCTGTGTACCCTTCTTATAGTGCTTCTCGGTGGCGTGCCGGGCGCACATGATTTGCATATGAGCTGCAATGCTATTCGTTTGCATGTCCTTTCGCGGGCGACGCATGCTGCGAATTTCAGGCCAATCGGATGTTTCCTTCTTGGTGTTGCAATTTGGGTGGCCAGCAGTGTATTACGTTTTAGAAGGTGCTAAATCTGAAAATGAATGCAGTTTTTTCGTATTACCTAACGTTTTTGTGATAAGCTGTGTGTAGTCGTTTGCGAAACAAGAACATCAGGCAAGCGTGTGTGGTTTAAACGACGGGTATTTAGGTCAAGGTCGAATGCACTCCTCCCATTCTATGACTCAAAAACTAGTCAGAGCTCTCACTTGTTTGTAAGGATTTTAAGAAGTTCTTTCCATTTTGTGCTGCTGTTCGCATCACTTACGCACTACTAGTACTACGTAGTTAGAATGTCGCGGCAGCGGCAATGTGTAAACGACAAGGATCTGTTTTGTTACATGTGCGGTGAATTTACACCGAAAGTCCCAAAAAAAAAAGCAATTACTCCGGTGATTAAGAAGGCATATGAATGTAATTTTGCATGCCCACTTGGTGATTTAGATAAAATTTGGGCGCCTCATGTATGTTGCAACAAATGTTCGCGATATTTAAGAGGTTGGTTAAACGGCACGCACCCTTCAATGCCTTTTGCTATTCCAATGATTTGGAGAGAACCAAAGGGCTATGTTTCTGACTGCTATTTCTGTTTAACAAACGTATCTGGCCTTTCCTCGAAAAATAAACATACCATAGTTTACCCGAATTTGCCTTCAGAGCATGAGACCTGTTATGCACGATGATTCCCTGCCAATTCCCAAACCGCCGGAAAAATGGACCCTGGATGACGAAACATCAAACTCCTCTTCTGAAGCTGAACCATCCTGTTCTACTGATCACGAATACCAGCCTGCATCAGAAGAACTTCATTTAATTTCACAGTACGAGCTGAACGACCTCGTAAGACACCTGAACCTCACGAAAAACGAAGCTGAGCTGTTGGGTTCTCGGCTACAAGGGTGGTATCTTCTTCAGCCTGGCACTAAAGTCACAATTTATAGAAAACGTCATGAGTGTCTGTCGTCCCTTTTCTCCAAGAGTGGTGATCTTGTTTATTGCAGTGATGTTAATGGACTGTTTGCCGAGTTTGGGAGGGACTACAGTCCTGAAAAATGGCGTCTCTTCATTGATTCTTCCAAACTAAGTTTAATGGCGGTGTTATTACATAATGGAAACATTTACCCGTCGGTACCACTGGCCTATGCTGCGCGCATGAAAGAAACTCACCAGAATATGGATCGTCTCTTTAAATCTGTCAATTACGCCGAACATATGTGGCAAATATGTGGGGACCTAAAAGTTATTGGGCTACTAACAGGAATGCAACAAGGGTATACCAAATTTTGTTGTTCTTTGTATGAGTGGGACAGTCGGGCTAGGGAACAGCATTGTGAGTATGAGGTCAAAGAGTGGCCTTTGAGAGAACGGTTACTGCCCTGGGGAAAAGAGTATGAAATACCAATCGCTCGTTGCTTCCGACAAAATTTTATTGCCCCCACTCCATATCAAGTTAGGCTTGATGAAAATTTTTGTCAAAGCTATGGATAAAGGAGGCAGTGGATTTCAGTATTTGAAGGAAAAGTTTCCTAGATTGAGCGACGCAAAATTAAAAGACGACCTTTTCATTAGACCACAAATCCGGATAGTAATGGAGTACCCTGTGTCCATGATTAAACTCACTGAAATCGAAAAAGCAGCGTCGTTAGCATTCAAAGCTGTTTGCACGAACTTTCTGGGAAATGTTAGGGCGGAAAACTAGTGGAAGCTATGCTAAAGGCATATGAGGATATGGGGTGCAATATGTCCCTGAAAATTCACTTTCTCCACTCGAACCTGGACTTTTTCCGCCTAACCTAGGTGCCGTGAGCGACGAGCATGAAGAATGATTCCACCAGAACATATCTAAAATGGAAAGGCGATATACGGGGAGGTGGTCACCACAGATGCTTGCGGACTATTGCTGGTTTCTAGTTACAGACGTTTCGGAATCCAGTTACTACAAGCGTAATTCTTCCAGGAAAGCGTTTTAAAAATGTGAGTAAAGCACTTCATTTGTTTATATTTTTGGCATGTTTGTAGCAATCTCTTGTATTTATAAAACTTTCCTGACCTCATTTTTGGATCAGCGTGTCTTTCTTAGATGGAAAAACTAATTTTCAACCCTGAATATGGTGATATTTTGTGGGGGAAAAAATGCGTGGCAATTGTACTTTTATATAATTTTTAAATACTTCCTCAAAATTTTAACTTGATTTTCCCAAAATGGGTAGGTGATACAGCATTTTGGAATACACATTCGGAATCACGCATGCTAATTAGTCAAAATCACCCACTTTTGTTTAGGGACAAGAAAAAAAGTTCAAATTTGTTGTTAGGTGTTTTCATTGAATCATATGAAGTACTCTGCGACAACATGATGCCCATCATATCTTTGAATTACTAATGGGACGGACGTTTTTATTTCTCTTTGGTAGAAAATAAAGATTTTTTTTTCTTTTTCTCTAAACTTTTTAAACAAAAATAAAATATGTTTTGATATGAATATGTTAATATCTTTGCAAAAGACAATTAATATTCTACCCATAACGAAAGTTATTATCACCTTTAATTGATCAACAGGATTTTAAAGATATCTATACTATTTACATGGGCAGTAAATATAGATGATTAAGTAAAAACCAAGAAATTTTCTTGTTGATTATAACTCCAAACTTAGATAATCCTCAGTAACACTTTCACTGTACAATATATCTCTTTATGCGGTAATACCCTGTTGTAGGACGCTTCATTTTAGGACATCTCGATTTTACATTGCCTGTGAATGATACGGAGCCATTGTTACCTAATTTTGCGACGCCATTGTTCTGCGGACAAGACATGGACAGTCCTTACGAATATTTCCTGTTCAAAATAGCACAACGTTTGTTTTGCTGAAGTAAAGTTTGGAAACATAAGATGAAAAAATATTATTTATTCAGTAGTTTGTATTCTTTTTATAAATATTTCTTTATTCATGGAACGAAACTGTTCTTACAGCTACTACTAAATTCTTGTTCATAGTAAGGAAATATTCTCGTTAAAGACAGCAATGTGATGGTCGTCCTGCGTTCAAGGATCTAGAAAAGAAACATAATCAGGAAATAAATGGGGTAGAGGAATATAAAATGAATACAAAAGTTGAAGGGAGAGGCAACGAGAACCAACACGACCCAGTACAAGAATTTTCTCTTCCTCTCGCTATCTCTGTTCCTCTGGGGGGGGGGGGGAAAGAGAGGGAGAGAGAGAGGGAGAGATTCTACTCACTGGGTATATGAGCTCGTAATCTGCAGAACGTGCTGTCAATTTGCTACACAAAATCGAAACAATGATTTCGCAGAGACATTGAGTCATTAAGACACTGAACGCAAGAGATTGAATTAGACAAAATTATATGATCCCGACTCGATATGGATCAACATGTTTCTCTAACCGTATCCAAATCTACTCAACCCTGTCAATACCCGAAGGTAAATTGCAATTTTTATCAAATTCGCAAATACATGGGTTTTCTCTTGGCGTGCTGATGCTACTGCACTCTTTAGGCTTATGAATAATGCAACCAGTATGCTATGAAATTGTACGGTATAAAATACAGAATTTAAACAACTATCATATTATATTAGAAACACTTCCTTTCTGCTTACGCAGTATGGTTCCAACGATGAAAACGGAATTTGTCAATGAAGTGAAATTGAGAAAGGAAGTGGTATAAATAATGGACATATTGTTATTAAAATAGTAAGTTATGCAAATTCCTCTAAACAAACAAACACATATCTGAAGGCTCCATATTAAATAGATTTATTCTACTTATAATTAGTGCAAACGATATATCGAGTATCTAAATATATAAACATAATTTCACTTACTGTACAGTCGTGGCCAAAAGTCATGCACCAGTAGACCGAAAGTCAATTTTTGATGTTTGAAGTCAACTTATACAGAGTAATGGTAAAGTCAGGAATACACATTATACAACATTTTAAAGAAAATTTTATGCTGAATTCAAATATTTTTACAGAATGTTCTTGCCATTAATAGAAGTGAAGTTACAAACAAACGTACAGCGTCTAGTTATAAAAAGCAAAAAATAGTGGACTTTGTGAAATT
This sequence comes from Macrothele yani, assembly GCA_039090855.1. Classification (NCBI taxonomy): domain Eukaryota; kingdom Metazoa; phylum Arthropoda; class Arachnida; order Araneae; family Macrothelidae; genus Macrothele; species Macrothele yani. The sequence continues at coordinate 60,018,451 of CM077023.1, read as the reverse complement.
AGGGTTCAATGAATTTAATGTAAAATTGCTGTACAGTACATTATTGAAACTTGCAGGACACTTGAAATAACTTACAAACAAGCAAAATACGCTTGAATATTTAATTGGATAACCACGGTTTCTTAGTAACAAAGTGCACCTTCTTGACATGGAAATAATGAGTTTTTCCAGTTGTCCATTGGTGATAACACGGTGCCATACAGCCCTTGCAGATTCAATTAATGCTGTTTTAGATGTGGGTCCTTGTTGACAGATTTTTTGCTTCAATCTCACTCACAGATTCTCTATGGGATTAAGATCCAGGGACTGTGCCGCCCACTGTAGTTTTCTTATAACTTTTCGATTAAACCACTCGTCAACCAACTTTGACCGATGACATGGCGAGTCATCGTCCTGGAAGATAAAATTCCGCAAACCCATGTCTTGTGCAGATGGTAGCAGTTTGGACTCCAAAATATCCAATTTATTTCGATCCATTCATTATGTCATCAACAATGTGCAGACGGTCAACACCACTGGCTGAAATACAGGACCATAACATCAAGGAATGTGGGTGCTTGATTGTTGGCTGGGTGCAGCATGCCTTATATCTTTCACCAGCCCGGTGACGTACATAATTATTTCCATTATTAGCGGAAATAGTAACAGTTATTTCATCACTGAAAATAACATTTTTCCATTCATCATCAGTCCAATTCTTGTGTGCCTTGGCCCAAGCAATTCCTTTGAGCCGTTGTTGTTCAGTAAGGAAAGGTCTTCGTGCAGCTTTTTGTGCAGTCAGTCCAATTTGTTGTAGCCTACGACGAAATGTACGTGCAGATGCAATAATGCCTACTTCATTCTCCCACTCATTTCTTGAATCAGTGATCAATGGCTGTTTTAAACCGTGATTTTAAGGAACGACGAATCAACATGCGGTCATCACTTTCAGTACACAGCCTTGGTCAACCTGTTCTTTTTCTTTTTCCCACACATCCAGTTCTGCAACTCTTTTAGTGGTGCGCAAGACAGTGGAATGATCACAGCCACATTTAACAGCAGTTTTTGCACTGTGTTATCACGAATGGACAATTAGAGAAGCTCATTAGTTCCATGCCAAGAAGATGAACTTTGTTACTAAGGAACCGCGGTTATCCAATTAAATATTAAAGCGTATTTAGCTTGTTTGTAAGTTATTTCAAGTGTCCTGCAAGTTTCAATAAACGTTAAATGCATTGAACACTAATTTCACAAATTCCGCGATTTTTTGCTTTTTATGACTAGACGCTGTACTTTTACTTTTAACTTCACTTCTATTACTGGTAATAACATTCTGTAAAAATATTTGAATTCAACATAAAATTTCTTTTAAAATGTTGTATAATATGTATTCCTGACTTTACCATTACGCTGGATAAATTGACTTCAAACATGAAAAATTGACTTTCGGTCTACTGGTGCAGGACTTTTGGCCACGATTGTATGTGTATGCAAATACAACTAGTTTCCTTATTAAGAATTTATCGATCGATGAAATACTGAATCTGGTTTGTTTGCATACTACAATGGAAAACGTTGAAAGCGAACATTTTTATTTTTGATTGGGGTTTAACGACCACTGTGAGCAACTGATTGGGCTATAAGCAGTCGCAAATCCCTAATTTAGGGTCCCAGGTTATAGAGAAGGGAGAAGCCCGTTCCGTAAAACAAACAAACAAACACAACATCCATGCCTCACCGGGATTCGAACCCTGATGCACTTGGACGAATATCCATAACCCAGAGCTTAGACCACTGCACTACCAGGGCAGCGAAGAGATCACTGTCCAAAATATTACAAAGGAGTTTGTTAGTTTTTTTTATAGATAAATTGAATTCATTAAAAACTAAAACCAATGAAAACTGACCCAAAATGTATTGGAAAACACTTGACTGTACTCGACAAATTCATTGACAAATTCCGTTTTCATCGTTGAACCATACAGGAGCTTCGCTTGGGGGAAAATATAGGCTAGAAAAATCTCACAAAAAATAATGTAATAGCCCAAACTTAACATGTGAATTAAATTTAAAATTTCAAAGAATTTATTGGTAGAAAGTTAGAAAGCAGTAATAGGGGAAACGAATATTTCAGAAATCCCTCGTCTGTCATTATGAAGAATCCTTACATTATTTAAAATTGTTCTGGAGTACTCTAGTATAGAAAGTGTTAGTGACCTATACTGAGGAAATCTGATGAATTTTACTCTGTTGAAAGACAAATTAAATTATCGAAGTTTTCCGAACCAAAATGAAGTGACTGTTTCTATTATTTCTGACGGTAACTAATGCTTCGATTAACGATCTGTCCTTTTATATGGCATCAATGTCGTAAACCGGGGTATAGAGGTTTATCTAACCATTTATCTGTAAATGAGCACTAAACATAAATAATGAGATAAATCAAGCGGACGACTTTATCTCTCTTCTTTTCTGTTTTATGTCTGTTGACGTTGCAAGTAGGCCAAGGAAAACTGTTGAAAGTGAGTTAAAAAACAAAACTCATTGATTCGAAGATCGCGTGACCATTAATCTTTCTTAGACATTTAAATTTATGTTCATGGCGCATTGGACAAAATAAAAAAGATGATGTACCGGTATTTCAAAGGCCTCATCTGACATACATAGCATTATTAAACTAAAGCGCTGCGCTGTCAGCTCAAGAAGGGAATTGCTTCGATCTCCTCGTTCGTTCTTCCTCTTCAATTTTTTATTCCTTCTTTCTTTTTCTTTTTGTGTGTATGTACTTGTGTGCACTATTTTATACATCAAATACTTGCTTTTCTTGCGTTATGTATAATATTCTCCTCACGCAAAAAACATTATTACTGCGATCGAGCGACAGTTATAATTTGTACTGTATGAGAAAAGAAGAAGAAGAAAAAAAAAGGACATGTCAAATTTTACTCTCAAGTTCGAATACGTACTTTGGCACACGCATGGAGAGTTTTGTTATTATTTCTTTTAAGCTCGCGTGGAATGGATCATTTTATCGAATGATATTGTTACTTTTCCAGTTGCAAATCCTCTTCCGGCCTTTGTTCTTTCTCAGTAAATAGAAAAATGTAAACAGTCTCCCCCCCTTTATACTACATCTCTGGTAAGCCTCACATGCAGTTGGAGTCACAGTTTGAGTGATGTTTCTTTTTTCATTCCTTTCTTCTACTCCTTTTCAAAGTGCACATTCCTAAAACAAAGGTCAAGGCCGGCAAAACTACTATAAATATATAAATCAATAACACTATATTTTTCGGTGTAAAAAATGTAATAAGCTGATTCCCCTTTTAAATGAATATGCTCTTTTATTGTTACGGATGAAACTAGAGAAAAAAATACGCTTATATGGTTCATTATGACAAAAATATACGGAATTGTGCAGATGGCTATTAAATCAGTTTAATAACTCGTTTAAGTTTTCATGTACTTCACACGGAAACATTCTGTTCATTAAAACGTATAGATTCTAGCAGCCTAACAAATTAAAATGTAACCATCCAGGAATGTGTCTTTGAATAATATTTTACGCATATATAAAATATTCGGCGTATTGATAAGAACTCTGTGTTCTGATCAGCAGGGCCGTAGCTACCGGGAGGGCAGCTGCCCTCCCAGAAGGGTCATTCCAGGGGCGTAAATTCATGTTCTGGGTGGTGTAAAAAGTAGAAATTGTAACTAAAAAAAAAAAAGCCTTTCAGTATTTTCTTTTTAAAGACTAATTAGTCTCATACATTATTCCATGCAGCTAATCAGGGTACAGAGTAACATACACAATGAGGTGTGAACATCTTATATCCATGAAGGGTACTTTCCAAAACAGTGATTGGAGGTATAGAAAACAATATACTGAATGCGTAACCTCAATGGCCTTTCCGAACATGTCGTGAGGATGACGAGCTAGTTAATCAGTGTGGTCTGTCGTAGAAAGTTCTCTAAGCGTTTAACCTTGAACAGAATTTTTCCAATCACCTAAACCTTCTTCCTATTGTTACATTCACTATCCGATACTCATTCGTTCTGCGCTGGTTAGTTTTTCGTTTTGCATTTCTGTGGAGTGTTGAGTTCTCGGCGTTCACAAAATGTTTACACTTTACTTGGTATCTGCCATCTGTGGTTCTTGGGTATTTACCTAGATTTTACATTTTTAATAACACTATATCAAACACCTGAAGTGCGATTTTTGTACGATCATAATACTTTCCTATAACGGCGGTGTGTGAGAAAGCAAAAAACACGCATTATTTGAGTGGAACTCGAAGGGGCGTAACTTTTAACTCGAAGGGGCGTAATTTCAAGTCTCGCCCTCCCAGATCAGAAAAGCTTGCTACAGTCCTGCTTATCAGCATGTAGTAGCTAAATCTAAACGCTCTACTTATCCATCCGTTGAAAGGTGCCTTCTTTTTTCTTTGAAGATCCATATCTTTATCACATATTAACCAACTCTATGCCGCAATATGAAGAATAACAGCACTATTCTTGAGTTGAATTAACACGAAGCGCTTTTGAGGTAATTGCACTTTTAGTACGACGACATACATCTCTCGAGAACAGTGAAATTACTCCCGGCATGTGGTACACACCACTCTAGAATTTTACACAGAGCACAGCAACCGCAGAAGATTGACCTTTGTTTTCGATTGCCGTTGTTGACCGCAAAAACTAAAATACCATGATGAACTTTGTGGTACCATTATCAACTCGAATTCGACCACCTAATTTGTCAGGCGTTCCTAAGCTCTTTGCCGCAATATGAAGAAGAACAGCACTATAGCATAATATTCGTGCATTATATTTTGCTGAACTCATTACACAACTGGACGATAATAACTTGCACCTGAAACAAGATTTGGAAACTCCGTCTAAATAACACTGATAATGTACGAACCACGAATAAATTAAGGAAAAGTCGACGACAAGCGCTCACGTTTACGGGATGTCTATTTTCTTATGTCCATACCTCGAAAAGCAGCAATCTTGGATCATTTCGAAAAGGTACAACATTCTTCTTGAACAAAATTTCCCAAACGCCATTGGATTCAAATAACTGTTTATCAGACTACGCCTAGATATAACTAGAAGTCCTTTAGTTAAGCATACCTTCGTCAGCCAGGTACTAAAAGGAACCCCAGAAGGCAATTCGAAGCGCTTAAAATGATACAGCAGTGGACTGATTTTGCAAAACACTTGCGTGTGTCATTATAAACTGTAGCAGCTGAAAAGGTAATCCAGACCATGGAACATAGTACGCCTGGTTTTACCCTTGAAACCTACTGAGAAGTTGCAATAGCTTTCACTGTCATTTTGAGTATTTTGAATTCTTTACACTGGAAAAACTACAAATCATTTCGGTACTTTTGAGTTCTCAAATATGCAGTTGCATCATGAAGTACCAAGGTTAAGTTACTGTGGGAACCATTTGACTAGGGCAATGTTCTTTTTGCAGAGAAATCTGTCAAATGAAGAAGGTATTCCACTTATGAGTCTATAAAAGTCGACTGCACAACGCTTTTGATTACACAGTGACGACTAAGTGATTGGATACTATGTTCAAAATCCTAAAATACTTGCAGTTGAGTGATTTGTAGATATCCTTGTGAGAATGAATTTAGCTGTTCATAAATATCATTGTACGTCCGTCAGTACATGATTGTGAGCTTTTACTTTCATGGGACTTTTTATGTTACTGATCTTTTAGATGTTATGGCTGCTTGAACTTAAAGAAATTATGAAAACAGGGCTTTCGGAGGGCGGGCAATTTGGAATACTAACTTCTACGGCCGAGAAAATGGTTTCAGAGTCCTCGTAAAGTAAAGATCTGGGATAATGTTCTATAAGTGCTGTTTTTTCTCTTCCTTGTAGCCATAACCGCTAAATTAGGGATGGGCAGCTGCTCGTATCCTGGGAAACTCTTGAGGCTCAGAAGACTTTCTACGAAATATACCCCTCTCCCACACACTCACGAAAAGTGATGCGAAGTCGTTCTTATTTTGTAATCAATACGTTTCTTATGAAATCTGTTTTTCTGTGTTTGTATAATATACATATCATATATACCAATCTCTTGTGCATTACTGCTCCGCGATATTTGCGACCGGAAAGAGCTAGAAGCTAATTTTCTTGTTTTTTTTTTTGTTTTTGTTTTAGAATGTGTCATTTAGTTTCTCGTGCTTATTAAAAAACTAACTGCTCAGTTATCAGCTAAGTTATTTGTTTCGTTGTTTAAAGATCACCACGAACAACTCGTAGGAATATAAGCAGTCGTCAGTCCCTAATGTAGGGGTCACTGGTTCCAGGGAGGGGACAAAGCCAGTGTTATCGAACAAGGGCAACACCCATGCGGAATCCAAGGCTTGAATCTGGGCCTATCTCGGAAGAATGGTCAGAACACTCTCCCACCGGGCGGCGACTGAGTGAAGTTTAATAAAGTGCGAAATTTCTGGTCAACATTTTAAAAAAAAAGGAGACCAGACTAACAGTGCTCCTGAATTTGAATGGGACGTTTCAGGATTTCAGTAAAATGATTCAGCAAATAAGTAAGATGTTTGAGGATTACAAGACGATTTTTCAGGATCTAAACACAATATTGCATCACAGATTCTACTCCCGAAACGTGATGAAAAGCCTTGTTTGATCATACCTCAAGAAGCAGTTTGTGAAGTATGCTTGAAGAGTTCCAAAATTGTTAATTTATCTCTTCGTAGCTTCTACGTGGACCTTCAGTATTTTATGAGCATAATTTGAACACTTATAAACTCTCTCCAGTACAATTTGGGCATATAATAAAACATTGGAAATATCCATCTTCTAACTTGTGCTCAAACAGGAGGCAAAAGTGCTACGATAACTTTTAATGTACATAAAAATCCTACTATATGCTGGAAAGGGATATATCACTCAGTTAGGTTAACAACAGATACGTATTTGACGAGGAATAGAATTTAAGCTTCACTGACGAAGAAATTGCAACCAACCAAGTAAATAAATAAAAATTAATTTCTCCTTTTTCGAGGTAATTCCCTCAAAAGTTTGTTCCTAAATAGTTTCGTAAATCAAGAAAGTTAGCCACCCTGCGCTAGAGAAGAAAGGCAAGCTTCTGGTTAGGCGTTAGAGTAGGCCCAAGTCACGAGCCCCGTGTAAGACTTGGGCCGTGCTTTCGCCCGAAGGCTCTGGTTTGACTCCACTTTCATTGAACCAGCGTCCCTAAATTGGAGACGGGCAACTCCCTATAGTCCTAGATGCTCACAAGGGTCGTTAAACCCAGAAAAAGGAAAAAAAAAATAAATTAGGAAAGTTATTTAAACAATGCTCTATGATTTTATAATCCCTTGTGTTTTTTGCTTCTTTAAAATTTATTTAGCCGAAATATACTGTCTTTCCCTTGTCGTAAACTTTTGTAAATGAGAAAAATATCTGTAGTCGAATGGGGTCATTGACACACACAAAATCGGTTTTCGTTGATTTTCATATTCAGGATTTAACGTAATATATCATAAGCAAAAGTAAAATAAATATTAGGAGGAATTTTGAATATCTTTAAAATTTAGCCTTTCTGGCTCAATCATAGAAAACACAACATTTAGAAACATAGTGTGTCGATTTGGGATCTCATTCCTCGAGTCGGCTATACGTAGCGCAGCTGAGGTATGTGAGCGGTGTTAAGTACCTGGAGTTCCAACAAAGGGGGGAGATTACGTTGCACCAAAGAAAAGAAGAGAGCGAGAGAGAGGGTTTTGGAAGAACCATCGCAGCAGGGTTTTTGCCGACTTCCGCAGTCAGAATTCAAAGGGGTGAGGAAGTTTGAGGGCGATGAACTCCAAAACCGAAGGCAAAGAATATATGTGCACACACATCAACGTTGGGAAAAAAAAAAAAAAAACGAGAAAGAAGAAAGATAAAAAAAAAAAAAAAAAGAAAGAAATAGTGAAACGATCAGGCAGTGGGAACTTCACCTCACAGTCGCATCACCTGTAAATTTTTCAAAATTCATTCACCTTTGAAAATATAAACTTTTGGTACACTTGAGCCCGCAATTAACGTTTAACTTAATTTTAAAAGTAATTAATTCAATCAGTTTTCATGATCATAACTCAGCGTTTTTCGAAACATGCTAATGTTAAATTTACTTCTGGCAGGAAAAAATAAAACGTTTTTTGATGAAGTGTCATTGACCTGAACCGATGGAAATGCGAAGTGTTGGATTTTACAGGCATATGAATTTAGTTTTCTGTGGAACTTTAATATCTGTGACAGCTTAGTATGAAAATAGTAAATATATTCAAAAACTTTCTTCTGGGAAAAAATTAATCAGCAGTTTCTTTCTTTTGTGTGTGTGTGTGTGTGTGTGTGTGTGTGTGTGTGTGTGTGTGTGTGTATGCAGTACTTAGAATACTGAGCTTTAAATGACATCTCTAAAAATAATATTTTCTCATTACAATTTTTTTCCTATCAGAATCTTCAAAATGTGCATTTAATATATCATCTCGAACAATGCATTTATTTTCGATATTTTTCTTTTTCTGTTCTATGGACCTCATACTAACAATATCTAGTCGCGAGTTTGTCCAGACTTTCAGCGACCAGGAAAGTACTAATTATTGCACATGGAGATTTTTCGTGATGAATCACACACTTATTTACTTTAGTGTCTAACGAAAACCATGAAAAGCAAAACTGAAAAACAATTGGAAGTTCTGGTTATGATAAGTGACGATTCGTCTTTCTCTGAACAATTCTGAGGCAGTCCATTTTTGTTTTTTGTTTTTTCACTCATTTAGGTGTGTACAAAAGTTGTACCCGTTCTTTTTAGTGGGGAAGAAAAACAAATTCTTTGAATCAACAACATTTTTATTCATTTACATAATTACCATTACTAGCATGACCTCTTGCCGTCTTTCTGGAAGTAACTTAATTCTCCTTCTGTAGAACTCAAATGTTTTGTAGTAAAAAACTTCTTGTAGTGCAGTTCCGACATCTTCAGCTTCATCGAAGGTATTTCCAGCGAAGTTGTTCTGAAGAGATCGAAAAAGGTGGTAGTACGTAGGTGCAAGATCAGGGGAATACGGGGATGAGATAACGCTTCCCATCAGATCTCCAATAATTTTCTCTGAGTGGTTAAAGCTGTATGGGGTTTTGCGTTGTCATGTTGCAAGATGATGCCTTTGCGATTAACACGTTCGCTGCGTTACGAACCACCAGTGGGTCGTAATGCGTTAATTTCAACATTTTTCAGAGGAGGAAAAAAGTTTACATGCATAAATCTGTAGTGGATATCAGTCACTTTATGTATATATCTTTAAACGCCCCACCGGTGTGTCGTACAACACTGTATTGAAACAGTTACGACCACACCGGTGGGTCGTAACGTACTACAAAAAAAAAAATTCGTCGAAAAACGTCGCCGCAGCAAACGTGTTAACCAGTGCTGGACGCTTAGATTTCAATTTTTCTTTCTGTCTTCCCAAATGTTGGCAGCACAGGTCAGCATTTATCATTTGGTTAGGTGCAAGCAGCTCCTAGTGGATTACTTCCTTGACATCCCACCATACCATTAACCAGACTTTTCTCGGATTGATTGGAGGAGGTTTAACGACCACCGTGAGCAACTCAATGGGCTATAAGCAGTCGCCCGTTCCTAATTTAGGGTCACTGGTTCCAGGGAAGGGAGAGAGCCAGTGCCGTAAGACAAACACAACATCCATGCCTCACCGGGATTCGAACCCGGACCCCATTCGGACGAATGATCAGAGGCCATCGCTTAGACCACTGCGCCACCGGGGCGGCCCTTTCTCGGATGCAGTCCTCCTCTTGAAGTCAATGAAGCAGGCTCTGCAACTCGGCATACAGTCCTTTGACGCTGTACATATCCGTAAAGGATCCACTTTTTAGCATCCGTAACTAACCGTTCCAAGGAAGGTTCATTTCTGTGATGTGCAAGGAAAAAAGACTGGTGATCATGCTGTCCGATCGATTTTTTGCGGATAGGTCATGTGGTACCCACTGGTCGAACTTTGTCATAAACCCAAGCGCATGCATTCTTCTTTCTGCTATTGTTCTGTGTACAGAATACTTTTCTGATAGTTCTTCAACGGTTAGATGTTGGTCATTTGATATGGCTTGGTTGAGATCCTTTTCAGAAACCTCTGAAGACCGTCCAGAACGTGGTTGAACTCTGCAGCTTCTGTCTTCTTCACAGAATTTCTAGAACCAACGGCAACATGTGCTTTCGTCTACAGCATTTTCTCCATACATCTCACAAATGTTGCGAGAGGCTTCAGCTGCATTGTTGCCTTTTGCTGAACTCATAAAGCAAACAATGACAACTGTGATCCTCATTGCTTAGCATGTAAATTTCTTTACGAATGAGATGCACCTGGCCGCCCCGGTGGCGCAGTGGTCTAAGCGATGGCTTATGATCATTCGTCCGAATAGGGTCCGGGTTCGAATCCCGGTGAGGCATGAATGTTGTGTTTGTCTTACGGCGCTGGCTCTCTCCCTTTCCTGGAACCAGTGACCCTAAATAAGGGACGGGCGACTGCTTATAGAGCCCATTGAGTTGCTCGCGGTGGTCGTTAAATCTTCAATCAAGAAAGAAGAAAAAGATGCACCTGCATGCTTGGTGCCATTTTATATCCTACTCCTCGAAGAATTTTGGACACCACGCGCGACATCTATTATTGCACTTATTACTTAGAATTTTTACTTGGAATTTGCATTAAAAAAAAACCGGTTTGAACTTTTGCACACGCGTAATACTTTTTTTGTTCTGTGAAGGAATAGATCTACACTCACAAGAGTATTCACATTCAGAGAGATCGACATTTTCTTCCCAAGACCGATCGAGTTTGTGAAAACAGTACTCGTATACTGGAGGTAAAATGCGCTTGTTGTTTCATTCAGCGTGGATGCAAAGTGTTACCTGTTGATTGTAATCATATGTACCAGCAAAACACAATAACAACCAACTTATACATTTCGAATGAGATGTTTCAAACACAGAAATAACTTTTTGTTAATTCTTAAATCAACCTGGTAAACGGAATACAGTGTATTAAGCGAAGTATAGGAAGGAAAAATTAGAACCTCTCCCTGAAGAAGTCCATGCTTATCGCACTTGAATAGGTATCAATATTGGAGGCAGATTATCCTTAATCCCAGACACATCCTAATCTGCTTTTGAAAGCAGATTTGGGATGTGTAAACCGATGTCTCCTAACGTCATTACACTCTCTTTACCAGAGGGACTTGTTTGGCCCATTAGTTTGAATAAAAAGGCAACGTGCTGGAGAAGATTTAGGTGAAAATGACCACTAGCCTGGAAATATGGCCTTACTTGGAGGTATGCGCTGTGATTAGGCCCTCCTGGTCATGGAAACCCCAGTGCTGAGATCTAACAGCAACATATCTATGGTACTTAAATCATGAACATTCGGAGCGGGCCAGAATGGTATTCTAAATTCGTACACGTTTGCAATGCGTTGACAGTTGAGGAACGCAGTGGCAGGGCTTTAACATCAGCAACAGATGGTAACGTGGCATGTGTGGTAGCTCTGGTGCAGGAAGACAGATGGGTGACTTTGCATCAAATTTCTACAAATGCTTCTTTCGGCCGCCCCTGTGACGCAGTGGTCTAGCGCTGGCTTCTCACCATTTGTCCGAGACGGATATGAGTACGAATCCCGGTGAGGCATGCATGTTTTTTCCCTTAAATTAGGGACTGATGACTGCTTATTCCCCCCCCTTAAACTAGGGACTGGCGACTACGTATTCCCCCCTTAAATTAGGGACTAACGACTGCTTATTTTCCCCCCTTAAATTAGGGACTGGCGACTGCTTATTTCCCCCTTAAATTAGGGATTGACGACTGCTTATTTCACCCCCCCCCCCCCCACCTAAATTATGGACTGGCGACTGCTTATTTTTTCCCTTAAATTAGGGATGGGAATGCTTATTTTTCCCCTTAAATTAGGGATGGCGACTGCTTATTTTTCCCCTTAAATTAGGGATTGGCGACTGCTTAGTTTTTTCCCTTAAATTAGGGACTGCGACTGATTTTGTCCTTAAATTAGGGACTGACGACTGCTTATAAGTCCATCGAGTTGCTCACGGTGGACATTAATTTTATTTTCCTTCGGTACCACGCGTCACAACATTCACCCTAATCGCCGCAGGTGTGGGAACATGTTTCGGATTTTCATTTGAATCTGTTCTCGAGCACGTGACCTTTTTATTCTAACTCCTGTACTAAACACACGGCATGACGCAGTTGGTTAAGTCGCTATGCACTGTGTGGGAGGTGAAAGTTTCTGACGGGTGTTCGAACCCCCGTCCTACAGGCCATCTAGTCTACGGTTTTTCTGGGGTTTTCCGCAAACTCTCGGTGTTTGGGGAGGCGAATGCGTAGATGGTTCCCTCTGAAGTCGGCCCTGGACCAGCTTTGTTTTTGGACCTTTTCCAGGATGTCTGGGTTTACCAGATGGATGTCGATGAGCTGGTAGCAAAACACTGTAAGACGAATGAAATCTGATGACTATTGCTCATTGTTACGGGACTATTGCCCATGGTTATGATTAGGGGACTATTGTCCATGGTTATGATTAGGGGACTATTGCTCATGGATGTTGATGTACTAAACAACGACCTCTGGTTAGGAGAGTGTAATGACGATAGGGGACTCTGCTTTTACGTATCCCAAATACGCCGCCATCTTCGAAAGCTACTTATAGAACAGGCGTCCTACATATGCTACTTTAAAGGTCGTGTGATGCGAATTCTCAAAAATGCTCCTTTGCAATCTCTGTTCAGTGCAATCTCACTGCAATTTTATGAGTGCTGGTAGGATAAACGTACTGTCTCTAGAACATTTAAGGATATTAGCCGTATACAGATACCAACTGTAAAATTGTACTTGTCTGACACTCCTAAGGTGCAGCTATGAATTCCAGAATCTGTAATTCTTCATACAATTTGACAGTCACACGCGATTGCAGATTGCATAGTCGATGCAGTACAGGCAGCACTGCATACCGAACACTGGCGATGGAATGCATGTGACAGATCTTGTCATCTCCTGGCATCTCATGCCTATAGCTTTCCAGTAGTCCCTACGTAAATCTCGTGAATTTGGATCCTTACCTTAGGGGGCAGTAACCCTAAAGTAATAAGGTAACCCTTACGTAATGGTTACTATAGTACAGAGGAGCCAGGTAGTCTCTGGTGCTGAGTATGAAGTACGAATTCGTTACAAATTGTTAAGCCTCTTTATTTACAGGAATTCTTATGCAGAAACAGCGTTTGCGGCAGCTCTAATTTTATTACAAATTTTTACAGCTTCTTATTCATTGAAATTTTTGTCAGAAATGGTCTTGGTAACAATTGTTCAATCATAGAAATTAAGTTGGTCACTATTAGGGAATTTATTTAAAATGAACTCCCGTATACTTGAAAAATTCTAAGTGAAATAACACAAGGTGAGACATTTTTGAGAGGCATTAAACAATATTTACAAATCATTATGTCAGTCATAAAAGGACACTGAACGGAATAAATTTCTTTTTTGTTGTTTTAACTGAAAGCTTATTATTGTACTCATGACTTCTCCGAGAGGGTAATTCAAGCCTTCGTCACAAAATTATCAAAATGTGAATTTGGTCTCAGTTGTTTTTTGTCACCTCATAAACATAAATATTTGAGATGCTGTACCAAAATTGCTGACTTTTTCGTAGAAATGTTGGTGTAGTTTAATACAAGACTGATGTACAGATTTTATAATATTTTAAGAGTATAGAAAAGATGATACTGTATACCGAATAAATTGAATTCCACGTACGTTTAGATTACTTGTGAGTTCAAAATTTTGAATGCTAGGGTACGAATCCTGATTTTGAGTAACGTAAAATCAAATGTATGCACCGCATTATGCCAACGCAGCAGCGTCATCATTCATTAATCTTTCTTTCGCATTCACCGCATTTTCTCTCCTCATGCAGTCTGGTTTTCTCCTTTTCCACATTCTCTCTTTTTAGTTTCTATCGATTCACATCAGGGAGGATTTTTTTCTTTTTTGAGTTTGCTCCCGCCTTCCGGCAAAGCAAATAACCACCACCAAAAATGATATTTTTAATGAAGCAGGTTATCCTTAGTTGAAAGGTAAATTTTACACCTGCTCGTGTCTCGCATCAAAAGTTTCCTTGATGCGCATGCTCTGCGGATCTCCGAATTATATGAAACCATATTTTTCTTTTTTCGCGAAAAACCTACTCGTATTCGCTGTACCAGCTCACAGAACTTTGTAAATTAAATTATGTCGTGACGAGAGAACGAAAGTGAATTTCATTAAAACTTCTCTGTGCCTGACAGCTGGTGAGGATCGCTTAAAAAATCGCATCTCTTGCAAAAGACACAAGGGAGTGCTATCGTTGCACATATAACGTAATGGATTTACTAAGTATCGCGAGATGCGGAAAAATGAAATTTTAAATATGGCAGGCTGTTCTTCTGCGTTGCCAGATGTGAAACCGAATGTCTTGAAGCACTGGCGAGCTGTTGCAAAAGAAATATTATTTTCTCTATTAGTAACACTGACGCTATTCGCGATATCTTTGAAGGATGAACTGCTTATTTTCAGCGAATATTTCATATCAGTTCCTATTTAAGAGCGGTGTTGGAATCTGTGTTAAATTAGCGTTACTGAAAGATATATTCCGAATGCGGTATTTCAAAATGCGTTGAGTATATTATGTATAAGGGAGATGGTTTGCTTCTGCCACTGATTTTCCCGATAGCACCCCGAACCAGAAGAGAACTTGCCTTTGAGCACATCCGAAATAAACTATTCCATCGTTCTACCTCAAGAAGTGACTTTTTTGTGTATAGCATGAACTTTAAATAATGTGCCTTTGAAAATACAATTTGGAAAAACAAATCCTGTTCCTCACCATTATATTTCAATACGTTTCCTGTACGCCATCCAAAGCACATATTCCTCGCAAAAATGATACAGTATTGTAAACGAAATAGTTTCTTCCTAGTTATTCTTTTGATTGGGAGTTTAATGACTACATCGAGCAACTCAATGGGCTGTAGGCAGTCCCCCGTCCCTAATCTGGAGCCACTGGTTCCAGCGAAGGGAGATAACCAGTGCCATAGGACAAACGCAAAATCAACGTCTCACCGGGATTTGAACTCGGACCCCATCTCAGGCTGATGGTTAGCAGCCATCGCTGAGACCACTGAGCCACGGGGTCAGCTTCCTTTTAGTGTCTGTTGAACGACAATTCCTCTCCCGTGATCACCTAAGGCGAGAAAATATATCATCTATCCCTAAGCTTGGGCAGCCGCCCCGGTGGCGCAGTGGTCTAAGCGATGGCTCTTGATCATTCTTGCGAGATGGGTCCGGGTTCGTATCCCGGTGGGGCATGGATGTTGTGTTTATCTTACGGCGCTAGCTCTCTCCCTTCCCTGGAACCAGTAGCCCTAAATTAGGGACAGGCGACTGCTAATAGCCCATTGAGTTGCTCACGGTGGTTGTTAAACCCCTCCCCCCTCCCCCCAAGCTTCGCCAACCAGTTCTAAGACAGGAAAAGCACTAGTTCCATAAGAACTTGTCCAGGGATATACGAAGCTCACTGATTTGAGGCGCAGTGTGGCTGTCCTCGGCTGAAATGTTAGTTTTACACCTGCTCATGACTTAAGGCATTTTGTTTCCGTTAGCTTTCCCACAGCTCAAAAACATTGCGCTGTTTTAGCATTTTACAGTCAAGATTTTAAAATAAAGAAAATGTGTAAAATACATTTTGCACAACTGAGAATTTTTTGTTTCTGAGGTTAACGACCACCATGAGCAACATCCAAAGGGTATAAGTACACTGGCGTGCAAAAATTAAGGACGAGATGGTTTTTCGAATGTTACGTCGTGTAGAAGTGCTCCACATCGACTCGAATCATACCATAAGATCCCCAAGATGTAAGAATATGGGACAAGTGAGCAAAACCGTCCAAACAAGGAATCCAAAGGATACAAAGGCACTTTATTGAAAAGGTAGCTTCGAGCACAACTGGACAGAAGACAGAAACGTCCATGTGACAGGCGGCTGCCAAGAAAAATCTAGTCTTCAGTAGGGGATATGAACACCCCTGACTGCGTTCAGGATTTACAACCTCTGGCCATGCTGAGGACGAGGTTGTCAAGGAGCTGTTGAGGCATCGCGGCCCATTCCTCTTGTAGCGCCAATCGCAGCTGCGGAATCGTTGCTGGCGGCTGGTGACGTGATGCCAAGCGTCTCGCGAGAAGGTCACACACGTGTTCGATTGGATTTAGGTCCCGGGACCTTGCGGGCCAATTCATGCGTTGAATATCTTCACTCTCCAACAGCTCTGCGACAGCCACTGTACGATGAGGTGTAGCGTTGTCGTCCATGAAGCAAAACTCAGGACCCACAGCACCTCTAAACAGACGCACGTGAGGCAGCAGAACCTCGGTACAATAGCGGACACCAGTGACTGAACCTCCTTGGAAGATGCGGAGGTCAGTACGGCTACCAAGCATCATACCGCCCCAAACGAGAACTCCGCCACCTCCAAACCGGTCTCTTTCGATTATATTGGAGGTGTGATTGCGTGTTCCCTGCTCTCTCCAGATGTGTATACGTCCAGAATCGCTCGTCAGACTAAATTGGCTCTCATCCGTAAAGAGAACTCGACCCCATTGCTGATGTGTCCAGTTCTTGTGTTCCTGGCACCACAGAAACCGCCGTTTCCGATGAGCAGGCGTTAATAGCACACACCGTACTGGTCGTCGTGCAAATAGACCACCTTTATGCAGCCTCCTGGCCACAGTAAAACGCGATAACGGACGTCTAGTTGTCTGTTGCATGTTCCTTGCGATTTCTCCCGCTATCTGCCGTCTGTCTCTTCTCGCCTGTAGTACAATATACCGGTCGTCCGCCGCCGTGGTTGCTCGTGGACGACCACTGCAAAACTCTCGGACAGGTGTTTCTGTCGTTTGAAATGCTCTCCAAGCTCGTGAAACGATGCTGTGAGCGATCCCGGACTCCTCGGCCACACTATAGGCACACTTCGTCCTTCTTCCAACTTCCCAATGACGGGACTTCGGGTAAAGTCATCCAGATGTCGTCTACTGGATGGCCTGTTGGCCATATCACACGGTGGCAGCAACTCGACGTCGTTCAAACCGATGTACACCGTGCAATAGCTTTCACCGAATTGCTGAGCGTACACCACCCGTGTGCTTTATACCCTTCCGACACCCTCCCCTACGTCATGCTGCATATATGCGCATGCCCTACCGTACCGGACACTTGTCTATCTATTGAGTGGTCTTTCGGTTCGTTCTGCCTGCTTGTTCCGCTGTTATGCTAATTTCTCCTCTTCGTCCTTAATTTTTGCACAGCAGTGCATTTGCCGGTCCCTAATTTAAGTCCAGTGGTCCCAGAGAGGGAGCAAAGCCAGTGATAAGTACACCACCCATGTCTAATCCCACATGCGATCCCCAGCCCTCCTCGGCCGAATAGTCAGAAGCCAATCCCCTTGAGATCACTTGGCCACCAGGGCCAGCTGAGAAAAACCGAAAAAAATTTAAATAAAAAAAATTGCATAGTTCCATAAGAGCACTAAGGTAGTTTCAGTCCCGAATCCTTTATGTTAAAGAATAAGTTCTCTTACAGATCTCACGTATGTTAGTGGTTTTTGAATTATTCTAGATGATAAATTAATAGAGAGACCCAAATTTGGAGCGACATCTTAATATCATTTTCATTACCTAAGTGTAATGAAACTTTGGCTGTTAAGTAATATGGATAAATAGTCTCTAAAATCGTTGTCCACGGAAGAGGAAGAAACGCCGTTTTTGCACTATCACGTGTAGCTTCAAACAGTTGTTGCGGCCATGAGATAACTTCTGCAGATGCTGGTTTTGCACTACATCACTGTAACGTATTACATTAATCTGATTTACGGGATTTCTTCAAATAATTCACCGATGTTTTCTTCAGATATAAAAAAGGTAACTGAAGTCTGTTAGAAGAGTTCAAAGTGTCCAAGTTTACTCATGTTTAGGCTCCTTTTCATTAGTTACCTCATTAATTTCTCTGTTTAGGTAAGAAATCTGGAGAACACTTTTGTTCTACAGTATTTTTTAATAGAATCTTTCTTCTTCGTAAATTTCTTCTGATCCCTTTCTTGTAAGTACAACTACCAGGACGACATAGTAAAATCATATTCTACAGGGGCGCGGGCAATAAGTTCTAAGTCTAAAATACCATGTTTCGTATTCCAACAAACTTATGCCGTTATCTTTCGACAAAGATCCCCAAAATTTGAAGGCATTCAGTGCATGTTTGCTCCAGCTATGTTAGACCTTGGTAACAAGTTTACGATGTTCCGCAAACCATTCTTCCATTCTGGATCTCTTTACTGTCTCCGAGACTTTTCCCAAGAGTTCCAGGCTGTTATAGAATGTGCTGAATCTCTACACATTCTAATCATATGCTCGTGAATATTGGTTGGAGAAATTCCTGTTTTTGTTAAAAACTCAATCATTGCTCGATTCTTCGCACTGACAAATTTCCCTGCCATTTCGGCTGACGCATCAAACCACTTTGTTGAAAACTTCAAGAACTGATGTATACAGAGTGGAAGAAATATTCTCATAATGCGTGGCTAATACATCATGATAATTAACACACAAATCAGACATCGTTGAATTGACTGTAATTACTGTTTCACACGTGAAACCAATCACATCAGAAAACTTGAAAATTTGCACGAACGGTAATCGGGAGATGCGGGTTCGTTTCATGCTTCCACGGCGAAGAAATTTTCAAGTTTTCTGATATGATTGATTTCACGTGTGAAACAGTAAATACAGTCAATTCAGCGATGTCTGATTGCTGTGTTAATTATCAACAACTGATATATCTACTTGTGCTCTGCAAATTTTGGATTGGCATAGGATGATGCTGTATTGGCAAACACCATCAGCATCCATGAACTCCTCATGCTGTATTTGTCCCCCTGGCTCTTCATCTCTCTTCCCTGGAAGCAGTGGCCCTAAATTAGAGACCAACGATTCCTTATAGCCTCAATTTTTCTTGCGGGTCGTCCTTAACCCACCAAAATAAAAACAAACGTAACTTAATCAGTACCACGGTAACTGCATGTTTTTATGTCAACTGAGCAGTCACTACTACTGATACTGTTTTTACAACTATGACATTCTTAAATTTTTGAATTATTCTCTTTTTCATGACTTCGAATCACCAGTTTGATATCAAATCTTACCAATAAAGCTCGATGTGGGTGATTGGGGAGTTTGATGACGCATTGACCACAACTGGAAAAAAATATTAGGGAGAAGAAACGAAATAAGAGTTTGACTTTCGTAAAACTGGGGGATAATAGTCAGGAAATTATTATCTAACATTGCGTAATGTCACTAGTCCAAACTGTAGGCTGGAGTTGCTTGTGGTGCGCTAAAAGGGGGACGGATATATATATATATATATATATATATATATATATTTTGCATTGCTTTGTTTGGAGGTTTAACGACTCCAATGAGCGTCCAAGGCTATAAGAAGTTGTCCGTCCCTAATTTTGGGTCATTTACTTTAAGAGGGGACAAAATTGGCATCTTAGGACAAACTCAGCATACTTTCCTGATGTGAGGCTCAAAACAGGGAAAACTCCGACGATTAGCCAGAAGCCCGCGCCACTGATCACTCGGCCACCGAGAAGGCTATCTGACTCAAGTCAAACTTCTACTTCGTTTTTTTCTATGCGATATTTTTTCTAATTCTGGTCCGTGCGTCATCATTATTCAAGAAAGTCACGTAAGAGCTGATAGATGCCTGACTCGTGGATTTTGAAACGTTTAAGAAACTAAAATAAACAGAGGATAAAAATAAAATATAAAACTCTTTTTTTTCGTTTAGTTTTCAGTCTTCGTTTCTTGTAATTCGCATGCTGTTTGCAAACAATGCACAGTTCTTCATGTGTGTGATGTGAAAAAGTTGTCTGCTGTCGTAACAATAACAAACATCTATATTATTTTTAATAATTGACTGATAAGTCATCCCCACGGCTGAAGCTCACTACCCACCTGAGCTTTACGTTGTTTTGTTTTCTTACCTTGTTTGCCCTGAAATTGATGTTCTATACATACCCAAGGCCTTTAGAGCCTAACATTCATTCATTCACTTAATTCGACAGAATTTCACTGTTTGTTGATGACGTTTGCCTTCGCTTCTAACCGTTCGCCCGAGATGTGCTCGAGTTTGAGTCCCGGATGTGACATGGGTGGTCTTACGACAGTCGTTCTCTCCCTTCCCTGGAACCAGTGGCCCTAAATTAAGGACAGGCTACTGTTTGTAGCCCATCGTGTTGCTCACAGTCGTTGTTAAACCGTGAAACAAAGACAAAAAGAAAAAAAGAAAAAGCCTTCGCCTTCAAATTATGTTGATTTGTGAGTACTGTAGCAAACACTAGAGAAATATGTGAAATAGATGAATCATTAAATGCCATATTTTTTGCAGCATAACCCTTCCATGAAATGCTGCAAGCAAAACTAAATTTTGTTTTTCAAATGTGTAAATACGCGTTCAAAAACCAGGTGACATTTGACAATATTACTTATCAAATTGATGCCAGAGATGAAGTCTAGGTTTTCGGGAATTTTTGGAAGCCTAGATTATCCAAATTTTGAAAACCGGCAGTTTTGGAATTTTAGTCTCATATTCAGGAAAAATTATTATTTTAATCTTTGCCTAACTGCGAATTTCCAAACCAGATGTTGGCAAAATTAATTATTTTCTGATGGTTTGACAGAAATATCCCGAATTTGTATTTTGTGAGACTTAAATAAGCTCATACTTATTTTTTTGACAGCTTAAGAATATATTATATTATTTTTCATTCTGACAGTTAAAAAAATAACTGACAACTCGGGAAGCCTGCAAACGATGCGTTTTTATCTGTATGTGCTGTTAAATTTGGTGAAAAAATAAAAAATAAAAACCTTCGACGAGGTAGTTCGAATTTCTCAAAATGACAAGAGTACCAGAGCAAAAGAAAAACAAAAACAAAAAACAAAACTAATCATCTTCCGAAAAACTTCGCAAAACTATGGATTGTATTCACAATTCGGGTAGATGTTTTCAATTCCCTCAAGATGTTGAAACGTTTCGCACAGTCTCAGCCATTTTCAAATTATTCTTCGACAAAACCCCTCAAGTTATTGAAAATCCAGCGTTAATTGTCCAAGAGGGTTTTATCTTCTTTTCCCTATTTACATATGCAGAGATTTATGGTTTTTCACCGCCTTGTTAATGAGAAACCCATATTGGCTCGAATTTTGATAAGACAGGACACGATTTTAAGGGATTACTACGATTTCAGGGGCCCGTCACTACTATGGAGTAGGAACCTCGATTCGTCGGAGAAGGCAACCTTTTTCCACTCTTCCACTGTCCTATGACGTTAGTCCAATGCGAACTGCAGGCGTCGTTGCCGATAGACCTGGGTTAACATGGGCACCTTGACGCAGCGTCGACTCTGGAGACACATGCGCAACAGGGTTCGCTCTACTGTTCTCGGGAACACGTACCTGGATGCCCCAGCGTTCATTCGCGTGGTCAATTGCTGCACTGTTGCTCGTCGATTGCCCTTTACCAGTCGACGGAGGAGATGTTCTCCTCTGCGGTAGATGGTCTTTGGGGTTCCACAGTTATGACGTCGGGAGGTACTCGGTGTGCCAGTGGTCCATTCTTGGTACACCCTTACTACAGCACCTTGCGAACAGCCCACGAAGTCTGCTTTTCCTGAGATTCTTCCACCCTTGGCGCGGTAGCCGATGATCATTCCTTTTTGAACGTCAGCCAAATCACTACTTCGGCCCATTGTGCTCACGTTACGCACTACGGCTCATCTGTTATGGCCGGCCGCTTATGTCTCCGTGTGGTCGACCTTGTCACGTGCACTCTGAGCTTCCGGGGGTGGTCATATTATTCTGATACCACCGTGTATATCTCTCTCATCTCTAAACTATTATTTGAAAACCAGTAACCTTCTACTAATCTCTTAGACATTAGCTCAGAGGATTCTCCACATCCCAGAAATAAAAACACTAATACTCAAGAAACGCATAAAGCGAATTAAATCAGTTAATTTTTAATACTCAAACGCTATATGCGTTTCAAGAAGACAACTGCAAAGGAAGGCTAACGACTCCAAAGGAAAGGTTTTGTAAACAGTTTTCTTCGATTGCAAGGGTGTTGTACACAAGGAATTCCTTCAACCTGGTCGTACAGTTACTACAGAAGAGTACGCCAACGTCCTGAAACGTCTCCGAGAATCAGTGAGACGCAAGCGACCCGATCTTTGGAAGACCAATTCGTGGGTGCTCCATCACGATGATGCGCCGGATCACAGATCCCTCCTGGTGTCCGATTACCTGTCCAAACATCATATTCCGTTCTTCCACAACCATCTTATTCCCCTGATCTCTCCCCGTGTGACTTTTTCCTTTTCCCCCGGATGAAGAATTTGCTTAAGAGGCGACGCATCTGAAGTTCCGAAGAAGAGCAACGAGCTGCGACGGAGGCACTGGAGGATGTGGCAAAAGAAGGCTTTCAATCTGCATTTAAATCTTTGTATGAGCGCTGACAAAAATGCATAGTTGCACAGGGTAACTACTTCGAAGGCAACACCGCATAAATAGGTGTTATCTGTACTCGTTGTTTTTTAATATAAAAAGTTGCGGAACTTTTTGAACATAGTGATATAACATGTCTGTATGGTATAGTAGTAGCCACCCTGGTGGCGCAGTGGTATTAACACTGGCTTATGACCATTCGTTAGTGATGGGCTAGGGTTTGAGGTCCGGATGATTTTTACGATGTGTGCTTGTCCCACGGCAGTGGCTCTACTCCCTACCTGGAATCAGTGGCCACATGTTAGAGACTGGCGACAGCTTATACTCCAGCGAGCGGCTCATTGTGGTTATTAAACCCAGAAAGTATAAAAAGTAGCAGTAGTAGAATATCTTCCTGTTGAAATTATAGCATTTGAAAGGAGATGTTGATTAACATTCGAAGAAATTTGAAAACTATCCTCAAATTACGGAACACGTTAACTACACACTATCAATTTGAACGCTTAAGGTCAAATCCTTTAATATTGCGGAGTTTTACTGAGAAACACCTAGGTGAGTATGTTTCTGTGTTTTAAGTTTCGTACTGATTCTTACGTTCTGAAAAAAATTCATTGAATCAAAAAAGTGAGTCAGAAGATTTAATTTTAGAACATAATTTCCCATACGTTCCTACCTCACAGAAAATGAAAAACAGAGATATGGTTACAGATTTGAAATTTTTATTTGTCATCAAGTGAGTAAGCAATTTTTGGTTTCCAAGATCAAATTTAGTGCTTCACCTTTCTGCTGACATGTATTAGTACCTTTTTTGTTTAACGCCCATTATGAGCAATTCCAAGGGCTATAAGCAGTCTTCCGTCCTTAATCTGAGGCCAGAGGTTCCAGGAAAGAGAAACAACCACTACCATAAGACCATCACACCCATCATTTCTCACCTGGGCTCGAACCCTAACCCATCTCGAAAGGCCACTCAGCCACCGGGACGGAGCATCGATACTGGTAAGATAAAGTATCACATGCTGAGGTGCAGTTTGAGCTGCATTTTTGTGTTGCTGGAAGCTTAACTACGTCAAACTATTCTTTGGCCATTAAACCTAATCTCATATGTGTTATGAAGAAATTTCGAACTTAATATTAGACCACAAGTTATAGTTAGTACGAATGTCATACGGAAGGAAGCAAGCAAAAGTGAAGGTAGGTGCAAGACAGATTTACGGTAGTTAAATACACTGAGTTAGCTTTGCATAATAAACACAAACCTAATAACGCGTTGGTCCACCTTTCTGTGCAATCATGGCTCGCAGACGCCTAGGAATAGATTTTACAAGGTGCCTAATATCTTCGGTGCGCAACTTGACCCATTTTCTCTGCAACAGCTCCGTCAGCTCACTCTCATTTCACGGATGAAGATCAGCAGTTCTCACCCCCCCCCGTCCTAGCAGATCCCACAAATGTTCAATTGAGTTACAGTCAGGGAAGTTTGGGGGCCAAGGCAATTTAGCGAATTCGTTCTCGTGTTATTCCAACTATTCAGAAGTTATACGATCTCGATGACACCGTGCGTTGTCCTGTTAAAAGATGGCCCTGTGCGTTGTCTTGTTAAACCTCCTGCAGACATGGATGGAGATGGTCGGCTAACAGGTCCTTGTAGCGTCCACCATGCAGTGTTTGTAGGATGATAACCAACGGATCAAGGGCTTGACAGGAAGAAGCTTCACAAACCAGAACACTACCTCCACCGGCCTGTAGAACCCCAACTGTGCAACCAGTGGATAGGGCTTAATGCTGTTTGCGCCATATGCGAACACGGTCATCTGGTAAAGCAGGAAACAGAACTCATCACTACAGACGACGTTCTTCCATCTGTTGAGGGCACATTGCGACGTTCTTTGGCACGTGCGAGGCGTTGTTTGCGATGACTGGGCGTCATCATGGGTACCCTCATTGGTCTCCGGCTGTGGAACCCAAAATGAAGCAAGGTACGGCGCATGTGGAAATAGGTCGAACAGCAACGCTGGTGCAGTGGTAGGTGAGCTGGATGACTATCGCACGTCATTGCTGAGATACCAGCAGTGACACCCGACGCTCACCTTTAGGATCGATCGCCCGTGGCTGACCAAGGTGAGCCCTTCTTATGGATGTCTGTGCATGGTTAATCCAGTCCTGGTACACCCTTGATACAGTGGTACGGGAGCTGACAACAAGTGCGTCTGTTTCCAAAATACTGGCACCTGCCCTCCTGGCCCAGCTATTTGGCAGCGGTCAAATTGGCTTAGGCGCCTTGTTTCCCCATTACTGGCAAACGTTTATTTACACTGCTGGCCACCCAAAATGCAACACCAAGAAGGACACGAGATAGCAAAGCCAGATTTACTGGACACATAACAACAGATACAAAGATGAAACGATTGAGCTTACAGGCCCGTGCGACTTGCGGAACACGCAGACATCAATAGTTCGTGTGGCCCCCATGGCTGGCAATAACGGCCGCTACACGCCGCGGCATCAAACGAAAGAGGCTTTGGATGTGGGCTTGGGGTATGT
The DNA here is from genome assembly GCA_039090855.1 of Macrothele yani. Taxonomy (NCBI): domain Eukaryota; kingdom Metazoa; phylum Arthropoda; class Arachnida; order Araneae; family Macrothelidae; genus Macrothele; species Macrothele yani. The sequence goes on along the minus strand of CM077023.1, from coordinate 59,993,226 downwards.
CGGTCCAGGCTGCTTTCACACGTTGCCACAGTTCATCAGGCGTAGCCGCGGGTGGTGCTTGCCGGGCCACTCGGTTACCGATCAGCGACCAGACGTGATCGATGGGCGACATATCGGGAGAACAGGCGGGCCACGGCAGCAGTGACACCTGGTGGGCCGCGAAGAATTCTTGCACGATGCGTGCCACGTGCGGGCGCGCATTGTTCTGTTGAAACGTGGCCACTGGCAGGTCCTGCAGGTAAGGGAGGACTACAGGTTCCAAAACATCGGAAATGTAGTGGTGGCTGTTGAGTGTACCATCGATGCTTTCCAGGGGTGTGCGGGTGTCATATCCAATTGCGCCCCAAATCATAACGCCAGGCGACGGACCGGTACGGCGGTGCATAATGCAGGCGTCATACAGTCTCTCACCGCGATGCCACCACACGCGGATCCGACCATCGTGGTGATGCAGGCAGAAGCGGGATTCGTCAGAGAAGACAATGTCGTGCCATTCCGTAGTCCAAGTGCGGCGTTCAACGGCCCACTGCCGCCGCGCTCACCGGTGGTGTAACGTCAGTGGCAATCGGAGCAATGGGCGCCGTGCGACAAGTCCCCGCTCCTGCAGACGACGTCGAACGGTACGTGCTAACACAGGTTGTTGCGCAACACACCCTAATTCCTGCGCTAACGTTCGTGATGTGGCGGTGCGAGCCGTCAATGTCCGCCACACAACATGCCGGTCTTCTCGTTCGGTGGTGTGCCGCGGCTGCGGTAATCACTCACGTCGGTCCGTCCATCCCTCCTGCACCCACCGAATCCACACTCGCTTCACTGTGGCTTGATGTCGTCCCACACGGGTGCCAATGTCTCGGTACGATAAACCGCTGTCGCGATAAGCCACTATTCGTCCTCTGTCGAACTCCGAAACGTGCTGGTATGATTGCCGTATCCTGCGACGAGGCATCAGGAAGCTTCCCACGCACAGGTCCGGCAGCACAACACACTTCCACTACTTACACCCTGCTTTCTGTGCACTCTTTTTATAGTGCTTCTCGGTGGCGTGCCGGGCGAAACTGATATGCATATGAGCTGCAATGCTAATCGTCTGCATGTCCTTTCGCGGGCGACGCATCTGCAAATTTCAATCCAATCGGATGCTTCCTTCTTGGTGTTGCATTTTGGGTGGCCAGCAGTGTATTAAATACAGAGAATGGGTGTGCACAGTTTATAGTAACCGCACGTGACGTTGATATCACGTGATATTTCCTCATTGCTCCGAATATATGAAATGGGGAGTTCTTAATGCAAAGTTAATTCAATTAACCTTGTGTTAGCAGTTTTCTCGGAAAACGCTATTAGTGACAGAATACAGGACGACAGAGGGACCATATCTGCTCTGTCAACATTAAGGTGGACGTCAAGTAATTTTGCTTTCTATACGTACAATGGAAAAACTTTTGTACACATTTCCTTCACAATTAGTGTGTTCCCAAGGATGAAAATTTGAACATCGATTAAAATAGCTTCATATTATAACTTGGAATACTTAATATTTTCTAAAACATAACCATAATTATATTAAAAATCAATAACTTTTCCTTTGGTGGTGTTGAAATCAGAAAAAAGATGGCGCGACCTGTGTACTTTGATGACGTCAGTAGACAAACAAATGTTGGATTGCATAATTATGGTTATGTTTTAGAAAATACCAAGTATTCTAAGTTGTAAAATGAAGCTATTTTAATCGATGTTAAAATTTTCATCTTTGGGAACGCATTAATTGTGAAGAAAAGGCGTACAGAAGTTTTTCCATTGGAAGTATAGGAAACAAAATTACTTGACGTCCACCTTAAGTCTAAAGATGTGATAAACACTGGAGGTATTGCTATACCAACTACCTTAGACTTGTAGTGGTGGCTTGGTATGAGAAGTTCTCCAGTCTTAGTATTCAAAAATTACGATGTAGTATGCTTTGTCCATACTGTAGACGTCAGATTTTCGAGGGCGCCTTAACTAATTTGAAGTAGAAGAAATACAAACTCTTCAAAATTTTTTAAGGTCTACTATCTTAAAGCACAATATAGATATTTAAGATTTATTTTACCAGATTTCTGGCGAAATATTGACTCTGTCAACAGCTTCGTTTAAGTAATGAATGGACGCTGAAGTACAAATGCATATATTTTTATAGAAAACATCGTCTAACAATTACTGCTTCAGAAATGTGATTGCTGCTTTTTCGTAATATGAAGCTGAAACAATGTGTCTCTCTGTTTTAGTAAGATTTTGGTTAAGTAAGTTTCAAGTACTTAAAATTTTTATCTGTTACTTTCTTATTAGCATTTCTACTTTATATGATTCGTCGAGCATACGGGAATATGGTTTGGTCATCAGAACTGCATTGCAGATATATAACTGTTGCATAAGAAACTTAGTGGAATATTTGCTTTTCAAGTAGTAAATGCATAAGAAATTCTTGTAATTGCATTACATTTGTAAAATTTAATAGAAAAATCCTTGCCTCGTTCGGTAATATTATTGTTCCGTTTCTCATGATCATATAACATTGAGATCTACAGCTGAAGCATTCTATGGCTACAATCAATACTGGATAGTAAAAATCTTTGACATATTAGCGGAAAGAGAGATTTTAACATATATTGCTTACAGTTAATACAGGGATTATCCCAAAACAACTGAGAATGTTTTATAAAAAATATGCATACCTAATTATCATGGAAGTGGTCATCTTTTTTTGAAATATTGTCCATTGCATCGAATACAGGTGACCCAACGTTCCTCCCACTTTCTGAATGTCTTCTAGAATTCTACTTCTGAAAATGCTGTGGAAGCATCCTTGCACAGCTGTAATAAGTTGTTGATCAGTCTCAAATTGTCGTCTCCGTAATGTCTTTTAGCACGTCTTTTGTAAAAAGATCGTGCTTATGTTATCGGTTTGTCCGTCCGTCCGTCCGTCTGTACCCACGATATCTCTGTAGCTATTAGTCTGATTTGAAAAATTCTTTTTGCATTGGGAAGCTTGAAATATGCGAATGATGATCCTTTATTTCGTTTTTTCTTTACGATGTACAATTTCGCCGCTAGAGGGCGTAAATGCAGATGATATCGAATTCAAAAATACGTTTTATTCCACATATTTACTTCTAAACATCCGATTGAAAAAATTCTTTTATCATTCGATTCCATTTCAGTCGAAGAGTATTTTAGATATAGTTACTTTTTTCAAATTACGCCTGGATTTTCCGCTAGGGGGCGTAAAAGTAAATTACATTTTTCCCGATAACTCTTCTTCTAAAACTCCGATTTGAAAAATTTTTTCTTCAGCGGATACACCTCCTGATGGAAAATCTTTTGCATATAATTTCAAATTTTTGGTAAAGAATACTTTGTCCACCAGGGGAGTAAGTGTTAATTTTTGCTTCTGATGTATTTGCCATAAAATCTGAGCTTCTAAAATATCGATTGAAAAATTCTTTCGCGCACTGATGCCACTCACATCGATAAATTGTTTTGGAATATTTTTTTCCTAAAATATTCCACAGTTTCTCCGCCAGGGGGCGTAAAGGTAATCTTATTTTTGACAATATCTCTACTTCTAGGAGTCCGATTTGAAAGATTCCTTCTTTGTTGGATAGTGTTTCTAGTGTGACATGTGGTTCATATGATTTCAAAATTTTAATGTAATTCATAGACTTTCCGCTAGGTGCGTAAATGTAAATTGCATTTCCCCCTTATATATATCTGCTTCTAAGTCTCCGTTTTAAAATATTCTTTCTGCACCGCATAGAGCTCCTGATGGGAAATCGTTTGCACATAATTTCAAATTTTTGTAAAAAATGGTTTGGCCACCAGGTGACGTAAGTCTTAATTTCCGCTTCTGATGTATTTGCAGCAAAATATGAGCTTCTAAAATCTCGATTGAAAAAAAGTCGTTTGTTGACCGATATTACTCATGCCGACAAACCTTTTAGGAAAAATTTCTTCTTGAAATAATGCATGGTCTCTACGCCAGGGGGCGTAGATATATTTCTTATTTTTGTCAATATCTCTACTTCTAAGAGTCCGATTTGAAAAATTCCCTCTTTGTTGGATAGTGTTTCCGATGCGAAATGCTTTTCCTATAAATTCAAAGTTTACAAGTAAATCATAGACTTTCCGCTAGGGGCCAGAAACGTAAATTCCGTTTTCTGCGTTATTTCTGCTCCTAAATCTCCGATTTGAAAAATTTTTCCCGTATCGCATACAAGACCTGATGGAAAATATTTTTCACATAATTTCTAATGTTTGGTAAAGAATGGTTTGGCCACCAGGGGTCATAAGCGTTAATTTTTGCTTCTGATGTATTTGTAGCAAAATCTGGGCTCCTGAAAACTCGAATAAATTTTTTTATCTTGGACCGATACCGCTCATATGGATAAACCTTTTGCGAATACTTTCTTCCTAAAATAATGCATGGCTTTCCCACCAGGGGACGTAAAGTCACATCTTATATTTGTCGATATCTCTGTTTCTAAGAGTTCGTAAGCTCACAATTCCGTTTACAGCAATATCTGAGGGATGAAAAACCCGATTGAAAATCTTTCTTTCGTCAGATCTATTATTTTCCATACGGGTTCCATTGACTTTGAATAGCTTTGATAAATTTAATTTGCGTCAGAACGGATTCAAAAGACGTGCTTATTACACCCGAAAAGTCGGCGTCATCTTTCTTGTTTAAAATGGAGAACAACCAGAAGCCACATGTTGACAAGTCTGGACTCTATGCAGGTTGGGGCATCAACTTAACATTCATTTTCTCCAAATAAGAAATAACAGAAGTGGCCATGCCGCCCCGGTGGCGCAGTGGTCTAAGCGATGGCCTCTGATCATTCGTCTGTAAGGGGCCCGGGTTCGAATCCCGGTGAGGCATGGATGTTGTGTTTGTCTTACGGCACTGGCTCTCTCCCTTCCCTAGAACCAGTGACCCTAAATTAGGGACGGGCGACTGCTTATAGCCCATTGAGTTGCTCACGGTGGTCGTTAAACCTCCAATAAAAAAAAAAAAAGTGGCCACGTGTGGCCTTGCGTTTGACCACTCATGTAATGAAATGGGGAACCCAAGTTGAACAAGCTCGTTTCATGCCCAAATGTTCGGTTCAAATTCTGTGAATTGATGATTTTGAAATGCGAACCATATCTTTGATATCTCTAATGGATAGGTGTCTGTCTTCACGTATAATAACACCTATTGTATTGATGTTTAAATCTGTAACACTCGTTGAAGCTCTTACTTCACGTGCGATTAAAGCCGCCGACTCATGACCATCCATATAAATTCTTTATGCCGTCTGTAAATTGTTGATTTTCCTAGACATTCATTTTTATAAGACCCTTGCATATGACGGAATGTCTCTCCCACAGACTTCTTAAATCGACAGCAAAATTTAATGGCGCCTCTTTGTTCCTCTTTCACATCCATTTTTTCCGAAAATCACAGTTTGAAAACATTTGTTAGGGGCTCACAAAACAACGCTTATTTAACTGCGCACTACCGACGACGCATGCGTGATAAAGAGGTGTGGCCGGTTGCTATAGTTACTACTAAGACTATCGTTTTTCGAGACTCGTGCATGGTCGAACGCAGTATTGCACATTTTTTTTATAAAAACATTCTCAGTTGTTTTGGAACAAGTCATGTACGTATACACCAACTCCATTTCCATTTTTTTTCGCAAACTTGAAAAAAATATATTTTGCACGTGCTAAAAATATTGGTGCATAAGCGAAAAAGAAATACTAAACTTAGTATAACTGCAGCTCTTTTTTTTTTTTTAATTTTGATGTACGCGAGGAAAATAACAGATTTGATTTACATAAACTGGATCAGTTCCGTTTCTTCACTGTTGATTATACTCACTGTGACCTGAAGCAGTACAGGGCACAACGAATAGGAAGAAATGAGTTTAAAAAGTTGCCTATTGCTGTACTTAATTGATGCGAAACCTACTTTTTCTTTTCCAATAATGAATCGGAGAATATTTCATTATTTTAAAGCAATAATTAATAGGTGGAAAACACGCACACACACTCTCTCTGTCGTTATTTTCACGAAGCTTTGCCTTTCGAAAAGAGACGATACATATTTTGTTTAAAATGTCAGTCTCCCTCTTTCTCTGCAACATGAAATCAAAACTCTCCCATTTCTTAAAACAACTTCTTAAAGGAGAAGATGGGCACCGTAGAAGTATACGTACACACTCAGTGCTCGAAATAGGTCGGTATACGCAGGTATGGCATACCGGCACTTCTTTTTCCTAGTATTTCATACTGGCACATTTTTCACCCGGAATTTGCATACCGGCATTAATTTTAGTAGTGGGAACAGCAGAAAGGAGTTTTATTGTTGTTTTTTCCCCCTGACTTACGAGTGCGCATTCTTAAACATAGAAACCTCATGTGCCTCGTGCCCTTGAGAAATAGCTGTGCGAGAAACGTTAAGGGGTAGAGGAGTAATGACACATGAGCTTATAAGTTCAGTCCTTCAAAGGATGGAAATGAAATATTCGGAAGTCTCGTTAATCCGTTTGTACCGGGGTAGAGGCTCCTCGTTATGAACAAGTCTAACCCCAGTCCTCGTTGTAGCATAAGTAGTGCCCGCTGGATCCACAAATCAACCAACTGAAATCGAATACCATCATTTCTGACGTATGGTGCAATGTATTCTACGGAATTGTTAATTGCATTTTCAAAAAGAGTAGTTTTTCTTCCATGAATTGTTTTTTAATTTACTTTTTCAGTTTTGTAGACTTTCTGGCAAAAGCATTTTTTTCAAAATTTCCATTTAGAGCACTGTACACACTCGTAAAAAAGTGGGTGATTTTATGAAAAACAAAACAACAAAAGATCCATGCGTAGTTTGAAAAGACCTCATGTACAACAGAAATATGATTTAAGACAATCTTTTTATCTGCTTTTCTTCTATCATAGTAAATTAATAACCCTTCTAGTTTCTGACAGTATTTAAAACTCAAATGCATGGTTCTAAGAAAAGCCTATTTTACTGGTGCTGGGAGTTTGAATTGGTGTTTTTTATTCGCCTGCTGCGAATTAAAGACATTTCATTACACCCATGCATGGTGAAAACATTGGGATCTACAGCTGAAGTTCCTGTGCCTGTTTCTTTATAACAGATATCCTATGCCATAGGCGATAGGTTGTCTAATCAAAACTGCAGTCGATGCAACCCTTTTATTATCAAAGAGGACCACCGGAAGTTCCAGTACTAGCAGATGTTGGAAAAAGGTAAACAGAAAAAGAAAAATAAATTGTAGAGCTAGCTCACGAGGCGTCTGCTCCAAGCTGAACAGATGTTATCCGTGGTCATCTCTAGTTCCATAGCCCAAGGCATTCTCGTGTCTGACCTTGAATGATTCAACCCTTTATTCCAGCAGTGCGCAGATAAGTCACGTTTTAGCAACTTTTTTCTTGTCACATGCATTTTCCGAAAATCTGCTCCCAATTATGCTGTCTAAAAGATGTGCACCATTTAAAACAAAACGCCTCCTTCTCTTCGGATCGTTGAATATTAAAAGAATCTGTATGTTATAACTAATCTGAAGATACCGAACAGAAAGTATTTTCCGCTCGCATGAACTGTTTCGCGTGTGCTGGACGTTCTTAGCCAAAGAAACCGATGTAGCTGCTTGATCTATTGTTGACGGGAATTATATCAGCGGAATTTCCTGAGTTTTATATAAAAAATTATAAAAGCATACCATTCGAGGAAAATGAAACTTAGTTATCATAAAGTTTTTCTAAATGGGTTCGAAAATGTGCTAAAGCTGCATTTCAGCGCCTTAAACTAATAAGTTAATTATTTCTTTCGGTTGTGCTCAGAATAGTTACATTTGTTGACGCTTAAAAGGCAAACCTATGAAAAATTTCAGAAATCCATAAAAAAAGGATTTTTTACTGTGTTTTTTTTTACTTGTTCAGCACACGCTAAGTATCATTGGACTTTTGGAAGTTCTCATTTTTCTCAGACGTGCTGGCCTGTTTTGTTTTTTTAGAAATTTTTTCTGACGATCAGGATTATAGGGTAGAAATGATTTATTGCACTCTGGACACAAAACTTCTACTTGCTTCAGCAATGATATTCTTATCCGGTTCAGACAGTCAGAAGAAAGAGGATGATGAACTGGTCTACATTAAATTTGACTTCTTAAGTATGCTTAAGAGCACAATGTCTTGGCACAGAGGTTGACTGATTAATATGGTTTCATGGAGCAGAGGAAAGGTAAGTTTTCGGTCCCCTTCCTCCTCAAAATTTTAGTATTCTTTCTCTTATGTACATGGACTCACTTATATCCGGTATGTATAATGTAATACGCACAAGTTTAACTTGTTCAATGGAAATAGTTACTGCTTAAATGGAGAATTACTTTTTGTTTCCTTTCCTTTCTTTCTAAGGGGATGACAAAATAAAAGAGTCTTGGAAATTGGGATATGATTGTGTGTTTAACGAACACGGTGAGCAACTCAATGGGGTATAAGCAGTCGCCCGTCCCTAATTTAGGGCCACTGACTCCACGGAATTTAAAGAGCCAGTGCCGTAAGACAAACACATCTGTGCGTTACGGGATTCGAACCCGGACCCAAATAGGACGAATGATCCGAAGCCGGCGCTTAGACCGGTGAGCCACTTGGGCGGTTTTTGGAAATTACTGCTGGCAGTAGATGAGCTCTCTTGTTTGATTGGAAAACAAAACCCATTGATTTCATTTAATTTTAACTTTACGGTAATAGCATTTTCTGTTTCGCCATTAGTTCTGTTAACTTTTGTAATCTGTTTCAACTGTAGCAAGAATGGACTTCCTACTCTGCCCTTCCCCAAACCTAGTAAAAACAGACGACTGAGAAAGAGCATGTTCTGAAAAATTGAACAATTTCTGTCATCTCCTTTTAGTACCTTATTCTTTCAGTTTTAAACGGATCAAAACTATCCAGTTGATGTGAAGACACTTTAAAAAATCATTCACGATATTCTTTATCTTCGTTGTCTCCAATCCGACGGGAAATATTTGGCAGCTAAAAACTTATTGACGAGAATGACTTCTTCCCACGTAACATGTCCATTCATTGACCGTGCTGTCGTAAGGTCAGTTTTTATAATGAACTCCTACCATTACATGAAACTGAGAAAGTTTCTCCAAAGAGGTGTTGCCTTCTTCGGCCGACACATACCACCCATTCCTCTGGGAAGTTTCCCACACGATCTCACCAATCAAGATATGTCTCAGAGTTTTCAGGTAATAAAACGATCCGATTATTTTCTTCATTGAGTAGTGTCGATTGTGGGCGGTTGTTTTCAGAAATGCCACTCTCTTCGTAGTTTGTGTTCAGTACTCCTGTTTTTGTTAATGTAGCGTAAAGGGCATATGATTTATGATCGTGGTAGAAAAAACAACTTAGTGGTTTCCCAACAGAAAAAAACTAACAGAAAACGGCCAGTGGGCCTTTCCTTTTTTCAGTTTTACGTGTGACGTGAGCCCCAATGCAGTCGTCGTGATTGGATTCAGTTCTGCATTTCAGTAACTACCCCTTATAGTGATCGAATTCGCCTTTTCATGAGAACGATGTTTACGTTAGGTTTGCTTCCCCAAAATTTCCTTAAAGAATGCCTCCTGTGCTCACACTCAGTATCAGAGAGAACTGCTGGCAATTGCTTTAGGGCTTGTTGCTCCCATTTTATCCGCACCGGAAAAGGGTTGGCGTTTATCCATATGGACTGGATCATCATCATCATCATTGTCAACCATTATCAATCCACTGCTGGACGAAGGTCTCCCCAAGTTTCCTCCACAACGGTCTGTCTTGTGCCAGTCTCCTCCATGTCACTCCCGCATATTTACGAATTTCATCTACCCATCTCCCATGTGGTCTTTTTCTGGGTCTTTTCCTGTCCCTTGGAATCCAATCTAAAATTTCGGCTGTCCATCTATGGTCTGTCCTTCTGGCAGTATGTCCAGCCCATTGCCATTTCAGGGATTTAACTCTGATCATGATGTCTTCCACTCTCGTCATTTTTCGGATCCACGAGTTCCTCTTCTTATCTCTCCTGGTTATACCAAGCATGCACCTCTCCATGCTTCTTTGAGTTGTCTGCAGCCTTTGTATGTCTCTTTTAGTTAAGGTCCACGTCTCTGCACCATACGTAAGCACTGGAAGGATGCATTGATCAAACACTTTTCTTTTAAGACATAATGGCATATTGCTCTTGAAAATTATGCTGTTTCTTCCAAAAGCTCTCCAGGCAAGTTTTGTACGCCGATTAATTTCTTCATCAATGTGACCCTCACTTGATATCTGCTGTCCAAGATAAACATATGTATCAGTTATCTCCAGTTTTTCTCCATCAATCGATAAATCTTCATTTCTTGTAAAAGCATTGAACATCACTTTTGTCTTCTGAAAGTTCATTTTTAATCCCACTTCTTTACTCTTGTCAGCAAGTTCCTGGATCATACTCTGCAGCTCCGATGGGGTAGTTGCAAAAATGACTACGTCATCAGCAAAACGAAGGTGGGTTAGATAATCTCCATTAATCTTTATCCCTTTGTTTTCCCAGTTCAGTGATTGAAAGACATTTTCCAATGTGGCATTAAAGAGCTTCGGAGATATGGTGTCACCTTGTCTCACTCCCTTTCCAATTTTTATGTGTGTTGTATTTTCAAACAGCCGAATCTTTGCACTTGCATTTTCATAGATGTTATTAATAATATTAATGTATGCATCTTCAATACCGCAGGATTTCAGAGCCGTGGTAACTGCTGATGGTTTCACCGAATCAAAGGCTTTTTCATAATCGATAAAAGCCATGCACAATGGAAGTTCATATTCCCTCGCTCTTTCAATTAGTTCTCTCAGGACGTGGATATGATCTATTGTGCTGTAGCCACTCCTGAATCCAGCTTGTTCTCTCGGTTGAGCCATGTCCAGTGTTACCTTCAAGCGGTGTGAAAGAACTTTAGTGAAGATTTTATAAACCACTGATAGGAGGCTGATAGGTCTGTAGTTCCTGAGATCCTCAATGTCACCTTTTTTATGTAGCAGGATCATTGTAGCGTTGTTCCAATCCTCAGGAATCTTCCCTTCATTAAGGCATCGAGTGAAAATTTGGGCGAGTACTGTTTCAATTTCTCCACTTGCTTCTTGTATGATGTCTATAGTAATTCCATCTTCTCCTGGAGCTTTCCCCCCGCTTCATGTTCTTGATTGCATGAGCAACTTCTGCTGGGAGGACTGGAAGAACTCTTGTACCTTTCATGATGTCTGGAGTACATGTATCATCCCTTTCATATAATTTGGAGTAGAAATCTTTCACTCTTGTCAAAATTTCGCCTCTATTTCTTGTTATAGAACCATCTTCTTTTCTCAGAGCCATAATCTGTTTTCTTCCCTTACTGAGATGTCCCTTTGCTATCTTAAGGCTTTGGTTGTTTTCAATTGTTTTCCTCACTAGCTCACAGTTGAATTTCCTTACGTCTTCAGTGATACTTTTTCGTGTTGTCTTGCATAGCTCTATATATTCCACTTTGGAAGTCACATCTTCTTTAGTTGTCCTCATCTCTCTTCTTTTTTGCATCAACATTTTGGTTTTTCCTGATAATTTGTTCACATGCAACTTGTTCTTAGACCCAGCTAATTTTGTTGCTGTTTCCATTAGAGCTTTGGTTACTTTTCTGTTAACTTCCGAAATATCCACTTCTTCCGATGTTAGGCCTTCTAAAGCAGAGAACCTGTTCTTCAGTTCCAACTTGAAAGTATTATGGTGTTTTTTAAGGTTGGTTATGTCAATACATTTTGTTTGTCTTATGAGCTTGCCACGTTCCAGTTTAGTGTTGAGGTGCATCTTACATCTCACCAATCTATGGTCACTACCTGTGTTGAACTTGTTCAGCACACTGCAGTCTTCGATGACGAATTTTTTGTTACACATAATAAAATCAATTTCACTTGTCGTCCCAATTGGATGTCTCCATGTCCATTTCCTGTGTGGCTTTTTCTTGAAAAAGGAGTTCAAGATGAAAAAAATCCTTCTGCCTCTGCAAACTCAACGAGAGTATTTCCACGCTGGTTTCTGTTGCCGTGACCGAATTTACCTACTGAAGTTTCATTCTGTTGCCGTTGCCCTATTTTTGCATTGAAATCTCCCATAATTATCTTCAAGTGCTGCTTACCTTTATTATTTAGATGACGAATTTCCTCATAAAATTCTTCAATTTCTTCTTCAGGATGACTTGTGGTGGGTGCATAAGTTTGAATAATCTGAGCCTGGTATCTACTCGATAGTTGGATAACGAGTCGTGCAGCTCTGTCAGAGGAACTTTCAACTTCTACCACTTTATCCTTCAGTTTCTTGTTTATTATAAATCCAACACCACTAGTTCTGCCAGTATCTGTCCCACGATAATAGAAGAGATGTCCACTTTTCAGTTCAATGAGATCTTCTCCTTTTCTCCTTACCTCACTTAGCCCGACGATGTCCCACTTGATCCTTTGTAGTTCCTCTTCCAATTCAAGAAGCCTTGAATCAGAAGATAGGGAGCGTCCGTTATAGGTAGCCAAGGTCAGCATCAAATGGCAGCCTAGTCCGGTCCTCCGGGGATTCTTAGCACCCTCTGTAATCATCACTATTTGCTTAACAGTTACGCTTGGTAATGGACATAGCGTAGTAACTTGGTTCATATACAGTAACTTGGTTCTTAGGTTCATTACATACTGTATGTTCTGGCGCAGAGACTACGGAAAAGCAAAAACACAGAAAGATTATCTAATACATTATTAGCTGGAACAGGTGAAAACATTAATGAATGATGTAAGTCCATGAAATATCCACTTGGTTTATTCAGTAGCTCATGTTCAAGGAAACGTCGTGTGATACACACGCATGGAAATACGTTAAGATGTCAACGATCTAAAAATAAGTTAGGTTACGTAAATCTAGAGAGTTACATAATCTATACATTAAGAATAACTGCGGGAGAAAAACTGCAGTATAAAACAATTGTGCTTCAAATATTTCGTCGAATTTTTTCCATTAACTTCAGCCTTCTGGATAAACAACGGAATGGGCTGCCACTGGAACTCCATGAAGATGGCCACTGGAATTCTATGAAGATGTTCTATAGTTTCAAGCGGAAAGTGGGAGATTTACTCGGAATAAGACGTTCTACTTTTCAACCTTAAAATATCTAAATTCAATCTTGGATTTTTGCACAACTTTATTTAGATGCTTCTCCGTTGATGAAAATTTGCCGTAAAATGTCACACATGGATTTTAACGGCAAATTCGTATGCAAAGTGTTAAGTATCTTTCACCAGTGAGCCATAACTTTTTTTCCCCCAACTGAGACTAACAATTACGCCGTTTTAATTCTTAGCACCTAGGCATGCGGAACGACAAAGACAATTTATTGCATAATCAAACTCACAATCGGCTTTTTTTTTTTTTTTGATTGGAGGTTTAACGACCACCATGAGCAACTCAATGGGCTATAAGCAGTCGCCCGTCCCTAATTTAGGGTAACTGGTTCCAGGGAACGGAGAGAGCCAGTGCCGTAAGACAAACACAACATCCATGCCTGACCGGGATTCGAACCCGGACCCCTTACGGACGAATGATCAGAGGCCAACGCCTTAGACCACTGCGCCGCCGGGGCGGCCACAATCGGCTTTCACCAACAGATATGACGTAAGGGGGATAGGAATTAGGAATGATATAGCCTTCCAATTGGGCTCTAAACTTAATGATAACTACAGGCAGTACATATTCCTCACCCATGATCGTAGATAGCCCCCGCAACCCCAGCAGTGGGGGGGGGGCTTCACGGCTAAGAGAGCCTCTAGCCGCAGCAGGATTTTTCGAAACTTTTGCGGGAACTTCATACGAAATTGGTTAAAGAAATAGCCAGGAATTTTTGATGGCAGCTTTCAATGAAATATTTAACAGAAAGGCAGTTTTTGTCAATAAACAAGTAAAACTTACAAGACATCATTTCTGCCTTAGTTTATAAAACCTGGGTGACAGGGAAAAACAGCAGTTCCAGAGGACTTTGAGACCCCTTTTCACTGCCATAGCAATAGTTCCTATACATGTATATTAACAAGAGAATGTGAATGAAATATCAATTGAATAAATGAAATTTTTATATCATCGAGGATGAAGCGTTCAATATATTACAGTTGCTTGCACATAACTACGTAATCTTCAGAATACACTGGAGCAATTTAATTAGAGACAGCTGGCGTTATGCAAATGTAGCGCTGTGGGCGGCCCTGTAAACGGAAACGACATGACGTATGCAGCGATCCGACAATATAAGGAGTGATGTAACGGGAATCAGTAAGAGTCGGACGCAGTATGGGTAAGACGAAGGATCTAAGCGCATTTAATCTTGGGAAAATTGTCGGGGCCCGACGAATGGGTCACTCTATCTCGAAGGTCGTGCAGGCACTGGGATTTTCACGAGCCACTGTGTCACGGGTGCACCGTGAGTACATCGAATCCGGTAAAACCATCCCTGCAAGGGCCAACTGCCGTGGACAAGAGCGTGTGGACGAGCGGGGTCATCGTCGGCTAGCCCGCATTGTAACAGCGGATAGACGGGCTACAGTGCAAGAAATCCCTCGGCAACTTAACGCTGGTGCACAAAAACGTGTAAGCAGCCACACCATCCAGAACCATCTCCTCGCTATGGGGTACAGAAGACATCGTCCCACGAGGGTACCGCTGCTGACCGCATATCACAGGGTGCAAAGATCAGCATGGGCGCGGTAACATCGCCACTGGACCTTAGACATGTGGGAAAATGTTGCCTGGACTGAAGAGTCGAAATTCACGTTGATACATGCGGATTGCAGGATACGAGTACGGCGCAAACCACATGAAGCGATGGATCCTTCTTGCCAGCTGGGTACTCTTCAAAATGATGGGGGTGGCATTCTCGTCTGGGGAATGTTTACGTGGAATGAAATGGGACCCCTGGTATGTGTGACATTGTCTCTCACAGGTCAACGTTACAGGGATATCCTGGACGACCATTTGCTCCCGTTTGTGCGTCTTCAACATCCCACAGGGGACCTCATCCTGCAACAAGACCATTCGGATACAATTCGCTCCCGAATTGTATCTAAATGGTCAGATGAACACTCCACCGACGTGACCTTGCTTCCTTGGTCAGCCAGGTCACCTGACCTCAATCCCATCGAGCACATCTGGGATGCCATCGAGAGAGATGTTCGAGGTTCTGACCCTCTTCCATCAAATCTTCGTGAACTGTGGGAGCTTGTTCAGGGGTCGTGGATCCGTATGGCTTCCCAACGCTTCCGGTGTCTTGTCGAGTCCATGCCGAGACGAATCGCCGCCGTCATCAGGACGAAAGGTGGTGCTACACGTTACTAGACAGGTATCTCTAATTCAATTGCTCTTCAGTATAAAATGAGCTAAAAGGTGTTATTCGCGGGAACGAAAAAGAGATTGCAGTTATGAACAAAATTACACCATGTTACGATTACACAACTCAGTTATGACAAAAATTACAAAACGTGTAAAACATTGTGATATTATGTTAAGTGTTTTTTTTATATTCAAGAGTAAATAATTTAAGTAATTTTACTTTTTTTGAGCCGCAATTCTTAATTATTTTTTTATTTGCTTACTTATGTTCTATATTTTTGTTTAAATCGGGAAAGGTTCTTAGCCACTGTCACACGGTCGTTACGTGTTTTGTGTGTGTGATCATCTGGCATTTCAAAAAGGATGGCCTTAGGTCTCTAAAAAAATAAAATTTGAATGATATGACTTACTCTGGCGTAAATGTTTTGTAGTACTTAGTATTGGTATAAAACTAGAGCAGTCGTTTTAATTACAGCGTGTACACTTGTGTTAAACGCAATAAAGTGTAAGAATTTTGGTTTGACGAAAAATACGCATAGGTTCCAAAGAATTTGAGTTATTAAAACGCCCGTAAAACCTAATTGATAATATGTAATTAAAAAATTTCAGTAACTGAAAGCAAATAGATTTTCGCAAAGGGCCTAGAAAGCACTTTTTGCGGGGGGGGGGGGGGGTCAGGTACGCTACTGTCCTCACCCACTTTTTTGAAGGCACGTTGAACTTCTAACGGCCGCCCCGGTGGCGCAGTGGTCTAAGCGATGTCTTCTGATCATTCGTTCGAGGTGGGTTCGGGTTCGAATCCCATGAGACATGGATGTTGCTTGTTTTACGGCGCTGGCTCTCTCCCTTCCCTGGAACCAGTGGCCCAAAATTAGGGACGGACGACTGCTTATAGCCCACTGAGTTGCTCACGGTGGTCGTTAAACCTCCAATCCCCCCCCCCCCCAAAAAAAAAAAAAATAAAAAAAAAAACTTCCAACGAAATGTTCGGATGAACGCAATGGTAAAACAGTAGAGTTTTCATAGATGCCACTTATATCCATATGCGAGAGAGCAAGAATGAAATATTTACAAGGAGGCACATCTGTAATCCCTACTGGAGTGTCAAAATGTTGATATGAATTAGTAGTGCGGAAAGTTCTACTGTTTCCCCTTTAAAACTAGATTACAGAATAGTAAGTGTTACACACTTTAAAATATCCGAACACGATCATCAGTGCTGATGGATAATGGGATTCAGTAGCACCAGTACCCAGAAAAAGAAAAAGCGCTGAAATAAGTGGCTGTAGTTGGTGTCATTAAAAAAAATGGTAAGTATAGCAACTGCACTTGTACTGCAGCCAGATGCTCGACGATATTCGATTGATCACGGATTGATCATCTAGCCTTGATGTTCGAGGTTGCAGTAAAACTTTTACATTTTCTTTCGGAACTGGCATTTTCTTTCCATGGAAGACGGAGCTCTGAGTTTGTAATGAGCGAACTCTTCTACCCTTCCTTCTTGAAGTTGGGTTGTTGAACTACATACAAATAAAAAACTGATAGAGCTGTTAGGAAATGTTAAACTATACAGGAACACCCAAAGGATGTTTTTTACTAAGCAACTCAACGATCTAATGCCGCCCCGATGGGTCCGGGTTCGAATCCTAGTGAGGCATGGAATTTGTGTTTGTCTTACGATACTGGCTCTCTCCCTTACCTGCAACTAGTGGTCCTAAATTAGGGATGGGCGACTGCTTATAGCCCATTGAGTTGCTCACGGTGGTCGTTAACCCCCACCCCCCCCCCCCAAAAAAAAGTTCTAATGTATACATACACTTCTCTCTAGTAGAAATGAGGTAAGCGGTATATATGCATATATACAAGGTGGCAAGGAAAGTCATGGAACTGGCCAATATCTCGAGAACTGTGATAGCTACCGTTCTGCTTCTTGTGCAAGTGTATAAGAAACACTTATGGTGCTGCATGATGAAACAACGTTGGAAACTCTAGCCCCAAATGATTGGGAAAGATAACGGGCTTATCTTGCTTCCCTTAAGAGATAGGACAACAAAGTCGATTACGAAGTTGTAGAGAGTGGCAAAATTAGTACATAATAGGTACATCCCGAAAAAAACATGGAAAGGACTATTCAAAAGTTCACAAGACCAGGCAGCTTTGCTATTCCCTCTCTCTCTGTTTGCAGGCAATTTACGTACATACCCACTTTCACTTGACCAGCCCGTTCAGCCCGACATTTAAAGAAGTGTGCGATGTACCCAGTGTTGTTAATCAGTGACTAATGCTCGAAAGCAGTATTTTCACTGTAGTTGTGGTTTTGGTCGTAGGTTTAGCAAAGGACTTGTCTGATCGCATTTTCGTTACGAGCAATGTCTGCATTTTCAAATGAAAATTTTTCAAAGTGGTTTTGGTTTATGACGAAACTAACCAGAATGCTCGAGCAGCGGAACGTTTGTATGCATACCAGGCTTGCTAATTCCAGATCCAGACATCCTGATCGAAGGACCATCAGAAAAGCAGTTAGTCGATTGCGTGACACTGGCAATACAGGCTGCTGCTCACGTGCAGACCGGCTCTGCTGTATGATACGAATGCTTTGGCATAGGTGATCGCACATCCCCACTACAGCTGACGAGAAGTTTGGTAAGCAGAGTAGACTGAGTCACCGAGGAGTGGTACACATTTTGCAATGGCTCCGCATGCGTTCTTTTTAGAGTCATTTTCGGCCAGCACTGCACTCTGGATATCCAGAGAAACTGCTGGAATTTCATAACTTAGTGTTGAATATGTTAGAAGACGTACCAAATATCTTGTCGAGCACCTTATGGACAGAGGAATCACAGTTCACACAAGATGGTGTAGTGAATGGACATAAAGAGTACTACTGGTCACCGGACAATCCGTACTAGACGAGGGACATATAACATCATCAAGTCAGGTGGTCCAACAACGTTTGGTGTGACCTGTGGGTTAACCACTTAGTAGGGTATTTTTTATATCAAGATCATCTGAACGATGAACGATATTTGCATCTGCTAAGAACAGGTATGGCAGATTTATTAGACCAATAACCATTACAGCTGTTTAAAAACATGCGGTACCGGTGCGAGGAACCACCAGCGCATGGGAGTATACAAGTATGACAGTGGTCAGACTGTCTTCTTCATTCATGGGCGTACAAATTTTTTTCTAGGGGGCGATGAAGAATGGAAGATTTCCACTAGAACAAAGTAAAAGTAAATGAAAAAATTAAAGCATTTTTTCTAATGTAAGTTAAGGTATCTTTATTAAATTAAAGTATTTTTTCCCTAATGTAAGTCGCATTTTAACCAAAAGCATAAAAAAGAAACACTTTTGGGGGGCCAAGGTACCCCTCTAAATACGCTCTGTCTTCACCAGCTTTGGATAAGACACGGAGGCCCAGTTGTATGTCTCCGAAGGTCATCAGAACTTACTCTTTCGGATTTTTTTCTTTGTGGGCACCACAGTTGAATGCAGCACCACTTTGAATGTAGTAGATCTTCAACAGAGGATCACAGCTGTATGTGCTAATGTTGATGAGGATATGTTGAACAGCATATGGAGGTAACTGGTTGCACCTATGTAGGCGTGCATATTTCCTAATGGTGGACACTATGAGTATGCGAACATGTAAGTTCAATTTTATCATATGGCCGTTTTATTTATTCACATGCACATTGTCTGAATTCTTGGTGTGTTTAGATTATGCTGTCGGGGGTTTTCAGGATTCCTTTCCAATTCTTTATTTCGGGACAAACGTATACTATCATTGCCACGCTCCTCAGCTTTGTAATTTATTTTGTTGCCGTTTCCGAAAGGGTGATATATTACCCCTTTCATCTCCTCCGATTGGGAACGAGGGGATACAACGTTACTTCATGATGTAGAGAGGTTTCCTATACACCGGCAGAAAAAGGAAAACTAAAAATGTAACTACCATAGTTCTCTAGAAATTGGTCTGGGCCATGACTTACTTTGCTCCTTCAATATGCAGTGCTGGAATATCTGTGTTATAAAGAGTTGATATTTGAGACTTTTTAGGTATTAGTAAACAACAAAACTGCTTTCGAATTTTTTTTTCTGGGAGTATCACAGAATTAGAACCCATAAAATTTCCCCAGATATTATCATTTTGTTGTAAAAGGATGCAATGGACAAGCTGATGGAATTAATAATGCATGAAGCAGTAATCCTACGCATCAGACTCGGGCGTCTTTTCTTCCGCATAACTGCGATTGCAACAGTGCTGTGCTCAAACCATTCTTAGATCATATCCAGGTAAGAATTTGCGTGGCAGAAAAGGGAGATTATATATCAGTTGATGCGGTACCTTCCTGAAGGGAAGAGTTACTATCAGACCTTCGTGAAGGGAAGAGTTACTATCTGACTTTCCTGAAGGGAAGAGTTACTATGTAAGGCATTTAAAAGTCTGGACCATTCACTGATAGGTGGCCTTGTCATGAAATTTTTTCCCTGTGTTGTCTACCATATAGTGGCTGAACCCAATTATGTGTACAGACAAGGAAAGTCTACATATTATTACCGGAACTACTAGCTTCAATCGTTCACCCACATATGGTTATAATACCGCAAGATTTTAAATCTGTGGACAATGGTGCCGCTGAACACTAGAGACCATGGATACTAAACATACTACCTCAGATAGCAGCGTTTCGCTTTTTTCATGTACATGACTGAATGTTACCAATCTAACTACTTGGAGAGGAGGTGGAACACCAGATTTTTTGCCATGCTATATGCATAAATAGTTCTGGAAAGTTCAACCTGTGGTCAATCAGTCTCCTTTCAGTTTAAATAACAATTACGGGAAAGAGGGAGCGATTTTAGTTTTCCCTCGAAAGCTCTTTACGATGCATCTTTAGGTATTTTTATTAATTAAGATCAGTGTAGAGCGCTACATGTCGGGCTGTTATTGTAGCACGCTACATTTACAATAGCGTGGCGTATGGCATCGCTACAAATAGAAAAATGCAGTTGTAGCACGCTGCAAAATAAAGTAGCTTGTAGCGGAAAATTACTCTACAAATCGTGCTACTTTAAAAACTAAAACAAAATTCTTCAAATCACGTGACATTTAGGGATTTCTTGGAACAAGAAGTTTAAGTGTTCCCTACCTACTACTACATAACTGAGTCTACTCGCATTGTGAAAACTAGCCAAATTGTTAACTATAAAATATTATCTTTCTTATTTTATACTATTTACAGGGAAGTCTTCTCAGTTAGCCTGGGAAGACAACGCGTTCAAGATGATCGAGCTAGCGATTTTGTTGGCGTTTGATAAGGAGATTGATTCCTTATTTAAAAAATGAATTCGCAGTTACTTGTTCATAGTGTTTCTGTTTGAATTCTCTGGGCACATCATCTATCCTGGAATATAAGTCACTGAACGTGATAAATGTATTACATGTGATGATCAGAGCTAAATACAAAGATATACACAGTCCAATAAAAAAATTTATGACCACCCATGATGTAGGGAGGAACTTTAACCAGCAGCCAGATGGCGTGTGTAGCAACATATGCAAATAATGTGAGGCATTTAAAAAGACACAAACTCGCGGACGATATGCAGTTAAAAAGGGGAAAAGGACGAGACTTATTAGAGTTTGAAAAAGGAATGATTGTTGGCTACCGAATGAAGGGAGGTAACATTACAGAAACGGCAGATAATGTGGGCTGTTTACGTAGTACAGTTGCTAAAGTTTTCCAGGAATAGGAGGAAACCAGCAAGGCTTGCAGTAATCGGGGTAATAGTGGACGTCCACGGAGCACTGACGACCGTGGGAAGCGACGGCTATCCCGACTAGTACGATCCAACAGACGGGCTACAGTGGATCAACTAGCCAGAGCATTTCATGCAGGCACATCGAAAAACGTATCGCAGGCCACAATACAGCGAACTCTGCTCTTTATGGGTCTCCGGAGCCGCCGTTATCTCAAGGCACCAATGCTGACGGCCAGACATCGACGATTACGGCGTGAATTTGCATCTGAGAGGAGGTATTGCACTATTGAACAGCGGAAGAAAGTCTGCTTTTCAGACGAATCACGTTTTCTGCTTTATCATGTGGATGGTCGATGGAGGGTACGGAGAAGCACTGCTAACAGAAATCATCCTGACACGATGCTCGAGAAGAAACAGGCAGGAGGTGGCCGTGTGCTCGTGTGAGGCCTGTTTTCCTGGGAATCATTGCGAGTAATCATTCCCCCCGTCGATCGCACGATGAACGCTTCAGGCTACCAATCTATTGAACCAGGTGAGTGTCCACCCCGATGGCATGGGTTGTTTCCAGCAAGATAGTGCCCCTTGTCATGTTGCTATGCATGTGCGAGAATAGTTTGAGGAGCATTCCAGTGAACATCTCTGGTACTGTCTTGAGCAACATATTCGACGTATGGATCCGCCACCGATGATTCTTGATGATCTGCGAGAAACTCTGGTGTCTACATGGTATAGCATCCCTAGAAAAACGTTCAAAGGCCTCATTGAATCAATGCCACGTCGTATATCTGCGGTATTGGTGGCACGAGGAGGTCATACCTCATACTAACAGGTGGTCGTAACTTTTTGACTGGACTGTGTATTACTTGTGAAATTTACCTTGGTATATTGGTATACCCACTTTCCACACAAAAAAATCCTGAGGAGACTGACAAAAAAAAAAAAAAAAACCCAAGAAAGATGACACCGAATTTTCGGGTGAAATAAGCACGTCTTTTGAATCCGTTCTGACGCAAATTAAATTTATCAAAGCTATTCATAGTCAATGGAACTGGTATGGAAAACAATAGTATCTGACGGAAAAAGAAGTTTTTCAATCGGGTTTTTAATCCCTCAGATATTGCTGTAAACGGAATCGTGAGCTTTTACGCCCTCTATTTGCAGACTTGTGCGTTAAGAAAAACATGAATTTATATGAGAAACATTTCGTACCGGAAACTCTCTCCAACACAGAAAAAAAAATTCAAATCGGACTCTTAGAAACAGATATATCGACAAAAATAAGATGTGACTTTACGTCCCCTGGTGGGGAAACCATGCATTATTTTAGGAAGAAAGTATTCTCAAAAGGTTTTTCCATATGAGCGGTATCGGTCCAAGAAAATAAAAATTATAGTCGAGTTTACAGGAGCCCAGATTTTGCTACGAATACATCAGAAGCAGAAATTAATACTTATGCCCCCTGGTGGCCAAACCATTCTTTACCAAACATTAGAAATTATGTGAAGAATATTTTTCATCAGGTCTTGTATGCGATAGAGAAAGAATTTTTCAAATCGGAGTATTAGAAGCAGAAATAACGCAGAAAACGCAATTTACCTTTGTGCTCCCGAGCGGAAAGTCTATGATTTACTTGAAAATTTTGAATTTAAAGGAAAAACATTTCGCATTGGAAACACTATTCAACAAAGAATGAATTTTTCAAATCGGACTCATGGAAGTAGAGATATTGACAAAAAGAAGATATATATCTACGTCCCCTGGCGTAGAAACTATGCATTATTTCAAGAAGAAAATGTTCCTAAAAGGTTTGTCGACATGAGTAGTATCGGTCAACAAACTACTTTTTTCCCAATCGAGATTTTAGCAGCTCATATTTTGCTGCAAATACATCAGAAGCGGAAATTAAGTCTTACGCCTCCTGGTGGCCAAACCATTTTTTACAAAAATTAGAAATTATGTGCAAAAGATTTCCCGTCAGGAGCTGTATCCGGTGCAGAAAGAATTTTTCAAATCGGAGATTTAGAAGCAGAGATATAGGGGGAAAGCTGTTTACCTCTATGCCCCCAAGCGGAAAGTCTATGAATTCCTTGAAAATTTTGAAATTATATGAAAAACATGTCACACTGAAAACACTATCAAACAAAGAAGGAATTTTCAAATCTGACTCCTAGAAGTAGAGATATTGACAACAATAAGATATACATCTACGCCCCCTGGCGGAGAAACTGTAGAATATTTTAAGAAGAAAATATTTCGAAAAGGTTTATAGATGTGAGTGGCATCAGTCCACGAAATAATTTTTTCAATCGATATTTTAGAAGCTCAGATTTTATGGCAAATACACCAGGAGCAAAAATGAACACTTACACCCCCCTGGTAGCCAAAGTATTCTTTACCAAAAATTTGAAATTATATGCAAAAGATTTTCCATCAGGAGGTGTATCCGCTGAAGAAAACAATTTTCAAATCGGAGCTTTAGAAGGAGAGTTATCGGCAAAAATATAATTTACTTTTACGCCCCCTAGCGGAACATCTATGCGTAATTTGAAAAAGTAACTATATCTAAAATACTCTTCGACATAAATGGAATCGAAAGAAAAAATAATTTTTTCAATCGGATGTTTAGAAGCAAATATGTGGAACAAAACGTATTTTTGAATTTGACATCATCTGCATTTACGCCCTCTAGCGGCGAAATTGTACATTGTAAAAAAAAAAACCAAAAAAAGGATCTTCATTCGCATATTTCAAGCTTCCCAATGCAAAAAGAATGTTTTTCAAATCGGACTAATAGTTGCAGAGATACCGTGAGTACAGACGGACGGACAAACAGGTAACATAAGCACCATCTATTTTTACAAAAGACGAGCTAAAAAAGGTGGGGAGCCTTCAACTGAAATGTGTAGAAATCAAGAGAATACATCATGTGTTTTAGATTACCGCAGCACACAGGAAATTGATGCTGACATATAAAAAACTTGTGATTAAAATCACACAGGATCGGCCATGAAGAAAGTTCGTATTCAAGAGGGTAACTAGAACGCGAAAAACTAAATATGCTGTTATAATGACTAATGCACAAAGCAAATCAGAAGTTTGTAGTTTTGATAAGCGTAACTTTAGCATCTCTGGTAATAGTTATTGAAACCAATAACTCTGGAATCATTGCATTGATCCAGATAAGACAAAGAACTTTTCACAGATATCGACTTTGTGGCAGTGCAGATGCAAGCAGAATAACGAGTTTCTACATGTATTACAGAAAGTTTAGAATCTTGGGCAGAAAAAACAACGAAAGAGATTTTATCGTGCAAAGATCACATGTTCCTGAAGACTGCCTCATACTGGGTTAACGAAATAGAAAAGTAGACAGTGTTGAGGCACTGCTCTCTGGAACAAATGCAATGCTTTCTCCATGTAAAGAGAAGGCCAGAGTAACGCGTGTTTTTCATATGTTATAGGCAAACAGGGGATAAAAATGGGACGATTGACAGGACAAATCTGTCCGTAAGCCACAAGGCACAGTTCTCTGATGGTCGTCCAAATCTAATGCAACATGAGCCCAGCCCTTTTTCTGCTGTGAGCAACGTGAACCTTTAACTGAAGATGGAAAAAGGTTAATCTGCATTCTCTTCAACATTCAAGAGGCTTGCTTTTCGTGCCATTTTAGCGTCAACAGCTTCTCCTATGGTAAGCAAAAGTGAGCTCAATGGTGTAAGGAATAGAGTCATGTGACATTTACCGATTAATTATGATTCTGTTTTGGAGCGGGATTAATTGCTGAATGTCACACGAACCAAGAGAATACAAGCTGGACGCCACGACGCCATGAGATATGCACGTCATGGCGTCGTAGCATCAAGCGTGCAGAGGGAATCAGGCTGAAGAAAGAGCCCATCGATCTATCATCCAGCAGCGACGTATTGCGTATATACGTAATGTCACTGAATAAAGGGCCACCAAATAAGGTATCTAATGTCACTACCGAAAAGTGCACATAGAACTCTCCAGTCTATTGTTCTATCTTTCTACCATAAAGTGAAAAACAAGGTATTTCCTATTCTCACCTCGTCAATATAATCTATTAGACTTACCTCGACGCTGACATTCTTTTCTGTCTTTGTCGATCAACAGATGTGTCATCACTATGAATGTGCTCTGCATGCTTATCCGCGCAGTACTCGTAATCTCTTAACCATTCTCAACTGGCCACGAAAAAGAGTCGATTACTCAGAAAGGCATTCACCACAACACATTTGGTCAACTTTGTGACGCTGCGTCATGGCGCACAGTGTCCATTATTGCAGTTGATTCCGATCCACTAAATCTACAAATGCAGTTGTTCAGCTAAGTAAGTATTACCAGGCATCTCTGATACTGATTCACAATTACGTAGAAAGTTCAGCATCTTGCTGTTGCGTTTTCTAGGTTGGGCAAATTTAAGTAAAATCCCTGCACGAAAACATTTGGTTCATCAGTTACTTTCTGACGTGACTAAGCCTGTTAAACTCGAAATCCTTCTTTCTGCTTGGCTCTAACTACTGTTTTATTTCACTTGGTCTTTGAGAGTTATGGCAGCTCTTTTGTTCATCAACAAGCCGAACAGAGCATAAAACATATCCGGGAATCATGCACTTGTGTTTCAAACAATTGTGAATAGGTTTTTTGCACCATGATTAAATTGGTCACCCAGGGGAAAATATCAAGTTTACAACACCTTTTCTATTTTCAGTTATTCATATTACGTGTTCAGCATCATGAAAAAGTCATTCTGTAATGCTTTAATGTTGCGTAATTTCCATCAGTTGAGGGTGCTCTGAGAAATATCCCTGTTTGCCCTAGAGTTGGTAACACCGCAACAATAGCTCATCCCAGCTGAACAAAATACACGGTAAATTATCTTTTAACCGTACCGTTTGGCTTAAAGATGAACAGATTCAAAAGATAAATATTTTGCTTTTTTAACGTTTCGGTAAAAATTGGTGATTAAGTTGTGCAATTAATATAAAAAGAAACGTCGCCTGTTTTCAGATGATTGAAATGAATTATTAAGCATACCATTCCATTTAAACATAATGAGTGTACATTGACTAATGAGCATGGGATATAAATCATACATATTTTTTCCACATACGACAAGAATACAAAACATACTTAACGCACAAGAACTTTTCTATTCCATCTATAAAATGCCCAGAATCATATCAAATTTTTACCATCGTAAAAGCCATATTGTCAGTTTCTAATACTGTGGTATTTTGCCGATACTGAGGCTTTTCCAGAACATTTTAATTCCTAAATATTATTCTCGACACCTCTTAACTTAAAGTAAACAAAATTAAAAGAAAATGACCTCTTAAAGATAAGAGTAACAAATCTGATATGCATTTGAATTTTTTTACTACTGTTACCTGTGCAAAAATCATGCAGTTTCCTTAAAAAGTATTTTCATTCCCATTTCAATACAGCATGATTTAAACTTAAATGCATTAGAATTCCAAATTGGGTATTAAGTCCGTGCCGATAACCAAGTGGTCTGAGGCGCGGGCTTCTCACCAGTCGTTTGATAACGGATCGAGTCCTGCATGAGGAAAGGGGTGGCGCCCTCGCCTCGGAATTAGTCGCACCAAAGTAGAGACGCGACTCCTTGCAGCCTTAGGTGCTTATGATGATCGAAAAACTCCGAAACGAAAAAAATGAATAAAATACAGAGCTATTCAAACACTGTTTTTATGCAACTATTTAAATTTTTGAGGTTGCTGCTCATGTGGTGGTCTAAGAGCTGGCTTCTGACAGTTCTTCCGAGAAGGCCCGGGTTAGAACCCCTGATGGGGCACGGGGGATGTTCCTGACCCACACCCCCTCCCCGGAACCAGCGGCCCCAAATCAGGGGGGGGGGCTGGCTCTTACCGTTTGCGGTGGTTATTACCCCCCCCCCCCGCCAAATTGCCTAAATTTGGTTACCAAAATGGTTGAAAGCTCTTGCTTTCCAAGTCATGAGTGAGTCAATTGTAAGTAACATCTGTTTTTTTCCTTTCACTCGTTTCATTTTACGCCCTGAGTCTGTCTTGAAATTTGTTTTATTCTCAACCAATTCTTCAATGTATTTTCATTTTTTTCGAAGTCTTTGTATTGCACTCGTGTGAAGACTTCATTTCTATGAAAAGCATGAACTTTTATGAATTACTGGAATTCGAGGTATGTCAGTTTTGGTGTACCTTCTGCAATTCCAAGGTAGAAGTACGCATAACATAGGAGCATGAACTCCTATAAGTCCTGTTAATAAAGATCAGTCAGCCTGCTTAACCCTTTGAGGAGTATGAACGTACCTGTACGTTTTTGATTTTTTCTTCAGTTAGTATGAACATACGAGTACCGCAGTGTTTACTCAATGTGTGGACGGGTACCGTAGTGCTTCCTCAGTGTGTATGCCAATCCTGATTTGTTCCAGTGTGTATACCAATCCTGATTAGTTCCAGTGTGTATACCAATCCTGATTTGTTCTGCACGTGGAGCAAACTGGAGCAGCTAGCACAGTAAAGACAAGCAGGTCTGGTATGCCAAGACACTCCCAAGAAAAGGAAGAGAGACATTGAAA
Organism: Macrothele yani; assembly: GCA_039090855.1. Classification (NCBI taxonomy): domain Eukaryota; kingdom Metazoa; phylum Arthropoda; class Arachnida; order Araneae; family Macrothelidae; genus Macrothele; species Macrothele yani. Next base: position 59,965,420 of record CM077023.1, on the reverse strand, counting down.
CAAAGTGCACCGACACAATCTTGGCAACCCTTAGGCATGATAAGAGGGATGTGTGGCTCGTATCAACTATCCATAAACACGAAATGCGAGAAACCGAAAAAGAGGACCGGGCTACAAAGCAAAAAGTAGTCAAGCCACTATGTGTATTGGACTAGAGCAAAAACATTGGGTCGTAGATCACGCATATATGAAGATGAGCTTCTCTGAAACTACCAGAAAGTCGATTAAATATTACAAAAAGTTCTTCTTCCACATGTTGGACATATATTTTCTGAACGCCTGCATCCTTTTCCAGCTAGTCAGAAAGGAAAAAGTCCACCTCTTGGATTTCCGGTTGACTGTGGCCAAGCAGTTGTTGGAAGAGGATGTTGAACCAAGAATATCACCAACAGGTGGAAGGCCTTCCAGCTCTGAGGATCCGCTAAGACTTCGAGCTGGTCATTTCCCTGCTCCTGTTGCACAAACTGCAGCAAAATTAACTAGAACTCAGTGACAGTGCCACGTGTGCAAGCAAACGAGAAGGGACCAAAAGAGACTGCACAAGATTCATGTGCACTGACTGTGGTTTTACTCTATGCGTTCACCCTTGTTTAGAGAAATACCACACTCAATTGCACTTCTGATCAAATTATAATCAAATAATTTTAGACTGCAGACTGTTATTTCAGGCAAATAGGCAACTTAAATATTGTATTTTCGAGTTACGATTTATATCATTTATTGCATTATATTTGTGTTTTTATAAACTAATTGCAAAATGTGCTAAAAACGAAAATAAAACCTCACTCCTGGGGGTGCGCATTGTTAAAAATACCCACTCCTCAAAGGGTTAAATATCCCAGCGCATGCATAGTTACCTAACACTTCTTTTTTTTTTTTTACCAAAACGGCTCGGGGACTGGTGTTTTCCCATTTCGCGCTCAACAGAATCGGTTTATATTAAAAAGAACAGAAAATAAATTTTGGAAGAAGCCCAATAGACAACGTACAAGTTTTAGTTTATTTTTGAACAGAAAGTAAAACCTACACATATATTATAATTGCCAACGAATTACAACGAACTTAATTTTGCTTATGCTGCATATTTGAAATATGCTTATTTTATGCTTATTTTAAATCGATTGTTACATAAACATAAGATAGCCACACCTGAAGCAGATTGGTTTGAGGGCCCTGGACTCTAACCATTCGTTCGAGATAGGCCCATAGTCGAGGCACGGATGGTACGTATGTTCGATGGTGCTGTCTCTGTCGCTTCCCTGGAACTAGCGGCCACAAATTATGGATAGGTGACTGCTTATAGCCTTTTTAGTTGCTCATGGACGACATTAAGATCCAAAACAAACAAACAAAAAACATGACATTCAAATTATTTGCTTTGACCACAGCGGCCTCAGTATAAACCTCATGAGCAAATTTGAAAAGCCAGTTGATTTTTACCTGAAAACCCCGTAAGTATTTCATATTACACGGTTTGTACTTTGTCAAGATAAACTGGTGTTTATGGACCAATCATAAAGGGAATGGTGAAATTTTTGACTATATCAAAACCATAGACTCTACCCAGTGAGCTACCCTCTTAATTGCTGTGGTTTAAATTAACTAAATTTAAACGGACTTTATGCATTTTTTGGAGTTTTAAAGGCCACCGTGAGATACTCGATAAGCTATAAGCAGTCGCCCGTCACTAATTTAGGGTCACTGGTTCCAGGGAAAAGAGAGAGCCAGCGCCGTAAGACAAACATCTATGCCTCACGGGATTCGAACCCGGGAGCCATCTCAGTCAAATGGTCAGAATTCAGAGCTCAGTAAAACCGTGTTGCTGAGACATCGCCACCTGGGCAGTCCAGACTTCGTGCATTCTCTTTCAGAATTTTAGGCGGTCCTGGTGGACGATTGGTTAGCGGCGCTTCTGGCTAGTCGTCCGAGTTGGGCTTAGTTTGGAGTCACAAATCAGTCTTGGGTGGATAGTTTGTCCTACGGCGCAGCCTCTGTCAGTTTCCTGAAATCGGTCTCCTTAAATCATGGGCGTGCGACTTTTCATAGCTATAGATGCTCACAGAAGTAGTGAAAGTTCGAAACAAAATAGGTAAAATAAACGAAACTCGATCACAAGAAGATGTGTTAAGAAAATGGAAATTTTAATACTTGCAAGTTGTCAACACCGTTTTCGGCTTGCAAGCTAGAAGAGTAGTTGAGATTGAAATCTTAGAAGGGAAAGACAAGATCAAAATTCGGAATTAGGCAAGTGACTTAAAACTATAAGTAACAACTATACAAAATGCAGCTCCGTTTAAAATGAATTCGCGCCGATAATTTTTTACTTTTAATTTACGTATTTGCCATGTGTTAGATCATATACATACTGCTCAAAATAATTAGGGAATACTGCGATATTAGCTTGAAGTGACAGAAAAATTGACGAGCTACAAATCTTTTGTAAAACGTCAACCTGTGATCGGCACATGTCAACAACAAAAAGGGGACCAGAACATGCAAGTAAGCAGCAAAGATGGATTTGCGTACTTTATACAAGTGCAAAGCAACCCGGCTATCAGTATAGCTCTTGCTGAGTCGTTCTCATTTTGTAGGAAGCTGCAGGTATGTTTCTGTTGAACGATGTCTCAGCAACGAGGCTTACCATAATCGAGAGCTTGCAGAGCAATCGAAGTCCTATAGTTGGTCAGACACAGGAGATAAAAGCAGAAGCGGTTGAAGTGTCTCAAAGCGTCATGAGTACAATGTGAAGGTGTTCTCAGATGACCGGAACAATGCGAAACAGAACAGGGCAGGGTTGGCCGACATCAGCAACTAATAAAGCGACCGGTATTTGAGTCGACTGTCTCATAGAAACCGCTAACGAACTGCAACTGAGCTGCAACGCCTTTTCACTCAGACCACAGGACGAAGTGTATACACACAAACTATATGCATTAGTCTCCGCCAAAAATAATTGCATGCTTGGCGACCGATGGTGGGTGTCTTCCTCTCTGAACATCGGATAACCAGCACAAAGTGAGCTGAAAACTATTGTGGTTGAGACCGTAAACAGTGGATCTCCGTTATTTTCACGGATGAGTCGTAGTTAAGCCTGCAGTCCGAAAATCGTCGCGTCCTCCTTTGGTCTGAGCGAGGAACATGGAATAATCCAGTTTTCATACTGGAGATAAATGTCACCGGTATGCGTCGGAATCCTCGTGTGGGCGGGCATTAGCATTGGCGGTCGTACAGACGTCTACGTCACCTGAAACGGACTGCTGATGAGGTCAGATATCGATATGAGGTCTTGTGACTTATAGTTGTCCTCTATGCTGCAGAAGTTGGGGATACTTCCTCCTTCATGGATGATAACGCACGCCCGCACCGAGCTCAGCTGTTGGAAAATGGGCTTGAGGAAGGGGGCGTCGTCCGTATGGACTGACCTTCACTCTCTCCGGGCCTCAACCTCATTGAGCCCGCGTGAAAAGCACTAGGAAAACACGTTGCAGCTCGCTTATGCTACTTCATGAGGCTTCAGAAGCTGGAGCATACCTTCAACGAGAAGTGGCGGAGAATCCCAAAAGAACTGCTGGATAATCCCAAAAGAACTGCTGGATAATCCCAAAAGAACTGCTGGATAATCCCAAAAGAACTGTTGGATAATCTCATCCTTTAGATGCCTCACCTATGGGTCACCGTTTCAGTGTCACTCGAAATTATGCACCAGACCGGAGGTCAGTAAACGCCGTTCATATGTAGCTTCACTACCAAGTGGTGTTCAAATGCTGTATGTTGCCAGTGGCCCAAAATTAGGGACGGGCGTATGAACCAGTGGCCCAGTATTGTCGTTAATTGGGTCAAACGTCTTGTGTGTTGTCTGTTTTCTCATGTTTCATGCTCCGATTGTGTACATTCATGCTATCGTTACCAATCCATCATGTCTTTGTCCATGCATGGCCGCCACGTCTACATTCTTTATTTTTTTTAGCAGTGTATGGAGCAGAAGAGATAAAGCATGTTTTGATTTTGAAATTCAAGGGTTTCACCGCAGTTAAAATGACAAAGATATTGTGAAGATCTTAATATGGAATTTATAAACTTATTTCAGGAAGTTCAGATTTTTAGCCAACACTGCAAATTACGTGGAAGACTCACTAACCTCCCGAGATCACAGAAAAATTATGAGGTTAATATCTACTTAAAATCTGCCGATTTGGTAGATGTTGCATGAGTCTGATTGTCGGACGTCAAGAGATACCATCCACAGAGGGAAAAGAAACACTGCAATGTTTGTTCTTCCTTTTTTTTTTTTTTTTTTGATTGGAGGTTTAACGACCACCGTGAGCAACTCAATGGGCTATAAGCAGTCTCCCGTCCCTAATTTTGGGCCACTGGTTCCAGGGAAGGGAGAGAGCCAGTGCCGTAAGACAAACACAACATCCATACCTCACCGGGATTCGAACGCGGACCCCATTCGGACGAATGATCAGAGGCCATCGATTAGGCCACTGCGCCACCGGGGCGGCTCTTTGTTCTTCGGAAGATGCAACGGAAACCTCAGTTGCGATAGATATACACTGAAGAGCAATTGAATTAGAGACAGCTGGCGTTATGCAAATGTGGCGCTGTGGGCGGCCCTGTAAACGGAAACGACATGACGTATGCAGCGATCCGACAATATAAGGAGTGATGCGACGGGAATCGGTAAGAGTCGGACGCAGTATGGGTAAGACGAAGGATCTAAGCGCATTGGATCGTGGGCTAATTATCGGGGCCCGACGAATGGGTCACTCCATCTCGGAAGTCGTGCAGGCACTGGGATTTTCACGAGCCACTGTGTCACGGGTGCACCGTGAGTACTCGAATCCGGCAAAACCATCCCTGCAAGGGATAGACGGGATACAGTGCAAGAAATCACTCTGCAATTTAACGCTGGTGCACAAAAACGTGTAAACAGCCACACCATACAGAACCATCTCTTCGCTATGGGGAACAGAAGACATCGTCCCACGCGGGTACCGCTGCTGACCGCACATCACAATGTGAAAATATTAGCATGGGTGCGGGAAACATCGCCACTGGACCCTTAGACATATGGGAAAATGTTGCCTGGACTGATGAGTCGAGATTCACGTTGGTACATGCAGATGGCAGGATACGAGTACCGCGCAAACCACATGAAGCGATGGATCCTTCTTGCCAGCAGGGTACTCTTCAAAATGATGGGGGTGGCATTCACGTCTGGGGACTGCTTACGTGGACTGAAATGGGATCCCTGGTACGTGTGATATCGTACCTCACAGGTCAATGTTAGCGGGATATCCTGGACGACCATTTGCTCCCGTTTGTGCGTCTTCAACATCCCACTGGGGACCTCATCCTGCAACAAGACAATGCACCGTGCCATGGCTCCCGAATTGTATACGAATGGTTAGATGTACACTCCACCGACGTGACCTTGCTTTCTTGGCCAGCTAGGTCACCTGACCTCAATCCCATCGAGCACATCTGGGATGGCATCGAGAGAGATGTTTGAGGCTCTGACCCGCCTCCATCAAATCTTCGTGAACTGTGGGAGCTTGTTCAGGGGTCGTGGATCGTATGGCTTTCCAACGATTCCGGTGTCTTGTCGAGTCCATGCTAAGACGAATCGCCGCCGTCATCAAGGCGAAGGTGGTGCTACACGTTACTAGACAGGTATCTCTAATTCAATTGCTGCTCAGTGTACTCTTGCCATGCAATGAAGATGAGTTCATCTCGCAGTCATACGACGTTCAAAAATCAGTGGCTAATCGGGTTATTTAGGATGGAAATCCTACTGGCATGTAGCCGCCCCGAATACCAAGTGGTCAGTGGTGCGTGTTTCTGAAAAATTGTACGGGTTGGACTTTGGTTTGAGTTCCGGATGAAGATTAGGTGTTGGTTGTGCTACAGTATTGTTCCATCTCTTCCGTGGAACTAGTGTCTTTAAGTTAAGAACTGGTACTCCTTATATCTATAGACGATTCTTTATGGGTCGTGAAACTCTGAAACAGAAGCTCAGTTTTAGAAGACAGTCAGAGGTTGATTCGTCATGGTGTAGGGAGATGAAGTCTAACAAGAAATTTGTGCATTCTCCGAAGACGTCGTGTATTACAGACGTGTCAGATTAATGAAGAACAACACACTTCTTCCGTTCGGTGGTCTGGACAGATAATTATAATTCAATAAAATGCTTCTGATCAAAGTCCAAGTTCAACAGAACAGTGATCCCAGGACAAAAAAAATAATATAAAGGTAATAAATTATTTGAATAACATAATGTCTAGAGCATCATTTTAAAAGAGTTCTGTGCAGACTGTACGCAGTACAAAAGTTCTTCAGAAATAGAGAGAAGTTCGGAAAACGTGAGTGCAATTTTCAACTTGTACCAAATTCCTATCATTTCAGTGACAAAAAATATGTTACGCAGTGATGCATCGTAATTACTAAAGAACATTATTTATATTCACGTAAGACTTTTTATTGCAGTTTTCTAAATTGTGATATGAGCAATATACCAAAGTTTTTTTTTTTTTTGCCGTAAATCCAAAGCCTAACATAACTGTTCCTTGTATTCTGATAATACTCGTACTTTACATATTGCATCATTACTTTCTGATGCAGTCCAGAACAGTTTCACTTTACTTTCATTAACGTTATTTCCTGATAATGAGGGGTTTTATCATGTTCTGCAAATCACTGATCTGTAGCTTGCCGGAGCTCATTGTCTTTGAAAAGAGATCCACAGATGTCAGTCTTCAAATTCCGTAAAATGGAAAGGTCACTAGAAGAAAAGTCTGAAGAAGACCTAGCAAACTAGCAAAACCCACATTTTTCGACAGCAGCCGTGAAAACTTAAGCTGTATGAACTGGACAGTTGTTATGGAATAGTTGAAATCCACAAATGAATTTCATACGAAGCTTGTCCTTAACTAGTCGTTTCTTATGAACTAACAGGTTAACGTAATAATGACTTGTCATATTAGCCTAATACGGCAGATTGTCATTCAGACGCACCCCGTCACCTTCCCAGAAAATCGCTGCCATAACTTTATTGCCCAATAGCTGAATATTCAGCTTGAACTATACAGGGCAGCCATATTATACCGTCCTGTATCGTTCCAAAAAATCCCACTGGTGGAGGTCGTCTGTATCCAACGACGACCAATTTTTATATCACACGACCAATTTTTTCAAATTTTACTACTCCTCCTTTGGCAAGATAAGAACACAAATACTAGAATAACTTTGCACTACAAATCATTAACGCTTGAGACGAAATGAATACAAATACTGTTTCGAGGACGCAGGTATTCGTCTTGACTAGTAAGTGACAGGAACGTTTTACTTAGGGTCGTATTTAAGAAAAACAGCAGCTTTATTTCGTGGAGTTATTTTAAATACACACTGCAGGAAGTTTGTTTGTATGGTTCGTTGAAAGAGACTTGTTGAGAGAGGGAAAAGAAAATTACATTCGGTATGAATCATTTCATTATCAAGTGTCTTATCCTTCCTGTTGTAGTCAGACCTATATGGACACTTTTTGATTAGAAAGGATGCCCACCAGCATGTACTGCAAATGTTCATAGACGCCTTTCAGAAGTCCTTTCTTATGATGCACAAAGTGGCATCCTGAAAGTAATGCCTCGTCCCTCCACGAGATTCTTATTTGTAGCAGCAATAATGTGAAACATGGTGGCGAAATACTTGGACATATTGTTAATAATGCTAGCCTATTCAAAGTATTGTCCATTACTTTCTATATATTTCTGCCATTTTTGAACCCATTGGTAAAATCCATTTTGGAAAAATTTCTGAGGCTGCCTGTCGTTTCACCCATGAGTTCACAGCCAGTTTAACGTCTGTCGCGTTGTCGAAACGTTCCCCACCATGGGTATTTTTCAAAGGGGCAAAAAGCCTAAGGGAACCAAATCAGGACTGTAGGGAGGGGGTTAAGGCATCACCGTCGCGTTATCATGGTGTAAAACAACACTATGAAGTGGAATGTCACGTCTTTTCCTTCTGATAACTTCCTTTAGCTTCTTCATTGTCTACATATAGTAAGCACTGTTTATTGTTGCAACTACTGGATGGCGACACTACGATCAGCTGTGATGAGATCTTTCACTCATTGCAGTCTTGGCATCTGTCACTGCAGTTGTGGGTCTTCCACTCCGTTGTTTGTCCAGCACTGAACTTCCTCCCTCTCGAAACCTTTTCATCCATATTCGGACATTACTGATATCGATTGTGGTAGCTACATACACCGCCAGGAGTCTTCTATGGATTTCTGGAGCCTCACATCCCTCTTTTTCCAGGAATTCAATTACAGCTCGCTGCTTTTCTCTGTCATTCATGATCTATATTTGCGATTCTGAAAAATATTTGTTCCCACATTGATAACATATCATAGTACCTGTCAGTGCAGTTTCATTAAAATCACTTCAAAATTTCGAAAGTTATTAAGGAGGAGGCATTACTTTCAGGATGCCCCTTGTACAAATGTGCCTTGCCGACTGAGGTCCGCTCACGAATATACACGGTCGAGTCATCTCATTGTGACCACCAGCTAATATCCAGAGTAACCGCCGTGTACAGCGCGGGCAGCAGCTAGACTGGCTGGGAGTGACTCAAGAAGGTGCTGGAAGGTGTTCACAGGTATGTGGAGCCATGCTGACTGCAGTGCATCTGATAGCTGCTGGAGGGTGTGTGGTGGAGGATCCATAGAGCAAACAACACGATCGAGGTGGTCCCACAGATGTTAAATTGGGTTTACGTCTGGGAAATTAAAAGGCCAGGGAAGTACTTTGAAGTCTTCGTCGTGCTCATCCAACCACTCTCGGACATTTCAAGCTGTGTGACACGTCGCATTGTCGTGCTAGAAGAACCCATCCGCCCCAGGGAAGACAATCGGCATGTATGGGTGTACGTGGTCTGCAAGAATGGATTCATATCAAATTCGATCCATAGTGCTTTCCACAGGTATGAGTGGATACAAAGAATGCCACGAAAACATTTCCCCAGACCATAACGCTGCCCCCACCAGCTTGTGTTCTTCCAGCAATGGTTGAAGAGTGTTTGTTCTCCGTTGTCTCTCGCCTTATAGGCCAACGTCCATCCGTTCGATGAAGCAGAAAATGTGACTCATCGGAGAAGGCAATCCTTTGCCAATCAGCGGAGGTCCAATTCCGACACTGTCGTGCAAATGTAAGCTTTTCTGCCGATGCACCTTCGTTAGCATAGGTGCAGTTACCATCCGTCTGCACTGGAGCCCCATACGCAGCAGGGTTTGGTGAACTGTTGTTTTAGATACACTTCCGGTAGCCCCCTGGTTCATTCAGCCAGTGAGTTGCTCCACTGTAGCCTGTCGATCGGCCCTCATGCATCTTCGAATCCGACGTTCACCTGGCACATCAATGGCACGTGGTGCTCCGCAGTTTCCACGTCACTTATTCACAATGGTGCCATTTCTCCAATCACGATACACTTTAATCACAGCAGCACGCGAACAGTTCACAAACTGTGCTGTTTCAGAAATACTGCCACTCTTGGCACGAAAACCGATAATCATCCCTTTTTGCAAATCTGATAAATTGCTCCTTTTATCCATGACAGCAACGAGGGTTACGTTTTCAGAATGCTTACAGCACATCTGATATACCCTCCAAGCTAGCTCACGACACGCGCCTTCTTTCATTGGCTATGCGCTGTTGACGTCAAAAGTAGGAAGTGGTCACAATAATGTGACTCGATTGTGTATAACGGACATGTTTTCATGATGGTGAAAGACTATTACTGCATTCTGAACACGACTTGCTATATTATTCTTATAAGCACTTTTCGAATATCAGTTTACGAATATTAATGGGATATTGACTGAACAGTTTTATTACGTTTTGTTTTCCCAAGTACACATTCAGGGCATGGAAAAGCGTCGCTCCCTGAAACGGGTCTTGAGAGTGAGACAGGTTCTTATAGTGTAAGGCACTCACGTGACGTTTAAATTTAAAACACAGGGCGATTGGTGAAGAGCAACAAATAAGGCAAAACGAGGGTAACTTTAGGATAGTCTTGGGCAGTAAACCACTATACAACTATCTCAGCAGCTGAACTAGTGCTGCATTATTAAATTGTTTAGCGTATTTACAGAGTGTATCAAGCAAACCGTGTGCTGACTGGAAAGCATATTTTTGAATTCTTTATTGTTATTAAAGTGGTTTTTAATCATAGCATATTTGTTTATATGCCAGATGATGGCGATTTCTAATTTTTCCCATTTATGTGATACAGCTTTGATGTGGTGATTTGAAGAAATGGAATTAAATAGGTGGAAGCAAAGTTTTGGTTTCCAAGAAATGTCTGTATGAACTCTCGGCTCCGTTAATGCAAAGAATGAAACGTCTGTATCAACACTCTTCTCTGTTAATACGAAGAATGAATCTGTGTAAGAGCGCATATTAGAATGGGGACGGAGTATTGTGTTACGAAATCTTAGTTCTTGTCAGTTTCTGGTCGCTTACTAGGAGGGATCAGTAAGTTACGATCCAAATATATTTGTTTCTTTTGTTCTGGCAAAAGGAACAATTCTTTTCCAACGTACAATCGTGGCCAGAGGAGCGCGTGGCCAGAAGTTCTGCACCAGTAGACCGAAAGTAAATTTTTGATGTTTGATGTCAACTTATACAGCGTAATGGTAAAGTCGGGAATACATATTATACAACATTTGAAAGGAAATTTAATGCTGAATTCAAATATTTTTACAGAATGTTATTACCAGTATAAGAAGTGAAGTTACAAGCAAAAATCTGCAAGTGAGGAAACACAAATCCAGTTCTGAAAGAGCGTTCGCGCCCCTCTAACCCACTATAGCTTTCTCCGATATCCGCTAGTGAGATATAAAAGAATGTAGAACCGTCTGCCGACTTAGAACGCAGCTGCTTGTAATCAGTTGACGGAAGTTCATGCTGAATTCGTGGTGATATTTGAATTTATGAATGTCAAAGACCCGAAAATTGGTCCTGTCTCTTCCAGCCAGGGCAAAAATTATTACTTTGCATGAACTTGGATTCAGTAGTCGTAAAATTGCTGTTAAATGTGGCTGTGATCATTCCACTGTCTTGCTCACCATTAAAAGATTTGTAGAAACTGGATGTGTGGGAAACAGAAAAAGAACAGGTCGACCAAGGCTGTGTACTGAACGTGATGATCTCATGCTGATTCGTCGTTCCTTAAAATCAAGGTTTAAAACAGCCGCTGATTTAAGAATTGAGTGGAAGAATGAAGTAGGCATTATTGCATCTGCACGTACAGTTCGTCGTAGGCTACAAAAAATGGACTGACTGCACGAAAACCTTTCCTTACTGAACAGCAACGGCTAAAAAGAATTGCTTGGGCCAAGGCACACAAGAATTGGACTGATGATGAATGGAAAAATGTTATTTTCAGTGATGAAACAACTGTTACTATTTTCACTAATAATGGAAATAATTATGTATGTCGTCTGGTTGGCGAAAGATATAAGACATGCTGCACCCATCCAACAATCAAGCACCCACATTCGTTGATGTTATAGTCCTGTATTTCAGCCAGTGGTATTGGCCGTCTGCACATTGTTGATGGCTCATTGAATGGATCGAAATATGTGGATATTTTGGAGTCCAAACTGCTACCATCTGCACAAGACATGGGTTTGCGGAATTTTATCTTCCAGGACGATAACTCGCCATGACATCGGTCAAAGTTGGTTGACGAGTGGTTTAATCGAAAAGTTATAAGAAAACTTCAGTGGGCGGCACAGTCACTGGATCTTAATCACATGGAGAATCTGTGGGTGAGATTGAACAAAAGATCCGTCAACAAGGACACACATCTAAAACAGCATTGAGTCTGTAAGGGCCGTATGGCACCGTGCTATCACCAATGGATAACTAGAGAAGCTCATTAGTTCCATGCCAAGAAGGTGCACTTCGTTACTAAGAAGCCGTGGTTATCCAATTAAATATTAAAGATTATTTTGCATGTTGGTAAGTTATTTCAAGTGTCATGCAAGTTTCAATAAGGTACTGTGCAGTAATTTTATGTGAAATGCATTGTACACTAATTTCACAAATTCCACTATTTTTTGCTTTTTATGACTAGACGCTGTGCTTTTGCTTGTAACTTCCCTTCTGTTACTGGCAATAACATTCTGTAAAAATATTTGAATTCAGCATGAAATTTTCTTTAAAATGATGTACAACATGTATTCCTGATTTTACCATTACGCTGTATAAGTTGACTTAAAAAATTGACTTTCGGTCTACTGGTGCAGGACTTTGGGCCACGACTGTAGTACTCCGGTAGCTTCGAGCTGTGTTAGTCCTTGGCAATGGATGTCTTCATCCTGTCTTACAAACTACATACATTAATCCATCTATGGTTCCCTGGATGGCTTTACCTTTTCTGAAACACATTTCGCGGTTTCAGAAAGCTGTAGGGGGCATACACCGAGTTATCTATGAAATATGACCACCCCTATCAAAAGTGCATGCGGCCCATTGACCACAGGAATTCTGAAAGGGCACGATTTAGTCGACCTATGTAGCTTCTATAAGGTGTGAGGGGAGCAGTTGGTACTAAAATTTGGAGCGCGATGAGTAAACTGAGGGATTTATCGGACATTGAGAAAGGAAAGATTTTGGGAGTTCGGAAAGCGGGGGCCACGATCTCCCAAATGGCTGAACTGGTGAGCCACTGTATTTAAAGTGTATCAGAACTGGTGTTAAAATGGTCAAAGAACGGCCCAGAGGTAAAACTGGATGGGACATCGATAGGTTGAAGTGAGCGCCGGATCCGATGACTCGTACAGGCAGACAGTTCAACAGTTGACTACCCAATACAAAAGACGTCGACCAGGAACAGCATCTGCCATAACCCGCGTCACACGCATGAGCTGCAACAACAGACTATCCCGATGACGTCATCTTCCAACCACGGTTCGTCGACGCAAAAGGCTCTCCTGGTGCAAAGATCATTAAAATTTGGACGTCAGATGACCGGAAAAAAGTGTGCTGGTCTGACGAGTCGCATATTTTACTCCACTCCGTGGATGGCCGTGTAAGTATTTGGCGTAAACAACATGAGGCACACGATCCATCCTGCATGGTCTTCACAGTGAAGCCGGTTGTATGGTGTGGGTCATGTTTACCTGGCAAGAACTTGGACCCATGGTGCATGTGGAATAACGTATGACTGGTGTTCACTATCGTGAATTGCTTGCTGACTCTGTGCACCCAGCAACGTTGCACATTTTCCCGAATGCCGACGGTGTCTTCCAAGATGACAATGCCCCGAGCCACAGGTTCGATGTTGTGCAAGAGTGGTTTGAGGAACACAGTTCAGACTTCCAGCATATCGATTGTGCCCCCGAACTCTCCCGATGTCAATCCCATAGAGCACTTGTGGAACACAAGGAAACGAAATATCAGGGGTCTGGGTACACCAATCACCTCCATACCTGCATTGACGGCCGCATTACACACAACTTTGTTGGCTATACCTCCCATCTGCTTCCAGCGTCTTATTGAGTTGATGCCATGTCGGATAGCTGCTGTACTGAGGGCGAAAGGAGGACTTACGAAGTATTAGGTAGGTGGTCATAATCCAGGGATCACTCTGTGTAAGCTGGTGCAGAATTTCTATAGTATCTAAATATGCGCTCGTGAATATTCGGGAACACAATTATTTCTTCCAGTAAGAATTCAGTCACTATCCGGTGCTTCACATTTACGGTTTTCTCAGCATTACTGAATGACGAAACAAATGATTTTACTAAACTCCAGCTACTCATATTATCTGGTAGCGGTCACTATGTTTTTACGCAGCTGAACACAGCGCAATATTGACAAACAATAGAAACACCCATGAATTATCGCAGCATTTATGAGCTCAAAACGTTTTGAGAATTCTCCGTAATGGTTTATATGTACTAACATTCGGGTAATATTCGATCATTTTCCCTATAGCTCTGAAGGGCAGTGCTTTTTTTCCCACAGAAATTTTCCGCATTCTTAGCACTAACAGTGTGAGACAACTTGGATGCTGCGAAATTCATTGTCTTCAAGATGGCATGCGTTTTTTTTTTTTTTTTTTTTTTTCGCCCGTTTATTTGCTCTGGCTATTTTCAAGACTCTCTCAAGTTTTTGAGCTGGAGTTTTGTCAGCTGTTTATATGATCCTTAGAAAATTATTAGGAATCGAATTTTACGTACAACTGGCCACACGAAGAATGAGAATGCTAGATTGTTATATATGCTGCAGAACGATTTTTATCCGAAATTTTATTGCGTTTTTCAGAATTGGCAGATAAGTTGAATTTCAATACGCATTACGTTTGAAATGTTCTTTCTTCAGCGAGAAAGTGTAAACGGGTTCTTTAAATGCAAGTTTCTTTTATATCATAAGTAGGGCAGTAATTTTATCGCGGGGGAAAAAAAGGCAAAATCCGCGGGAGGTCGCGGGGGAAAAAAAAGGCAAAATCCGCGGGAGGTCGCGGGGGAAAAAAAAGGCAAAATTCGTGGGGACGTCGCGGGGTAAATTATGAAATTTCGCGAAAAGTTCGGGGCCGATAATATACACTAACATTTCCAAAAAAAAAAAAAAAAAAAAAAAAGAAAGTGTACCAAGTTACGAAGCGGTAATACAAATGACTAGTACGTAACTAAATAAGCATTATAACTTTATAAGTTTTTAAAATTGATACTTACATTTATAAACCATTCAAATTCTAGCAATGTTATCAACGCCGTTACACGAGATCAAGATTTCCATTTAAGTGGACGGCATTTTGATACATTGTGTTGTACATACACAGGTTTTCTTCTTTAATGTTGTGTCTGTCGTCCTGTAACACGTTTTTAAATTTAAAAAAGGATCGTTCAGCATCGATACTGTTTGTGGGTACTGACAGACAACGGTAGGTGACCTTATATAGCTTTGGAAAACGACATTTTTTCGTATTCCAGAAGTCTAGCCAACCTTCGCTGACACGAAATTCTTTTACACTTGCTTTATATGAACGAAATTCACATTTCAGTTGGTCCTCATCTTCGAACATAGGAATTGTCGCTGAAAACAAACAAATCTTCTTCGTCGTTTAAAATATCCAATCAAACACCCTACATACTTTGAAGACATTTGCGGATGGCTGACAAATCGGTGCTTTTTATCTTTAAAAAAATGTTTAATTTTTTCATAACAAGTGGATAGAGCTCTTTTTGTAGCGACGTGATCTCAGTCTTGACTCTTGCTAAGAAGACTGTTGGCGATGTCCGACATTTCATTATATATTTTGTGCGCGGAAATTCGCTGTTTTTCAAATAAATTGAGTTGTCCGGAAATATACGGCGCATGAACCTCACCCTGCTTCAGATTTTCTTTTAAATCCCTATCTTGACATTACCCACAATACAACCGCTACTGTTGTCTTTTTCTTTTTCAAAAAAATCTGCGTAATCTTCTAAATGTTTTCACTGAAAAAACACTGCCTCAAACCAGCTGTTCCACCTAGTCTGCAAGGGTACAGGTGGTAAGCAAGGTATTTTGCCATTCTCTTGCAAAAATAGTCGAAAGCGTCCTTCACGAGAGGGACAAGCTGTGAAGGCACGTTTAATAGCAACTACTAAAGAGTTAACATTTTCGAATTCATTGTGCCAAATTTCGCCCAAACGATTTAAAAGATGCGAATTGCAGGTGATGTGAACATCATTCCAAAATACGGCTTTCAGGCTCTTTCCTTATACGCTTTGGACATGTAAGATGCATTGTCTGTTACAAACGCGGTTGTCTTAGCAAATGGTATTTCATAATTATTAACGCAGTCTCAAACGCTGACTGCTTTAAAATTTACGGATTCCAAAGTGATGCACTCAATGAAGATTGCATTCAAAGAGGTTTCATCATTGCAGCTTTCAACATTCTGTTCAGCTGATGGAACAGCAAGAATATTCAAAATGTATCTATCTTCAGAATCAGTTGTTTCGACTGCTGCGATGCTTACACCGGATACCGATTTTAAAAAATCTTTCACTTGTTGCTTTTGAATAACACCAATATCTTTTAACCAATTTTCCAAGAAAAATTTTAATGTAGGGTTATCCAGTTTGGAAAGTGGGATGTTAGCTGCACAAAAGGCACAAGTTAATTTCGAAAGTTCCATTGAGCGATGCTGTTCTTGCGCAGTTCTTTTCTCAATTAATTCATCTACACATTCCAGCATTATTTTCGGTTGACCGTTCAGCCACTCCTTTTTTTTATGCAGCTTGCTAGCTAAACGCTTTTCACAACTGTCCTTTCTTGAAAAATCCAGTAGTATGTTGTAACACGAACAGAACAATAGATTTTTGATGACATGAAACGTTCCTTTGCTGTACTGCTTGCATCTTTCAGATGCACTCATTTTACTCACGTGGCTCATTCTCAAAATTAAAAAGCAATATCTAGAAACTTCATAAACTACTCGCACAAAAGCACAAATTTTCTAAGCTAAGCGTCCGCGAAACTCTTTTCTGTGAGCTGCTTTCCCAGTTAGAATTACTAACACAACTGACGAAATTCAGCTTTTAAGTTTACTAGTCCGGCAAGTCGCAAAGGCCATTCAACAGTAGCAGGGGGATCACGAAAGACCAAGTGTGCAGTCTTCAGCAGAGTGCATGTGACCTTGAATTGCCTGTCAAGCGTGTTCGAAAAGAGTATCTTCGTAACGAACAATCTTGAGGTAATTCAAGATTTAAAGCTCTGGTTTGGACTTTCGGGAAGGATTACTTTGCGATATATTTTTCGCATAAATTCTAACGAAGGCAGTATTAAAATTATTTAATTATGAAAAATACAGTAATAAAAAAATATAATAAAAATTAGGCAAAAATAGGTAAAAAATTTGAAATTTGTGGAAATATTTGATATTCGCAAAATTACAGAAAAAGCCGTAAAATTCGCGAAATTACAGAAAACCCCTAAAATTCGCGAAAAAAAAAAGCGCGGAAATTCGCACCGCGACAGAATTACTGCCCTAATCATTAGGTTTGGTGTGTAATGTAAAAAAGAGAAGAAATAATTGCTTTGGGGTGTTTATTGTGTTTTGGCTGTGTTTCAGTATTTTTTAGAAGGTAGACTCTCAGCGTCAAAAAATTAAATACACACGAGTTTTTAATTTTCATGGAAGTCGTATTAAGCTCACGGGGAAATATATTCAGACCATAGTACTTTTTGAAAGCACAGTTTCATAAAAATAATACCCTACAGCAAACTTCATTACATTAAACGAACTTAATATCCATTATTTATAAAATAGGGGAATACGATAGCTTAGCCGTTTTTCCAAACAGGAAATGTGCCTTTCGATTCAGAATTATACCTCTTAAATCATGATGAACTCAAGTTAGAACACCGAATATGTTTACACTTTCATTGAAATTACACCTATGATCATTTTCTTGTCCCAATTTGATTTAAGAACAGAAAACGTAAAATAATTTAAGCACTTCCATTTTGAAAGGTGAGCATTGTTTCATTTCATAAATTATTAATGTTAAAAATTAACATTTATAATGCGCTTTGCCCAATCCAACTTTTCTTTAATGCAGTGTTTTAATAGAACCGTGACCTGAAAATTTAAGACTTTGAGTGTACTTTTCTTTTACGAATGCCTTAACATGGGGTTTCCCTGTAATCGTAGTGAAAAATTATAAAGATCTTCACTGGAATAAGGTACATGTCACCCGCTTTAAATTTTTATTTGTAAAATGATAAAAGAAAATTGCAGGAGTAACGTATATACATATATATCAACACTGTGAACCATAATCAATCCACTGCTGCATAAAGGTCTTCCCAAGTTCCTTCCACAACTGTCTGTCATGATATGCACTATATTGACAAAAGTCACCGGGCTCCCTTCAGAAGCTAATGAACGGATCCGCTGCGTTGTAAAGATGCGCGGTACAGCTGCAAACGGTATAAAAACAAGCCTGCAGCTGACCGCGATCATATCGCACTGTGAGGTTGAGTGAAAATGTCGCAGCGGGAGAGAACTGACTTTGAGAAAGGAAAGATTTTTGGGTGTTATATTAGTGGGTTGTCCATAAGAGAAACCGAGAGGCGTTTAAACATACTCAAGTCAACTGTTTTGGATGTACTGAATAAGTGAAAGACACATGGCGTGCCTGAATTAGCAAAACGTACCGATAGACCAAAGAAAATCAGTGATAGAGGACGTCGAAGCCTCAGAAGAGTCGTTACAGCTAATCGACGGAGTACTGCACAAGACCTCAGTGTACAGGGGAGTACAAATTCTGGAACCTCGGTATGTACACGTACCATTCGCAGAGAACTTCATTCCATGGGTTACCGTGGTCGTGCGGCTGCTCATAAGCCTTTCATCTCCACTCGGAATGCTATCTTCGTTTAGCACGGTGTGAAGAACATTTATCGTGGACCGTAGATCAATGGAAACGGGTCCTATGGATTGATAAATCTAGATACACGATCCATTAGTCTGATGGCCGTGTGTAGGTATGGCAGCAGCCTGGGGAACGCTATTTACCACAGTGTACTGTTCCTACGGTCAAGTTTGGAGCTGGCAATGTACTCGTGTGGGTTTTTTTTCGTGGTATGGCCCTGGCCCATTGGTTATCGTGGACAAACCTGCTAACGAGCACGTCTACTTCGATATTCTGGACAATTATGCCCTACCAACTCTGTGGCAATACTATGGTACCGAGCCTTGTTGGTACCAGCAGGATAATGCACCGAGCCATAAAGCAAGGGCTGTTACGGCGCGGTTTGACGATAATTCCGTATTGTGTGTGGACTGGCCAGCACAGATCCCTGATCTTAATCCCATAGAGCACCTATGGGATGAATTAGAGCGCCGCAAAAGAAGTTTGAAACCAAGGCCTAATACTAAGCAACAGTTAGCGGCAGCATTATGTACTGAATAGAAGCGCATACCTATCGCTGTGTTCCAAAACCTTGTCGAAAGCATGTCAGTCAGTGCATGCATTAAAGCCAGAGGTGGACCGACACTGTACTAATGTATGTCAATAAATGCTATGTTGCATTTCTCTTCTAGGTGTCCGATGACTTTTGTCAATATAGTATATATACGTATATCTACGTACGAGAATTAGTTGAATGAACGAGAGAATATGAACTCCCATTATGTATGGCGTTTACTGATTATGAAAAGGCCTTTGATTCCGTGAAACCATCAGCAGTTACAGTGTCTTTGAAATCTTGCGGTATTGAAGATGCGTACGTCAGTATTATTAATAACATCTATAAAAACGCAAGTGCGGCTATTTGAGGATATAGGATCAATAAAAATTGGAAAAGGAATCAGACAAGGTGATACCATATCTCCCAAACTCTTTAATGCTACATTGCGAAATGTCTTTCAATTATTGAAATGGGAAAACAAAGGGACAAATATTAATGAAGATTACTTAGCTTATCTTCGTTTAGATGATGACGTAGTCCTTTTTGTTTGCAACTGCCCGTTCAGAACTGCAGAATATGATCCAGGAACCTGCTGACAAGAATAAAGAAGTGGGATTAAAAATGCACTTTTAGAAGACAAAACTAATGTACAGTGCTTTTACAAGAAATGAAGATTTGTCGATTGATGGGGGAAAGCTGGAGATAACGGATTCCTACATTTACCTTGGGCAGCAGATGTCAAGCGAGGGTCACACATTGATGAAGAAATTAATCGGCGTATAAAACTTGGTGGGAAAGCTTTTGGAAGAAACAGTGCAATTTTTAAGAGCAATATACCATTATGTCTTAAAATAAAAGTGTTTAATCAATGCATCCTTCCAGTGCTTACGTATGGTGCAGAGATGTGGACCTTACCTAAAAAAAAGCATACAAACACTGCAGACAACAGAAATAAGCATGGAGAGATGCATGCTTGGTGTAACCAGGAAAGATAAGAAGAGGAACTCGTGGATAGGGAAAATAACAAGAGTGGAAAATCTCATGATGAGAGTAAAATCCCTGAAATGGTAATGGGCTGGACATATTGCCAGAAGAACGGACCACTGATGGACAACATAAATTTTAGACTGGATTCAAAGGGACAGGAAATGACCCAAAAGAAAACCACGTGGAAGATGTTCTGATGAAATTCGAAAGCAGAGGGAGTGACATGGAGGAGACTGGCCCAAGAAAGACTGTTGTGAAAGAAACTTGAGCATACCTTCATCCGGAGTGGTTGACATTCATGATGATATATATATTTTGGTGTCACATAAATTACTTTGATAACTAACGTTAAGCAATATAGTTTTTGGTGAATACCATTTCGTTGAGTTTTTTTTTTCTGTGATTTATGTTTGAAGTTTTTGTGACGGACAAGATACGTTTGTGTGACTATAGAAGAAGCGGAAAAACAAGAATCTTGTTTTTCGCCTCTTCAAGTAACAGACTGAGGCCGTGGCGATGGAATTCCGACACGAAAGCAGCTGAACAGGTGTGAGACACATTCTTTGGGTAAAATAATTTGTCCTGCTTTATTTCAGTTGAATAACTGACTTAATCCAAACAATGCATAAAAAAAGTGTGGCAAGTTGTTTTTATTAATAATTAATTACAACACTTTTACAACTGATTTAAACCCAAGCGCATATATAAATGCTAAGGGACAGTGGTCATGAAAAAGATCAATTATTTTATTAATTAGAAAGTAATTTCATTCATGAATAAATGCTAACGATTTTGTTTCTGCTTCTCATTGTGTGAAGAACACAAAGCGTGTTTTACTCACATTGTCAAAACTGTTCACATCAGAACAATTTCTCAAACACATTTACCTCATCATTTTTCATTTGGTTTCCTTATTTAGAGTTCAGATTACGTTTGCATATCTTTTAAACTATAATTTTATAGTGCTTTCATAAAAAGTACAGGATAAAAGCCAATAATGTGCTATTTCTGTATGTATTAGCATTTGTAGAATAGTCATCGATACAAGACCACAGGCAAGCCCCTTTTTAGGCGCGACCCTCTCTGCCAATAAAAAATATTATTATTCGGATTCCACTAATAGCTAACTTTTCGTGGATTTTCACTTAATGTGCTGTTGGATTCTAGTAATAGCTAATATACTTGTGCGTGTTCTCTTAATGTTGTGAGTTAAGTGCTTCCTGTTTCTCTAATAGCAGTACACACAGTCTTTATTTCCAGTATCCTTTGAGATCGCTCGTATTTCTGTCTGACCGAGATCAGAAACTCCTGCTGTCCTGAACTTTTCATTTCTGCTTTCTAACTTCACGCACACACACACACACTCTCAAACACACACAAGATAATTATCCATATACAAGACGTCTCTTCAGTAGTTTGGCTTTGAAACGGACTTGCTAAATTTTAATGACAAATTTTTCCCTATGCAATAAAATAATGATTTTTCACAGTGCTCGACAAAATTTAGGTTACACGAAAAAAATATGTTATTACCTGCTTTAATTTACAAAGGTAATGGAGCCACGAATGTGTACAGTAACGTAGTATGAGAAAGAAACTAGTACACGAATACAGCCCGTATACCGACATAATGGACATCTACTGTGGTTGAATCAAAATAAGCAAACAGTGAGCATCGTAGAAGTTGATGTAAGGTGTATAAGAGATACACAAAAAACATCAATAAGGTATACGATCCCATCGCACTGCTAAATATGTTATAAAATAGAGGTTAACTATGCTCAATATAATGACGGTCAGAAGGTTCAAATTCTATTCGAGGTGCAAAGCAAATGACTATTTTCTAACCGCGAAATCGAGGAGGTTGCTCCCTGCTTGTAATGTTCATCACAAGAGCGTCATAGACATATATGTTTAATGAAATTTATGATAAATCTCGCTGACCAGATCGTTCGTTGGATACTTTCAGTTTCTAAGTTTTCCTCCTACAGGTGAGGTCTATGAGAAAGCGCGTTGTCATACATAAAGAGAAAATCTGTGCCAACAGCGCCTCTAAAAAGTTTTACACAGGGTTGAAGGATATTGTCTTTCTATTTCAAAGCAAATACGCCTCCTCCTTCAAAGATGGGGTATCGTTCACTTGTCCAAAACATCACTTCACCGAAAATAACTTAATCGAAACGTTCATTTCACCGAAGGGTTACTTTATCGAAAGGTACATTTCATGGGGTCTCTTCACCTAAAAGTTCATTTCGCCGAATGGCCAGTTTATCGAAAACTTTGGATTGTATTATGGATATGTTGAAGTGTGGTGATGGTTAGGAAAACTGATTACAGAAACGTCAGGGGATCGTATAAAAATTGCAATTTTGATTTCTATGTGAACACTTTTTCGTAGGTCGGTCTTTTGATCGTAAAAATTAAAGCCCCAAAATTGCGCTTTTTTAGCAATTTATAATCCTCCGTGCTCATGTTCATAAGGTTTACATGAGAAATCAAGTTAATAATGTAGCCCTTTCTCAGGAACACAACATCTTTAAGGCCCTAGGGCCAAGATGTCGGTCTTTTTAGGAACCTATAATCCTCCTAGCTCATATTAAATATATTACATAACAAGTCAAGTTAATAATAAAACATTTTACTCAGGCCCAGAACATTGAATGTAAAGTCCTTAGCCTGGCCGTTTTTTGTTGTTTTTTTCTATTGAAGGTTTAACGACCACCGTGAGCAACTCATTGGGCTATAAGCAGTCGCCCGTCCCTAATTTAAGGCCACTGGCTCCAGGGAAGGGAGAGAGCCAGTGACGTAAGACAAATATAACATGCATGCCTCACCGGCATTCGAACCCGGACCCCTCTCGGACGATAGTCAGAAGCCATGGCTTAGGCCACTGCGCCACCGGGGCTGCATTGGGCGTTTTTAGCAAATTTTAGTCTGCCATTCTCATTTTCATAAGGTGTACATGAAAAGCCAAGTTAATAATGTTGCACTTTCACTCAGCTACAAAGCATTAATTTTAAGGCCCTAAGCCTAGGTCTGGGCCTTTTAAGCAAATCATAAAAGTGTCCTAATTTCTTAATACTAATCAGATATCGTAATTTTTTTAGTCTACAATACTTTCCCAACTTGAGGGAAATATTGCAACGCTATATTTATTTACGAAGAGCAATTTTATGGCTTTAAGATTGCATGTTTTTATTACTGGAAGTTCTACGCACTCGCACTACACTTTAACAGAACCTATAACAAAATACAAAGTTTTCGACAAACTGACCATTCGGTAAAATGATCTTTCGGTGAAATGAACTTTTAGATGGAGTAATCCTTCGGTGAAATGTCCCTTTCAATTAAGTGACTCTTCGGTGAAATGTACCTTTCGATAAAGTGACTCTTCGGTGAAATACATGTTGAAATTAAGTGACCTTTCGGGGAAATGATCTTTTCTGTGAAGTGATGTTTGGTCAAGTTACTCTTCGGTGAAGCAAACATCATGCAAATGAACTAGGCTTTCAAAGATGTGCAGGGGAGTGCAGCCATTCACCATCATACCACTTCACGCTATAGTACATCGCCTACACCATAGGTATCTGTCTACCTGATGTTGAACACAGATAACGTTTTTCTGGTGGTGTCGAAATCAAGTAACATGTAGAATCAAGTTGTAGGCTGAAACATGAACCGTTATAGAACAGAACTGTAGCCAATGATCAGGGTGCAATTCACATGTTCTAGGACCTAGTTCTAAAGAGATCTTCCCTAATGAGGGTCAGCTGGATTCATACCATGGACCTCCTGGCACAGAATCCATTTGCATGTAGCCATCGTAACACAGTTCTGCTAGAAACTGTTTCACCTGTGCAAGAAACAACTTCGAGAAACAGTTGCTGTGCTGTCATTGGTTCCATTTTATCGTTAGAGCAAGATAGGTTTGTTCGTGTTGTGATATGTCTCTTGGGTGATCTCGGCAAGCTGCCCTTTCCTGGAACTACTTCCATAATGTCAAAACGGTATGTGTTGACTCATTAAATCATTGTGTGGCCTCTACCGAAGAGTGTCATGTTTAAAGTAGTCCAACAGTCCGATATGTCGAAGAATCACATAAATGACGATAACTTGTCTTCTGGTGATGTAGATGTGATTAGATTAGATTATGCGATGGTCATAGTAATATTATCCCACTTGCGTCCTTTTACCGACGAAACGTTGTTAAAACAAAAGAGTGTGTTACCTTGATTTTGTTGACTAGCGCACTTTTGCCCCTAATTAAATGCCTTACATTTTTGATTTCCAATAACTAATAACACTGCTCTACCATTAATAACCGGACACTTTCATGCCAGCAAATAATCTTTATTTGCGCAAAATTGAATACAGTGTGCTGAACACTTTGGCCTTTATGACGACCTCTAGTCTTCCTGAAATACTCTCCAATGTTTTTGTAAGTTTCAGCCGATATATTCCGCCATTCGGCCTTCAAACAGTGACTAGTTCAGCTTTGTTTGCTTGATAACTCTTCTTACTCACACTCGACTATCCAATTCTTCCCAGAGATTCCTCATCGGGTTCAAGTCAGGATTCCGGGCTGGCCAGTCCAACTTTTCGAGGTTCATGTTCTAAAGCCAATCTGTAACAATGCGAGCCGTTCGACACGGTGCGTTGTCCTGCTGATAGATATATGGCCTTTTCCAAAAGCACTACCGCAACGTTGGTAGTGTATAATTGTCTAGGTCGTCTAGATAGATCTCAGCATTCACAGTTTTATCCGAAACGACAAACGGGCTTAAACCAAACAAGGAAAAACAGCTCAATTCCACCACGCTGCCTCCACCAAACCTCATTGTCGGGATGATACAATCCGGATGGTACATTTCTCACGGTATCCGCTAGACCCAGAAAAGACAATCAGGTTGATAGACTATTCAATCTAAAACCCAGCTTTTCTTTGGTTCAAGATCGACGTTCCTGACACCAAGTTAGTTTGGTGTGGCATTAGTCGAAGAGATTTGTGGCTTGTGAATGGCTGCTCGACCGTAGTTCTGCATACTGTACTGGTGCTAAGATCAGTTCCAATAATCACACATTGGGTTTGCGTAATTTGAGACAATGTTGATTTGTCTTCTGAGAGGACAGTCCTTCGCAGAGACGTTCTGTTAGCTTCGGAAGTTTACGGGGTCCTTTCTTGGCAGATTTAGTCCCAGTCAACTTCATTTGCATATCGCATCACCAACCATCGACATAAGGATCTTCAATGAGGCTGAAATATCCCTTACGGAGCAAATGCTTATGTCGCACCCTGTTATCAATCCGCTTTGAACGGCGAGTTAACTATGTCGATCCAGTCATCTGGCATTCATAATCGTGCTATTATCTGATCGTATCCCTATGAGCATATTTATAGTTGAATTTGGGACGTGGTGCTTGGGTAGGACCTAATTCACCAGAAATAGAGGGGTGCCGGATGTTAATGGTAGGGCAGCGTATAACTTGAAAGGAATTCACACTTATAATTCTGCGTATTGCACATCTAAATTGAGAAGGTTTAAGTTTCTAATCAAACAATAAGATTGCAAGTTTACAAGGTTAAATCCCCTATTCTCATAGAGGCTACGTTCTTACAGTAACTGAGTTGGAATTTTACATTACCAGAACAACGAGTCACAGAATCACAACCTATCTCAGCGATGTTTAGTGTTGAAATGAAACAGTGACTGTATTACTGTATCATCATCAATTGTCAACCATTATCAATCCACTGCTGGACGAAGGTCTCCCCAAGTTTCCTCCACAACGATCTGTCTTGTGCCAGTCTCCTCCATGTCATTCCCGCATACTTTCGAATTTCATCCACCCATCTTCCATGTGGTCTTCTTCTGGGTCTTTTCCTGTCCCTTGTACATCGATGGTCCGTCCTTCTGGCAGTATGTCCAGCACATTGCCATTTCAGGGATTTAACTCTGATCATGATGTCTTCCACTCTTGTCATTTTTCGGATCCACGAGTTCCTCTTCTTATCTCTCCTGGTTACACCAAACATGCACCTCTCCATGCTTCTTTGAGTTGTCTGCAGCCTTTGTATGTCTCTTTTAGTTAAGGTCCACGTCTCTGCACCATACGTAAGCACTGGAAGGATGCATTGATTCAAACACTTTTCTTTTAAGACATAATGGCATATTGCTCTGAAAATTATGCTGTTTCTCCCAAAAGCTCTCCAGGCAAGTTTTGTACGCCGATTAATTTCTTCATCAATGTGACCCTCACTTGATATCTGCTGTCCAAGATAAACGTAAGTGTCTGTTATCTCCAGCTTTTCTCCATCAATCGATAAATCTTCATTCCTTGTAAAAGCATTGAACATCACTTTTGTCTTCTGAAAGTTAATTTTTAATCCCACTTCTTTACTCTTGTCAGCGAGTTCCTGGATCATACTCTGCAGCTCTGATGGGGTAGTTGCAAAAATGACTACGTCATCAGCAAAACGAAGGTTATTTCATCATTGTCTTGCTCAACCTGTGCCTGTTTTACCATACGTTTTAAGTTTGCAATAATAATTATTTGGAAATATGTTCCTCCAGTGTCCTGTGACACGTTAGACAACTTATGGTGTTTTTTCCTACACCTGCTGTGTATTTAGCTCAACTGCAGCATCGCATTATCATTACCATTTCCCACTGCAGTGTAAATATCATTGATTTTATCGTTTTGAATTTTGTTTGTATGACGTTCCATGCTGAACGTCTATTTTATTTTGGTATACCAATAAAGCGATTTTGAAAAGCAAAACGAAGGTGGGTTAGATAATCTCCATTAACCTTTATCTCATTGTTTTCCCAGTTAAGCGATTGAAAGGCATTTTCCAATGTGGCATTAAAGAGCTTCGGAGATATGGTGTCACCTTGTCTCACTCCCTTTCCAATTTTTATGTGTTTTGTATTTTCAAACAGCCGAATCTTTGCACCTGCATTTTCATAGATGTTATTAAAAATATTAATGTATGCATCTTCAATACCGCAGGATTTCAGAGCCACTGCAACTGCTGATGGTTTCACCGAATCAAAGGCTTTTTCATAATCGATAAAAGCCATGCACAATGGAAGTTCATATTCCCTCGCTCTTTCAATTAGTTCTCTCAGTACGTGGATATGATCTATTGTGCTGTAGCCACTCCTGAATCCAGCTTGTTCTCTCGGTTGAGCCATGTCCAGTGTCACCTTCAAACGGTCTGAAAGAACTTTAGTGAAGATTTTATAAACCACTGATAGGAGGCTGATAGGTCTGTAGTTCCTGAGATCCTCAATGTCACCTTTTTTATGTAGCAGGATCATTGTAGCGTTGTTCCAATCCTCAGGAATCTTTCCTTCATTAAGGCATCGAGTGAAAATTTGGGGGAGTAGTGTTTCGATTTCTCCACTTGCTTCTTGTATGATGTCTACAGTGATTCCATCTTCTCCTGGAGCTTTTCCCAGCTTCATGTTCTTGATTGCATGTGCAACTTCTGCTGGGAGGACTGGAAGAACTCTGGTACCTTTCATGATGTCTGAAGTACATGTATAATCCCTTTCATATAATTTGGAGTAGAAATCTTTCACTTTTGTCAAAATTTCGCCTCTATTTCTTGTTACAGAACCATCTTCTTTCAGCAGTGCCATAATCTGTTTTCTTCCCTTACTGAGATGTCCCTTTGCTATCTTTAGGCTTTGGTTGTTTTCAATTGCTTTCCTCACTACTTCACAGTTGAATTTCCTTACGTCTTCAGTGATACTTTTTCGTACTGTCTTGCATAGCTCTATATATTCCACTTTGGAAGTCACATCTTCTTTAGTTGTCCTCATGTCTCTTCTTTTTTGCATCAACATTTTGGTTTTTCCTGATAATTTGTTCACATGCAACTTGTTCTTAGACCCAGCTAATTTTGTTGCAGTTTCCATAAGAGCTTTGGTTACTTTTCTGTTAACTTCAGAAATATCCACTTCTTCCGATGTTAGGCCTTCTAAAGCAGAGAATCTGTTCTTCAGTTCCAACTTGAAGGTATGTGGTGTTTTTTAAGGTTGGTTATGTCAATAAATTTTGTTTGTCTTATGAGCTTGCTACGTTCGAGTTTAGTGTTGAGGTGCATCTTACATCTCACGAATCTATGGTCACTACCTGTGTTGAACTTGTTTAGCACACTGCAGTCTTCTATGACGAATTTTTTGTTACGTATAATAAAATCAATTTCACTTGTCGTCCCATTTGGATGTTTTCATGTCCATTTCCTGTGTGGCTTTTTCTTGAAAAAGGAGTTCAAGATGAAAAAACCTTTAGCCTCTGCAAACTCAACGAGAGTATTTTCACGCTTATTTCTGTTGCCGTGACCGAATTTACCTACTGAAGTTTCATTTTGTTGCCGTTGCCCTATTTTTGCATTGAAATCTCCCATAAGGATCTTCAAGTACTGCTTACCTTTATTATTTAGATGACGAATTTCCTCATAAAATTCTTCAATTTCTTCTTCAAGATGACTTGTGGTGGGTGCATAAGTTTGAATAATCTGAGCCTTGTATCTTCTCGAGAGTTGGATAACGAGTCGATAGTAGAAGAGATGTCCACTTTTCAGTTCAATGAGATCTTCTCCTTTTCTCCTTACCTCACTTAGCCCAACGATGTCCCACTTGATCCTTTGTAGTTCCTCTTCCAATTCAAGAAGCCTTGAATCAGAAGATAGGGAGCGTCCTTGGTAAGTAAGGTGATAGAACCCAGATGTCTTTTGTTTTGTAGGTACAAGAAAAAGCAAAGTAGTGACAGAGAGCGAAAAAGAGTTTGTAGGTGAGTAAATGTAGGAAACAGAAAAGGAGGAAGATATTTTATCGCGTTGTAAATGTATGGAAAAAGGAAGGAAGAGAGTGTTGTTTTCACTATTGTGTCGAACAAGAAAGAAGTAGAGATATGTACGGTTGGTCGATTGGTTTCTTTATATAAGTTGAACAAAAAAGGGGCAGATATTTGGTTGTGTGAAAGAATACAGGGAGTTTCTTGTGTGGTAGATATAGGAGGATGAAGAAAACAATTGTTTGGGTAAGAAGTTTAGATAACTACGAAAGCAAGGAGAGAGGTGCGATTCGGTGATAGATATACAGATCGTAAGTAAGTGGACAAACATCTGATTGGTTGTTTTACTTTGGTTAGATATCTGCCATATACACAGTCGAGTCACATTATTGTGACCATCTTCTACTTTTGACGTCAACAACGCGTAGCCAATGAAAGAAGGCACGTGTCGTGAGCTGACTTGGAGGGTATATAAAGTATGCTGTAGGCAATCTGAAAACATATCACTCGTTGCTGTCATGGATAAAAGGAGCTATAACGAAGTAAATTTCTCCGTCATTTTTGGTCTACGCCGGGATTCGAACCCGAGGCCGCTTATTCCGGAACAAGTCGCTCTACCAACTGAGCTACGCAGACATTTGTTCTGATTCCTATCTGCCTTTATGTCGTGTGACGTACCTGCAGGACGCACACGACATAAAGGCAGATAGGAATCAGAACAAATGTCTGCGTAGCTCAGTTGGTAGAGCGACTTGTTCCGGAATTTTCGGGGGGGAGATGTGACGTACCTGCCAGCAGGACGCACACGACATAAAGGCAGATAGGAATCAGAACAAATGTCTGCGTAGCTCAGTTGGTAGAGCGACTTGTTCCGGAATTTTCGGGGGAGATGTGACGTACCTGCCAGCAGGACGCACACGACATAAAGGCAGATAGGAATCAGAACAAATGTCTGCGTAGCTCAGTTGGTAGAGCGACTTGTTCCGGAATAAGCGGCCTCGGGTTCGAATCCCGGCGTAGACCAAAAATGACGGAGAAATTTACTTCGTTATAGTGCGATTTATCAGATTTGGAAAAAGGGATGAGTATCGGTTTTTAAACCAAGGGTGGCAGTATTTCTGAAACAGCACAGTTTCCGAATTGTTCGCGTGCTGCTGTGGTTAAAGTCTATCGTGATTGGATTAATAGCACCATTGCGAATAAGCAACTTGGAAACTGCAAAGCACCACGTGCCATTGATGTGAGAGGTGAACGTCGGCTTCGAAGGTGCGTGAAGGCCGATAGACACGCTACAGTGGAGCAACTCACTGGCCGAATGAACCGAGGACTACCGTAAGTGTGTCTAAAACGACAGTTTAGTGAACCCTGCTGCATATGGGGTTCCGATGCAGACGGATGGTCACTGCACTTATGCTAACGAAGTTACATCGACAGAACAGAAAGTCTTACATTTGCACGGCAGTATCAGAATTGGACCTCCGCTGATTGTCAAAGGATTGTCTTCTTCGATGAGTCACGTTTTCTGCTTCATCGAATGGATGGACGTTGGCGTATAAGACGAGAAACAACGGGGAACAAACACTCTTCAACCATTGCTGGAAGAACGCAAGCTGGTGGGGGCAGCGTTATAGTCTGGGGAAATGTTTTCGTGTCGTTCCCTGGGCACATTCATACCTGGGGAAAGCACTACTGACTGAATTCGTTATGAATCCATCCTTGCAGACCACGTACACTCATACATGCTGACTGTCTTCCCTGGGGAGGATGGAATCTTCCAGCACGAGAGTGCGACGTGTCACACAGCTAGAAATGTCCGAGAGTGGTTGGAAGAGCCCGACGAAGACTTCGAAGTACTTCCCTGGCCCACTAATTCCCCAGATTTAAACCCAATTGAGCATCTGTGGGACCACCTCGATCGTGTTGTTCGCTCTATGGATCCTCCACCACTCACCCTCCAGCAGCTGTCGGAAGCACTGTAGTCAGCATGGCTCCACATACCTGTGAACATCTTCCAGCACCTTATTGAGTCACTCCCAGACAGTCTAGCTGCTGTCCGCGCTGCACACGGCAGTTACTCTGGATATTAGATGGTAGTCGCAATAATGTGACTCGACCGTGTATATTGTCTAAGGATCGTTTCTCGAAATGAAAGGGTGGAGGAAAATTAAAACCTACTGGTTAAGGAATTACAAATCTCGAAAGTCCGCGAACATCGTTCATTGTAAGAAGACTTGTGCAGATACAAGGAATGAGTGATTGTTCATGTGTTACATGGTGTCGGATTCCTAAAAGGGCTTGTACCAACAACTGCAGTCATATGCAATGATGGGAAAGGCACAGAACACTTCCTTTTTCAACAAATGCTTGCCCGCATATCTGGAGTAATGAGTCCTAGGACAGTAGGAGTCACACTCTTTTTAGAATTTACTGCCTCAAAAACCTTCACGAAGGGACTGACAGTTTCCCAAAGGGGGAAATATGGAAGGAATGGCATAATTGAAAAAATTATCTTCGGATGGTTCAGTGCGAAGTAACACAGCACAGACACTTCTGGGGAGTATGGGTTCATCTTAGGTCGGAAGCCCAGTGCCTCTGCACGAACTATGAGAAGGATGCTTAGACACGTAGATATTGCTTGTCTCTCTCCTATACGGTGCACGATCGTGTCAGTGAGAAACAAACAAATACTACAGGCGTACTGCTTCGGACGCAGGGAGTCGACTGCTAATTAATGGAAGATCGTGAGATCTGACGAGAGTCTCAACACGCTATTTGGCACTGATGGCCGGGTAAAAAGTATGGCACTAGTTGGATGAAGCTATTGACCTAGTGCGTATGTGGCCAACTGTTCAAAATACTGATTTCTGTATTCCAATATCAGGCACAATCATCTGATACTAGGTTGGGTTTTATCATGACTTTAGGTGCTTGTGGGATGTAGTCACTGAAGTTGAAGCTTTTGGAAGACAACGTGCGACGTCGAATGCTCTCAAAGGATCGGGAGGCTTGCAGTATGATACTCATCCACACAGCGTTTCTGCGTTGTGATTGATTTGATGAAAAACTCCGAAGACTTCATACACTTTTATGGCTTCCCTTCATGCCTAAACCATACTTTTAAAGAGAATGTATAACGAAGTAAATTTCTCCGTCATTTTTGTCCTCGCCAGGGCTCGAACCCGGGTCCCCTCATTCCGGAATAAGTCACTCTACCAATTGAACTACTCGGACGTTCGTTCTGACTGCTATCTGCCTTTATGTCGTGTGCGTCCTGCTGGCAGGTACGTCACAAATGTTTGAGGCGTGATTGAACAAGTCGTTTGCCGAGGTTCTCTATTTTCGTCAGCTGCGCTTCATTTACAAAATATCCTGCTGGAAAAGGATATCTTGTAGGTGGGTATCCTGACAGAAAAGAACCCTTTTGCCATGAACCTTCGTGCAATGCAACATCTTGTAGAATACATGTCACGATTCGTTTCAGCCATTGATTCGGAGAAACGCTGGCTTATTCGTGACTAAAGCTTCGCACTTTTTTCGGCAAAGTTGTGTAACATGGGGAGTATAGAAATCTCTCCAAGGGAACAGTCTCCACGTTTCTTCAAGCAGCATGGAAAACTTGTGAAACACAGGGGACATGACAGGATACAGTGGGTTACAAAAACATTACTTGATGTTTTAGATGCCTTAAGTAGCATGCGTTTTAAATGATACTCAAATCATGTTGCTGGCAGATGGATGCCATACTAATCCTACATGTAGACATACCTCAGAAAACCTGAAAATTACGTCGTCCTGGAGCGGGAATCGGAACTGCATCTCCCGATTTACGTTCGGGTATGTTACCGTTACACCACCCAGAACGACAAATCCCCTAGCAACTGAGGATGTATTTGAAAATCAGATGTAACGCTCCCAGCGTGCGCCACGGAAGCATACACTGATGAGACATTACATTATGACCACACCCACCCTAGAGAAATGAGCGCGCCTGGAGACCGACCTCTGGCGCAGGTGAAGTTCAAAGCGCAGTATATATACAACCCAAGGACCGGCTTTCGGTTGGCAGAATGTTCGGAGTCAGAATGGGAAAAGCTGCGATTTTTTGTAGTTTGATAAAAGACAAATTGTAATGGCATGGCGTCTCGATACTACGATCTCGGAAACGGCGAGGCTTGTGGGGTTTTCACGTGCCGCTGTAGTGAGTACGTATCAAAAGTGGCGCACAGATGGCCAAACGACGAATCGTCGAGCAGCCGTGTGTCGTCCGCGGCTCATTGATGCCAGAGGGGAGCGGACACTATCGTGCGTTGTTCACAGCGACTGCAGGGCCACAGAGCGACACATCACCCGCAGCTACAATAGTGGTGATCAGGGCAATGTGTCGCAGCACACAGTTCATCGCAGCCTTCTGCGCATGGTTCTGCGTAGCCGAAAACCCAGCCGCGTCCCCATGCTCACTGAACGTCATCGCCAACAACACATGAAATGGGCCCAAGATAAATTGAGATTGGACCGTGGATGGTTGGAAGAAAGTGGCCTGGTCTGACAAATCAAGATCCATGGTGCATCACGTAGACGGCCGAGCGCGGATACGCCGATTACCAATGGAGACTATGGCATCTGGATACACCGTTGGGCGGAAACAGGCCGGTGGCAGCGGTGTTATGCTGTGGGTGATAATTTTCTGGGACACTTTAGGCCCCATTATCCCAATAACACAATCTCTGACAGCTGTAAGGTATCTGAACATTGTTGCAGACCAAGTTCATCCATTCATGGCAACTGTATTACCTGCAGGTGATGGCCCTTACCAACAGATAATGCGCCGTGCCACACTGCAAGTAATGGTTCGGGGAACTTAGTGACTTTCTGTTAATGCCCTGGCCTCCAAATTCACTTGACATGAAACCAATCGAACATTTGTGGTTCGACTTGGAAAAGCGGGTTCGCTCTAAATCACCACCACCCCGAAATGTACGGGAACTGGAGAACCTACTGCTGACATTATGTACCAGATACTTCAGGATACCTATCGCCACCTCATCGAATCGATGCCTCTCTGAGTGGCCGCTGATTTGCGAACTAAAGGGGATCCTACAGTTTATTAGGTAGGTGGTCATAATGTAATTGCTCATCGGTGTATATGATCCTTCATCTTAGCGAAACGTGAGCGAAAAGCGAATCCCTCTGAAGAAATAACACTTCAGGAATAAATGATACTCAAATACATGTTGTTGGCAGATGGATGCAATATTAATCACATACCTCAGAAAACCTGAAAATTACTTCTTACTGGAACGGGAATCAGACCCGCATCATCGTATCTACCGTAATTTTCAGGTTTTCTGAGGTATGTGTACATGTGTTTTAAATTACACGGCCACGACTGCATTCAGTAAAACAAATAATTCATACTTCACTACCAGTGAAAAATGATCCAGCTAAACGCTCTCAATGTTCTCCTGAGAAACGTGAATTCAGACTTAACGCTCTTTCCCGGAAGTCCATCCAAGGCGTGCTCTATCAGAAGAAGAATCTTAGTTCCTAGTTCATTACAAAAGATTCTAAGAAAGGCGCATGTTACCGATTATGAAAGTCACAGCTCATAGCTGTACGGGTAAAGAAATCTCTCTAAAAGTCATGCATTTCTCTCTTATACACTCATCGTCGAAAAATTAGTTGCACCCGGAAGAACGTGTCGTATTGCAGTGCTATTCGGGAGGAAGGTAAAGGTTACCATGAACAATAAGTGATTAAACATTGAGACTGATATGGGCAATGTTTGCTGAGCTACATGCCAATAAGTAGTGTCTCTCAGTATGGCGTCAGGCCGCCATGTTTGCTCACACTGCATACCAGACGTCTCGGCATGGAGTTGTATAGGTTCCTAATGGTGTCCTGCGATAAGCCATCCCATGCAGCTTGAATCTTCTCACGCAGTTCTTGCAGATTGTGCAGTAGAGGTGGAGTGTAGATAGCGCGTCCAATAGCATCCCACACATTTTCAATCGGCGATAGGTCTGGCGATGTGGCTCGCCATGTCAGAGTGTCAGTGTCTTGAAGGCAAGCTCTCGAGACAGCAGCAGTATGCGGACAAGCGTTGTCCTGTTGGAAAACCGCACCGGAGTGAGCGTTCAGAAAAGGTAGGGTCACTGGCTGCAGGACCTCATGAACGAAACGTTGAGCTGTGTGACGTATATTCTAAATTAACTTTCCTTTTTAGTTTCTTTCCCTATGTAAATCTTGAGTTTGTTCTCAGTTATACTTCACACTTAACGTGATATCTTTTCTCTCAAACGAATACTGTTGGCAACATAATTGAGGTGGAATGAACGTGACGTTTGCCTGTTATTAGATAACAACGAAAGATATAAACTACGATATAACAGTTGCTTGTGGTGTGTGTGGTGTGTTTAATGTGGAGTGTTGATACCGATTTGTTATCGTGAAGTGCTATATCTGTGCTGGAGAAATAAAGCGTCATTTCCGTAAGTTTTGACTTCTGTATAAATGTTTCGTCTGGCCATTAAGGTTTAATTTAGGAACTATTTCATCGTATGGTTATGTTTCTAAAATAACGTATCAGTACGAAAAGATGTTTACGTTATAGCTGTCAAAGTGCCTGTAATGAACACGAAAGGTGATCTGGCATCGTAGGCAATTGCTCCCCACACCATGGCACCAGACCTTCTGGACGTGTGACGCTCGACAACAAACCGTTCATCCTGGCGCTGACCACAGTGCCTCCACACACGGATTCGTTGGTCGTCTCCTCCAAGACAAAACCGGGACTCGTCACTGAAGATCACCCGCTGCCATTCTGAATTGCTCCATGACAGTCTGGCACGACACCACTACAGTCTTTGGCGACAATGCAATGGTGTTAAGGGCACTTGTCGTAACGATCTGCGTGCGTGTAGTCCTACATCGTGCAGCCGTCTGCCAAAGCTTCTGGCACTAATCGGACAATGCATGGAGGACACCACTGCTTGCTGAATATCCGCAATCGTGGCTGTTGGATCACTCCGGCCATGACGGACAACACGTCGGTCCTCTCTCTCCGTAGTTCGTCTAGGTGTCCCAAACCCTTCCTTGTCGCTGCTGCGTGCCTTGTTCTATCCACTGCCGCCAACAGCGTGCTATGATGATATCCGCACGACCGGTATGGCGCGGAATACAGCGATAAGACCATCCCGCTTCCTGGAGCCCGACGATGCGGCCCCTCTCGAACTCCTACAACTGCTCGAATTGGCATACTTCACTTGCAAAGGAGGCAACCAACACAACAGCATGAGTCGGAATGGCAAGCACGCGCAACGGGACGACCTTATATAGCCAGTCAGGCACAGCTCTGCGATCCCTCCTTGCTGGAGCCACATGCGCGTCCGAGAGTGATACTTGAATCATTTGCATGTTTCACGATGTCAAACCTACCCACCAAGTTTCATTCCTGTCAGTAGCTTTCTTCTGGGTACAACTAACTTTTTGACGATGAGTGCATTATGCATATGAATTTCTGAGAATCAAGTAATAGCAGACATGCTAATAAGAAATCATCTTCGAACTATAATTTTGTATACAGAACTTATGAGGCTTAGAACGGAAATAGTCTTTTCAGACGTTTCAGTTTTAATTTTATAAATTTAATAAAACTTTGGAATCATGCCATAAAAGAATAATAACTCGCCCAGATAAGCAATCCCAAAGATCAAAAGCGAAGGAGTTATGTTAAATTGGAGTTTAAAAGTCCTGAATCAACAGAGAATTACTCGGATCAAATTAGTAACGTTAATGAATCCGAGACGAATCAGTTCGCCGTCTCTGAAAATTCAAGTTAGATTGTTTCCATTTGATACAGATGTTATCAGACCAAAACGTCATGTTCTTATGAAGAATGGTTCTCAGGTAGCACAGCCTTGCAATTTAACGTAGGCCTAACACCGTCTTTTAGGAATAGAAGACGGAGGCTCAGTGTTGGGCCTACGTTAAATTGCAAGGCTGTGCTACCGAAGTTAAGACTTCTATACTGTACATAGCTTCTGATATTGACTTAGCTCAAACATCTTGCGGTTGGTAGCATATAACTGATTATCCTATTCAGCAAACTCAAAAAGAATTTACCTGTTCTCATCTGGTACTCTGAGCAGCTCTTTGAGAGAACATCACCTTCC
Source organism: Macrothele yani (assembly GCA_039090855.1). Taxonomy (NCBI): domain Eukaryota; kingdom Metazoa; phylum Arthropoda; class Arachnida; order Araneae; family Macrothelidae; genus Macrothele; species Macrothele yani. The sequence goes on along the minus strand of CM077023.1, from coordinate 59,928,483 downwards.
TCAAAGAGCTATTCAGAAAACATCTCCTTTCCAAAGAGCTATTCAGAAAACACCACCTTCCTCAAAGAACTATTCAAGACAATGAAATTTGAGGTATTGATACCGCTATTTAATTCCTCAACTTTTTAGTGTATATTGGAATATTCATTTCTTTTTGGAAATGATTCTCTTTGCTTTTCCGCTCTTACTCCAAGTTCTCTTACGCAACAGCATTCAAAAGTAGATCTCCACTGAAAAATCTTGGACTCTGTAGTCTAGGACATTCTGAATTTTGGTGACAAGCAATGCTATTAATAATATGCATTTATATTTATTGTTATCTATATCTTTTCAGACATACAATGCTGTATGCTTCAAAAGGAACACCTTACACATTGAAAAATTGCTGATGTACGTTTCATCATATACACTGAGTTAGCTTTGTATTAGGAACCCCTACATAATAACGAGTAGGTCCACATTTCTGTGCAATCACGGCTCACAGAAGTCTAGGAACAGATTCTTGGAGGTGTCGAACATCCTTCATGCTTAACTCGGTCTATGTCCTTTGCAGCAGCTCAGTCAGTTCACGCTCATTCCGTAGAAGAGGATCAGCAGTTATCACACTCCGTTCTAGCATATCCCACAAGTGCTCATTTGGATTACAGCCATGGGAGTTTAGGGACCAAGGAAATGTGGCGAATTCTTTGTCGTGTTCTTCTAACCACACAGTAGTCATACGAGCCCGATGACGCTGTGCGTTGTCCTGTTGAAAAATTACACTCTGGTCCGGTAAACCTCCTGCAGATATGGATGGAGATGGTGGGCTAACAGGTTCTTGTCGCGCCTACCACTCAGTGTTTGTGGCATGATAACCGACGGACCTAGGGCTTGCCAGGAAAAAGCTCCTCAGACCAGAGCCCCACTTCCACCGGCTGTTGTACAACACCTGTGCAACCAGGGCTTCATTCGGTTTACGCCACTTGCGAACAGCCATCAGCATGGTGCAGCTGGAAACGGGACTCATCGCTCCAGACGACCTTCTTCCATCTGTCGAGTGTCCATTACTTACGTTTCTTGGCCCATGCGAGGCGTTGATTTTAATGACTGGGCGTGATCATGGCTACTCTCGTTGGACTCCAGTTGTGGAACCCGGGACGAAGCAGGCTACGGTGCGTAGTGCATGTGGAAATAGGTCGAACTGCACCGCTGTTGTACTGGTGAGTGAGCTGAGTTACTGTTACACGTCTTTGCTCGATACCAGCCGTGACACCCTACGGTCACCTCTAAGATTAACCGCACGTGGATAACCAATATGAACCCTTCTACTGGGTGACTGCATGGTTAATCTAGTCCTGGTACAATCTTGATACAATAGTATTAGAGCAGCTAACAAGTGCGGCTGTTTCCAAAAAGTACTGGCACCTGCCCTTCGGAACCTCAACTCTCTGGCGGCGGGCAAATTAGCTTACGTCGCCACATTTCTTCATTGCTGGCAAACGTCTAATGATTACGTACAGACGATAAGTCCGCACGTGACGTTGATATCACGTGATACTTCGTTATCACTCCGAATATGTAAAACGGGGGGGGTGTTCCGAATCGAAAGCTAACTCAGTGTATTACAGAGAGAAACCACTGAACTCCTTGTTCATCCTAGATCACGGCATGTCCTTATATGCACACATGGAGACTAAATAAGTACTGCTATTTCAATGTTTGGTCAGTAATTTACCAACAAACTACTCCATCAGATTTCATAAAAGCATATACGGCGTTGTAATCCGTATTACAGGCACTAGTGGGAAAAGGTACTTGAGCTGAGCAAATTGCATTGTCCATATGTATACACTTGAGTTAGTAAAACTTGTGTATAAATTAATCTAGTACGAACACGGATGATGAATGCTTCATATTTTCTGAACAACGCTATATTTTTGCGATGTGATAATCAATCATGGATGTTAGTATAGGAGGTATATTACTTGGTGCATTTAGTGTAATTAACTCATGATTAAAGAGTCATAGTCCTGAAATACAATTAATTTATCGGACGCCAAATTTTGCAAAGATGAACGAGGAACTCACAGAATCTGGTTCATGGGTGAAGTACTTGTACATAATCATTGCCATGAAATCTGTTGGAAATGGGACGTACGTTGTGGAATAACATCTGTTCATGACATACACAGTCAAGTCGCATTATTGTGACCACCTACTACTTTTGACGTCAACAGCGCGTAGCCAATGATAGAAGGCACGTGTCGTGAGCTGACTTGGAGGGTACATAAGGTGTGCTGTAGGCATTCTGAAAACATATAGGGCCGCAGATGGTCTAGTGACCAGCGTTCGTGACTGCCACGGTGAAATCTCAGGTTCGATCTCAGGCTAAATATCCGCCGTGCGTCGGATAGTCACGTTAAGCCGTCGGGCCCCGGCTACTGGCTTCCCGGTAATAAATAAGGGCGTCTTCCTTCCCCTTTCTACTTCGTTTTCGTGTCACTTTCCTCTCAGGCACTCTAGCCCAAATCTCCTAGCTTCCTATTTCTAAGGGTTGTTTAAGACCTGGGGTCAGACTCTCGCTTCCTAAAATCCTCTATATATGATCTGATCCCTGAAAACATATCACTCGTTGCTGTCATGGATAAAAGGAGCGATTTATCAGATTTGCAAAAAGGATGATTATCGGTTTTCGGGCCAAGGGTGGCAGTATTTCTGAAGCAGCGCAGTTTGTGAACTGTTCGCGTGCAGCTGTGGTTAAAGTGTATCGTGACTGGAGAAATGGTGCCATTGCGAATAAGCAACGGGGAGACTGCGTAGCACCACGTGCCATTAATGTGAGAGGTGAACGTCGGCATCGAAGGTGCCTGAAGGCCGATCGACACGCTACAGTGGAGCAACTCACTGGCCGAATGAACCAGGGAGGCTACCGGAAGGGTGTCTAAAACGACAATTCAGCGAATCCTGCTGGGTATGGAGCTCCGATGCAGACGGAGGGTCACTGCACCTATGCTAACGAAGGTGCATCGGCAGAAAAGGCTTACATTGGCACAGCAGTATCGGAATTGGACTTCCGCTGATTGGCAAAGGATTGCCTTTTCCGATGAGTCACGTTATCTGCTTCATCGAACGGATGGACGTTGGCCTATAAGGCGAGAAACATCGGAGAACAAACACTCTTCAACCCATTGCTGGAAGAACGCAAGCTGGTTATGGTCTGGGGAAATGTTTTCGTGGCATTCCCTGGGGACATTCATATCTGGGGAAGGCACTATGGACCGAATTCGTTATGAATCCATCCTTGTAGACCACGTACACCCATACATGCTGTCTGTCTTCCCTGGGGTGGATGGGTGTCACACAGCTAGAAATGACCGAGAGTGTTTGGAAGAGCACGATTGAGACTTCAAAGTACTTCCCTGGCCCCCTAATTCCTCCAGTTGAGCATCTGTGGGACCACCTCGATCGTGTTGTTCGCTCTATGGATCCTCCACCATGCACCCTCCAGCAGCTGTCAGATGCACTGCTGTCAGCATGGCTCCACATACCTGTGAACACCTTCCAGCACCTTAGTGAGTCACTCCCAGCCCGTCTAGCTGCTTTCCGCGCTGCACACGGTGGTTACTTTGGATATTAGCTGGTGGTCACAATAATGTGATTCGACCGAGTAGCTATTGCATTTGAACATTTTAAATTCACAACTACGACTTTCTTAACCCTTTCTGCCCTGATGGTACTTAAGAGTATCACGTTGGTCTTTTTGCCTGTACGGACTGAAAACATCACCACTGCCGGACGGAACGCCCAAGTACCGATATAAGGAAGTTTGTACTTAGGTTACCAAATGGTTCGGCATGCAAACTTGTCTTGTTCACGTGCAAAACCGTTTATAATGGATGCGTGCATGTGGCGACGGACAAAGTGGCCCGTAAGTTTGTGTTTCTGTATGTTGCGGTGTATTGCGGTTTCATGGTCTAGGAATTTAGGGTTCTATTGTATACACTTACGTAAATCATCTGAATGATACATATTGGTCTGTTATTTTATAATACGATTTGTGACACTAATAAACCTCTGTGGTGCTCAGAAGTAGCGTCAGGACGTAGACATACATACCAACGAATTATATATGATTTCAAATACATTATTATATATGTATGATGTGAGATTACTGCTGTAAATGCATTCATCATTTAACAAAGAATTGAACGGGCAGATTACGTACTTGGATCTCAAGAGAGCTGTCACGCAAGGTCTCATAACTTTAGATACCAGCGCTCCGAAGAAACGTGGACGACATATCCAAACAGGATCTCCTCTCTAGGGTCAAACGAAACGCAGAAAACAAAATGTCTCTGTGCCAAAAGATGTTCGTCTGCAGAACCTTGGATCGCATTGGCCCGAATTTGTTTCTAACAGGGGAAGATGCGAAATGTGTTCACTGAAGAAAATACAATCTGAACCTCATTCCAAGTGTGTTTGCTGCAAGGTCCTTCTTTGTTGTAATGAAAAAAAAAAAAGGTTTTGTAGAATTCCGCTCAAAGCAAAATAAATAATAAGATAACATTTCTGATTTTCTTTTCCCTACGGTCCTAACTGTACTTCTGCGTACGACTAGTCAAAACACTATGACATATTATATAATTCACTCTATGAAAGCAAAAACCGTTATTACAGCTCCAAAGCTATGTACCAAACCATAAGTTTCCAAAAATTCACAGCCTCAATTAATTCAGGATTCAGAGGGTTAACTCTGCATAAATGTTTGGAAGCGCTTGTATCAGGGTCTTCAAGCCCAATGTAAAGCTACTGCGTATTTGAATTGGTGCGCTCCTTAAATTGTGCCTTTGTTCAGATCTCTGTACTTCATGATCCAATATTGCCGAACAAGGCACTTTGACTTTCTATTGCCATCTAAATTGAATACAAAAGGACAAGTCTTACCTTTGTCATAATCATTTCGTTTAATCTTTCTGTTGTCCCTTGTAAGTATTTCGTTCTTTTAACTTCTGATTGTGCAGTATCCAAACCCGATGAAAATGTTTTTTTCAAAGCAGTTTTTTGACTGCATCATGATGTCATACTGTAGTGGCAATTACGAATCAAAATCATATTTTTTCTGGCACTTTTCGTACTGTTACTTCTACTTTTATTAATTCTAAATGTCAGCAGGTGAATACAATCGGATTCAATGCCACTTGTCCAAGAGGTTGTGTCTTGTAATGTGTATCATTTATTTGTACATTGATTCTGTTTAATCCCGGTCTTAGCTTTTATCTAACTCGTGCTTTTTTTCAGTTTTCCTTTTTTCTTATTTTTTTATTTGAACGTTCCCATTTTTTTCTGACTTTTTTTTCCTGTGTAAGAGTGCGCGTACATATATATATATATGCATGCATGTGAGTCTTTTTTTCATTGGCGATTATTCAGTGAAGCAAAAACGTTCCCGCGCGTACGTGATGACTGGTTCACATCCGGTCAGACGCAGCAAGCCTTTTCCACCCTCTGGGATTAATTAAAAATATCTCATGATCGCCAATTTTCGCTTCAATTCGGTCTTTATTGTCCCGCCCTTAACTGCTTTCTTTTCCTCGGACTAAAAAGCATCCTTTCCTTCTACACAACTTCCTTCTTTTTTTCTCTTCTATAATCTTGGGAATCTTCATTTTTCCTTCTTGCCATCAGCATTTTCTCAGGAACTGAAGAAACGCCTTAAGGAAGTGATATTTTTATACCTTTCGTTGCTTGACGAGAAGCTTATTTTATTGCTGTTAGTTATTTGATTTTTTTAAAGAAGAATGTCGGATTTTCTGAAAAGTAGGCCATTTATTCAGATCTGCAGATAAAAACAAAAACGTATTCAGCTTTCACTGTTATGTAATATAATTTTTCTTTTTTATTATTTCAGATTTTAAATATTTTTCGTACTTTTAAAAAATTCTCATTTTTCCCCTTAGCTGTGTGCTTTAAATTTCAAATATTAACTTACAAATTTATAGTGGTGCTCTTTTTTTATGAAGAGTAAGAGAGGGAGTGCTTCGAAAACAGTGTCTCTTTAAGGCACAACTGGGGACTATTCCAAGCTGATTAACAAGATGTTTATTCTTTGCCGTGAATTTATTCGGTACTTCAGTGTTTTTCACAAATGAAGGAAAGTAGACTCGTGGAATAAAATTATCTAAAAGTGTATGCTACTTTGTTTGCATAACAGTTGGTGCGTATTTAGTAAATGCTTTGGTAAAAAAAATGACGTATTGAAACATCACAATTATGTATGATTAAGAGCTTTATTTTTTCATCAAGCATTTATCAAATGCAAAATAACTGGAAAAATTGGAACACCATCTTTCTTTTATGTATTGCATTATTTTCTAGGAAATACATGAATAGCAAAAGTACAAATTTTGTCACTTGAAAAAAAAAAAGCAGTAGCGGTTAGAAAATCATGGAAATAACTCATTTATTTGTTTATACTTTTCGCAGCACTTTTAACGTTGTCGTATATCTTTAGGGAACCCGTGGATTCCAGGGAAGCATTTTCTTAGAGACAGAATGCGAAACAAAGACACAGGGAGAGAGAAAAAAATAGAGAAAATGAGAGAGGGAAGGAAAATAAAAGAAAATGCAAAATGAAAAAAATAAGGAAGTAGAAATGGGTAGAGAATTAGTGAGAAAAATAGCAGATGCAAAAAAATAGTGCAATTAAGGTAGGAAAGAAGTGAAAAAGACAGAATTAGAGTGAGTGGGCTGGAATAAAATGCAAAAGAGAGAAACTGAGAAATGTAGAAATAAAAGGACGAAAACAAGAGGGAACGTGTAGCCAGACAATAAGAGCGAAGAGAGAAAGAAAAGCAAGAAAACATAAATGGGCAAAAAGAGAGAAGACTAGAGATTTGGGCAGGTGAGAGAGAAACAGTGAGATATAGAGAGAAGGAAAGAAAGAAACTGAGGTCGAGAGGAAAGGATGGAAGCAGAGAGACCGTAGTAAATGAAAGAAAACTAGAGAGAAAGGATGAAAAGGAGACAGGCAGTCACAGAGGCGAGAAGGGAAGATAGAAAGAGAAATAGGAGCAGAGAGAAAACGAAATCAAAGAGAGTCGAAGAGAGAGAGAGAGAGATAGATAGATAGAGAGAGAAAGAGAGAGAGAGAGAGATAGATAGATAGAGAGAGAGAAAGAGAGAGAGAGAAACACATAGATGTCTGAATATTTTTCTAGATAAAATATTAAATGAGAGAAAAACTTGAGGGTCACTAAAGAAATATGAAGAACAGAAACCTGATGTTTAAGTAAATTACCACTAATTCGTACAATCATAGATATACGTACATTTCTTAACCCTTTAAATGGCTGATGCATCTGAACAAAACAGTGCTCATAATTTTCTGCGCTCCCCAAAGAGAAATGTTCACATAGCTGCCGGGTTTTACGAATCTTTAGGGGAAAATTTTCCATCCTCCCTACATCTCAGCAGTACTAGCCGTGAACCTGTTACTGGTGATCAGAACCACCGTATAGTCCCTTTTGTTCTCTTCTCCATGGCCAAAGGCATTATCGGAAAGGGCTCGTACTCTTGACTGGGACATCATGCCACTGTGTAGAAACAAGTGCCTCAATATATTTTGCAATGTGGCATTGAAGAGCTTGAGATATTTTTTTGTCACCTTGTCTCACTCCTTTTCCAATTTTTTATGCCCTGTTTCTCCGAACAGACAAACCTTTGCATTTTCACAGTTGTTATTAACAACATTAATGTATGCATCTTCAAAACCGCAGAATTTCAAGGACATTATAACTGCTGATGGTTTCATGGAATCAAAAGCCTTTTCATAATCAATAAAAGCCATACATAGTGGCAGTTCATATTCATTTGCTCTTTCAGCTAGTTCTCTCAGTATGTTAATATGATCTATAGCAGTCCTGAATTCAGTTTGTTCTTTTGGTTGAGTCATGTCCGTTGTGTGTGCGTGCTTCCTTCAAGCATTTGTGAAAACACAAGTTTGTCCGCGACGGACATTGAATTCGTGTCCCCTCACTTCGGAGTAAGTCGCTCTCCCAACTGAGCTAACCAAACAGAACGTCTCGTTGCAGATTCTCGTTGAACGTCTCGTCTTGACACATGTTTTCAACTCTGTAGTACGTCACATCATCTCCCTCTTAATTTCTTTTTTTTTTTTTAAGCGAAGTAGAATTTTTTTATTAATTCTAAACAACGTGCGGAACAAACATCACACATTTTTCGAAGAACCCAATGGCCAGTGGATCAATTTTCCACAATCGGACGCCAATGTAACGTAACCCTTTTTACGTTATGCAAGATTTCCGGATGAATAGATGTTAAACTAAGGGTAAATGCGATGCAACTAATTGTGCCGGATAGCTCACGTTGAAGAGCTTGAAGACAACCAAAGCCTGAAAGGCCCCACGAAATACAAAGGCCCCACAAAACATATACAGAAGTCCAACTTACGTCAACTTTTTACTGGTCCAGCAACATTACACGAAATCCCAAACATAGCACGGTGAAGTACACACCACTTCACATATCTTAGTCAAGAAGTTTAAAATCAAAACTTAGTAATGTTCTAACACCTCTACACACAAAGCATCCTCTGCATCGTATTTTTATCTGACGTTCTTATCACATATATTTATACGTCATTCTTGTTCAGACCTCAGTGTGTTGCCAACATCATTCTCGTTTGAGGGAACAGACATAACGTTAAGGTTTGAAAATATCTAAGAGAACGAACTCAAATTTACATAGAAAAAGAAACTCAAAAGGAAAGTTAAAATAGAATATACGTCACAATGTGTAACAATACCGTACTGAAGATTTTGAAAGCAATTGACGGCAGACTGATGGGTCTGTAAATCCGAGATTCTCAAGGTCCCCTTTTTTATGAAGCAGGATCACTGTAGCATTCTTCCAGTCATCAGGAATCCTCCCTTCGTTAAGACATCTGGTGAAGACTTGCGCAAAGGTAGTTTCTGTTTCCTCACTGTTTTCTTGTATAATGTGCACAGTAATTCCATCTTCCCCTGGAGCTCTTCCCGGTTTCACGTTTTGGATTTTTTTAATTGCATAGGCAATTTCTGCTGGGAGAGGTGGGTTCAGTTTAAAGCATGTATATTTCTATATACCTAAAATTTATGTATCATCCTTTTCATTTAGTTTTGTATAGAACCCTAACTCTTTTCGGAATTTTACTTCTATTTATTTTTATAGTACAATCTTTTTTCTGAGTACCATAAATTGTGTTTTCTTCCATTACTGAGATGATCCCTTTTTTTTTTTTTTTTTTTTTAGGCTTTGGTTGTCTTCAATTTCTTTTTTCACTAGTTCACATTTGAATTTTCCTGTGTCTTCAGCGATGCTTCTTTGCATTGTTTTTCATAGTTCTTCATATTCCACTTTGTAATTTACATTATCTTTATTTACATTATCTTTATTTATCTTCATCTTCCTTCTTTTTTGCATCAGCACTTTTGTTTGTCCAAATATTTTTTTCACGTGGTTTTGGTTTTTAGCACCACCTATTTTTGTCTCTTTATCTTTACCTAAAATGGCACTGTAACAAGAAATGAAGGCGACATTTTGAGGAGAGTTACAGAGTTCTACACATAGCTATATTAAAGGAATAATACATTTGTTACAGACATAAAGAAACGCACAGGTACTGAAATGCCTCCAGTCCTTTCAGGCAGAAATTGTCCATGAAATTAAGAGCACGAAACGAGGAAAAGCAACAGAAGAAGATGTAATTGCCGTGGACATTGTACCAGCAAAGAAACTAAAACCACTCTCGCTCAGGTTTTCACTAAATGCATGAACGATGACTGAAACAATGCTACAGAAACTACAAACCCGTCATCTTCTTATCAGTTTGATAAAGTCTTCACTATGGTACTATTACAGCGCTTGAAGAAAACACTGAACATGGTTCTACTAAGAAAGCAAAGCTGGACTCGGGAGTGGCTACAATACCATAGATCATATCCATGCACTGAGAGAATTAACTGAATAAACTAATGAATATGAACTCCCAGTATGAATTACTTTTGTTGATTTTGAAAAGGCTCGTAGTAACATCTATGAAATGCAAGTGCAAAGGTCCAACTGTCATAGACGCCCATATGGAGGCAAGAAGGCCTCTGTTATATGGAAACATTCTAGAAATAAATCAAGCCAACACCTCTTACCCTGCCCTGGAAATCTGATTATACCGTTTCAGTACCTCGGAAGTACTACAAAGTTTTTCGTGATAACACTGGTTCTGATTGCAAATTTTTCTGTGTAACTTCTGGATGATTATGCGTGTGTACGAAATAATAGTAAAATCGTTCGGAATCTACAGTAGGAAAAGTGGAAATTTGCAGTAAACGATAATAATATAGTAATTTCCCATTTCATTTTGGAGCACAACATTCATACGCACAGTACAAAAAATGATGAAAGGCAAAGAAGTAAAAAATATATCGTCATCTACGATAGCCATTCAGTGCTGGTAAAAGATCTCCGGAAGTTTCTTCTTCCAGAACATTGTCCTGTGTTTTTTTTTTTTTTTTTTTTTTTTTGATGACTGATTGAATAGTGGCTGGGATTCCACTAGCGGGATACAAATGCTCAGAAGAAGCAAGATTCAAACGAAAAACAAGGAAATATCTTTATTGTTCCAGCATGTAGTGAAATTTTAATTATCCATATCTTTTATGATGCTTTTGGTTCTAGTTTTCTGTTAAAAATTTATTTGTTGCGCGTGGGTAAAAATGGTTAGAAACACAGAAGGAATGGTGAAATTTTCCAAATGGTGTTTGTATTTACCCAATTACCTTTGCCCCCTTCTGAAAACTGCCTACTGGCAACCATGTCAACTGTTCAAGAAATATGCAAGTATCGTCTTAGAGCTTCAGTGTATGATCCAAGAAATTGTGGGCAAGATTAAGGAAGTGGGATTATAGATGAACTTACAGAAAACAAAACTGATGCAACATGCTTTTACAGTACTAGAAGATTTAGAGGCTGATGGGGAAATTTAGAAGTGACTAATGCTACGTCTGCTTGAGACAACAGATATCAAGCAAATGCCTCGTCGATGAAGAAAGTAATGTGGATATAAATATTAGATGGAGTGCATTTGGAAGAAACAATTCAATTTTCAAGAGCAATTTACCATTATGTCTTAAAAGAAAAGTAATTAATCAATGGATCTTTCCAGTGCTTGCACATGAATCAGGTACACGGACCTTAACTAAAAATTACATACAAAGGCTTCGGACAGCTCAAAACAAATACGGAGAGATGCATGCTTGGTGTAACCAGAAAAGATAGAAAGAGGGACTTATGGATCAGGAAAACGACTAGTGCGGATATCATGATGATCTAAGTAAAACCCTGAAATGGCAATGCGCTGGACATATCGCTAGAAATGATCATCATTGGACAACTGAAATACTAGATGGGTACCAAGGAGTAAGAAATAGACCCCTAAAAGAAGATCACGTGGTAGATAGGTAGATGAGATTCGAAAGCACGGAGTACTGACATAGAAGAGAATTACTCAAGACAGGGAGTTGTGGAAGAGACTTGCTCAAGACAGGAAATTTTGGTAGAGACTTGCTCAAGACAGGGAGTTGTGGAAGAGACTTGCTGAAGACATGGAGTTGTGAAAGAGACTTGGGAAGGCTTCATCCAGCAGTGGACTGAGAATGGTTGCTGATGATATATGTATAAACTCTTTTTTTTTTTATTTTACACTGTTAAAAATTTTGTGGTAAGTTGCACCAAAAGGTGGTGCTACACTAGCTGCACCACTTTCTGAGAAAAGGTACACCATTGTGTGGTGCAAACAAAACCCAACAACATGAGGAAACTTTGCACCATAATGTGGTGCAACCTTGTACCATAACGTAGTACAAAGTTGCACCATTCTGTTGGGTTTTGTCTGTACCACACAATGGTGTATCTTTTCTCAGAAAGTGGTGCAGCACCACTTTTTGGTGCAACCTACCACAAAATGTTTAACAGTGTAAGAAGTATGCTTGGGTAAAATTGTTTCCAGAAATCAGGTACGGTATTGTTTGCACACCCGTATGATTGAGGGTAGCGTAACGGCAAGTTGCGCCTTTTGAGCATCCGGTACGGAATGTGACCATACAGAGCACTGTTCAGAGTAAGAGATCGTATAAGAAAGTGAAAAAAGAAAAATTAAAGAACGAAAAAGTTCCTTTTTTATGGCAAAACAACTTTTCTGAACCACTTATCACTGTGTTGGCATATTACTTTGCTGGCAAGAATTTTTCATTACACTCAAATTGTTTCATGACATTCAGAATAGTTTTAGTCTAATTGAGACCTTCCTCAGCTTTTTGAAATTAAAAGCATATGTCTCGAATGAAAACTCAAGTTAAAAAACAGAAAAGCTAAAACGTTTTAAGTAAAAATTATTTAGTTTTCTTAAAACTCATTACTGAAGGAAGAATAATAATATTATAGAAACTGTTCTTTTAATCGCTTCCCCAAACGATAAAAAAAAATAGTTTAATGACTAGTGGAGCAACTTGATGGGCTATAAGCAATCGCTCGTCCTTAATTTAGAGCCACCGATTTCAGGGAAGGGAGAGAGCCAGTGCTGTAAGACAAAAATACACATCCATGCCTCACAGGCATCCTAACCCTGATACATTTCGGACGAACAGTCACAATCCAGCACTTAGAGCACTGCGCCACCGGGACGACTTTATACACAGTCGAGTCACATTATTGTGACAATCAGCATATATCCAGAGTAACCGCCGTGTGCAGCGCGGAAAGCAGCTAGACGGGCTGGAAGTGACTCAATAAGGGGATGGAAGGTGTTCACAGGTATGTGGAGCCATGTTGACTGCAGTGCATCTGACAGTTGCTGGAGGTGCGTGGTGGAGGATCCATAGAGCAAGCAACACGATCGAGGTGTTCCTACAGATGCTCAATTGGGTTTAAGTCTGGGAAATTAGGTGGCCAGGGAAGTACTTTGAAGTCTTCGTCATGCTCTTCCAAACACTCTCGGACATTTCTAGCTGTGTGACATGTCGCATTGTCGTGCTGGAAGATCCCTACCGCCCCAGGGAAAACAATCAGCTTGTATGGGTGTACGTGGTCTGCAAGGATGTATTCATAATGAATTCGGTCCCCAGTGCCTTCCCCAGGTATGAATGTACCCAGAGAATGCCACGAAAATATTTCCCCAAACCATAACGCTGCCCCCACAAGCTTGCGTTCTTCCAGCAATGGTTGAAGAGTGTTTGTTCTCCGATGTTTCTCACCTTATACGCCAACGTCTATCCGTTCGATGAAACAGAAAACGTGACTCATCGAAGAAGGCAATCCTTTGACAATCAGCGGAGGTCCAATTCTGATACTGCCGTGCAAATGTAATCCTTTCTCTTCTGTCGATGTACCTATGTTAGCATAAGTGCAGTGACCATCCGTCTGCATCGGAGCCCTATACGCAGCTGGGTTCGCTCAACTGTCGTTTTAGACACACTTACGGTAGTCCCAGGTCCATTCGGCCAGTGAGGTTCTCCACTGTAGCGTGTCTATCGGCCCTCACGCACTTTCGAAGCCGACGTTCACCTCTCACATCAATGGCACGTGGTGCTCCGCAGTTTCCACTTCGCTGATTTGCAATGCTGCTATTTCTCCAATCACGCACGATACATTTCAACCACAGCAGCACGCAAACAGTCCACAAACTGCGCTGTTTCAGAAGTACTGCCACCCTTGGCCCGAATCCTTTTTGCAAATCTTATAAATCGTTCCTTTTACCCATGACAGCAACGAATGATGTATTTTCAGAATGCCTACAGCACACCTTATATACCCTCCAAGCCAACTGACGACACGTGTCTTCTTTCATTGGCTACGCGTTGGTGACGTCAAAAGCATTAGGTGGTCACAATAATGTGACGCTACAGTGTAGAAACTAGTGAAAAACAAATCTGTCACAAGATGTACATGGGAGTTACACAACTATATGACAGTTCGGCAGAGAAATGTATTGAACTGCTACCATTTGGCCATCTCAAAAGACTTGAGAGCATTAAATTAAGATTATTTGCTAGGTGCAAACTTTACGGCCAAGAATTTTCTTGAATGCTTTTTCAGCAATGAACTAGGATTACAGCGATTTTGTATTGATGCAAAATAAAGACAAAATTTCACCACTTTGCGGTCATCACCACTTTGCGGTCATCACCACTTTGCCATAGAAGTCATTGACGTATTTCCTAACATGAATTTTATTTTAATGTTCAAACGACAGTATCTACGCAATGTTTTCCTGAAGGGGAAAAAAATATTTTGATATTGGGCCTGAGTTAAAAAAAACTAAATCTTTCAGATGAATTCCTTATGCGAATAACATTCCTGTTAGTACAGCATGAAGTCAGTGGCGTAGCCAGAAATTTCTTAAGGGAAGGGGGGGTCCCTGGATTTAGTTCATTGGTGAAAGCCTCATATCGACATATATTCGCTTTAAATTCGTACTCAATCCACCCTCAAGGGGGTTCGGACCCCCTCCCTATGGCTGCGCCTTTGCATGAGGTAGAGTTGTCAATGTTATCTGACAGAGAAAAAATTTGTGATACTTTCATGTAGCAGAAATGCGAGATGTTTTCTTGCAAATGCTGAATGAATGAAACAATATTTCGAGCTATTATACCCTACTACGAAATGATTCAGTAAAGAATGTTCAAAGCATGCAAGCTTTGTAAGCTAGTATTCTAGTAATGTGGATGCAGAAATCGTACAGGTAAAGGAAACATATACACTGTCTGGCCAATTTATCAGGACCTGCCATATGTTATGTCTGCGGAAAGAAAATCTCGGGTAAGTAAACTAAAATTTACAGGTGGACAATACTTAAGGAAAACTCACAAATTTAACACAATTTATTTATCCCGTTCCCAAAATGCGGAAATTTAAATTTACTCAAACGGTTGTCTGTTTCAAATATTCTATTCCTAAAATAAAGTGAAAGACTAAAGCGTCATCTTCTATAGAATCAGTGAAAACATGTGTGGGAATAAGTTTTTCTGTTCTACCCAAGATCAAAAGGGAAATCTCTTTACTGGAGAAATTGATCTCAAAATTGTGAGCTCTTATATTCTTGTTATTCTTGACATTCAGTGCGTAACAAATTCTATATTTTGGCTCTGTAGATAGGTCATAACAACATCATCTCTTCACTGAATTTCTCCATGCTAGACTATTTAAAATGTTACACTGACTAGGAATGTTTCTTTCCGTAGATATATATATAATATAAGAGAGGTTCTAATAAAGTGCTGAAGCTATGTAAATCAAATACCTACGTGACGTAACTTTCACTTGTTTTTTCAGCATAGTCAGGTTAAAATGTCGTAGGTTACTTCCACAGCGTGTAGTTTTTATCCCTCGTGTTTTTATCCCTCGTGTTTTTTTTTTTTTTTTTTTTTGATTGGAGGTTTAACGACCACCGTGAGCAACTCAATGGGCTATAAGCAGTCGCCCGTCCCTAATTTAGGGTCACTGGTTCCAGGGAAGGGAGAGAGCCAGTGCCGTAAGACAAACACAACATCCATGCCTCACCGGGATTCGAACCCGGGCCCTTTACGGACGAATGATCAGAGGCCAACGCCTTAGACCACTGCGCCACCGGGGCGGCCCTCGTGTTTTTGATAAGTACGAAAAAGAAATCCCCTTTGTACAGCGTTGGTGTATTTTACAGGTGGTCCGTATTTTGAACTCACTCTGATTTATTTCTTCTGTTTACGTCTTATCTTCATGTGTCTCAATCTATCTTTATCATCAGGCCAAGGCAGCACCTGCAGCGTGGCATTCAGAGATTTTTCCGGGGGACAATTACAAATTTTGAGGGAGCTAAAACTCGTTGACTGATTTTATATATATACAGTATATAAATAATCAAATTATCATATGTAGAGGATTTTAGGAAGGGAGTGTCTGACCCCAGGTCTTAAACAACCCTTAGAAATAGGAAACTAGGAGATTTGGGCTAGAGTGCCCAATAGGAAAGTGACACGGAAGCGAAGTAGAAAAGAGGAGGACGACGCCCTTATTTATTACAGGGGGGCAGTACCCGGGGTCCGACGGCTTAACGTGCCCATCCGACGCACGGCGGATATTTAGTGGATCGAGCGTTCGTACCTGCATGGGATCGAACCTGAGGTCCTTTCCGCGGCAGTCACGAACGTTGCCCACTAGGCCACCCGCGGCCCATATGCAGTATATATATATATATAATCCCAATTTTATTATTTATATATGCATTAATACATATAACAAATTTCAAATAGAGTATAAAAATTGTGCTCGTATATCGCAATGCAAATTCCAAGAAATGTACACATGCAAGTGATTAAAAATGTAAAAATGTTATACGTTTATTTTAATTCAGTAATGCACCACGGATTTCACCATGGGGCTGCCCCCCCCCACACACACACAAAAAGAAAAAACATTTTGAGTGATAAAAATGACCTTGCCTTACTACAAGCGTGTTTCTGATTATTAAGGAATCATTACAGTATTACCAGAAAACGTATGGTGTAAATCGTTACCCTACGACTTGGCTTCAGCCCATATAAATTATTTAGATTAGCACATAGCGGTAAAAAACAAACTAACTAACTAACCGTTTGGATGCCAGTTTAAAGTGCCTCGATTTTTGTTTGTTTTTTTTGTCACGGAGTGTAAATTAATTTTTCCAAATATTCGGCTATAAATGAAAATAATTAGACTAAATATAAGGGAATATCACACAAAAACTTACGGGGGCGGTAATGGATTTTCGGGGGGGGGGAGCTAAGCACCCCCGAGAAGAAGCCTGAATGCATCACTGAGCTCGTGAGCATTTATTGAGTTCAAACGATGGTTAAAATCTACTCAGTCCAAACACTGGGTGGAATGGCATATAATCTAAAAGAAAAAAAATCGGTAAATTTAGATATCGCAAACAACAAGGATCCACGCAAACACAGAGTGATGATAAGGGTGATACGTTAGCACGATGTACCCCGATGCTGAGCAAGTTAGAAAAGGTCCAAGCTTTGAGTTGCTTAATGTCTTCAAGCAACTCAAGAAGTCGACTTTCTCTAACATGACTGGTTTGGTCTTGATATTTGGATTTGGAAGACTTCCTTGTTTCGATTCTACTCAATGTTATTTTTATATTAATCTGTAAGAAAAGCAAGGATTCGTGATTTTGACTTGATATTAAAACGGAAATGTACGTATTCACTCCTGAATTTTGAAATACTTAATACACATGAAATCAGAGTTTCTTATTCTTATCACTGGTTAGAAGAAACTTATCTTTGCCCGAAAATAAGATTTTTTAAAACAGTTTCTCGCCATTCTGAAATTAAATTAAAATAATAATTTTAAAATATCTAACACACGTTTTAGGCAATGAACGTCAAAATCAAGCATTGAATTCTGTCGTTTGTGTGCTGGAGAAATACGTTACTTACGGGGGGAGGGGGTTGGCAAGACACGTTTTGATCGTGTGAGGATTGAAGATGTGTTGTAGTTGTGCAATGTGAAGCAAAATGTTGTTAGCAAGATGGAGACTAATATTCTTCGGTGGTTTGGCCATGTTGAAAGAATGAGAGATGAGATGCTTACTAAGAATTATTTTTAGCCCAAGTGGCAGGAAGGAAAGGCAGATGAAAGCCAAGGAAGTCATGGGAGGTTCAGATTCAGGAGTGTCTGCACGAGAAAAAGATTATGAGTATGAAGTATAGAAGGTCTTGTGCACGTCGTGTGGTCGTTGTCAGTGAAGCTCGAGTTGTGTGTCAAGATCGCTGTAAATGGAGAAGCTTGATACCGCAACAGTAAGTAAATAATCAGTTAAACATTTATCTGGTAGTTTGTATTTCTTTGTCGAGCTAACCTCTGAATCTCATAGAGCAGGTTAGGCATGTATGCATGAATTCTGTCAGTTTTAGGAAAGTCATAATGAACATTTGGCATTTTTAATATTATGAAGTATATTCTAATTTAACTTTCACTTTTGTTTCTTTCTCTATGTAAATTTTGAGAAAAATTTAACGTTATATTTTTCTCAATAAATGAATGCTTTGTGGCAACAGTCTTGAGGTGAAGGTCAATTACGTGTGTGTGTTGGACAAGATAAGAACAATCTATATAATGTGTAGAGCGAGCAACGAAAGTGTATTGTAGTGTGGGTAGATTAGCGTTGCTTTCAGTTGTATTTTCACGACTAGCTAGCTATATGTAAAGAAGTTATAGCCGCCCCCGTGGCGCAGTGGTCTAAGGCGCTGGCCTCTGATCATTCGTCCGTAAAGGGCCCGGGTTCGAATCCCGGTCAGGCATGGATGTTGTGTTTGTCTTACGGCACTGGCTCTCTCCCTTCCCTGGAACCAGTGACCCTAAATTAGGGACGGGCGACTGCTTATAGCCCATTGAGTTGCTCACGGTGGTCGTTAAACCTCCAATCAAAAAAAAAAAAAAAAAAAAAAAAAGAAGTTATATTTGCTCTGAGATTTTGGAGCCTCAAGATATAGAGGTTCAGTTTATGTCTTACATTGCAAACTAGAGCTGCTAATTATTTATTATGCTGCTGATGATTGTCCTCGATGCATTGTTGAACTGAAATACCTGGGTGCAAATACAAGAGGGATTTTATAAGTAAAAAAAGACTCTTTTCTGGCCGTTAGGTCGCTTAATTTAGTTCAGTGTATGATCAAGGATTTTGTGTGCTAGCTATCCGGGGCATGACACTAAGAAGCCCTAGTGCTACAAGAACAACCTACTGATAGTACAAAGGTAAGTACAGACTTTATTTAATTAAAAAACATTACAATGGATATAAGGCCATTCTCATTCCCAGGTTTCAGTTACAAAAAATTTTTAAAACTCTCTTCTGCCTGACTCTTCTGAATTAGGCTAATCAGTTTACTGAATCATGTGTCTCAAAATGAAGTTATGGAGAAATGACATGGTACGCAGATACAGGCAGCGATATACACAGAACCAAAGATTAATTGCATTCTAAAACTCATTCTTACGAGCATTAATGACCAAAGAGCTAACTGCTTCCACCAGAGTGTACAGTTGTTACTGGTTTAGACAAAATCCAACCAAAGACCATTTGGCAAAAAACTTGGTGATTTAAGAGCTTTTCTGTCAAACTTAACTTTTGAACCATGTACATGCTATTCGTAACCATACTTTGAAAACCTGAAATCAGTAGATTTAAGGTCAGTGACAGTACGTCAACTCATGCAGTGTCATGGTGTGCAAACACCATCGTAAATGTCAATGTCGGGTGAACTTCAAACGTCTACAAGCTAAAGCAAGGCAGCGGTAACTTTCCAGCAATGTTTTCTGGATAGGGTGCTAGATTCTCTAAGTAAGGGCTTGATTTGGAGACCAAGAGTAGGTGTAGAATTGGTTTATAGGTTCCCTTGGACCCCTTGCCTGTTGCCAGTTCTTACATGTGCTCTATCAAAAATGCTTTGACAGCAGCGTAGAGTCTTTGACATACTATGAGGAAAGTACAAATGTACACTAACTTTTTTTTTTTTTGACAGCGTATGCTTAGATGCGCTCCCAAATGAACATCGAAGCTTAGGAGCAGTAGCCCATTTGGACTGACTTCGGTTTACTCGTTCCCGTAAGGAAGAGATCAAGGGGAACGAGAACAAACACAATATCCATGTCCAATGAAGGATTCAAAGTGGAGACTAGCTTTAGAACACTAATTTAGAGATTTTCCAGAGTTCGCTAGTGCATTTAACTTGGCTCAGTGCAGCAGCTCCGCCCCGGTGGTCGAATGGTTGGAGGCGTTATTTTCTGCCTGAGCTCGAGTCCTGGATGTAGCATGTTTGGCGCGTTTGTCTGATGGTGCTGACTTCATCCTTTCCTAGAACTAGTGGTCCCGAATTACAGATGGGAGACTGCAAATAATCCTTAGTTACTCATAGTGGTAGTTAAACCGCAAAACCTCTCGTTCATTTTTGTCCTCCTCAGAGCATATAAAAACATAAATGGATGGTCCCGAGTTTCTTTATGCAAATACATTTCTACAGTACGTAGTGTGTGTTAACTTTCACTGAGAAATTGGTATATTACCTAATTAAGTTTTACTAAAGGTTAATTTAGTAAAAGTTTAAATTTAATTTCAAGATTTTACTGACGCTGCTTACGCCATTTTCAGTAGCGATATAAATTTGTATCTATTCCTTACTCTTTTTGAGTTTGACGACTACCATGAGCAACTCTAAGGGCTCTAAACAGCCTCCCGTCGCTCATTTAGGGCCACTGGTTCTATAACAGGTAGTGAACCAGCGCTGCCTGGCAAACGCACCACTCATACGTCACTGGGTATGGGTGTCGCTCGTGTTGGGCACGACTAGACAGAAACCTACGCATCAGACCACTTGCTCACCGGGGAGCCATTCTTCTCTGTTCAAGGAACATATCAAACACACAGGTTTTTGGGGCATCTAAGGAAGCAGGATCAAAGAACACAAGATAATAAACAATTAGTAAATACACTTTTTGCTATTTAATGGGAAAGAATTAATGAATTTTTAACGGTGAAAGATTATTAATCTCATGTGAAAAGACTACTCTGGTGAAAATATTTCAGCCGAAGTCCAGTCGTATAATAGTACCACTTGATATCTAATACTTATTGTAACTGAGCGTTCTTCCATTTTTTAAGGAAAAGGTTATGCTATGTATCATGAAATTATGAATTCAGAAGTACAAAAATAACTTTTCTCTTGAATCTCACTGGGCATTTCCCATGAACCGCTGATGAGCGTTATTATATTTAATAGACTGCTTCAGAGCTTTTGACTGCACCCTGATAAATTAATATCGGCAAACGTGAAATTCCAAATCTACAAAGTTGTATATATTTAGTACTGTACTCGGTGATGAAAACAACAGCAAGATATAAAATGGAGAGCTCACAAAATTTGAAATTCGTAAATAAGTTATGCTACTTGGTATTGAAAGCTTAAACCCTGGCTCCAGAATGATTAGAAAAAAGATAAATGACTTAGGAGAGTTTTAATCATTCAGTTTTAATAATTTTAATCAAAGAAATAATGCAGAAAATTTTCGAAAATAACAACTCATTCAGTCCATACAAAATCAATGTGATAAACAGTGGCACGGTAATGAAAATCAGTAAATTTGCAGTATGTCATTAAATTAATCCAAATTAAGTAAAAATGTGAGTAAAAAAATATTTCGGTTCCTTATGATTGTGAATCAAATCGTGAATACTGAAAGAGTACAAAGGTATGACAGACAATTTTGACAGTTTTATTGGTTGATTAATTTGACATCACAGCCGTCAAGATGTAATCATTGGTTAATCCTTCTCCTGCTTGATATACTGGGGATACTAAGGATACTACAGAAATTAAAAGAAATATCCTAAAAGAAAACGAAAAGTCTTGAATTTCAGAGAGTGTTATAGGAAATAGCCTAAATTTCATCACCTAGTATTGTTAAGAAAAATAGGAAAATTCTACCACGAAAAGATTCTCCATGGAAAAATATTATAAAAAAACCCCCTAGGTTTTCAGTAATAAGTCTCTTTTACTTCTAAAATTAGCAGTGTGCACGGAAGGAAAAATGAAGGTACGATGGGCTAAATAATACCAGAACGTGATAGCCAGAAAGAGCATGAAATCCTTGAATAAGTTAAAAGGGAGCTGGAAATGTAGCTTTTGGAAAACTTCCATTAGGATTAAAAAGTATTTTCTAATGGAACTGAATGATAGGAAATAGTAATTATCTTCTGTAGCTCCCTGTAGAGTATCTCATCACTTTTTGCTGCAAAATACATAAAACTAAAACTCAAAGAGTAAACAACAAAATTTTTACTATCGGCTACGTCGCTTAGGGGCCAAGTAGTTTCGGAGAAAGCTGCTCAGATTTCAGTTCCAGCCCCAAATAAGACAGATTTTATATTTGTCCTTATGCTAGCTGTTTCTCTTTCCTGGAGAAAAAACGTCCCTGAATTAGAAACAGGAGATATATTGAAGCCTTAGATACTCGTGGGGGCCCTTAGAATCTTCGAAAATGACAAAAATAGCATTCTGAGAACAAATGTCCAAGTTATATCACCATATGGCTTCATTTTGCAGTGGCGACGCCAACCGCTCAGAACTGGGAGAGCTATTAGGGATGGGGGGGGCTAAGCATGATGGGAGGGGTGCAAAAATTCTCAAGTGTTTGTCAGAAATTTAGCAAAAATTTCGTTCATGTGCATTTTGTCCGACGTTGATAATGTTAATCCCTAGTAAAAAAGTTTTCAAGTGAATACTGAACGTGTATAGTATTCATTCTATGTGAGTAGTATGGGAGCCACGAATACGAATCTCTACGGCAAGTTACTATTTCTCTGCAATTTTAGTTTGCGTAGTTTTTTTTTTTTTTTTTTTTTTTTTTTGCTTTAATAAGGCTGTTTATGAATTTTAGTTTGGAACCTGACAAGGAATATCTATCTCTCTCATCGTTTTAAACTATAATTTCAAAAATGGTGTGTTTCTACGAGTCTCTTAGAAATTCATTCAGAGGACTCTTTCCATTTCCCCATAAGTTCAAACACTAAATTTAACAAGGAATTCATTTTATATAACAAAATTTCAGTGAATTCGAGATGTTCATATACATGTTTTCAAGTTCCTTAGAATCTTAGATGGTTGCGCCCGCCATATGTTCTAAATGCCTAAATATCTTGGAGGGCTAAAGGGTGGGCTCAAAGATCAGATCATATGTAGAGGATTTTAGGAAGGGAGTGTCTGACGCAAATTCTTAAACAACCCTTAGAAATAGGAAGCTAGGAGATTTGGGCTAGAGTGCCCGATAGGAAAATGACACGGAAGCGATGTAGGAAGACGCCCTTATTTATTACTGGGGGCCAGTACCCGGAGCCCGACGGTTTAACACGCCCATCCGAAGCACGGCGGATATTTAGTGGTTCGAGCGTTCGTACCTGTCTGGGATCGAACCCGAGGTCTTCTCCGTGGCAGTCACGAACGTTGAGCACTAGGCCACTCGCGGCTCCGGGCTCAAAGAAAAGTTGGGTGAAACCCATCCCAGCTCACCAGCAGCATCGCGCCTGTCACTTTATAATCAGTTCTTATGCAAAACTGCAAATTATACTTACATGATTTTAGTCAAAATTTTGGTCAAACCATTTAATTTTATGACCCTATTTTTCTGGAAAATAAAATATTGCATTTTAAAAAGACGGTATAACTAAGTAAAAATGTGAATAACAAGATATCATCTATGCTTTTTCCCCATTTATATGAGAAGGCTTGCCAAATCAAGGCTTTCCTTTCGAGAAGGAAGTTCAGTTTACTTTTATACTTAAGACGGATTAAAAAAAAAAATGAGGAAATAATTTCAAAATCATGATGTAAAAAAATGTTTCAAGGCATTCTAGATTTTATCGTGTTCTCATAACTGAATAACTCCAACACTCAATGCACGTTTGGTAACCAAATAGTTTCTGTCAGCCTACAAGAGACATCGCTCAACGCACAAATATGCTGCACATCATAGCAATAGGAAATCGGACATAAACATCTCTTCCTGCTGTCGTCGCATGATGATGATTTGTGGAAATTACCATATAAAATACCTACGAGCTCTATGGCTTGATAACAGTCCATATGGTTGTAAGTTTGGTTACCCACCATCAAGGGAACTCGCAATTCTAACTTCTCTTTATAAGGAGCCAAAAGAGTCGACTGCTCGCAGTGAGCCAGTTAATCTTAACTCTGTCTTGAAGCACTACACCCGATGTGACGGGTGACGTATTTGACGTGCACTGGAAGACAGTGCTCTGTTACCTCTTACGTAATGACCTATTTTAATTTTTGACCCATTCACTGTACATTAAAAAGTAAACACTCACTCTGTGTTTAGAAATTTACACTAATATCCTCATCTCAAACAATGGAGAGACACAATATCAGTATTTTTGTTTTCTTCATTAGTATTTGTACAGGAAAAAATGAATTATTATCAAAATTAAAGTTTTCGTAAAAGAATCGCTAGAATTTTCCATTTTTTTTTCTGGTTTTGATTTGCTTTCTTTATTACTTGTTTAGTTTATGTTCTGGTTTAAATTCTAAGAACACAGTGTTTTAGTTTTGTTTCGGTGACTAGCTACCCCCACGAGCAACTGTTAGGCCTATAAGCGGTCGCATGTCCCTGATTTCGGAAAGAGGGATAGGCGAACGCCAGTGCCGTGGAACAGGCGCATCACCCATGCCTAATCCAGAGCTAGCGCTGCTAATCAGAAACCAGTCCCTCTGACCACTCGAGAACTGGGGGCTACGTACAGTTTCTTATAGAGTGAAAGAAAATGTACATATATATTATTCTCTTTGGAGACAGTTTAAAATTATCGAAGTAACGTGAATGCAGTATCTTTCCAGATTTTGGGAAAATATGTGAAAATATGCTGTAATAAATAAAACGGCAGGGGCGGAAAAACGTGAAAAAAATATGCAGATCACAGGCTTCGATGGTTCTTCACTAACTAATCATGCAGTTTTCATATGTTTTCATGTTTGACTCATATTAGCGCAACAATAACGAAAAGGAAACACAAAGGAGAAACAGGAAAAAAAATGAATAAAAAGAAAACAGCGGCGTTGAGGGATAAAAAAAAAAAAAGAATATGTGCATTAGGCCAGTCACTCAGT
This sequence comes from Macrothele yani, assembly GCA_039090855.1. Taxonomy (NCBI): domain Eukaryota; kingdom Metazoa; phylum Arthropoda; class Arachnida; order Araneae; family Macrothelidae; genus Macrothele; species Macrothele yani. The sequence goes on along the minus strand of CM077023.1, from coordinate 59,903,752 downwards.
GTTCTTTCATTTACTAATCCATAGTTTTTTGCTTTGTTTTTTTGAATCGGTGTTTTTTGTATCGTCGTAAAACAAAACAAAAAAAAAAAGCATTTTTTTTTTCGATTGGAGGTTTAATGACCACCGTGAGGAACTCAGTGGGATATAAGCTCTTGCCCGTCCCTAATTTAGGACCACTAGTTCTAGGGAAGTGAGAGAGTCAGCACCGTAAGACAAACATACGATCCATGCCTTACGGGGATTCGAACCCAGACCCATCTCGGACGAATGATCAGAAGCCATCGCTTAGACCACTGCACCACCGGAGCGACGTAGCTCTTTTTGTTGCTATAAGTGTGCAATTAAAAGCTTTTTTTTTTTTTTTCGGGGGCGGGGTTAACCACTACCGTGAGTAACTCAATGAGCTATAAGTAGTCTCTAGTCCCTAATTTAGGGCCACTGGCTAAGGAAGGGAGCCAGTGCCGTAAGACGAACACAACATCCGTAGCTCACCGGAATTCGAGCCGGACCCATCTCGGACAGCTCTTAGACTAACCACTGCGTTTCCCGGGCGGCAAAAGTTTATCTTTAGGGAACTACGGTGGGCGCTTGTGGTATCTGATGCCACAAATTCTTTATTTTTCTGAGTTTAAGAACCCGTGCAAACGTCTAAAACTAGGAGTCACCCGTTCTTAATTTAAGGGCAATGATTTCAGGAAAATGAAAAAGCCAGTCCAGTGAGGACAAGCACGTTTTACGTCGGATTCAAACCCGGACCCAGCAGTAGAGATTCCTGTCCACTCAGCAACATCTGAGGTAGCCACCCGGGTGGTCACATGGTCTTAGGCGTTCGCCTCTGAATTAGCTTCATCAATTCTCTGGAACTAGTGGCTCTGAATTAGTGCTCATAGGGTGGTCGCTATACCCCGAAAAAAAAAAAAAACCCAATAGAAAAAAAAAAAAAAAAAAAAAAAACATCTCTGGTAACGTCCATGTTACTTCAGACATGTTTTAATAGTTTACATTATATTCGTTCAAAAAAATAATTTATCACTGTGCGCTTAATGAAGATTTCATTTTTCGCTCTAAGAGTGTCTTAGAAGAGAATCACATCATTTACATCGATTTTTCATCCTTTTCCTTTTCTTTCTTTCCCTTTTTCTTTCTTTCTTTTCTTTTTTTTTCATGTCTGTGTTTGTTTTTTCATGTGTCTGTGTTTTTCAATTAGTAATCAATCAACGAAGCAAAACGTTCCTGCATATACACATACACACGTGCTGGCTGCTGTACATCCGGTCAGACGCTCCAACCCTTTGCTCCCCTAATACACACGCATAACAGCAGGCGCACCCCATGTTTCCTCTCGCTAACGAGCGCTGCCTCGTCTATCTGCAGCCCATAAAATGGACCGCCACGAAAAAGACTTGGAAAAACAAAATCTCCCGCCGCTCGATATTTTCCAGCACTACGTTGCCGCACCCGAGCTGCCTGCTTTCATATCGATCGACACTGGCCATGTTTCTGTTTTTTTAGGAAGCTTCGATCTTAGTGCTGGCCCTCCCCCACTTGTGTGCATCCCCACTACCATGTCCTCACCCCCACCTTTTGCCAGAGCCTCTTCCAATAAGGAATATGGCGACTCTTGCCTCTGGGGTTCTTCCTCGCTATCCTGGCTGTCACTCAAGAGAGTGGACTACGCCCCGCCCACATCCAGGGCTTGTACTGTTAATTATGCATAGGATGTTGAGGAGGAAGGAAATAGCACCTCCTCCTCGTCCTCCTTCCACGTCCAAGAAATCTGTCAACTCACGGAAGACAACAGAGGGAGGAACAATCCGCTTTCTGGCATCACGTGACTCGCGTTTTTCTCTCCAGTCGTGAAAACAGCAAATGACGTCATCAATCGATTAAAGCTAAAAGAAAAAGTAGGTTTCTTCAGTAAAACTGTTCTCCCCACAGGTTCGTAGGCGACTTATGTACAATTACGGTGAACGTGTTAGCGTAGTTTTAATAATCTATGAACTTCAGAAAACTCATTTTGATAGTGTGAGACGAAAAAATTATCTCACGCTACTTAATACAAGCATGAAAGTTTACTTTAATACCCGTTTAGTTTAAATTTAGTCTTCATATCTTTGCTATGCTCTAGTTCTGACGATAAAACTTAGAAACTAATTGTTGGATTTTGCCTAAATTTTTGAACTATACATACACATTAAAGCAGCTTTCTTTTAACTACCTTATATTTAACATTTCAGACTGTTTAAACGAGACCTTTTTTCTGTCTGTGTAAATGAAAGTTTATTAAAGTATGATAGTTTATCTTGTGTTTTAAACATTCATCAACTTGAAAAAAAAAAAAAAAAAAAAAAAAGAATTTTTATATTTCAGTGCTCAAGTAATACATATATGAAATACTGTATTTCATACTGGAACGACATCAAACTCATATAATTTCGGGTCATCCACTATTTATAATATTTTTATTTTTCTAGTTATGATATTGTGACTTATAACAGTAATTAATTGTTTGATTCTCCCATGAATTTTGTAATGATGAATTTTTCTTAAATTCATTCTTTGACTGAAAATTCCGTTCTACAAATTACATGGGTAATTAAATTTAAAGTAATTATTTTAGTTAGTCTTACAAAAAAAGTAAAGCTGCAAATATATGAATTTTCTGCTGTCCATTGTCACTCATGAAATATTTCAAAAACATTAAAAATAACAAAGCACAGTGAATTTCAAAATGAAGATTTAAACGTTGAACAGGCAGATAACAGCATCTTTTTCGTTATAGAAAATAACGAATAATACGTTCTTCTGAATTTCAATAAAAATAGGAAGCTTTTGACTTTTGAATATCCTAGAACTTCAATAAATGTTTTTAGCCTGAATTTTGTATGTGCTCAGTTAGGATAATCTGTTGCCTTAGTAATATTTTTTTTTGCTTTTTTAATTTCAATCGTTGAGAATATTGAGGCAGTATTTTGATTTTATACTGCTTGAGCTAGGCCAATGACCTAATAATAGGACCAACATGTTTTCATTCAAAGTAGGAAGGGATGAAAGTGATAAACCTTTTTTTTTCTTTTTTTGTATTTTTTTTAAATTTCAAATCAAAAATATTATTAATATTTCAGGAAAGCTTTTTTCCAGACTTTGATGGTTTCTGAAATATTTTCCTACCTCATATTGAGTCTAAGAACTTAAAATTCAGATATCACAAAGTTCTTATGTAAAAAATCATTGAAAAATGGCGCTCAAGGTAACTAAAATGCCATAACGAGGTCTTTAAAAATCCAAGTAAATATTTCTTTTCTGTGTGTGTGTGTGTGTAAAATGATCTCTGGGCCTTTCTTGGTAAAGCGTAGTAAAAACAAGCAAAATATTGTGTTATATGCCTTAGTATCAATTTGTTTTTCAGGAATTAGATAACGTTCATAAACTATTTTTAAAAAAATCAAAACTAATCTTTTTGGTTTAAGTTAAGTGCATTTTTCTCTGATATTCCTTTGAGAAACTGATGAAATCTGAATTTAAGATTTCTGTACATTAAACACGGATATGAAAATTTTCAGTGAAAAGTAGTACATAATAAATACAAGCAACGATTATCTTAAATAGAAGCAAAAATACTTCAGCTGAGAAAGAGATAAATTTGGTGGGTGATAAATACCGGACATTCCTTCATAAGTTCTCCAATTAATCAGTTAGCAGGAGTTATTTTAATTCCCATCAATATGGATATAAGCAAAACCTTTCAGTTTTGTAAAAAGAAGTTGGCTTTAAAGAGCTACACTTACGAAATGTTTACAGGATTTCCGTGTTTCCGTTGCTAGATATGGAAAATTCGTTACATTATGTTGAAATTATTGAAATCAGAAAGTAAACGCACATCAGTTGTTTCTACTACTCCCCAAGGTGTAAATATTAGTGTTGAAAAACTCTCCACTAAATCCTGATACTCATAAGTTAAAATTTTTTAGATCAGAAAAAACATTGCTGCAGTTGTGACTACTTGTTCGAATAAACCCCGTAATTTAAGCGCTGGACGGTATGAAAGACTTATTACTCAGTTGTATATGTATGCATGTGCATACACTGCCTTGATAATTTTTTTAGGACAGCAATCGTGTTGTATCTATGGAAAGGAATAATCGTAATAAATAAAATATGAAATTTAAATAACAGTTGGCGATAAGGACTGTACTTATAGAATGTTGTACCGAGCAAAATCTAGGGAAGCACTCAATTAATTTTCACGTTTCAATGGGATGGGAACTTTAACACACTATATATCCACACTTACCTCACATATTCTCTAAGGAGATTTGACTAAAATGGGATAAAGAGAGCGAAGTTATTGTTTGGATGATTTCAATATGTACGTATTTGGAAGCCTGGGTAGACAGTTTCTTTTTTTTTTTTTTTTTTTTTGAGTTTTATTCTCAATCGTCCTGTAATCGAAATATCAGTCTCAAGATTGTGCTCTGGAGGAGCACTGATCTCAAAAGTTTGAGCACCTTATTCTCTAAATTTTATAAACAACTGAGGACAAATTTTATTGCTTTAGATGGTTGTGTCAAACTCAACTTATTTTCAGTGCATACTTTCTCGTGCAAATACTGTTCAAGAAGGCTATACCAGGAGCGTTCCTTTCCGTAGGTTTAATCTGAGATGAGTTCCAATAAAGTGCTCTTGCACTGTGTGGATTATCATAATACTGCTCTGATTCTGAATGAATAATAAATTTAGGCAACAAAATGCGAACTTCATAGATTCAAAGTTCGGTAGACAAAAATTCAGGTCTTTTGTTGCTGTTGAGAAATAAGGAACAGTATTTTTACAAATGTTATAGTTAGTTTTACTTAGAATATTTTAGAAGTTTTTAGTTTGTACGGTTGTGAATACAGTATCATTTTCTATATTATTCCGTGCACAACAGTAAGAAAACTGGATGCTAAAAATCCGAAATATTTCATTTCAGATGCTACCCATATTTTAGTATTTAAAAAGACAGATGGCATTTAGAAGCCTTAATTTCGACAATTTATTCATCATTTAACTTTCTTCTACCCAGGGATATATTAATATCAAATGTTAGGATTTAGTGCAGTTGTAATCGTTTATTAGTTATACTTTTCCTTGAATTCAAGAAACTATTTGTTTGGAGAAACACTTTCTGCACTGTAAAGAAATTTTTTCACACTTGTATTTTTAACGAGTCATTTCTTTAATCTCATGAACGCTTGAATACAATAAAACAAAAATTAATTTCATTGGCGAAATGTTTAAAACTTGACAAGCCCGTGCAAAATCCCCAGCTGACAGAGCGAAATTCATCTCTTATTTAAAAGTTTCTCTCTTTAAATCTGTTCCATTACAAATAGATGACAAAATGCCTTTGGTACAATGAAACCATTTTTACAGGTTTAGTTACCAGTAACAACACTGATAATTTAACAACGTTAAAACCCAAAATCAAACAATGTGGACACGAGAAATTCATTTTACATGAGCCCGATGTGTCACATTTTTCTGAATCTAACATTTCCATTTCCATTTTTATACAGCTTTAGTGTATTCGTCTGATATACAAACTGGCTAAAATTCGTTTATTACAAATGAAATATCTGCAAAACCGTTATTCCTTCAGACTTATACTTTTGCGCTGCGATGTACTGCATTTTAGATATATTTACATACCTCTTTTATTCAACAGGGCATTCATAGAAATACATAAGGAAGCATTCGATAAAGACAGTACCGTGTTTCACGTGTTTTTACATTCCGTTAAATAAATCTTCATTACAATAAAGCAAGATTCTATTGTGATGAATCGTTCTTTTCAGTGTGATGGTTATGCAATAAAGTTAAAAAGATAAATAACAAAACTTAATTCTGATTAAAACAGTCTCATCAAAATACCATTAATTATTCCTGCGTGCGTTCTTCCAACGTCTTTTAGCATATTTTATGATGAAGTTTAAACAGTTGTGGGAAAATATTATTTCTTTCATCACTGTTTATATACTACTATATGATAGGCCTATACAAGATCACCTTGAGTATATCTGCAAGGCTGTGTATAACTGTACTCTTCTTTAAAAAGAAATACAACGGGTGAAAGGCCATGAACGGAAGTTTGAGACTAACGAGCTGTCTAAAATCCTAAGAAGGTGGAAATAACTGAATTCCTAAAGGATTAATGCGTACGAGATCAGATCGTGGTAAAACAGTGCTTTAAAGATGGCACAGAATTTAGCATTGGTACAGAATTTCCAAATATTTTATACCAATGTAAAAGCACAACTGAGTGAGTAACACCTACATTTCATTAAAATCCATATATTTTCACAAAATTTAAAGAAAAGAAGGAAATTTTCAACTTAGATATCTGATATCCTATATATGAGCAACATTTTCCACCTTCCGTAACTAACGAGGAAATAGTCTTATAATTTATGATAAGGTTCTCAAGCTTTATGGATATAAAATTTCAAACAAAATTGATTGCTGTACCATGCTCTCACAGAACTTTGATATGAGGAACTTGTGTAAACTTTAACGTAATCTTTCCGGCCCAAGCTTTTTGTACTTTAGGAGGACATGAGTTCATATATGTTGGGCTCTTGACAAAATGCTGAAGCAAATTTCAGCATAAGTGGAAAAATCTATTTTGATGTACTTCTACAGCTTGGCTTACATTGCATTTAATATTGGTAAGTTCAAGAGCATACCAAAGAAAACAAAAATCAGGAAAATATATCTTTCAAAATAAAAATTGTTCCCTGAGAAGAATCGATTGCCACGAACTCTTTGCTTTTGCATTTGAATCACAGTGGTTCGAGTTTAAAGCAATAAGAAAAAGTAGCAAACAAGATAGTCTCCAGAAAGGGAACTATCAATGCCCCTTTTATTTATCCTGCAATGCAATTGGTTTGGTTCATCAGATAATTTTTGGTTCCAAGGCGCAAGTTTTGCCCAGAAAGTGCCATCTGAAAGATGAATTAGCAAAACTGTTAGCTAGAGCAGTGAAGAAACTAACTTCCAATTCAAGTTTTGCCCAGAAAGTGCCATCTGAAAGATGAATTAGCAAAACTGTTAGCTAGAGCAGTGAAGAAACTAACTTCCAATTCACTGGTGAGTCAACTGATACTCTAAGGGATTCTAGAGTACAACAGGCAGCAAAAGTGTATTTTTTAAAATTTAATTTCAAATTTTTCAAATTTAGTTTTGTGTTGCTTAATTAGAAAAGTTTTCGTGGGAATTTGTTTTGTTTTTGAAACGTTTTGGAAGTTACGCAGTGGCTTTTGGAATAAGATTTAGTAATATTTCAGAGCTTACCTTTTTGCTTACCTTGACAATGCAAAGCAATCTTTATTTTTTTTTCTTGTCAATGAACTATTCTTTCTTTGTATGAAGGCGAATAAGACAACAAAAAATGTAAATTTTTTCCCATTCAACGCGTAACACTTGAAGGCAGTCTTTTTCAAAATTGTATACTTTGGGGTCTTCTATTTTTAGAGGGGCTGTTGTGGAACCCACACTTTTGCTTACTGAATGAGACTTCTTAAATCTGTAAAAGTTAGTTTGAGGGATATTTTCAAGCACTTCGTCAGTTCGTGTTGAAAAAACCTCCGGTAAAAACTGCGAGGAGCACTAATTTCAATAAGTGTAATTATTTTGGATTTAATTCGTAAAATTTAAAAAAGTAAAGAAGTCGCTTAACATCAAAAATATGAAAAAAAAGCTTATTTGCCAGCTTGAAATTATTTAATTGCCAAATCATAAGTAAGTATGCTTTGATGAAAAAAAAACAGCAGCTAAGTTATAATGGACATTTTTTTCCCTATTGAAAATTGGGAGAGCATGGGTAAACTCAGAATGTATAAATCAGTTCTGATCCATAGCTTTTATTTCACAAAAAATATTTGTACCATATTACGAAGAGTACTGAGCTTCGCTCACAGGCTTTTGGAAATATCTTCAATCTAATATCAAGTTAATAAATTTAAGGACTAAAAAAAATCCCTGACTTTATAATACTGAGAAGCAGATATATATGAAAATGACTTCTTAGAAGTTTCAGAAAAATTTTCTTAACTCTCAAAAGCACAAACTGTACATTTTCTTATTAGGTGGAGATCGCGTTTTTCAGCCAGAAAGGGATGATCAACTAGCAAAACACGTACAGACAATTTGATCCTCACAGTCATGATGCTGCCATTTTTTCAGTTACATCTTTCCAGGATTACAGTGTGATGGCCGGAAAACAAACGGGAATCTTCACAGGACAGGTCCTCTTGAATAATCCTAGTCAAGCAGATAACTAAGCTTTAGACAGTGCACGTGAGGTACTTTAAAAATATTTCTTGATGATATTGCTGACTGTTGAAATTGATTTCCGAAAACTTAGCGATCACCAGTCCATAAATGATAATTTGATTTTCGGCCTATGTTTCCAAGACGTTGAGATACAATAAAGCATTTGTTTCATTAAAAAGAGTCTCACTGGATAACCAGAGAAAAGTGCCGTAGATGTTAAGGGTAGCAGAGTCAATGACTTCAAAATAAGTTTTCATTTGAAATTGAAAAATAGCAGGATATTTTTAATTCACCAGAATAGTAACTGGACTTTCTTGATTCATCTGATCTAAAGCCTGGGTAGCCAAGATGAAATTCAATAACAAGAGTTAACCGTAGCTTCATTTCTCGAATAAATCCAAGTTTACGATCGACTTTTCGCTTTTTCAGCTCGTAAATAAAGATCAGCTTCATTGTAGATGAAGACCAGGTAAGATTCATATTGGGTGGCTCACCGGCAAAGGAAAAGGGAAGTATGGGAAAGAGGGACTCTACAATAGGAGGCCCATCAACCTGGAAAGGTAGCACAGCAGTAAAAAATCAAAAAGAAGATATGGGCGGAGGATTCGCTACCGCACTGTGTAGTCTCAGGGCATTAAACTCTTGGCCCCTTACGGAAAGGGTTGAAGTCTGAGGTGTGTTGAACCCTTTTCTAAGGGGTCGTTCTCCCCTCACCTGGCTTTGGCTGAAATTCCTACAAAGAAAAAATGGGTTCAGTGCACAACCTGCAGTGGAAGGTGCCAACATTTTTTTAGGCACGTAAAAGGGCAAAAACCTCAAATAAACGCCAAGTGTTTGCACACAGAATGTTACACATTTGTAGCTTTATACAAATAAATTTTGGAATAGATGGAAATGACATATAAAAAATAAATTATTTAAAAGTGCGACATCTTCGAATTAGACTTATATAAAAGAAACACTGGAAAAACTGCATAGCCCAGCGGGGTCATTCACCTTAGCCTGCTAAACTACGGATTTCATTTACATTGGTCTAACAGCACAAAATAATATTCCCTGTAATTGTAAATTACTTTTTTCTTAATTATTTTATTCTGGCGCATTTCTCTTCTCCATTTAGCCACCTCCTAGAAACAATGTTCTCAGAAACGCTTTTTAAATTTTAAGTGACCCACTCACGGCGTAATTTGTTCTTCAGTGTGTCTCCTATGTTTCTACTGAGAACTAAAATTTCCAGTAGTTATGTAATATAATTAGCGCATTCCTGGAAAACAAACAGCGATTTCTATTGCCACTGTACCATTTCACTGATGTAAAAATTTTTGAATCACAGGTCTTAATCGATCACCCCCCCCCCCTTTACACTATATTTACGTGTCTGTGGACTCTTGTATGTACGTGTACATAATGGTTGCCTGTGTACAGGGCACTTGAATCTCTAAAACGTGATTAAAGTTTGCTTTAATGTAAAACAACACTAAGTTTATTGTTTGAGTCTTAGCACCCGCGTTCTTTAATTGTAGCACTGTCATAGTTTTGAGTCTGTTATTGTCGAGCTGAGATCGAAACAGCCCTGTTTGACTTCGTCTATAGGCGATAAAAAAACGTATTGGGTCCAGAACAAGTTTTGATGGCGGACAAATCCTAGTTCTCGCCGATATCCACGAAAGATCATGACAACATTGAAGACAGGGCAGCCAACGATAAGGAAACTGGACCTCTGCCTGAACCTCAAGATTACTGCTAGAATAATAACAAACATCACAGTTGAAATGATTGCTACGCCGTAGTGATATAATCCTGTGTTATAGGGATTTTCGAAAGTTCAGTACCAAAACTAGAAAGATCCAAAAATTCGTCGGTAGATTTGAATGAAATTTCCGCTCAGGAATTTCAATTATATGACCAAAAGATTTCTTAATAACTATTCATCAGAAATTAAAGCTACGCTAAAGATTTTTCGTTTGTTTATTTGTTTTGGGGTTTAACGACTACCGTGAGAAACTCTAAGGGCTATAAGCCGCCGCCCGTCCCTAACTTAGGGCCACTGGTTTCAAGGAGGGAAGAGAGCAAACGCTGTAAGACAAGCACACCATTCATGCCTCATCCTGGACTCAAGCCCGGGCCATCAGCCAGAAACCTACGCCTCTTACCACCCTTTTTCTTTTATTGAAGGTTGAACGACCACCGTGAGCAACTCAGTGGACTATAAGTAGTCGCCGCTCCCTAATTTAGGGCCACTGGCTCCAGAAAAGGGAGAGAGCCATTTCCGTAAGACAAACACAACATCCATGCCTCACCGGGATTCGAACCCAGACCCTTTCTCGGGTGAATGGTCATAAGCCAGCCCTTAGACCACTGTGCCACCCGAGCGGCATTGTGAGTTCATGAGCAAGTAAATGCAAAATATACTGATGAGTTCATGGGTAAGCAAATCCAGTGTAGATCTCAAGTGATAACAATAAAGATTTATTATATATAAATAAATACGCCTTCATATATAATCTAAAGATGTATTTAATTTTTTTGAGACTTTTCTGAGGAACATGAATTTCCATTTTAAAGTTTGCTCATGTATTTAAATTTTTTGAGACTTTTCTGAGGAACATGAATTTCCATTTTCGCCATAGAGATTTGTAAACTGAGATAGGATACTGCGAACTTGCTTAAAATGGATATCCTTCTTCATAGAATAAGTTGTATTTCCTTTGTAGACTTACACGAACTTGCTGATCCTTTCATATGCTCTCAAGACATTAGTCCTTTAGACGGACTTTCGCGAAGATGAGCACTAACATTTTAAAAGGAAAATATAAACCAGCAGGTACTGAGAAAAGACGAACAAAAGAATTTGAGATCTCATTTAGATATACTACGGTGTATCGACCATCAGCAGTTACAATGGCTTTGAAAGCCTGCGGTATTAAAGATGCATACATTTATATTATTCATAACGTCTATGAAAATGCAAGTGCAAAGATTCTGCTATTTGAGAATACAGCACTAATAAAAATTGGAAAGGGAGTGAGACAAGGTGACACTATATCTCCCAAACTCTTTAATGCCACATTGGAAAATGTCTTTCAATCACTGAACTGGGAAAACAAAGAAATAAAGATTAATGGATATTATCTAACTCACCTTCGTTTTGCTGATGACGTAGTCATTTTTGAAACTACCCCTCAGAGCTGCAGAGTATGATCCAGGAACTTGCTGACAAGAATAAAGAAATGGGATTGAAAATGAACTTTCAAAAGACAAAAGTGATGTACAATGCTTTTACAAGAAATGAAGACTTGTCGATCGATGGGGAAAAGCTGGAGATAACCAATATCTACATTTATCTTAGACAGCAGATATCAAGTGAGGTTCATATTGATGAAGAAATTAATCGGCGTATAAAACTTGCCTGGAGAGCGTTTGGAAGAAACAGTATAATTTTCAAGAGCAATATGCCATTATGTCTTAAAAGAAAAGTGTTTGGTCAATGCATTTTTCCAGTGCTTACGTATGAGGCAGAGACGTGGACCTTAACTAAAAGAGACATACAAAGACTGCCGACAACTCAAAGAAGCATGGAGAGATGCATGCTTGGTGTCACCAGGAGAGATAAGAGGAGGAACTCGTGGATCAGAAAAATGACAAGAGTGGAAGACATCATGATCAGAGTAAAATCCCTGAAATGGATTTTACTCTGATGGGCTGGACATATTGCCAGAAGGACAGATCATCGATGGACAGCTTAAATTTTAGACTGGATTCCGAGGGACAGGAAAAGACCCAGAAGAAGACCACATGGGAGATGGGCGGATGAAATTCGAAAGTATGCGGGAGTAACATGAAGGAGACTGGCACAAGACAAACCGTTGTGGAAGAAACTTGGGGAGACCTTCGTCGAGCAGTGGATTGATAATGGTTGACAATGATGATGATCGAGATTAACTCTTTGCTTCAGAAACTCTGTTTTTCAGGCGAACATAAGGAAGTCGGTGTTACCATTTACAAAACTGTGAATCTTTATCGTCCTCATGATTTTTCTTTTGCTGATGCTAGTGCTGTGCAGTCTACTCGAAGCTCTATTATCTCTTCGTATCAATGTTAGAAATTTGTTCCAAGACTAAAAGACGATTCTTCTGTACAGAGATATAAATCCAGTTCTGAAACCTGTTAAAAATTCTTCCAGATAAATTTTACTAACATGCTCTCTGAAAGGAGGAGATCAAAGGAACACAGAAGATAGGTCACCGTAAATAAATACTTATTTAGAATATCTTCCGTTGATGCAGCTTTTCCAGTCTTTTATGCAGCTTTTTCCAGTGCTTTTCAGACGAGACTTGAAGCAAGGTGATGTTCTTTGGCATTTAGACTGCATTCTCAGTTAGGAGCTCATTAGAGTGATCTTATGCTGAAACAAATATTGAACGATACCTGGAAAGTTGTGTGCAGTAATCTGAATATAATTTTGAGATTTATTAGACAGTCTGCCTACACTATTACGACCCACATTTATTCATCATGTCACCTCAGTTTGACTTTGGCCTTCCTAGAATATAAAGTTTTTTTAGTACACCGTCCTCTAAAAGCTTGTCTCTATGAATAATCAAATCGATGGAGTTTCTGTCAAATTTACAGACTGACGGGCACATCATATTAGGTAGTTCTAGCACCAGATACACAATAAATACCGATTTCCGAAAGAACTGTTTGTATACTCTGTAACACGGAAATTACAAAACCTGAAGGAATGATCAGTTGGCAGCTAAACTGAACCGATGTATGCACATGATTAAAATAGAAAACCAATCCAGTTGTAGGTTTTGCTGATAATAGCGAGAACGCCTCTGAGTAACGTCACACCTAAGACTAGTTTCCTCGTGATAAGAGTATTCAGGCTTCGAGCTGAAATTTTTAGGTGGAAACGAACCTCTCACAGAATCCCAAAGCACTACATTCTTCAACCATATCGCTAGCTGAGTGCATTTAAGAGGGGCGGTTTATTGGTCGCTGAGAGTGTTGATGATCGGCTCGCCGTACAACACATAAGTGTATCTCTGGTGGTAGCAGTTTCTGAGAGAGGGTACAACCTCTCGTCGGACTGGAACTGCAGGACGACCACACCACGGGAAGACCACTTGATCTGGCGACAAGCATCTGCATCCACACAGTCACTCTTTCTACCATCAGATGAGCTGTAAATGTTTGTTTTAGGAGTCCAGTTACAAGACAGACCCTGTCTCAAAGACTGGCTGAGGCAGGACTTCACGCAATGCACCGATTTCATAGCTTGCCCATATCCAGTGATCATTGTCGCCAGCGTTTGGAGTAATGCCTTACTCGAATGAACTCGCTGGCATAATGACGTCGTGTGATCTTCAGTGACGAATCTCTTTTGTTTGGGGTCCGATGATCACCAGGTTCAAATACGGAGACGACGAGAAGAAGGGCCAATTAAAGAGTACTTGTCCAGTGGAATACAGAACGAACGGCAGTCTGGGGAGCAATCAGGTATGACAGCCGAACATGTGTAGTAGACAGCTTGGTTGTAAGTGGAGAATATCCCAAATTCTATTGCTATCCCTTTCGTAAAGGGGGTAGAGGGGGGGGGCATTTGGAAGAATGTTTCAGCAAGATAGTGCGTATCTTACCTATGCTGCAAACATCTTCATAGAACGTTCATGAGCTGTCAACGTCCTGGAGTGGCCAGCAGTATACCAGATCTATCCTCAATAGAACGTGTATGTGACATGGTTGGATGGCATCACAACACCCAACAGCAATACTCACAGACAATAGCCACCGTACAATACCAGGTGTAGGATGCATGTTGGGCAGTGCAGCAGGCAGGCCATCAGATGTTTCTACGACGCAAAGCGAGGACATATTACTGACTGCACTCCCAATATAGGTAGTTTTACCTCTTACTTATGTGCCATATTTTTCATGTAGCAGAATTTATCCATTAATTTTGAAAACTTAATCATGTCTCCTGTGCTGCTCCATCCGTGAAAATCAGTTGAATTTTCCCGCCGCTTCTGGGTGTTGCAATTTCAATATTACAGAGTGTAAATAGTTTGTATATTTGCAAATATGATGTTATTTTAACTGGAATTTTTAGAAGTATCATCAGTGACTAAGATGTAATTTGACTATGTTCTTTAATTCCTGGGCTATTTATATTTGGTTTATGCATTTAACTGTTGCGAACCACTGTGATGCTTCAGTGAAACACTTGTGAATAGAGAAATACAGCAAAAATTGTTTAGAGTTTTCATAGGAAAACTGCAGCACCTGTATATTTGATGAAAAAAAACAGCTATTTTTTATCAAAAATTTCAATACCTTCTACGCGGTGTGTTGCTTCGGAAAGAAAATGAACATTTTGGATTTACAAAATGATATTCAATGTTTTTGCTGATATATGTCTTAAAGGTTGGTCAGGTATTACGATTTTTCTTGTGCATTGATGCCCCATAAAACAATTATAATTAAACATTTTATTTGAGTTTTTTTGCTATGCAACAAACATTTTGTTCTTTCATAAGTGAAAACCCCAAATTAATAAGTAGCTAAATAAATAGTTGAGGAAACTGCAAAAGTTTCCAAAAATATAGTTCTTATTGGAACGTTACAATCACTGCACCAGGTAAAAATTCTTTAAAAAGGAAATTAATACCACATGCAACGTCAAGTTCCTGACAATTATGAAATTTAATGCTCGCTGAAAGAAAATATTTTTTCTGATATGAAGTCGTCTGAAATAACAGATCTCAGTATGGTAGTAGTTAGTTACGGGCACATTCTTAATTTCTGAGATTGTATATTAAAATTCAGTCAAAATATTCAATGAAATGAGTCTGCATTCGAATACGATTGAAAAACACACCCTTTAGTTGTATCTTATTACTTTGCAAGTGGAAGTATAGCAGTGCAAGGATCAGAACGGGAGAATAGCAAACACACAGCTTATTTAGAATAAAACAGTTTAAAATTTGAAACTATCTGTCAGAAACTTAACCAGGTTTTACCGTAGGAAAGTAACTTCTTAAGTCATTGATGAATTAGCTTTCTTCGTGATATTAGTTCTGTCAGGAAGTTTTAAGTCAAGACATCTCGTGGGAAGCACCATCATGGATATGCATACTGAGAATACGGTATAGAACCAATACCAAACCATCATGCTTCAGAAGGTTTTAAAAACACATATGCCACAATCCCAAAAACAAAATATTTTTATCATTGAGAATCATTGCAAACCTACTAAGATTCTGTGTCATAACACCGGGTTTAGTTTATTGGCTGTACGATTACTTCACCAAAATGTCACTTGACCGAAAATCCCTACACCGAAAAAGATGGTTTCGCCTAACGGTCACTTGATCCAAACGTTCATTTCACCGAAGGGACACTTAATCGAAAGGTACATTTCACCAAAGGGTCGCTTCACCTAAAAGTTCATTTAATCGAAAGATGATTTCCTGAATGGTTAGGTTATCGGAAACTTTGTATTTTGTTACAGGATCTGTTGAAGTGTAGTACGGATACGGAAAATTGGCCACTCGGAGCACATGCAATTGAAAAGTCACAAAGTTGCTTTGCATAAATAAATACAACGTTGCTATATTTCCCTCTACTTGGGCAATTATTACATAGAAAAATGTTTTTAATATCCGATTATTATTAGGAAATTATGTCACTTTTATGATTTTCTTGGCAAAAGACAAGGCGGACAGCTAGCCAAAAGAAATAGAGCCATAGGAAAAGTTGCCACAGGAAAGCTGCCCATAAGAAAACTGGCGACCAGGAAAACTGCCCACCAAAAGTTAAAGGGCCACATAAAAATTACACTTTTGTGTTTTTCTTGTCAACTTCCCAAAAGGTTGGTCTTCTGACTTAATATTAATGATGAAGCCCTCAGTCTGGGCTATTTTAGCAATCTGTAATCCTTCGTGCTCATATTCGTAAGATTTTCATAACAAGTCAAGTTAACAAAGCTGCGCTTCTACTTAGGCACCAAATATTCATAATGAGGCCCTAGGCATGGGCCTTTATGGAAGTTTTTAATTGGCACAATATTATTAACTTGACTCGTTATGTAAACCTTAGGAATACGAGCTCGGAGAATCAAAAACTGCTAAAGGGCCCAGGCCTTTATAATTAATGATAGAGATAAGAGAACCGACCTAAGGGAAAGTGGATACAGAGAAATCAAAGCCAATTTTATACTGTTCCTTAACGTTTTGGTGGTCAGGTTTTTGAATCCGTTCTATACTTCAACAGATTCTGTAACAAAATACAAAGTTTTTTATAAACTGACTCTTTGGTGAAATGATCTTTGGATGCAATGAACTTCTAGGTGAAGAGACCCTTCTATGAAATGTACCTTTAGGTCAAGTAACTCTTTGGTGAAATGCACGGTTAGACTGTTAATTTCACACAAGAGTGAAATGAATGTTTTCATCAAGTGACCCTTCGGTGAAATATAGTTTTCGGTGTAATGGTTTTCTGCCAACTGATTTTCGTCGAAGAGATCTTTCGGTCAAGTGAACAGTTTCCCTTAAAAACATGTATCCCACCAATTTTAGACAATTTTACATTTACCGAATGATGAAGAGGCACATGAACTTCCGTATTCTAAAGATATGTAGTCTAAACTCCCGTATTCTAATGATATGTAGTCTGCAGCTTTAACCAACTGGTATACTTGCATCATTATAAATAAACAATATGATGAAACCTGTTTGCACTTCTGCTTCAATTTAAAAACGTTCTGACCAATCTGTAAATTTGCACAATAATACAATAAATAAATCACACCTTTAACCCCATGAATTTTTTAAGAGTGATAAAACACCGCTATTTAACGTTTATGCTTCTGGTAGATTTTAAAGACCCTTAAGGCAAATTTAAGCATATGTATTGTTGATAGTATAAAGTTCCACACACACTAAGTTTTTGTACTGTAAAGAAGCATTAGATATGTAGTCTAAACTTCCGCATTCTAAAGCAATATGACAAGAACCATCGTTAAAACTTTGTATTTAAGATAGATTTAAAAGTCCTATAAGCTATAATTTTATGCTCTTATGTCCTTGCAGCATCGTATGAATCATATTAAAATCTGGTTCACTAAAGACATGCACGATTTGAACGTTTGTATTTTACAAAATAGCAAGCATCTAATGTTAAATTATCCTTAAGATCTTCCAGACATAAGTGCCATATTTACTCAGCCGTATACCTGAAATATTACAAAGAATCATACTGAGTTGTTTAGTACATGGTATCACACCTTTAAATTTTTTGCTTATGGTCCAAGGGAAAGGCAGAGAGTTTCCCATTCTTCGCGTACTGTTGATCTTACTTGAATACTGGGACTTGATTCTGTCCTTTCGGTTCAAGAAGTGTCCGTAAATAAGGTAACCAGAACCTCATGGGATCGTCAAATTCCAAAAGAAAGAAAAAAGTAAGAAAGAACACCCGTAATGCCGGCTTGCAATTAAAATAACTATAAAAACATTGTAGATGATTCTACTGTATCATTTATTCAATACTTCTTAGCATAGTCTCGTTTTTCAATTGAGAGCAGTTTTCAGTGCTTGTATTAATATGTATGCATATGCGTATTCATTCAGTTGGCTTCACTTATGCTTATGTGAAAATATTCGATGAAAAATAATTTCTGTAGTTACACTTTACACACAAAATGTATTGATCAAAAGTTATTGAGAGGAGAAAATTCTGTTGAAGCATATGAATAAAACATCATATTTAAATCCAGTTACTTCTGGAAAATATTGAAAATGTATCTAAATGCGTAACATAGTGCTGTAACAATAGAAAATACAATGCATGACTGCTACATTTACACTATTTTATTCTACGGATGAGTTCTCAGAAGTAATGTTATTTTTGCCCGTCTTGGTGTCATGACAGAATATTTTGGAATTCTGAACGCATTTATCCTCCTCGTGATGATGGCATTAGCCAAATTTTGAAAAGTACTAACTCAGATATTGCAATAATTTTAAGCTTCTACGTTCTTGCAATTTTATCAGCAAGTTATCTAAATTTGGAACGTTTATGCTAATTTTGCTCAGTTCCTAGTTTGTTTTGTATATATATAGCCAAAAGTTTTATTTTTCGTTTCCATTTTTTGAGGCAAACGTAGTTTCACAAATGAGTGTATGTATGTTTTTTTTTTTGATTGAAAGTTTAACGACCACCGTGAGCAACTCGATGGGCAATAACCTGTCCTTACTTTAGGGCCACTGGTTCCAGGGAAGGGAGAGAACCAGTGCCGTAAGATAAATACAACATATATGCCTCACAGGATTCGAACCCGAACTCTTCTTGGACGAATGGTCATAAGCCAGCGCTTAGACCACTGCGCCACTGGGGCGGTAATGCATGTACTGTATGTATGCAGTATGTTCATGTAAATACATGGAAAAACGCATATATTTAACACCAGATTTCACAAACTTCGCTGTACCAATATGGTGTACCTTGTTTTTTAGTAGTACAACCACAGAACTGCAAAATAATGTTTGTAAAATAGAAACTGAGTATGTGTCGTAATGAACTGAACCAAAGATTTAAAGAAGACATACAACTTTTTAAGGGTCGTGCCAGATTTTCACGTATTCCTATTCAGTCTTCCATTTCTTCATTTTTTCTTCAGCCAGTTCTTCATGTTAGATTTTCAGTCTTTCATTTACATTCGGTAATGAAAGTGGGGAAATGAAGTAAAAGTACAAACGTTTCTTCCATGCTGATAGAAAC
The DNA here is from genome assembly GCA_039090855.1 of Macrothele yani. Lineage (NCBI taxonomy): Eukaryota > Metazoa > Arthropoda > Arachnida > Araneae > Macrothelidae > Macrothele > Macrothele yani. The sequence continues at coordinate 59,884,657 of CM077023.1, read as the reverse complement.
AAGTATTTTTACTATCTTTACATGCAAATAAGGATTCCATACTGATAAAATTTCTTCTTCCGATCATTTATGCAATTAAATATACTTTTAGAAATTCCAAGGCTGTCTTTCTAGCATTTTAGAAATTTAAACAGATATCTTCAGCCTGTTTTAGAGCCTACGTGCAGTAATAAATTAATCTGAGACTTTTAGATGTAAAATGCATTCGCTTAAAGAAACGCAATCATTCCATGTTTATCGGAAATTACTTTTAAAGCCTAGTAACTTTTCATAATATAAATTGAATATAATAAAATAGATCTAAGGAGCTAAAACCGAATATCAATTATTGATCAAATTGAACTAAACATGTAAGGAAGTCTTTTCCAATGGAAATATCTCTCTTCTTCCTTTTTGGGGGAAGGGAAGGGGGGGGGGTTAACGATCACCGTGTTCAGGCCCTGGTTCCAGGGTCGTAGCACAAGCCCACCATATATGTCTCACCCTGGATCTGGGCCCGTTCTCATTTCGGACGAATGGTTAGAAACCAACTCTTTATATCACTCGACCACAGGAGCGGCCCTTCTGGCTTCACATAACAACAGAAGATTCATAATGTAAAGACTATTATGCACCGAATTCATTCATCCAGACAGATCTTTTTTAATTTGTTTCCACTTAAAAAAATTCTCCACCTTTAGCGTAGCATGCAATTTTATTGAGATTGTAAATTCAAAAATCAATGTGCCCTTCGAGTTTGGAAAAATCATATTTCCTCTCATTTCCTCGACTGGAATGGTGAATTAATAACAATTAATTATTTTTGTCAAGACTCATGTCAATGCTTCAAGTGCATCCAAGGGAAACAAAAATGCTAAGAGGTTATCTTCATTTTTACTTAGTGCTCACTGTGATACGTGAATAAACAGAATGTTCTGCATAAACAGCCACAAGAAATATCATAATGTGCATACGTCTACAAGAATAAAAGTAAAATTTTCATAATGGCCAGCATTACGTAAACTTCTGGTGATTCAAAAGAATATAAATTATCCGCTTTAAGATTAACCCTACAACTATTTCATATCTGTATACTGTTAAAAAAGTTTTAGTAGGTCGCACCAAAAAGGGGCGCTACACCAGCTGTACCACTTGAAGTACACAAAACGGGATGCAATTATGCACCATGTTATGGCATCCAACCTGAATGGTGTGAAGTTGCACCCACTGCACCATGTTTATGTATGTTTCATGCATCACACAATGGTTTATCTTTTCCACAAAAGTAGTGCAGCTGGTATAACACCACTTTTTGGTGCAACCTACTACAAAATCTTTAACAGTGTATGGTATAACTTTCTCAAACTCAAGTTATAGATTATTTCATTTTGAATCACCTTAGAGTTCAAAAATAGCCTTACTTTCATCAGTAAACACATAAAATTTATTAGCACCGTTTCTTGTCTCCTAGTTTTCGAACAGACGATTGATCGCAACATATGTTTATTCTCGGCTGCGTATTTAATACTTACTGGATAGGCTTACAAAAGCACATTCTATACATATAAATATATACATCAGTAAATTCGATTTTAGCATAAGTCACTTTTGAGGGCTTCCGTTTCTTCTACAATCCAGGGAAATAATTTATGGTCCATCACATTCTATGCAAGTTATTATTTGTTGCACGTTTTGCCACACGCTCACAAAGCTTAAATTTTTGTATCATCCATGATGTTACATTCTAATGCGTCCTGAGGATCTAACCACGTGGAAGACAGTTATTGCTTGGCATATCTATGCCATAATGATATAGGGCATTTTTTTGTTTTGTTTTTTTGTTTTGGGGTTTAAAGATACCCGGGAGTAACTCGTGGGGCTATAAGCCAACGCCCTTCCCTGTTTTGGGAGCACTACTTTCAAGGTAGAGAGAGAGAGAGATACAGCGCTGTAAGACAAACACACTACCCATGTATCATCTGCGACTCGAACCCTGTCCCATCTTGGACACATTGTCAGAGGAAGCGTCTGACCTGACTCGGACACTGGTGTGGTTAAGTCTGTTTTCCAGCAATTCGATTTGAAAGAGTGTTTCTTCAATATTTTGTAACAACAGAAACGCATGCTCGTGCGAACACGCAAAGGAAAACATATGTTCTGGAGTCGTCAAAACATAAATGCAAACCTAGTATAGTTCGACGTTAGCAAACTGTACTGCTGGGGAGCGAACGAATATATAAATTCTCAGGTTCCTGAAAAATTGATTTTAAACTCGGGAGCTTAAGGTTATAAAAGTGACGTATGATGTTTTCAGAATATGAGTTTCAGCATGCAATTAACTTTGTGATAAAAATATGATCATTTGTATTATGCAAAAGTTATTTGGCATAATACCCTCCATGATCGAGTGGAGCATTTAGTTTTATTTTAAGTAATAATAAATCACCAGATATAAAAAAATTGCGTGATCAAATTTTCAAAGTGCATTTTCAATGAATGCTAGGGTCATGTTCTAAAAATAACAAAAATTTCCGAATATGACCTTGAAATATGTATTAAAAACCTTACATAAAGACGAAAATCTAAAGAAAAAAAGAAAAACATTTCAAGGAAGCAACGTGAGCAAAATGGGTTTCTGCAACGCAAGCAAAATGCAACAAATCAAGGTACATTAGTGAATCTCAATTTATGAATTTACTTTTAACCAAACGATGAAAAAAACTACTGAATTTTATAAACTTTAAACTGTTGCAAACACAGTCATTTATTTTCCTCCATAGATTGATAACTATTTCATTCCACACACAGGACTTAGCGAATAAAAATCTCTACCGTGATTTATAAAAAATAAGTAGACAAAGTAATGTGAGTACTATAGATTTCATTATGATACATATTAGTACAATAATCCTGAGTAAACTTTTATTAATACTTGGAATGGATATACTATGTAAACCATTGGAAGATTTCTCTTATATTAACGAAATAATCATGTAAAATTTTTATTATTTTGATGCAGGATCAAAATGCTGGGGGCTCTTTTTTATTTCTAAATGCGAATGCGTAGGAACACATTAAAACTGTTAAATTTTACACATAATGATAAAAATTACAGATGTTTGGATTACTCAGGATAACGCGCTATTAAAAAATTAGCAGCCTACCTTACCAGAATTTAAAGCTTCCAAAAGATATAGCCAAATCAGTTCAATAAATATTCCAAAATTCGCCATTCGTAAACTTAAGGGCTATGGAAACAACATACGAGATATCACTGTTTGCTTTCTCTCTTGGCTTGTAGATTTCATTAGGAACATTTAAAATAAATTCTGAGATCGATTAATTCTGTAATGTCGTGTGGTGGAAAAAATGGGTGCATGTAAGTCTTAGATCCAAAAGTATTTTTTTACTCTTTCATCTTTGAAAAAATATTAGTGATGCAGCAATCACAAAACTTTGTTGTCCTGTAATAAATGAGGGAATTAAATGATCTAAAACTTGGGTTCACTTCCCAGAGGGCTCTTTTAGTAAAGATAAGTTATGACAAAAAATACTGGAGAAGTTGAAAAACCAGTTCCTCAAAAAATTTCAAAATATAACATCTGTAAAAGCAATGAAATCGGGCTCCCAAAACAATTTTCTGGTAAACTAATGTCCTAATAAGCCATAGCACTTCCTGCTGCACCTTAAAAAGGAGGTGTACAACAAGTAAACGAAACTAAGATGCAATGAAGTAAAAAAATAATCTCCTCTAAAATTAGGTGGCTATAAATCATTTCACAAAACCAGCTCTACTAATAGCTATCTCTCGTACCTAACGTTAAAGTTGCAGTCACGTCAAGGAAAAACAGGTTCACCACCACACGTATTCTTTTTTCTTACAACCTTTGAAAGGGATGTTTGCTTCCTTTCAGACTTCTGCATCAAGAGCTACCTGTTAAAGGGTACTACCAATTGCAACAATTGAAATCTGTCAATTGTTAGCATAATTACCGAACTAATGAAGCTTAGAAATTTTTTAATCATAGTGCTATGAGTTTGTTTTCGTATGTGCAGGTTATATGAAGATCCAACCTGTGGCCAGGACGTTGAAATATTAATCCAATGATCTGCAAACATCTGTGAATATCCCAAGTTCAAAGTACAGGTAGTGTCTAGAAAGATGCCTTCAGTTTCAATATTTTTTTTAATTCAGTCGTTTATCGCAGTTCATAGAATTTGTTCTTGGTGACAATCAAAGCTTAGTCGCCTAGATGACCTAGTGGGCAAAAATGAGGTCTTCTGTCTAATCGCCATAGTTGAGTCCGGTGCGAGTCCTATACATGTCATGAGTGGTACGCTTATTCAACGGCCTTGGCTCTGTTCCCTCGCTGGAACCAGTGGCGCCAAATTTGGAACGAGCGGCTCCCGAAAGAAATAATCAGAACTTCATATGGAAATTCACATATTTAAGTATACAGCATAGGTAGAAAACAAAACTTTAGTCACAATGGGCGAAAATGCGGCTTCTGTCTATTCGCCATAGTTCAGTCCGGTGTGAGTCCTGTGCATGTCATGAGTGCTGCTCGCTTTGCAGAAATAAAATGGACTTCAGCGCTTGCTAACCACTATGTATATCCCTCACACTTATTTAATAGGCTACACTCAAAGGTCCGTTCCAGCTTGGCCACCACAATAAAACCTATATCTGACTGTGCCCCACGTTATATTACCTCGTTGGATTATATCCCACCAATCACCAATCCACTGAAAAATATCTGTCGACGGTTTAATTTGGATTTCGGGACAAGATCGCCTAACCTCATCTCACTGGTCAGGAAAGATCGTCTCCCTACACTAATCATTCAAAGATGGGGAGTATATTATATACCCTTGATCGATAATGTTGGTGCTTACCGTGCATGTTATATAGGTGCTACGGGTCGCAATCTTCTTCAAAGAATTAAAGAACACAAATATAACATTAGGACGGGGAGCCAATGCACGGCTCTAGCCAGGACTGTTGCAGAAGGAAAACTGCACCCAGACTGGGATATTAAACTTTTGATCACTCCAAAATACAAGTCTTCCCTTCACATCACGGAAAGCATATTTATTTGTACATATGATGATGCTTGTTGCAACGACAATTTACCTTACGATCTACCCAAAGTCTGGGAGGACATTGTTCAAACTTCAACAACCTAATTAATGGCCTGGACACTTGAAATTATGTTGGGACCATGTGACACCTATTGTTAATTCATTTACATATTTACCCCTGTGCCACCTCGGCTTCTGTACACACACACACATATATATATATATATGCATGTTGCACGAAAAAGTATCACTGAAGACGTAAGGAAATTCAACTGTGAGCTAGTGAGGAAAGCAATGGTGAAAACAACCAAAGCCTAAAGATAGCAAAGGGACATCTCAGTAAGGGAAGAAAACAGATTATGGCACTGAGAAAAGAAGATGGTTCTGTACAAGAAATCAGTACCTAGTAATATAACTGATGTGATATTGTTTGGTTTACTTGAAACGGATTCATGTACTCCAGTACATCATCGGAATTTTAGATACCTTACCTTAAAACTTTTCCAGTCCTCCCTGTTCAAAAAGTTGCTCAGGTGGGTAAAACAAAGCGGGTAAATTGCTTTCTAGCTGGTTTTTACCTGTTTTCATCTACGTTTTATTTTTAGAAGCAACTTTCTATGAAGAGAAATGAAAAATCTAGGCAAAATTATTCGTAGAATACGTTTCAGGACCTGTCTTTCCTTCATTGATCCTGCTATGGCATGTGAAAAAATAAAATTCCCAACAGACCTTTCATTAAGTGGTTTATAACATTATAATATTATTTCATTTTCATATGATCAAATCAATATTATGTTTGTGCATTTTTCGTATTTAACATGCTGTTGATGAAAATCATAGATCAAACAGGTCTATTTGAAACATGGCATCTTCATGAACCCCCACAGTTTATTTGTTTTCCTGAAAAAGAAATAAACTGTGGAAATGCCTCAAGAAACCATATTAAATGGAGCTGAAATTGTATGACTTATTTCATTTGGACCGTATATCTATATCAAGAAAGAATCCTATATCAAGAATTAAACAAGAAAGAAATGTCTCATTTTATGCACCAAACCGGCTCTTTAATGCCACCTTGAGCACTTCTCGGAAATGCTTGAAGCCGAACGTGTTTCGGAATTCGGAGTTTTGGATAAAAGATGCTTCAATCTGCCCATATGGTCAACGTATGGTTGGTATGCTAGTGTAATACATGGATGCATCGAGTCATCACACAAGTGCATTAGATGCAGTTTTAACTTAACTTATGGACCTCATAGCTAAAAAGTCCGGTTCAGATAGCAATAATTTTTTACATTTCCATAGCGTCTTGAGTCACTTTGCAAGTTACAATTTCATTTGGGTAATGTAGAGGGAACAATATAAATAAAAATTATATTATTGATCATTGTTTTTATTTCGATGTGAGTTTAGTATATTATGAATAACAAAAGTGGGGTTAAATAATAGTGCATGGTCAATAATGGAAAAACGTAAAGATAAAACAACACGTAAATCATAATCAGACGTTCTGAATCCACTGCTGGATGATGGTCTCCCCAAGTGTCTCGCGCAGCTCTCTCTCTTGAGCAGTTCTCTTCCATGTTCCTCCGGCACGCTTTCAAACTTTATCCACCCATATTCCACGAGATCTTCTTCTGGGTCTTCTCCTGTCACTTGGTATTCAGTCTAGCATTATCAGTTGTCCAACGGTGGTCAGTTCTTCTAACATCGTGTCATCCAGTATTGTCCTTCCTGATCCAGGAGTTCATGGTTGGTTATACAAAGCATGCATCTCTTCATGTTTCTTTGATTTGTTCTCATCCTCTGTATGTCTTTTTTAGTTGAGGTCCATGTCTCTGAACTGAAAGAATGCATGGATTAAAATCTTTTCGTTTAGATATAATACTAAATGGCTCTTGAAAACTGACTGCTTTTTTTCCAAATGCACTCCAGGTAAGTCTTGTATACTTATCAGTTCCATCATAGATTCAGCCGTCCTTTGATACCTGTTGTCCAAGCTAGATGTAAGCATCAGTTACTACTGATTTTGCTCAATCAACCTCTGAATCTTCAGTTCTTGTAAAAGCATTTTGCAACAGCATTGTTTTCGGTAAGTTCATCTTTAAACCCGCTTCTTTACTCTGGTCAGCAAGCTCCTGGATTATTGTCTGCAGCTGTGAGGGTCTACTTGAAAAAATGGCTATGTCGTCCGAAAATCGTAAGTCGGTTAAATTATATCCATTTATCCTTATGCCCTTCCCTTCTCAGTTTAATAATTGACAGACTGTTTGAAGTGCTGCATTAAAGAGCTTGGGAGATATGGTGTCCCCTTGTCTCACTCCATTTCCAATTTTTACATGTGCTGTGTCCTCGAACCCTCGAACCTTTGCAACTGCCTTTTTTTTAGGATTTATTAATACGTATGCATTTCAATATGCAATATGTATGCATTTTCAATACCGCAAGATTTAAAAAAATTCTGATCGTTTTGTATCGTTTCGTCGAATTAAAAACCTTTTCATAGTCAGTGAAAGCCATACATAGTGTGAGTTCATATTCATTCGCTGTTTCAATTAGTTGTCTCTATACATGGATATGATCTATGGTGCTATAGTCACTCATGAATCCAGCATGTTCGCTTGGTTGTGCCATATCCATTAATTCTTGTAAGCGATGTGACAGTATCTTACTGATGATTTTGTTAACAACTGATAGAATGCTGATAGATCTGTCGTTCCTGATGTCTTCGCTGTTCCATCTTTTATGCAACACAAGCACTATCATCCTGAATCTTCCCTTCGTTGAGGAATTTAGGAAATATTATCTCCGAAGGCTTCTTTTAATAACTTCAACGCTACACTTAAAAAATTTTTAGTAGGTTGCACCAAAAAGTGGTGCTACACCAGCTGAACCACTTCTAGGGAAAATATAAACCACTGTGTGGTGCATGAAATATACATAAACATGGGTGCAATGAGTGCAGCATCGCGCCATTCAGGTTGAATACCACATCGTGGTACATAATTGCATCATGTTTTTGCGGATTTCATGCATCAAGAGATTTACCTTTTCCCCAAACGTGATGCAGCTGATGTAGCACCAGTTTTTGGTGCAACCTACTACACATTTTTTAACAGTGTACGGGAAAGAACTCATTTCTGCAAATAAAGGTGTGTATGAACCAACTGATAATGCTAAATCAGTTATGTTACTTTGTAAGATAAATCACATTCCGTCTTCGAGTGATTCTACGGGCTTATCATTCATTTTTTGTACTAAACCTGGTTTACTTTCAGTTGAAAATACTTATGTCTGCTACTAGAATATAAATCAGAGTTAGAGAACTTCTATGATCTGACATTCGTGATCTACTGGGATAGCCTGAAGTTTGTCTTCCAGTTGATAAAATCTCCCAAATGAAACAACATGCTTCCCTCAATTTTGATGACACCGACATGGAGCTGTCAGGGAAACAGAGGCGGTGAAACGCACCGGATGAGATGGTGACACTTTAAATAAAAAGAAAAAACAAAAAAAAAAAAAAACAATAAAGGATACAGGATCGAATCGAGTGGAGACAAGTTAGTAAAATCATGCAATGCATTGATTATGATACGTTTTCCAACATACCAGAAATCATTACTCAAGTTATGAGGATAATAGCTGTGGAATAAATCTCGCTCCTGTATCCTGACCTTTGACCTCATTTCGATGATATTCAACAGAACCGGTTCAGTTTACTTCCGGAACAACATGATAAAGTTTTATCGCAATCGAAGCATTTTTATGTAAGTTATGACGCATAAAGGCAATGGAATGGATCCCGCTCCCATGCCCTGACCTTTGACTGCATTTCGTCCATTTTCAACTGGGTTCGTCCCCAGTGGTTCCCTACCACATACCAAAATTTAATCGAAATCGAACCATTTTTACGCGAGTTATGACGCATAAAGGCAATGGAATGGATCCCGCTCCCATGCCCTGACCTTTGACCCCATTTCGCCCATTTTTAATAGGGTTCGTCCCCAGGTGGTCCCCTACCACATACTAAATTTTATCGAAATCGAACCATTTTCACGCGAGTTATCGTGCGGGCGGACAGACAGACAGACTGACAAAGCTGGAGCATATACGCTTCTTCAACCTACGGTTGGAAAGCGTAAAAAATGGCCCGAAAAAATCTATCTCACATAACTGGGGGACTAATAATTTTAAAGGAGAAGAAGGAGATGGAATAAAACTTATGGTGATTTATATTCTCTAAAGGAACATGCGATCGATAAGTTGACCTACAACCAGGTCTTCAGAGTCACTGGATTATTATTTGAGTAACTACAATTTGTAGCGAAGTAAAGGATTTAACACCGTACAAACTCGTAGTAAAGTAGAAACTAAATCATAGATCTAGTATATAATAGTACACTCTCATAGAAAACTTAAGTACTAGCTGGAGCTAAGTTCCTAATCATTACAGGCATTTCAGAGAAATTTAGAGATTTATGTAGAGGATTTTAGGAAGGGAGTGTCTGAACGCAGGTCTTAAACAACCCTTAGAAATAGGAAGCTAGGAGATTTGGGTTAGAGTGCCCGATAGGAAAGTGACACGGAAGCGAGGTAGAAAGAGGGAGGAAGACGCCTTTATTTGTTACCGGGGGGCCTGTACCCGGGGTCCGACGGCTTAACGTGCCCATCCGACGCACAGCGGACATTTAGTGGTTCATTCGTTCGTACCTGCCTGGGATCGATCCTGAAGCTTTTCCGTGGCAGTCACGAACGTTAATCACTAAGCCATCCGCAGCCTACAGGCATTTCAAGCTCGTGGTTCCTGTATTTATGCCAATTATCATGACTTGACTGACGATCATTCAAATCAATAGAAAAAGAAAAGAAAAAACTAATGGGAGTTTAGACGTGACGTTCAGTATGAAACAAACGAAAGAAGTAATCAAGATCTGCATAACTGAAAAGTCAACGGAAACAGAAATTTAGAATGTTACAAACTGCATGTGCAGATTGTTTTGAAACGAACTTCATATTTCACTGAAATATCTATAGTCAAAAGCTTTGAATCCTTCATATTCGGTGCTAGCAGTAAACGGAAATACAAACTTGGATTAGAGTTTACAATTAATTCAGCATGGCCTTTGTCACATTATGATTTATTAACCTGCAGAAGACATTTTTATGACCCATAACATCTCTAGAATTTTAAGGATAAATGAAATGACAATAACTGGAATTTTTATGAGATTCATTTTGATTTCTCAGATCCAAATATGAGGAATGTTGATACACCCATTCATGAAAAATGCTGTATAACTAGAAGCATGGTTTTAATTTGCTTAAAAATGTAATCCACGTGTTTTAACAGAACAAACCTCTTCACAGCAACACTGGATCTGTTTATTTTGGGCAGGAAAAAATATGCTTCGTTTTTTTGCCGTTCCTGTGGGTATTTCTATAATTTCAAAAACTCTATGTTAGTAACAGAATGAAAAGTGTAAAGCTTGATCAGATCTTCTAAAAATGAATTTTCTATTCCAAATCTGTAGTCATTAAAGAAAACTCCGTCCGTTTCCCTGAAGAAATACTATGTTGCCAAAGACATAGTTTGAACCTCTTTTTATTATTTAGATATGCTGTGCTGAGTACTTAGCAAAAATAGGTAATGAAACTAACACATGCGGGATGTGTAGGTAATTTTTAGTCTCGGGTTTATCAGTGCGGTACAATTTGTAACTTCTGAGATCAAATCAAGTGCGAGAGGCAGCACATGTTGCAACAAGTGGGTGCATGAAAAAACTTCAGTACTCTGAGTACAGTTCTTCGGAATAAGTTTGTTTTCTTGTAATCCTGTTTAACTGAAGCAAATGGTTCCTTGTCAAAAATGCACATGAAATTGTTTGTGCAGATACTGAAAGTAAATGTTCTTTTTATTTTTAGTGAATTCTGGTGGAAATGCAGAGATATTTACAAGTGCAACAATTTCGTAGAGAGAACGGAAAAGAGTTTTTTTTTTTTTTTTTTTTTTTTTACGGATTTACAGATTTCAGAAAAGAGGAGAAAGCATGGAAAACTGCATCAACCCAACAGTCAAGCAACTTTAACAGTTGATTCAAGCATCGATAACAGCAAAAAGGCCAGTTCAGTTATGAGAAATGATCGATTAACTCAGTTTGGAAGTTAGCAGAAGAACTGGATATGCAGATTGAAAAACTGTAGGATTGATAAAAAGTCGGGATCAAGACAGTGCCGAAAATTATCAGATTCTTCGAAAAGGTATTAAAAAAATCATTAAAATGCGAAATTTCATACACAACCTGCACGGCAATATAATAATAAAAAAAAAAAAAAATCGCTGAAGCCAGCCAAACCTGATCAGTGCAATTTTTCTGCTTTTTTCATTTCTCTTTTCGCTTGGAAACACCCAAAATATATATTTTTTAAAGATATAGACAGACCTACCTTCATCTCAATGAGATTTTTATGCTTGGTAAAACAACATTTAGATGCAAGGTAATGCACTCTGATTAGAAAACGCTGTAGAATAAATAAAGAAATATACGGTTTTCGGATGTTCTTCTTTAAGTGCGATATTTCTTTGCATTCTTTTGTTTTCCTTTCTTTCTGTCCCCAAAGTATAACTCAATGAAAATCGAAGTGATTTTCTGCACATTTAAAAATGAAAAACATAAGTGAAAACATTATGCTACCAGATATGTTTTCAGGCATGGCAAATGCGTTTTATATATTATTTGTTTTTTTGTTTGTGTGGAGCATAATGACCCCCATGGGTACCTAAGGGTAGAAGTCTTCACTCCCTAATTTAAAGATAATATAGTACCGTGAAACAGAGAGAACTAAAGCAGTAAGAAAGGAAAAAAAAACATGACCACGGGACACCGCTATACGAATCCAGACGTTACAGAAAGAGGAGCTAAACGCCCACGTTCTGGGCCACTTGACCACCAAAAGCAGAGACCCTGGGAATCTACACGGAACTTCAGAGAGCATTTAGTAGGTATCATGTTCACTTAAAAATCAGTGATTTCTTTCATTTTCGAAATCAGTCTGACTACTTTGTAATCAGATTTTGTATACGTACCAGGTCCCATGTCCAGTATTAAGCTTGTACCCTGACTGTATTGCACGATTAAATTACGACATAGTCTTTCGTATCAGGTCCTGCAAACTGCGCTTCTGTGTCTTTCTGTTAATTTTGGTAGTCTCTGAAATGCATTTAAGCGTTTTAGAAACTGTGATGAAGAGCTCCAAGACATTGCCGCTGCCCGAGTGGTCACAGGCCCTGACTTCTGGCTAGTCCCCTGAGCTGGGTGCTTGCCAGAACCCAGGATGAGGTATTGGTGGTTGGGCTGTCTCACGGCGTTGGCCCTTCTTATAACCAAAGACCACAAATTCCGGATGAGCGACTGATTGTAGCCCAAAGAGTTATTTATGGTGGTCGTTGACTTATCTCCCCCCCCCCTCCAAAAAAAGGAGTTTCAGAACGATGCAGAATCTCCATGAATTTTAAGCATGGCCTTGTGAATATTGGTTAGCATAATTCTTTTTTTCATTAAAAAAATTCAATCACTGTATGGTTTTCAATTCAACATTTCCCCGCAATCACTGACTGACGAACAAATCAACTTGCTGAACACCAGCTGACTAGAAGTACCAACAGCAATGTGTTGTTGCATCATAATCGAGCACAGAATTTTTCGAACGTCCACCTTAGATGAGTTGGTATTAGTGAGACACTGTTGGGGGGATTAAAACTTATTTTACTTCAAGCTTTGATAGGATGGCCGCTATTCTTTTGCCGTTTGAAGCAATACATTGCTTTCAGGATCTATCGAGGTAAATCAGTTTTCTCACCTTTCATTTGAATGAGCACGTGATATAAGGAGAATAAATCGTTAATTTGTATATTGTAATCTACGAAAGTGCATATTATGGTTTTAAATTAATGCTAACCTAACGCCTAAATTTGCTCGGGGGAATGTGACATCGTCATTCCTATCGCACCTTAGAGCTTAATTTTTCTACTTCTTTCGCTTATTTTGGCTTCACTATTTCGATGATCTCCGTTCACAGTGTCATTACAGAAAATTTTTTACAGAAATTTAATTTCTTTCAAATTTTGTCTTTAGCTGAATATCGAGGTTTAACTTCCAGTTTCTCTTTAAATAAATTAAGTTACACATTTTTTTAAAATGATAGTTACCCCTTTAACCGGCTGGAACGAATTTACTCGGGGTTAGCAAAATGGGCTGAAATCAGCTCGAACGAATATATTCGCTGTCTGAGAAGTGTGCCGTACACGACTGGAACGAGTGCTGAACCTGCGCATCAGAAAGCCTTGCTTTCCGGTTAGTTTTGTAATTCAATGTGGTCGTTTAGGGGAAGATTGACACTAATCCTTTTAGACTGATTACCTGCTAAAAGGGCTATAACAATGGCGACAAACCTAAGAAAGAAGAGAGATAAATGTTCGAGTTGCTAATTTCTACCCAGTGGCAGGATATTCGTGTCAGGAGCCTTTCGCCATCATTCTTTGGTGTCGGGGGAACTAGCCCATCTCCATCCATCCGCGGATTGGAAGTGTTGTGGACCAGATAATACCTTATCACCTATGACAGATTTATGGCCGGTATTGCTGAGATAAAAAAAGTGAAGGAATTGTTTGGAAGTAGCTTTCGTAAAACCCGGTCGCTATGTGAACCTTTCTGTTTGAAGAGCGCAGAACATTTTGGGTATTAGTTGGTTCAGATACATCGGCCGCTGAAAGGGTTAATCTCTGACCACATTTTAAGCCTTTTGGTCTGATACATTAAAAATAAAAGTATTTACCTTTCTTTTAGTCTGTACCCCATACTCCCACACCTTAAAGAGCCAGAGACAGCAACCCCTCCCACTCCTTACCCTGAGGAGGAATATGGGTGAGCTATGTGTGAAATCTTCGAAATCAACTGAAATCGATGTGGATTAGTTTTTAGAAATACTCATTGTATAACATTTTCGGTTTTTAAAAATGGTCGTTTCCACAAAAGAGGTCACTTGGTGCTATGATACTATGACAGCACGGTATTTGACAATAAGTGACCTCTACACTGTTAAAAATGTTGTGGTAGGTTGCACCAAAATGTGGTGCTACACCAGGTGCACCACTTTCTGAGAAAATATACACCGTTGTGTTTTGCAAACAAAACCCAACAACAAGGTTCAACTTTGCACCACGTTATGATACAAGGTTGAACCACATTATGGTGCAAGGCTTCACCATGTTGTTGGATTTTGTTTGCACACCAGAATGGTGTATCGTTTCTTAGAAAGTGGTACAGCTGGTTTAGTACCACTTTTTGGTGCAACCTACCACAAAATTTTTAATAGTGTGGTTTTGGTATCACGGAATACGACGTCATACGTCAGATTGTATTTTACGTTTTGTTTTGTGTAGAAACGAAGGCTTTCAAAATCGAAGAAGCATGTCGAATTTAGGTGTCTGGCATAGACAGAAACCAGCTGTTAAGAATGCTGAAAAAATAAAGAAAGGAAGAAGAAAACAAGAAAAATGACACCGAATTTTCGGGTGTATAGAGAGCACGTCTTTTGAATCAAAAGAATGTGAAAAAATACCAATGCTCATCGAACATTTATTTGTATACGAAAATTTGAAACTAAGGATTTATGGTAAATAACAGTCTGTTCGTCATAGATAATGCAGCTCAATGCAAACAACTTTTTGAATAGATCTTTTATTAACGGAGAAATAGTTTCAAATAAAAACATCGATATATGCGTAAGCACCTACCAGAAAATTCCATTACGGTAGTAGAAAATTCTTGCAGCATGTTATTAAAAAAATCTATCTGCACCAAATAAGCAAAACATTGCGCTCAGACATTCAGAAACAGAAATGTGATAGCAAAAATTTAAATAACCTCTTCCACCCCTAGGGGGAAAGAAACTGTTCATAATTGGTAGCAGGAAATGTGTGTAAATCTTACCATGGTGACTGGTATTTAATGAAATAGCAATGCTTTCAATCGATATTCTCATTTACGGAAAATTATTATAATTCTGTATTACGGAAAATTAAAAGTACAGGAAATTCTTTCCGTTTCAAACTCTTTCGGATACAGAAAACAGAACTTTTCAGATCTTATTTTTGCGACAGGGGATAATGAGAGAGAAAAAATATTCATTTACGTCCCTAACGAAAAAAACTACGCTATGTTTGAAGTATACAACATAATTAATGGTACTCGATACAAAAAGAGGTTTTCTAAATTTAATTTTTAAGAGTAGAAATATAACTGCAAGTAAAAGTGTGCTGCTACATCCACTAGCGGCCGAACAGTGTATTATAAAAAATAAAAAAAATATATACGCAAAATGTTTTTCATTGAGGAATATATCTGGTACAAAATTTTTTTTCAAGTTTACCTTTTTGAAGCAGAGTTGTCACGGAAAAAATAATATAACTTTATTCCTCTGGACGGAAATCTATGAGTATTTTAACAAAGTTAAAATATGCGCAAAACATTCTCAATTGTCAAGGCTATCTTGCCAAAAATGAATATTTCATTCATTTTTCAGAAGTGGAGATGCTGTTGAGGATATAAATATTCACTGTCAATCTATAATTATATTAATAGAATATTAAGGGGTAGAAAATATACGCAAAATATTCACCATAATGGACGCTATACGACGGAAAAAGATTTTTTCAAACATAAGTTTTAGAAGCACAGATCTCTAATTTTGAGCACAAGCTCTAATTTTGAGTGATTGGTTCCCGAAAAAGATCACAGATAGAGCCGTAGGACAAGCCTTGATCTGGGACTCGAACTCGGGGTCAACTGATTGGCCAGAAGCTGCTCTTCTGACAACTTCACTTCCGGTGTGCATACATTCAGTGGAAAAAACATCAGTCCGAATTTTGAGGGCGAAATACAGTTCCAAATGGAAATATATACTTACATCACCTAGTGACACAAGGAAGTGTGAACAAAATGGTCTTCGAAGCGAATAAGATCAGAAGGAAAACGAATTTTTCAACCGAGTTTTTAAAAGTAATGATATGGAAAACATATATTTTGAGGCAAAATAGCATTTGCATTTACCTCCCCCTTCCTCCGTAGCTGTGAGATAATGCATTAAAAAAAGCCAAAGGGCATGGATCTTCTTTCTTGTTGTTCAAACTTCCCAATGCAAATGAGAATTTTTCAATCGGACAAAACGGTGCAGAAGTATGGTACCACAGATAGATTGACACAACGATGGACACAATGATATTATAAGCAGGTACGTTTTCTAAAAGCCGTGCTCAAATAAAAGCATGTGTGCAAAGGTGCTTTAGATTAGTTAACTCAGTTGGAAAAATTGCTTTAAAAATGGCAAAGAAGGTTCTTTAAAATGTACAAATAATTTATTAAAATATGTTTAATAATTTGTTTCGTTTGTAATTTTCATTCGAAGCACTTACACGTTTTTTGAAAATTAGGTCGAATAACGGTTTGGCCCTGCTTCACGCAATTTTTGACATGAATTTTCTGTGACTTTCAGAGTTACGTGCGCCCGAGAGCGAGCCACTTCGCTGGAATAATAATTACAAAGTTCAATATTTCGAATGAAAAAGTAATATTTTTCGATTTTGAAAGGTAAATACATTTGTTTTTTGTTTAATTTTTGTTCACTGTGTGCTCTTATGAGTGGCCAAATATACGAGGACAACAATCCGATGGTTATAATAACCACCTTCACAATGCTGTCGTTACACGATTTAAAAAAGCAGGTCTCAGTTGCAATTAAAAAATGCATTTTATTTACATCTAAAGCCATCACAGGAAACATGCTAGTTCTTTCGAACCCACACTGGGTCCATCATCGGGCAACATATTGGGCCAAACTCTTGTTTATAAGGAGGTGGTTCGTCACCTAAAGTCACTGGTTGGATGACCTAGTTCCATTTAACGCAAGCGCACTTCAGCATGATATACACATACACAAATAAAAATCACTACAGGTTAATATGATGGTATGAATTATGAATTGTGATAAAATGTACAATGATTAAAAATGAAACGTCTCCATGACGATGGTAATATACATGATGAGTCATCGTTACAGCATTGGTTGGAGAATAAGTAGATAAAAATGCTCTCCATAAATAGTAAATTAGTTTTGTTGGATGCTGTTGTTAAGTATTTAACATTGTTCCAATCCGGTATATGGCAGCCCTGATTAAGCAGTCGAGTCGAGACAATGCTGTAGCGCACGAGCCTTTCCTTACATTGTAGGCATGTTCAGAAATCCTAGTCGAAATATTTCGAAGGGTGGATCCTATATATCTGGAGTCATGCACATTAAAGAGAGTAGCCTTTAGAGGTATAGAGTACACTCCGTGTTTATGTAAAGGGTTGACTTTGTCACGATCTCTTTTGACCAAAGAAAGTAATTTTTGAGTCTGAATTCCAATGTCCATATTTTGCTTGGCACACGCTTTTTTCAAGATCTGTACAACATCGGGGATGTAACATCTGTACAACATCGGGGATACAACATCCAGATATATAGGATCCACCCTTCGAAATATTTCGACTAGGATTTCTGAACATGCCTACAATGTAAGGAAAGGCTCGTGCGCAACAGCATTGTCTCGACTGGTTAATCAGGGCTGCCATATACCGGATTGGAACAATGTTAAATACTTAGCAACAGCATCCAACAAAACTAATTTACTATTTATGGAGAGCATTTTTATCAACTTATTCTCCAACCAATGCTGTAACGATGACTCACCATGTATATTACCATCGTCATGGAGACGTTTCATTTTTAATCATTGTACATTTTATCACAATTCATAATTCATACCATCATATTAACCTGTAGTGATTTTTTTTTGTGTATGTGTATATCATGCTGAAGTACGCTTGCGTAACTACGTCATCCAACCAGTGACTTTAGGGGACGAACCACTTCCTTATAAACAGGAGTTTGGACCAATATGTTGCCCGATGATAGGCCCAGTGTGGGTCCGAAAGTACTAGCATGTTTCATATGATGGTTTTAGATGTAAATAAAGTTCATTTTTTAATTGCAACTGAGACCTGCTTTTTTAAATCGTGTAACGATAGCATTGTGAAGGTGGTTATTATAATTTATTGACACGAATCTCCACGAATTTTGAATACGATGGTTGTTCCATACACATATCAAAGGGTATTTCTACTAAGTGGATGATGATTTCGCGTTTTCTCATGGATTATAATTTTTATTTCTTTTTAATTCCGGCATTCAGTTTTTGCCTTTTATTTCTGTGCATTTAAGTAATAGTTTGGAAAACGTATTTCAACTTTTTAAATTGCATTGTATTGCTTACCGCCATTTTCTCGTGTGACGTCCGCCTGGACTTTTTGAACTGGACTCTTCAGAGCAACTGCGCACTAATAAAAACAGTTTGATTCAGGAACGGAACTGAGAGGTACATGTAACCCGATGCCGTCCTAAGATTCAGTTCCAGAGACTGGTAATGACGAAGAAGAAACGGCCCCTAAAAATCGTTTTCGTAAAGAAACTGCCATTATATCCATGTTAGAATCCGCAAAAAATTCTGAACAAATCATATGTAGAGGATTTTTGGAAGGGAGTGTCTGACCCCAGGTCTTAAACAACCCTTTAGAAATAGGAAGCCAGGAGATTTGGGCTAGAGTGCCCGATAGAAAAGTGACACGGAAGCGAAGTAGAAGACGCCCTTATTTACTACCCGGGAGCCAGTACCCGGGGCCCGAAGGCTTAACGTGCCCATCCGACCCACGGCGGGTATTTAGTGGTTCGAACGTTCCTACCTGCCCAGGATCGAACCTGAGGTTATCTCCATGGCAGTCACGAACGCTGACCCCTAGGCCACCCGCTGCCCGAAAATTCTGAACAGCTTCCAAAACAGTATATATACTTCACAAGGGAAGGGCCGTCAGTTAGGAATTTCAGTGTATTATGTAAGCACCGGATTACGACCACTGCTGCTACTTCCTGTAAGATTGTTTACTTTCTGATTTCTTATTTATTCATCTCAATGTTCTAATGGAATTAAAATATTCTTTCCGATGTCTTTACACGATATAGATCAATCCTGTTAAGCGATATGAGTTTATTCTCTTTTTAACAGAAAAAACTATGATGTGACATTCGCATTAAATAAGTAACAGGTACACATTTAACAAAATCGAAAGGAAATTGACTCAGCACCCATTATCGGCGGATGGTAATAAGTCAGGATCTATTCTTTATACGAATTTTGCTTACATCAAAAAACCTTAACGTAAATACATACGTCAGTTTTTAGAAATTAAATAATTATTTGCTTTCTGAAGTTTTGTAAAATTTTAGAAGCTGTTTTGAACCAAAAAGCAACGAAATTTTAAGGACAATTATACATACCATGTAAAGTTCTTCCTTTGAAGTGCACAAGAGTGCAAAATGTTATTAAGAGCATATAGCAGTTTAGTACTTTCTTAATGATACAACTGTACTCCCAGGCTTGTGTAATGTTTCCTTCAAGTGAGCGCAGCGGCATAATATCAAATCCCCTTTCTCATTTTCTTAAGTCCGGTTTTACACATGTCTTTAAATGATCTGTTCCAGTTAAGAAGTTCATTGTTTTAGAGCAGTAAAATATCATCAAACATACATCGTCTTATCTACTTATCTCTCTCTGTCTAAAACAAACCTAGAAGCCTACAAACACACTCAAACACACACACACACACACACACACACACACAAAAAAAAGAACAAGAAAAAAGAAAAAAAAAGGAAAATAGGTAGGAAAGAAAGAAGAAAAACGACAATGGAGAAAGCAATAATTTGCATTTCTTTCACGCTAGGATGAAAAGCGTTTATCTAAACGAAGTGAAACAACAATAAAGACACACACACAAAAAAAAAAAAAGCTTGAATACTCTCGAAATTTTAAAAACCTAAAGTTCCAACTTGTTTTTGTTCTGTGCACATAAATCCTACCAACACATTTTTAAGTTACTTATACGGCAAAGTAAATATAGATTAGGGGGGAGGGGGATAGTGCAATTACGTATGCAGAACACTTTTATAGAAAGTGTTGACCATGGGGAATTCACATACCTACACTGCTTCGGAAAGAAGCATACGGTTTGGAATTTATTTCTTTACTCTGAGACTGTAATCAGTTTTGCATGCGTTAAGATAGTTCTACCACTCTTTAATATCTACTTCCGTAATATACTCAACCTGCAACTACAATTATCGTACTCGTCCTTGGAAATTAAAAGAAAGAGGAGATGGTCCGATATAAAGTTACCCGTTTGACGACCAGATGGTTAACATATTTAACTGACAATAATAATAATAAAAAAAAGATTTAGGATTTAAAAAATACACATTGCTCTCTGCCCTCTGCACACAGTTGCTCGTTGCCCTTAAATTTTCATTACCAAGAAACTGTTAACCAGGTTCATAAAACTTTGTGTCCTAATGCACATGGCCGCCCTAGCGCTATAATCTAAGCGCTGGCTTATGACCATTCATCCGTGAAAGGGTCAGGGTTCGAATCCCGGTGAGGCATGGATGTTGTGTTTGCTTTACGGCACTGGATCTCTCCCTTCCCTGGAACCAGTGGTCCTAAATTAGGGACGGGCTACTGCCTATAGCCCATTGAGTTGCTCGCGGTGGTCGTTACAAATTCAATAAAAAATAAAATAAAAAAATTCACATGTCGATTACTCAAACGAACCAGGAAACGTTTCCCTGCTTCAAAAGACAAAAGAGACACACGGTATTTTGTGTAAGGGAAGAAATGCACTGGGACATTTCGGGAGATATGGAATTTAGTGCGAATCCCAGTCATGCAGAAAACTGAACTCTTGGTTAGCAATGGACAATAATCAATGTTCATTGCTGCTTCAGATGAATAGATTAAGGTTCGTATCACAAGGTAATATAGCTCGAAAACCTCGAATTGTGATCATTCTGTGCAGGGACAATCCCAACAAGTGCGATTTTGCTTACTTGTGAGCAACTTCTGACATCTTTCTTTTCATTACATCAACGATATCCTGCTCTAGAGTAGAGTAAGAAAGGGTGACTCATACGCCACATGTGTATACATCACGTGTATGTATCTAAGTATTTTTTTTTGTTTTTGTTGGGAGTATAACGACCTCACAGTGAGCATCACGATGGCCATCAGCAATTTAGGGCCACTGGTTCCAGGGAAGGGAGAGAGCCAGTTCTGTAAGACAAACAAAATCCATGTCTCACCGGGGTTCGAACCCGGTCCGATCTCGGACAAATAGTCAGGAGCCAACGCTTAGACTACTGTGCCACTGGAACGGCCAGGAGCTAAATACGACCACATACAACCAGTGCCAGTCGATACCGGGTTCGCTCCCAGATTACTCATTTAATTTTTTTTGGAGGGGGGATATTAATGCACTGTGCAGCTGTTAAGAAGTTTTAAATAAAAAGAGAGAGAGAGAGAGAGAGAAGGAAAACAGGAAAAGAAAATTAAAACGTAGTGTCGCAAAGTCATGCTAATCTCACAACTTTTGAATGTTTGTACTCAGTCTGAAATTTCTTTCATTATATCAAGCTTCATAATAACTCTGAATGAGCTCGTGCACTACTTCCTACATAACTAGCGCAAATTTTGATGGTCTCCGTTTTCCAGAATACTCGTAGTGACATTTCAGAAATTTCATAAGAGTTCAGAAGCATCTTTCTAAACAGGTGTTCGAAAGCTGATTAAAAATAGTGAAGAAATGTTTAAACTGTAGGCACCAAGTATAGGATATAAGATCTAAAGCTTCCTTTTCCTCAGTTGACGTTGCAACTTTAAATGGGGAAGCAAATGACAACTTTTTCTACGACTGAGTTTGTCATGTAAGCACCTTTCAACGAAGGGTTGTGCAATGCATCAGAAAGTTTGGATTTTATTCTCCTTAATACCTGTAAGTTTAAAATGTTTTGGTTCTCCTTAAAAATGCATTTTAGATGAAATTCTCATTGAATCATTTTTGTTTGGGTTTTTTTTTTTTTTTACGACAGGGCTCAAACCCAAGTAAGCTCTGAATAATTTGGGTCCTTTACTCCTGGTAATATCACCATAGGCGCGCGCAGGGTTGCAACAATGGGATGCATGACCCATGTTTAAAAAATGCTCTCTCAGCAAAAATCAAAACATAAAAAAAAACGGTGAAGTAATGAGCAATTCAGATTTTGGGGGCACAGAGGAACTGTATTTCAAAAGCTTAATGATATATGTCATAAAAAGGTTGTTCTTTTGGTTCTTATAAAACACAAAATTTAACTTATATTGTTACAATCATAACGCTTATACAGAGTGAGTTTTTATACACCCTCCTTCATATTTGCCTAGATTTTGAATTGGTGGATGGATTTTTGAAATGATGCTGAATTTGGATATCTAACGAAATAAGCTTCCTAACGATATGTCAAACAATATACCCTTCCATTTAAAATTTTAAATTCTGTGTGCGCCGTAACGCCTTGGTTCGTCAAAAAATAATTCATTAGAATGCACATGAAAAATTACTAAATATATGCAAATTACATTTTAAAATATAATCGAATGACCCAGTCAAAAATAAAACCGAGTTATAAAAACTCTATCTGTACGTTATATGAAATCACAAAAGAAAAGAAACATTTATATCCACATTGTATTTACAACGACATTCGTCGGTCAAATGGAACCACATTTTGGAATTCGTCAATCACATCTTCCAGCTATGTGGAAATAGCTAGTGATTGTTCCATACACAGTACAATAAGTGAGCTTAGCCTTTCCTGTGTCATCGTAGAATGCAGTTTTGTCTTCACGAGTGAAAGTTTTGAGAAGCTCCTCTCACACGAGCAACTAGTTACTGGGGTTCAGTAAAAGCAAAAAGTAAAAAAAAACAAAACTATTTAAATTATAATTCATCAATTTGCTGTAAATAAGTAAAAAAGAATATCAGCTAGCTAACTTTCTGATTGCTCGGTATTCTGATCTAATGTTGGCTAAGGGATAAAGATATGGGAAGCTGTAAAGCAAAGGGCTGGGTACAACGCGATATTCTTCCGCTGATAAGTCAAAATATTAATGTTTTTAATTTGCAAATAATTGGCAAAAATATTAATTTCTCCCAAGTTTTGCAGATTTGTCGTGACAAATGCAAGGGGGTGCAGCCGGACCCCGTGCATTCCCTGTGCACACTTCTATGAATATCACATCTTCGGAGCCATCAATTCTTATACAGGTACTACCAACTGCCCATAGCTTTCGATGAGCATAGGGATCATTGAACTAAGAAAGAGAAAAAAAGTTGCACTTCTGTGTCTGTTGCTAAACTTTTTGTTTACATGTCCAGGACACTGACCCCGTACAGGTATTTCTAATTTATCTTCAACCTAATATGGGTACCGAAGCACCACAGATCAGTTACGAATTGTATATATGGCATGAAACAGTTTATGAGAGGTGAAAGGTTTCTTCTGAATTCCGAAGAAAGGGTTCACAATAACAAGGAAAAAAATCTGTCTACTATTGCTGCCGTAACGTGCAGGAAGAAACAGTTCATCGTACTTTAGGAATGAAATTTCCCCTTTTTTACCCCTTCATGTTTTCTTATCTTTCCCTCTCCCTGAGTTCAAAGAGATCAGCATCCCCTAACAGGAGAGTCAGGGACCGTGTTTCCCTTCATACCTGATACATACCTGCACCATTTCTTTTGAGTATTTTGAAAGGCAGAGCGACGCTCTACCAGGACTAATTTGCGCTTTCATGGGATGTGGCTTCACGTACTTCATTTTTTCTTCATTTTTTTTCTCGAAGAGAGTATTACGCACAATTTGTAATAAACTGAACTGGAGAAAATATTTTAATATCCAGACTATTATCCTCTATCGTGTGATGAGGGAGACTTATCAGCGGCAAAAACTTAGACTCGAAAAGAGGTATTTGTTCTCTCATTTGTCCAGGCACCAGCCATCATTCTTCATCCATCATCATTTGCATTGATGACGCCGGAACCGCTGGCGTTCCCAGGAATGCATCCATTTCAACGGGGAGGTTCAATGAATAGTAATTCATATCAGCTGTTACTTTGTATCAGTTTCATTTCAGTGCATTAGTAAAATAAATTTTGTGTCTTTTCAAAGTGGTTTTAAGTTACTGTACTTAAGAAGTCGGCAAGTAAGCATTTCACCGTGATTTGATAGGAAATTCGTACTTTTTCTAATCAGGATTTCGAACGATCTGTGGTACTAAGTGTAAATAAAGTTCCTTTCCCCAAGCTTGTTTTTCTCCCAGATCTTTCTTCCTACTTATCTTTGCTTCTCTCTTTTTTGAAGGAAGGGGGGGGTCATGACCACCATGAACATCTCAATGGGCTATAAGCAATCGCCCAACCCTAATTTAGGACCACTAGTTCGGGAAAACGGACAGAACCAGTGCCGGTCCGGGTTCGAATCCCGGTGAGACACACAACATCCATGTCTCACGGGATTCGAACCCGAACCCATCCAGGACGAATGACTACAAGCCAGCGCTTAGACCATTGTGCTAGGGGCGGCTTCCCTGGTTTCCTTTGTTCTATCTTTTCCATTTTTCCTTTCTTGTATCGGGGTTTAACGATCCCCCCGAGCTGGATATAAGCACTCACCCGTCTCTAATTTGGGGCCACAGATTCCAGAGGGGATGAGAAAAAGCGCCGCAATGTAGGGGCAGCACCCGCGCCACTTCAGGGGCTCAGATCCAGACCCATCTCGAACAGCTATCCAGAAGCCTACGCTTCTGACCACTAGGCCACCGGGGAGGTCTTTCCTTTGCCACATTGTTGATTATATAATGTTTCTTTAGTGATAAACTACATCGTGGAGTAATTCGGGATACTCCATGGACAAAAATATTAATACTTGAAAAAAGAAAATTTCGCTCTCCTGAAAACAGGTAGGAAAAGTAATCTTCTGCTTCTGCACTTTATTCTACTATAAAGAAATATATACTTGTGTACTGTATCATGATTATTTTTATATTTCTTGCTAGAAGTTATTTGGTTTCGACTGATAAAACAACTTGTACTTTCATATTGGGTCGAAAATATTAATAATAATAATGGCTCTTCAAAATTTTGGTACTTTTCATCTAGTAACTGAAAGATAAATGACCTTTAAATATATATGATAAACACACTCAAACGGATTTTTCCGGAGCAGTTTTAATTGGGATTTAGTTTAGATCCTTTTCAGTAATTTAAAGAAACTGTAAAGAAACTTACGTAATAAATCTTAAAATATGAAATTTTGCTACTTAGAATGGAGAAACGGGTATTTCAATTTTGCTTCTAATGAAATGATGAATATTTGCCCAAAATATTCTGTGTACAGCTATAAGCAGAAATTCTACCCATTTAGGAATTATCGCTCATAAAGGCAACTTTTCCGGTTTGGTATAAAAATGAAACCCGTTTAATCAGTACTTAGTACCCGTTTAATCAATTCTTTTGACGGTAAACAAATTTTTGCTGCTTTTTATTAGTAATGTCTTTTTACAAAATCTAACATTCCAGCTAAATATTTTTTTAATTATTTCTATATGTAATGTCAGGCTTTTCATTTTTTTCTTTGGCAGTTCAGTTGATCTCCCTTCGGGTTAATGTGGAACTGTTTTTCGAACTGGCCCAGGTGTTCGAAACCCGAATTCAACATGGATATAATGTTTGACCTCTAAGCACTGTTATTTTCCTACCTTAGAACCAGTGTCCCTAGATTAAGAATGGGTCTCTTCTTGATCTTTCATAGCCAAACAAGTCGCTAAATTCTTCCCCTCAAAATTAGATCGCATTTTATTGATTTTATCCAGAGTTGGTATAGTTGATTCTTCCAATAGTAGGTTTCAGTGAGAATTTTTTTTTTTTTTTTTTTTTTTTGGCTGAGAGTGTGGCTATTATAGTATATACAATATGCTTAACCTATTTTACTTTAAATTAAGCTTTATTCGCTTGGTTTTTTTTTTATTTTACAAAACTAAAACACTATCGTTCGATTTCTGTTCATTTTTAGCAAATGCCAAACCTCCATTTTCGATAGTCAACCGCACCTGCTGCATTGTATTTACGATACAAAAAGGCAACTTGTAAAATGATTGTAAAATGACATTGTAAAATGAGACACTTGTAAAATGATTGTAAAATGACATTGTAAAATGAGACACTTTGATCAATAAAAAGTCAAAACTTGCTCTTTTCCCTGTCTTGCATGTTTGGCACATTACACGTAGCTTTAACCCTTTTAACCGATTTCACCAGCAATTAATAAACATTACTCTTCAGAGAGTTCCAATTCTAGAAATTGAAACTGAACTGATTCAAAATTTTCCTGCCTGGTGGATTACATCTTGAATCATATAAATTTTAATGAATTATATATCACACGAAACGGATTCTCTTCTGTGGAAGCAGATTATTAATAATATCCGCTTAAACAAGCCTCTGGAATGCCATTGCGTACAACTTCTAGTTGATAAATTTCATTTTAATTAAAATATCGCTGATTCGCAAGATTTTTCTCTTTTCTCTAGATATAACGACCGACATGCACAACTCATATGGCTATTAGCAGTCGCCTGTCCCTATTTTGGCGACATTGGTTGGGGGGCTGTAAGCACAATACAGCCCATACCTCGTCTGAGACCCCTACTCAGGCCCATCTCAGAATTTTTGACCGTTCCAGTGGCCTCTCGGCCAACGGAATGGTCTGATGGTTCCAAATATACAAATTTGTTTTCTTTTAGCCAAAAAACATGCTCTAAGCTTTAAGCTCAAGCGTTCCAAAGCGCCATCTTACGAAACAGCTGCTTGAGCGATTTCGTTTAGAATGAGTCCTCTTTTAAGCTACTTCATTTTACATCAGCTAGAAGCTAGCAGAGTAAACTTTAAATAAAAGATGCTAACGCTGGTAGGAATCCAACGATAAGAAAATTACTTTTACTTGGCTGAATTCAGACAATAGTTATAAAAATATTATTTGAAAGAAATTGCTGTGTATCTACGATTATTTAAGTCTTTGGCCCGACCGGTGGCAGAATGGTTAAAAAACTACTGGAGATAAATCTAGAAAACCACGTGCTTTATTTAATTTTGTGAATCTTTCCGGGTGAAATGACCACAGTAAGCTAGTCCACCCGTCCACTATATGGGGCTGCTGCTTCTGGGAGGAGAAGGAGGGGGGGGAGGGGTTGTGCCGGAGGAGAAAAAACATGTCACCTATGCCTCATCCAAGAGCGGAACCCGGGACCATCTTTGACGGGTGGTCAGCAGGGAGCACCTAAGACCCCTCGGCCTCTGGGGCTGCCTTGTTACTTTCATTAAGTAAAAGCTTACTTCGTGGTCGTACTTCCCAAATATTACCTTTGGCTAATGTTTTTAAATGTAACATAAAGTCTGTTACATTTCTTCTTGAATTCTCTAAGTCACAGCTTCAGTTTTTGAGCTGAAACCTTACGGATTTTTACCAAATTTAAGCTTAATTTTTTATTTATTTTTTGGTAGAGTTTGCTTTAAATTTTAAATTGAAATTACTAGTAATATGTGTTTCAAAAGTCATAAGATATCTCCAACTTTTCGAGGAAAGTTCTGAATTCTAGTTTTACAATTCCAGCTTATTCCACTATGAACTGAATTCCACGTGTGTCAGTTCACTCAAACCAATAACAAATTCCATTTTTCGGTGGAAAGTTCTTCATAGATCTGATTTAGTTACCCTCTCAGATCTTCCAACATGATATGTAATACCTGCTAACAGATTTATTTTTAAATTGAAATATCTCATTTCGTTAAACATCAGCTGGGGCTTAACTGACTAGGAGAGGCCCAGCGCAAAACTGCGGGCATCCTGCGAAAAATTATAAAAGCCCCTTCCCCAACAAAACTAAATTTTGTGCATTTTCGATTATTTTAAACAGATCGTGATAACTTCTAAGCCCACATAGGAAATGTGCGTTAGGATATTAAAAAACATATATTAATAAATCAAATTACATAAATAATTAAATTATATATATAAATACCATATGAATTACATAAAATTTAAAATCTAAGATCAAACCGGCAAAAAGACCAAAGGGGCAATGATTATGCGGCAGAGTTCGTTTGTGAAGGGGAATTTTGGCTACTTAGCAGACTAGATGACCTCTCGCTTTCGGAAACCGAAAAGAAATCTTCACTCTTACACAACTCACAAAGAATCTGCAGCAGGGTTACAGCTGAGTTCGCTAGGCCTGAGAGGGTCACTCAAATCACCAATTAAGAGTAGGTGTTACGACAACATTCGTCCACCTCTATGTGGGGTTTAAGAAAAACAAAAACAAAATCCTGTTCGACCTGGCCCATGCAATAAAAACATAAGTAGATTTGTAATGGAGAAGATGTTATTTTTCTCCTGAAAGTAATCTAATTTAAAGTATTATGTAATGATAAAAGAAAGCGTTTCTTTAACATCGCAGTGAATGCTAAGGGAAAATATTATTTTCATGGATATTGAAGCCCCTATGTGTCTGCAGGACGTACGTTAGACCACTGCTGACTGGCCAAAGTACAAATTTAAAGTTTCTAAGACAACATGCAACTCGGTTAATCCAAAATGGTGAACATTTTTTGGCCGATTTCTCATTAATTCGTGTTTATTTTGATTTGCTTTGACCTAAATCTCTAAATTGAAGCCCTGTTGCCTGATTTTATTCAATTTTTTTGGCAGATTTTGCTTTAAAATTTTAGTCAGACTGCTTTAAAATTATAGTTTTGTTATTCCTGAGAAGAAAATATTTACAGAAGTTTTAACCATTCCCAAATATGTATTTCGCATATTCTACACTTTCTTATTCTTCATGCTAAAATTATTTAATCAATTACGTTTTCCATCGGATCAGGTTAACTGAATGATGCCAAACAAAGAAAGAAAAAACAGTTTTTTTTTTTTTATCTTTGTAGATCTGATATTCAGTGTTTCAAGATTCTATCATAAACAGTCCAGAATTTCTTCTGTACAAATTCTGTTTGAACAGCTTTATTCAAAATGGAAGTGTTTTCACTCTATGATTTAAGTACTGAATTGGAGTTTTAACCCTTTCAGAAAACGTTACACTACAGCCTGCTGGCATATTTCTTTGAAAACCAAAATTATAGGTTTCGGGATTTGAGCTTAGTCCGTTTGAGAGTATCTCGTTTACAGTGCAAACTAACATGCACTTATCTTCCTCTAGATCAAAATTGATGTCTCCAGAAAATTAGAGAATGATAAATGATAGACTTTCAGCATACCAAACGGGCGTAATACGATTTTATAGTATTTGGTTTCGTAATTAATCTTCATAAAATGAATGTTTTCGATGAAATGTAAATTCAAACTTTTCCACCTCTACGAGAATGCAATATATCATCACTAAGGCAGTAATTCTGTCACGGCGCGAATTTCTGCGATTTTTTTTCGCGAATTTTAGGGGTTTTTCCTGTAATTTCGCGAATATCAAATATTTCCGCGAATTTCAGATTTTTTACCTATTTTTGCCTAATTTCTATTATATTTTTTTGATTACTGTATTTTTCATAATTAAATAATTTTAATACTGCCTTCGTTAGAATTTACGCGAAAAATATACCGCAAAGTAATCCTACTCGAAAGTCCAAACCAGAGCTTTAAATCTTGAATTACCTCTCAAGATTGTTTGTTACGAAGATAATCTTTTCGAACACGCTTGACAGGTAATTCAAGGTAACATGCACTCTACTGAACAGTGTACAAGTGGTCTTTCGCGATTCCCCCTGCTACTGTTGAATGACCTTTGCGACTTGCCGGACTAGTAAACCGTAAACCGGATTTCGTCAGTTGTGTTAGTAATTCTAGCTGGGAAAGCAGCTCATAGAAAAGAGTGTTTCGCAGATGCTTAGCTTAGAAAATGTGTGCTTTTGTGTGAGTAGTTTATGAAGTTTCTAGATATTGCTTTTTAATTTTGAGAATGAGCCACGTGAATAAGATGAGTGCATCTGAAAGATGCAAGCAGTACAGCAAAGGAACGTTTCATGTGAACAAAAATCTGTTGTTCTGTTCGTGTTGCAACATACCACTGGATTTTTCAAGAAAGGACAGTTATGAAAAGCATTTACCAAGCAAGCTGCATAAAAAAAGGAGTGTCTGAACAGTTAACCGAAAATAATGCAGAAATGTGTTGATGAATTAATTGAGAAAAGAACCGCACAAGAACAGCATCGCTCAATGGAACTTTCGAAATTAACTTGTGCCTTTTGTGCAGCTAACATCCCACTTTCCAAACTGGATAACCCTACATTAAAAAAATTCTTGGAAAATTCGTTAAAAGATATTGGTGTTATTCAAAAGCAACAAGTGAAAGATTTTTTTAAATCGGCATCCGTGTAAACATCGTTGCAGACGAAACAACTGATTCTGAAGATAGATACATTTTGATATTTCTTGCTGTTCCGTCAGCTGAACCGAATGTTGAAAGTTGCAATGATGAAACCTCTTTGAATGCAATCTTCATTGAGTGCATCACTTTGGAATCCGTAAATTTTAAACCAGTCAGCGTTTGAGACTGCGTTGATAATTATGAAATACCTTTTGCTAATATATCCGCGTTTGTAACAGACAATGCATCTTACAAGCCCATAGCGTAGGGAAATAGCCTGAAAGCCGTATTTTGGAATGATGTTCACATCACCTGCAATTCGCATCTTTTAAATCATTTGGGCGAAATTTGGCACAATGAATTCGAAAATGTTAACTCTTTAGTAGTTGCTATTAAACGTGCCTTCACAGCTTGTCCCTCCCGTAAAGGACGCTTTCGACTATTTTTGCAAGAGAAGGGCAAAATACCTTGCTTACCACCTGTACCCTTGCAGACTAGGTGGAACAGCTGGTTTGAGGCTGTTTTTTTTCAGTGAAAACATTTAGAAGATTGCGCAGATTTTTTTGAAAAAGAAAAAGACAACAGTAGCAGTTGTATTGTTGATAAATCATTGGGTAATGTCAAGATAGGGATTTAAAAGAAAATCTGAAGCAGGTTGAGGTTCATGCGCCTTGTATTTCCGGACAACTCACTTTATTTGAAAAACAGTGAATTTCCGCGAACAAAATATATATGAAATATCGGACATCGCCAACAGTCTTCTTAGCAAGAGTCAATACTGCGATCACGTTGATGCAAAAAGAGGTCTATCTACTTGTTATGAAAAAATTAAGCATTATTTTTTTTTAAGATAAAAAGCACCGATTTTGTCAGACAGCCGCAAATTTCTTCAAAGCATGTGGGTGTTTGATCCCGATCAATTTAAGTTCTTGGAACTTTTAGACGACGTAGAAGATTTGTTTGTTTTCAGCCACATTCCTATGTTCGAAGATGAGGACCAACTAAAATGTGAATTTTGTTCATATAAAGCGAGTGTAAAAGAATTTCGTGTCTGCGAAGGTTTGCTAGACTTCTGGAATACGAAAAAAGGTCGTTTTCCTAAGCTACATAAGGTCGCCATCCGTTGTCTGTCAGTAACCACATACAGTATCGATGCTGAACGATCCTTTTCCAAATTTAAAAACGTGTTACAGGACGACAGACACAGCATTAAAGAAGAAAATCTGTGTATGCACAATATAATGTATCAAAATGCCGTCCACTTAAATGGAAATCTTGATCTCGTGTAACGTGGCGTTGATAACATTGCCAGAATTTGAATGGTTTATAAATGTAAGTATCAATTTTGAAAACTTATAAAGTTAAAATGCTTATTTAGTTACGTACTAGTCATTTGCATTACCGATTCGTAACTTGGTAGACTTTCTTTTATTTTTTTATTTTTTGGAAATGTTAGTGTATATCATCGGCCCCGAAATTTTCGCGAAATTTCATAATTTACCCCGCGACATCCCCGCGAATTTTGCCTTTTTTTCCCACGAAAAAATTACTGCCCTAATCATCACTCATATAGTAACACTACTTAAGCTAGACAAGATAACATTTATTAAGCAAGCAAATGTCTGAAAAAGCTTACAGAATGAATAGTGAAATTCTAAAAAACTTCAGTGTCTTAAAGATGATTTTTAATAAAACGTTCGCACCAATATTTGGTTTTCTGTGTGCTTACAGTTTACAACCTAAAACACTTAAAAATCTTAGCGATCATACAATTAGTTAGTTCACAGAGACTGAACACACCAGAGTTCGAAACGGGTCAAAAATTTTGGATCCGTACCGGACTTGGTTCTGTAACTGACCCGGACATATATATATAGGGCGTTCAAAAAGTCTCTCCGCAGTGAGTATCTTAGGTTACATGGAAATCAAACATATGTGTTATGGGAACGTATTATTTACTAACTCACTTACAGGAAGTATTGAAACTGTCTTGCTTCATTTGCAAGACATAACCTAACTGTTTCACACATGCTTTCAAAAACATCTGCGAGAAACAAAAAAGTCCCTCCGCAGTAAAGTTAAGGCTATTCCACCTAATTTTGATGGCGCTACAGTCAAACATTTTGAATTAAGTAACTTGTATGTTTAATTTCAGTTTTTGCTGTTTTCTTGATAACATATGAAGCTATGTTTCACAGAAAAACAAATTTTCACAAGCTTA